>OX463833.1:7975233-9385233 GCA_949825045.1 Argyresthia goedartella
GCGATAACGCGTGATCCGGCCTGCCTACCCGATGGCCGATCACGCGTTATCGCGTGTTTCTTTCTAATGGATTTGTATGAGCTGTGGAATAGCGGCCACAGCGTAAAGGCGCGTGGAATTTATTTTGGCCAGCAGGTAAGGGAATTACCTTTCGAGTGGTGGGCGTGGCCTGCGGGTGAGTCATATTGTTTTTGTCGGGTAGTTCACGAAACGCCGGCGTTTGAGTGGGAGCGTTTTTGTTGATATTATTAGTTTTTTTGCAATTTCTAACTTGTTTTCGTTTAAATTACGTACATTATTTTGTTTTCAATAATGAATAATGAACCAGGACCCTCAAAAAGAACCACTACCTTGCCAAATCGTGCAAAAAAAAGACTTAGAAGTGCTGAATTGGAAGATTTATTACGAGATTCGGACGAAGACATTTATGCAGGGAGTGATGTGAATGAAATTGACTATAATCCTAGTGAAGATAGCGAAAGTAGTTCAGAATCGGAAGATGATGGAATTCCGGACTTGGAGGTGGAACGTTCCAATGAAGTTGTAAGTGAACCACAGATATCTGCTCCTTCTGTTCAACAATCAATTCCTTCTCTTTCTTCTCCTATATCTCCGCCACCATCTGCACAATCTGCTTCACCGGTTGCTCAAAGCCTGCCTGATCAACCATCGAGAGCGGCATCCACGACGCGATGGAGTACTACTGACAGTAGTTCGATGAGAAAAGAGATTCCTTTTACTAGGACAAATGAGTTATTGATATTACCGCCGGATAATCCTAGAGGGTACCTTGATTTATTTCTTAGTGACGATTACCTACAAAAAATCGTCGATTGTACAAATAAATTCGCAGAAACCTGGAAGAGTTCCACTCATCAGCGCAAATCCCGAATTTCTAACTGGAAACAACTAACCATCGAAGAATTGAAAATTTTTATTGGCTTACTATACCACACAGGTACGGCGAAAATGAATCGTTTGGTTGATTACTGGAAAGTTCACCGATTATACAAATCTGTTTTCGCTCAATATATGTCAAGAAATAGGTTCCAGCTTATTTTAAGATGCCTGCATTTTGCTGAGCAAGAAAATGATGATGACCGCATGGGAAAATGCAGGCTGATAATAGAAAACTTCAATAATACGATGGAATCTATTTACTACCCCACTAAACATTTGTCGTTGGATGAATCGATGGTTTTGTGGCGTGGTAGACTAATTTTTCGACAATACATAAAGAATAAAAGGCACAAATATGGAATAAAACTTTACATACTTGCCGAACCCAATGGTACCATTTTAAAAGTTCATGTTTATACCAGTACGTTGGATGAGACTGCCGGCAAAGGACACACAGAAAAAATTGTAAAAAAATTATTAGAAGGCAAATTGAATGCCGGCCATGCAGTGTATATGGACAATTACTATAACAGCTACGATTTGGCTGTCGATCTATTGAAAAATGATACTTATTGCACCGGCACCCTAAACAAAAAACGCAAACAAAATCCATCTGAGGTCATGTCTAAAAAGCTAAAAAAAGGTGAAAATATATCATGCTATCGTAATGGTGTCCATATAGGCAAGTGGAAAGATAAAAGGGAAATTCATTATTTGTCCACCGAATTTTCAAATGAAATGCAAGAAGTGTCCAATAAGCGCGGCATCGTTACAATGAAGCCGACTGCTATTATCAATTACAATCACAACATGTCAGGTGTCGATCTTCAAGACCAAATGCTTAGTTATTATCCTTGTGAAAGGAAGACACTTAGATGGTACATGAAAATTTTTGTTCACACGCTGATGATGAGTTTGATAAATGCCCGGATGCTATATAATAAATATTCCAACCAAAGAAGTCTACCACTATATGATTTTAGAGAAAAAGTTATTGAATCGTTTTTGCCTGAAATAAATACAGCTCAACTGCAAAACACATTGCAGAGACATGGAGACGCGAATATTCAGCAACATAGGCTGACTAAAATTGAAAAAGTCATACCACGATCATTAGCCACTGGTAAAACTACAAACGCCGTAGCGAGAAAGGATTGCAGAAACTGTTATAAAAACAAAAAAAGAGTAAACACTACCATGGAATGCAAGAACTGTCCTGGTAATCCTCCTCTATGTTTTGATTGCTTCTTTGACTTACATTATTGTACTCCCAAGTAAATTTACAATTTCTAGTGTATCATTATTTTGTGGAAAGTTATGCCATTATGAAACTAAAATTATTATGTAACTTTAGTTCCTATAAATGTTTATTTTCCTAAAATGCTAAAATCTATGAGTAATTAACATAATTATGTTGAAAGACTGCTAATAAAAATATAATGAATAAATATTATGTATTTTAATTTCTGTTTTGATCCATTAGTATAACTTATAAGCTTAAACTCCACATCACGCGAAATCGGGTTATAGGCCATATGGGCAATAATTGATTATGTATGGCCGAAAACGCGTTATCGCGTGATAAATATTTACGTCATGTAAAACCTACTTAGATAATATTTTTAAATTAAAGACACTATACAAAGTTATTTTAGTACATTACAACAATATTGAAAGAAAAATAATAGTTTGGCCATCTCACGAAATCCAGCTTTTCAGGTCGGCAATGGACGTGTTAAGGATGCTAACCTACTGCCACTACGTTGGCGCAGGGGGCGCATTGTTAACTTGTTCCCTGGCAAGGACGGGACCCCCCGGTCTGCAGAGGTTCTAGTAGGAGGCTCGGTTCTAAAACGAGCGGTAGCAACGTTGTCTCGGCTGCCCGTAGATTAGGGGACAGGTGGGTGCCTGTCCGGGCGGGTGATTGTTCGATTCCAAATCGATATTCGATCGATGGTTTCTGAACGCTCATTTTAATTTGACGTTAGCTGTCAATCTGGCAGTTTTGACAACTGACACACGAAAAAAAAAAAACGCGTTTTGATTAGGTTGTTGAAATTAAATCAAAGGGCATCTGGAATGTATTCGGGATTCCCTCAGGATTATTAATATAACTGAGTGTGCCGTTGTCTCTCGAACGATTCGTATTTGGTAAACCACGTAGAAACATAACCTGTGTTGGACCACTGTGCTCATTGACGCTGGCCCGCCAGTCATACCTGGTTGGCTGAAGAACCTGTCTACCAAGAAGAGCATAGGGCGCGCCCGGGCCTTGCAGAGGGACAGGAGGTTGACGAGACCGAAGCACAGACCAGGTTAGATTAGAACGTCGGCGATTCACCGAGCTAAAGTTATGTGGGGTAGACTTAACTTTAGCTCGGTGAATCGCTGACGTTCATTACTTCTTGGCACCTGATCGTCACGCTACCTCGTAGCTGATGGGCCCCTACGAGGTCATTAGGTGCTGAGAAGCCTGACCAATGATCGACTCGAACAGTTTTGCCAAAGAACTCTGAATCGGAATAGGCCGATATTGATCAACGGAGGCAGTGTCACTTGTCTTGGGGATAGGACTGACTCAAGAAAGCTTCCAGCTGGTGGGGTACTTACCTTGTTCTAGAGCAAGATTGAATATCCGACCCAAAGGTAGAACCAGCTGATCACTGTAGGCCTTCAAAATATAAGGAGGGACGTTGTCCGGTCCAATTGCGCTCCTTGGCCGAAGCTGCTTCAGTCCTTCCAATATGTTAGGTTATCTGCTGGTCAGATAACCTAACATATTGGAAGCAACTTTTCTCCCTTTTCCAACTTTTTCAACCCTTTCGCTTTTCTGCTGGCCGGAAAATAAATGACAACAATTTAGGCAAATTTTATGTTGTTTCTCCACAAATGCCCACAATAGAATCTTCAGGTTAAATAACAATAATGACGCATTTTTTTTTTTAAATAAATCCAACACTTTTATGATAATAAAATTAAAATTAAAATTTAGCCCATTAATGTCCCCACCGAGGGGCATAGTCCTTTACCTGGATACGAGTAAAATTGAGCCCTACTCCACCACGCTGGCTCAGTGCGGGTTGATGTAGGGGTTTTACGACCACTACTACGTAGCGATAGTACCCTGGACATACAGCTTAAGGTGTCATCCGAAACACTGAACGTCCGATAGTGTACCATTGGTACTCGATTCGATCCTGTATCTCCTGTGTGAGAAGCAAGTGTGAAACCATTGAAAGCAAGTGTGAACCAAGGGCTAGCAACACTGGCCGTAATAAGAAGTAAACAAAGATATCCTACGATTTTATTATCAGAAATTGCTCTAAAAGTGAAATTATTGTGAAAAACATATACGAAAACTAACCTCAATCTCAACCCGTGAGTACGTTCAATCATAATCCGACACAGAAGCCTCAAATCGCTTGAATTCACCAAAATAATTTCTACACACTATATAGACATATGTAATACATAGCTGCAACATGGTTTAAAATACAAAATCCAACGGAAACAACACAGAAATTGATAAACAACAAGCAAACTTGGATCAGCTGATTGGCCAATGTCCAGCCGACAAATTGACACCCTGGCTTGACAGTTTTTTTTTTTTTTTTTTCTTTTTTTCTCACAATAACACGGAACGGCTGCGTTCAGCTTGAGTAAATTGGGTCTTTCATCAGCATTACTAAAGACCGATGATGTTCCGAAACGTACATTGACGACACAAATGGATGCGCTCATAAAACTATAAGGCCAACTCATTTAGTGTACAGAGTGTTGATTGCAAAAACTTTGCTCTAATTAAAAATGGACACCAGTCCAGACAGAATTACTATCAGAACAAAATATCGATCGAACTCAGTCGAGGATGTATCGCTATCGCCTGTCTTTGACGATACTCGGTTTAGCTTACCGAATGCGTCCCTGAGCATAGGTGAATTGGAAGTGAATGCTAGAAGTAGTGAAGAGGTCTGGAAACTAAAACTAGACTCAGCTAACCAAGAAATTGAGAATTTAAACCTACAAAGTCATTCGCTCAAAACCGAACTGGATAAATTCCGCAAGCTCGTTGAAACATATAAAGCCCTAAATAATTCCGAATTATCAACGACACCAATGAACCTCAGAAAAAGAAAAAAGCCGAAGATGCTAATGGCTACACAAAACCAGACAAACATAGTTCGATACAGGAGAAACAATATAAAACTAAATGACAAAATAGTCCCTACACTGAGCACGGTCAACGTAAATACAGACAAAGATTTCGAAAAGGAGAAGACCGATGTAAGTCTGGAGCCCACGACAGACATAGAATCTACTACAACGACAGAGAAAGAGTCCAAAACCGCATCTAGTACACCGAAAACCGGCTTATCAAAACTGTTAAATGCGGTTGTCACCCCAGAGAACCAGCATCTAGAAAATTCCGGAGGGACTATAAATCACATATATACCAACGAAAAGTCAAATGCAAACGAAATAATAGAAGACACCAAAGAACCACACTTGGAACCAAATATATTAAATTCAACAAGATTGGAGGAAATGAATAAACATTTTGAACAATATTCTAAGACTGGAGATGCTAACGAAGTAAATGCTGGAGACAAAATACGTTCTAATTCTAATGTAGCTGAGAACAATTTTGATACCAGTTCAACTATTGCTGACGCCACAAAACGAAGCAGTCTCAATGAAATTGAAGACCTCGGCAGCGAAAACAAAAATCTCAAAAAACAAATGGACGATATGAACGAAAAAAATGAGATGTTAATAAAACGGAGTCAAATTCTCATCAAAACTACAAAGGAAGAAGACAAGAGTTCAACATCATATAAACAAGCTAGAAAACATGATATTGAAAACAGTTTGGTAGAAATAACAAATAAGAAACCGAAAATTCATATACTAGGGGATCAAAATAGTGTAGGACTGGCACAAAAACTACTTGATATAAGAAAAAATAATTGGAACAATAAGTATGATGTCAGTGCATTAAGCAAGCCTCAAGAAGAGTCAATGTATATCCTTAAAAGTTGTGATAGCTTGCTAAAAGATTCAAATAGAAATGTCGTAGTTGTATTACTTTTAGGATCAAATGACAAAAAACCCTATGATTTTGTCTTTGGATTGTGCAACGCATTGTATGAACTTCGAGAGCTAAGAGTATACGTAGTTAAAGTTGCAAACAATGAATTCCTAAATGCGGACATGCAAAATCACTACATAAAACTGTTGTGTAATCACTTCAATACAACAAAATTCATAGATGCAAACGCAGAAAATCAATACGATATCTGCAGAAAATTAAATCTTGACATTGATAGTATAGATTATGAAAATCTTTATATAAAAAACATAACCCTCCCTTCTGAAGGCAGTCGGGTAAAAAGCGCTGCTCTAAAAAAAACTCAAAATAATAGTACTCAAAGGAATAGTAATAAAAAGGGAACAATTCCGTACCTATTCGAGAATCAAAAATATAAACAACTTGCCGTATGTAAAATCAAACCAACAACAACGTCAACCACAAAAGTAGAATCTCCAAATCCAAAAAGAGGCACAATACCTTATATATTCCGCAGGCAGACAGAAAGACAAAAACAATATTCTCTTGACAAAAATACAAAAGGTCCGAATAAACAACATGCGGAATATAAAAATCAATCGAACATTTCGTTGACCACAAAAGTAGGGAATAAACGATCCGCAAGCCCATACAGGGGCACAATACCTCACATATTCCGTGCACAGGTAGAAAAACAAAGGGAAATCTACATTGAAGGAATAAACCAGGTTTTCCGCATAGATCAAAAGCTCCCACAAGTAGGATAGTAAGACAAGATAATAGAAGCGCAAGTATGATAGCACACATAAACATTCAAAGTTTAAATGATAAAAAGGTATCACTACTCGAAATTTGGTTAAATAGCTTGGAAGGAAAAAACATTCAAATACTCTGCATCACAGAACACCATAGAATAATAGAAGATCTACAAATAGTTAATATTTCTGGTTTCAAACTGGCGGCTAGTTACTGCCGCAAGAAAAGAACTTCTAAGGGGGGTTCAGCTGTTTTTGTTAGGAACAACTTAGTATGTAAAGACGTACCAAAAATTCAGGAGATGTCGATACCATATATTCTAGAAGTATGTGGTATTGAATCAGCCGGTACCTTTGTTCTTTGCATTTACAGACCAAAGAAGGACAGAAACGATAATTTTATAGAAAACATGGACACCATTCTAAACATTATACAAAAACACAAAGAGCGAAAGGTTATAATCTGTGGAGACTTCAACATCAACTTAATGATTAATGATCCGGAATCTAAAGAATTCATTTGCCTATTGGAGTCCTTTAATATGACAAGATATATATACGAGCCAACTCGCATTACGCAGCACAGTAGCACGTGTATCGATAACATTATATCAAATATGCCCCTGCATGACGCAAATGTAATTGAAGTCGGCTTGTCTGATCACACGTTACAATGTGCTACTATAAGTGTTCCAATGAAAGTAAAATCGGTGTACTTCACCGTGGTCAGAAATATGAAAAACGATAATCTCCTGAACTTAAAAAGCCAGCTGGCTAACGAGTCGTGGGAGGATGTATATAAACAGTCAAACTGCGATGCAGCATTTGATTGCTTTCACGATGTCCTCTTAAGTGCTTTTGAGGTAAATTGCCCCCTCATTCGCGTCAAAAATAATGTTGACAACAAAACTGATACTGGTTGGGTCTCAAATCAAAGGGAATCAAAAAGTCCTGCAAAACAAAAAGGAAATTGTTTATCAGGATGAAAAAAACTAAAAATAAAGATGAAGCTCTGATAAATCATTATAGGCTGTATTGTTCGATATTAAACAGGGTTGTATCAATAGCAAAAAAAATCTATCATGAGAAAAAGATAATAAAGTCTAATGACATAATCAAAACTACATGGCAACTAGTGAACAAAAGTGTAAAAGGAAATAGATCGGTGGAAATAAACGGTTTCACTGGACTCTCAGATGGTGATAACACCACTAAATCCGATTATGATGCGCCTGATCTTTTCAATATTTTCTTTACGAATACTGTTAGTGTTCCACCGCAATATTGTACTGTTGTTGAAAGCTGTGAATTACCACAATTTACGCGAGAATCGATGTTTGTCAGACCACTGTCTATGGATGAGTTGACAAAGACTATCTGTTCGCTTAAAAACAAAATGTCTTGCGGATATGACCATATACCAGCCTGTGTAATAAAATTTATCTTTGAAACCGTAGCAAAGCCACTACAATTTATCATAAACAAATCCTTAAGTGAAGGTGTCTTTCCCCAAAGGCTCAAAAAGGCCCAAGTTAGACCGATCCACAAAAAAGGCGATAAGTTAGACATTAACAACTATAGGCCCATATCTCTCCTTCTGACACTATCAAACATATTTGAAAAGGTAATGGGACACAGACTCGGAGCTTTCCTGTCATTGAATAATATCTTATCACCTGAGCAATTTGGTTTTAGGGAGGGTGTCTCCACAGCAGATGCAATTTTTGATATGTGTGACTTTGTGGCAGAAAGTTTGGATCGTAAGGAAAATGTTATATCTGTCTTACTAGATCTGTCAAAGGCCTTCGACCATGTAAATCACAACATCCTACTTGATATAATGGATAGGTATGGAATCAGGGGAGAAACAAATAAATGGTTCAGATCGTACCTGGAAAGTAGACAGCAAAGCGTGGTTTTGCCTATCTTGGATAAATCCAAAACCATGTTGAATATTGAATCTGAGACATTAAACATAGGCAGAGGAGTGCCACAGGGTAGCATACTAGGCCCTATACTTTTTCTCTTGTATGTAAACCACCTACCTAAAATCGTAAACGATAAAGTTGTTATGTTTGCTGACGATGTATCTGTTTTTTTTTAATTCCAAAGAGACCAAAATGAAATCCTTTCGAATTTGATTTCAGAATCAGTCACCAAAATAGTAAACTGGTTTAAGACACTTAACCTTAACACAAATGCTAACAAAACACAGTTGATTCATTTCAGAAATTACAACACTAAACCTATAAACTTAAACTTAAAGCTAGACCAAAAAAATATTGAATTAGTTCCAAATGCCAGGTTCCTAGGAATATATACCGACGAAAACCTAAACTGGAAAAAACACATTGAGATCCTAGAGAACAAACTCAGTAGCTTCTGCTACGCATTACGATCGCTTTACAAAATAGCTACAAAAAAAGCCGCCTTTCAGGCATACTTCGCCTTCTTCCAATCTAGAACCCTCTATGGACTAGCAATGTGGGGAAATAGTGTAGACGTAAATAACATTTTCGTCCTACAAAAGAGATGCGTCCGTATTTTGGATAACGTTGGTAGTAACAGAGATTCGTGCAGGGATTCTTTTAAAAAACTTAAGCTACACACTATAACAGGGTTATATATAATTGAGTTGTGTAAATTGGTCAGACGTCACCCTGAAAAATTCCCTCAAAGACCACCTGGTGTCAGCAATCGTCTGAACGAAAGAAATCATAAAAAACTAGAAGTTCCTCAATGTAGAACTACTACCTTCTCTCGGGGAACAAAAATTATAGCCATAAAGGTTTACAATAACTTACCAGAAGCCTTAGTAGTCTTAGAATATCGTAAATTTTTTATAGCACTAAAAAAACTTTTGGTGTTTATATGTCCTTACAGCTTAAGTGAATTTTGTAATTTTGACATTGAATCATGTGTATATGACATTTTGAAATTATCTCCTAATTCAGACTGATTATTATGACCTATAACTTATTTTAAATGCAATTAACTGTAGCACTAGGGAAACTTTTGATGATCATTGTGTGTCCTCATAGCCTAAGTGAACTTCGTAATTTCGTAATTTCTTTATTGTACTAAACAAAACAGACATACAGATGACTTATGATAGAAAAAACATGTACAAAGGCGAGCTTATCTCTAAAAAGAGATTTCTTCCAGCAAACCATGTTGGATAGGAGACGGAGATGATAGGTAAGGGAAAGAATTGCGCGTACAATTAAGACTATATTCTAATATAATACATATTACACATACATAAAACCCTATTGATAAGAAATATAGACTACATACACAGTTACATAAATACAGCATATCAATAAATATCTTACAAATATACTAATACTAATACATTATATAGCTAAATAGAAAGTGAAAGATAGTGCTTCTTTAGTCGGTTCTTAAAGATATTCAGTGATGGACTGTCCCTGATGGTGCAGGGAAGTTCATTCCACAGCCGTATAGCGCGGATTCTAAACCCGTGCTCGAAGGTTGCAGTGGAGCGTTGTGGGGCTTTAAGCATAGTAGCCATGTGAGTTCTCCGAGGCCTGCATGAAGAAAGAAATTCGAAGCGATCACGCAGGAAGTTAGGGTACCGAGGGTTCCACAAAATATTGTAGAGCAGGCATAGGATATGAGAGTCCCGTCGAAGACGAATCGGAAGCCAATTCAACTCCCTGCGATGTTGAGAAACGTGATCATATTTTCGCAGTCCGAAGATGAACCGAATCCCGAGGTTTTGAAGTCGTTCGAGTTTGTTCAGTTGCTCTTCATTTGCGCTTACCCAGCAAACATCAGCATAGTCAATGAGGGGAAGTAAAAGAGACTGGGCGAGAATAATTTTGGTCTGACGAGGAAGAAAGTTCTGAAGTCTCCTGAGAGAGTGAAAGGTAGCGTAAACTCGCCTGCTGACCTCGCTGATATGCGTTGACCAGTTTAACTGGTTATCGAAAACAACACCCAGGTTTTTCGCTGTGTCGCTATATATGATTACGGTACCGTTATAAGATACAGGAGGGACAGACTGTTGCTTCAACAAACATAGTGAGTGTCTGGTACCTATAATCATGGCCTGGGACTTGTTTGGGTTAACCAGTAGCCCAAATGACGAGGCCCATCCTCTAATACCCTCTAAGTCAGCGTTTAACGCCTCCACAGCGGAGTTTACATCATCGGGAGAGAAGTGGCGATAGATTTGTAAGTCATCCGCGTAAAGATGATAAGAAGATGAGAGGGCATCGGAGATGGAGTTAATAAATATAGAAAATAGAAGAGGAGAGAGAATGCCACCTTGGGGGACACCGGAGGTGAGGTCACACCAATCCGTGCAAGTCGTCTCCGATTTGATACGCTGTTTACGGTCACGAAGGTATGAGTCGAACCAGCTGATAGAATGGGAAGAGAGATTAAGAGATTTGAGAAGTTCAACGAGAATGTCAAAGTCAACACAGTTAAAGGCACTGCTGAAGTCGAGCAGGGTAAGCAACGAAAGCTGCTTCTGATCCATGGCAACCTGAATATCATCCGTCACTTTAAGTAGAGCCGTAACTGTGCTGTGACCCGGTCTGAAGCCTGATTGAAAAGGATTTAATAGGTTGTTAGAGGATAGATATTGGGAGAACTGGGTATGGACAATGGATTCGAGGACTTTTGATAGGATCGGCAAGATGGAAATCGGGCGATATTCTTTGAAGCAGGTGGGATTGGATGATTTAGGGAGAGGGATAACTAGTGCATGTTTCCAAGCAGTAGGGAAGGAGCAGTTTGAAAGGGAAAAATTTAAAATGTGCGTTATGGGCGGAAGCAGGTCATCTAGGATAGTGAAGATCATTTTTAGGCAGATGTTGTCATGTCCGACTGCTTTGGAGCTAATCGCCAACAATGCCCTTTTAACTGTGTCAACTCCGACATATCTCATGTTGAAGGGAGTGGTGTTGGGAAGTGACCTAGAACGCAGGCTCCGAAGAGTGGCTTGCTTGACGGTAGAGTCCATCACAACGGGCGGTGCGGAGAGAAATTGATTAAGAGCGTTGAGATCGACATTACCTGAATGCGAGTCCTGGGCCTGGGACTTGCCAATACCAAGTGTCCTGAGAAATTTCCACACCTGAGCAGGAGTGTACCTTTCGATACACTCAAAGATGTGGCGGCGTTTGGCGTCGCGACAGAGACGATTGCAACGATTTCGAAGCGATTTGTAGGTGAGAAAATTGTCATCTGTCGGATCCTTTTTGTACCTGCACTTAGCCCGATCTCTCTTGGTCATAAGTCGCTTGATATCATCGTTTAGCCAGGGAGCAGGCAGGTGCTTCACTCTAACTTTTTTAATGGGAGCATGTTTGTCATAAAGTCCCAGGACAATTGTATTGAAGCTGTGAATTTTGTCATCAACGCTCTCGCTCAAGATGACAGGGGACCAATCGACCAGTGAAACATCAGACTTGAGGGAATCCAGGTTGATGGCTTTGAAGCTGCGAGTTTCAATAAATTTGGTTCTGCACTTAGGGGACCTAATTTTATATGAGACGTAAATGAGGTCGTGAAAAGAAAAAGGTGAGTTAAGTTGACCATGAGTGGCCACCTTATCCAGGTTGGAAATGATTATGATGTCAAGAAGAGAGGGCGAGCAATGTGGCTGAGAATGGGTGGCCGCAAGCGGCAAAATGTGCAGATTGTATGAATCTACTATTGACCTAAGCTTGGCTGAACGAGAATCATTTTTGAGGAGACAAGTGTTGAAATCCCCAAGAATGAGAGTGTCATCGTAAAGTGGGGTCAAATCATTAAGAATAGATTCAAAGGTGTCGAAATAATCAACACGGAGAGAGGGGCTATAAACAACACCAAGAAGCACTTTATTGTGATAAAGAAGAATTTCGAGGAAGAGATATTCGGCAGACTCGGAGTACTGGCTAGGGGATGCGCTGATCACCTTGCACGGAATATCCGCACGCAGGTAAACAGCAACACCTCCATCCGCTTTCCCGACTCTGTCATTCCTGTAGAGCCTGAAGCCTGGAAGAGAGTACATAGATGAGGAGAGTGAAGGCTTCAGGAATGACTCGGAGACAAGGATAGCGTCCACATGTTGGTCACTTAAAGCCTCGATAAGATCGGTGTAGCTCGTGTGAATGCTCTGAGCATTGATGTGCACAATGTTCAGATTCTTCCCAGACCCACCAAAGACAGTTCTGAGTTTGCCAGAAAGTGGTTCTTCCACACTGGAAATGTCACTTTCTGCACTTACAAATTCATCGCTAGACGCACACGACAAGAAGCTATCGTTATTGAGATTCATAATATGTAGATAAAATAATATACTATAATATAATATAAATATATAACTAGGTATAGGAATATACCTAGCAGAAAATATATAATTATTAAGGAATCAAAAGAAAAAAAAAGACTAATATAAACCAATGGGGTGACCTAAACCCTCACCAGGCATGGATTGTTGTAAGAAATCAGAAAACCTACTATTACATTGTAAATAAACATCACACACACACACACACACACACACTTTACACAATAAGAAAGCAATAAACTATAGCGCTAACAATAGAATAAAATCCACAGCAAAAAGGTAAGCGCAAGAGGGACCGCGACTTCAAAAGCCGCACAATGGCACTTAAAAAAAAAAAAAACTTAATAATTTTGACATGGAATCCTGTGTGTGTATGTACATTTTGAAATTATCTCCTAATTATTATGACTGACATTATTATTATGACCTATAAATTGATATCAAATGACCACAGTTTTCTATTTTACTATTAATTAATTATAGGCGTGTTATTTTACTTTAAATGAGGATGAATGTTGTTGTGTACATATTTTTTCATGTAAATACTTATTTTTATACTAATTGCTACACCTTAAGGGTAAAATTACATTGTATCTAAGTGATGCGAACTGTAACACCTCCATCTAACGTGTAATTTATTGCAATAAACAAATTGAAAAAATATGTCCCTACGGGAGATACGAGAAACTTGTATGTAATTAGCAGAGCACGTGTCATCAGAACTGTTTACCAGATCCGGATCGAGCACTGGCTCATCAGGGAGGAAAACGTCTGAGAAGTAGTGTGCAAATGCGGCTGCTGCTTCTTCACCAGCACATTCCCTTCCCCGATGCGTGATCCGAGCTTCGAAACCACCCTTCGATCGTAGGCCACTCACGTGTTTCCAAAATGCGCGCGGGTTATGTCTTATATTGCTTTCTATGGTACTCATGTGGTTGGCGTAGGCAGTATCTATGCGACACTTGAGGTAGGCTCTCAGCGTGCTGAATGAGTCGTAGTCAGTCGGCCTCTTCCACGTTTTCCAATTACGGTGGAGCTTTGCCTTCGTGGCCAGGTCCCTTATGATATCACCAGTGAACCACACTGGGTATCTCCTAGTAGGCTGGGTTGGTCTGGTCTTCTTTGGGATGGAGTTGTTGAAGACTTCGTAAATGGTATCGTAGAAGCGACCTACTGCCGTCTCAACATCAGTGACTTTGAGAACACCGTCCCAGGATACACCGTCTCATGAGTTCGTACATGACTGCGTGGTTGCCCCTGGCAAAAATCTAGTCATTACGGCCACCAATGTTGCTGGGATCCAAGCGGCCGGATCGCTGGTCGGCGGCCCGCGCACGCAACACGGGCACAATGACGTCTAGAGGCGGGTGGTAGGCGTCAGTGCGTGGCACCAGGCTTCCTGTCACGGAAGCGCGCACAGTTACGTCACGCACGCTCTCCGGCAGCAACACCACATCAAGCACGCCACCATGATCATTCATCACTTCATTCGTCTCATACATGCCACAGACAGATAGAAAATAACAATAATAATTAAAGATGTCAACTGATGCATTATTCATATTAAGATCTCCTAGAGTAATTAAGGTACCGGTTATCCGGGCCACATTTTCCTCAGTCTTATCGAACCACTTCATGTACTCGGCATCCTTTTCTTTTTGCGTGATTGTTTTCATTTTCTTCTTCTTGCTGGGATCGATGTACACTACACAGACTGTAAGTAGCGTACCATCAACAGTAAGTGTCGCCCAGAGATCTTCTCCATGTTCCGTTTCCAGATCCCGGCGCCGTCTCAGTGTGATGCCAGGGCGGGCGGCGAGCAGCACGCTTCCGCACGGGGTGGCGCGGTCACGGCGCAGCACGCTCCAGCCGCCCGCCGTAACCTCGGCATCTCCAACCGAGGAATCCAGGAAGGTTTCGGTAGCGGCAACAAGATGAGAGTCCAGCAGCAACAAACTTTGCCGCCAGAACTGTAGCCTGGTTTTAATACCGCGGACATTCTGGTATTTTATGTCCAGGTACCTATTGGGGCTTGAAGTGCGTGGGTTCGTTTTTGCTTGTTCTGAATATCTCCATGTATTTGCGAAAGGGCAGCCTAACACGGGCATTCTCGGGCCACACACTTATGGAGAAACAGGTGTCAAAGAGAGCCTCCTCCATATTTTCCCTTTGTAGGCAATTCTTCCATCGTGCTATCCTTTGGCGAACACAACTCCTTCACATACTTCGACACTTCTTCCAGGCCTGATACCATATTGTATAGGAGGAAGAACCGTTGTCGCTCCACCGCCCGAAGAGTTGGTGTGCTGGGTCCCGCTGTACATCGCAACGATCTGGGCTTCTTCGGTTTCTTCACAACTTCAGTCCAACCGTTTTTTGGATGGGTAGATAGGTTTTCCGATATAGCCTCAGTATTTGCAGCGGTGGCATTAGTTGGTAAGGGCACCGGCAACACCGATGGGGAGACGTCTTTGTGGCCAGCTGTTACTGGGGTAGGAGCAGCTACCTTCGCGGCAAAGGTTGCACGTATAGCCTCTGGCTGTACCGGCGCCAGTTTCTTATTGACAGCGGGAGACCTGGGTTTCTGCGTTGACTCCAGAGCTTTTACCTCCAGGGCATCAAGCTTGATGTGAACTGCACCCATTTGTTTCCCCATCGACTCCACTTTGCTGTCTTTACCAGTGAGAGAAGCCAACACCTTGGTTAGCATAACGGCGACATTTGGGACCTCGCCTTTTACCTCCCTTATTTCCGCCATGATCTCAAGGTATTCAGAAGACCAAAAACCTTCCAGGGGCGACTGGCGAGCGGTTTTGGTCCGTATCGTGACGTTCGAAGTTTTCGCCTTAGACCCTCCAACCGGAGTGAGGCTGTTGTCACCTCTTTTTAAGGTGGCCTTACATTGTGGACACACCCAGACGTCGATGTCTTCTGGAGTCCACTCGGTATTGTTGCTTGCACATAAATAATGAAAGAGATATCCGCAGCTGTCTCGGAAATGGTCCGTAACCGTGACAAGAAGCTAGTCCATGTGCAACAACAACTCGGCATAGGTATCACTGTCATTAACAGAGCTATGGACAAGTCACTCAAAAACGCTAACAAAGCAGTCGCTTTGAAATACCTAAGCGATAGCTGTCGTATTTTGTCGGATCTACACTTCATTCATACAAAAGATAGAATGAAACTCATAGACCCGAGCTTAGAAAAAACCATAACTTCTGTAATTCAGGAAGCTGAGCGAGATGACTTGTTGTTTGGTAACAGCCTAGCGGAGAAAATAAAGGCTAGCAAAGCCATTGAGAAGCAGGGTCAGTCAATCAAGTTCCGAAACCTGCAGCTCCTCAATCTACGGTAGTTCGCCCTGCTCCTCAGGGAAACTGGACAGGACCTCCTCGGTATCCGTCGAACAGGGGGGGGGGGGGGGCGGGGAGGTCACAGGAAGCCACCTCAGCCGGCCCGTCGGCCGCCAACACATCAGACGAAACCATTCAACAAGCCCCGTGCAACCCAGCATTAGCACAGGTACATGCAGGAAGAATAAGCTTTTACTATAATGGTTGGTTAAACATCACAAACAACAAGGTAGTTCTACGTTGGATTAAAGATGGATATCCTATACCTTTTTCTCGTGGGGTACATCAAACAGTAATTCCAAACAGTAAATTATTACTCGATGAAAATCGAGACATGGTAGTAGCTATTGATAAACTAAAACATTTAGGAGCCATATCTATCTGCTGCCCATCTGCGGATCAGTTTTTATCGAGAGTTTTCCTTGCACCCAAGAAAAATGGCGGTAAACGATTTATTCTTAACCTAATATGAGCCTGAATAAATTTATCTCACTGTCACATTTTAAAATGGAAGATCATCGTACAGCAGCAAAACTAATACCGCAAGACGGTTTTTTTTGTGACTATCGACTTAAAAGAGGCCTATTTTATTGTCCCTATACATAAATTACACAAAAAATCCTTACGAATTCAATTTAAAACAGAGTCTGGAAAAAATAATACATACGAATTCAACGCCCTACCTTATGGCTTGTCAGTCGCACCCTAGGTATTTACAAAATTAATGAAGGAGGTAATGACCTACTTACGAAGTCGTAGTAACAAAACTGTGATATATTTAGACGACATACTTTGTATTGGCGATAGCTACGAAGATTGCTTAAATAATGTAAATGAGACTTTGAGATTATTGAGATGTCTAGGTTTTGTAATTAACCACGAAAAAAGTTCATTAGTGCCTCAAAAGTCCTGCAAATTTTTAGGCTTTGTTATGGATGCAAGTTGTATGTCCATCTCTTTTGATAAGCGTCACAATATTGATAAGCGTCACAATATTGCTCAATTGGTGGGAAAATTTTCATCACTTCCAAGATGTACGATACGAGAATTTGCCCAGTTGATCGGTGTTCTTATCGCAGCCTGTCCCGGAGTTCAATATGGTTGGTTATAAACTAAAGTCTTAGAGCGACAAAAGTACCTTGCTCTGCAAAAACATAATGGTAATTATGAATAAAAATAAATCTGCCAAACGATATTTTAGAGGACTTGAACTGGTGGAAGTCTAATATTTACAAAACATACAGTCCTATGAGATCTTTAGAACATAAGCTTGAAATTTACACTGACGCTTCCGGAACAGGTTGGGGTGCAGTATGTGGTGATAAGAAAGTAAATGGTATGTTCAAAACCACTGAGAAAAAACACCATATCATCTATTTGGAACTGCTGGCCGTATTCTCGGGTTTAAAGAGTTTAGCAAGTGACGAGTCTGATTGCGCAATATTGTTATGCATCGATAACACAACAGCCATATGCTACGTAAACAGAATGGGTGGGATACAATTTCCCCATTTAAATAATTTAGCTAGATCCATCTGGCAATGGTGCGAAAAACGCAATATTTGGTTATACGCATCATATGTAAATACGAGAGAAAATTTTGCGGATTCAGAGTCGAGAAAGATCAATCCTGACACTGAGTGGGAGTTGTCGGATCTGGCATTTCAATCAATTACTCGACGATTCGGACATCCTGAAATTGATCTTTTTGCATCTCGCATAAATGCGAAAGATTTATTTCATGGAAATCAGATCCAGACGCTGCAGTTGTGGATGCATTTACAATTAAATGGAATTCGATATTCTTTTATGCATTTCCACCGTTCACTCTCATTTTAAAATGCCTAAGAAAAATGATTGATGATGAAGCAACTAGAATTCTAGTTTTTCCAAATTGGCCATCTCAACCTTGGTTCCCACTGATGAAAGAGTTGCTTGTATCAGACATCCTATATCTGAACCCCAATGAGCATTTATTGCAATCCCATTTCAGGGAGCACCACCGCCTACATGCGAACCTTACCCTGGGTGCCGCGCTGCTTTCCGGGCGGCGCTCATCAGACGCGGCTCTCCGCCAGAGGCTCTGACGCTGCAACTAGCCTCATTAGCTGAAGCTACTATCAAGCAATATAATGATATATAATTGAATATAATTTTGATACTTCAAATCATTTTGATACTTATCTTTGGTCAAAAACAGCAGTATTATTGTTCCTTTCAGAAATTTACGAAAAGGGTTGTTCGTATGGTTCATTAAACAGCCATCGCTCCGCTTTATCGTTTTTATTGGGAAACGAAGTTGGATCAAACGATTGTATAAAACGTTTAATGAAAGGTGCTTATAAACTTAAACCTAATAAACCTAAGTATAGCTTTACATGGGATCCACAACTAGTGTTGAATCACGTAGCAAACTGGTATCCTAAAACAAATCTTTCTATAGAACAAATAACAAAAAAAATTGTGATTTTACTGGCGATTTGCACTGCCCATAGGGTACAAACCCTTTCCCTGATTAAACTGGAAAACATTTTGTTTTTAGATGATGGTATCAAGATTATAATAACAGATATTATTAAAACATCAGCAATAGGCCGCGAACAACCCTTATTGAATATACCGTATTTCGTAGAAAAACCGCAAATATGTCCTGCTACAGCTCTAAAAGATTATATATTTTTGACAGAAAATATCAGAGCTGTTAGTTCAGGCACCCTTTTACTAACGTACAAATGACCACACAAGGCAGCTTCGAGTCAAACCATCAGTAGATGGATCAAACAAGTCTTGTCCGCATGTGGTGTGGATGTGTCCGTGTTCAGCGCGCACAGCACGCGCCACGCCGCCACCTCGGCCGCTGCCGCCGCCGGCGTCAGCGTTGACGTCATACGAAAGACGGCTGGCTGGACCGACACACACACTTTTGCGAGGTTCTATAATAGGTCCCTGATTGACCAAAATAACTTTGCTAGTTCCGTTTGCTTATCATCAAATATTTGATTGAAGGTAATAATTATGTTTGTTTTTTCATATGTACTTAGTTAGGTACCATTTACGTTATATTTATTTAAGGTGATAGACCTTTTTTGTTTTTTATTATGTACTTAGTTAAGTACAATTTATGTTATACCTACCTAAAGCTTGCTAATTACAATTTATACAATTGATTAATGTTTATTTACTTAAACAAGAACTTTCTCCTCTAAACATCTACCTGGTGTTATAATTATATTGAGAATTAAGCGACGAAATAAAATAAGTGATCAAACGAACTTACCAAGTGAAGTTCGATCATTATTATATGAGTCGCTTAATTCGAAGATATAATTACCCACACTCCCTAGAGTGGATTAACCCCACAGCCCACGAAGAAAGTTTTGTTTCTCTGAAAAGAATGAATTGAAAACATGGCGCCACTGTAGGCTGGGCGAAACCGGCATTACAAAAATATATTGATTTAAAAATAGATTTAAATTACTCTTAATATGCGAATAGTTGCTAGTAGACTAAAGAGACTACCTGGTGTTATAATTATATCTTCGAATTAAGCTACTCATATAATAATGATCGAACTTCACTTGGTAAGTTCGTTTGATCACTTAGTAGTAAAGCTTCCCACCTGCAGAAGCTGGACAATCAGAATAGTTTGACTCCAGGATTTCAGCATCAGTATCTTCTTTACATGAGGGCTTTGGCTCTCTGACATAAGCAATGTTGTGGTTGTTGGAATTTGACATGATCATAATTATGGTAACTTGAGGTAAATTTCACGAGTCTGCTTTTTCAAAGCTTACCGTTCTTGCCTCAACGAATAAAAACGAAACGATAAAATATTAAAACAACGCTGAGTATAACAATTTAACCTACGATCACGGGAGTCACTCAAAGATCACAGACTTTACATAGTTTATGATGATATCATAAAAGGTCAAATGAATGTCATTGTGTTTAATTAAAATATCTTACAATGTATATATATATATATACCCACTCGGAAAATGTTGATGGGGTTGGTATATCTATATATATATATATATATATATATATACATATATATTTAAGGGTATGTATTTATATATTATGCGGTTTATATATATATTTACGTTGTATTTAAGTAATTATGTATGGAGTCTATTTTTAGTCTTCCCACGCTCAACCATCACATTTTCTATCCATCATGGTTTGCTGGAAGAAATCTCTTTTTAAAGATAAGTTTGCCTTTGCACATGTTTTTTTATTATAAGTTATCTGTGTCTGTTTTATGTAGAACAATAAAAATAATATAATATCCAAGACGGTTGATCTGCATATATTTTTTTATTTACTCTGTGATTAGCAAACCAACGTAACTCGGTATATAATGCATTTTGAATTTTGAGCTTGTACGCTGAATAGCTCCATTAATTTCATCTTCATTACGCCTTATGATTATGATTTGATTATGATTTTCGTCAATTTTTCCTATTAATAAATTGATATTTGATAGATTGTAAATACAACGCATAATACAAATAATATTGAAATTATATAAAGTTTTTATCACGAAACCCCGCTAAAGTTACAACATTTTCCTTAAATCTTTACAGTGAACAATATGTTTCGAAATAATTTCACCTATAGATTCGTATGGTTTCAGTTCCGAGGTAACTCAATAGTCGTTTCTAGTATGTTGAGTAGGCCACGTCCAGTTTCATCAGCTAACAGAGTAGCTTGTGAATTCACCGTTAATGCGAGTATTCCCAGTGTCAGGGTACTGCTTATTGGATAGCGGTATTATCTCGCCACAGTCACAGGATTGACGTTGGAAACTGTAGCTTTTAGCCTGTTTTTAATTTTTTCTAAACGTCTGTTTGTTTGCTGTCCTGTATTAAATAATAATTATTATGTGATCCGATACAAGGAGTCTGATAGATGGATTGATTGCCTCATTAGTGTATGGTCAGCACCGGGCGGAAAACCATAGAACTTAATACCTACTGTGTCATTTTTTAAAAAAATATTGTTTTGTTTTGTTACTTTTTTCGTTATTACTGTTATATTTTTTTTTCTCTTCTCTTTTCCAGGTACGGTCTGAAAACCAGCGCTGTGAGCTAAAACATGTTTGTACTACTCACAGCAAACGCTGAGACCGTCCCTTTTTTGCCCTTATAAACTACTGTACCATGTAGCTGTATCTTTATGTATTTTTTCTAAGGCAAAATAAACGATTTCTATTCATTCTATTCTATTCTATTCTAGCCCACTAATTCCTGTTAACCTTGCTGTTTCTTGGTCGGGGATTGCTTGTTCAGTAAATTCGCAGTTAACCAGCAGATCTAACGGCCGTTCACTATCGGCCACCTGTGACCCAACGAGTAGCCTGTAGCTTATGGTGTGGATATTGCAAATATCTAGATAGAGTTATATAGAAATCTTAAATCTTTGATTGTATTTTTTTTTAGTTATTGAGGATATCAGTTTCAATGAATACAATATGCATTTTGTTATATATAAATGTACAAGAATTTGGCAATGGACTGACCCATGGATACCTGTTAGTAATGGCAACTACGAATAAAAATGGAATGAGTAAATCGTGGCTGTCGTCGCAGAGCAATGCAATTCAGGGAGTCCGGGCTGCTGTTATTGAAGAGTCCAATGTTGGTAATTAATTATTATAACATTTATTATTATTATTATACAGGTTTTGGTTGGAATTTCTATTATCTTTATTTTTTATGCAAATATTCTATTCCTTTTGGATACTTATTTGCTAGTCTAGTATTTCTTTTCTCCACTTATATCTAATTATTTTTCACGGAAATTTTAAATGTTACATAAAGGGTCTGTGTTTATTCATAAATTCGCTTTTGCTCAGTTTTGTCTTTCTACTCTTAGAGTTAACTTTAAAAAAAACTTATGACATATTTTTTGTGAAAATTACCTATTTGAAAATAGTTGCTTCAGTAATTTCACTACACACATGCCTTAAAGTTACGTTTAAGGAAATGAAATGAAATGAAAATAGTATTTATTGAACCAACTTATAACTAATTACATTAGACAATAAAACTTAATCAATAAAGGCTACTTATGGTGCATATCTGGTTCATACTTGTTGACTCTTGAACTAGATTCTTAGGAACCTGTATTTCGAGAGTCAAGTGGTTATCACCAAAAATTGTCTCTGGGAAGTTGCCTCACTATAGGGTTAAGTGAGTGTGTGAATTATGTAATTAATACATTAACAAAATATATTAAAATTATACAATAATTTAGTGCAATTTATTCTGTTAACACTTTTCAATATTTATGTAAATGATATTGTGAGTCCTGACAAATAAGAATTTCATTGCAAGGTTTAGATTAGTTTCGTTTAGCTGAATGATTTTACAATAAGTAGGTAAGTATTTATCTTTTATCTTTAATATGTAAGTGTCTGAAGGGTTTTATAGGTAGTAAAGTGTTGATTTATGGTTGATCTTATTCAGGTGAGTAGTAAATATCGGTTAGCTATAAGTGACATTATTCTTAGCAGAAGATCTTCGGTTTCACTGTATTTTAATTTTAGAAGGAACTTTCGTAACTTGATTTTTACTTCTTGGTAGCTTAGGGGGTAGATGTTAAGAATTTTATTCATTTTATTGTATAGACTAGGTGCTTGTATGTTGTACTGCCTTCCAGCAAATTCGGTTTGAAAGTTAGGAGTTATGCAAACGAATTCAGTTCTACGGCTGGATATTTTGGAGGGATTATAATTTAGATTTGTGTGGCGTCTTAGTGTTGTTTGGTGTATGTATAATTGTCGTACTGTGAGGAGCTCACAGTATTTGTACAGGTCAGCACTAGGGAAGCTGTATGGCTTGAAAGTGGAGACCTTTAGCAGCGATCTTTGTGCTCGTTCCAGTTCGATCAAGTGTGTTTTACAGGCCCCACCCCATGCTGGAATACAGTACGTTAAAACGGATTGTGCAAGCGTATAGTAAACGGTCTTCAAAAGGTAGGGTGGTGCTACATGTCTGAGTTTTTTGAAGATCCAGATTAGCTTTCTCAATCGACCTGCTAGCATTTTAATGTGGGGCTTCCAAGTCAGGTTATCGTCAATGATGACTCCAAGATATTTTATGGTGTTGCTTTTTGCCATGGCATGGCATTGGCAATTAATGTTACTGTAATCTTTGCAACTATGCACTTTGATCTCAAAGTCGGGGGGTGGTTGCCCTCTATTAATGATAGAGAAGGTTAAATATTGTGACTTAGATATATTAAGAGTGAGGAGATTGTTTTTGAGCCAGGATGAAATAATAGCAAGCCCCGTCTCTGCATGACTACGAACTAGGTCCCACGAATCCCCATGAAAGACCAATGCTGTGTCATCTGCAAAAGTTACTATTTTACAGTTGTCTAGTTTATGTTGGCAAAGGCCATTAATGTAGATGAGAAATAGTGTGGGTCCCAGCACGCTACCCTGGGGAACTCCATATGCTATATCCATGTCACTGCTAATTAAATTATCGATTTTTATGCGTTGAACTCGGTTTTGTAGATAGTTTTGAAAGATGGCAAGGGGAATACCCCTTATACCCATTTTCTCCATTTTGTTTATTAGAATGGGCACTGAAACCGTATCAAAAGCCTTGGCAAGGTCTAAAAATACTCCTATACACTTCTGTCTTTTATCTAGTCTTTGAACGATTTCTTCAGTTAGTGAGAGCACGGCATCTACAGTTGACCTACCCCCTCTAAATCCAAATTGTGACCCTGATAGAAGCTTTTGCTCATGTAGAAATTTTTGGAGCCTACGACTAAGAAGCTTCTCTATTATTTTTGATAGAACGGGTAGGACCGAAATGGGCCTGTAGTTGCCAATTTCGCTTTTGTCTCCACTTTTAAATATTGGAAGTACCAGAGATCGTTTAAACACGTCAGGGAATATACCTGTTGAGAAACAGTTGTTTATCATATGCGTCAATGGTTTTACTATAAAACTCTTGGCTAGTTTAATCGTCCTTGTGGATATTTCGTCCCAACCTATAGCGCAGTCTAACTTTAGATTTAGTATTGTTGTTTCAACTTCGGATTCATCGGTATCCAGGAGTACAAAAGTGTTTAGATTTGTGTTACAATCAGAATTTGTTACTATTTTGTCTACACCGTTAGGATTGTTTTTGATTTTCTCAGCTAGTTGTTTCCCTATGTTCACAAAGTAATTGTTAATAAATTCTAGTGACTGAGCAGTAGTTTGTTCAAGTTCCAATAGTTCCGGGTTACTCTTTTTGTTTTTATCCATATTGGCTATTTTTTTTATTGTTTTCCAGGTTTTCTTGGTGCTATTTGAAGCTAACTTTAGTTCTGTGCGCTCATATGAGATTTTAATTTTTTTCAAAAGATTATTACAGAAATTTCTGTACCGGCGGTACGTGGTTGCTAGTATAAGATTATCTGGGGTTTTTCTTAATTTATGATGCATTTTATCCCTATTTCTTACACAACGCAGTAATCCAACAGTCATCCATGGCTTAATTGTTCTACAACTTTGTGTAATAGTTTGTGTCTCAGTGTTTTCATATATAGTTTTTGAAATTATGTCCACCATCATATTTGCAGCTTCATTGGGGTCAGTTATAGTTGTTATATCGCT
The DNA here is from genome assembly GCA_949825045.1 of Argyresthia goedartella. Classification (NCBI taxonomy): domain Eukaryota; kingdom Metazoa; phylum Arthropoda; class Insecta; order Lepidoptera; family Argyresthiidae; genus Argyresthia; species Argyresthia goedartella. Next base: position 8,000,246 of record OX463833.1, read on the forward strand.
TAGGTTTGAAATCGATAGTTGTTTTATTATATTTTCGTAATTAACTTTTTTGGAGGTTCCGCTTATTAGATGTTTTGGTGTTTTAGTTTTAAGGTTAAGCACTACTGTTGAATGATCCGTGACCGAGTTATCTAGAACCGTGACATAAGCGCAATTTTGTGTTTTCAATAAGAATATGTGATCCAAGCAATTATTTCCTCTTGTAGGTAAGCTATGAGCTGGTAATAAGCCATGTTCTGCGGTAAGATTTAGATAATTAGTACTTCTTGTGTCTGTGTTATTTGGTTTTATGTCTATATTCATATCGCCGATCATAATAATATGTTTATAGGATTTTAGTGACTGTAGGCTTAAGTCTATGGAGTTGATGAAATTTTCTATATTTTGTATAGATGGTGATCGATAAACTGCCAGAATTGCTGTTTGCTCTCCTATCCTTAAAATTAAAGTAGTTATATCAGTCAATACCGGTTCTTCAATCGTATACTTAATGTTACTCTTGATGTACGCGACTATGCCATCGTTTTGGTTACGACATACTTGTGTGCAGTGTAGGTTATAGTTGGGTATTGTAGGGAGAGTTTTATCAGCGTCGAGCCAGCATTCAGTCAATATCATAATGTCGCATTCAAAGTTCAGCTGTGTTAGGGTTGTGTCGAAGTTATTTATATTTCTGTTTATGCTTCTTATGTTTTGTGTTAACACAGTAAAGCTATTGTTGTCGTATGATAATAGTGATTTACAGTTTGCCGGGCTACACATAACAGACTCTGCTACCTTTATGGATTCCAACTCATCTAATATTTTTGACGTGTCAAGCTCTGTAAAGTATTTAAAACTTTATTGGGGTTTTTTATAACTCGCAATTTGGCATATCCATATGTTTTGAAAGTGTCCACAGTATAATACGTGTCAGTTAGGTGTTTAAGATAAACACACCAAACATATTGCAGTTTAAAGTTACAGTATGGCTCAACACAAAAGACTATAAAAAAAGAAGAACAAATTAAAACATGCAAATGATAATAGAAGCTAACATCTAGTCACTGTGTTTTCAGTATTTTTTGTAAACATTGCTCAGATTGTACAGGGATTGCTTTAGAGCCATTGTCTTTCCGTATGAAGATCTTCCCATTAGTAACCCAGCAAAAAGTGTAGTTGTTAGTCTTGATGAACTGGCGGGCTTGGTATAACAGCTTTCTTGCATTGTTGGACAGATGTTCTGAGATGTAAACTGCCGAACATGGTCCTGGGAGACCAATGTGCACTGAGTTCAGTTTTTCGGCAAGTCTCTTATCTTTGTTAAATTTGCGGACTGCATTCATTAGGTCAGTCTTGGTCTGTACTCTGGCAAATTCAGCAATGATCATTTTATTTGAATCTGGTTTACCTGGCAAGCGGTAGACGTCGCGTAGCTCCGGTAGTGCAATATCTATGCCAACAGTCTTTGTTATAGCTGTCACGATATTTGTGAGCTCCTCCACTGTCTCTTTATCTTTGCCTGGGATATTCCTGATCTCTACTGTTGATGTACGGCTGCTTTGTTGTGAATCCAAGATTTGCGACTCTAGGACAGCCATATGTTGTCGGTCCTTTGTATTTTCTAGTTGAATATTGTTGATCTGATTTTTCATGTCTTCATGTGTAGCGTTCATATATTCAATAGCTTTTTCAATTTCTTTGTTTGATTTTTGAATCTCCATATTTTGTCGCTTCATTTGCTCCAGATCATTACTCAGTTTTGCGAGGAAGGCGTCGTTGTCAGTTTTCCATACAGCTAGCATACTCTTTATTTCCTCTTTCAACTCTTTCAACTCTGCAAGCTCATTTCTATGGCCCTCTTCGACGCGATATATTTTATTCTTTTGGCGAACGCTAACGTAGGAATGTGCGGCTAGATCAGAGTTATGGTCTGCTTCGGCATGAATGTTGGGATCAGATTGCCGATGCGCCGGGTTTGAGTCAACGTTTCCTGGTTTTGCGGACGGTGGAGATCGGAGAGCATTAAAGTTTGACATCGTAATTGTGTTGAGCGAGAGTAATTACGATAAATATTATATTCTATGGTAGTTGACAAGGCGTAACGTATGAAGCTGATTCACCTTATACAAGTTGCGTAGCACGGGAATAGTATAGGTGTCGTAACGCATCAATTTGCTGTGGCGCGTAACGCAGGCGCTGGTCGTAGCGGTTCGAGTTGTCGTAGCACACGATGACGTCAGTCTCAGCCAAACCCGTAGTCTTGTTTCGTACTAATCGCTAAACTCCGCGGTGACTGAGCGGTGGCAGGCTCGCCCCTTACGCCGAGAACTCAGGTTCAAATCCAATCAGGTGATGAGTCCGGTACACTTCACAGTTGATTTTTCTGGTTGTCTTGTCAAAAATATAGCTATTTCACTCTAGACCCGCCCAGAGGGAGGATACTTTACGTAAAGGCGCCTCTTGCGGGACAAGAAAATTAAGTAAACTAAAATGACCAATCACGAATTAACTTAAGTTAAATTTAGAACGGCAACTAATGCAGCCAGATACACGTCCGACTCTAACGAGCGCGCGCGGTGACCCAAAAACTAATATCTTTGCACAACACTTTTATTACAGTTTCCCACCACAATGTTTTATCAACCCTAATTACCAAACTTCAAAACATAATTTGACAGTTATGATTCTGCAGATTATAAGAGATTGGAGTGATGATTCAATTCATTTGCGAGTCGATCCAGCTCCTCAGGGCACCTACGCTTGCCTGGACGCTTGGCTTACCATCTTGAACGCAACTTCCTTCTACACCCCACGACACAACCCCGACTAAAACTCCTTGGGACGCGGCCGGACCACCGCTGTCACCCTAAAACAAAAATTAACGTAGCGTCACGCTTTTTTCCATATAAGGTGGCAGGGGCACAGTTTTTCCGAATCCGGGGTCACCTCCGTTCCTTTGTAGCCCACGGGCTCATTTGACCACTTTTCCCACAGTAAGTCCGTTATTAAATACTCCATTTGAGTGACTTCCTTAGTGACTGTTTACGAGAAGTGCTAGCACTCGCGTTTTTGACCCTTTTATAATTAAAGTTATTTATTGATGGCTGCTGCCGCGCATACCGCTCATGTATTTGAACGATTAGTCATTTTGATGACCGTTTATATCACATTTCAGTCCCTTCAAATTTTATATTTATGTTGAGAATTCAACTCAAAGTACAACTTAAGATACTACAGTGGAAGATAAACGGTAATAAAAATGACTATTCGTTGAAATACATGAGCGATATGCGCGTCGGTGGACTCAACGGCAGCCTTAGTGTCGTGAACCCCGATAGCAGAACTAATAATTTCACCTGCAGCTACTTTTAGGGGAATTGCTATTCAAATGTAAAAAAATGCTCTTACCGATATTTAGAAGACGAACAGAACTACATAACTTATTGTCATAAGGTGTGATTTTTTTTGTTTGTAAAAAAAGGTTAATGTGATATCTTCAAGAGACTTTTCTATCTAGCAAACAAAAACAAATTGCATGAAAGTACATGTAGTTGAATGAAAGCGGACACTCTTCATCAACAACAAACAACTGCTTTGATCTTTGAGTCCTATTTTGTGTAACTTGAGATTTAAAAACGCTGTTTTGGCCATCTGGGTCACCTTACAACGTGTCAGCTATCGCCGAAGCGTATGCCACTCATGTCTTAGAGCTTTAAGATGCAATCAATGAATTAAAAAAATACCGAACAAGACGCTTCTCCTCGACCGCCGGCACACATCATGTTATTTGTAATGCCCAACTGTGTTCGACACGACTGATTGTCTATGACCAGCAAGTTCACTGCTTTCAAGACATCAGAGAAAGAGTACTCATCTGTTTCGTTGTTTTCCTGAAAATAGGTAAATGTATTTAAATTAAAGCTGATAAATAAATCTCATGAAGCTGAAATTCAAATTAAAGCTAAACCATAAAAAATTAAACAAAACTTAATAATAAAACTTGGACTAGAAGCTGTTATTAAAGCCAATAATGTTCCTGTCACTAATTTACGATTAAGATACATGAACTAAATGTTTTTTTTTACCATTCTCGATGAGCTCGGTGGAGGTGGTGGAGCGGCACTAGTCCATCCCCATCCGGATATCAAGACTGTCTGACCAGCAGGTACTTGCATGCCTTGAGAAGCCATAGGAATGATCTTGATGTTGCTGTTACTAACTGGTAGCTGTTGCGCCAATTTCAGGACTGCAACATCGTGGTCAAAATTATTGGCTGAGCCGATGTAGTTAGGATGGATGGCCATTGTTGACACCTGGACTAGTACTCCACTCGTTAATTTATTTGTCGAGCCGGCATTGATCGAAAGAGAAGACGCAGACCTAAAAAAAACGGCAGAGCATGAGAGATGATGATGATAAGCAGAGAAAGGGCGTCCAGCAGGGGATCGATGTGGGTTGAATATGATGATGAACATTTTAATGATATAACAAGTATGTCTCGTTTTTTTACGATCAGTCAGAAGAATTCCACTTAAAGTCAAAGTCAAATTTCTTTATTTCTGTAGTTATTTACATATGCTTAGCAAACGTCATTATTTGCCTCTTCTCTGCATTGGACCATTGTGGGAAAAGAATGGCATAGAAACTCCCACAGATTGATTTTTAGATCTCTTTTAAAAATTGTTAACTAATACAAATATTACAATTTCTGTAAAAGGTGATAAATTTTGATCACTCCGAATAAAATTTTAAAGATGTTTTTGGATAGTCTGCTTGGTCTCCGATAGCTTTATAAAGGTTATTCTTCTTCTTGTAGTGCGTGACAACCTTCTTAAGCTCAGTATATTCCATATTTAATACCTCTATTTCTCTATTCGCTATGTCTATTTCGGCAATTAGTTTGCAAATTTATTGTGTTAAGTGATCAAATTTAATTCAAAGAGGTTTTTAGGAGTAAATAGATGTTTATTGTACTGGAGTTTGGATAGCAGAGCCTCTAATTATCCGCAGTATAAACTTATATAGTCTTACAAATAAGGAGTCACACACACAGTGATACATCTCTATGACGCTATGTCCGCATACTTCAAAATACCTGACTATTGTTTCACCTATGTTGGGTCAGCTTTGATATGAAATATCCAAGAGCGACTCTTGACTACATAACTTTCGAGGAGGTCTGCGAGTTATCTTTGCGAAATCGCTATGTGTGGTATTTGGAATACTTACTGATATTCCCGTGGAATACCTGGAGTTTTATCCCGCTCTTCTCATTTTTGATAGGAGGTAGGTCGTCATCTTTACTTTTTCCTACATCAGTTTTGCATGTATGACATATAAATGTATTACGTAGGTTAGTAAGATTTACCAAGTAGTAAGCCGAGGTGATGTTGGCGCAACTATGGTAACAAGTGCCTTTACAAATGACACATCTGAGCAATTCGCTCATGAAGAGGACTCCCGCGCACACATAATTGTATTACCATCAGTTAATTTTCACAATTCTCTCAGAGACAAGTCGTGTTGTCGCTTTTGGTATTCGCTGGTGATTAGCGTGCGACTTGCCTCAGCGCGCTGTTGCTGGCAACCGCTTGGCTTGGTGCTAAACGTGAAAATTGTGCCTGTGGTGCTCGCGCAACCGCGCGATGAGCTGATCAACGCACTTATCGAGTGATCGTTGTATTCACAATTTTTCCACACTTTTTATTGATTTCCTGATATTGATTTCCGGATAACTATATGCACAAACTGTTGTTTAACTTTAACAGTAACTAGTAAAATATTATTTTTAAGATCGTCGTTGTATATACTTGAAGAATTAAAATCATAGAAACGCAGTCAAGACATTTTAACAGCTAATAGTTTGAATGTTAACAAGTGATATTACTTTACTTACATGCCATAAACACAATGAGCTGCCGTCAGTATATGTAAATTGCTGATGATTGATCCACCACAGAAGTGTCCGCCATTTACCCCTCTTAAAGATATCGTATAGGGGGCCTGTGAGATATCGATGGTGCTTCCTCCGACGATCTCAATGTCGCCAAATTCCGCTAAAATTTGAAACAATAATGCCATTGTCAAAGTAGTACCTTGATGACGATTCCGCCATATCAAAGCAGTTGAGCATCAAACCTCATGGGATACCTAAAGTTGCAAGTACCTAAAATGTTACTTTTTGCCTTTAGGACGTATAGTAATCGATCGAGTTATTTATTACAAACAACAAATATTAAGTAGCCTTTCTGACCTGTTCCAGTTGGAATATTTTCGTAAAATAATTGATTTTTCTTTAATAAAATTGTATTAGAACGATTATTTTAAAGTCTTGATTTGAATCATTCCTTTCCTTGGCTATTATCATATTGTAAGCATATAGAATATGACATAAATACCTTGGAATCAGAAAAGGGGAACCATACCACCATACAAACAACTAAGGATCTAAAAAATGTCAGCTCATCATTGAACATTCGTATTAAACAGCTAACATTTTGCTCGCGATTTAAGTTATTTCCGACGTATATGTCGGATATTGTTATATCCGACATATACCGATAAGTATGTGTCATCGATTATAAGATGCATATCTTCTATTTTACAGAGAAAAAAACATAGGTACTTAATGAAACGTACTACGTAAATTAATATTTAATTTGTTTACCTGCTGCGACGACGGCTAGAAGACTAAGGGCAAAACTAATTAATGTCCACATTGTGTAAGTGAAAGTTTACAACAACTGCTTGATTATCCAATAGCCCTGATAATTTATATACTATCCCAGAAGCTATTACAAAAAGTAGGTATGTATGTAAGGCATTTTTTTAAATTCTGGTACCTAATGATTTATTATACTGATAAAGAGTACTTCTACATTATTTTTGCAGTTGCAATGCATTTATGTTGATAACTCTTATTTACGGTGTATTACTTGTTTGGTCAACAGCCGATGACTCGGTGCCTTACAACTTGAAGCGGGTGTTTTGAAACCTTTTTGCAAACTTCAACGTTGTACATATTAATGCACAATGCATTCAACCAGCTATGCTGGCCTTCTTGTTACTTTTAGGGATCAGAATATACATGGAATCTCGTTTCGGAATCTTTTCTCAAACCGTCACTTCCTTCTGCCATGTATGCTGTGCCAGAATTTAGTCTCTACCAGAACGATAGGACGAACGAGGCTGATTGCGGTGTAGCCTATATATACTTACATCCCATACAAAGTCATATCAGCCAGTCGCTAAGAATGTGCTCTGGTACCACTGAACACCTGTTCATGCAGATACGCTTGTGTCACAATAAAGTCCTCCTGGGTGTCTATTAAGGTTCCTCTCTTCACATTGACTATTTTAACTTATTTGAAACCCTCCTCGATGATCTGACTCCTCTTTATAGCGACACCCTGTATTTTCGGTGACATTATCACTTGCCTTCTCAAAAATAACGAACGCTCACCAAAGTTCAAATCTCTTGTAAATTCATAAAACTTACTAATCCCCTGGGTGCCACGCACTTTCAACCACACTGCACCTAGATCTGATGATTTCTTTTAACATATCCACGGTCGTTGTGCAATTGTGCATGGCCAACTTAACACCCTCTACACCCTCGTCTCGATTTCTGTTTATCATCCTCGGTGCCAGATAGCCTCCCTCACAACAATAACGCTACTAAAAGTGTATGCACATTAGGGGCGCCGCTGCTCAAAATTTTGATTACGGATACTTTCTCGCGACCTCTCCGTATCTGTCTCACTTTCCGTCCTGATAATGCCCAATATAATTTGATCAAATAAAAGATTAAAATGTCGTTTATTCAAAAACGGTAGAGATGAGAGAATTCAATATTATAAATATATAATATATACACAGTCAGGTCATAAGTTCTGTCACACAATAAAAACTTTTTAATTCAGAACGCTGGCCACAAAAAAGTTTATTGAATTCGAATTTCGAATTTTTCATGAAAATAAAAATGAGTACTTTTTAGAATTTTCCTCATTTTTAAATATGGAGTGGACACTTAAAGAAGACCGTGTCGCAGTTATTGCGTTGCATCGTTGCGGTTACGCGCCAATTCAGATTTTCGACTTACTGAAAAATTTGAATATAACCAAAAGATTCGTTTATCGTACCATTAAACGATACAATGAAGACTCTAGTGTAGATGACAGGTCAAGAAGTGGTCGTCCTCGCTCTGTTAGGACTCCAGCAGTGATAAAAGCTGTGAAGGCGCGAATTCAAAGAAATCCCATACGTAAGCAGAAACTGTTGGCCCTTCAGACGGGGTTAAGCAGGACCACGGTGAAAAGGGTGTTAAATGAAGACTTAGGGCTTAGGGCATATCGAAGAAAAACAGGACATCGTTTGGACGCTCGTTTAATGGACCTGAGACTGAAGAGATGCCGCGCTTTGTTGAAGCGGTACGCGGGAAAAAAGCATCGGGAAATTCTTTTTTCGGATGAAAAAATTTTCACCGTGGAAGAGAGCTACAACAAACAAAATGATAAGGTGTACGCACACAGCAGTGAAGAAGCGAGCAACCGTATTCCGCGTGTCCAACGAGGCCATTTTCCATCCTCGCTCATGGTTTGGTTGGGAGTCTCTTATTGGGGCTTAACTGAGGTACATTTTTGTGAGAAAGGCGTAAAAACGATTGCAGTTGTGTATCAAAATACAGTCCTCAAGAACCTTGTGGAACCTGTTTCTCATACCATGTTTAATAACAGGCACTGGGTATTCCAACAAGATTCTGCGCCAGCTCATAGAGCGAAAAGCACACAAGACTGGCTGGCGGCGCATGAAATCGACTTCATCCGGCACGAAGACTGGCCCTCCTCCAGTCCAGATTTGAGTCCATTAGATTACAAGATATGGCAACACTTGGAGGAAAAGGCCTGCCCAAAGCCTCATCCTGATTTGGAGTCACTCAAGGCATCCTTGATTAAGGCAGCCGCCGATATTGACATGGACCTCGTTCGTGCTGCGATAGACGACTGGCCGCGCAGAATAAAGGCCTGTATTCAAAATCGCGGGGGTCATTTTGAATAAACTTTATTACCATAAGAATCTATGTTTTATTAAGTTCATTTTGCTATATAAATGTTTACATAAATAATAAACATGTCTAAATTATTTCATATTGCACATGTGACAGAACTTATGACCTGACTATGTATAATAGTGTTAGGATAGATGATATTGGTGTAGTCTGTAGTAGGTGTAGTATGTAGGCGCGTGGGGCGCTCGTGCCTATAAATACGAGCGCAACTGGGGGTGGAGCTCTCATTCTCTTAGTAGCGGGGGCCATCTGCCCCCCTAACATGCCGCTATCATGCCCGTTGACTATGAGCTGATGTCCGCTCATAAAATCGGGTAAGCAGGCAAACTCCTCCCATATATCTACTGCCTACTGCATTACCTCGTGGGGAGGCGCATCCAAGACATCTATCCTTCAATTAGAACGTGCCCAAAGAGCTGTACTCAAGGTTTCCACTTTCCGTCCCCTTGTTTTCCCCACTGATCTCCTTTATAATTCTTGTGACGTACTTACGGTCAGGCAACTAATTATGTATCACACTGTCTTAAAACAACATTCTTATCTAACATATAGCCCCTATCTGCTGACCAGACGGCGGAAGGATAGAGTCTGTTTGGATTATACATTATTCCGAACATCCTTTTCCCATAAATTCTTCTGCTTCCTCGGTCCTTTCATATATAATAGAATTAATAGAATAGCTAATATTTATTCCCTCACCAACTATAAACTTAAAAAGATTGTCTATAAAACATTGCAATCACTTAATTATGACAAAACGGAGGACCTACTGATCATAACTACCTAGCTACCTTCATAAAGGTGCACAAGGCAGTTCATCAATTCATCTATTAAAAAATATATATATATAACGCATACTTTATATTAATCTGACTTGTACACTATATTGACATAGTAACGTTGTTTTATTATTATTTTTATTACCTCACACACCCTCTCACACACACTGACTCATACTCATACTACACACAGAGAGGCTCACCCACTCACCCACACACCCATTTTTTTTCATATTTTTATAACTTTGTCTTTAGTCAGTATTAGTCAGTAATTTTTGTATAAAAAAGTGTCCGTGTAACTTAAATTAGCTTTATATATATATTATAGGAAGAGCACTGTAGTCTGAAATACAGGTTTACACCTAGCTCAGGCTCAGATGACTCAATTATCATGTGTCACATTTTAGCTAAGGGCCTCAAATATTGTAAACGTTTTCTGTTTATTTTCTTTGAACAAATAAATATTTGATTTGATTATTTGATATCATATACACATATATATCGCCCAAAGGGCAAATTGCAGGTAAAAAGCCTTCAGCATATACCGAGGCCATGGCTCACAGGTTATTCTTAGTAAGACAACTGTTAACACAAAGGGGTTATTTTTAGTCCGTATACCACACGAACTGATGTCCGCTCAATATGTGGGGACCCGGACATAGCAGGCAGGTCTGACTCCTGGGCATGGGTAATTCCATTTTTTTCCCCTCCAACAAAAAAATAAAAAAAGGTGGAGCTCTCATTTGCTCGTCTGCGCTCGGTGGCGCTGGTACAGGGTTCGGTGCTCAACGCGTTCGGCTGGTAAGATTGTTCCTCGTTATTCTGTCGTTTTATACTTGTGTTTTAATGAGCATTGCTGGCTTTTTGTTTTCTTTGTAAATAATTTTTAATCATAAATTGAGAAATAAAGGTTAGGTTTTGTTTGTAATTGTTTTTTTTTTGTTTTTTTTTTAAGTTCAAATGGGGGATAGAGCAAGAGAAAGTGCGGAGAGAGATCATAAAAACACTGACTAGCGAACCGATATTGGCAATATTTGATCCAAAAGTGCCTACAGAACTGCACACAGATGCAAGCAGTGCAAGTTACGGTGCAGTTCTGATGCAAACTCATGACGATAGTAGTAAGAGAGTAGTGGCGTACTACAGTAAAGTTACCCAGGGTGCAGAGAGTAGGTACCATTCTTACGAACTGGAGACGCTTGCAGTCGTCAAAGCTTTAGCACACTTTCGACATTACCTTATCGGTATACAATTCAAGATCATTACAGACTGCAATGCGCTTAAGTCTACAGAGCGTAAGAAAGATTTGCTCCCTCTTGTGGCTCGCTGGTGGACCTACTTACAGGATTTTACCTTCAGCATTGAATATCGCAAAGGCACGATGATGTCACATGCCGACTACCTAAGTCGTAACCCACCAACGACCCACGTTCACCAAATTACGAAACCACGCAACTAGGCACAGATAGCTCAGTCCGCTGATAATGAAACGAGTCAGTTGCTTCAAAAGTTAGAGAGTGGGGTACTAGACTCGCGGCGTTATGTAAAACAGAATGAAGTCCTGTACTATCGATATTCCCCAATTGTTGAGGACAGTAGACTACTCTGCTATATCCCTAAGGGTCATAGGTTGAGTTTGTTGAGAGTGTTCCATGATGAGCATCAGAACGTTGGTGCTGAAAAGACACTGGATCTCATCCTGAAAACACTTTTGGTTCCCTGGCCTTAGACAATTTGTAACCAAATATGTTGCACACTGTCTTGCGTGTATTTCCAAAAAGAGAGTCCCTAGATCCCCCAACCAACTGATTACCTCTTGGGAAAAACCTGAACTCCCCTTTCACATTTTATACACTGATGTGTTAGGTCCCCTACCAGAGTCAAAAGGATTTAAGTTTGTGTTAATAGTGGTGGACTCGCTCACAAAGTATTGCCTTCTGTATCCGATCTATCAGCAAGATGTTAATGAACTTAAGCGCGTTTTCATAAACGCAGTCTCCCTTTTTGGGGTCCCAAAATTGTTAGTAGCAGACCGAGGCAGGATGTACGAGTCGGCAGAGTTTGACAACTGGATCACGGGACTGGGTTGTGATGTGCACCTCATTATCCCTGAGATGCACCATGCAAATGGGCAGATGGAGAGATATGCTCGTACAGTATTAAACATGACTCGCATTGAAGATAATCATAAGCAGACTTCATGGTCTGATGAACTATGGCGACTTCAGTTGGTTTTGAATATAACAAAACAAAAAAGACATAAATATCAGCACTTAACTCGCTCATTGGCACCAACACGTCTACGCCGATTATCCGCGCTTTAGTTCGTGATGTTGCAGCTGACTCATCAGGAACAAATCTTGAGGCTTGGTGGGAGTTATGCAGAGGCAGAGCATCGGAGCTTCTCAAGCGCAACCAGGCTAAGCAAGATGCTTATGCGAATCAGCAGCGACAGGCACCACGTGTTTTCAAAATTGATGACCTTGTGTTTGTGATTAAATATTCACAGTCATCAGGGAAGCTGGATTCTGGGATGAGAGGACCGTACAAGGTGGTGAAGATTCTCCCGAGTGGACGATATGAACTGAAACTGTTGGCTGGTTCATACGGCAAGTCCACACAGGCTACTGCCCAGTACCTAGTACCGTGGCGCGGGGACTGGTGCCCTGATACATGTGCTACTTTTTTTGAGAGTGAGTATGCTGTTGGATATGGTAGATGCCGCCTCTATCTAGGGATACGGCAAGTTATGCCTCTATCCATAGATATGACCGGTGGAGCGTCTCTATCCGGGATATGCGTAAGGGCCTAACAAGCTCCATCGCTTTCGTACACGGTTGAGTGTCACGGCAGACTTTGTCCGGCAGCTTTTAGCTGGCAGCCTTTGGCTGGTTGGATATGGTAGATGCCGCCTCTATCTAGGGATACGGCAAGTTATGCCTCTAGCCATAGATATGACCGGTGGAGCGTCTCTATCCGGAATATGCGTAAGGGCCTAACAAGCTCCATCGCTTTCGTGCACGGTTGAGTGTCACGGCGGTCTTTGTCCGGCAGCTTTTAGCTGGCAGCCTTTGGCTGGTTTGATATGGTAGATGCCGCCTCTATCTATGGGTACGGCAGATAATGCCTCTATCCATAGATATGGCCGGCGGAGCGTCTCTATCCGGGTTATGCGTAAGGGCCTAACAAGCTCCATCGCTTTTGTTCGATTCAGAATCGATACTCGATCTATGGTTCCGGAACGGCCATTTTGAATTTGACGGAGCTGCCACAGAGCAGTTTTTGACTGACTGACGACAAGCCCTCGCGATGGAACGCGTATTGGTATAGGGCATTGAAATAAAATCGTAAGCAATCTGGAATTGTATTCGGGCTCCCCTCAGGATTGTCTTATAGCTGAGTGTATTGTGGTTCTCCGAACCAGATAAAGTTCGTATTTACGGAAACTGTGCGCTTCGAAGCTGGCCTGCCAGCCATACCTGGTTGGCTGAAGAACCTGTCTACCAAGAAGAGCCTAGGGTGCACCCAGGCCTTGCAGAGAGACAGGAGTTTGACGGGAACGAAGCACAGACCAGGTCAGATAGAATCTATTTACTTAGCTCGGTGAATCGCCGAAGTTCTCACTTCTTGACACCTGATAGCTACGCTACCTCGTAGCTATGGGCCCCTGCGAGGTCATCGGGTGCCGAGAGGCCTGAACACATTGGTAGCAAGAGCGTGGTTTCCTGAGATTTGCAGCCGTCAAGGGCTCCAGGAACCCACGATTTGGGACTATCAATCTGTAGGTATAGGCGGTTATTAGCTAACTTGGTTTTGTTCCTGTATCCACATAGATTGGTAGTATTATAAGTTATAAGTCTACTGCTGGTAGTAGACAGACAGACATAACAGTTTTCCCTAAATGACCAGTTGTACTGAGATGTGACTCAGAATAGTAATTACATTACAGGTACATTGTAGGTGAATTGAAATTTGCATTGAAGTCATATCATGTTTGCAGTTTGAAGTTTGCATAGTCAATCTATTAGTGGTCTAGTAATGCTAATGAATGTTTGGACATTGTTTTCAGTTTATAGCAATTTATATCTTGAACTAATATTGACTATCTGTGTGTGTTATATGATATAGGGAAACTAAATTGTTGTTTACAGAATTTGTGTAGATATAAAACTCGGTTTCTATTGTTTGGGGAAATCAGCATTGTTTAAGTTATAGATTAGGGTTCCCTCGTTTGTGTTGTAGACTGGAGGGTCCAATATAATTGAGTTACTGCAAATTGTGAGTAAGTATCGTTCCGATCATGTCGTTGTCTGAAATACAGAAGGGTGTTTCTAAGGAGCTCAGATGGTTTTCCTCCGCACACGGTCTGATAGACCGTTTAGATAGGCATGATGTGGTGTTGGAGCGGTCTATGGACGTTAAGGAACGCTACAACAGGGTGCTCGAATTGTCCGCGCAGGCGGAAGCAGTTGATGGTTGCGCACCTGACAGGCTGTCACGGTTGCTAGGGGATGTCGACCAGTGTATGGAGATGGCGGCTGCTATCACACAGAGGGCTGCGGACATACGTAGGCAGCGCGAGTCCAGCCATAGTGGTGACATTGGGGCGCCTCTGCCGCATCAGGGTTCGGGGACCAGGTTACCCGTTATAACTATGCCTACTTTTGACGGAGTGTCCGGTCAATGGATGAGCTTCATCAATCTGTTCGACAGTTTGGTGCACATGCGATCGGACATTACCAAGACTGTCAAAATGGCTCAGCTGGTGGCAGCATTGAGGGGTGAGCCCAGGGAGCTGGTCGCTCATTTGACAGTTACGGAGGGTAACTATGAAACGGCCAGGCAATTGCTGGTCAGACGTTACCACAACAAACGGAGGTTGGCCGATGCCCAACTGAACCGTTTGTTTAGTATCCCGGTTGTGAACAAGGTCGGGGCCATACAGACGGAGGTTTTGAACCCGTTGTTGTCCGTCACCAAGGCCCTAGAGAATCTTGGACTTCCGGTTGGTGAATGGTCGTACCTATTGCTGTACATTGTACTTTCCCGACTACCCGCTGACGTGCAGACTCGTTTCGAACAGTCTCACGGGAGGTCGGCCGAGGACCTGCCCGCCTTCTCCGACTTGGTCGGATTCTTGGAAGAGGAGGCTCGACGGGCAGAGAATTTGGGGTTGACGGCCACCCATCCTTCGGAGCCACAGAGAGCTGCCGGGAGCGCTGTGAGTAGGGGCCCTCCGACGAGGAAGGACCGCACCAACCGGCAGTCGTATGGGACTGTGAGTGCATTGACCCCACATAGTGAGACCTGCCCATGTTGTAGGCAGATTGGCCATGCTGTGGCCGATTGCAATAAGTTCGGGGAACTTAGGGTTGAGGGACGGCGCCGGATGGCCAAGCAGCGGAGCTGGTGTTTCCTGTGCCTCGGGCCACACATGGCTAGGTACTGCACGCGCACAAGAATGTGCGGATATTGTGGTGGGGCCCACAACAATCTGTTGTGCATGAACCGGTCCGGCCAACAGCCACCACAGGGCCGTACCCAGGGTGACACGGCATGGAGCCCTGAGAATTCGTTTGCGACTCGGAGCGCAACTCAGGAGCCAACGTCCCCACGTCCACAGGGCCGTACCCAGGGTGATACGGAATGGGGCCCTGAGAATTCGTTTGCGACTTGGAGCGCAACTCAGGGGCCAATGTCCCCACGTGCACAGGGCGGTACTAGGGTGCAGGGCCGCACTCAGGGTCATCACATGGGGGGCCCTGAGTTTTCGGTTGCGACTCAGCATCCGACTCAGCGGGCAATGGGGCCACAAGCGCGCAGCCACCCAGGGGTGCAGGGCCGCACTCAGGGTCATCACATGGGGGGCCCTGAGTTTTCGGTTGTGACTCAGCATCCGACTCAGCGCGACATTGGGTATGTTGAGCAGGCCGTAACGGGCGGGTGGCATGGGACAACTTCGAGCTATGCGGGTGCGGTTCGGACGCCGCCTCAGTTGTCGCCCCGCTCGTCGCCTCGTCCTCGTCGGTCGCATGTGATGTCCCCCCCGCTCATGGAGCGGCCACGGTTGAATTCACGCCCACAACCCTTCGGGGGGCGTCGTAGGGTGGCAATGGAACCGGCGCGTGGGCCATTTGTACAGTGGGACCCGCTGGCGTATAGCTGCCTACCTGATCGGTTACAGGCAGAGTGGGGCCCCAGGGGCCCTCGCTAGGAATTTGCGGCCCAACAATTTGTTGCCCCCCAACCGGAGACGGTGGTGTTACCGATCGCCTCTGTGCTTGTTTGGGATTTGGCGGGCAACCCAACATATGTTCGCGCCCTATTAGATTCTGGAGCTCAGGGCTGCATTGTATCGAACGATTTAGCGAAATGGTTGGGCCTCAATATAAATAATGTATCGCTGCCGAGGAAATTGGTCCCTGCTGGGGATTACGGGGCAACCCTTCACGGGTTTTGTGATGCCTTTGAACGAGGGTTTGCGGCAGCGGTTTATTTGAGAACCGTCACCTCCACCGGGGAGGTCGACGTGCGATTGGCTTTGGCAAAAAGCAAGGTAGCGCCTATTCGGACAAGGATGACGATTCCAAAACTGGAACTGTCCGGGGCTGCTCTTTTGACCAAACCTTTGAGTCACACTCTAACGGTGTTGCGTGGGTCAGTGGTTTTGGAGGATACGGTGTACGCGTGGACGGACAGCCAGATTGTTTTGTGCTGGCTGAAGGCATCGGTCCATAACTTAGAGGGTTTTGTTGCGAACCGTGTCTCCCAGATTGTGTCGTCTGAGGTCCCACTGACCTGGAGACATGTACCAGGAGAATTTAACCCGTCTGATTGTGCATCCAGGGGATGTCGGGCTCCTGAACTCGAGCTCGTTGCTGATCTCTCGACAGAGGCTTTCATTGCTTGTTTGGATAGGTTTGTTTCTCGAAGGGGACTTCCAACTTTGATCCGCTCTGATAACGGCACTAACTACATCGGTGCGGAACGATGCTTACGAGAGATAGTCAACTTTTTGAATGTAAATAAAGTGGATATTGGAACGGCCCTCTCCCGTCGGGGTATACAGTGGACCTTCAGCCCACCGAGTTGCCCCCACTGGGGTGGGATTTTTGAGGCCGTAGTTAAGCCAGCGAAGACGCACTTAGGGCGTATAGTAGGTCAGACCGCGCTGACTTTTGAGGAGCTCGCGACATTGTTTTGTAAGATCGAGGCCGATCTCAATTCGCGACCGTTGTGTCCGCTCAGCTCGGATCCAAATGACCTGGAGGCTCTGACCCCAGGCCATTTCTTGATAGGACAGCCACTTAACGCGTTGCCCGAGCACCCCTTCGAGGGAGTGAAATTGTATCGGTTGTCAAGGTATCAGATGTTGCAGCAGTTTACTCAGAATTTCTGGAAGCGTTGGCCGCTCGAGTATCTGCATATCTTACAACAGCGCCTTAAGTGGACTGACAAAACCAGCCCCCCTAGTGTTGGTGACCTCGTGCTGGTTAAGGATGCTAACCTACCGCCACTACGTTGGCGCAGGGGGCGCATTGTTAACTTGTTCCCTGGCAAGGACGGGACCCCCCGGTCTGCAGAGGTTCTAGTAGGAGGCTCGGTACTAAAACGAGCGGTAGCAACGTTGTCTCGGCTGCCCGTAGATTAAGGGACAGGTGGGTGCCTGTCCGAGCGGGTGATTGTTCGATTCAGAATCGATACTCGATCTATGGTTCCGGAACGGCCATTTTGAATTTGACGGAGCTGCCACAGAGCAGTTTTTGACTGACTGACGACAAGCCCTCGCGATGGAACGCGTATTGGTATAGGGCATTGAAATAAAATCGTAAGCAATCTGGAATTGTATTCGGGCTCCCCTCAGGATTGTCTTATAGCTGAGTGTATTGTGGTTCTCCGAACCAGATAAAGTTCGTATTTACGGAAACTGTGCGCTTCGAAGCTGGCCTGCCAGCCATACCTGGTTGGCTGAAGAACCTGTCTACCAAGAAGAGCCTAGGGTGCACCCAGGCCTTGCAGAGAGACAGGAGTTTGACGGGAACGAAGCACAGACCAGGTCAGATAGAATCTATTTACTTAGCTCGGTGAATCGCCGACGTTCTTGCTTCTTGGCATTTGGTAGCGACGCTACCTCGTAGCTATGGGCCCCTGCGAGGTCATTAGGTGCCGAGAAGCCTGAACAGCTTTCGTGCACGGTTAAATGTCACGGCGGACTTTTTCCGGCAGCTTTTAGCTGGCAGCATTTGGCTGGTTAAGATGATGGATGTTAATGGCTTCGCTTGTATGCAGCGATTATGAACGATCGGTACATTCGAAAGGTTTAAAGATGACGGATAAAGTGTGGATAGAAATAGGATTTAACTTGGTGTGCTAGCTTGAAAGAGGGCCTTGCAAGCGAGATGATATGACTGCGAAGTGGTGAACAGCAGCTAAGACTGCTGCATAGTAGGTAAAACACTAATAATTCCAATGGTTTTCAGTTTTCTGACGAAGAAGACGCTACTACGGCAGGTCCTTCGTCGACTAATCCTACCCGTGAGGTCAATGAAGATGTGTCCGAGGAAGGACCCCCGTAAGAATTGGCCGTGTTAGGATAGATAATATTGGTGTAGTCATCAGCTGGCGCGTGGGGCGCTCGTGCCTATAAATACGAGCGCAACTGGGGGTGGAGCTCTTCTGCTCGGAATCCAACAAGAAGAGTCTCCGGGCCCATGAAAACCTCTCCTTGCGTACCATCGTCGGCGCGCCTCGCTACGTGAGAAACGCAACGATCGCAAGGGACCTAGGATTGGAGACACTGGACAAGTTCGTCCAGAGGCTGGCAACGAACATGTTCGCACGAGCGGACGGCTCTCAACACCCGCTCGTGCGAGACCTGGCGCCATACCACGCGCGCCCGCCTGACCGTCGCCGCCTACCCCGAGACCTGGTTGCCGAGCCGGCAGCACCCCTGGATTGAGGCTACACAACCCGACGAACACCTCAGCCACCCAATGACCTGGCCGTGGTCACGGCCAGCGGAAGACTCCGCGGAAGGGGGCCATTGCCCCGGGACCGCAACCCCGCACCCTGGAAGGGGTGTGAGAAGATCACCAAGCAAGTGGAGCTCTCATTTGCTCGTCTGCGCTCGGTGGCGCTAGTACAGGGTTCGGTGCTCAACGCGTTCGGCTGGTGAGATTGTTCCTCGTTATTCTGTCGCTAAATTGCTGTGTACATACTTGTGTTTTAATGAGCATTGCTGGCTTTTTGTTTTCTTTGTAAATAATTTTGATTCATAAATTGAGAAATAAAGGTTAGGTTTTGTTTGTTATTGTTTTTTTTTAATAAAATTCTACTTCTTTTTCTAATAATAGGTTATATATTTGCCACATTTAGTATCGTGATATTTATTCGTGACTATGACGTGATATACTGACTGATTTTAAGTTTATAGTAAGATTATCATTCTATATATAGGTAGTTATAAAACCTGTCATTTTTATTTATCGACCTAAAATAGAACATAAACCCACCAATAAGTCTTGGTTTAACCTAGGCTTAGCCGCTCAAAACCTGAAGTCGTTTTTTTTTATTAAATACCTACTTTAGGATTTAACCTAGGAACTTGAGCAACCGGTCAAACCTAGAGTTAACCGCTTTTCTAGCTTTAGCCGTAACAAATAACATTCATTTGATATTTTACTGACCATCGAGCTTCATCATTTACGATTCTTCTTTTATGACGTGCTCGATGCATTTAAGCCAAGATTCAGGGCGACTAGCTAGAAGGCGGAATAAGATTAAACACGAGTAAACTTTGACAATTACATACAAATTTCTATAGAGTTGTCAAAGTTCACTCGAGCAAAGTCTTACTCCGCCTTCTAACCAGTTGCCCTATGAATAGATTTTTTGCAAACCTTCTTTCGTCAAATCATGCCCATCACTAAAACAATTTATGACACTTCTTTCTATGTTCAGTTTTTCGTCGGAAGTAGAATTTTGGAAAATAATGTTATTTCTAAGCAGAATTTACTCCAGTTTTAAGTGAAATCTAGTGTATGTGTGCTATAAATTGTCTCTACAACTTGCTGAATTTGGTAACCAAAATCGAGTGATCACTTTGGGTCGAGTTTCCTGATCACGTGACATTTATTTACATTTTCGGCCAAGTAAGAATGCCCATAATGTAGACAGCCTCGATTAGGGTGAACAAATGAGAGCAATCAATTACGGGAATGACATGGTATGGCCTACTCTATGACCAATTATCTCATTAAATTAATTAATTTGTACCTAAAAAACGAACGAAAAAACCAAAGTTTCCTCCCTGGTTCACAAAGGACCTTATCAATCTGCTGCGCGAAAAAAACAACCTCAGACGGCGTTATAAGAAGACTCATAAAACGGTGCAACAAACTTGCCGTTAGATGCTACAATCATTACCTTGAGACCTTGGAGAAAAATTTGCCTCAAATTCCAAACTATTCTGGTCATTCGTAAAGAGTAAACGTTGTGGCCAAAGTTCCTAACCAGCAACAATGACCGACGGCTCTTAGATAGCTACAAACGCCACCGATGTTTGTGAAATATTTGCGTTGTTTTTCCTTGTCAGGTCGGGAGTTGACTAATGCTTCAGTTTTCAACAAGAGCGTATGCAAGGTCTCTTCACGTGGTGACCGTTCCTTTAGAGTAACGGATAGCGCGGTTTTGTTGTTACTTGTTACTTGTTAAAAATTCTTTTATTATTTGAATATTGATATATTATGACATTCAAATTTCGAACGCCGACGCACGCCTGCAAACCGCCCCTAGTTTATCTCTGAAGTTGGCACTACAGAACAAGCTAAACAAGTGCAGAGCAATTATCAATGTACCATGCCGGTCGAACATGCGGTTCTTGAACACAAAAGAGCTTATGGTATGTGTGTAAATAAACTAGTGTATGTAACTGTACATAATTAGGCATTAAAACTAAACAATATAACTCGCCTTCGGCTCGTTTCATAAACCCACTACCAAATTTTAATGCCCTTCATTATGTATCAGTCACATAAACTACTCTTTTTTAGTATAAGTGCATGTTTATATCGTATTAAACTTAAAATGGTATTCTACATGTATATCCCTGGGTCGAGCGTTTAGATCGCAAAGGACTCCACTGGAGGGGCAATCGAAGCGAATAACTGATAGTAATTCATTCTAGTATATTTTTCATATTTTGTCATATTTTGAGGTGTAAAATATATTTTTTCTATATATGTTATTTTCATTATTTGTAAGCTTTAGTTTAAAGTTGATTTATACATTACACTTTTATGGTCGGAAATTCCTAGTTCCTCAACGTTTATTTCGTAGCCAAGTGTTATTGGTGAAGAGTAAATATATACACGTAGAGCTGGAGATTGTTACTCTTGTTGGTTCTGTCATTAGTTGTTGAAGATTAATTTCTTTAAGTTTGTTTGCTAGCCTATCAGAGTCTTTGGATTTTTGAAGCATATCTATGTTTAAGTCACCGGTTATTATAATATGTTTCTGTGGTTTGTCTTACTTATAACTTTTCTTACTTATTAATAGTTAATTTACTTATTAATATTTATGTAAGTACTCGTTTATTTCGTCATATTCTTGTACACATAGGACTACCCCTGCTCAGCAATCAACATTTCCGACTTTAACCTGGTTTGCTGGAAGAGATCTCTTATTAGAGATAAACTTGCCTTTGAACACTATTTTTATGTAAGTCTTTTTGAAACATTTGTGTGCAATAAAGAAATTATGAAATTTTGAAATCTGGATGCAAAACAGAAGTCATCTCAAAATTTGACGTCCACTCAAATGTTATCTTTCGGGGATGGAGTATGCAAGTAGCAGAAATATCAGCATTGTATGGATGCGCGAAAGGTGATGGCTTCGAAATCTTTTCTACGATTTGCTATATTGTACTGTGCTTGCGAAACTTTATGAGGCAAAAACTCCGATTTTAAAATCGGAGTTTTTGGCTTTATGATGTTTTGCAGGCACTACATTACAATTACTGTAATCCTTACAATTTACTCTATCTTTTAATGTTTGAGTTTATTCAGAAAATAAGATTTCAATCCTGTTTGTGGAAGACAAACATTAACCTTTATCACTGTTTCAAAGCTTTAACCTATAAATGTAATAAGATTGAAATGCAAAATATGGCTACTGCTTACTCACAATCAGAAGCAGAACAAATAATAGAACTAGATAAAATAATAGCAGACAGCAACACAAATTTACAGAGAGTACACGAGCTTTCGCAACAATCACAACAATGCCTTCACAAGAACTGCGCGGTATCTGAGGTCGAGCCTAACACCGCTCCCTTCGAGATTACCGCCAGAGAGGTCACCATCATCACATCTGACACAGGTATTTCAGCCTCCAACTCCACCACCGGTGGAGTTGGAGGCTGAAAATGTAGGTTTACAGTCAGACCTCTAAGATGCCCGAATAGAAATCTAGCATCTACGTAACCTCCTGTCAAACGCACTCCAATGTTATGCTAAAGAACAGAGTGAGTTAGTCGAACTCAGAGCTGCAACATCTGAGCTGCTACAACTACAACGCCAGAACGCGGAATTGGTAGGCATTCTAATTGAGGACGAGGAGGATGAGACCAGCAAGGAGGATGACACCAGCAAGAAGGATGAGCCCACATCACAAACTCTGGTCTTGACCCCCCTCTTGAGTGTTGCAACGCCCACTGCTGTCCCGACCAAGAAACAGCGTCGCCGTCGTCGTCGAGGAGGCACCTCACAGCTCATCAGCGCGAGCGCCGCGCCGTTAAGTGACGCGCGTGTCGCGCTGCCTGCTGAGTCGTGTGTCATGCTGCACGCTGCCGCGAGGGCCGCGCCGCTCGCCGTTACACGCGTTGCACCGCTCGCTACCGCGACTGCCGCGCCGCCCGCTGGCACGTGCATCGCACCGCACTCCAACACGAGTGTCCCGCCACTCACCTCAAATCGTGCTCCGAGAAGAACAATAGCAAACAAAATAACTGTAGTTTATTCAGATAAGATAGGTGTAGATTTTGGTATGTTTTTGCATTATGGCCTTAAGCAACAAGTGACAAATAACTGTTGTCCTAATAGTTCCTTTGAGGATATTATAAAAAAGGTAGCTGTAGGGAATTTTGATGAAAATACTACCATTGTTATTATGGTAGGAAACCATACAAACATTAGTCGGAGTGCATTAGATACCGGTATAGAGGTACTGCTCAATTTATATAATAAGACGAAGTGCAAGTTTATTCTATGTAACTTTCCTTATTGTTCTAATTTATCGGGGAAACAAAATAAAAGTGTACATAGAATGAACATGCATCTATACAATATAACGTGTCATCATAGTGATGCTATTTTATATTTCGACATGAATAATTTTATTCATAACTTTACTTTGACTCAGGATACTATGTACCTGTCTCATAAAACAAAAAAACGAGTAGCTACATTGTTAGCATATAATATATGCGACACAGTTGTAAATACTATAACGCAGTCGCCTTCAGTTTTAGTTAATATTAGTACTAATAGTAGTGTTTTAAACTAGATAGTTCGACTAAAGAGGACCCCTCAAAACATAAGAAAATTTTACAAAACAAGCAGGGGTTTTCTGGCAATCAAATGAAAAATACTAGGAAAAATGGTAAGCCCCACTTAAATATTTCCCATCAAAACATGCAGGGGCTACCTGGCAAAGAACTTGTATTAGAATTATTTCTTAATCATTCAGACACCGATGTTATTTGTATTACAGAACACTGGTTAAAGGAAAATATGATGTCTTTTAACATAAATAATTACAAAATTGTCAGTTGTTACAATAGAAAGACTGCCGATAGAGGTGGTTCTTTAATCTTAGTAAAAAATAATATTAAGGTGAAACAACGGAAAGATATTCTTGCACTTACTGTAGAAAGACAAATAGAGGTATCCTGTGTTGAGTTGGATAGCCATATTATTGTTTGTGTCTACAGACCTCCGAGAGATGAAAACGGCCATGGCAATTTTGAAATGTTCGAGAAAATTATGGAGGATGCCCTCATTATACTTTGTAATAACAGAAAAAAGTTAATTATTTGTGGCGATTTTAATGTAGATTTGCTTGTAGATACAACATTGAAACAACGATTAATAACTCTGTTCAAATCATTTAATTTATGTCATATATTTCTAGAGCCGACTAGAATTACACTTACCAGCCAAACTTGCTTAGATAACGTATTTTGTGACTGTGCATTCACAAGTAAAAATGTAATTAACTGCTTACCCTCCGATCACAGTGGTCAAACAGTTTCATTCCCAATTGCCAGTAAAAATAGGACTGATCCATCATTTTATAGGCCTATTACATCCCATAGACTAGAGACGTATATGAAAAAGTTAGACATAAATTTTCCAGTACCGGATTTTGATGAACATTACCCAAACAAAATCTACTCAGACTTCTTCAGCAATATTCAGACAGAATTCAATAAAGTTTTTAAATTAAAGAAAGTCAGTGACTACAACGGTAAATCTAAATTTAATGACTGGGCAACGTTTGGAATTCGTAAAAGTAGAGTTATCTTATATGACCTTTATGAACAAAAAACCTATAACTTTGATCGAAAATTTCATGACTACGTTAAAAAATATTCCAAAACTTTCAAGTTGGTTTGTAGAACTGCAAAAACTTTACACATTAATAGAAAAATTCAAAATTCAAATAATAGAATGAAAACAGTTTAGCAAATAATAAACCGCGAAACTGGCAAAGTTATACCAAGGGACAATGATTTCTGCCTAAAGATAGGTGATGATGTTGTTAAATCCAGCGCTGATGTTACTCGAGCTTTTGAAACATTCTTCACCAATGTACCCTTACTCACAACAGACCGTCTAAATTCATCTCCATATGAAGCAGAGACTTTATTAAAAAATAACACTAGCGCCAGTAATGTATATTTAAAATTTCATCATGTATATCCCCAGGACATTGTCAAAACGTTTAAATTAATTAACTTAAAAAATACGGAAGACCTGTGGGGTATATCAGTCAAAGTCATTGGTTCAGTAATTCTAGTTATAGCCCCACACTTAGCTTATATATTCAATAAATGTGTTGACGATGGGACTTTTCCAGACCTCATGAAACACAGTAAACTGATACCTCTGTTCAAGTCGGGAGATAAGGGTGATCCTTCAAATATCAGACCAATATCTGTTCTTCCAACACTAAGTAAAATATTTGAAAAGATTATACTCAATCAAATGCTCTCACACTTCAACCGTACAAAACAACTCCATGCCAAACAATACGGTTTCACTAGGGGTAAATCGACTACGGATGCAGGTATTACCCTTATATCTCATATTTATTCTGCATGGGAGGCCGCACAGGATGCTATCGGAGTTTTTTGCGACCTGTCGAAGGCGTTTGATTGTGTTGATCATAATACGCTATTAATTAAATTAAATCATTACGGAGTTAGAAATAAAGCGTTGGATCTACTAAGATCACACCTAAGCAATAGAATTCAAAAGGCAGAAGTTAACGGCGTAAAATCTGATGGATCGGGTGTTAAAATGGGCGTTCCACAAGGTTCTATATTAGGCCCTTTCTTATTCCTGGTATATATTAATGATCTGCCTTTCATGGTGGAGAAATTAACTGACATAGTGTTGTTTGCTGATGATACTTCACTGGTCTTCAGAATTGAAAGACAAAAAGGAGAATTTGATGATGTTAATGGTGTATTGTCTTTAACCTTGAATTGGTTCACAGTTAATAATTTATTGTTAAACGCTGGTTAAACCAAGTGTATCAAATTCTCACTTCCAAATGTCAGGCAAGTTGAGACCAGTTTGGTGTTAGACAACAGCACGTTAGAATTAGTAAATGATACGAAGTTTCTTGGAATCACCATTGATAGCAAATTGCAGTGGGGACCCCACATAGATAAATTGGCTGGTAAATTAAGTTCTGCGGCTTACGCTGTTAGGAACATCAGACAAAGCACGGATGTGGCTACATCTAGGCTAGTATATTTTAGTTACTTTCATAGTGTGATGTCCTATGGTATCTTGTTGTGGGGGAAAGCAGCGGATATTCAAACTATTTTTATTTTACAGAAAAGAGCTATTCGAGCAATTTATAATTTAAAACGATCAGACTCCTTAAGAGAGCTTTTTAAAGAAATTGACATACTAACAGTAGCTAGTCAATTTATTTTCGAAAATATAATGTATATACGCAAGAACCTTACAACATTTTCCAAACTTAGCGATAGCTGTAATGTTTACCTAAGAAATATACACAGACTATGTGCGCCCCGTTTTAGACTCGCGAAGGTTAGCAATTCTTTCAAGGGTCAGTGCATTCTCTACTACAATAAGATACCTCTGGGGATTTTGAAATTGCCATTTGAGCAATTTAAAAAGCATGTTAAAGCGACTTTGTCGAAAAAGGGATATTACAATGTTCAAGATTACTTAAATGACAGGACTGTATGGGGTTAATCTGGCTCAACACAGACCTTGCTGTTAATAATTTTGTAATTATTTATTCCTGCTTATTAATCATAACAATTAAATTTTTCATATTTGTATTAGTTAAGCACAACCTATTTTTAAAAGAGATCTAAAAATAAATCTGTGGGAGTTTCTACGCCCTTCTTCTCCCACAGTGGTCCAATGTAGAGAAGAGGCAAAAAATGACGTTTGCTAAGAATATGTAAATATCTACAGTAATAAAGTACTTTTGAGTTTGAGTTTGAGTTTTGTAATAGTTTCTTCATAAACAGTAACAAACAATGAGCTGCATTATGGCTTAGTGACTTCGCCGCCTAATGAATGTATGCCAATATAAAATTATTATTAAGAATTAATTTGTGCATTCACTTATGCGATTTCTCTAAACGCCGGGCACTTAAAAGTCATAGCTTGTCGAACCTGCTTACTGTTCTGTTTACAAAGCGGATTGTGCGGTTCCTTTGGCTGAACATTCCTTGCGCCGAATGTATCGAATTTCCTTTTCTAGAAATTGGTAAATATTGAAAGGACATTGCGAATAAAGGGACTTCCTTATGTCTTTCGGTATTTACCCATCTTAGGCTATATATGGATCCTCGAGCGAATTGCGGTAGATATATTAGTTGAAACCGTTGCCATGACTGAATCGACGACAAGATTTGATCATGCATACTCGTATAAATCCTACTTACTTACAAAGATATTGTGGCGTACTAATGGTACATTGTTAGCTTATCCCTGACATGTAAAGCTTTGATTTCCTTAGTTATGTTATTAGCTCACCGCCATGTGGTCTAAGCTCGTGATTCCTTTACACAACTCCTACAGCCGGCAGTCAAAATGTAAAAGTGCAAACAATCTTTAGTTAAGTTTATATAACATGAAACTGTACCTTTCTTATTCTGTATTCATTTGTCATTTTGTAATTTTTGTGAAATGTTTATTATTGAAATAAATCATTATTATCTCCAATGTCTTACGAGTAATGGTCCTTCGACCGGATATGTGCCAGGTCACCTCGTATAGCAAAATAAATATGTAAGAGGAACTGTTAAAGTTCAAAAGCGACAATTTATAAGTTAAATATTCCATAATCCAATATGACTTATTGAAATGACTGGAGACTGCCGTATATTTTAATAATAATTTCTCGCATGCTCCATTACCTTGGTTAAACCAGATTTATGCAGTTTCCAGTGCAACGTTGTACACCTTTGCATAAGGAATTAAAGAGTTGCATGATTATACTATACCATCATTACTATTATCCCTCCATCAATTTTCACTCAGCCTGCGTGTTGGGGTATGGCTCATTCTTACTCGTATCCGGGTAATAACTTGTGCACGTCGGTGGGGAAATGAACCCGAAATAAAGATTATTATTGTTATCATTAATAATATAAACAAATATGGGCGACATTCATTATTATTCTGATTATAATTAATTGTATCTACGGGGTGAAATAATACAGTGGGCTTCCATAAGATCATCTGCAATAAGACGACAATTGTGAGTATATTGTGTGATTTCAGAGGCGTCACAAATAAACTATCTATATATACTAATGAAGAAAATGCGAGTCGGACTGGCAAACGAAGGTATCCGTACCATCATCAAGAAAATAAATGGTCAAGTGCGATCTTCCGTACCTCCACAAGAAACATGAATATCAATTCAAGTTTCTTGCATGGGCATTAGATATATTTCATTTCTCTGTGTGTTTAGATAGCAAAACTATTTATACAAAGATATAGGTGCGACTAATTTCATACTCTACATATTCATAAGTTTGTTTGTGGAATAAAGAACATTCAAAAATACTCTTACTTTCGTATTTGGGTCACATAAATACATAAGTGTACCAAATGTCAACTTTATCGGTTCATAATTCGGACGTTTGATATTACTTTTACATACCTAGGACAGACTCACGGTTTATCCTATAATGGTTCCGTTTTTCCTTTTTAAGGTACGTTATCCTAAAGCCGCGGAAAAAACATGCCTCTTGTATAGACAGCTCTTAAAGTTTTCAAACCCATATAGTTAATTAATTGTTATCACAGCAGCAATAACACACTCTATATAGAGTTCGATCGAAATTAGATGCTATTACTTACTGAGCCTCCGCTATTCGTCTGTCTGTCTATCTGTCAATGGGGTCTATTAGATGAACAGTAATAGGGAGAGAGTTACTTTCCCTTTGAGTACGTAACCCTAGAAATAGTTTTAATTGTTTTTTGACGTGATAACGTCTTTAAAATCGTTTTAGTCGGGTGACATGTTCAGAAACTTGTGTCACACCAAAACCTCACGAGCGCGATCGCAGGTATAACGAGAGAGAGACGGACCGATCTCCCGTCTCATCTCGAGCGCTGCCAGTCATTCCGTGAAACTTGTCACGCGGAATCCTCACGAGCGGAGGCTGGCATAGCGTTCGAGTGAGTGGACCGATCTTCCGTCTCTCTCACTCTAGCGGCATACAAACGAATGGAGATTTATCACGTAAACATCTCGATCGTAAACCTACTTTACAAACAACCATTTTTTTTATAGTTTCTATGGTAACCGGACGGGAGCTGTCAGTATTTAACCTTTCGAGCCCTGGACCTGGATCACGATTTTGAACCTCATGCCGTTTTGATAAAATTCAAAACCTTTAGCGGCACGGTGGCACTGGAGAGGCGTCACCAGGGGGTTAAGCTGTCAATAGTTCGTTTGTATACAAATAAGACAAAAAGGTAAACTTATCTTTGCAAAAATCCGCAAAGTGCGTTGTCAATAAGCTAAGAAATTAAAATTACCAAATAATTAAAAAATACACACACACAAAAACTGAACATAATAAAAAAACAAAATACTAAAAAAATAAACCGCCCCAGGACATGCCCGACCCAAAGGTACCCATCACACTGGCAGCATTACCGCGCTGCACGGCGAGTGAGATCCTTTGGATCAGGAACGCTCCGGAACGATTGTCAAAACCTCGGTCCCTCAAGCGTTGCCCAATGTCCATGACAAACATCCTGCCCTGAGCACCCCAAATACCCGTGGTCTCGACGGCCAAGGGAACAAAGTTCGTTAGTTAGTTTCGACGCCTTCAGAATTTCTCACTGTAATTCCACATTAGAATGCATTGCCTGTCACCATTCGGTACTCGGCTTAAGGCCGATCGGGTTTTGTAATTGGGGGATAAATTAAATAAATGCAGTCCAATAATTTCCCTACCGAGGGGCACAGGCCTTTACCCGGATACGAGTAAGATTAAGCCATACTTCACTCCTATACCCAAAATCAGCAACCCTATGAGACCCAGTGAACTGCGTCCTATTAGCATACTTCCGTACCTTTCTAAAATACTGGAAATAGTCGTCTACAATCTGCTAATACAATATTATGAATTTTACAAAATCTTACCCGAACTACAATCTGGATTTAGGAAAGAGAAAGGTACCATCACGGCTCTGTTGGACGTGGTTGATAACATTCTCACTGCTAGGGAACATGGTAATGGGACTATACTGGCTCTCCTAGATTTCTCCCGCGCTTTTGATTGTATCAATACTACTCTCTTGCTATCGAAGCTAACATACTACGGATTTAAGAGATCAACCGTCGCATGGTTTGATAACTATTTGAAAGGTCTATATCAGCAGGTGGATATTACTAAGACTTGTGGCTCTAAATTAGTTTTAGGAAAAAACATCATCTCGAGGGGTGTACCACAAGGCTCAATTCTGGGCCCACTTTCATTTATACTCTATAGTGCTGATACTGTCAAACAAATTCAAAACTCTCAGTTTCACTTATTTGCTGATGACTTACAAATTTATGTCTGAGTTTAATCAGGACGTAGCTTATTTAAATGAGGACCTTCAGCGCATATCACCCTGGTCAAACAGAAACTGTCTTGTACTTAATCCTACAAAATCTAAGTTTATGGTCCTGGGTTCTAAGAAACAAGTCGAAGTAATTGAACAATTTGGTCCTACCATTACCATTAGTAATACGGTTGTAGAACAAGTCAATGAAGCTAGAAGTCTCGGAATCCTCATGAATAGTAATCTGACGTTTGCATCACATGTTATCGAGCTTGTTAGAAATTGTTTTTTCAGGCTGAGGGTCCTCCACAAGTTTCAGAATCGTATTTCGGTTGATCTTCGCACTGTGTCGTGTGAATCAGTGTGGTCCTATCCAAACTAAATTATGGAATAACACTGTATGGCCCGTGCTTGTTGGAGAGATCACAGCGTTTATTACAACGAGTTCAAAATGCCTGCGCCCGTTATAGCTTCTGATTTACCCCACGATCACATGTCACTCCCTTTCTGGACGGCGCGAACATATAAAAGATGAAGGGTAGACTGCAGCTATTTCTCGCGTCGCTTATGTTAAACACAATTAAGAGATCCAAGCCTGAGTATCTCTTTAACTCTTTGCGGCACAGATTTTTGTTACCGATAAAAGTAAAACAATTTTCAGAAAAATGTAGTCTCTAGGCCTAAAATAACTCATATCTGTATTTTTTTAATTCCTTACCAGGGGGGTCTAATATGGGGTGGTTACCTAGGGTGACCACTGTGAAATAAAAGTACACAATTTTGCGAAAAATAATGTATTTATTTTAAATCACAGAAATGAGATCAGAATCAAATTAGGAACATTAGTATTACAAATATTCATGATGATCATTAAAACAAGTTTTTCTTTCTCGGTAGCAAAGAGGTACCTTGTATATCCTGCAGCTCCATACAGTACGTACAGGCATATCTTTTGTGCTACAAACACTGCAGCGTCTTGAAGTGCCTCTTACCGGCTGATGGTTTGCTAGAGAAACCCTTATTGCACGTGGGACTTCAGGCTTGTGCTTCTTGATGAAAGAGCCGGTAGGTGAGTGAGGTTTGCTTGAGCTGCGCGACAGTCTTCTCTTGTTACTGACATATGCAGGAGCTAACATATCTTGGTAAACATGTCGCCGAAAATCTTTCAGGCACAATTCATCTAAACAAGAGTTGGGGTTTTTTGGAGATCTTTATAGATGATAAAAGCGTTTACCACTGAGCAAACTAGAAAATAAAAGGATTTACGATGCCACCACTTCTTTAACTTGCGATCGATTGCGCAGCTCCCTTTCAGCTGGTCAAATTTTTCAACGAAATTCATGTTCTCGTTGTAGTCCTTCAAGGCTAAAGGACATGGAACTTGAAACTTCTCTCCAGTTTTCTCAGTTCTTGTCACATGAACCTTATTTCGTGGGTCATGAAAGTTAGTCAAGATGAAAACAGAACGTTTGTCTTTCTACTTCATATAGAAAACCATCTGATTGAACCATCTGTCAACTTTATAATCGTACTGCCCGCGTTTCAATTGCCTGTCAGTTTTCAAAGCATTACGAGTATAATTTACCGTACCACATTCATAAACGTTTTTTAGTCGTAAATCAACCTGCAATTCATAGCTATGGAAACAATTGTCGAAATATACTCTGTGGTTCTTGTCCTCTAATCCCTCACAGAATCTCTTGACAACATTTCCTCCTAATCCGTTTTATTCCCTATCTTTCCAGTATATATTTCAAAATCTAAACAATAGCCAGTAGTAGCACACTTCGTCCACACTTTGTACCCTCTCTTTGTAGGTTTTTTGGGCATGTACTGCTTCAAAGTACTCCTGCCTTTGAACTTTATCATGGATTCGTCAATAGCATTTTTTTCTGTGTGACTGTAATTTACTTTATAAGGTTCTCTAATCATCTCTATGAATGGTCTTGTATAATTTGTTAAAATGAGGATCGTTTCGCGTAGGCTGTAGATTATTGTCATTCAGGTGTAAGTTACCGAGGATCCAAGAGAATTGATTGAGTGACATAAAAGATGATATGTACTCATCACGTAAATCAGGTGAAGATGACCAGTAGTCTCTGTAACTTGGACTTTTTTTTATACCCATCACTAAGTTCAGAGCAATGAACACCGACATTTCATCCGTAGTAACTGGTTCACAGGTATTTCCTTTTTGTTCAGCATATAAATTCGTGTTAAATGTTATGTGTTGTATGACGTCGTCTGTCCAAAGCAATTGAAAAATTCTAAGAGGGCTCAAATGCTGGCGTGCTGCTAAACGGGATATTTCTTCAGGCAATTGGGACTGATGGTGTATAATCGTCAGGAGCTAAAATTGTGTAAGCTCGTTTCCATTTTGGAGGTCTTATGACAGGGACTGACGGCGTAACAGCTACGGCAGCGGGCTGTCTTTTCTGTACCAGCTGAGCTAGGAGAATCTCATCGTCAGAATCAAACTCCTCATCAGATGGGAAAAAACTCTCACCTAGTGTAATTTCTTGCGAATCATTTGGCCCTTCTTCAATTTCGAGTAGATCTTCTGTATCTGAGCCATCACCACCAACACAGCTATCAGTATCTGAAGGTATCTCTTCAAACAACAGCTCGTTTTCAATATCCCGGTCTGATACCTTCTTTTTAAGCATTTCCTGTAAAAATAATCAGTTTATTATTTTTGATCAAAACTTCGCAAAAAAATGTTAGTTGTCTCACAGTGGTTACCGCCGCTAACCACATTGAATAAGCTCACTTTTTACAAAAATTACGGCAGCCGGACATTTATTTTTGCCCAACATGTATTTAGATAAATATACTGCACACAATAAAACAAAAATTAGAATTTAAATGATAATATTTACTTTCCAGCAAAAAAAATACTCGCACGCACTATAACAACCTCAAATACGACGATTTTGAATTATAGTTTAGTACAGTAGATGACCGTGGCGCTAGTAACAATTAATTGTCTCTGTGCTGTTTAGGTTCCCTTGAATGATCGTAGTACACAGCACTTCCGTAAGATAGCGCCATTCTTAAATACGCGCCAAAATATAGGTGGTTAACTATGATGACCAACGTGAAGAAAAGAGTTAAGAAGCTTGCATGGCGTGACACCCATCGGACTAGGTCATGTGCGAGCGTACTTAAAGTACCCTCTCATAAAACAGCTGCCTTCAGGGGTAGCTTTAGGTACCTTTCTTCTAAGTGTTGGTACAATATACCGCCTCCTCTACGTGAACTTCAATCAGTGGCAACATTAAAAAAACATTATAAAATATATCTTTTAGCCTTACAAAAGGCTAACTCACCTATATAATAGGCATATTTAATTTTTTAAACATTACATATTAGAATCAAATAATAAATGATAATCGAATCAAAAATTATAATCACTCTACAAATAACAATCAAACTACCGTAATTAAATTACAAATCTATCCAAATACAATTTAACAGGTCCTTTTCATTGGCAATATAATTGTAAGCCCATGTGCCTTTTATATTTTGGAGTTGTGGATGGTTATGTACATGATGATATTACGGTTCAGCTTACGAGAATCGAAGAGCCAGTCTCCCTTTGCCTCTTAAAGTTTAATCCAAAACCCCTGCCGCACCTACGAACATACAAGTTAACTCACTGAGAGCGAGTTTTACCATCGAAGAGTAACTTTTTACTCGAGAGTATTTTCTATTTTTTCTAAGAATGACTTAATTTTGAACTGACATTGTCATATAAATTATCTCAATAAAAGCCACGGATCAAAACGTTATTCTCGCATGACTTTTTGCTGTAAAATCCACCCTAAGTCACTTACTGTACTCACTTAATTATTAGTATTATTATTATGTACCTATTTCATACTTTTATTGTATATCTTTATATCGACCTATACATCGCATCGTTGAGAGGTGCCTGCACGGATATCAAACGGTTTTGACTGAAAATCAGCCCTGTTGTAGCATTATGCTGAGTTGGAGCCATTTCACTGGAGAAGCATGCGTACATCATCCTTCTCTTTTAATTAGAAAATATGTGTTTTCTTCTATAATCTAATGTCGATTTCCTGTCTGTAAAGTAATCCTGTTGATGTAC
Organism: Argyresthia goedartella; assembly: GCA_949825045.1. Lineage (NCBI taxonomy): Eukaryota > Metazoa > Arthropoda > Insecta > Lepidoptera > Argyresthiidae > Argyresthia > Argyresthia goedartella. The sequence goes on from OX463833.1 coordinate 8,034,533, forward strand.
CATATTTTGTCCAGTGAATAAATAAATGTCTGTGTCTATGTCTATGTCTACTTCACCACGCTGCCTCAGTGCGGGTTGGTGGAGCGGTAATACGACTACTACCACGTAGCGATAGTAGCCGGGACCTACAGCCTAACATATCATCCAAAACACTGAACGTCCGATAATGTACTCATGATAAATAATATATCTCAATGGTACATGGTCAGGATTCGAACCTGCATCTCCTTTGTGAGAAGCAAGCGTGAAATCCATTAGACCACGGAGCTCTTTGAGAATTGAGAAATGAACTCGGTTATTGAGGACACATATTAACGTTCGTATGAAGACTCTACGTGTGAGAGTGATATACCTATGTAATGAAAATCATGTGATATATTTTGGTGTCATTGAAGTTTTCATGAACATAATTCAGATTTATTCCTATTTCACTAGACTTCCTAATAGTCCTAGATATTTTTTGTGATAGTTTTTTCCGACATATAATATAGCGTCCCCTTTGCCCATACACGGTGGCAGAAGAACAGGGGGTTATTGTAACGGCATATGCAATCTATTGACCCTAAACTAATCCGCAAAATTACCATGACCGCCTTAAAACAAGTCTTAGTGTTAAGTTATAATTGGCCCTAAGCTGTATATCGCAATACCCGACGCAATATTATATAATATAATTAATAAATCGGATTGTGTGATAAGTATACATATATACATATACTGCAACCGTTATAAACGTATATAAAAACAATAACAATCAATTAAAAAAAAAGTATGAAATGTAAATTTTGAATACTACGCATAACCTAAATTGAATTTATGTTAGGAATGATAAAATGATAATGTCGAACGTAATTATTACTCTAGTAACGTGTAAACTTTGTTTATTAATAAAAAAATAATTGAATTGAATAGTAAATTAAACCAATTGTAATGGTGACCAAAAGGATGGCTATGTCTTTGACCGGTATGTATGTATGTTAATTTGTGTCACTAGAGCATCTAAACTACTTGTCAGAATTCAACTAATGAGGTATCGTCAGAAGCCTCTTGATTGTCCACTTGTTATAGGCTATGTGACGCCACACTTTATTGAATGTGGCGCCTTCAAGAGGGCAAAAAATCATGGATTAAAAAAGAAATGGGGCCGTGTTAGGTATCAAATGAAAGGGCAAAATTAGCAAATTCCAAGAAATGCTTTATTTTTAGCTCGCTGCTATACTAGCGTTTATTCTAACCGTGGAAGTGTATTGACCGCCCGGTGGTAATCGGTTTCATACTTTTAAGAGCGCGATGTTTGAGTAGTCGGGTTTTACTTTTGAACTTATTGTCTTGTTTTGAACCTAATCTGAATCGCAATAAAGGTTGTGGTAACCCCTCAGTGGCGCCCACGTTCAGCCAGTTATTCAACACCCCATTTAGCGGGACAGTGGGCTTGTCTAGTTTTGGTTCTAGATGCCAGTGAAACCACAGAATAACCTTATTATAATAATCCCATACTTTGCAAAAAACATTGGTAAACGAATAAAAATCTACCAAGTGCGAGTCGAACCAAGGGTTTTTCATGAAAAAACTACAAATGTATGGTTTTTTGGATATTTTCCTTTAATTGTGTTATAATATGATTCTACAGTGCCCGGCAGTTAATGCAGATTAACAGCATGTACCCTAGGATTTGATTCCCTTGTCAGGATCAAGCAATTTTTTTAAAATTTCGGCATTAAAACCCGAATTATTTTGTGGTATTTTATAGCTCTCTGCACGTTTATACTTGAGTAATTGATATCATTTTCATTTGATATCTCGCGTATCTGAGAAAAAGAGCCTTGACAGACCAACAGGCGGATAGACGGACGGATAGGGGAACAACGAACTGATCCTCAAAAGCTTCCTTTATCAATTAAGAAAACCTTAAAACCAGCCAAATGCGAGTCGGACTCGCGCATAAAGGGTTCAGTATCATTATCTATAAAAACGGCAAAAAATTACGTTTGTTGCATGGTAGCCCCCCTTATGTATTTATTTTATTTCAATTTAATTAATACTTTTTAAAGTAAATAGTATAACTCAATATTCTGTGAATATTTCAATCGTCTACCTGTTGCTATTGATAACCAATATCGAGCAAAAAAACACGTTTGTTGTATGGCAGCTTTAATACATATTTTATTCTTCATTGTAGTATTTGTTTTTATAGCGACCACAGAAATAAATCATGTGTGAAAATTTCAACTGTCTAACTATCACGGTTCATGAGATTCAGCCTGGTGACAGACAGACGGACGGACAGCGGAGTCTTAGTAATAGGGTCCCGTTTTTACCCTCTTGGTACGGAACCCTTAAATGGAAAATACACATAAGTTTTCTAAAAACCTATATATTCGTAGCCAGCCGTAATGTTTTGCCTTCATGCTTTCGTTACATACAAACTTATCAATAACAAGAGTAATTTTTGTCACGATACTACGCTCTATTCATACTTTCCTACAGGATACATTACATCAGTAACACCCCACTCATTACCGCTCATGTCAGCACATATAACCTTATCCGAGTGTTTCCGATAATCGGGATCCTATCTCGCCTGACATATCTCGTAATGGGATCGGTATATGAACCACTCAATTATCTGTAAGAGCTCCGATCCGATATTCCTCCATTACGAGTGGGAGTAGGGTGGCCACACGTAATGTTCATAAAACAATAATTTATACAGGTCACTTTTAATAAGCATGACATTATTGGGGAAATTATAGTATCCATTATTACAAACTAATTTCCCCTAGAAATCTGTGGAGGAAAAAATAAATAGTTCCTATAATAACTTGTTATCAGCTGATCAGGCCGCTGACTGATACTGAGGATCTATCACTAAAAAAACATTTGCTAAATGATCATACGTCGTTTTGAGAAAGTTGTTATGTTAAGAAATGATGATATTTTTCATAATCCTCAAATATAAACACTCGAAACCCGGGGTTTTTTATTACTTCGTCCGGGCTGGGCTTCAACCTGGGAACTCCCGCTTTTAAGACAGAACGTCGTCTACTGCGCTCAGAGGTGACGATAATAAATAGAATAAAGTCTGCTGGTGTTAGAATGTGTTCAACTTCTGTATCCACGCATGTTGAGGTCTAGTATTTAAAACTGCTTCTATTTCTTTGATTATTGTTCTTAGTTGGCTGTCGTTTAGAATATGTTTTTGAACTAATCTTCTCATGCAATGATTGCATGCAATGATGATGAATTTCAAGAGGCCTACCAATCTTTCGCATGGTCCTCCAAACCATGGTGCAAGTTCCGGTATGAAGTTCCATTTGATTTTATTCTCTACGCAATACGAATGGATACTATATCTGACATAAGTTTGAAATACAGAGCGTTGTCTGATGTAATAACGGTTGGTGCACCTCTTGTAAATAACATTCTTAAAAATATCTTACAACGAAAAAAAACGTAGTAAAGTAGTCGTCATACTTTACCATAGAAAGTTATTGTAGGTTATACACACAACGCGGTAGCACGGCTCTTAACGAATACATGCACAAATCTTGGCAATAGCAGTATTTTTAATACCGCAGTTATTATTACGTGCGTGCTCGTACAGCATGCTCCGATATTTTATTATTCATATTACTTCAATAATATTTTGAATGTCTTTAGTGGTAAATTATTAATAAGTCTTGCTACAATGTAGTGAGTAGTTTTAATGATACGTTTTTTTTATTAATAGGTGTTATTTTTTGTTTTGTCTCTAGTGGTAAAGTATTAATAAGTTTAGTACAATGTAGTATATAATAGTTTTTTGCCCATAGAAGTTATCTCTTACATTTTAGATTTTTTTTGCATAGTTACTTGCCTAGTAAAATTAATGTTCTTTCTTCATTTTCTATGAATTTAAAATAGTTGTCAGCCAAAATTAAAAAAAATATTTTGTACATTACATTTTATATTTTATTACAGTACATTTTATTTTGTACACCACACTATTTAAATAATCCCTGGTCTTTATTTCCAAATTTTTGTTTATTTTGTATAATATTACCTGTTCGATGATTGTGCAGCCTTTCCCCAAATAGACCACCCTGGTTGACTCAATGAAACTGCAGGGGAAGCAGGTTTCATCTCATGGTACCCTATTTCTGAACCCCAAACTGGATGACGCGCGCCTCTCCATCCGTCTCAACGCCACGCGTAAGGACTGCAGCAGTAATGTCCCGTGCCCGCCGGGCGGCATAAGACACGATGGGCCAACACTCACGTCTCTATGTGGGAGACTGATTGCCACACCACGCAGCCGCCTCTTCCAAGTGGTGGCTGGTCGGAAGAGTGACGTAAGGGATGACGATTGGGGAAGAGATTGTTGCATTGAAACGTTACTCGATTTACTTGACTAAACTCTATTTTTCTAAAACACTAAATATACATTTATGACAACTGAAACTTACGCACTATGCGTTAACTATTGACATTACATTATGGGAAAGATACGGTTATGAGCAAGAGAAACTGAGTTTACTCTTAAAATACATTGGTTGATTTGACCGACCGTGTCGGCGTCCATTACTCTTGATTTTATTTAGAGGTCAAATTGTGAATTTTGATATACGCCCGTCCATGACGGTATCCTGAGAAAGAGGCTTGATTGATTGAAAGACAGGTTGAGATTTTTATACATGAAACAAAGTTTTCAGAGACAGATAGCATAAGTATGACAATGAATCAGTCGCTGCATCTTATCAACGCTCATAAAAGAAACACCATTTTAATATGGATTAACAGTACCATTAGTTTTAAAAGTCTTACCTGGGGTTTATAAATTTGTACATTATATGTTTTAAAAGTGCACCCGTAGCTGGTTAGACCGTAGGCATCGTCACTCTCCACATATGGCTCTGACGCACTTCTTTTTTGTGTTATCAATACCATCTTCTTTCCGGTTCCGTTTCCCCAAAATATAACTGCCAATTAGAATCTCCATCCCCATTATAGGCTACTGTTACCGAGTCCTCCAATACTTTTTTTTGATAAATGCGAATTTATTTAATTTTTACAACTACTTTCAATTTGGGCATTTTATTTGAGATTCTCATCAATGTAATGTTCTAAGAATTTTGTTACAATTACCTGCTTTATTTTCTTACCTTAATATTTTATTTCCGTATTCTAGGTCTTTAATTGTTATTGAAATTGATTGTCAGTGCGTCCGTCTGTCTGTCCGTCATCGGACTATATAGGTAGACAGTTGAAATTTTTACAGAATGTATATTTTTGTTTTAAATGTTAAAGTGAAAGTGTTACTCGCACAGGACCTAATTTTTTTTAATGTCATCCCTTAATACAGGCAAAATTTTTTGGCATCTAGCCAATCTTTATTTGTTTCTTTGTTTCATTCTCATATTTGTGGTTCATTAATTTATCCTGATCACGTCTACGGTGTTGCACCCATTTTCCATTTACATCATTTTTTATCTATTTGTTTTATGGATTAAATAATATAGTCAAGCCTTTTCCCATAAGATATGGCAACAGCAAGGTTGCGACTCATTTTAATTTGTCCCATCTTCGCAGCGTCGTACAGTCACCCTACAATAGCGAAAGTCTGCATTCCAGTCCCACGAACCGAACCTTCAGGGTTGCTTTCACTGATCTGATACGAGACGCAGCACGTACTGATGAATCGAGTTAACTATTATGGCGCTAACGATGTGGTATTATTTACAGTACGTCACAAAATATTGCTTTGCAAGTGATACGTTTACTAAACTAGTACTCGTAGTAACCAAAAAAGTTGACTTCAAGGACGGTAGTTTGACAGGTGAAAGGAAAGAGTGAAAGAAAATTTTTCTGCTAGACTTTTATCACGGCTAACACTTCTACAATTTCTCATTTCAGTTATAATTTGTTGTGGTTCTTCTTATGTTGAGTACTGCTCTTCCTTGTCATAATACATATCACGTGCCTGTAAATAAAATCATTCCATTCTGGACTCCAATTTTCGTCTACCAAGTACCAGTTATTTTTTAACAAGCTGACATACTATTATTTGATTTGAAATTGACTTTTTAAACTCTGTGTTAATATTATATAAAGCCAAACCAAGAATATAAAAACATCGCCATGTTGCGGAAAACCTATGAAAATATTTTCTTCAACTTGCAACACTTTCTTTAATAAGTAATTAATGTCATCTGTCGATTGCTGTCAAAGTGCATGGTATATTTCTTGTGTTTTATGAGTGGAAATGCCGAAAACTATTAACCGTCACTGTTATTATACCGCCGCCAAGAAAAGTTATTCACAATCTATCGAAACATTTGTCGGATAGAAAGTCTGAAGGACTGGACTTTGGCATTAATGGACAAAGATCAACTTTGGATCAAATTGATCTTTGTCAGAGGAACTTGTATGGCATCATCTCTCGAGGTGTTTTCGAAGTGTTATACAGTTACCGGTTAGAATAAAGTCTGCTGGTGTTAGAATGTGTTCAACTTCTGTATCCACGCATGTTGAGGTCTGGTATTTAAAACTGCTTCTATTTCTTTGATTATTGTTCTTAGTTGGCTGTCGTTTAGAATATGTTTTTGAACTATTCTTCTCATGCAATGATTGCATGCAATGATGATGAATTTCAAGAGGCCTACCAATCTTTCGCATGGTCCTCCAAACCATGGTGCAAGTTCCGGTATGAAGTTCCATTTGATTTTATTCTCCAAGCAAAACGAATGGATACTATATCTGACATAAGTTTGAAATACAGAGCGTTTTCTGATGTAATAACGGTTGGTACACCTCTTGTAAATAACATTCTTAAAAATATCATACTTACAACGAAAAACAACAAGTAGTCGTTATACTTTACCATAGATAGTTATTGTAGGTTATGCACACAACGCGGTAGCACGGCTCTTAACGAACACACGCACGAAACTTGGCAATACCAGTATTTTTAATAGCGTAGTTATTATTACGTGCGTGCTCGTAGAGCATGCTCCGATATTTTATTATTCATATTACTTCAATAATATTTTGAAGTAATTTTTAATTATACGTTTTTTATTAATAAATTTAATTTTTTCTTTTGTCTTTAGTGGTAAAGTATTAATAAGTTTTGGTACAATTTAGTATAAAATAGTTTTTTGTCCATAGAAGTTATATCTTACATTTTAGATTTTTAGGTATTCCTGGCCTCGGCTAGACACATGACCTCTACATCACCGAGTGATGGTTTAATGATTTTACCATAGAAGTCACATGTGCTATGGGCCCAAGACATGAAATCCAGGAGCGCCACATCGGAGATTTTCCGGATCCCCAGACCTCCGTGTACGTTTAGCAGGGTAGCTTGGGTCCAATTTCGTTCATCAAAGCTAGTGGTTTTGGTTGGTTGGCTTAGCGATTGGTTTGTGAATTTTGGATCAAAACGTCTAAGAAAGGCCTCTATGTGGATTTAAATCGGTAAGTCTGATTGAATTTTGATTGAATTTTGAAATTTGTTCATCGACAAACCTGGGAATACCATCCTCTACTCGCCTAGGAGGCGGAGTGAATTTTTCTCCAGAATTTTTATGTTGAGAGCAGCTGAGTTGAATTTTGAGTTATATAATATATATATATATATATAATGTTAATCTTTTAGCGGGTGTGATATTATTGGATATGAATAATTCGCATTTTGAGAAATTTACGTCTAGGCCTATATTTCTTAATTCTATTTTGAGGTGTTCCAAATCTTGTAATATGTTTTCAGCTTTGCCTCCTATGGTCCCTTCGTCAAGGTACTGTAGTGTCTTGGCACTTCTTTGAACACTACCTATACTTGAATTTCGTAAATATAAAGACTTGACTTGACTTGACTTGTGTTTTCATTTATCATGTATGGTTACAATTTGTATAAAAGGGATCAAACTGGCTCGATAGCCATTAAGCTAATCCTAACTATATAAATTAGATCAGTCGCTGGCCGAAGCCTCAGGTGAAGTGTGTCACATTCACTTTTCACATACAAGCCTCTTTCTTTTTAAAACTACAAATTACGTAACAGTGTCAAAGTGAACACCCACTCTAAAGAGGCCCGTATACAATATTATCGCATAGACAAATATCGAACCTTACAATAATTCCCCCCTCCCTTAAAAAAAAAAAACCAACGGTTTTTTTTTTCAAAGTGGCAACCCTAACTCAAAGTCTAAAATCTAAAATGACAACCCTATCTCAAAGTCTAAAATCTAAAATTTCGATCGTTTGCAAAACAGATATAACCGATCACGACTTAGCAATGATAGAAATTGAGGCTGCTGTCAAATCTGACCCAGTACCCAGAACACGGTTGAAGGTAGACTATGAAGCAATCGAAATCGAAATAAAAAACATCGACTGGTCTGCGGTGATGACTAAAACATCGGTCGAGGTGGCCACCAAATCTTTTTCTAAAATCATCTCTGATATTGTTGCGAAAAACACAAAACATGGTAAAATAAGTAGATCCAAGTTTAATCTAAAACCATGGATAACACCAGGTTTAATGAAATGCATGAAAAATTGCGATGCATTGCATTACAAATTGCGAAAAAACCCCAACAACGATGTTTTGAAGGTCACTTATTCTCGTTATAGAAACTACTGCAATAATCTTTTATACAATCTAAAACGTGAATACGAGTCGAAAGCACTGGAAGAAAACAAAAATGACCCCAAGAAGCTCTGGAATCAAAGAAATATGTCACTCAAAAACAAAAAACCCTATAGCCACTGAACTTTTGAATATCTCCAATGATCCTATTTCCTCTCTGAGCAAATGTAATAAGTACTTTAGTAACGTAGGTAAACACTTAGCCACAAATATTTTAAACGATACCAATGAATCCGAAGAAAGTATTGCATCAAAAACGTCAAATCAGCAAACAAATGGTCACTCCATATTTTTACAACCGACTGATAGTGTAGAACTCACATGCATGATTCAACGTCTCTCCTCTAGTAGTGCACCAGGAATAGATGGTACTAGCAATAGCATCGTCAAGAGACTAAAATACTTTGTGATAAAACCTCTGACCCATATAATTAATCTTAGTATGTCAACGGGTGAATTCCCAGAGGTCTGGAAAACAGCTTTGGTTTGTCCAATCCATAAAGCAGGGCCAAAAGATGAACCCTCTAATTACCGTCCGATCTCTTTACTTCCTACTTTCTCCAAATTACTGGAAAAGGTAGTTAACAAACGGCTAATTACTTTTTTGGAACAAAACAGGTTGCTCTACCACCGTCAATTCAGTTTTAGGAAGGGTATCTCGACTGAGGACGCAGTAAGTTCACTAGTGAGACTTGTATGTACCTTGCTAGATGAAGGTAGACCCTGCATTGGTGTCTTCCTTGATCTGGCAAAGGCGTTTGATACGGTCTCTACACTCATACTGCTAAACAAACTACATAACATGGGGATTCGAGGTACTGTTCTTGCTTGGTTTAAAAGCTACCTCACAAATAGACTCCAAAATCAAAATCAAAAAAATCAAAAATCATTTATTTCCATAGGATGTTGTTACATCACTTAGATCCGTCATTACATTTTTTTTGGGTGAGTTCACTTACCCAATGGCGGAATCTGTGGAGAAGAGCTCACCGAAGAAACTCCACTCCACATCTTTTGCGTTTTTTTTTTTTAAATAAAATATTGTTAAATTACAAAATGAATGCTAATTATATATGGAAACAGCCTGTTACTCAAACAATCTATTCCCATGGACATCTGTCCTCTAAGTAATCAGATATCCTGTAGTAACCTTTTTTATACAATTTCTGTTTTATTATTATTTTAAACTTGTCTAAAGGTAAGTTTTTAATATCAGTAGGGACCTTATTGTAATAGCGTATACAATTGCCTTTAAAATAATTACTAATTTTATGTAGTCGGCTTACATAAGCAACCAACTTGTCTTTATTTCTAGTATTAAAATTGTGTATATCACTGTACTTCTGAAAATTAGTTATATTTCTTTTGTTATATTTCTTTTATTCTCCAATGTCTAAAAGTGGGCACACATATTAGGGCAGTATCTTAGGCCCCACTCTTTTCTTAACGTACATTAATGACATATATAGTATAAATTTACCCAAAGCTGACCTATTTTGCTATGCTGATGACACCGCCATAATTTTTAACGATACCTCCTGGAATAATGTCTTTGCTAGTGCTGAAAACGGTATGTCCAATGTAGCAACATGGTTACGAAAAAACTTGCTTACTCTGAACACTGCAAAAAATAAGTACCTGTGCTTTTATAAGACCGAAGCCTCCGGGCCACCAGCGTTGCCCAACATTAAAGTTCACAAATGCGGAAATATCTCTACCCAATGTCAATGTCCTGAGATACAAAACACTACATCGATTAAATACCTAGGCATAATACTTGACAAAAATCTGAACTTTAGAGACCATATAAAAGCATTGACAGCCAGAATCCGTAAAATTATTTACATCATGAAACAATTGCGAAACTGTGCCGACTATGGACTCCTAAAGAGAGTGTATACGGCTATATGTGAGTCGATTCTGACCTACTGTATTTCGGTATGGGGTGGATGCAGTAAGACAATCTTAATAGACGCAGAGCGAGCTCAACGTTCGTTATTGAAAGTTATGTATAGGAAACCAAAAAACTACCCCACTGATCTAATACATGGTGAAAATGATATACTTAGTATCCGTAGGCTGTTTATTCTGAGGTCTGTTATTTTAGTTCATAAAAATATAACCAACTCTCCTGTATACAACAAACTTCTAATGCAACGGACCTACAAGGTTCCTATTAACGCTGTCCACACTACCTTTGCGCAGAGATTCCCTGATTTTCTTCATCCTTACATGTACAACAAGGCCAACAGTTTTTGTAACTTTAGAAATTGTAGTAGTTTTGAAGTCAAACGTAAGTGTCAAAAATGGCTTCTATCCCTCACATACGATACCACTGAAATGGTCTTAGGAGTCCTTCAATAGGAATTTTCGTCATTATGCAAATACTGTCGATATGTCCCACATGATTATATGCTGTAGTACTCTTAAGTTTTAAAATAATGTACTGTCTTTGTTTTGTTAGTCTGTGTTTTATCTTTTTGTTTATATTTTCGGTTATAATACCCACTCTTTCCTGTTGTTTTTGTGTCCTTAATAATTAAATTGTACCCACGCTGAACTCCCATCTCCTATCTGAGAATCATAATTATGGTACCCACGATACAGGCTCTGCCTAGTGTGGGGCCACAGTTAATCATACTTGTAGCGTTTAAGGTTTTTATTTCTTTATTAATGTTCTTTTGGAAACCTGCTTATTTATATTTTTTAAATAAATATTTCTATTCTATTCTAAATATTTCTATTCTATTCTAAAAACATTAAATGTTAACATTAAGTGAGCTTGCTATGCTCGAAATCTAAAAAACAGTAAATATGCCGCAAGCATAATTTTAAATAACATCGAGTAACCTAATCCTTATCTGTCCAACCATCGCATTTAACCTACTTAATTAAATATTAAATACCCTGACATTAAATTCTGATCACGCATAAGACCAGTACCAAAACAAAACATTGACATGAATAAGCATAAATTGACATGAAATAGAATAAACTGACCGAAGGTCATATGTTCAGTTACACACTTAACTACACTTAGTGTGTAGAACCTGCTTAATATAAACCTAACTACACTTAAGGTGTAGGCTATGCACCTTAAAAAACTTAAATTATAACACCCTATGATCCCATCATACAATTATTCGCGGCTTAACACTAACCTACCTAACGCTAGAAAACTATCTATTACAATATAAGGCAAACAGCTGAATCTAGCTAAGATTTAGCTTCTCGAATGGTTATGATTCGACAAACTTTCTGACAAAAAAAAACTAGCGAAAAACTTATCAGACAACTATAATACCTCCGTTCTTAAAATTAACACAACTCCATCTTTGCTTAAAAAATTCATTTTAAAAATTCATTTTTCCACCGAATGGAAATATTTAAAAAATTAACGCAGGCAAACATCAAAGAAAAAAAAATATCATTTTCAAATATAGGAAACGTCAACCATATTAACAGGGTTAATCTATAGAACCGTATTACTAAGCCACAGCTTAAGAATGAGTTCATTAAAATTCATTCCAATAATACGATGAAATCAACTAGCTTTAAAACCGATACTACAACTTACAAACATACCAACTAATCCATTGGAATTCAGTAAACTATCTTTTACTATTAACAGTTTAAGATAATCGCCGTGAGTTGCAACTAATTACCCAAGTTAAAACACTACAAAGAATCTCGAATGTGTATCGAATACCCGAGTTATCCCACATCAGAAATTACTTTCATTGAGAAACCTTCGTTACCAACTTTATGAACAACCCTTACTCTCCCCTTACCAAATCATCCCAACTCTATACTTTAAGATGGCAGGAACCAAAACAGAACCCTATGACGAATAGCAATTGCCTCGTCATACTGCTCTCAAAGATAAAACCAGGCGATCGGTTCAAACAATTATTCGAACTGTCGTTTATATAAGTTTCTCATATAAAGGTAATCTACCATGGAAATCTAGTATGTTACAGATATTTCTTGGGTCTTTGGTGAACGGTCCTCAGCAAACATCATAGTTCAGCAACAACATGAAAAGAAACACCGGTTAATAAACAATTCATAACACTACCGCATACATAAACCACAAACCATCAACCGGGATAAAATTATATTATACTCCTAATGTATAATTATTTAATATCAGACGAACTCCTCAACGCAGCACAAAGCGTTTTAAACGATTTGTGTTAATAATTACGCCCCTTGACCGTGAGTTCAGACGACGAATCAGCACATTAGACCTTCCAACGATCTCAATGACCTTGTATGGTCCTTGATATAGACGTGCCAACATCATACATCTTCCCGTTATCCGCCTTGGTACGTATAACAAAACTAAGTCATTCACCCGGAACGATCTGGGTTTTGATCTCATATCGTAATACCGTTTTTGTACATGCTGTGCGTTCGTAATATTTCCTAACGCCTTAGTCAGCCGCCTAACCATACGATTTACCCTTTCATCTATCGTTTCATCTCAACCAACTCCATTTAATCCTAATGATCAATCCACCACTGAGCACGGTTCCCTACCAAATAAATTGTAAATAAACTTTGCTCATAAACACATAATATAGTGATTATTAATCATTTTTCTATAATTTGCATTACTCAATGCAAATTTACCATTCCTAAATTAACAGTTTTAAATACAGAGTATTCCTACCTTCTCAAAAATATCCGAGAACCTAATCGGCATCAAATCTGCTACGCTTTTAACTAATTTCCTTTCTTGACACGGCACGCACGAAGCTATATAACGCTCTATCTCCTTATCGGCTTTCGGCATGAAATATTTCGACCGAAACCTCTTCAACGTCTTTGCGAGACCCAAATGACCTCCTGTCCACGCCTCATCATGTAATTCGTTCATTAAATTTTGAAACAAAGACCTAGGCAATACTAATACCTCCCTAATTTCTCCATCTCTACGTACGCTTTTATATAATAAATTATTTCTCAAACAAAAACCGCTACGCCATGCTTCCGGACGTTCGCTCAACCACGTTAACCATCTACTACAAAATGAATCGTTCTCTTGATCCGCCTGTAACGACTCTACATTAATACTAAAAACATCCAAACCATGATCATCAGGTTCAGAACGAGAAGAAAACTGAGGTCCTTCTGTTTCCCGTTTCCCTTCTTCCATTAGCCGATTCCTACTCAAAAAATCTGCCACTACATTGCTTTTCCCCGAGCAATGAACTATCTCAAAATCCCATTCTTGTATCGCTAACGCCCATCGCGCTAACCTACCAGACAAATCTTTTTTAGACTGTAACCAATATAACGCGCTATGGTCTGTAACAACCTGAAAATACGATCCCCAAAGATAATGCCTATAGTGCCTTAACGCCCGTACTAACCCCAGACACTCTTTCTCCGTCGTACTATATTTTTTCTCCGTATCCGTTAAATTCCTAGACGCATAGGCAACTGGACTCATTTTTTCAACGCCCTGCATCAATACTGCACCCAACGCCTCGTTAGACGCATCCACATAAACTCTAGTAGTAACCGACTTATCCGCGAATAATAGGAAAGTATTGGCGCACTACATATAGCCTTCTCAATATAATCGAACGAATTCTGCAATTCTTTATTCCATTGAAACTTTACCCTCTTTTTAAATAATTTAGTGAGAGGTAAGAATATTCTCGCTAAATTCGATACAAATTTTCTATAATAAGAAAATAAACCTAATAATTGTTTCACACCCTTCATAGATGTGGGAGTTGGAACCTGTTGCATAGCCTTCAGCTTTTTCTCACTAGGTTTTACTCCTTCATTCGAGATTAAATAACCCAGCATCTCAATCTCGCAAAAACAGAATTTACATTTGGATGGCTTGAAGGTCAAGTTTGCTTCTCTAAACCGCCCAAAAACTTTCTGCAACGTATCGGTAAATTCCTCGAACGTTCTACCATATACAATTACATTGTCTACGTAAACCATAACCCCTTTAAATCTTAAATCCACTAAAACTTTATCCATCATCCGTTGGAAAACCGCTTGACTCGTTGCAAAACCGAACGGAACAACATTAAATTCATAAAGACCCGTGGTCGTGACGAAAGCCGTTTTATGCCTACCTTCCGTAATAACCGTCTGCCAATAACCTGAATTGAGATCTAACTCCGCAAAATACTTGGTCCCGGCCAAACTATCGACAATGTCTTCTATCCGCGGAATAGGATAATTATCCCTACATTTTTAGGGTTCCGTACCCAACGGGTAAGAACGGAACCCTATTACTAAGACTTCGCTGTCCGTCCGTCTGTCACCAGGCTGTATCTCAAGAACCTAGCTAGCTAGAGAGTTAAAATTTTCACAGATTATGTATTTCTGTTGCCGCTATAACAACAAATACATAAAAACAGGATAAAAGAAATATTTAAGGGGGCTCCCATACAACAATTCTTTCCACATACAAAATTATGGATGCACCTGGTTACTTACATGGAGTGTGAATGTAACCGCACCAATAACTTTGTAAACAATATTTTGCTTTGTAAAATCCAAACTATTCACTCCACACCATCGCTTCCATTGAACAGTAGTACGGATCCCTTCGTGCGCGATTTAGACTCGCAGTTGACCGCTTGTTTTTTATTTAATTTCCGATAATCTACACAAAACCTCCATGAATCATCGGCCTTTTTAATTAACACAACGGGCGCAGCATAAGAACTAGTGGATTCCCTAATAACACCTAGTTTCAACATCTCCGCGACCTGCTCCTCAACAATTTCTCGTTGCACCGGCGAAACACGATACGGATGACAATGAACCGGCTCTTCATCATAAGTCTTAATATCGACCGACACTATCTCCGATCTACCTAACTGGTCAGTTGCAAACGCAAATCTATCCGCATTCTTATCCAACAACGCCAATAATACCTGTTTATCATTCCCACATAAATCCTCATTTACGATAAACCGTTTATCTTCTGCCCCAAACGCAAATTCGCACGAATCCGATAACTCCGAGACATAAACATAATCGCCCTTTCTTAACTACTGAAAGTCGATATAATCTATCACGTCACGATCCTCGATAACCGTGGTTTCCCCGAAGTTCACTTGTTTCCTTCTAGAACCGTCTAGAAAGTCCGACCCTATCTTTTGTTTTTAAAAATCCCTACGCGCATGACAATTCGTTTTACCGGTGTCGAGTTTTGTTTCGTATGGAAATTATTGAAAAACGGTATTTTTCCCTGGAAAAACACATACACGAATGAACAAAATCAATATTCATACCGTTCTTTATTGAAAAATCCACCCCTAAAATAATGCTACAATTTAAATCAGTTATTACTAAAAATACCTGTGAAAAGTTAAAATTGACCAAACTAAAATCTATAACACATTTCCCTACAATTTGCAATAAACTTCCATTTACCGCCTTAACCCGTCTCTTCTCTTCTTGCATACATCTCGCACCCAGTTTATCTGCAACGGCTGGGCTGATGCATGTAGCCGTAGCGCCTGTATCTAAAAGGGCTACCACATTTACCCCAGAAGAATTCAATAAAACTAATGGTCTGACCTGCTGATTCGCCTCGTCTGCGACGATCTTCCCCATTGGTCGTTTCGCCTCCGTGCTACGCTGCTGAGCTCGTCTGAGGCCCTCATTCCACAGGTCAGCCTGGTCACCGCTATCGGCCTCTAGCGACGACATGTTGTAAAATCCGCTTGCCTAGGACGCAAATTATAATTATGAGTACTAGGTCTAATATGTGGTTCCTGACCACTGTCTCCCCCCCTCTATTGCTATGGGCCAAATTCGGTCCAAAAGTTGCCGGGTTCCTAAACACATTTACTTTATCATCACTTCCCGGACTTAATTTCTCTATCTGTACCAGTACTGCCCTTAGCGCCTTCTTATCTACAAAATGGCTGAACATTAATTTATTTCTAAGATGGCTTTGCAATCCTCTTAAAAATTGCGTTATAAAAATGTCATCTTTGGTAACTCTGGCCTTCCTCGCTAGGTCCCCTAAGTAATGGAAGTAGTCCAACAAACTTCTTTTCTCTTGCTTCGCATTGTAGAACTTCTCTGCAAAGTCTGTGCTTCCAAATTCCTCATTAAATTTTTCTACCACCGCTTCAAATGTCTGGGCACTGCCCCTAATTTCCCTAAAAAAATATAAGGCTCCACCTTTTAAATACGAAGGAAATAATAATTTTAATTCCTCCGACGATATAAATTTCTTCCTCGTTGCAGCATCTCTGAAGTCTTCTAAAAAGTCTTCAAAGGACTTCTGAGGACTCCCTGAAAAACAAGTTGACAAATACTCTATCATGAAATAATTTCATAAAATTTTTCACAAAATGTCCGCTGCTATAAAAATCTTCCAACAATATTTTTCTATTAGATTCTTCACTCGCTTGGCAGGTCGAGGTAATTCCTAAATTAAAAACTTAAGTACAGAAATATACTTCCTTTCAATGTAGTTTCGATCCTTCCTCGATTCTTCAAGGTCTGGATCGACGATCACTATCCTCTTCTATTACGTCACTTCTTATGACGTCACCTCTTATTCCTTATAAAGCGGTCTTCTTATATCTCCGGTTCGTTCGGCGCCTCCACCAATGTAGTGTCTTGGCACTTCTTTGATCACTACTTGAATTTCGTAAATATAAAGACTTGACTTGACTTGACTTGTGTTTTTATTTATCATGTATGGTTACAATTGTTTTTGTATTATTATAAAAGATAAGTAGCAAATTCGCTGTCCTATTATTTCAATATAACAGCCAAAAATTTGGCTACAAATAATGCCTCTATTGAGCATTATACTGATGTTTCAAACAAAACCTTGGAAGCTTTTCCAAGTCATTTAAATTAGATACAACGACAATAGAGGAAGTCTCTAGCCCGTCAAATAATATTAATAAAGTACATAATAAAAACAGAAAAATTCAATATTGTAAAATAAATGAAAAGTTTACTAATCTAGTCCACCAAATTATTCAAGGTATTAGCAGTAAATTATTAGAGTTGGAATTGTACATGAACTCTTTTAATATTGATATTTTATGTCTAAAAGAACATTGGCTAAAAAGCCATGAGCTCATGTTCAATTTCAGTAACCACCAGGTTGGTAGTTCTTTTTGCAGATCACATGCTGTTCGTGGAGGCTCTCTAATATTTCTAAATAAACACATAAAGTTCAAAAATCGTAATGACATAGTATGTTTATCAGTTGAAAGCCACATTGCAGTAGCATGTGTTGAATTGGAGCGCATAATTGTAATAAGCGTTTACAGCCCACCATCAGGTTCATTTGATGTTTTTGAAAAAGTCATGGATGACATATTATTTAAAGTATCAAAATCTAATAAAACTCTTATGATATGTGGAGACTTCAATGTAAATTTGTTAGAAACTTACTCCCTTAGTACGAGACTAACTAACTTATTTAATTCTCACAACTTAAAGCCACTTTTCATGGAACCTACTCGAATAACTGAAACCTCAGCAAATTGTATAGACAATATATTTGCTTATCCAAATGAAAAAAATGTACTTAAAAAAATTATAAGTAATTTAAAGTCAGACCATTTAGGTCAATACATTAGACTAGAAATTCAACTTAAAAAAAGTTCTACAAGAAAGATACAATACATACCTGTGACTGCACATCGGTTTGAAAGGTTTAAATTGAATTGGGATAGCAAACTACCTATCAATTACTCTAATAATAACCCTAATAAGTCATATTGTATTTTTTTTACAAATTCAGCAATGCGTTCAATGCAGTATTTACTACCAGATCGATTGTGGTCTCATACAAACTTAACTTTAGTAAGTGGGCCACAGTAGCTATACTTAAAAGTAGACATAATTTATATGAATTATATAGTGAAAAACAATGGAATCATAGATAAGAGTTCATGGATAAAGTAAAAAAGTACTCAAAAATCTTTAAAAAAAATTGTCAAATTGCAAAATCAAATTATATCAGATCTAAAATAAGAAAAAGTGATAACAAAATTAAATTAACTTGGGATATAATTAAAAGTGAGACTAGAAAGGTCAGTATAAAAAACAACGAATATGAATTAAAAATTAATGATATTTCTTTCAAAAATGATATTGATGTAGCTATGTAAAGCGTTTGAATTTTTTTTTACCGACATCCCAATCTCTACTACAAAGTCTTTAGACTCTTCCAAAGTAGTCGCTGAGTCTTTGCTAAAAGACTATGTACCTAGATGTGAAAATCAATTCTCGTTTAATTATGTAGATGATAATGATATTATTAAAGCCTTTAAATCAATAAATGTTAAGAAAACTGCAGACCTCTGGGATATTTCTGTTCATGTTTTGAAGCCCCTAATAAATGTTATTGCACTTGATTTAGCTTTCATATTTAATGCATCTATTGATGCTGGCGTGTTTCCTGATTTAATGAAACACAGTAAAATAGTACCTTTGTTTAAATCTGGTAGTACATCTGACCCTTCTAACTTCAGACCGATATCGGTATTGCCTACATTTAGTAAAATATTTGAAAAAGTAATTTTAAATCAACTTCTTACACATTTCAACACCAACAACATGCTCCACTGTAAACAATTTGGTTTTACACAAGGCAAATCAACTACTGATGCCGGTATTGAGTTAATATCACATATATATGATGCCTGGGAGGAGTCGCATGATGCTCTAGGAGTATTTTGCGATTTGTCTAAGGCTTTTGATTGCGTTGACCATGGGACATTGATCAGGAAATTACATCACTATGGAATTAGGGATAACTCTTTAGATCTTCTCTCTTCTTATCTAAATAACAGGATACAGAGAGTTGACATTAATGGAAAACGATCTCCAGGGTCTGTTGCTACTATGGGTGTACCGCAGGGTTCCATACTCGGGCCATTCCTGTTTTTGGTTTATATTAATGGTCTGCCACATCTTGTCAGAGATAATCATGAGATTGTACTGTATGCAGATGACACTTCACTTTTGTTTAAAATGAAACGACGCAGTTTGAACTTTGACGATGTGAATAATGCAATCTCAAAAGTAGTCAATTGGTTTAGTGCTAATAATCTTTTACTGAACAATAACAAA
This sequence comes from Argyresthia goedartella, assembly GCA_949825045.1. NCBI lineage: Eukaryota > Metazoa > Arthropoda > Insecta > Lepidoptera > Argyresthiidae > Argyresthia > Argyresthia goedartella. The sequence continues at coordinate 8,054,259 of OX463833.1, forward strand.
ACTAAATGTATTCGGTTTATACTCCCCAATGTTAAACAAGTCTTGGCTAATGTTAATATTAAAGGTGAAAATTTAGAAATTGTAGATAGCACGGTATTCCTAGGAATCACCTTAGATAATAAGCTTCAGTGGGGCCCACACATAGATAAGCTATCAAAAAAACTCAGTTCCGCAGTTTATGCAGTTAAAAAAATCCGTCTTTTTACGGACGCGGAAACAGCTAGACTAGTTTACTTCAGCTACTTCCATAGCATTATGTCTTACGGCATACTGCTGTGGGGGAACGCTGCAGACATTAACATAATATTTGTTCTGCAAAAGAGGGCTGTTCGTGCAATCTACAATGTGGGTCCCAGAGAGTCACTGCGTTGTTAATTTAAGGAAATAAACGTTATGACAGTGCCGTGTCAGTATATTTATGAAAACCTAATGTACGTCCACAAAAATATTGATAAATTTCCTAAGAATAGCGACAGGCACAATGTCAACACTAGAAATAGGAATAAACTAGCTATACCTACTACTAGGCTCCATAAGGTTAATGTATCTTTTAAAGGGCAATGTATTCGCTTTTACAACAAAATACCGACTGAGTTACAAGAATTGTCTGTAAATAAATTTAAAAATGTTGTTAAAAATCACTTATGTAAAAAAGGTTACTACAAAATATCAGATTATGTAGAAGACAAGAAAGCTTGGGAAGGTGTTTGCTCCAATTCTGTGAAAAATCACATATAAAGCTGGAGGTTTCTAGTCGCCTCTTTGCCTCCAGCATCTAAAACATTGAGGTGATGGAATTCAAATTGAGTTCTATATTTCCCTGTACCTTATACATGTGGTAGTTTAAGATTTGACATTCTCCAAATGTTACCTATGTGTTTCTTATGGAAGTAAACTCTTTTTGATTTTGATTTTGATTTTATAAAAGGGATCAAACTAGCTCGATAGCCATTAAGCTAATCCTAACTATATAAATTAGATCACTCGCTGGCCGAAGTCTCAGGTGAAGTGTGTCACATTCACTTTTCACATCCAAGCCTCTTTCTTTTTAAAACTACAAATTACGTAACAGTGTCAAAGTAAACACCCACTCTAAAGAGGCCCGTATACAATATTATCGCATAGACAAATATCGAACCTTACCAAATGTTTAATTTGGAATTCAGGCTGGTAATGATTGGATGGATAGCCAATTTAAATATTGCTGGTCCGAGTTGGTCGCCATGCTGACAGCCAACGGCCGAATATGAAAGGTGTTCCCTGAAGATTAATTTAGAATTTTGACTGTAACATTGCCACATGTAATTCTAAATAAATTGTGTGTGTTTTTTTAATTTGGGATAGCCGGGCACCTCTGTCTACTGAATTCGCTCAGTTTGATTTCTGCGCCGTTCGACCAATACGTACCATCAGCCGATGTCCCCTCCAGCGACAGCTCATCAAAGACAACTACTGCCTAGCGTAATCAAGCTCCGCCCACCGACGTGATTCTCATTCATCTGGAAAGTAGACCCGCCCCTTGCGCGTGAGTAAACTTGACCGCGGGCGAATCAGATTGGCTTTCTTATCTGGAGCTCCTGTTATACAAGACGGAAAGAAATTTTGGCCCAACTTCACGATTGGTGGTCAGCGCACCTATAAGCCTTGTCAATCTTCCACGTCTCTCTGAGCGCCTGATATATACTGTAAATTGTAAATTTGCTCATCTAATATGGTTCTCCGTACCCCACCCCCCTCGCCGGTGAAGACTGCTAGCAATAACGCGCCCCTCACTGGGGCAACCGCGAGTATCTCCCTACTCGCACCCAGTTCGACGCCTATGCAACACTTTTCTTCAACGCCGAATATCTCGTCTTCTTTTGGCATGAAAACTGACTCAGTTAACACTTTTCCGAGAGGGTCAAAGCGAATGTATGACAGAAGTGAAAATGCGGAAGATTTAAGAGATTTTATGCACGGGATGTTTGCAACATTTTCAAATAAAATCGATTCGCGCCTTAATACACTGCAAGAGAATCGCTGTAATACGTCAACAGAACAACGAAATAACCAAAAGTGTTGAATTTATGTCGGAAAAGCACGATGAGCTTCTAAAAAGAATTGAAGCGCTAGAATCACAACATTATGATGACAAAAACATATTTTGTCACTAAAGGATAAAATAGAGTCCCTTGAGAAGAAGTCTCGCTCAATATGTGTCAAAATTCGCAACATCCCGACAAAACCTGAGATCAAGAGCCTAGAGACTAAAGATGGTCTATTCGAGATCCTCAAAAACCTGTCAAATGTGGTAAAGCTGCCAATTAATGAATCCGAGATAAAGGATTTCTACAGAACTACTCGTAACAAAGACTCATATAATGCACTCCCTTATTCATTTTACAGACTGACACACACAACAAACAGAAGAACACACAGAATTTACATCACCGCCCACACAAAGAAACAATAATTCACATATAAATCCAGTAATAAATAAATATATAAAGCCCGTCACAAATAATGAATATCGCTATTATTCAGAAAAAAAAAATAAACCAAGAATTTAACAAAACAATATCTAAAATAAATAAGACTTTTGTCATTCACTCCTCTATAACAGATCATAAAGCTGTGCTTTTGTGATTTATATAAAGCACAAACAATTAAAACCGCCATCTACATACTCTTTTCTCGATACTGAGGAATTAGAAAAAACCCTAGGAGAAAGTAATTTTAGAAGTTATTTATGTGATACCGGATCCAAAATATATAAATAATGATAAATGATAAATAATAAATTATAATAAATGAGTTCATAGGTATTCTTCAAGGAGCTATCGAGAAAAATACAAAAACTCGCAAAATCCCGAATAAGAAACGCATTAATAAGCCTTGGATGACTACCGGACTCCTCCGCTGTGTAAGAAGTCGAGAAGAATTTTACAGAAAATCCATGTCCAACCCAAAAATGTAACTCTAAAACTAACATACAATAAATACAGGACTTTCTGTAACAATTTTCTGAAGAAATTGAAGAGAGAATTTGAAAAGTCTTTACTTAATCAAGCGGGAAACAATAGTAAACAGCTTTGGAAGGCTATTAAATCCATTTTCTCAACCACTTTTATAAGAGACCAACCTCGAGAGCTTCTTTCAATTCTTGATTCAGCCTCATCATCCTTAGAAAGAGTTAATAATTATTTTAAAAATGTGGGGTATAATCTAGCAGAAGCAGTTAATCAATCAGAACAAATCCCTATACAAATAGAAAACAAATTTCAATCAAATTAATTTGTAATTTTACCAACTGACAATCATGAAATTGATGGACTGATCATGAATCTAAAAAACTAATGTTCATTCGGATGGGATAAAATTTCAAATAAGGTCTTAAAATCCCATAAAAGAAATTTTTTCCCTATCCTTACTTACATTTTTAACTAATGCCTTGAGAAGGGTATCTTCCCTAATGCTCTCAAAAAAACTGTAGTTCTTACAGTCCAGGGGGGCAACCGAGATCGTGTTGAATGCTACAGTCTTTATTCTTCCCTCGCTCTCCAAGCTTCTGGAATGAATCTTGAATTCTAGACTCATTAGCTATCTGGAAAAAAACGGTATTCTGGCGAAAAATCAGTATGGTTTTCTTGTTGGAAAGTCTACATCCGATGCCGTACATGAGCTTACAAACCCTTGATGAAGGAAGACGCCGTCTTAGAATTTTTCTGGACTCCTTATTAAACTTGAATTTATAGGTGTGAGAGGAGTCCAGTTGGATCTTTTTAGGAGTTACCTCTCGAGTAGCCACTGGAACGATGGGTGTCACAATCTGATACCAGGTTGGCGCCTAGCCGCTGCGGGCTGCCCCCGCGCGTTGATTGGCTCCTAAAGCGATGCTGAAATTGTAGAAATTACCAACCGCAAATACCGCGATATGATTTTGCACTGTTACAGTTATTACAAAAAAACTATGCAATGTTTTTATTTTTATGAAACAAGTTTCTTAAAATAAATTAGATAGTAGTTAAATAAACATGCATTGTCATACGAATATCACGTGTAAGATATAAGTAAATCACGTAAATAAAAACGTTTTGTAAATATTTCGTTCACATGCAGAAAATTATTTATGTTTACGAATATAAATAATAAAATGTATGGGTTTTGTATGATTTCAAACCGTAACAACTTACGTAATCAAATAATGGAAAAAAATTAACTACCCAGAAGAAAATTAATAGAAATATCTTCATATAAATATGCTATCAAATTACAAGTATCAACCAAACATTGCAGCGCGCAGTGTAAACAAAATGATAGACAGCGTTTAATCTATTCACTTATTTTACGGAAAATTGACGAAAAACGTGGAAAACATTGTACCCTTTGACTTCACGAAATATTAGTGAAATAAAAACCTGGAAAACCCTTTCTAAAATTTGTTGAAGTCTCCGAGCGCCTCGTTACGTCACTATTCACAAATTTTCAGAAAATATCTCTATTTTTGTACCGAACAGAAAGATTATTATCACACAAAAAAGAACACAAAATTTTGAACAAGTAAAACTAAGCATTATTCAAAATAACAAAAGAAACTTCGGAAAATCTAACTAACAAAGTACACATTGAAGGAGACCGAATCACACTTACTTGGTTATTGATGCACGGAGCGTTTTATGAAGCCCATAATAAAGTTCGTTTCACGGTGATATATTTTCTGAACCAAAAACAACTAAATAATTTTCGGTGCGAGTTGGATTTTTAAAGGAGCCTTCGCTTTGGAAAGTTGTAAACTTTAATCATTATATACATAAACATGTCTAAACATATGTGTTTATGTAATGTATCGTTCAGTCGCAGAATGTAGTAACATTCGCAAAACATACCAAAAGGCGAAAAGAAATTACGTTGTTTCATACCTAAACGGTTAACGTTACGATTTGCGACAGGTGCATTTTGCGATTTTTATGGTTGTTTATGGAAACAAAAAATCAAATCATGCCAACTCGAAACTCAAGTGTTTTCTTATAAAACCAACTTGTTAATAAGCCATTAATAAAATGCCGTGTTTTGATATGCAAACAGGTTAATATAAACAAACAACCCAAGCCAACGATCAGTCAAACAACCTAAACACACCTTTATATTTTTAATGACCGACTTCGTATCAATTTGTGACACGCAGCGGCACAGACACTAATTTAATTTACCTGAATACAGAATTATTGCCAAAAACTCATATTTCCTGAAAATAAAAGTAATTTGAATGGTTTAATTTATACCTATAAATATCTTAGAGTATTTAAAATGAATTTCTTGTTATTAGAAACAATTCTAGGCACTTTACTGACCATGAGAAGATTAAAAAAAATCGAACCATTTTCACAAAGTATTTTCTACCATAATTTTAACAGATTCTGCCTAAAATAATTATCAGATTTGAAACACGTATTCTCTAAATTACATTTCTACCAAATTTACAGTAATAAAGTACTTACTTCATTAATAAATATACAGAAGAAACCTTCCCACAATGCTCCAACGAACCAAAACTTCAAAGCACAACAGCGACTTTTTTTTTCATTGTGTTCATAGATGTTTTGCTTCACAGCAATAGTGATGTCCACCTAGGATCGATTTCAATTGATTGAACTCGAGTGACTCATCTTGTAATTGAATAAATTTCTTTTTTACACCACTAGTCGCCGAATCAGCTGGTCGCATCATATTGGACGACTATCCCATTATCACATTCCAAACTGGTATACAATAGTGCAGGCTAGCGCCCAACGGTCTTTGCCTCCTATTTATCCATCGCCTGAGTGGGTAGAGTACAATGTGTTAAAATAGGTGGACTTACGAGCAGCACAAAGCCGGTGAATTGGGTTGTTCCAAAGGGAAGTATGCTTGGACCTACTCTATTCATGGTCTATATAAATGACCTTTAAAGTCCGATGACTTTGGCTTGCGCCGATGACATACTCTTACTTTTTGCGGGTAGTGGATGGCACGAAGTATTTGATAGCGCTCAACGGGGCTTTGTTTCTCGCTGGTTACAACAAAATATTTTGACCCTAAACTCTGAGAAATACCTGAGTTGCCCCATACTTAAATCTACGCAACCAAACAGCGGACACAAATTATTTGCACATACTTGCCATACTTTAAGCAAGAACTCGTGTACGTGTGGAGCTCTGGAAAGGACACAAACAATCAGGTACTTAGGTATAACTCTAGATAATAATCTGAGATTTCATCATCACATTCTGGCACTTAGTTCGAAAATCAGAAAATATATATATGTCTTCAAGAGCCTTAGGCATGTAGCAGAGACATCACTTATGAAACGCATTTACGTGGCTCTTGCAGAATCTTTGTTACGTTACTGCATCACTAGCTGGGGTGGCGCGCATAAGATGATACTCTTGCGCGTCGAGAGGGCTCACCGTGCAGTACATTCAGTCAAAAAAGTATCGGGAATGGATAATTTGTCTATGGTTCCAAATTCAAATTTGTTTTTTTTTTGTTGTTTTTCAATTGGCACACCTGTTTTCCATTTTGGCGCGGATTTTGAGTTGAATCTGTTGTTTATATTTATTATAGTGCTGTTTTTAGTTAGATCATATCTAGTGTGTACTGCGAATTTCACTATGGACAAAAATATCAAACAAAGAGTTTGTCTTAAATTTTGCATCGCCAACGGAATTTCGTGTTCGGAGTCACTGAAAATGTTACAGAAGGCTTACGGTGAATCGACTTTATCAAAAACACGTGCTTATGAGTGGTACAAAACGTTTAAAAGCGGTCGAGATGTGATAGAAGATTTTCCTCGCTCTGGTAGGCCATCAACATCTTCAACTGAAGTTAACGTCGCAAAAGTGAAGGAATTAGTGACTGAACATCCTCATTCAAATTTGAGAGAGATAGCCGCTGAACTTTCTGTGTCTCACGAGTCGATCCGCACCATTTTAAATAATCACTTGGGTATTAAACATGTTGCTGCTCGGCTGGTCCCAAAAGACCTGAATTTTCTCCAAAAACTCAATCGCATAAGAGTCGCTGAGGACATGCTCGAACGAGTCAATTCCGACCCAACATTCTTGAAACGCATTGTTACTGGTGACGAGACGTGGGTTTACGAGTTTGACATGCAAACTTCCTTTTTCCTAAACTCAAATTACCACTTCGTGACACACGTTTTCATTCGGTAGAAGACATAAAGTAGAATTCGCGACGAGAACTGATCTCAATTCCGGAAAAAGCGTTTAAAAATGTTTTGATGATTGGACTATTCGTTGGCGTAAGTGTATCGTTTCTGAAGGAGCATACTTTGAAGGCGATAAAATAAATTTAGATGAATAACTAACATTTTGTGTATTATTGATCTTTTCCCGGTACTTTCTTGACAGAGTAGTATTAAAGGTCTGCAAATTTAAACCTTTTCTTTACCCTACAACAGAACTCTTCAATTTCTGCGATGTCCTTACAGTAAGACAGATATATATACAGAGTATTATACTTAAACAGCACAGTAATCTCTTACCGAGTGACGCAGTAATAATAACTAAAAGGCGAAAAGACAAGGTATGCCAAACTGTAAAGATGCCTACAAACTTTGTGCAAAGATTTTTTAAATTCCTTGGTCCTCATCTCTTTAATCAAATCAGCAAATGCAGTGAAATTTACACTAAGACATTATTCGAAAATAAAAAAACTATACAAATGGCTGAGATCCCTTACATATGAGGAAACTGAAAACATCTTAACGGTTTTATCTAAATACCCAAAGTAAATAAATAAATAATATAAATAAAATTAATCCTTACATACTATGATAATTTACAATCTAAACAATATAATAATGGAATGTTAAAAAATAATAAATAAACATAATCAACACATCCATTCACTACTCACTATAATAAAATATTCAAACATTGCACTCTCTTCACTAAGATTAAACGTTTTAATGTTAATTCAAAAATGATGTCTAAAAATCATTATATATTAATTTATCATCAATCTCAAGAAAATTAATTTTTAAAATTAATTTTAAAATGGTGTCATCTACTGGTGGGAAGTACTACTCATCCTATAACACAGGGTTCGCCCTTCTTTTGGGGAGAAGTGAACATCCCTTGTTCTATACAAATAATGTAAAAACAAGAAATTTTATTATTATTATAAAAAAAAATATTTAAAAAGAAATGTCCAAGGAGTACCTTACACGCATCTTTTAATTGGGTATAACTATCCTCCAAATCGTTCAGCCTTGTTAACAACGTATCCAATGGTATTATAAGGATCCCAACATGCACTGTTTAAGTAAATCATATAAAATTATCATAAAATCAAGAAAGGTAGTTCATATCGGTTTGTTGGAGTTTTGGGAATAACTTAAGTAATAAAGTCATAAAAGCTGACTGTAAACAAATGTGCACCGATTATTTTTTTTTAGACTTAAAAGAAACATTGACCAGAACTATTTAGCCAAAACTCAGTTCTATGTATGGCTCGTTAGGAAGTAAGTAATTTAGTCCATCACAAAGTCACTCTTACGATCATTCGAGATAATAAAATAAAGGTTATTTACCTTCTGGCCAATTACTTGCACCATGGCAAGAAATACAAAGTTCTGGGTAAGCAAGTCTTAACTTGTAATTTGTTATTTTTTACAATACTCTGTCCTGCAGTAATTCAATGATGACGGTGTAAAAAGGCCGGTACTGCGCGGATGTTTTATTATTTTAAAACGTTGTTGTCTAAATAAAGCCAGGGATCGATGCCATTGTTGGAACCCCACTAAATGAATGCCGTATGACATCTTTGAAATAAATTAATAATAATAATAATACCTTTGGCACTATTTACACACATTGATCTGGCCCAAACTAGGATTCCCTGTATCTTGGTTACTAGACAACGTTACACATACTTATAAATACTATACTAAGATAGATATACAGATATCACTAGGGTACAAACATCCATTTTCATCGAACAAATATTTGCCCCCACCGGGACTCGAACCTGGGACCCTTGGCTTCGTAGGTAGGGCACTGCCGACTCGGCCATTCGGGTCGTTGAAATTAATTAAGCTCTGATAGGTTAGATTAGGCTCATAATCATTCACTGAATCATTGTTTTTAGGTAACATACTAAAATGAGATCCTGATATATTTGATATTGGTTGCTAATTATTTTATCACCCACTTTGGGCAAGTGTTTGACGTAAAGAACCAAATAAAGTATATAGCGAAAACCTAATATTAACAACATTTTATAGGCGGTGGCGAAAAGTTTCATGTATCAATATCGTCAGTATCGTTCTATTTCTTGGGTTGGATCTAGGCATGGAAAGAACTAAATAGGCTAACTATTATGCTTGTTAAAATAATAATCCTGATAGCACCATGAGTACATGGGCCAATGAGATGACATAGGGGCGTAGTCTTGAATGAGATTTGGCGATGTGATTGGTCGAGACTGGAAGGGTAGGTAGTAGAGTAGGAAGGCTGCGCATACGCCGAAAGGACGGAAATTTGACAGAGTAGAGGAGACCGGGTTGAGACACGGAACAGGGCAGTCGACAGCGAGGAGCACTTCATCAAGCGGAATAACAGGAAGTGCGGGAGTTTTTCTGGTGCCGGGCCGCGAGAGGCGAGACTGCGGCGTCAAAAGGCCTTCGCTGAGTGGTGAGTAAAGGTACACGTGGTAGGCATCGGCTGTCGAGTGAAGGATAGCACAAAGTGGTATGTCTATTTTATTTTGTTACATTTCAGAGATGTGGAGAATTATAATTACATAGCGTCACGCCTTTTCCCATGCGGGGTGGTAGGGGCGCAACTGTGCCCGCTTTGAGCCGGTTATTTCATGCTCCGCCTTGGCTGATAATAAGCCCATCGCCGCAGCTATGGAGTAGTAAAGGTTTCATCACGATGTTTCCCATCACCGTTAGAACGTCCATATAATGTACTTAAAATGGATTGATTGTCGCATTGGTACATGGTCGGGAGTCGAACCTGCAACTTCTGTGTGAGAGGCAAGCGTGGGACCCATTAGACCACGGAGCTCTTTATTATTAATCTGTTTTGAATCCAGAGAACTGATTATCATCCAGTAGTTATAGTTAATAAAATTATCATTAAGTGGCTAGTATGTCCTACATCGGAGTCGAACCTGCATCTTCTATTTGAGAGGCAAGCGTGAGGCCCATTAGACCACGGAGAATTATAATTAATCTGGTTCGAATCCAGATCACTGAGTATAATTCAATAGTTTTTGTTAATAAATTGATCAACGCTTTTAAATTTATTTTAAGAAATGCATTGCTTTGCCGTTTTGAATCATATTTATTGATCTGATTCAGCTCTAGAATGATTAAGTTTATTAGGTTTAACAAGCTCTCGTGGTTGACAGAGGAACAGGCCTAAGCCCACTGTGTCAAGTATTTATTGCAATCCGGTGACGTGTGCCTAATCTTGTTTGTACTTGCTGTGATTTATATTTAACTGTTGTTTATATATCTATCTTTATGTTACGTATAATTTGGAAGATTCGGGTTCGCGACGTGAACTTGCTTAAAACTATTTGCTATTATGTATCACTCATTTCGTATCGGGCAGACATTTCCAGGGGCTGCGCTCGCGCTTGTTGGCTTAGCAACGCGTGGCGGTACCTGACCATCAGTCAGCTGATCGGGTGAGCATTGACCTGCTTTCGCGCGGCATCTCAGCGCGCCGGGAACTCCTGTCTGGTTTGATGCACAGTTTACTTAACCTAATTTATTGATTGCTCTTCACTTTAAATACCGGTACCGTGTATTGTCAATATTGTCGTTGCTTGTCCTTTTGAACTGTACCTACACCACAAGGCAGTGTCAATATAGTAGAAGTTTCGGTCTTAGTAGGGGCGTATAAAATTGTTACTGGAACTTTGAGTTAATTATCTCGACTCGGACTCCTCATTATACTTATCTGAATAACAAACGGAAAATGTTATGTAGGTACAAAGCGTGTAATGATAATCCATAATGCGTAGCACTGTCGTTCACCTATTTAAATAGCTGCGTCGACATGAGATGCGTATTACTGGGTTTTCAAAACTGATTAAGGTAGATCTGTCGTCGGCTAGCCGCTTAGGTAGGCATTCCCCATCCTCATATCCTGAACTAAAATTACAGTTGAGTTCTTTGTCAGTTAGCTCATCCTGTAATAATCAAACTGACGGATTAGTTTATTTCCCTTCCTTTGTGTTCTAAATTTCTGTAAAATTAAGTTACACAGGTAACACTTAGTAGTATTGCGTTAATCTACTTGGCACTTGTATTTATTAACGTTTTATAAAACTACTCTGGTTACATTTTTCTCCACCTTCCGTGAAGTTTTTTAACTATACCAAATTCTTACGAATGACAGAGCTTGCATTAGCGTTCTTAAAAACCTACATATACTTAATTTATCGAGCCTGCTTCAATTGAAGCTATTTTTGATTGTTATTTATTACAGATAAGAATTATGCTGTCGGTTTGGTGTTGATTAAAACTTCACTACCTGGTAGCCGGAGTGCCTGTTGGCTATTTGTATTGTATATTGAATTGTAATTTATCCTCTTGTGTGATGTGGTGGTTGTGTCATATTGCAAACTTGGGCGAATAATAGGGATCTGCCCCTTTGTAGGTGGTGTGATTACCTGAAAAGTCTTACAGGGTAGGGGATGTACATATTGTCATGGCGAGTAGTAGTGGTGCCCGATGGCAAGGAAGTAGGTCACGCCGTTACGTAAGAAAGGATGGGAATATGTCTTCCAAACCCCGCGAATTAAATTATTGCTGGCCGGTTCTCGCGGTTGTCTGAATGGGACAGGTGACCGCAAATACTTCCGAGTCACGTGGCGTTGTTGCATTTTCATACTGCGGGAATGCTAACGAATTAATATGATTTGCATTCGGTCGAGGAATCACACCCGTAGGGAATATCAAAATAGCTCCAAGTTTGTCATTTGACATAAGTACATCTGTCACTTAGAGTCCGTTAGGCCCTATTGTAGCATCCTGTGCCAAGCTTAGGGAAATCCTTACTCCTCATTAAAGGGAATTCAACAGATCTCGCAACTAGATTTTAATCTAGATGCGAGATCTTTCATTTAGCAACGCTGGTTGGAATTCACAGGTAGATGCGAGGTTTGGGGCATCTACCACTCCCCCTCTTCCCCCATTTTGTTTATGACAAAAGCGACAGAATCTAGATTTAGGGAACTGTAATTACCTTCTTTAAGTTTATAATTATTCGATGTTTGCCTCGTCCAAGGATCTTTCCAAGTCTTTCTAAAAAAAAATTATGACCAATTACATCACCCCCTTCTCAAACTATTAATTTCTTTCTCATGGATTTTCTTTACCTATTTCATGCCTCTAAAAGAATCTGGGTTTGCTGAAACAAAAAATTACACAACGTAGCAAGTCCTACCACAGTAATACGATCACATTTGGCCATTACACTGAGAAATATTACTATTGAATTTTTCTGCAATTAACATATGCTTAAAAGCGTTTTGTTAAGTATAGGTTAAAATATAAAATATAAAAACATAAAGGGGGGGATCTTTACAGTATCCTATCCACCATCCCATGGGTGTCTCGAAGACATTCAATCATGAACCGAAAAACACCATTTTCCCTGCGATAGTCAAAAGTTTTACCAAATAGCTGTTGCTTCACAGTATCATCCATCACCGCTATTCGGCATTATGAAAATTTTGGTACCTATTTAGGTAAGTTAGTTTAATCCAATAAATAACTTCACTCAGGAATTTACACAGTTTACTAAAATGTAGGTAACATTCAAGAAAATAGCACACGGTCTCAAAAAGTAGGCACAGTTATCCTATCAATCAAGGTCAATTATCGCTCGCCGGCCGACAATGGAATGCTGAGGTATGTAGGTATAGGTTATGAATATCACGCCAAGCACCGAAATGCGCTATTGTTTTATGTTGAAGGCTATAAATGTTCGTAAATTATCTAATTACGCATACACCAACTGGTCTAGGGATTTGGGCATATGTATTTACTTAATAAGTCCTTGGGAACCTTGACAAATCGCACCGATCGGATGTTCACTAATAATATATTTAAAAGGCGACAACTGTTACTAAAAGTGGGGAATAACAAAATAGGTACGGCAATTAACCCGTAAATAATCAAAAGGGGAGAAATCAAAGAAAAGAGGGAATCTAACCACGCTATCTGCTACCAAATGTTCAGGGGGATAGGTAATTTGTCAATTGTCTGTATGGTTTGTTAACTTTACGTTGAGGTATTCAAGGTCGATCGACCAAGAGGAATTATTTACAGTTGGTCACTTGTGATTGTTTACAGCACTCGGATTTCTCTTGATTTATTCAGGCACTACTCAGCACGACCATTTTATTTTCAAAAGAGACTCACACCACACATTAGTCAGTATCTATCAAGCTCGAAATATTTGCGGGTAGTAAAATAACTATAATTTATATAGGTAGTTGCATCCAAACCGAAAGGGGCAAAACGAAACGATTATACACTTACCTATTTAACTAGGCAGACTAAAATAACATTGCATCAGCCTATATCAGTCACGTAAAAGAAGTAGAGATATTAAATATCAATAATAGAAAATCGTTAAGATTTCTTAAGTAATCTGTTTTCTTCTTTATCATTGTAATTTCTGCTATCTAAAAGGAGTAAATTTGGCTATATTCGGAGAGCTACCAAAAATAACAACAACCGTAAACAAACACTTTGAAAGCAAGATGGCGTCGCGTCAGCACGTCATAGTGGAATCCTTGTCTGCGATTGGCTGCAGGGTGGAGCTTGGAAAAGCACGGAGCTCGGTTTTTGATGCATTGAGATTAAGCAAACAAAGGAGGTTGACCAAACAAGAACTGAACACAATTGCCTACTGGAAATTACATTTTTATTTTCGCTAAGTATCCGTATTGTAACCACTTTAGGACATTTGTTGTCCCATTAAATGGTGTTAAATCTGCAATTATATAAGTGGCCGTCAAAAGTGTTTTTTTTTTCCGAAAAAAGGCTCGGTTGGCCATTCAAGCACTGAAACGGCGCGATGCCGATTAGGACAGCAGTCCAGGTTCACACTGCATGTATAGACAAATATCGTGTTAATTCAGAAAGGATAGTTAGTTGATATCTTGATTATATCATTTATGATAAGCATATCGAGTAATTAGTTAGGTTAGGTTTAGGTTAGGTTTTGATTAAGGCAATTAAACGGCCATTCCGGGCGTGAACTAGGCATTTGGCTACTAAGGAGTTCTAGTCCGATTAAAGTTTATCGGGTTTTGGCTTCTCTCGTGTGTTGCCATAATAATTTCGCCAATGTCACGTGGTGGGACCTGCACAATAGGAAATCACGTGGTACAGTTATTAGAGTACCACCGGCGTTAGCTAATGCCACTTTTCCGTTATAGGTTTTAAATTTTATTACCATGGCATAGGTTCAAAATCGCGACCCGTCCCAACAACTCTCGGTTTTTGTGAGGTTAAAAAGTGATATCTTTGACAGGTATTGCGACTTGGATTCGGATTGCACATTTGAAATGACAACTACCAAACTAGCGATTTGGTCAACTCAAGCTCTTCAAAAAAACAGAAACGAACCCAATCAAAATGTGCTCTGAAGACGACAACCATCCTACAAAATGTAAATTTGATTGCCATCCGGATTGATCGCAGAGATAAATAAACGAGCACCTGGTGTTATAACAATGAACGTATTATAGTCTATAAGCAAATCTTCAAGAAGTCGTCCCCTTCACCATTTTCGTAGCATTCTCTATAAAGCTAAGACTGGTTAGTTGTGTTTTTTGTGGCTTAAGGAATACGAAACTGCCGGTCTTGAGGGGAGAAAATGGGGACACGCATAGCTGTGACGTCACAAGATGGAGGCCAACCGTTTCAAGTTTTTAGTTTTATTGCATCAATTGCTTTGTTTGATACGTCATTAAATGTGTTATGATAGTTAATTCATATTAAACGTTTATTTTAATAGGACCAGTAGCTCGTTTTGTTGTCAGTAATTTATCAATAAAAGGCCAACACTGACTTTCTGACTAACAACGCAGAGTCTAAGCCAATGACCTAGAACTATAAATCTTGTAGATATATAGTATCCTAGAGTATGAAACCTCTAACTAGACGACTCTGTGGTGTTATGGTAGAGGATATGCTTCCAAAACGAGATGTCCTGGGTTCAAGGCCTGGCTAGTGAGGGAGAAAAAGAAGCCCCAGGTCTTATAATAATTATAATACACATTGCAAACAATTACACACATTGATGTAGCCCCAAACTAGGATTCCCTGTGTCTTGGGTACTAGACAACGATACACATACTTATATAGATAAATATTATACTTAGATAGATAAACAACCATGACTAGGGTACAAACATCCGTTCTCATCAAACAAATGGGACCCCACCGGGTCTCGAACCTGGGAGCCTCGGATTCGTAGGCAGGGTCACTGCCGACTCGGCCATTCGGGTAGTCAGGTCTTGGATGTTTACATGTTACTTACGACATAAGGTACTCTAGTGTGGGCCCAGAATCATTGTATATATGTGAATTAAATGTTATGTTATGTAGTAAAAGTTATAAAACTTAGTAAAGTTTAATAACTTTTTCCTCGGGGTTAAAATTCTAAACTGTCACTAAACGATATATTAACCTCTGAAAAGTCCACAAATTGAGAACAAAATATTCCGTGTTTTTCTGAGCGCAAACGCTGCTCGTGGGATGCGGTAGGGGTTATAAGCACGAGAAAGGAAGAAATAGAAAAGTCTCCTGGACTGCTGATGAACGCTGTGCGATCCTTACTTGATCTTGCATGTTAGTGGTGAAAGATCGAAGCCGACCGCAACTACAGACGACATGTTGCGGGAGCGTGTGAGCGAAACAGCGAGCATAGTTACCATGTGAGTGAGCGAGACAGCGATCATAGAAGGTACTAACCATGCTCTCGTAAACTCGCAAGGTAACGGGTTCTCTATGTGACATCGAAACTCATTTAATCAATTTTCATTTCACTGCACACCATTGTTCCATTGCTCAGTTGAACGATGGCTTATTTCTACGAAGCCTTATTCTACCGATGTGATTTTTCATCGAAAAATAAATTGCCGATGTCTTGTTTCATCGAAACAATGAGATTGGAAGCATAAGCCATTCTGTGTCCCACTGATAGGCAATGGAAATCACATCGGTTAATCCTCTGTGGCACTGCGTTTCTGGCTTTGCGTAGCACGGTCCCAGGTTCGTTCCCCGGCTGAGGATTTAAAAAAAACCTGGTCTTGGATGTTTGTATATGTGTGTGATGTCGCTGTAACAGGTACCCAGGACTTAGGGTACCCTAGAATAGGGCTAGAAGCAATGTATGTGCCTGTATGTAAATATTTATGTGTATGTTTAATTAATGCTTCGTAGCAATAAGTCATCGCCCAACTGAGCCATAGATCAATTTTGTTAGGTAAAAGGAAAATCGATCAAATGACTTTCAAAGACACATCTCGCCTGCTCAGTTGCGGTCAGAGGCTATCGGAAAAATGAGCAGCTTGATTCGCTTTTATCGAAAATTTGGACACTAATATATTTAAATAACGTTCATAATAGCTCACACTGCAACATGGCTTTTACGTCAGTCGCTGCCGCAGAACATTGGGAGGGTATTCTGTGAGAACCAAATAAGTGCACTTCATAATTTCATAATTTCTTTATTGCACAAAAATCATACAATAAAACAAGAGTTACATACAAATAGTGTACAAAGGCGAACTTATCTCTAAAAAGAGATCTCTTCCAGCAAACCAGGTTAACATGCGAAAGGTTGTTTGCTGAGCAGGGGTAGACCTATGTGTACAATATATAAAATAATAAATACAATAAATTATATAATTATACTAAATACTTATAATATACTACAATTACTATTATATATACTATACTAATAAACTAATAAACACTTACATGCATACTACCTATTACTCTAAAGAGAGAGGTAATGCTTCTTCACACGACTTTTTAAATTTTTATTTTTTTTGTTTTATAATATATTTAATATAATAAAATATATTTAAATATATTTTTGTAAAAAAAGTTACAAATATAGGATATTGAGTATTTCTGAATATTTTATCAAGCTAAGCCGAATAACTGCAGAAGCTTAAACTAAGGAGTTTTGGTCTTTATGAAGCACTTATTGGGCATGATTTGATTAAAACATAAATTGTAAAAGTTATACACATTCACTTATTACAATTTCTCAAATAATAAAATACAGTGATTACAAAATAAATGCATTTACGCCCATAAAAATAAATATGAATAAATGAAATTTTATGTTAGAGATAAATCAATAAACTGGATTGTAAGTTTTTTAGGCTGTTAAAATAAAAATAAATTCCTAATTTTATCAAAAGGCAGAAGAGATTAAGTGAATTTATTATGTCTTGCATGTTAGAGGCAATAAAAATATTTGATGCTTCACTTTAACAGTAAAAACAAATAAGGTCACTTATTCGGATCTGCTTGCTAACTTTTTTTAGTCTCACTTCTCAATGAAAGATCTGGCTTCTAAGATAATAATACAGAACAAAGATAAGGACAATGAAGGAAATAAGGTGCAATGGCTTAATATTAAACGACTGAGCTTCGTAAAGGGGGAGACTTTTTATTATTTCTACTATATCATGAGTGGGAATTTTAAAGAAAAATACTTCTTTACCGGTTACGTCCTTTTGTTTTGTTTTGCTATACCAACAAAACAATATACATTTCCGACTGATTTGAATAGAAATAATGAGGAATCATAATCTATGTCGGAGGCAAAAAAAAAATCTGGAGGAATTGGAGCCATGTTATAAACAATTAAAGACTGCGAAAAATATTCCTGAAGCTGTTGTTGACAAAGGCATTATGACGCATTATTATTACATTGTGACGAAAATATTATGTGATTTTCTGTGTTATTGGTTTCCCATGATATTTTCTATTTTAATTTCAATTGTATCTCGTGACGACGACGATATCTAATAAAAGCTTTATGATTAAAAAGTTGATATCAAGTATTTGTTTTTACCACCAGTAACTGTTAAAAAATATATGGGTAATATCGGATAACTTTGACTTAAAAACAAAATTATTTCAATTATTTTAACGTATACAAATTAAATATCGTATTATTAATGGTTCTTCTTCAGGTATTCATTATTGGTATTATTAGATGAGGCAAAACAGATATCTGTTCTACCTTGACCCCAATTTTTCATATTTTAATAATTTAAATGATAAATTATTATAATTTAATATGATCACTCAAAACGTAAAGTGCTCTTTTCTTATTTCAACATTTAGTGCACTTATCCGGTTTTCTCAGGATACCCTCAATTGCGAAAATTGTGTGTTTTTAGTTATTTCTTCAAACCCCTAATTATTTTGAATTTCAATCATATATTTCTAAGATATTTTTATACCTTTTTTTTGAATATGAAATGCATATTATGTTGAGATAGACACTTACAATAAATAGCAAGTTTTTGATAAAAAATACTTTTCTTTCATGTAGTTCCCATTGCTTTATGATATTTTCAAACCCACAGATTGATGAAAAGAGAGGTCTCATATCACTTATATATTTTTAGAATTTTGAAACTTTCTCCTTTGGAAATAATACTGTTAAAAAGAGTATAATTTCACCAAATTTGACGTTACCCGGCTTCTTAAGTTTCCTGTCGCAAGCAGCAATGTCCTGACTGGGAATCGAATACAAAACATCTAGACTAGATCATTCGGTGTCAAACTACCTCTCCAATGGACACAGTCACCAATTATTCTCTAGCCGATTGATGGCTACGGCAATGAAGACCCAATTCTCGTGATCTCAAGAGTGAAGCTGGCATCAGAAGTACAATTGAGCCATTTACCAGGAATTTGAGCTGAGACTATTATATTTATAACGAATTGACGTATTTACTTATATTTCGACCATAACAATACGTTACCTCTCGATATTAACTACATCAAGATGAGAAATTATACAAGGTCGGGCCATACGTTTTGTCACATACAATAAATGAAATAAATGACACAAATCTCTGTTATATAAATATTTATGTATCAAACGAAAGGTTAGAATCAAGAGTCAAGAGTCAACGTTCTTCAATATTATTGATATTAACATATATTAAGCAAACGTCATTTTTGCCTCTTCTCTACATTGGAACACTGTTGGAGAAGATGGGCATAGAAACTCCCACAGATTTATTTTTAGATCACTTTTTAAAATTGGTTGTGCTTAACCCATACAAATATTACAATATTAATTATTATGATTAATAAGCAGGAATAAATAGTTACAAAATTATTATCAGCAATGTCTGTGTTGAGCTAGATTAACCCCATACAGTCCCGTCATTTAAGTAATCTTAAACAATGTAATATCCATTTTTCAACAAAGTCGCTTTCACATGCTTTTTAAATTGCTCAAATGGCAATTACAAAATCTCTAGAGAGATCTTATTGTAGTAGGAAATGCACTGACCCTTGAAAGAATCGCTAACCTTCGCGAGTCTAAACCGGGACGTAACTAGTCTGTTATTATTTCTTAGGTAAACATTACAGCTATCGCTAAGTTTGGAAAATATTGTAATGTGATTGCGTACATACACTATATTTTTGAAAATAAATTGACTCTGCGAAGACAGTCATCGATAGAAACACGCACGACATCCATGGCAATTCCATCCATGGCCACTGATTTCATCAGGGATGCTTGGAGAGACTCCAGATTGCAATGAGGCTTAGCGCAGACCTTCTCCTCTTAGTACTGCCATAATTCAAAATCCAATGAATTCAAGCCTGGACTCGAGGAGGGCCAGTCTTCGTGTCTGATAATGTCGATTACACAGGAGGAGAGTGGTTTTCGCCTTATGATCTGGTGCAGATTCCGGCTAGAAAACCCGGTCTCTGGTTTTGAAGACAGTCTGTGAAAACAGTTCAACGAGGTTTGTTAGGACTGTGTTTTGTACTCGAGGTACTAATTTTTCTCAAAAATTCACCTACCACTACAAAGACCAGAAGGTTAGACAAAATATGTCGAATAAAATTACTAGTATTTTTTTTATTTAACAGTCCTTGCGTAATGGTCATTTCAACATATTTGTAAGTATAAGCATATACAAATAAACTTTCTTTCTTTCCACATCGAAATTTTACATCATAAATGATAAGTCGTTAGGTCTTATCAAGATACGCAGCGATATCTCTTTAGATATCGCTGCGTGTCTTGAAAGATTAGGTGTTAAACTTGACGTGATCAGAAAAAATACAGATTGGAGCGGTAGCTCCAGAAATTTCGGTAAATTCTATGATATGTATAATGACAAATTCTAATTACACTTGTTTTTCCAGAACATTGATGATTCCAAAGAATGGTTATATATATCTTACTAAAATATTAACGAATCATGTCCTTTGTTTGATGCATTATTGTTTTTTCATATTTATACATAGGGCGCACTGTATGTTTCCGGAACTGGCCACTTACATAAACAATATTTAAAAATTTATTGCAACATTTGAAAATAGAACTCTTTAGCTGTAGAATGCAGTTTGTTTCATCTGACTGCCTTTTGTTTTTACCTTGTGGCGCCATTTTAAAAATTGTGTGTCTGCATCAACATGGATTTAACTCGGGAAAATTTTCGTAGTATGATTTTCTACGATTTTAAGTGTAATTTGACAGCTCAACAGAGCATCGCTCGGCTTGAAACAGCTTTTGGCAATAAAGCACCATGCAAGACAGCTGTTTATAGCTGGTTTGCAGAATTCAAGCGTGGTCGTATCAATCTCGGTGACGAATCTCGCGATGGTCGGCCGTCCACCGCTGTGACCAACAAAAACATCGATGCTGTGCGCCGTATGATTGAAACAGACAGGCATGTGACCTACCATGAAATTCGCGCATCCTTAGAAATAGACATGAGTCAAATACAATTAATCCTACACAAACATTTGGGTGTGAGAAAGCTGTGCTCGCGGTGGATCCCACACCGAGGCTCAAAAAACGGACCGCGTCACTTGGTGCAGTGCCATGCTTACCAGATTCAACGAAGGTGCGTCAAATTTGGTGTGGGACATAGTAACAGGTGACGAAACATGGATTTATTGCTACGATCCCAAAACAAAGCAGCAATCGAGCGTATGGGTCTTTCAAGATGAGCCGAAACAAACCAAAGTGGCGCGCGTGAAAAGTGCATCTAAGCGGATGATTGCTTCTTTTTTTAATAAAACTGGACACGTGGCTACTGTTGCTTTAGAGAATCGTCGTACAGTGAATAGTGACTGGTACACGACCATTTGTTTGCCGGAAGTTATTGACGAACTCCGTAAAAATAACCGTAAACGCCGTATCATCCTGCACCACGACAATGCTAGTTCTCACACGGCCAGACAGACAAACGACTTTTTGAAGGCGAAAAATGTAGAACTCATGAGTCATCCTGCATACAGTCCCGACCTGGCACCTTGTGACTTTTTTCTGTTCCCAAAAATTAAGAAACAATTACGCGGTCAACGATTTTCATCACCAGAAGAGGCTGTCGAGGAGTATGAAAAACACGTTTCAGAGGTCACCACAGAGGAGTGGCACAAAAGTTTTCAAAACTGGTTTCATCGAATGAAAAAGTGCATAGACACCAAGGGAGATTATTTTGAAAAACAATAAATTAATTTTGTACCTTTAATAGTATTTTTTCATATTCATTCCGGAAACTTACAGTGCGCCCCACGATCAACTCAACTGCGGTTAGATCAGAAAATGGTATGTTTGCATAAACAGTAAAATGATTAAATGGTGATAAAATATCTGGGTTCCTTTCGCTTTTTCTTCTTATTTAAAACCTCTTCGGACGAAGCTCTTCGTATAATAATGATAAAACGTCATGTTCAGGTAAGTTCGTTTAATCATTAATCGTTGGATAGTATGAGAAACGAACTTCAATGTTATTTTCATTTTTTTCGGCAGTTTGAAAATTTTAGTTGGCGCGTGACCGCAGTTATGAAATTCAATAAACGCGACTCTATTGTCTTTTTGCCTCCACTGCATTATTGAAAATATACAAAAATACCGAAAACCAACGAATTAAGTTTCTAAAAATATTCGTATTTCGAGGGTGTTCTGAGCGACTACCTCCTAGTGTGGGGGTGCTGAAGTGATGCAGGAGGATACGTCCGACTGCATAACTTCTGCTTCCTCCTGGTGCACCCTGGTAACAGCGGCTAGTGACTGGTCCCCGGACCTCTTACTAGCCGATGGCTAAAAGTCGCTCCGGTTCTGTCGGTTAAGGTGGGTGTACCCGGCAGACTATCTACACTCACCTGCGTCTTGTGGTCTGCGCAGTTGACCACCGTAGGCCAGGATGAAGGGGTTATGGGGGGTTAAGCCGAGCGTTGCTGTGGATTTAGCTTCGTAAGGCAACACGCCCTCTTTGGCCTGGATTTCAGGCAAAACGGTAGCCTCGCCCGTAGCCGCGGGTTGGGGTAACGGCCAAGTGTCCCGTCAGAGGGCCACGGCTAGGGGTGTAGGATCCGCTAAGGCGTCAGTCATAGCGGTGGGATGGGTCATGCTGACGGGGTAAGCTTCGGTGACTACGGCGGTGGGACCATGTCGCTGACACCTTGGTTCCCATCGTCCACAGAAGCGAGCTCCCGATGTCGCGCCAAGTACCAGCCCTATGCTCCTATATCTACTCGGTACTCCTAGAGACTGAAAGCTGTTCCAAGCGAGTAGGCGCTCCCAATTGTGCGGGCTCCGTGGAGGGCGGGAAATCGAGTAGACGAATCTCTATACATTTGACCATGGATCGTGTCAGGTCAAAAAACCCATCTGGAACGCTTCCAGCGGTAAAAACCGCAAGCATCTCCAAACAGGTGCGAGAATCTGCCTCGGCAGATCCTCAAGCCTCAACTGGGCGCACTGCCACCATCAGTGACCTACCGGTGCAAACCGGTAGTGATTCCACTGTGGAGGTTAGCTGCAAAAAGCCCGAAAGTGAGTCGAGAGGCAGGGCCACGGGGCAACCCGGTGCGCGGAGCCATTCGACAAACATCGCCGAGCATTTCGCCAGCGCCTGGACGACGGTTGGTCGAAAGGGTAAACCACCCAAGCAATCTTTGCAAGGGAAGGGCCCATCGACTAAACGTCCAGATACGGTGCAAACCGGACCAGGGCGTAAGGCGAATCGTCGGTGGAAGAAAAAACAGCGTTTGGCTGCCACATCGGCCGCTGCCGGCGTAGATGGGGTTCCATCTGCCACGGTGGCGACCGATGGCAGTCCCGCTGTTAATACAGCCGGAGCTGCGGGTAAGGTGACCGGCTCCCGTGGTGTCAAAGGGGCAACCCTAGACGACCTCAAACGGGGCTAAACCTACCGTAGCGTTCTCTGGTGGTCCAACTTCTAACAAGAAGTTGAAATCTGCCAAGAGATCCGGCAAAAACGAGCGCGCGGCTGCTAAGAGGGCTCGACTAGAGGATAATATTTCTCCTCGAGTGGAGCCTAAAAAGCAGTGCACGGAAGCGCGCAGAGCTGGGGTCACCTATGCTCAGAAGGTGAAATCTGACCAGTACATCGCCGTAACTGACGTCGCTACTGGTCATATTTCACAGGATCTGTCAACGCTCATCCTCAACGAGATTGATGACAAAATCTTGAGGGAAGCGTTGGCGGATCCGAGCAAGGAAAACCCCAAATTCGGTGGCAAGCCTCGTTACGAGGACGGCCACCTTAAACTGTACGTGGAGGACGAGTACTCCCTGAACTGGCTGCGGGAGTGTATCTCCAGTGTGTCTACACCATCCAACGTACAGTTGGTGGTGAAACGCCAATCGGAGATGGTCCGCAGGGTTCGATGTGGGGTGCTCATACCCAACGAACGAGGCAAGTGGAAGTCTGCGCCCGACGTCGGCGTAGTCCTCCACTTTATGAACAAGTGGGCACAGGTTGACCGATGGCTCCTCCAGAAAGTGGATGAGCAGCAGGACAACCTGTTTCTCATCACAGACGTCCCTGAAGATGTGGTGCCGACCCTGCTGGGAAGGGGCAGACAGCTCCTTTTTGGTAGTGGTTCGGTCTACCTTAAATTTCAGGGACCCGGTGGGAAATTTGTGAAGGAACCACCGGTGGTAGCGCAGACCAGCTCTAAGCTGGTCATCACTGGGGTTTCATCAAGAACAGCTAAGCCCCAGAGTTCCACTCCAGAGCGGCAGCAAACAGGCCCCGATGCAGTCGGGGAAAGTTCTGCTGCTCAACCGCAGGACGAGCACGCGCACTGGGAGGCCATGCTGCTTGGTGAAGGCGATGAGCCAGAACCAGCAGTGGTGCCCTCTGAGGGCGAGGAGCTGTCCATGCGGCTGGAGGAGGAACTCGTCTTGGAGGTGGAGGAGGGGTTGACCAAAAATGGCGTCCCTCTCCCGCGATTGTAAAATCCTCCAAGCCAACCTCCAACACAGCCAAACTGCAACGGCCCAGTTAAGACGCTGGTTGGGGGCAAACAGCACTGCCGTGGCTCTGATCCAGGAGCCGTGGATCAACCGCGGTAGCATTCGATGGCTCGCCAATTTGAGAGGTAAGCTTTTCGGTACAACTGATCACGATAACCCTAGAACGTGCATCATAACTACTAACAACATCCCAGCACAGCCATTAACAGAGTTCTGTTCCAGGGACCTGTGTGCCATAAGGCTGCAACTGCCCGACACAGCTAGGTGCCGCGAGCTCGTGGTGGCCTCCGCCTACATGCCTGCGGAGGACAACCCGCCTCCACACGACCTGTGCCGGCTGGTGGACCACTGCGAGAAGTCGGGCCTCCAGCTCATCGTTGGGGCCGACTCGAACGCGCATCACCCACTGTGGGGCATGCCAGATATGAACAGCAGAGGTAAGACACTTGTTGAATACCTATTTACTACAAACCTCAATGTGCTTAACATAGGTTCTGAACCAACTTTTGTTACCAAGCGGAGCAGAACTATCGTTGATATTACCCTGGCAACGGCGGACATATCCGACGACGTCGGGGGCTGGCATGTTTCCAACGAGGCGTCATGCTCTGATCATCGATGGATACGCTTCGAGATCAACGCAGCGTTCTCCCCAACTGTCCCTAAGAGAAACCCACGCAAGACTGACAGAACCAGGTACAGAGCTATCCTAGGTGAAAGACTTGCTTGGGCTGAGACTCTACCAGATCCGGAGGGACCCGAACAAATCGAACAACAGGTAACAGATTTTACAAATACTTCAATAGACTGCTACCATTCAACTTGCCCGCTTAGCACACCAGCGCCTACCAACATCAAGGGGCAGCCTTGGTGGGGTCCTGATCTAGATAGGATGCGTGCTAAGATCAGAAGACTGCTAAACAGGGCGATGAACACTGGTGTTCATCGCCCTGTTTAGCAGGATGAGGATTGGGACAACTATAAAGATGCCAAATCCAAGTACAAGAAACGACTACGGTTCAAAAGCAGCAACTCATGGAGGAAATTCTGCAGCGATATTGAAACCGTTGATCAAGCAAATCGGGTAAGGCAAATACTAGCTCAACAAGGCAACTCCAGGCTAGGGTCGCTTAAAAAACCCGATGGAACATATACCTCTTCCACCACAGAAACACACAGTCTCTTGTTGGAAACTCACTTTCCCGGAAGTAGAACTATTCAAGAGATTGTGTGGCCGGAAGAGGTTCACCATGAAGCTGTTGACCACTTAGACATAACTAATAATATTATCACTGCTGACAAGGTAAGATGGGCCATTAATAGCTTTAAACTTTTTAAATCAGCAGGACCAGATGGAATCTTCCCAGCACTTCTACAGTGGGGTGGGGAACCCGTCATCAATATAATGGTCCGAATCATGAAAGCATGTCTTAGATTCGCATACGTTCCCAAAAGGTGGAGAGTAGTAAACGTAATTTTCATACCGAAGCCAGGAAGGAGCGACTACACTAACGCTAAATCTTTCAGGCCGATTAGTCTCACCTCGTTCTAGCTTAAAACTCTCGAACGTTTGTGCGAGAGACACCTGAGAGATGGAGCGTTAAAACATATACCCTTACACAAGAATCAGCATGCATATAGTTTGGGTAAGTCTACTGAATCGGCTCTCCATGCAGTTGTATCCACAATTGAAGAGGCGATTCAAAACAAATGCATCTGTCTTGGAACTTTTATTGATATAGAAGGTGCCTTTGACAAGACGCAGCATAGCAGTATATGTGCATCTCTAACAAGGCATGGGGTGTCAACAGCTGTAAACAACTGGGTCACAAACATGCTTAACAAACGTATCGTGCGTCTAGCTGGAGAGTCCCTGTCGGCGGAGGTAGTGCGGGGATGCCCGCAGGGAGGAGTGCTCTCCCCGCTTCTGTGGAATCTGGTCATTAACGACCTGATTACCAAGCTTAACGCTAATGGATACTACACCGTAGGATACGCCGACGATTTGGTAATCCTCATCACAGGTAAATTCGCGAGCACAGTATGCAACCTTAAACAAACAGCTCTTCGCATCGTGGAGCGCTGGTGTTTAGAATATGACCTGGCGGTTAACCCAACAAAAACGGAAATGGTCATGTTCACTAATAATAGGGCTCTTGGTAGGTATACCCTACCTAAGCTCTTTGGAACGGAACTCCAGCTAGCAACTGAGGTGAAGTACCTGGGCATAACCTTGGACAGCAAGCTCAACTGGAGTAGCCACATCGACAACAAACTAAAGAAGGCGAGTATTGCTTTCTGGCAGTGTCGGAGAATGGTGGGGAAAAAGTGGGGACTTTCTCCCAACATCATTCTTTGGCTGTACGTAACGGTGATCCGTCCTCTTGTCTGCTACGGAGCTGTGGTGTGGTGGACCAGGACCAAACTAACCACAATGGTAAGCAAACTCCAAAGCTTCCAAAGGCTGGCCTGCATGGCTATCACAGGTAGTATGAGAACTACTCCAACAGCAGCAATGGAGGCCATGCTGTGTCTTCCGCCACTCCAGCTGTATATTAAGCAGGAGGCCGCGTCATCTGCGGTGAGACTCAACACCTTAGGACTTTGGAGGAAAAACAGGACCTCACACACCGCCATCCTAGGGGAAGTTTACAAAAAATTTCCCATCTCTATGGCTTGCAGTGACAGAATCCCTAAACAATTTGTTTTTGACAAAAAATACAATATACAGAAGTTACATGAAGACCATCGGGTTGAGGGGCTCGACGTTAAAGAGCTCAGAATTTTTACCGATGGTTCAAAAACTGAAGCAGGCACTGGTTCAGGCACCTTCTCGGAGGACCTAAACATCAAGATAGCCATTCCACTGGGTGCCCATAATACTGTCTTTCAAGCTGAATGCATGGGCATCATCTCGGCCGCTAATGCCATAGCATCGAGAAAGGTAAGAGATTCCTCCATTCGAATACTCTCGGATAGCATGGCCGTCTTACAGCCCAAATAGCAACACTATTAACTCAGGGCTAATCTACGAGTGTCACAAACGACTAATGGAGGTATGTCAACATAACCGCGTAATCCTTCAATGGATAAAAGGACACAGCGGATCAAGAGGTAACGATGCAGCGGATGAGTTGGCGCGTAAAGGATCTAGCTTGACAGCGAATGGTCCCGAACCTATCATCCCTCTTCCCTTCAAGATGGTACGCTCATTTCTGAGAGAGTCGACCAGGAATGATCATGCCACTCTTTGGACAAACCATGAGGAGTGCAGGCAGGCTAAGCTGGCCTTGCCGTCCCCTAGCGCTAGGCTGGCTAAGACCTTGCTTCGACTTAGTAGGCCGCGCATGCGACTGGTAACTGCAGCACTTACTGGCCATGGTTTCTTTAATAAACATCTATATGTCCTAGGTGTTACCGACTGCCCCCTTTGCAGAGCCTGCTTGGAGGCAGAAGAAACGGCTGCTCACGTCCTCATGGAGTGCACAGGAGTAGCGGACTACAGGGCTAAACACCTCGGTCAATCGAGGGACCTTCCAGGGATAGTCGGTAACGTAAAGGGCCTACTGGCGTTCCTGGAGGAGTTGGGTTGGCTCGAATAATGTCGCATTCCCACCCACACGCAAAATAGGCGCTTTCGTCGTCGAGTTGTGGAAACCAGCCCGTCTTACAATTGATAATTGACAATTGACATTCGTATTTCGAACGCCCATAACTTTTTTTGTTTGCGGTCCAACTTCAACAGAGATTTGAACAATCACTTTATATTATTACTCGATACCTCCAGGCGTTCCTGAGAAAAACGGTGTTGACAGATTGCCAGACTGACAGACAAGCGGAGAGATAGAAATTTGCAATTCTCTGATTGTTCTCCTTACTTGTGTTATTTATTTATTTTTATTTATTTGTCAAATTTCGTAAGTACAACATTACAGAAATAATTCTAATGCTTTGTACACACACCGAACAAGATACCATTGATTACATATATATTAAGAAATTAAATTACAAATTATTCATTTCACTTCAATCAGTATGTCAATTTTAAATTAAATTCGAATTACAATAATTCAAATTATAAAAAAGACAACACAATTTAAACACAGTCAATTAATTAAATTTAAACTTCAATTTAAATATTTCAAAAGACAAATAAAATAAAAATCACAGTCTCAAACTCATCTCGCAAAACCTTTCACATTCTCGCACAATTTTCTCCATGCATCACCGAACAGATCAGTCAGACGTGCCGCAGCCAACAGAGCGTTGAGACTGTCCCGCGCCCTCACCAGCGAAGACTGCTGGCGCGCCACCGTGCGATGTGTCATATAGCTTGCTTCGAGCCAAATTTCATGATTCTAGATCAACGGGAATTTAGTTTGATTCCTTCAATTCGATTCAATTAAATTGATTCGAATTGAAGGAACATTGTGACATTTACTGCGGTATATTTTATTTGAGTTTACCTTAGTACTTCAAGATACTACATACTTGATTAATCGATATTAATTTTAACTTGATAGCTTCACGCGTTCCTGAGAAAAAGGCTGACAGATAGACAGACAGACGGACAACGAAGTTTTTTTCTTCTCTTAAGGAACGGAACACTAAATATGGCAACATAACTGACAAATTAGCGGACTCATTTATCATTTATTTTCTATATTCAATTGCCAAACTGTAATTAATTAGCTAAGCACACCTAAAAATACCTTTAATAAATCAATCAATCAGCCTACATTGATCCACTGCTGGTTATAAGACGCTTCTCTACTAAAGCTCAGTACCTGATCCAGAGCTTCTCCTGCCTCCACTGCCCGTCAGAAATGGCGATGACGTCATCCATCATGATACTTTATCTCCTTCTAAAAACTTCTATGACTTTGGTGTGTCCATAATAAAATTTCGTGCAACAAACTGAGATCGACACGAGGTCACATTTTTCTCTTCGGCATTCTAAGAATCATGGACTGTTAACATGTTCAATATGTATGAGCAAGGATACCACTCACTAACGAATGCCAAATTGCGAAGAGCATTTTTGGCAAAACGCCTAAACCTAAAAATACGCAGCAAAATGATTAAGCACTGCTCAAAGTTTAAAGCCTCCTAAAGTTTACAAGTGTTTTAATATACACGGTACATTTTTATTCATTTTATTCCCGAAGAGTAGCAACTATATATCTGTAGTAGTGTCGAAAAATGTAATAAAATTAACAATTACCCAATTAAAATATAATATAACACACAAAGCAACAATTACCGGAATAAACCACCCCGGGTCATTGCCGAGGCAGATTCCCATGAAGCCGGCAGCATTTCCACGCTGCACAGCCAGTGAGATCCTTTGCATCAGAAATGCCCCAGAGCGGTAGTCAAAACCTCTATCCCTGAGGCGAAAAATTCATGAACTTAATTTATATATTTTTTTATTATTAAATAAAATACACACTTAAAATTGAGAGAACCAGTAACAGTGCTTCATCGCCAACTTATTACAGATAAAAGCCGATCTCACTTGCAGTGGTACTACGATTTCACCTCGATTTCAACTCAATTTTTGCGATTGCCTTCTCACTCAAGCTCACTAAAATGTCTTTGATTGCGGCGCCTCTCTGAAGTGGATTGCTCCTCTCCCTCAAATATCGCGAGGGGGATGATAGCTAGTGCACAAATCTTACATGTAAACGGGTGCTCCTTAAGGACCGGTCCAATCTGGTTTCTCATAAGTTATGTTTATTACAGCTTTTGTTGATTCTTATTTATTTCTTTTGTAAATTGTTAATTTTAGGCATGTTATTGGCACTTATGGATACGATGTAATAATATTGTCATTAGATTAGATAACTTTTATTTGGTGCATTGTGGCATAAAAAGAGGAATTTTGAAAAATAATAATCCCCGTAGAGTTTCTTGGTGCTATTCTCTGACGGGCGTATTTCCGAAGCACTGGAAGAATTAATGGAATTTTATTTTCGAGATTCAGCCATGAATCACTACTTGAAAGGGAAATTTCCTTTTTCAAACTCAAACTATAATCAGTAACTCTTTAGGTCACTTGATCATATTTGTTTTTTTTATTTTCTCCATGTATAAAGTGTCTGTCTGTATAAGTTTGAGTTTTGAGTTCACTTAATTTTTCGTTTTTATTTATCATTTAAAAAATATTTCGATTCTCTAGATAAGTTCTACTGCTTGTAAAAATTCACGTTGTCAATCATACATCTGCCTAATCCCTTTGTGAGGCATCGCGATTTTTAACCACATGGCATTATATAATTCAAAACCTATAAAGGGACAATGTCATGTCGACATGACATTGTAGCACGAGAGGATATAGCGAGTTGTAGATGCTATCAAATTTAATTCAATTCTTGATTAAAGGCGGCCTAACTCGGTTATTTCGCCAGTTTCACGTGTTCTTACATAATTTACTATAATAACAATATAAGCATATGTCCTTCGTTTTGAACCTCCTGAAAGTGTAAGTGCCGATTTGTTGCTCGTTATCTCCCATCAGGGGAAACGTGCAGGATTTTGCGATCATATAGTTTCCTTCAGAATTTTGTTACTATTCCTCTGATTAAAAAAAAACCTTTCTCTATCTAATGTAATCCCACCATATTGAAAAGACTGACATTTTGTATATATAACATGCGTTTTCTCAGAAGCAGTGGTAGAACCACATCATAGCCATGCCAGTCACTATAACATGTCTTTTCTCAGATGGGGTGGCATATGGCATACGTACAACTTCACATAGTATAACTACTTTATGATTTTTGACAGATGTCATGATTTTAAAAACTGTCACCACTTTCGACAGCTGTCACTATTTTTGATATTTATCACAACTTTTGAAAGCTGTCACTTTTATTGATATTGGTCACTTTTTGTCATATGTTGCTATTTTACATCTGTCACTATTTTTGAGATCTGCCCCTACTTTCGACAGTTGTCACTACTTTTGACAGGTGTCACTATTTTTGTCATCTCTTACAAATTTTCACATCTTTTGACATCTGTCACTAATTTTGACATCTGTTACAAATTTTTATATCTGTCATTAATTTAGACAGCTGCCACCTTTTTTCGACATTGCATCATGTCGTGCACAAACCATCTAATCCTTAACTGTAGTAAAGAGTCACAATTTTTTGTACACAAGCTAAATTATTCTACAATACTTTATTGCAGTTGTGGATGTGGTTATACGTACATGTCAAAGTTAGTGACAGATGCCAAAAATAGTGACAGCAGTAAAAAAACAAAGATGTTATATTATACCACCGCATCTAAGAAAGGACATGTTACAGTAAATTATGTAGCTCTGCGGTTCCTCTGCTACCCCTTTTGAGAAAATGCATGTAAGATATACAAAATGCCTTTTCAATTTGGAAGGGTTATATCAGTAAGGGGGACCACGGGCAATAAACGTGTTTATTTTTTTTTTGCTGTTAAAGTTTATTGATATCCATGTCATTTGACTAATCCGTTTTCGATTTGAGACAGTGAATTATGAGCTAGAATAGGATTATACAATTTAATCGGGCATCCTGTATAAATGAGGTCATATTTTGTTTAGTCGGTCGCAGGCGCCAAATCCGACACTTGGCACAACTGTCTAACAAAACAAGCCATATGAGACAGAGAGCTTATGTGGTAACGAGAATGGTAAACACATTAGCTATGTTGTTTTCTTTATACGTAGAGGATGACAAACTGAATATCGATGTCGTGGTCATATCATAGAATTGATCGTTTCATGATGTGGCCGGCCGTTCCAACATCAGCCATGAAATAATCATAACATTTATATACAGGCACATCGATTACTTTTGGCCCGCATACAACATGCAACCGACGACCTCTGTGGCGCTGTGGTTGTGGCTGTGCGTACCAAGCGGGAGGTCCAGGGTTCGATCCCTGGCTGGGGATATGGAAAAAAAAAAGGTCTTGGATGCTTATATGTGTGTGACGTCGCTGTTTCTGGTTCCCAGTCTGGTATGTGCCTGTCTGTAAATGTTTATGCAGTTTATGTTTTACTAGGATACCCAGTGTCATGGAAACCAGGAACTGCAACGTCATACACGAATAACATCCAAGACCTGAGGTTTTTTTCCTACTTCCAGCTGGAATTTAAAACCAAGACGCCACAGAGGCCACCGGTTGCGTTTCTTGAAATGGCCACCCGTAAACTGACCGTATTAACTTTTAATGATATGGCTATATAACGATTTTACGAAATAATCATTTATGTTTGACCAAATCATGAAATCGTCATTGGTTTAACAATCTTTAAAGGCTTATCGTTCAATAATCTGGCCAGGCCATATCATGATGTGGGCATTGGGAATTGCCCACATCATTAAATTGATGGAAAACATGATGGAATGATCAATTCTATGACATGGCCACGACGTCGACACGCCCATTGTCCATAATGATTTTCTTGTGACTGTGTGAAACTTCGATGCGTCATATTTTCCATATCACTTTATTTCGGCATTTCATTACTAAAATTAGAATAAGCTTGCATGAAACCGATTCAAGAAGTCTCAATTGAACTAAGCAAATTAAAATATGTCACGATGATGGCAACCGGACAAGAGCTGTCGGATTTCAAGCTGTTAATTGAAATAGTTTTGGTGCCTTCGGAATTCTACATATTGCATTGTTACGCAACGCATCTGTAGATACTAGATCCCAGTAAATCGCAGATCGGAATGCAAATATTATTATAGCGAAACGACCTCTCCAGTTCCTGTTAATGGAATAAATAACTGCGATTGTCTCAAAACAAATAACTTTGGAACCGCTGAACGAATAAAATGATGACCCGAATGGCCGAGTCGGCAGTGACCTTGCCTACGAAGCCAAAGGTCCCGGGTTCGAGTCCCGGTGGGGGCAAATATTTGTTTGATGAGAACGGATATTTGTACCCTAGTCATGTTTGTGTATCTCTCTAAGTATTATATTTATCTATATAAGTACATGTATCGTTGTCTAGTACTCAAGATACAGGAAATCCTAGTTTTGGGCTAGATCAATGTGTGGAAATAGAGTCCAAGGCATTATTATTATCATATTAAATTTAATAATTTATATATACTTAATATACTTAAAAAATATTGTATTTTGTTCGGTATTCAACACATTCACACATATCAAGTTTGAGTAACACAATGATCCTTTTAGGGTGATATCGAACTAAAAAATGAAAAATAAATATAGTTTAAAAAAACTAAAAACACGCTTTTAAAGCACTTCGAACTAAAAAGTTAAAAATAATTTTTAATATAACCTTAAACAATAATGAATATAAATACTATTATTATTGTGAAACGAAAAGCGTCGGAACGTAATGCTGACGTAAATTATGTTTAGGATAGACAAAAATCTTATTTTTCTTGACAAAATTACTGGATTTCCCGACAAACTGAAGGCGACGAGAAATTACTGAATTGCGCGACTAGAAATCTAAAAAAACAGCAACATGAAAACTTTTTTAAGTAACTTTTTTTTTGTTCTTACATGTTCAACCCAACAAGTAGTGTGTAGTAGTAGCTTCGCTTTGCTTTGATCCTTACCTACGCAAACACCACATATAGTATATAGATAGTCTTTATTTAGGCAATAAACGTTGGCTAAATTATTTAGTAAATTTGTCGCGCAATTCAGTATTTTTTCGCTCATTTCAGGTTACTCCGCTGTTCATGGTCTTTCACGTTTTTTTTTGCCCGTTTTATTAATCCTTATGCTTTAATAGAGGAATGAGTATATGGATGGCGGTTCCAGTAATAATAGATCCGAGACTGCGATTATGCATCTTCTGTTTGTTATAATATTTGGCAATCGAGTTACAGAGTGCTCTTGGCTTCTTGGCAATTTTGTGTGATATGTTAACTGGTGAATATTACTTATGAGTGGCACCGATGGGCTAGTCCCCTTTAACACAAAATGAAGTATTAAGTAACTATCTAAACGCGGACACTCCTGTGCCTCAGCTACCCCGTAAAGGAAATGCGATGCACTTTCCAAAACCCAAAGTCGCATTTTGGAGCTGAAAACCGTTTATTAGAAGAACCTCCTTCGTCCATGCAACAACTCGTATCAGCTCAGTAAACTCGAAGTTGCAACATAAATTTGTGCAAAGCGAGGAGATCTAGGGTGACAATTCTTCTAATAACGTGACACAATCCCCTGTCGCATCCCTGTCGTTTTACTGCCCGAAATAAATATCTAGTAAATAAAGACAAGCATAAGTATTAAACACTTGCATAAGCTCGCCCTTGTGAATACATTTTCGATACAAAATTTTTGTGGGACAAAGGAATGAAAGTGAATAGCACTAATCTCCAATTCACTTCAGATATTAGGATGTAACCGAAAGGTGTAGTCTTATTTTAAGGGGATTGCGCGGGCTAAAACTTAATGAAAAATAAAGTTGCTCTGATTATATAACTTAACCTTAATCGTATACTTGCTATTATTCATTTGGCTCTAGTAGAATACCAGCGTCGCAGATTCGTCTGTGACATTGCTGAGTCAGAACCATTTCATTAGGCGATCACCGCCACTAGCATAATGGCGATGATCGCAGACAGATTTGAGCGCCGCCTACTAAAGCATTAGTTTAATATACATGTAAATAGTATTAAGTCTTAATAACATTATTTATTATATTTTTATGAATGAATTACTAACAACAACGATTTGTATTACGGTACAATACTACATAGTGATCTTTATGATCTTTATAGTACCTGATTATTCTTGTTAATTCTAATTATTATTTCATTGTACATGCTAATGTGTAACAACAATTGTGGACTAGATGAACTAAGATAATTAAGATTATTTATTATATATAATCTTATGTACCCAACTATCTGTAACACAATGTTTTATGTGTGTCAAAATAACATTCCAGTAGACAAACCGTCAATCGTTTTTTGGCACTATGAATTATTTAAATTTATATCACATGTTAATATATAAATAAAAAAATAATTGATTTATGTGTAATTTATTTTTACTTTATAAAAATATATGATTTCTATCAATAAATAATTTAGCTATCTATATATCTATCTGGACAATCAGCAAGAACGACAGAGGGGAGATGGAGTTGCTGGCGGGACGACATATTGGAAGTCGCAGGAGTTACGTCGAGTAGACTGTCCAAAAGACAGAAACGTTTGGATGAAGTTAGAGGAGACCTTTACCCATAAATGGGTACCTCATTAACAATAAACTATTATAACTCCTCCTGTTAATCAAAACAGCCCTTACTGGTAGACAGTACAAATCGTTATAAAACTATTTGTACAATTTAGTTCACAAACACATTGACATTTACCAAAAAATGTATCGTGATTGTAAAACACATGAGACTAATTGGCTGAAAACTAAAACCTATAAATAAAGAGCCTTAGCCTGAGGTAGTTCTATGGTTCTACAGTTCTTTGAACTTGAACACACCTGTTTAAATAACTATATTTCAGCTGTCACACCTACAAGGCTAGCAGAATTGTTGTAAACCTTATCACTGCAGAACTTTATCACCTGGTTTAAAAGTTTCACTATCCCTTCTGAGGTCATCATACACAACATAGGTAGTATAAAATAGCAACATTAAGACTAATTAGATTAAAAATTGAATAGTTTACTGATAAGAATAAATAAGTAGGTACCTAAATTTTATAACACCACTTTAATTTAGTTAGGTAATAGAATAACAATAAACTACTTAGTTTATTTATTGCATTCTATACATAATATAGGTGGAGATTATCATTATGGACCTTGTCCAGGTACAGCAATTTGCGAGAGGGCGATATTACAATATTGCAATATTTCTACGTACTACTTAATTTATATATAAATTAAATTGTATCAGATACTTATTTAAATAATGTTAGTTTTCATATGTTTGAAACTTTTATTATATACCTATTTTAATAATTATAATTCGTCATTTAAATAATCATTTACACAATAATAGCATTTAGTAATTAATAGTTGTTTTAATGAACTTATAAATATGGTATCTCTAGTTTCTGTCGTCAGATGTTTTGGTAACTTATTATAAATTTTTGTAGTCATTACTAGAGGGCCTGAAGAGTGTATGCTTAGTCTAGAAGGTGGTAGCGCTAGTCCTTTTCTTGGTCTTAGGTTGCGATTCGTTGGCATCTGATCTTGGCGTTTTGTGTAAAATTCAGGATATTTTCGGACGAATTTACAAGTTTCCAGTATGTATATGCTAGGGAGTGTGAGGATTTTGTGTTCTGTAAAGTGTGGCCTACAGCTGTCTCGAGGTTCAATATTTGTGAGTATGCGTATTAGTTGCTTTTGTAGAGTGAAAACGCTCTGTGCGTTAGTGCTGTTACCCCACAGTAGGATACCGTAACTAAGCCACGCAT
Organism: Argyresthia goedartella; assembly: GCA_949825045.1. Classification (NCBI taxonomy): domain Eukaryota; kingdom Metazoa; phylum Arthropoda; class Insecta; order Lepidoptera; family Argyresthiidae; genus Argyresthia; species Argyresthia goedartella. The sequence goes on from OX463833.1 coordinate 8,091,217, forward strand.
AAGCATAGGCATAGTAGGTAACTAGAGCTGTTTTTAGGTCCGTTGACTTTTTTACCTCCCGGAGAGCGTAGGTAAATCTAGATAGCTTGGTACGTAAGATTTGGGTATGTACATTCCAATTTATATTCGTATCTATATTCAAACCTAACAGGGAAAATTCACTCACCGTTTCCAATCTTATGTTGTTGAATGTGAAATTTATGTCTAATGGTTTTTTCTGAGGTGGGTGAAATAACATTAATTTAGTTTTATTGAAATTTATCTGAAGGTTATGATCGTTTAGCCATTTTATAGTACTATTTAGGATAGTTTCTAGTTTATTATTTATTTCTAGGTTATTTGCGCAAGGTGTAAGGATAGAAATATCATCGGCAAACAACACACATGGATCGCTCATGATTCTGGGGAGGTCATTAATGTAAATTAAAAATAATAAGCAACTAGCGACACCGCCCTGGGGGATTAAACCTTTAATGTCTATAGTATCAGACTGGAGTTTAATAATTTCTTTGCTATTCTCGTTCAAGTATTCCATCTCCACGAGTTGTTTTCTATTGCTCAGGTAAGAGGAAAACCATTTATGAGTTATGCCCCGTATTCCCATACTATGCAATTTATCTAACAATATATCGTGTCGGACTCTATCGTAGGCTTTCGACATATCAAGCAGAATACCAATGGCATATTTCTTATCATTTATTATATTTATAGCCGTTTGTATATATTTAAAGACCGCTAAAGATGTAGACCGTCCTTTCCGGAACCCGTTCTGGCCTTCGTTAAAGAGTTTAAATGTCTCACAAAATTTATACACTCTATTACACATTGCCTTCTCAAATATTTTTGAAGCCGTCGGCAGTAGAGCGATAGGACGATAATTTGTTGTTTTTAGTTTAGAGTTTTTCTTATGTACTGGTTTTATGAGAGCAATTTTAAGTAGGTCTGGGAAGGTACCTTCAGTGAAAGATTGGTTAATCATGAGGTAAAAAGGTAGAGTCAACTCTTCTGCACATTTCTTAACCAATTTAGGAGGTAAACCATCTATGCCGTGACTATTTTTACATTTTAAGTTTTTAAGTATGTTATAGACTTCTCGTTGGGTAACTGGGTAAAGAAACATGGTTTGTTCGGCTTGGTGGTTCGGGTAGCGCCTGCTAGCTCTCGGTGAAGGGCTCTCTCTTTCGTTGCCCACTGATGCAAAGAAGTCATTGAATATTTGTACTATCCTATGGGGGTCTGAAATTATTGTATTGTTTATTTGAAGATTGATGTTGTTATTTTATTTTTTGGGCCTTTTGTTGGTGCATTCGTTTATTACATCCCACATAGTTTTAATTATATTGTTTGATTGGGTAATTTTTCTTTTATAATGATTCTTTTTAGAGATGATAATTGTTTTTTTAGGGTTTTTCTCGTATTTTTTATAGTAATCGGTAAGTATTTTATTGTATTTTGATTTAATTGTAAGTATTTTTAATAATCTTTTTGTTTCGCATGACTTTTTTATTCCAACAGTGAGCCAATGTTTTTTATCATTACTTCGTATCTTTATTTTACGTAGAGGTATGCAGTCATTTAATATTTTATTGATTAAGTTATTAAATATATTATATTTATTATTTACATCAGTCTTTATATTTAGAGCATTATACCAGTCAATATTTTTAAGCGTGTTTTTAAATAATGTTATATTTTTACTATTGAATAATCGCATTGTTTTGGTCCACGTTATTTGTTGTGTCAGTTTTGGAAGCTTTAAATGTAATATGGTTCCAGAGTGATTAGAAAATCCCAATTGCTCGATAGAAGTGTAGAACAAGTTTTTATTTAGATTTGTGAATATTAGGTCTATACATGTTGATGAGCTAGCTGTGTGGTGTGTAGCCTGTTTTATGTGTTGGGTTAGCTTAAATTCTAGCATAGATTCTAGAAGTTTCGTTGTCTTAGGATTATTCTTTAGTATATCTGTATTGAAATCTCCCCCTATCACAACATTGAATCGAGGAAATTTATTGTTTACAAAATTAAGCATTTTATTGAATCGATCGTAAAAAACGTCCTTCTCTCTTCTATTCCAATATAGAGATACTATAATAAGGTTTTCATTTGTTAATTTAACTGCACACATTTCAACCACGTATTCAATGGACATATTGGTTATATCTGTTAACTCCGCATATTCAATATGGTCCTGCAGTAGGATGCACACGCCACCTCCTACTACTCTATTTTGTCTAGAGAAGGATGTTGCAAATTTATATCCGCTAAAATTACGAAACTCTATTTTTGCTTCAGTTAGCCAGGTTTCTTGTATACATATAGCATGATATTTCACATTCTGATTTATGAATGATTGAAATTTTGGAATAATATATTAAAATATTTATCTGTGTCTGCGAAAGGAACTATTTTGGGTGTTATTGGAGTAGTTATGGTGATGAAAATTTTCTGTGTTCTTCGTGTAGTTGTTATGGTGTCTTTTGGTCTCTACATTTGTTTCAGTTGTGGCATTTTGTGTCTGGGTAGACTTCATTTCAATTTTTCTTCCGTCCACAAACAGTTTATTGTCTCGTATGACTGCATGTTTTCCCTGTTCTCGGGAAACATGTACTTAGTATCTATTGAGTATAAAGTCAATCTCCCTGTATTTAGTATCTATTGAGTATAAAGTCAATTTATTAAATTCTACCTAGTCTGACTGATTTGTTATTATATATTAAATATGTACATTAACGTTTTGTGTAGTTATTAGATATATTATTTTTCACATGAATGGGTTGCCAGTACTACAACAATATAAACACACAGCACATACACCAATCACCTCCCTTAAACTCTCTTTATTAGTACTCCTCAAGATGTTTTCCATCACAGCCGTTAGCACGTCCGTATAAAGTTCTTAAGATAAAAAAACTTTTTTCTTTTTTATTCCAAATAGGTACCTAAGTAATAAAGTAGGTACTTACTTAGTACCTACTATTTCCTAATTTTTGACGATGCCACGGACCTATGAACGGAGCCGAAATAAAAATTACAAAAAGTATGATACCGATGTTATAGAGAAGGTATTGCAAGAGTATAATGCTTCCACTCAATCATTTTTGGATATTTCACGCAAGTATGGCATTCCAAAATCTGTTCTACATCAACACAACACAAAATTTATGAAACAACATGGTGGGAAAACTGCACTCATTCCAGCAGAAGAAGAATATTTAGTACAATACATTAATGTATGTTCTGAGTGGGGGTATCCTTTGGAACCTTACGAATTTCGGCTGCTAGTAAAAGGATACCTCGATAAAATGGGCGTTGAAATCAAAAGGTTTAAAAATAATATGCCAGGTCCTGATTTTATGTCATGCTTCATGAAACGACATAAGTCCAAAGTGAGCAGCAGAATACGCCAAAATATAAAAAGGTCAAGAGCAGCAGTATCGAAAGATACTATAGAGGAATATTTCAGCGAGTTGGAGGTTTCACTCATCATAGTTTACAATATACCAACACATATTGTAAACTATGATGAGACTAATCTCACTGATGACCCGGGGCGCAGACGAGTACTAGTAAGACGAAAGACCAAGTACCCAGAAAGGGTCATGAATCACACCAATGGTGCCACATCCCTGATGATGGCGGCTGCCGCGGTTGGCTCTCTTTTGCCCCCATATGTGGTTTATAAAGCGCAAAACATGAGGCAAAATGGACCGAAAAGCTGCCGATATAACAGTACACCATCTGGCTGGTTTGATGGAACCACATTTACAGACTGGGTGAGGACCGTGGCAATGCCTTATTTCAGTGATAGAATGGGAACAAAGATTTTGATAGGAGACAATCTTGCATCCCATTTTTCAATAGACTTGATAAAAGAATGTCATGAGAAAGACATTAAATTCGTCTTTTTGCCTGCGAATTCAACCCACCTAACCCAACCGTTAGATGTGGCGTTTTTAGGCCCCTAAAAGGAGCATGGAGGGAGCTTTTTCTTATCTGGAAGAAAAACGATGGCAGGACGGAAGCCACCATACCAAAAAATAAATTCCCCGCATTGCTAAAAAAAATTGTTGACAAAAATAGAGTGCTATGCTTCTAAGAACATACACGGAGGGTTTGTAAAATGTGGGATATATCCCATTAATAAACAGAAAATTATTGACGAGTTGCCTGGGCACGCCGCAACGGAAAACACGTGTTTCAAAGAAGTGATCGATGAAACAGTGTTATCCATGCTAAAGGAATTGAGATATGGTACAACATCCAGGAAAAACAACAAAAAAAAAATCCAAGTTATTGCCGGAAGGAGCGTGGAAAACATAGAAATTGAAGAACATGAAAATAATTACCAGGATGAAACAAGAGATGAGAATGACAGAAGTGAGAATGAGACTTCTGACGATTAAAATGAAAAGACTGACTCCAAACTACACAGTAAGCAAAAAATAACAATTAAAAAAAAAAAAATGAAAGATTCTTTACTTGGCAAGCGTACAACTGAAGAAGAAACCAAAAAGACTGATACTAAGAAAATAAAAACAGAGCAAGCTGGACCTAGCAAACAAAATTTTGAAGAAAGAGCAAAGAACACTGATAAAAAGATAGAAAAAATAGAAAAAGCTGGGACCTATCAAACAAAATACTGTCGAAAGCAAAAAAAAAGATCGAAAACAACTAATAAATCCTTTATAAAGAAAACAAAGGCTCTGAAAACACAAAAAAGTTGTACAAACACAGACAATGAAACGACAGAATATCGACATGGTAATACAGATGAAAAAATTGAGGACTTTTTCGAGAATATTTTTAATATCAATGCATTGCCACTTATAATGTTTGATGACAGCCTTAATGTTAATGATGGAGTTGAAGTTGTTTCTGCACACGACACAAATGCATTAGCTGATTTTTAAGAACCAGAAAACAACAAAGAAAATATTACAGATTTAAAAAACCAACACATTCAAATTCTATCAGACGAATATGTTAACTGTGAACCAAGAACCAAAAGGGGCAAACTAAACAAAGTACAAATTACTGATAAGGTAACAATTAAAAAGCCAAAGTACTATAAGAATGATGCTGAAATTTTAAATGATCTCATGGATGATTCAGAGTAATAAATGAGACTTACTGTGAGTGTAGAGGTTTGTGTCATTGTGTTTTTATTGTTTAATGACTTGTTGTAATTTTAAATGATATTTACTGTGACTAGAGGTTTGTGTTATTGTGTTTTTATTGTGTAGTTACTGGTTGTAATTTTAAATGAGACTTACCGGGACTGTAGATGTTTGTGTTATTGTGTTTATAAAAACACAATAACACAAAGTCTCAATTTAAATTACAAGAAGTAATTAAACAATAATGTTTAATTACTTCTTGTAATTTAAAATGAGACTTACTGTGACTGAAGAGGTTTGTGTTCTTGTGTTTTTAATGTTTAATGACTTGTTGTTATTTCAATTCTTTTTATTAATCGGCTAAGACCCAAATAGGTCGATCCATGATAGGGCTAAAGTGTGTTTATTTTTTTAATAAATAGATATTTGTGACAACCCTGATGGTTTTTCCCTATTGTCCCATGCTGGTCCCTATTCACCCCTATATCAGTATGAATAGGGATGGTGTATATTTTTAAGAATAGTGTTAAGCCCAACGATATTTGAATTTCTTTCAAAACTTTTTCGTAAAATGCTAGTTTAGACTCAAGTTTCTACATCATAGAAATATGTTTATTGTTGTCTCTGTTGAGAAAATCTTACGTAAATTTGAGATTCGTCCCTATTGAACCCGTTTTACGTACCTCTCTTCAAGTCTGGAGACAAGGGTGATCCTTCAAATTTCAGACCAATATCTATTTTTCCAGCACTAAGTGAAAATTTTTAAAAGATTATACTCAATCAGATGCACTTACACTTCAACCGAACAAAACAACTCCACGCCAATCAATATGGTTTCACTAGGGGTAAATCGACTAAGGATGCAGGTATTATTATTATTATTATTATTAGTTTATTATCCAGAATTATACAATTCTACATACTAAATCAATTGATAAAATTAAAATTACAAAACAATTAAATTACAACACACACAATACAATACAATACAATTACACATTTTTTTTTTTTTTTTTTCACAATTAACTTACATTAAATTGGTCTATGATATTCACTCCACTTAAGATGGATAGGACTAGCACTCCATTCACGCACTGCACTAATTTTGTGATTGTTGGAGCTGAAGACCCTGGCGCGTTGTGCGTGGGTGCGCTGGCGCAACAGCGCGGCCCAGCCCGGCACCCTCGCCGCGCAGAACATCTCGCTCGCGCTGCAGGCGCGAGGCAGGTGGAACATGGCGCGCCACGCGTTATTGTATTGCACACGGATAATGTTAATGTTGGCTTGTGTGTACCTGCTCCACAGCTCCACAGTATACACGCTTGTGCAGTATGACAGAAAGAGCTGTTGTTTCACATCCTTGCTACATCTTGTGAATCGCCTCGCCAACATGTTCGCCCTCATGGCGATAGGTCTGCGCTGTCTTTCTATATCATCATCATCTGACAGTGAACTCTTGATGATATGGCCAAGGTACTTAACTTTGTGGACCCTGCAGAGGCTCTGTCCATTTAGCTCCAACGGGAGTTCCGTGTTCGGTGTGTTGGATGACTCGAAGATCATGTATACCGACTTCTCTGCGTTATACAGCATGTTATGTGTGGCTGCATATGTTTCACAGATATGCAGTAACTCCCTCAATGCTGTTACACTTGGTGCCAAGAGCACCATGTTGTCTGCATAAGCCACATTGTTGATCATGCAGCCGTTCATGGAGCACCCGACTCCTGCTTCCGTCAGCTCTTCGCTCAGCCCGTCCATATATATATTAAATAGAACCGGTGACATACTCCCTCCTTGTCTCACACCGCAAGATAAATGAGTCGGATCCGATGTGACTCCGTTCCAGCGGCCGAAGTTGGTTTGTTGTGAGTACCATCGACTCAGTGCGTTCACTATTGGTTCTGGCACTCCTCGATCCCTCAACTTCTGCCACAGTAGGCTATGTTGTACTCGGTCAAACGCCTTGCTCAGATCCAAATAGCTGGTATAGACTGACGTCTTTCTCTGCTTGTAATATTGTGCTACTTGTTTGACTGCATAAATGGCGTCTGTTGTCGAAGCATTCCGTTTAAACCCAAACTGGTTATCACTGCTGCCTAGATATGGTTCTGCGATGTGGTTGAGAACTTTCTCAAACATTCTTGCCAGGATAGTAGCGAGTGACACTGGACGGTAATTACTTGGGCTGGATAGGTCTTTCTTTTTGTTTTTACAAATCGGTACCACTACAGTTTCCACCATGGCTTTCGGTATATATGCCGTTCTCAGCATTGCTGTGTATAAGTTAGACAGAAGAATAGGTATGAATCTGCCTCCATTCTGCACATGCTCAATGCTAAGGCTGTCTATGCCCGGCGACTTGCCTCTCGACACACCCTTTATTATTTTAAATATGCACTCCGGTGATACGTCAACTTCGTCGTGTTTCTGCTGAGTGTACTGCCCGGTCTGACTGGTAGAATTCTGTGTCATATTGTCGGGTTGAAGAAAAATCCTGCTGAAGTTATTAGCGATTTCTTTGTTATTAGTCTCACCTCCAATATGCGACGGCGTTGGAATTCTGACTTTCAGTATTTTGTTGGTTTGTTGCCAAAATCTTCTAAAATCTCCCTGCTTCATACTATTGGCAATTTTATCCATAACTATCTTGTCCTCCAATCGCCGGCACTTTTTGAGTTCCCGTTGAAATACCGTACGGCATTGTCTGCGCTTATCAGCTGATGAGCCTGTGATCGGTCGTCCACCTTGGTGCCATAGAAGTAGTGCGCGTCTAGACTCGGCATATGACTCCGCAACATGCTCACTCCACCCCGGTGTTTTCTTCCGACGCTTATTAATCTGTCTGTTGGTGCTGAAAGCTGTCATCGCGGCATATTGCATTGTAGACACTAATGCGTTGTACATGGGATCTATGGATTCATTACCAGAGAACGGGACTTTGAGTAGTTCACGTGCATGTTTTTCGACTATCTCAGTATAATGCGCTATATGATTAATATTCCTCGGATTCCATTTCCAGCGATTATGTAGCTTCTGAGTGTTCAAATTGGATACATCCTCGCATGACACCAGGCTGTCTATTTGTAACTCCACATATATAGGTCTATGGTCTGTCCATGCCACGCCGTAATCGATGCATATGTTGTTTACTATCACACCGACCGTCTCAGTCGCAATAACATGATCGAGCCACGAGGTGGTCCCATGAGCATAACTCACGTATGTGTGTGAAGAATCGGGAAGTCTTTCTTTATCTATATACTGGTATTTGTACTCACTACAGAATCCTTCCAGCTCTTTACCAAATATCGAGGTAGGGTCCGCGTTGAAGTCGCCGGCGGTATTACTCTTATATCTCACATTTACTCTGCATGGGGGGTCGCACAGGATGCTATCAGAGTTTTTTGCGATCTGTCGAAGGCATTAGATTGTGTCGATCATAAAACGCTACAAGTGAAATAAAATCATTACGGAGTTGTTACAAAGCGTTGGATCTATTAAAATCATACCTAAGCAATATAATTCAACAGGCAGAAGTCAACGGTCTTAAATCTGATGGATCGGGAATAAAAATTGGCGTTCCACAAGGTTCCATATTAGGCCGTTTCTTTTTCCTGGTATATATTAACGATCTGTCTTTCATGGTGGAGAAATTTACTAATATAGTGTTGTTTGCTGATGACACTTCACTGGTCTTCAAAATTGAAAGACAAAATGAAGATTTTGATGATGTTAATGGAGTATTGTTTTTAACCTTGAATTGGTTCACAGTTAATAATTTATTGTTAAATTCTGGTAAAACCAAATGTATCAAATTCTCACTTCCAAATGTCAGGCAAGTTGAGACCAGTTTGGTGTTAGGCAGCAGCACGTTAGAATTAGTAAATGACACGAAGTTTCTTGGAATAACCATAGACAGAAAATTATAGTGGGGACCCCACATAAATAAATTGGCTGGTAAATTAAGTTCTGCGGCTAACGCTGTTAGGAACATCAGACAAACACGGATGTAACTACATCTAGGCTAGTATATTTTAGTTACTTTCATAGTGTCATGTCCTATGGTATCTTGTTGTAGGGGAACAAGATACCATATTCAAACTATATTCAATTTATTTTTATTTGACAGAAAAGAGCTATTCGAGCAATTTATAATTTAAAACGCACAGACTCCTTAAGATAGTTTTTTGAAAAAATTGACATACTAACTGTAGCTAGTCAATTTATTTTCGAAAACATAACGTATGTACGTAAGAACCTTACAACATTTGCCAAACTTAGCGATAGCTGATATATTAACTTAAGAAATAATCACAGACTACTTGCGCCACGGTTTACACTCGCGAAGGTTAGCAATTCTTTCAAGGGTCAATGCATTCTCTACTACAAAAAGATACCTCTGGAGATCTTAAAATTACCATTTGAGCAATTTAAAAACCATGTTAAAGCGACTTTGTCGAAAAAGGGATATTACAATGTTCAAGATTACTTAAATGACGGGGCTGTATGGGGTTAATCTGGCTCAACACAGACCTTGCTGTTAATAGTTTTGTAATTGTTTATTCCTACTTATTATAAAAATTATATTAGTTAAGCACAAGCAATTATTAAATAGATCTTATAATCAATGTGTGGGAGTTTCTTCGCCCTTCTACTCCCACAGTGGTCCAATGTAGAGAAGAGGCAAAAAATTACGATTTCTAATTATATATCTACAGTAATAAAGACATTTGGAATATGTTGAGCTCTTTTTGCCATAAAAAAACAGGTTTCTAGCTTTATCCACAACGAAGTAAACGGGGGTTTGAAAATGCCCTGAATGGCTTCCAGTAAAGAATACGAAGTAACGACGGCGCTCGACGCTTTAAAACCAAATCACATCGTCTCGAAAAAACAAAAACACATGTAATTATTGTCCAAATGTTGTGGTCTGAATAATGGCCAAATGGTGTGATGTTTAAATACCAGAAGCGATAAAAGTATTTGGGAAATATTAAACTAAAACTAAAATACCGAGTTGCACAGCAAATATTTCACTATACATAATGAAAGGCAAGTTGAGTGTAACATTGTATTGGGGAAAGGAAAACTAAGTACAGTGGGGTAACCATATTGTAAAATTAGTACATAGACTTAGCTCCGCAGGATATGCAGTTAAAACAATTAGGGAATTGACTGACGTTGCAACTGCTAGGCTGCGGCTAGGCTTGTATATTTTAGTTATTTCCATAGCATAATGTCCTACGGCATACTAATAGGGGGCGGGCTGCTGACATTGAGACCATCTTCATTTTGCAGAAGAGAGCGATCTGATTTATTTATAAGCTAGGTAATAGAGACTCTCTGAGAGATTTCTGCAGAGAAACCAAGATCCTAACAGTTGCAAGTCAATATATCTATGAAAAGTGGAATAGACACCCAGCATCCTCTGATCCGTGATTCAGACGCAAGTTTGTATCGTAGCGTCCAACTCGAAAGTTTTCCAGTGAGCGCGCGTGCCAAGAAAATTATCTGATTAATCAACTTTATACTGTGTAACTTTACTGATTTCTTGACTCTTAAGATTATAACAGAATAAAAAAAACTGACCAAGTGCGAGTCGGTCTCGTACACCGAGGGTTCCGAACAATAAGAATATTTTTTTAAGTAACTTCAAAGTTACCTTCGGATATTTTCCTTTTCTTGTGTTATAAGACATTGCTTCTTGCCAAATTTTATGATTCTAGGTCAACAGGAAGTGCCATTTATGTTTTGATTACATTGCGAGTATCAAAAAATTCAGCTCTTACGCCGTCTTATGATTCCCTTGACCTAGAAGTTTATTTTTTACAGCTTTACGGAACCAGACTTTAGTAATTGATATTATTTTAATTTATTACCTCCACGCATTACTGAGAAAAAGGGTCAGACATAAGGACAACAGAGTGATAACGGTTTATTTTTTAATTTTAAATGATTTTATCTACACACGCATTATAAAACCTCTTTGCTGCGTCTAAAAACCGCACATTAATCCAGCATAATGTAAAACTATTTGGTAAAAACTCATTTCTTATCTGAAAATTTGTACAATATGACCATCATGTACCAAAATTTGTCAAATTATGACATTCAAATTTCGAACGCCGACGCCCGCCAGCGTGCTGTCCATAATAGTTTGTCTGTGAAGTTGGTACTACTGAACAAGCTAAACAACTGCAGATATATGATCAATGCCACAATGTCGGTCAAACATGCGGTTCCTGAACACATCAAAGAGAGCTTATGATATGTGTGTAGATAAACTAGTGTATGTAACTGTACATAATTAGGCATTAAAACTTTCGAGTGATATTATTATGAAACGCCTTTGGCTCGTTTCATAGACCCACTCTCGAGTATTAATGCCTCCATTATGTAGCAGTCACATAAACTACTATTACTTAACTCTCTAAAAAAAAGAAAATAAACTTGAAATTGAGTCAAACATATCAATTAATTACAACACACAATTAATTATGATAAAATAGCTTTCCGCGAGACTTATTATGCAGATGTAGTTACCTTTCTATTTTAGAGAGTGTGTTATGGAATTGACAAAATATTCCCGTGATATTGAATTAACAGAAGATGTAAATCTCACAGCAAGCTTTAATATCATATTAAATTGTGTGATGTAATTAATTGTTGGGTTTGATTAAATTTAAAGTTTATTTTAATATTTTATGAGCGTAATAAAATCTCTTTTTTATTATGTTTTTTTACTTTAAGTTTAGTCCTTTTACTCTTTTAGGTACGGAACACTTATAAATATTTCCTTGAAAGGATAGGATAGGATCAAATTATTTTTTATATACCAATTGATTAACTATTCGGTCCGAGACGTTTAAACCGACTTAAAAAAACGAAAAGATTCTTAATTCTATACGTATCATATATACGTATCAGAAACACAAAATATTCACACATATTATTTTTAGGGCTTCCAAATAAGTATACAACATATCATAGGTGTATAGACTTCAAAAAAACCCGATCCATAGTTTCATATATAGTATGTATGTATGCCGTCATGTTTCTCCGAAACTAGGGATCGGACTTTTTTGAAGTCTGTTATAATAATAGTAATACCTTGGACACTATTTACACACATTGATCTAGCCCCAAACTAGGATGCCCTGTATCTTGGGTACTTGACTACGATACACATACTTATAATAGATAAATATTATACTTAGATAGATAAACAACCATGACTAGGATACAAACATCCGTTCTCATCAATCAAATATTTGCCCCCACTTGCCCCCTTGGCTTCGTAGGCAGGGTCACTGCCGACTCGGCCATTCGGCTCGTTTGAAGCAATGGGTATACAAATTATCTTATCAGTAAGTTTCACTTCCCCTTCACACTTCACTTCACACACACTTTCAAGGGTCCCGGGTTGGAGTCCCGGTGGGAACAAATATTTGTTTGATGAGAACGGATGTTTTAACCCTAGTCATGTTTGTTTATCTATCTTAGTATAATATTTATCATTATAAGTATGTGTATCGTGGTCTAGTACCAACGATACAGGGAATCCTAGTTTGGGGCTAGATCATTGTGTGTAAATAGTGTCCAAGGTATTATTATTATTATTATTATTACTTGTCATTAATACATTTTGGATACCATAAATAATATCCTTTTTGCATAAGCTTTACTTGGTTTTTAATTTGCTCAAAGAAATATTCAATATCTCTATAGGTATCTGTTGGGTTGTGGTAGATGCTCTAAGGATAAAGTATACATTGACCCTTGAATGAATTGCTAACTTTCACAAGTCTAAACCGGGGCGCAATTAGTTGTGATTATTTCTGAAATTAACAGTACTATTATAAAAGCATAACATTCGCGCTTTTCCCATATGGGGTGGCAGAGGCACAATTGTTCACGTATGGCTATTCAATATTCCATGTTGTGTAACAGGGATGCAGTTAAGCGGTCAACGATCACCGGGCAGAGCCACGCTGGTTTTCTTGGACAGTGTCAACTTGAATCACTAACTTAAGACGATGTCAAAATCCCTGAGACAACTTCGACAATTTATTTTGCGCAAATGTTGCCACAGTCAGGGTATAGTACTATTTGTATCCATTTAAAAAAAGAGTAACGGATAAATGGCTACCGTTATTTATCCACTAGTTACGGTGAGTGGAAAATCAAATTAGGTTTTGTTTCTAATCACTTCCAAAAATAAATTTACATCACATATTCAATATGGTGGCCGGCCGTGCATTTTTTTTTACTTAGCCTTTACGGTGTAGACAAAGCTCGATTGACCCACTCCGGTTGGAACTTGTCCAGGCCGTCCCGCCATCTCCTTCTGGGCCTTCCTCTATGCCAGTGTCCGTTTGTAGGCACCCATTCAATTGCAATCTTCGCCCACATGTCTAGGTGAATTCAACACGCAAGGCCTGCCCAATTCCACTTAAACGTGGCGGTCTGCACACCCACATCAGCGACGCCAATTACGGAATGCAGTATGTTTGTGCTCCGTAGGTAAGGATGGGCGAGATGCACATATCGCATATGTCAACGAGTTGCGCTTCAGCGACAGCGGAAAGTTACCCTTCATCAGTTCTTTCATGGACCAGAAGCTCTTCCAGGCGTTTGAAATACGTCTTTCGAAATACGCCTGGCTCAAGTAGATGTACTCGTTGACAGATTGTATATACCGGCTAACAATAACTACCTAACGCTTTGCGTCGATGGACATTAATTGAGTTTTGACCGATTCATCTTTAGTCCAACCTCAAGGTTTGCCCTACTCAGTTCTTTTAGCAACGTCTCCAGTTCCGCAGCCGATAAAGCAAACAGCACAATAATGGGCGTGCATAATAGTAGTTTAAGTGACTGCTACATAATGCCTAATTATGTACAGTTACATACACTAGTTTATCGACACACATATCATTAACTCTCTTTGATGTGTTCAGGAACCGCATGTTTGACCGGCATTGTGGCATTGATCATTGCTCTGCAGTTGTTTAGCTTTTTATGTCGTACCAACTTCACACACAAACTAGGGGCGGCACGCAGGCGGGCATCGGCGTTCGAAATTTGAATGTCATAATTTGACAAATTTTTGTACATTATGGTCATAATATACAAATTTTCAGATAAGAAATGTGTTTTTACCAAATAGTTTTACATTATGCTCGTCTTAACGTGCGGTTATTAGACGCAGTAAAGAGGGTTTATGATACGTGTGTAAATACAGAACAGATAATAGTAGTTTATGTGACTGCTACATAATGGATGTTCGCCTTCGGCTCGTTTCATGAACCCACTCTCGAGTTTCAATGCCTAATTATATACAGATACATAACTTTTTTATCTACAAACATATCATAAGCTCTCTTTGATATGTTCAGGAACCGCATGTTCAACCGGCATTGTGGCATTGATCATTGCTCTGCAGTTGTTTAGCTTCTTCAGTAGTACCAACTTCACAGACTAACTAGGGGCGGCACGCAGGCGGGCGTCGGCGTTCAAAATTTAAATGTGAAATATTAAATATGAAAATATGACAAATTTCGGTACATAATGGTCATAATTTATCAATATTCCGTGAAATGAGTTTTTAACAAGAAGTTTATCATTATGCTGGTCGTAACGTGTGGTTTTTGGACGCATTAAAGAGGGTTTATGATATGTGTGTAGACAAAAATATAAATAACTTAGGTACTTAGATATAAATAAAGTTCTTGGTGTTTATGGATAAAACAAAAACGAATACATGTAAGCAACCTGTTGAATCGGGAAAAGACTGGTTAGTCCGGGTTACTCATTCTCTTCCATTGTTAAAACCTGTTCCTGGCGGCCAGCGTAATAATTGATGCAGTGTCAAGCAATAAATATGACATGTAGTCACGTATGCATGTAGTCAAGTTCTTAAGTTATCTTCAAAAGAAGAGCTTAAAAGAGCATTCATGTACAAATTAAAAAGTGTCGGCGAAGATAATCCACCTTGACGAACTCCACATTCTTGTTTGTATATCTTTGAGCAAGACTCCCTCCATCTAACACAGGTAGTTTGCATTGCATACCAATACCTGAAGATAGCAGACTTCTCAGCAGACACACCCAGTCAATCTAATTTCTCCCATATATTATCATAGGCTGTTGTAGTGTGTGACCACCTTAAGTAAGTAGGTATAGGTAAACATTGTAACGACCGCCCATGGCGATACCCGGCATAAGACACCGAACTATATAAGGGCACTAGTAATAGGACCAATGTCATAGGACACTACACGTGTACCTATGACATTGGTCTTATTACTTGAACCTGTCTCCCACTGTAAGATCGAGAGCGTTCGAAAGATCCAAAAAAGACTCATACACGGGCGTCTGTCTCTCTGTGTAATATCTGACTATGTACTTTAGACTTAAAATAGCGGTTGTGCTGGATAGATCTGGTCGGAAACCGAACTGCGACTCATGAAGCTGGATATGCCTGCCGACCTTGCCGAAAGGTAGTGCTTTTTAACTCGACTTTTAAAAATATTGAATGTTGAACTGTCCCTGATGGTGTAGGGGAGTGCATTCCATAGGTGGATGCCCCGAATTCTAAACCCGTGCCCGTAGAAAACGGTGCTATGCTGTCTGGAAGCTTGCATGCAGGGATGGAAACAGTCTGAGGTCTCCGAAGCCTGGTAGAAGAAGGAAAGAAAAACGTTCTCGAAGTAAGGAAGGACAGCGAAGGTTACGTAAAATATTTACCAGGAGATTGAGGATGTCAGTATCCCGGTGAAGACATATCGAGAGCCACTTCAGCTTCTTGCGATACAGCGAAATATGATCATATTTACGCAACCCGAAGATAAACCGAATCCCAAGGTTTTGAAGTCGCTCGAGTTTGTTCAGTTGTTATTCATTCGCGCTGAGCCAACAGACATCTGCATAATCAATGAGAGGTAGAAGGAGAGACTGGGCAAGGGTGAATTTGGTCTGTCGAGGTATGAAGTTCTGAAGTCTCCTTATATAGAGTGTTAAAAATAGCAAAGACGTAATTGTCTATTATCATGTCCTAAACTATAATAAACTCAAACACAGTCTTCATACGTTCATTTCTCACAACATAACTTTATAAATTGATATGACCCCTCTCGTGATCCACTTAAAAGTAGGAATAAAAATTACAAGTATTCATTCACTAGCTATCTTGTTCATTCACGTGCATTTTGAACCACACTAGAAAGAGATAGGAATAAAAATATCTTAGTAAAGAGTGCGAAATTGGACCTGTAAATTAATTCCGAATATCGGAATGCTCACAAAGAAGCAAAAAGTGACGATTCGAAATTTGGTTGCTCTGACAGCGGACCGGTGAAGACATTTTTATAATATGTCGCTTAAATTGGCATTATTTTTTTAGTTTTGATATACCCATTGTCACTTTCACAAATGACACGAAGACAGACAGAGTGTGCCATAAAGAACTGTACATAAATACATACATACACACGAAAAACATAACCTTCCTTCTTACGTACTTAAGTAAACCAAATTTATGCAAAGAGTTTAGTTATTCAGAGAAATGAATTATCAATATCTACAGAACCTCAGATGAATGAACTCTTTGTAGCTGTTGACAATGTTTATGCTACAATGCTTCAAAGATATAAATCCTTTATCACAAGTTTTATTTCCTAATAGGCACGCGCCTGTATTAGGAAATAAAATTTGTGTTCGTAAGAGTCTTCAACGTGTTAACAAGCCCCAGATGAATGACACTCTTAGTGTTACTAACATACAGTGCCCTCTACCAAAACATGTTAGCATCATCTTCCGCATTAGTTAATAATAAACTCCAGTCAACTTAGCTGAATTGTATGAAGATGGATTGCTGTTTTTAATCTATTTCATTTCTACCCTGTACCATTTTTTAAACGGAATCTATTGATTATATTGCAAAACAATCCCCATAAACCTGAGATATATTTTATTGACTATTATAAAGAAATGGCCTTCCTTATAAATAAAGATGAAGTGAACTTAATTTCATTTGGTTATTCTGAACCGGGCGGATATTCTACTAATGTAAAATTCTTTTCGAGTTTCTTTCCAACACCAGATGAATGAACTCTAGATTATTAATACATGATGGCATACATCAGATGAACTTTGCATTATTTTCAATAAATTTCAATGTACATTACATAACTTATAAAGAAAGAAAGACTTTTATTGCACACATACAAATAAACACACCTTACATAAATAAAAAAAGACAAAAATAAAACACAATACGTACGTTATTTGACTGCTAGTCAAAAAAGATACTTTTAGGAACTGTCAAAACGGTAATTTGATAATGAGTTCTATGACATGTGATATCATAGTCAAATGCTATCTTTTTAACACAAAAAAAAAATCTTGAACTTTTATACAAAGGCAAATTAATTGCTTCTGGCTCTACACTACAATACCCTGTGTCGTGAGGACCAGAAAGCAGTGAACACCACATAAACAACAACATCCAGGGCCATAATTTTTTCTCCCCAGCCTGGATTCGATACAGGGACACCTCGCGCGGGAGACAGAGCCTCAAACCATCACTCCACAGAGACCTTTTATTTGAAAGAAAGAAAGAAAGAAAGAAAGGACGTTTATTTGCCACAGACTACTTAAAACATAACATTACATGGCAGGTAGGTATCCAACTTAATAATTTATTTGTGGCAAAAAGGACTGGCATCAGCGTATGCTGGGTGATTTGACATTATCACAGCGCTGTTTTTCAGACCAGCCCTTTTTATCTTTACTTAACTAAACAATATAAAAAATATCGGTTAACTGAAAGTATGTGTATGCATCTATGTGTATGTGTATGGGTATGTGTATGTGTATGTGTATGTGTATGTGCATGTGCATGTGCATGTGCATGTGTATGTGTATGTGTATGTGTATGTGTATGTGTATGTGTATGTGTATGTGTATGTTTATGTGTATGTGTATGTGTATGTGTATGTGTATCGTCGCTTGAGGGACCGAGGCCATGACTACCGCTCCGGAGCGTTCCTGGTGCAAAGGGTCTCACTTGCTGTGCAGCGCGGCAACGCTGCCAGCGTAATGGGTACCTTTGGTCCGGGAGCGTTCTGGGGTGGTTTATTTGTGTAGTTTTATGTATTTTAGATTTATTTATCATTTAAGTATTTTAAGATCACATGTACACATATTTAACGGTAGCCTAATGTACGAGTGCTAAACCACCTGAATAAAGTGTGTATGTGTATGTGTATGTGTATGTGTATGTGTATGTGTATGTGTATGTGTATGTGTATGTGTATGTGTATGTGTATGTGTATGTGTATGTGTATGTGTATGTGTATGTGTATGTGTATGTGCATGTGCATGTGCATGTGCATGTGCATGTGCATGTGTATGTGTATGTGTATGTGTATGTGTATGTGTATGTGTATGTGTATGTGTATGTGTATGTGTATGTGTATGTGTATGTGTATGTGTATGTGTATGTGTATGTGTATGTGTATGTGTATGTGTATGTGTATGTGTATGTGTATGTGTATGTGTATGTGTATGTGTATGTGTATGTGTATGTGTATGTGTATGTGTATGTGTATGTGTATGTGTATGTGTATGTGTATGTGTATGTGTATGTGTATGTGTATGTGTATGTGTATGTGTATGTGTATGTGTATGTGTATGTGTATGTGTATGTGTATGTGTATGTGTATGTGTATGTGTATGTGTATGTGTATGTGTATGTGTATGTGTATGTGTATGTGTATGTGTATGTGTATGTGTATGTGTATGTGTATGTGTATGTGTATGTGTATGTGTATGTGTATGTGTATGTGTATGTGAATGTGTATGTGTATGTGTATGTGTATGTGTATGTGTATGTGTATGTGTATGTGTATGTGCATGAGTATGTGTATGTGTATGTGTATGTGTATGTGTATGTGTATGTGTATGTGTATGTGTATGTGTATGTGTATGTGTATGTGTATGTGTATGTGTATGTGTATGTGCATGAGTATGTGTATGTGTATGTGTATGTGTATGTGTATGTGTATGTGTATGTGTATGTGTATGTGTATGTGTATGTGTATGTGTATGTGTATGTGTATGTGTATGTGTATGTGTATGTGTATGTGTATGTGTATGTGTATGTGTATATGTAGTGTATGTGTGCAGTGCAAAACATATGTATTTAGATAACCATTAACGTCCCTGGATGAAGCCATGAGGCCATGGGGCTATTTCTAGGCAAACTGTAACGTGACATTCTTCTTCAGCTTCTTCGTGTGCCATTTCCTGTGACCATGAAGGCACATTTATCGGTAAACTATTGGAAATTGTGTCATCTACTGGTGGGAAGGATCTACTTATCCTATGCCACAGGGCTTGCCCTTTTTTAGGGAGTAGTGAATATCCCTTGTTCTTTACTGCGTAAAAAACAAGTTTATGTGCATATTTACCTGAATAAAGTATTTCTATTTCTATTTCTATAATCAGCGACACGTTTTGTGGTGAATTAATGAAAAAAAAATATCATGACAGCTCACAATGCAACATGGGTGTTAGACCAGCTGCTGCGGCATGACAGTGCGAAATTGTGTTGTTTTAGTTATTTTGCAAAATCCACGGTTTATTTTTTTAATTCTTGATTTCTTGACTTTTTATTTATTTTAAATAGGTACCTAATGTTTAATGCCAGAACCATATCAATATTCTTTTTAGATCTAAGATAAAAAAAAATCTAATAAGTTGCCATTAACAGTGGAACAATATAAATGTAGCAAACAGGAACAGAGCCCGATCGAAAACACTTAGCAGAATCGACGGCCTAACTCTCATTCTCATCCTAACTCCCAGTCCCAAATAAGTATTAAATTAACCAAAAGGATATAAAAGTAAATACTGAAAAGACATTTTATCGACCATAAAGGACGTTGATAACCCCTGAAATTTGAACAAGTGAGCCCCGGATTTATACTTTATACCAAAGGTTTTTATGACGTCATTCTCAGAAAGATGAATTTGTATCATCAAGAGGTTTACGAGAGGTACGGTACGTTAAGAAACCTTTTTCTTTTTACTTTTTGCATATTTTATGAAAGTTCTCGCATACGAAATTGCTGGAAGGTTATGAAAATTAGGGTTTCTACTTTGCTGTTAGGTAAGCTAGTATGGCACTAAGTAAAAGACTATTGGTCGATTACACAATGCTGCTTTTGTTTATGGAAGTTTAAACGTATCTCTTTCTATATAGAATAGAAAGAGAGTATACAGTATATATAGTATATAGAATAGAGAGAGAATATTTCTTTAGTCTTCTTCTTCTCATCTGCTATATTTAATAAACGGTACCTATTTATTATTTAATTTATTCATTTATGTATCTAACAAAATATTTTACTCTCAATAGGTACAATCGGTTGAGATCTTAAGATTCTCACACTGCCTTGTATGTCCGTACATACTTGAGGTGGCAAGGTACGTCAAACGTAATCTAAATACTTTTATCTACACACGTATCATAAACCCTCTTTACTGCGTTCAAAAACCGCACGTTACGATCAGCATTATGTTAAACTACTTGGTAAAAACTCGTTTCGTATCTGGAAAACTACACATAATGGTCATTATGTGTAGTTTTTCTACATATAATGACATTCAAATTTCGAACGCCGACGCCCACCCGCGTGCTGTCCCTAGTTTGTCTGTGAAGTTGGTACTGACATTCAAATTTCGAACGCCGACGCCCGTCTGCGTGAAGTTGGTACTAAAGAACAAACCAAACAATTGCAGAACCACAATGCCGGTCAAACATGCGGTTCCTGGACACATCAAAGAGAGCTTATGATATGTGTGTAGATAAACTAGTTCATGTAACTGTACATAATTAGGCATTATGCAGCAGTCACATAAACTACTATTAAATGAGTGTGATGGGCCCTAAAATATACAATTTAATCTCATTAGGCATTAAATCTCCAGTTAGCGATACTATATTCTTAAATCAGCTTAAAAAATAGGTGTTGAATGAAGCTAACTACTCTTTATATGACGTCTTTCGGACGTAACTAATGTAATACCAAAAAATATAATATAAGTGGTACCTACTATACTGAATATTATAATTATGAATTTTAATCTGTGACTTAGTTATTGTTAAATAGACTTAGCATGTGTAATTATTAATCATTTATGAATTGTTATATTTACTTAAGCTGGCATGTAAATTTATAATTTACCAATATACAATACAATACAAAACAATACAATACCGCTCGTCCAAAAATGTTGCTCTGGTTAAATCGGTTTCGTACTGGAACCTTTTCAGACTCATATATCTGAAATCCCTTAAAAAATATGGCTACGCTTTTATATAGCACCCTGTTTATACTAATCTGGCAGTACTGTAAATACTAAAAAAGAATTATTAAAATCGGAATACTCTGTCAAAAGTAATGCGTGGTCATACAAAAAAAATATATACGTGTCGACATGAGAACCTCCTTCCTTTTTTCGTCGGTTAAAAATGAAAATCTCTTCTCACATGCCATTTAAGAAAAATACTCCCCTATTGCTAGTCTGGAAACTTTTGTCTATCTTTAAATCATCTGAAACGAGCCATACTTACTTCTTTCATGTTGATTGAATGCTTTCAAAAAGTTTTTCTCTTTAGATTTATTACTGAGCAGAAAAGTTACCTTTGTTTGACAAAGCATTCGAAGAAATAAGCAATTTGGATCAATTTGCTGAAGTTTAGTACGAACATTGATGATAATAAGGTAGGGAGATATATCATAAGTACATAGCTAGACGTTTTGCCTATTTAATTACAAAATTAAAGCACAATTGAACAAACAAGTCAGGTAACCAAAATTGGCCCGACCCCTCCGCATTTTGTAACTTTCTCCTTATCTGTGCGTGATTGGTTTCGCTCATAGACAGGGGTTTATCTCTAAAGTCCCAATTTGAATTAATTATACAAACACGGCTGCAAGCAGCGAGGTAATTGCAAGCAGTGTAGAACGTTCTTTCCTATATGAAACTTACACAGTTTCCTATATGAAACTTACACGCAAAAATAGGTAAAAAAAGGGAAATTTTTTAGTTGTTGTATTATATTTTTAATATTATTATTACACGAGTTTAGTAATATTTTCTATAATTTTCTTGGTCTCGGAGCTTGGGCTGCTCCGCGGGGCTCTGCGCGGGAGCATACGTCAGTCTGCTTCGACGCGATGCGACGGGTATTTGTTTTCTTTGTCTAATTCTCAATGTCATTGGCCCTTATTCAGTCCTTAAGGGTCTAACACAGGGCTTGCAGCTACGGCTCGCCGCCTGCAGAAACGCTGCTGTTGTTCGCGTGGTTGACCACAAGCATCTACACTGCTTCCAGCCAACGCTACTGTCAGATTGCAGGCAATCCCTGCACAAGGCTTTAAAAGGTCATACGATATCTGACTGGAAGCAACGTAATCCTTTGCTGGCAAACCGTTTCTGGCAGCCGTGTAGAAGATAGACCCTTTAACTGATGCGGCACGGGGCTTTTAATAAGTAACGGATGAAGAATTTTCATTGACTAGGACACTCCCGCACTGACAAGGGGCACACCTATAAACAATGTAAAATAAATACCTTGGACCTTGTAAAACCTTTTGGTACACATTGATCTAGCCCCAAACTAGGATTCCCTGTATCTTGGGTACTAGACAAAGATACGCATACTTATACAGATAAATATTATACTTAGATAGCTAAACAACCATAACTAGGGTACCAACATCCGTTCTCGTCAAACAAATATTTGCCCCCACCGAGACCCCAACCCGGGACCTTTGGCTTCGTAGGCAGCGTCACTGCCAACTCGGCCATTCGTATCGTCAAATATTATATATTTGACAATCAATATCAATAATTATATATTTTTAAGTATTTCTTTTAATCAATCTTTTTTTTATTTAGTATAAAGTAAATTTATTTATAGTTTTGCATTTCAAGAGCCAGCCATCTTACCTAAATGTGTACATTTAACAATTTAAAACCATAACAGCGACTTTGTCAAAAAACGGATATTACAACGTACAAGATTACTTAAATGACGGGACTAAGTATGTGGGGTTAATCTTTCTCAACACAGATCTTGCTGTTGCTAATTTAGTAATTATTTATTCCTGCATATTATTTATAATAATCTATATTGTAATATTTGTATCAGTATTATTTTTCAAAGAGATCTAAAAATCAATCTGTGGGAGATTCTACGCCCTTCTCTCCCACAGTGGTCCAATAAAGAGAAGAGGCAAAAATTACGTTTGCTAAGTAAGTATATGTAAATATCTGCAGTAATAAAGACGTTTGATTTTGGTTATCTCCGGTCGCCGGCCAGAGATAAACAAAAAAAAACCCCAGGTCTTGGATGTTTATATGTGTGTGACGTCGCTGTTTCTTGTTCCCACGACACAGGGTATCCTAGTGTAAGGCCAGAAGCAATGTAAGTACCTGTATATAATTGTTTGTTTGTTTAATGGTTGATAACTCAATACTCCATTTTCCGAGACAGGAGACTAGCTATGAAGGTTATAGTATTCCGCCAAAGAATCTCAAGGATTATTCCAAATATTTTAATATTTCTTCATCCAGGGAGGTAATGCTTCACTATTTGACAAACCTCGCACAAGCATATCGCAGATTTCGGTAGTATAATATTGGGTAGTCTAGGAAACTTTTCACAAGTGTGATAGAATTTCCTTAAATTGTTTTGGGCAAGCTAGGACACTTTTCCGGTGTGAGAGGCTCGGAATTTCTTTCAACCGAATCAGACAAGCTATGACACTTTGAAGGCGGAAGGCGAACGCAGTGAGCTTTGGTGAGTATTTGGGAATTCTCTCACACCTGAAAATGTGCCCAATATTATGCTCCTGAAGCCTGCGATGTGCTTGTGGGAGGTTTGTCAAATAGTAGCATCACCCCTCAGTATAGCAATCTCAGAGAGTTGGCCAAGGATCGACAGGATCTCAATGGTTGAGGTTGGCTCATGTCCGTGCGGAGGTTGCTATAGAGAAGAAGGCTATGCCCAGTAGTGGACCGTAGTAGGCTGAGTATGATTCTATCCGAGTCACGCCTAGGCCACATTATCGGACAAAGGTTCGCTAAGAAAAGACCGAGCAATAAACGCTACAGATTTGTCTCGATTTTGCAACGCGAAACTTCGCCTTATCCCGATAATGTGGCCGCGGGGTTACAAATTGACGTGTTACAATGATTTATACTCAGATAATCCAGTATCGATCTTACTGTCTGTGTTCTTTATAACAGCCATTTTGTTACAAAGACGCGAGAACATTCTTGGTGTTTGTTTTGTTGCGAGTATCGTACTTTAACAAGGTTTACCATAAAGGTGCAGTCATATTTTTGGGGGTTGTTATTATTATTCAGCACAAATTTCTTATCGAAACCGATATGATAAGAGCAACTATATTTTTCACTTCCCCATATATTTTGGACTAGCTGATTTGTAAGGAGAAAAAAAGTTCCTCTGATCAAATCGGTGTTATAGTAAAAATTGTTCAGAATTATGTCCCTAAAAACCTTTAAAATATGACTACACCTTTCTGTTACATTCTGTATGTAGGGGTCTTTTAATCCCGTTTTGAGATGAGTCTTGTTGGCGTTTGTGTGCTGACGTCTTGAGGAAACACTCATACTGGTTTTTAACATTAGTTAATCAAACGGCGATCCTAAACATCGCGGGAATACCCCCAATTTCCGTAGATATGGCGATGGGCTTCGGGACTTCGGACACGGACACGGACACGGACACGGACACGGACACGGACACGGACACGGACACGGACACGGACACGGACACGGACACGGACACGGACACGGACACGGACACGGACACGGACACGGACACGGACACGGACACGGACACGGACACGGACACGGACACGGACACGGACACGGACACGGACACGGACACGGACACGGACACGGACACGGACACGGACACAGACACGGACACGGACACGGACACGGACACGGACACGGACACGGACACGGACACGGACACGGACACGGACACGGACACGGACAAACGCTGGGCCACAAAGGTCGTCAACAGATAGTGTATATATTTTCCGCGCAAGTTCTTCTCTAATAAAATTTGTATAACTTATTTTTAACGCACATCTTCTTAAGCCAAACATGCGTTATTTACGTTGAAGCCCTAATCTGGGAACAACAAAGGCTTTCCTATCCTACTTATAAGGTAAAAAACGTGTTGTGTCTCGCTCACGCACTACATATTCTCATTCCCTAGGAATATATGTTTTCATTACTCATACTCTGAAAGGGGGTCATTGTTCATCCAGGCACCGTGCTGAAAGTGGTACATGCCTGCTCTAAAGCAGAAAAGTATTAAAAAAAATATATATGAATCGCAGTTTATATTGAACAACGCAATGGTAGTAACCTATACAGCCATAAAACGGAAGTATTTTTTTTAATGTTATGCTCAAAGTAAAAGACATCAACGGGGGTACCGAAATTACTTTTTTTATGAGTAGTATTTTTAAACTTGAGTTTGTTGTTTGTTTTTTAATAAAATAATTTTGATTTCAAGTGACTTTGTTTTTAATAAAATAATTTTGATTTTAACTGACTTGTGTTTACTTTCCTCGTATTCGTAATGAAAAGTAGAGTGTTTAACTCGGGTGATAGCACCCATTTCTGCCTCGAACTATTGGCGCTCTCACTTCGTTCGAGCGCCAAAACATCTCGTCAGGTATGGGTGCCTTTCAGCCCTCGGTTAACAATCTACTATTTTTCGTCGCATCTAAATCAATGTAAAATTACATAGCAAATGGATAATAATAGCGAAGGTGATATACCCCATCTTATCCGTCTGAGTCTCAAAAGATCTATCGCGGGATTGTTTTACGCATTCTTTGATAGTCTGAACTTGTTATACAGGCTGATTATATTGGAAAATATTTGGGTTTTTAAACAAAATAAAAATTACGATTCAAACCAAACAAGCGTCACAAGTGTGGCCACATTGGTTTGCTTTCACATTATAGCAGCCGCGTGACAGCCGCACATACCTTAACAGTACACTTTAGCCGCTCGAAACGGGGTGGCACTCGTCATTGTGAAAATGGATTCCAACGGGGATACATTATTTCTTGTAGTTACTGCTTTTGATGGTAGTCTGTCATTTATTAAATAAGGAATGGGTGAACACTTGCGCTTGCAAAACTTTTTGTCAGTAGCGCGACTGCCGCGCTGTAGTCGCGCGGCTGTCATCAATATGGAAATCAGCCGCTTCTGAGTAGAGCCACAACACCAATCGCGCTGCGTAGTATGAAAGAGTACTGAGTCAGTTATTCAAATCTCCATTTTGCCTGACTCGGAGAGTCACATCACGTCAGCCATTGAGATATGAAGTAAACGTAAATACAACATAATATAAACATTTATGTACAGGCACATAGATTGCTTCTGGCCTCATACTGGCCTGTATCGTGGGAACCAGAAACACCACCATGGGTTTTTTTTTATCTCCAGCTGGATCTCGAACCCGGGCCCCTCGTATGATAGGCAGATCCACAACACCACGGAGGTCACCGAAGCGATAGTTTTCTTACCGTTGAAACGTTTTTAACGGTTATGGAAAATATCCTTAGGAAATATACAAAACCGGTCCTTGAAGACCAAGTGGAGAGACGAGGGCGGCTATATATAGAAAAGCCACTGGAAACTTCTCTTATGCGATGCAGGATCGAATGTCAATTTTTTCGTCAAATCCATGACGTCTGTTTATTTACATCTTAGTTCCGTCCCTCAGCTCACAAATAAAAGTCAAAATATCGATATAAATCTAATTATGTATTTAATTGTATGTTTTAATGAAACTCAGTAACAACTAAATTATAAAATACTTACGCTGAAGTATTACAAAATGACTGTACAGTAACTATTTATTTAATCACGGCCGTGAACTCACCTGGAGTACTGGTTTTCGACATGTTGTCCCTGCACTTGGGTTCAGGCATGGCAACGCCGACTGATGGACTCTATCACACTCATATTCGTTTCACGAAGTTTATTAAACACTTCTCTAACCTTTTCCTTGAACTCAAGGAAAAAGTTAGACTGGTCCAACTGGTCCAACTGGTCAACTGGTCGTGGCTACGAATATAACTCGTTTTTACAGCCTTCCATAGAAAAAATAACTAATGGGGTTAAATCAGGGGAGAGAGCTGGCCATCGGCGAAGACCAAACCTCCCGAGCCATTTCTCGCCAAACATGGCGTTTAATGCAACCCGCACTCTATGTGATGAATGGGTGGGAGACCCATCTAGCTGGTACCAGGTCTGAAGGCGTTCTTTTTCATGTGTATAGTAATTTAATTATTTTAAATACAGAGAAATGTATCCTTATTAAAATTTTCATCTATGAAAACAGGTCCAATAATGCAATCTTCATGTATCGCTGCCCAAACATTCAAAAACCATCTTTGTTGGTGTCCTATTTATTTTAGGACATGTGGATTCCCATCCGTCCAGTAATCGCTATTTCATTGGTTCTAGAGACCCTTTCTTGTAAATGCTCTCTCATCGGTCCATATAATTTTTGATAGCAATTCTCTATCTGCTTCCTGTTGGTCACGCATCCACGTAGACAATAAAATACGTGACATGTAATCCCGCGACAATAAAGCGTATGCTTTAAAAAATTAAAGATATACTTACTGTCCTGCTTCAAGGTTTTGTAGACCCTCATAGGTTCAATCGGAGTAGTCGACCCGCTCTTCTTGTGCTGCTCTCCGGGTTCGAACATGAATCCTCCAAAACGGCTTCCTCTGCTTGTACCGGCAGACACGAATAGTTCTTTGGTGTTCCAATCAGATATATCAAATGCGCTGTAAAGCATTGATTATGACTCGCGCGTTATGAGGAGCACGCTGGTCCGGGAATCGTTCCCGGTACATTAGTAATTCAGCTCTTCCGTTTTGATGAGCTTCACCATAACACAATATCATGTCAGCGAGTTCATTCGCATTAAAATCCGACGGTGGAGGCATTTTCAACTTCAATTTACATTTATCCCTTTAAAGTCTGTGATTTTGATTATATTTAATGATGGTGACAGACATAACAAGTTACTATTTGAGAAAAAAATATTGATTTAAATACTCTTTCACTAATAAACAGTATACAATTTTATAAAAACACTCTTTCACTAATGAAGTTTTCGTGAAAAATCTTTCTCATAAGATTGAACGACATACGGAATTTACACGCTGTATAGTAAGTATCCGAAGAAACTTCTTTTATGCGATGCAGGATCAATTGTCAATTGTTTTCGCAAATTATATCAAATATTAATTGATTAACTCGTTTTATAATAACATAAAAAATATACACGATTTTTATTTTTTTCCAACGATTTTTTGCGTATAAGTTTCATATATTGTTCCGGGGTGTCCAGAGCTATGAGCTGTAATGGTACACGAGAGTCGGTACGTTAGATACTTCATTCTGCGTGATAGAGGGCTAGCCCAACGCCGCGCTGTTTTGAATACGAGAATCGGTTCAGATAACGTTTGGGGGTTTTGCGTTGCTTACTGGCAAAGTTCGCAAAAAAGACGCGTGGGTTCATTCGTGGAATTTCAGTTCAGGTCAAGTTTTTTTGTCGCATTCCTGCGAGATGTGTAGAGATGAGAGCCGATTTGGCTGCGCGTTGAATAAAATTATGAATAACTAAATAATGAAAGGTTATTACGGAACGGAGAAAGCTATTATGTAGATTGCAAATATACAATTGCGATTGAGGTATGAGATGGAGGGTCTGACACCTCTGGATTGAATATCATTCTGGTAGGTCTTTTGCTACGCGCACCTAGTGGTCGGGTAATGCTTAATTAATCGCAACAAGCTTTTATTGGTCAGCGATCAACAGATTCTGTGTATCGGCAGTACCAAATGATTTGAGTGATAACCTACGGTTGATCATAGTGAATATGCGTACACACAATTTGTAGAACGGCGGATCTGCATGGTATGGTTGAAATTGGACCCTGTGTAGTTAGTGATAAGAAGCTTCGCTTGGGCAGAGCGTATTCGCAAAGGACGCCATTTTTTCAGAAATGTGAGGTATATAAATACCAGAGCGTGGGAGGGGAATTCATTCAGTCTCAGCGTCTAGCTACTGTGACAGTCGCCTCACGAGTTCTAAACAGTTTTGGCTGCCGTGTTACGCGTCAGAACTATACGAATTGGTGATTGCGAAGTTTCAGTGGGTTTTCGTGAGTGTCTGAAGCGCCGAGATTTACCTCGGTTCCTACCTTTATATCAACCTACCCCTAATTCCAAAACTATCCTTGGGTCGTTAGGAAAGAACTTTTAAGTCAATTTATCTGAGTCTGAGTCTGGGCTTGGAGCGACCCTAAATTCCTTTTTCCTTCACCATAGGGTTCCTGGATTGGCTCTTAGGATATTCGCGGGCTAATCCTCTCCTCATTCCTTCGAATAGCGAGTTTTGTAATTCCCACACACACAGTCGTTAAACATTCAAGCACATTCAAATCAAACTCAACCATTTTCGAGTGGTGTCGATAATGGACGTGGTATAACACTAGGTTTTTAGACTAGGCTAGACAGGAGTTTAGTTGCGGCTAAACCTAGGTTGTCAGGGCATAGGGAGACTGTTTGATCGATGAGGTTCCGCGGATGGAAATAACAAATTCAGAACAAAGTTAAACCGGTGTCAACACAGATAACATATCCTGTTGATATTTTGACATTTGAGTGTTATCGGGGACGCGCGAAGAGATCAATTTACAGTCTAAAGTTCATTGTTTAGGTCCGGGTAGGTGTTTTTCATTGCCTTGGGTCAGATTGGATTCAAGTTGCATTTTTAAATTAAATGTAAATTTCGCTGGATATCTAATGTGTAAGTTGAGTCGGTATATATGATTTGGCTCAGCCCAGGACGTGCTGCGGCTAGTGGAATTCATAGTTCGGTATTTATCGAATTATGCACTTCGCTATGGTGTGGGTTAGATATCCTAAAACAATAATGCTTGCGTTTCGATAACATCCAGCTCAAATTGCGCAGAGTTGAAGGTTTCAAAACGTTACGGACCTTTTGAGGTAACCGCTAGTTCAGAACCCATTTCGGAACTCAAATCGCAATTGTGTAAACCGGTCTTTTCGGATCGTTATTGCCGTGAATCAAATATATAATTGGAACCACCACAAGCCGCTACTAGCGAGCACATGAAATATAATTGAGTACTCACGTCGTAAAACTACGACGGATATCTATACTATAACTGTGATCGATCACTAAAACTAAAACTAAAACTAAAACAAAAGATGTTCCAAAGCGCTCATACATACAAAAACCAGATGGTGCCATCACATAAAATATAACAACGATCGTTTTGGCGCAATACACCGCTGACTGATGCGAATTACCGGCTCGCGGACATATATGCTTTCTCTGTCTAACTAGAAACTGTAAGTTCTGAACCAAGCTTCGTTCGACTATTGTACGCCTAACGGATTTCTCGACGAACGAGAAATTCAGACTTATCATTCTTACTTACAAAACTTACAGCCGAATCGGGTCCTCTCATTTTGGGATAGATAGAATAGACGATCATAGCTACTGTTAGCGGCGGCTACGACCTTTAGCTTGGGCCCGCTACAGAGACTGTAATGACTGATTAAACTGATAGTAAAACTGTATTGAAAGACTGGTAAAAGGAGTATGGAAGATGTACTGAGTAAATGAGCGTGAGAACACGACGCTCGCTTGATGGCTATACACGAACTGACCTCAAATGTAGGAAATTACAAGAAGTGCAAAATGGACTGAATTTATATAAATGCTAATTCTTCTCATGTACGTGTTACATCGTACATATATAAAACTGATTACATCTCTGAGTGAAATTCTATTTTGTTGAAAATAATTCATCCGGAACAAAGGGATATTATAGTATATATAAAATAGATAGTATATATTCAGCGTAAGCTACCCTAATATTTTTACTAACATGTATTAATCCCACATTTTTCTGCCAACTAGTTTGGCCTGAAATTGAAGCAAAAAACTTAGAAATAGTCATAAAGCATATGAAATACTCTATGTATGCTATAGATTTTATCATACATATGCCTACTAACACAGTTCAGTGCACAAGGGTCACCCTGTACATAGAAACGGGAGTTCTTTTTGATTTATTGTTCCCCGGAGGACCCTTGAAGGGTTCTCAAGGGTCTTTCTGAGCAGTGAAAAGCTGTTTATTAAGCACCACATGCCTTTGAAGGGCAGGGAAATGTGTCAGAGATGTGATTTTCTCTTGTATTGGAGTATTTTTTTGGTCTTTGCTTTTTTCAAGTTTGCTCAATGGTCATTCACAAAATTATTTTCGTTAGTTTTAATACTCCCCTGTTATTTTTTAATCAGATATAATTGACATTTTGCTTGCCCCTGTGACGCAAAAAGGAGTACTCATTACATATCAGGTTATAGTGGGTGCAATACCTTTATTTATAACAGTATATTTCATACTTATAATAAAAAATGTATAAATTATACTAATAAAAACCATGTAATAAGTAACAAAATTCCCTTAATTATTGCCTTAAGGCAGTTCCTGTGTTCCAATCACATTTCTAAACTAAATAACCTTCACTAAATCATCTTAAAATTAAAATAGAAGTTTAAAAAGAACTATTTGTTTGTTTTTCATTCTTACTTTGCAAGCAAAAAGTTAAATTTTCGCATATTTATTAAAAAGTTTAGGGCTAACGCGTGCGAGCTGGTTTTATATTCTGAAGCAAAATGTTTACATAAACGGCGGTATTCTTAGTTCGATTGATCTATTCTTTGATTAATGTGTACTATACATTAATCAAAGAATCGATCAATCGATCAAAGTATACCGCCGTTTATGTAAAAAAATTGCTGAATTTTCTTGATACTCGCAAGAGGATCAAAACCTATAGGGTACTTCCCGTTGGTATAAATAAAGGTTTATGGTGAAAATACATACCTACAACCAAAAAGAGTTTGTCGTGAAAATACATACCTACCTATCTTACCGTAAACGTATCTAAAAGCTTCCGTTGTCTAATGATAAAACCCTCACCTGTCACACAGGAGATGCAGGTTCGAATCCTGGTGCTGACCGCGAACATGTTTTTGCCACCTCTTGTGGGAAAAGGGGTCGCGCTATGTATGTCAGTGTAAAACTACCTAATTTTTATAATAATACGTACTTAATTTAGGCTTATGTTTAAACGATTACCAAAAACGCACCTGTTTTACTACCAATACATTCGAAATGACTGCCAGAATGGATAGATGTCCACCAAATTGTGTTTGGATAAATGATCACCAAACTTCTTTTTATGTTTTAAGTATTTTTTGTTGTTGTAACATGTTCAACTTAACACGAAGGATAAAGGGGGCTTCGCTCACCCCTATTCAGTGGCGTAGCGTGCCTTGTCGGGGCCCCGTATAAAAATTTTTTTGGAGGCCTTTATATGGAGGTAAAGATTTTTCACAAAAGAAAAAAAATATTGTGAGAAGTAATATTTATTTATCACATAATTTACCCATTTTACAAATAAAAATCGAATTTTAAATATTCACTCTCCTTGCCTTTTTATCGGCAAACTGATTTATTAAATCATTTATGGCTGATGATGATTTTAGTTTTTCTAAAGTTTCTGCCTCTATGGACAATAGTGAGATGTCTGACAGCCGTTTTTGTCCCATCGAAGTTCTTAAGTAATTTTTAATTAGCTTTAAATTTGAAAAACTTCTTTCTGCCGTTGCGGTTGTAACTGGAAGGGTCAAGAATAAAAAGCATGCTGTGATTACCTCGGGAAAACTGGATGCAAGACTATAGAATTTTACTAGCAATAGTTCTTTAATGGAATATTTTTTTAAAATTTCAGAATTTAAGCATGTTTTTAGAGCCTTTAATTGGTCACAAAGATTAAGTGAGATGTCTTTACTGTATTTAGCAGACAGTTTTCCGGAAGGGTTTAATATCTCTTCGCTTGAAGAAGATAGGAGTTTCTCCGGTTGTAATATTTCGAATATACTACTCAGGTTGCAAAGGCTCTGAAATCTTTCTTTAGTTTGAGAAATTAATATATCTAAACAGCAATAGTATACATTGACTTTGAAATAGGATTCCGGGTCGGAAATTCTCTCATCTTATGATAACTCATCAAAAAAACGCTTCGTTATCTTTCGCCTACTGTTTTTAAAAACAGTTGTTACCCCCCACTTTTTTGCTAAATCTTTGGATTCATTTAGCAAACTATTAAATGAATTCTGATTTCTTAATTAGCACAGTCTATTTAAAAGATTACTTAATAAAATACTAGATTTCTGTAAGTCATTATTTTCATGCTGTAGAGCTTTAGAAACATGATTAATAATTTCAAATAGTGAAGAAAAAAATGTAACGAGCACTAAGAAATCAAAACTCTCTAAAATATTAATTATACTTTTACATTCTTCACGTTCATCTTTTTTATTTTAAATTAAATTTAGTTGGTACAAAGTTTTCATGATTAGTAAAAAATTTTTCTTTACTGCTAATAAAGCGTCGTTCCTAGAAGACCATCTGGTAGGACATACCTTTTTAAGGGTAATCAAATATTTTTCAGATGAATCGTCACTTAGCATAGCCCAGCGTTTTATACTATTGCCAAAAAAAGTATATATTTTTTCTAAATTATCGAAAAAAGTCGATACTTCACGAACATGTCTCGCAGCATCGTTCAAAACCAAGTTTAAAGCGTGCGCAGCACAATGAACATAATCGGCATTTGGAGCATGCTCTTTTATTAGGGTTTGTAATCCTCCATACACACCCGACATAACATTTGCTCCATCGTATCCCTATCCTCTGCATTTAGTCAAATCAATTCCATATTCTTTAGTCAAATTTAAAATGACAGTTTTCAGACCTGCAGCACTGCAATCGGTTACTGCTATGAATCCTAAAAAGGACTCACAGATTTTTATTTCTTTAGGCACATTATCATCATTTTCTGTAACCGAGATATATCGAAAAACTACAGATAGTTGGTCAATTTTTGACAAGTCTTGTGTTGTATCCAGAATTATTGTCAGAAATGGAGCTTTTTTAATTTCTGAGATAATACTGTTCCTAACGTTAGTACCAAGCAAACTAATAATTACGTTTTGAATCGTAGGGCTTAAATAATTTATTTCACCTTTCGGTTTTAGAAAAATTTCTTTTAAAGTTGCATCATAGTTAGATAGCAGACGTGAAATAAATTGCCAGAATCAGAATCATGCCCCCTCAAAGGTAGATTACAAGATACTAAAGTAATTATAACATTAATTATACGATGCAGTACATCTCTCCAGAATGTAATTTTACTATCGATTTCACTTTTCAATAGAGTATCGATGGTATTTCCTTGCAACCAATTATTATAAGAGAGTGAGGCACTAATATGCTGCTGTGACTTTTCATGGTCAAGAATAGTTTGTGTGAAATTGCTTCTAACCGAAACACCGTTAACCCAAGCAGAGGAGTACGATTTGTTTTGACGATCTGCTAATAACCAACAGAAGTGACAGTACGGTTTGTTTAAAACGTTAGAATAACATAACCATGGTCTTATAATTTTTATGCCTGCCTGATTGAAATATGAATAATAATAAGCTGAAAAAGGTCGGTTATTTTCTGAAACTTTTGGAAATGGTCCTTGTGGTTTAAATGGACCCAATTTAAAAATTATTTTTCGTTCGCATTCAGTTAAATTGTCACCAAAATTTCCTCTATCTGATGAAATTATATTACAATCTGCATTATCTGCAGATATATCAGAATCGTTGACTTGGGGTTCCTCGATTTCTGGATGGACATCCGATAAAGTATGTGCTTGGCTTTCTTCTATTTCCGGATGGATATGTGACGAAGAACATGCTTCAGAAGAATCTAAAAATAAACGAGTAATTGTTAAAAAATAAATACGAATGCTTTGATACTAAACTAAAAAGAGTTATATATAAATAAATAACGTTACTAAGGGTCACAGTAAGAAAGTGTTCAGTTCAGACGCATACAGATTCTACGCGGATTGTGCTCGTACCTATTAGTAGATACAAAATCACCTGCAGCCCGTCCGTGCATTACTATACACCTGCGTGCTATTTAAACGCAGCGCGTAGTGTAGTGGCCATACAAAACGAGAACCCGGAAGCGAGTCTGCACATCTGAAGTTCTTAACACGCAATTAACGATTCGATACGGACTGATAAACAAACAACAAAACAAATCGATCCTATAGATAAGTTAGAATTTTGTTTTTTTTAATCAAGGCACGGGACCCTAAAAACAGTATAAATGTGAAAATCGAGGGGGGCGACAACTTTTTGTGACGGACAGATGGACAGACCGAAATTAAAAGATTTCCTTGTTTATCACTACGGGCCCCTAATAAATGGGTTGGGTAGTAGTGTAGTACTTACCTTTCCAATCAAAATCACTCACAGTATCTTGTCTCTGAAAAAAAGAAAGAAATTTTGGGCACTTTTTTTATAACCTCGTCCCTTTTCTGTTTAATTTTTCTTTTCTCAGCGCCGCTGGGATAATCTCTTTTCCTTTCACTCATTTCTTTTACAAATCGTTACTAATACTGCTAAACCAGAAGAACAATATTGTTTGTACTGAATTACAATGTATTGCACATTTATATGAAGCGCGTAAATAAACAGTGCACTGCACTCCGTTGTACTTTGCATTGGATGTTATCCAATGCAAAGTACAACAACGTACACGTACATCGCGATATCGATGAAGGATTCCCGGGGATTCCCAGCTGAGTTGAAGATGAAGTAAGTAAAACGGGGAAGTCCCGCAGCCGGCCATAACGATGTAGTGTTGCCAACTTTTGAACGCACGCTTAAGGCGGGAAAAAAAGGAATTGCTTTATAGAATTTTGTCATTTGTAAAATAAAATAAATTAGAAAGTTTTTATTCTTTTTCCTTACACACTTTGGGGGCCCCCGTGGCCCAGGGGCCACGTATAATTGATACGGCAAATACGGCGGTAGCTACGCCCCTGCCCCTATTACCCTTCACCTAAGCTACCGCAGTATTTTGCCCTGATATTTTTGAAACTTTTGGTGTTCATTTATCCATTTTGGGTAGGAAAAAAATATTTTGGTGATCATTATATTTGTTGCCCTTAATTTATGCCAGCTGCCCGTGGCCACGGCTCCACATACGCGTTTTAGGCTTCTCATAGTTTACCACCAGAAAATTGTACGACACTTTAAGGTAACTTGGCATCACATCATCATCATCAATTCAGTTCATATCGATATATGGCGGCGTGCTTGATGTGGTGTTGCTCCCGGAGAGCCTGCGTGACGTAACTGTGCGCGTTTCCGTGTCAGGCAGCCTGATGCCACGCAATGATGCCTACCGTCCGCCTCTCGACGTCATTGTGCGCGTGTTGTCTGACCAGCGATCTGGCCGCTTAGATCCCAGCAACATTGGTGGCCGCAATGACTGGAACTTTGCCAAGGGCAACCATGCATTCATGTACGTACTCATGTGTGGCGTATCCTAGGACGGTGTTCTTGAAGCTACTGATGTTGAGACGGCGGTCGGTCGCTTTTACGATACCATTTACGAAGTCTTCAACAACTCTATCCCGAAGAAGACCAGACCAACTCAGCCAACAAGGAGATGAAATGAAATGAAATGAAATGAAATGAAATGAAATGAAATGAAATGAAATGATTCATTTACAAGGAGATACCCGGTGTGATTCACTGGCGACATCACAAGGGACTTGGCCACGAAGGCTAAGCTGCACCGTAATTGGAAAGCGTGGAAGAGACCGACTGACTACGTCTCATTCAGCGAGCTAAGAGCCAACCTTAAGTGTCGCATATATACTGCCTAAGCCAACCACATGATTAGTATAGAAAGGAATATAAAACATAACCCGCCCGCATTTTGAAAACATGTGTGTGGCCTACAATCGAAGGGTGGTTTCGAACCTCGGGTCACACATCAGGGACGGGAATGTGTTGGTGAGGAAGCAGCAGCCGCATTTGCAAACTACTTCTCAGACGTTATTTCTCCCTGATGAGCGAGTGCTCGATCCGGATCTGGTAAACAGTTCTGATGAGTCGTGCTCTGCTAATTACATACAAGTTTTACATATCTCCCATAGGGACATAGTGACAGGACTGTAGCAGCTAAGGCCAAGGAGCGCAATTGGACCGGACAACGTCCCTCCCTATTTTTTGAAGGCCTACAGCAATTAGCTGGTTCTACCTTTGGGTCGGATATTCAATCTTGCTCTAGAGCAAGGTAAGTACCCCACCAGCTGGAAGCTTTCTCGAGTCAGTATTGTGCCCAAAACAAGTGACACTGCCTCAGTTGATCAATATCGGCCTATTGCGATCCTGAATTCATTGGAAAAACTGTTCGAGTCGATCATACATGGCAAAATCAGGTCGCAGATTGCGCCGTATCTGAGCGACTCGCAACACGGATTCAAGAGTCGCCGCTCAGTCAACACCAACTTACTGATGTTAGTCTAGATTGTGTCTGACTGCATGGACAAGGGATGTCAGGTGGACGTCGCCTATATAGACTTCCTTAAGGCGTTCGACAGAGTCGATAACGACGTCCTAATGAAGAAGTTATGTGCTATTGGATTTGCCCCACGGCTGTTGGTTTTCTTCGCTGACTAACTGAAAAACCGCCAGCAATATGTGTGACACGGCTGTTTTGAGTTCCAGCCATACCATACACCGTCGGGCGTTAGCCAAGGGTCTATTTTAGGTCCGTTGTTATTTATCATTATGATAAATGACCTGGAATTAGAGCTCCAATACGCCATTTGCCTTCTGTATGCGGACGATCTGAAACTGATACTTCCCGTGAGTTCAGAGGATGATTGTAGTTAGCTGCAGGAAGATCAAGACGCGGTTCATAGGTGGACTGTGAACAACAAACTCCTATTTAATGCTGCCAAGTGTTATGTTATGTCCTTTACGCGCTTTTCTCAGCCTATAATCGCGACGTATACACTCGGCACTTAGTCTTTGAATCGAGTGTATTCTATTAACAACCTCGGTGTTACGTTTGACCCTAAACTTACATTCTATGAGCATATGAGCACTTTGGCCAAGGAATGCTTTAAAAGATTGGGGTTTGTAATACGGAATAGTCAGGATTTCCGGAGCCTGGTCCAGCTTCTATACAAGGCCCTAGTGAGAACCAAACTTGAATCTAGCTCGGTTGTTTGGAATCCGCACGAAAGCTCTTACGTACTTTTGCTCGAGAAGGTACACAAAGCTTTCCTACGATACCTATATAAGAGGAAATTTGGATACTATCATTACCTTTATCCATCCGCTTATATATTGGGTATGCTCGGATACAACTCACTACAGGTCAGACGTAACACCGAGAAGCTTCTGACTGTGTGTCGATTGTTGCGAGGCGACCATGACTGTGTCGCGCTTGTCGGTACGGTATGCACGCTATCCGTGCCCAACAAATACCTCCGCGTGCGCAGGCACCTGCGGATATTAGCGGGCGGTGCGCACCGCACGTTAGCGCGCCAGCAGTCTCCGCTGGTGAGGGCGCGGGACAGTCTCAACGCTCTGTTGGCTACAGCACCACTGACTGATCTGTTTGGTGATGCATTGAGGCATATTGTGCGAGAATGTGAAAGGTTCTGCGAAGGGAATGTGTGACAGGGTTGTGTCATGTAATTGAAGTATAATGAACTGATTATTTTTAATTTCAAATGACTGTAGTGACATTTTTATTATTGAATTATTATAATAATGTTGACATTTATTGTGTACGATACTGTAATTTGTTATGTATCAATCTGGTTTAAATGGAAGGGTATGTTATTTGAATATTTGTATAATGAACTGATTATTTTAAATTCCAAATGACTGTATAGACATTTTTACTATTGAATTATTATTATTATTGTTGACATTTATTGAACTGACATGTACGATACCATAATTTGTTATTTTTCAATCTGGTTTCAATGGAAGGGTATATATGTTATTTGTGTATTTGTATGTGTAAAACGAATTGGACATAGTCTGTAATGTTCTGCATTAATCTGTATTAATAAATAATAAATAAATAAAAAATATTTTGTTGGTTACGGGCTTTTCCAGATAGAATCCAAAACAGCTTCGTGTCCCAGTCAATGGCCGGTTCAAATAGCCAAATGAGGTCGAATCTGAAACATCCTCATACAAGCAAGCAAGCTTTTATTTTGTCACGTGATTTAGGCAGATATTCAATCATTCAGCCCACGCGTAAATAAACAGGCTATGATAAATGTATAGTCTGATGATAATGTAATTATTAATTGGCTGGGTACGACGAAGAATTATCTTCACAATTTCTAGTTCCCACGACATCGACACAATTCTGACTTCTGATGATCAGAGCAACTTTATTTTATACGTCTCTATACATTTTGGGCCGAAATATCAGTTGATTTGTATTGAAAAGAGAGATATAAAGATGCTCTGCACAAATCGGTATCATAGATAAAGTTGTTCAGAATGATGTCCCCAAAAACCCCCTCGAATATGACTACACCTTTCTGTTACACATTGTATGCTCATCTAGATGTTAATAATGCACATGCCGGTGAATAGTATTTTTTTTATGAAATCCGCAAACGATAATACTAACGATAACTAACGATAATAATGTTAATACCCACACATAACTACATTCTTTTTACATATACATAGTTCCATATACATAATATCTAGCACACATATTTTTTGTAATAAATAATTTACTCTATCTATTTACAACAATGGCTGGCTCCATGTAAGAAAAAATGGAGTTCCTATCAAATTACTGGCTAAAAGTGGCCAGTATTCACCTCTGCAGTTACTTGTTTTGTTGTTTTGGCTTAACGTAGGTAACATAACTATGCAAAAATATTAGAATCCATTTATTCATTATATCCATAATATTAATATTTATATCACCACATAGTAGGAGTTTCTAGGAATTTCTCTTTCCAACATTGGATAGCCGGGCTACCTCTGCCATTTTCATATAGATTTTTAGTTAGATATTTTATGATTCTAGTAAACATATTCACACTTTACCTATTCTGCTATTTACTACTCACATGGTATAATATACTTATTAACTTATTTATATAATCTTCATGTATATTTTGTACTATCCTACTCATGAAAGTATTGAAACATATTTATATGCAATTTATTTATTTATTTCCACATTTTTAAACACTTGTAAGGATATATCTATTTCTGACACTTTTTTTATTATTATTATTTTAATTCACATTCACATTCTAATGTAACCGCTGAGTCTCCGCGTCTCCTAGGTGAGGGCTGAAAACCAGAGCTGCTCTTAATGAGCATTAAAAACTGAGCTTTGACCTTTTCGCGTCAATGCAGCGCGCCTACATACCTACCTTTATTCTTCTTTTTATTTTATTGATTATTACTAAAATCTTATGAGTTTTTGTTTTTATTACTTTTCTATCATTTAAGTATTTTTATAGTTGCACCTCCGTTTCACTTTTAATTTTTATGTGTGCTGCTTTGATGGAATAAACGTTAATCTATCTATCTATCTATCTAGTATTATTTTTGCATGCGATGGTAATTCATTTAGTAAATGACGAAGAGCTACAAGAAACTGTGAGAGAAGTTTCTGTTGATTAATTCTTGGTGG
Organism: Argyresthia goedartella; assembly: GCA_949825045.1. Lineage (NCBI taxonomy): Eukaryota > Metazoa > Arthropoda > Insecta > Lepidoptera > Argyresthiidae > Argyresthia > Argyresthia goedartella. The sequence continues at coordinate 8,132,156 of OX463833.1, forward strand.
CCTATAGATGGAAATAACATAAACGGGTTCATTGTTGTAATCGAACACAATAGAAACACACTCAGCGGCGCTCATCTGCTTATCGGGTTTAATTTAGCTCAACACAGACATTGCTGTTAATAATTTTGTAATTATTTATTCTTATGCTTATTAATCATAATAATAAAAATTTTCATATTTGTAATAGTTAAGCTCAACCTATTTTTAAAAGAGGGCTATAAATAAATCTGTGAGAGTTTCTATTCCCTTCTTCTCCCACAGTGGTCCAATGTAGAGAAGAGGCAAAAAATGACGTTTGCTAAGTAATAATAATAATATAATATCTTGGACACTACTGGACACACATTGATCTAGCCCCAAACTAGGATTCCCTGTATCTTGGGTACTAGACAACGATAAACATACTTATATGGATAAATATTATACTTAGATAGATAAACAACCATGACTAGGGTACAAACATCCGTTCTCATCAAACAAATATTTGCCCCCACCGGGACTCGAACCCGGGACCTTTGGCTTCATAGGCAGGGTCACTGCCGACTCGGCCATTCAGGCCGTCATATAAGTATATGTAAGTATATGTAAATATCTACAGTAATAAAGTACTTTGACTTGACTTGATTTGACTTAACAGCAGCCGTCTCATTTACTCGCGCGGCCAGCGCCGTACGAGTGTAAACATGCACCCCTCCTCCGCTGCGACCCGTACGCGTGAAGCTATTTACATCAAAACCATTAATTTTATACAAATACAACATAGTAAAACTATTGCTAGGTTCCGTTATGACCAAAATATCAATCTCATTAAGATTATGCTTCAAAGCTACAAGTAATTCACGGAAGTTTTTCCTCAGTGATCTTATATATACACAATAATAATAATATTTATTCATAAATATAAGAGTACAGAAAAATTATTACAAGAACATAATATAGACATGAAGTTACAATTTTTGTGGTAGCAAGCCAACGACCAAGCTAGGCATTTGAAATGCCTTTGTTATGATCACTGGTTGCTCACATTTACACCCTTAGAGCTAAAGAACTTAAATGATAAGTAACAGGGAATGTCATAGGATGTGGCCATAATATACATTTAATTTATGATGGTGTCGGTGAAAATGTGTATGAGATTTTGTGTGCTTGTTCATCACATATTTCAAAAGTAGAGAAGAGTTTTACTTTATTATAGTGAAAATATTTTCAGTTTGATAATAGTCCAGTTTTAACAGCCAGTTTATTATGTTGTGCTTAACTTCGAAATTACTTAGGTTAAATATGTTATGATCTTTATTAATTTTATTGTAGAGTCTGGGTCCTAGAAAGACGAGGAATCTGTTTAGAAAGAAAGTTCTGCTTCTCATATCAGGCCATACGTCAACATTACGCCGGTGTTCACTGATTTCGTTCAAGTAAGGAGTGAGAGAGTGTTGTTTCAGAGTGGTATGTAATATGTTAGAGTGTCTGATATTTCGTGTAGTGTCTTGGTTGGGAACCTATATGGTTTGAAAAGACTAATTATGGATTCACCCCAGCATGTGATTCCGTATGTCACTAATGATTGGACTAGAGCCTTGTATATTTGTATAATTAATTTATCACTTGCAGCATGCCGTAGTTGCTTAAAAACATAGGCTGGTTTCCTAATTAATGCGTTTTGATAGATTTTGCGCTTGTTCTCTAAAAGTTAGGTTGCAATCTATTATTATACCTAGATATTTAGTTGAATTGGTACTTAAAATTTGCGGACATGTACAGGTATTGTTAGGTGTGTACAAGCATTTATGGGAGATAATATTCAAGTTTTGGAAAATATCGGTGCATGAAGCCCGATTTACAATTGAGAAAATCATGTATGTGGTTTTTTCTGAATTTTGTGTAAGATAATTAGCTGCTAGCCAATGTGAAACGTAGTTGAAGCCCTTTTGAGCTACTGAGAAGGCCTCTTTCCATATTTCAGCTGTGAAGGTGAGATTGGTGTCATCAGCGTAGAAACAAATTTTACATTGTGGAAGGTTTAGATCGCATAGATCATTTATGTAACATTGAAAAAGCATAGGACCGAGTAAAGTGCCCTGTGGGACTCCATAAGAAACCGGGAGGTCATCACTAACGTGCTCATCTATTTTGACTCGTTGAGTTCTGTTTTATAGGTAACTTTTGAATAGACGAAGTTGAGTTCCCCTTATGCCCAGTGATTCAAGTTTATTGAGGAGAAGTGGGATAGATACAGTGTCGAAAGCTTTCGCTAGGTCCAGGTAAATTGTTATATATTTTTTTCTTTTCGTCAAGGTCTTTGGCAGTTGTATTTATGAAATCTAAAAATGCGTCATCCGCAGATTTACCTGATCGAAAACCATATTGGTTAATTGACAGTAAGTTATTTTATTCGAGAAATTTCACTAATCTAAGTATATTATTCTTTCAAATAGTTAAGTTAAGGTAGTTAGTATTGATATAGGCCTGTAGTTATTAACAACACTTCTATCACCAGCCTTGTGTATAGGACATATAATAAATTTCTTTAAATCGGAGGGAAAAGTTCCTTTATGCATGTAGTTGTTGTAAATGTGGGTTAGTAAGGGAACTAAGGGGTCTTTGACTGATTTTAACATCTTAGCACTAATTCCATCACATCCTACAGCGCAGTCACTTTTTAGTGCTAGAATTTGAGATTCTATTTCATGTTCAGAGGTCTCAAGTAATGCGAAAGACTGTAATGGGCTATTTGAGATACGTTTTGGTTCCGGGGGTAGCGGAGGGGTGGGTGGAATCGCTTCAAAAAGGTTTTTTCCAACGTTATTGAAGAACATATTAACTTCATTTATAGCATTTTTCTCAGAGGAATTTAATGAGAGAAGTTCTCTAGGTGACCTTTTAATTTTTTCAAGATTCGATATGGATTTTATAGCAGTCCAGATTTTTTAATTGTTGGAACCTGCAGAAACGAATAAGTCCTTGTCATATTTACGTCTTAGCTTTTTAATGAGTGAATTACAAAAATTACGATAGCGTCGATAGGTGGTTAATAGAATGATGTTATCTGGGTGATTTTTTACTTGTTTTTGCAAATTATCACAGTTTCGGATGCAGCGAAGAAGACCGGTTGTCATCCAGGGTTTTCTTATAATTTTACTATAAGGAGTTTTGTGTTTATAGAAGCTATATTTTGCAGCTGATTTCAAGAGGGTTATCAAGTTATTTAATGCTTCCTCGGGATCTTCTATCAAATATAAAAGGAAGAGATCATAGGATTTAAATTTCTCTACAAATTTATCGAAGTTTAGGTGATTTACGATTTTTTTTAGTATGGCAAGGGTTGTGATATCCCATTTAAGACAGAAAAGTGTTGCACAGTGGTCCGTTATGATAGATTGAATTATAAGATTCTTTGATCTAATTTTTGTCTTAAGGACAACATGATCTTAGCAGTTTTTGTCTCGGGTTGGAGTGTCATATGCAAGAAATTGTTCTTCTATGGTGAGTATGTCTACATATGTATTTTAGTTGCTATCATTATTATTTGGAATTATGTTGATATTTATGTCCCCAATTACGATAATGTTGCGGAAGTTTTGAAAGTGTTTTAGTAGATTTTTAGCGTTTGTGAAACGGTCAGGCCGATAGATACCTACAATAAGAGAAGAGTTATCAAGTTGGATAGTTAGGCCTGTGGCTTCAGTAAGTGTCGCTTGCTGTATTATTGGTTTTAAGTGTGACTTATAGTATATGACAACGCCATCATTCTGATTGTGATGCTTGTCCGTACTGTGATAGATATATCCGTCCAGTGGCGGTATTTTATGAACGCACGACATCCAGCATTCAGTCAAAACAATGATATCGGTCTCTATGTTAAATTGTGCAAGAAGTGTACAGAAACTGTCAAAGTTGTGGTTTATGCTTCTGATGTTTTGATGCAGAACTTTTAGTTTCGTTTGAGGCTGGGGAATCAGAGAAGGGAACTGCTTAACCTGGCAGGTAATAGAGTCACTTAAATTAAAATGATCTATGTTATTAATTAACAAATTCATCTATTTTAATTTAGAAGTTATATGTACTTTTACATATAACTTCTAAATTAAAATTTTTACAAATTTAAATTTAAAACTTCTAAATTAAGCTTTACAAATTTTATACTATGAGACTCTTAGGCGCCACCATAGCCAATAGAATTAATGTATCTAAGCTCAGCGTTTTTTTTGGCCGGACAGACTATGTCACTTGTTTTGTGGTCACTTTGTTTTTTGTAACGTGGGCACGTTGCACATTTTGGCGATCCAGACTTTTTAACGCAGTTTTTAACGGTCATCAGGTGCCCTAGTTTGCCGCAGTGACCACAAGTAGGTTTTGCTTCTTTGCAGGTCTTGGCAGCATGTCCATACTGCTGACAGTGGAAATAGCTTGTTACTAAGGTGAAATCTCTCACAGTACAAGATGACCAATTTATGAACACCCTGTCCTGTGCAATGAGAGTCTTGCGGATTTCGGGAGGTACTTCGATAATGTATTTTGAGGCAGCCGTTTTCTGGTCATTGGGGTAAATCGCTACGGAGCTGAAGTTGCTGGGATGCATAAAATTGTTCATACCTTTCTTTACAATTTCGGCGAAAGAGGTGGAATTTAGGGTCGCTTTATTGTTAGTTTTTTATGGCCTCAATAATTGAATTAATTTTTACTGATAAGTCCTGATTTTCTTTTAAGGTCCGTATGCAGATCTGGGCTTGAAGGGCTTTTTGTTTGAGTGCTTGATACTGAAGAGCCATTTGAGATGTGCCATGTCCTATTTTACGGCACAGGTTATATATTCGTAGTTTTTGATCAGAGTTTAGTTTTCCATCGGCAGCTGTCGTACATTCTTCGTCAAGGCAATGTTCAATCGAGCTCAGTCAGTTTTGCAGTTCGGCTGTCACCCCAATGTCCATTGTTTTGTCACTGTCCTGGAGATCTTGGCCCTCACTGGTAGTCCGGGGTGGGGAACGGGTGGTGAGGTGGCTCCGGTTGAACGGGCTACCTTCACTCATTATTATTTATAGTTTTTCATTTACACCTGAGTAATTATGTTAGATGCATAACAACTCAATTTCACTTCACAGTTGCAACGAGCACGCACAAACACATAAAGTAGGTCAATCAATTTCTTGTACATTCAACATAAATAATAAAAATAGGCAATATTTAAACACGTCCGCTCGCAACGGCTTTGCGAGAACCTATCTCACCTACATGAATTACGCACAAATCTTTCACTAAGCTAAGTAATCTAAGCCAATCATTTAATTTATTAATGGATATGCAATCGATTGAACCATCGGTTATAGACTCGATACAATCTAAGGGTAGGAATTTTAAAGATAACTTTAAAACTCATTACAGCACTATGATTTTAAGATCGGTAAATCACTTATTTTTAAGCAAATCTAAGATGTCACTCTCTGATCTTACCCAGACCGCTTTCTCCCCTTCAACTTTCTTCGCCAAAATTATACCATTTACTACCCAGACCTACTTATAAACTCCATGTAATTTCTTCTTTGTCTTCCATAACAACGTACGTCTGGATTTTGTTAAATCTTCATTAATATAAATTTTATGCACACCGGTACCGCCAGTTATTTTTTTACTCGTTATATCTGCCAGTTTTCTTCGCTGAGCCAGCCAGGAGTCGCGAGTTTCCGTTCCTGACGACTTAAAACCCACAATAATGGGAGCTGGCTTGTCGTTTTGTTTAGGTGGGTGCGTCCGGCTATGCTTTTGAATACTGCGGCATGAATTTGATAATAAGAGATATACAGTAAGATAAAAAAATATATCAGTATTCTAATGGTGTTATTCTTTTTCTGAGTAGGAGTGCGTTCAAAAACATATGCAACCGATTTTTGGGGTTGGTTTTTATAATGTTCTAGTCGAATTTGATTATAATGAGGTTTTTATGGATAGCTGGCAGTCACTTTTCATACCGAATTGCTTTTCTTTTTGTTAGGAAATTCATAGTTTTTTTTAAATCAAAGATGAAAATTGGAAAATTTCTGTAAACAAAACGTGAAAATTGGACAATTTCTGTGAACGGACCGTTAAAATTGACGTAATGAAATGTCAATAAGACCATACTTAGTCAATATTATGAGATATTGTCAATATTATTGTCATTATTGTCCGTTTGTGGGTGAAAAATTACCAACGAAAATGGCCGCAATCATGACGCCATTCCGTTTTCTAGTAGTTTCGCGAATGTTCTCTTTTATTGAACTCTCAACTGAACAAAATCAACTGGCTAGAGTAGGTAATTGTGGCTACTTTTCAATCGGGTTATAGGTTAGGCTAGAACGTTGAAGATGCTGAACCGGAGCGGAGCGAAGCGTATGCAAACAAAAACGACTAGAGTAGGTTATTGTGGCGACTTTTCATGTAAATTTTGATGATTAATTATTTAGGCAACATAAACTCAAAAACTAAAAAAAAACACGAAAAAAACGGGGTTTTTGGTTCAATTATTAAATTATCACATTTATCAGATAAAACTGCCATACTCTGCTTTATAGAATCCAGCTGTTTCGTGAATCCAGGAACGGCACTGACTTTTTTTGGAATATCTTTCAATATTCTTGCGTAATCCTAACTTTCCTCTTCCTGTTCATCTGTGTCGGACTCGTCCTCTTCACAGTTATTGCAGTTTCAGTAGATACGGGATTTACCTGCTTTCAATTCAGCTGCTAATCCCTTAACACCGCCTCTGTGAAAGGTACCTTGGCACGGTACCTGACAAAGGAAATTAGAACCCTTCTTGGATAGAACTTTCTTGCATTTTTGACACTCCATTCTACATAATCCACAAATGTAAACCTATTTCCAGTTCTCTAAACTTGTCGTCTACACTAGAACTGCGTGATGCGTTAAGATAACAAAAACAAGTAGCAACGATAATAAGCAATAATGCGCTCGCGTGTTCTCTTTGACTTACGGTGCGAGACTGATTTAAACCAATATTTAACAAACTGATTATATTACTTATCGCACTAAAATTTAAACTTTTGCTAATTCAGAGGTCACTGTACTCTCCCTATTCCTACGTAGATTAAATATAAACTTAAGCCAGTAAACGCTCGAAGGTTTGATTACTTTTAAAAGTGGGTCCAGACATATTCATTTATCCGTAAGGTATCGTATCAGCGTCGCGATCCAAAAACGCTAGTTTGAACGCCCGGATCGGCTGCGATCGAGACAACAGCATTGCCGTGACACGCAGACGATCCTAAAAAGCGCAATACATGTGATAAGTTTTTAAGTAATAATAATAATAATAATAATAATAATACCTTGGACACTATTTACACACATTGATCTAACCCCAAGCTAGACTTCCATGTATATTGGGTACTAGACAACGATACACATACTTATACATATAAATATTATACTTAAGTAAATAAACAACCATGACTAGGGTACAAACATCCGTTCTCATCAAACAAATATGTCCCATCGGGACTCGAACTCGGGGCCCTTGGTTTCGTAGGCAGGGTCACTGCCGACTCGGGCATTCGGGTCAGATGTGGAAGTGCATGGTGATCCTCAAGCAAACGCTTCGGTCACCATGCACAAATTGTAGTTTTTTGATTTTTGAGGATAATTATATATTTCATAAACGCTTACATCAGGGGGTTGTAGTTAAAAGTATTTATCTTTTAGCTACTTTATAAAGACTCTGTAAAGAATGTGACAACGAGGATACCATACTTCGTATTGCTGCATGTAAACCTGCAATCATATTCGGAAGAGATACAAAGTATATTAATCTTGGCTCCATGTTGAGGTAAGCCAAAATATGTTTTCTATTTGAGCCGCTACTAGCAACAACCGATGCAAGAAGCAACTAAAATGTCATAACAATTTATCATACTTTTATGTCTGGCCCCATTGAGTAAATTTCCATTTGTGTCATTGTTTCTCATGCTCTGTTGTTGGCATGGCACTTTTTGGCAAATAAAAACGAGCTGTAAAAAATCGAAAATAAAACTATGCACATAATTCACCCGAAAGTCCCGTTTTGGTACATGAATCATATCAGGTTCCGACTGCATCACCGAGTGGGGTTACTGCATTCATTCGTTATTTTAAGGCATACATAGCTGCCCGTGGCGCGGCTTCGCAACGAATTTTTGGTATAATAACAACTTCTCGGTCAGAATACTGTTTGCCCATAATTTTAGGCTCACCTGAGATCATCATCGTCATACTAACATATCGCCACGTTGCTGGGAAAAAATATGCATCGCGCCTCAAATAAACTCAACTCTTTGTTTAATTACTTTTATCTACACACGTATCAACTCGCCTCGCCAACGTATCAAATAAACCCTCTTTACTCGCCCTCGATATTCTCTCGCGTGATATTATTATGAAACTCGCCTTTGGCTCGTTTCATAGACCCACTCTCGAGTTTGAATGCCCGCTATTATGTATCAGTCACATAAACTACTATTACTGCGTCCAAAAACCTCACGTTCCGACCAGCATAATAATATACTACTTGGTAAAAAAAAACTCATTTCTTATCTGAATATTAATATATTATGACCATAATGTATTAATATTTCGACATATGACATTCAAATTTCGAAAGCCTACGCCCGACTGCGTGCCGCCCCTAGTTTGTCTGTGAAGTTGGTACTACTGAACAAGCAAAACAAGTGCAGAGCAATGCCACAATGCCGGTCGAAGATGCGGTTCCTGAACACAAAGAGAGCATATGACATGTGTGTGGGTAAACAAATTTATGCAACTGTATTTTTTTTTGATATTTTTGAACATCAAAAAAAATATTATATTTAAAAGGTCGGGTCCCGATGGAATCCCTCCACTTCGCAATTTCTGACCTACCCATTATTTATAATTTTCAATAAATCTCTAGAAACAGGGAACTTCCAAATATCGGGAAACTATCAATTTCCCGATATTTGAAAAAGCGAAGATTTTACCTCTTCATAAAAAGGTGATAGTTGCATTGTAACAAATTACAGACCAATATCCATCCTGTGCTGCTTCTCGAACTTTTTCGAATCTCTCATTTGCCCAATCATTACTCAGCACATAAACATCGCCATAAGTGATTTCCAGCATGGCTTCAGAATGGGTTGATCTGCCGAAACCAACCTGGTATCATTTATTTCTGATATATCAAAGGAAGTTGACTCTGGATACCAAGTCGATACTATTTATACTGACTTTAGTAGCGCATTCGATAAAGCCAGTTACTCGCTCCTAATCGCAAAACTGGAGGCTAATGGTGTACATGGGTCGCTCAACTGCTGTTTCAAATCGTATTTGGAAAGACGCTCTCTGCTGGTTTCAATTAATAGTCATGAATCTCGTTTGTACTTTGCTGACTCTGGAGTTCCCCAAGGTTCACACTTGGGACCAATTTTATTCTCACTCTTTATAAACGACATTGTGACCAAACTCCAGAACTCAAAATGCTCATTGTTTGCTGATGACATGAAAATTTTTAAAACCGTGAATTGCCTTACTGATGCCAGCTTGTTACAAAGCAAAGTTCAACAGTGGTGTACTGAAAACGTCATGGTCAAAAATTCACAAAAATGCTACCATATTAAATTTACGAGAAAGAAGATGCCAATTCCTTCTGTATACAAGATTGGTGATGATGTTTTAAATGAAGTCAACGAAGTTAAAGATCTGAGTGTCACTTTGGAAGCAAAACTAACCTTCATTCCCTATATCAACAATATTACTAAAAAAGCAGCTCAAATGATGAGTTTCATCAGAAGAAATTCCAATGGCTTTAGCGTTCAATCGAAAATACTATTGTACAACTCTCTTGTCCGAAGTCACCTGGAATATTCCTCCTCAGCTTGGAACCCATCTTACGCTCTTCATTCCCAACACATTGAAAGTATTCAGAGATCATTTACTAGGCATCTGGGCTTTATTTTAAGCGGAATATCCCACAGATGCCCGTACAAACAACGCCTTAGCTTTTTCAATATGGTCTCATTAAAAAGTCGTCGTACCCTTCGTGACCTTACGTTCCTACATAAAGTTATGAATGTCAACATTCTATGCAGTGACATCCTGAAATACGTTTTCCTGACAGTACCCTAATAATTATCCAAGACAGCCTATTTCTGAAATTCTACATGGTCCAAATGGTAATACCAACTTACTCAGTCACTCTCCTATAAATAGAATGTGTCAAAGCTTTACCAACTTACTTTCCAAAGATCCGGATATAGACATGTTTTCCAATTCACTCAACATCTTTAAAAGTTACGCAAGAAAAGTAAATTGTTAATATTATTATTGTTGTTATGTTTGGTACGTTAATTATAATTAAGAAGTTTAAAAACGGTTATATTGATGTATAATATGTCATTTATTATTCCATAGTTTAGGTTAAGTATAAACTGTGTTGTTTCTAGGCAAATGCTGTATACATGTATTTGGGTGCACACCAGATATATCTCTAAACTGTACCTTTACTATAATAATGTAATATTAAGTGTGTAACCCTGCTCATGTATCTTTATATAAATAAATAACATGTTTTCAAAATGGCTGTTTTTTTTTGCTTGTGTTTAAACGATAACCAAAAAATTTTAAAATTTAATAATATAATAATTGTGTTTCGGATGATGAAATTCTTTTCATGTTTTGTTTTACTTAAGTTTATGTTTCAAATATGTTTTGTTGTTCTTACATGTTCAACCTAACACGAAGGATAAAGGGGGCTTCACTTCGGTTACCCCCTTTATACTTCACCTATGCCACCGCAGTATTTTGCCCTGATATTTTCTACAACTTTTGGTGATCATTTACCCATTTTGGGTAAGAAAAAAATATTTTGGTGATCATTATATTTGTTGCCGTTTTTATTTATTCAGTTTTTTTATTATTTTTTTTTATCTTAGAACTGAAAGAAAAAAACACTTGATTATACGAGAAACTGTTGAAAAAAGTGACCTGTTGACGAGGCCAGCTGGAAACCCGGACAGACCTACGTTGGACGGACAGACACCGTCTGCGTTACAGCATTTTGCCCAAGCGTCCCAAAGGCGTCAATGATTAATAACGAAGTCCGCTAACGTTTGCCATGATTCTATTTTCAAACTCGTTACTCCAATAAGTTCAGTTGGCACCTTTGGTACAAGTCTTACTATGAGACAAGTATCCCCTTTTCACGATTTTCAATAGACTTGAATAAGCTAAACTGGAGTAGCCACCCTCTCCCTGCAAGCCTCCGGCTTACTGAACCAGTTCGTCGGAGAATGCAAATTTTATTACATCGAGAGCAATGTATGAGCGCCGCAAATTTAATATGTTCGTGCTAGTCATACTTTTAGATTAATATCATGAAGAGTGAAATATTTGGTTCTAGATCTTAGGTGGTATAAGGTGCCATTTTTTAAATATTATATTAAGGCCGCGCCAAGTTTCTTTAAGTCTGAGCGAGCTGTTACGCCGCGAACCAGTAATTTGCGCCATGCTTTGTTGCCGGCTGGCAACAACTCATTAAGTCCCTCGACTGCGCTCATAGCGACCCAATACCGTAATCGGATCTAAAAAAAATTCAAAAACCGACCAAGAGCGTGTCGGAATTCGCACATTAAGGGTTGTGTACCAAATGTATAATATAAACTCAATAAATGTTTATATCTTAAAAACAGCTTTTTTATTTTGTTCAAATAATTTTTTGTTGAAAGTTTTTATTGAGTTTTTTTTAGATTTTCACTCTCTTTCTTTAAAAAGTTACAGGGTCGGACAGACAATTTTTTCCACTTTGGAAGGGTCTGTCGATTTACTTTGAGGAAAAACGGTTTGAACTTCAAAATAATTTTTAAAGACCTATCTAAAGACCCTAAACATAAAGGTTTGATGAAAAAAAATTTTTCGGGTTCAGTTCCATGTAATGTTAAATTTTTGTATAAAAATCGTAAAGCGGTTTACATAATACATCTACATACTAAGTTTCAACTGCGTTGTTATAATAGTTTTGAAATAAAGTTGCTGTGACATACAGACGGACGGACAGACGGACAGACATACTTGACGAAACTATAAAGATTCCTTGTTTCTTTACGGAACCCTTAAAATGGCTGGCTAGCTGGCTGGCATGAGGCAGTGCAAATAATAATCCATGTTTTTGCACGAACATTTTTATTTAGTAATATACGACATATGCAAGAACAATCTATTGGATTTGAAACGCATAATAATTTTTTTTTTCCTAAAAGAAGTTTTTTAGATACACAAAGCAGTGTCACGTCTGCTATGTGAAATCCGGCCCAGCCCCCGCTCCCTCCTGTCATTAGCTGCGACACGTTTTCTGTTTGAAATTGTCTCTAAACGCTCTAAGGTAATAGTACTTCAATGTATACGGATGATAAATTCTGCGGAAATAAGTACATGCATAGTCTTCCTTCAATGCAGCGACTATTTGACCTCCATTTATAGGTTCTATGATCCTGGTATACAAAACTCACTTCCTCGATATTCATCTTTTCAAACAAGCCCGTCAGTTATGAGTAAGTATTTCTGAATTATTATCAAAGTCACAAAAGTGTTATAAACTTACACTCTAACCAATTTACTCAAGTAATTGTTATATTCTAATCCAAAAACGAAATTTGTTGCGCGCTCGTGCAATAAAAGAGATTTTCCGGCCATGAATGACATTTACCCACCGAATAAAAAACTTTACAAAGAGCAAGAATTATTCGTAACTTAGGGTTCCTTACAGTGTGATTCTAACTTTGTTTGTTCAGGTTAGATTTAGCAACAGCGAATTACATTACTCAATAATATTTAAAAAAGAGAACTTATATGTACCATCTACTATTTCGTTTGCAGTAAGAATATATTTTGTTAAGACACCTTTGAAACAGAAAATTCATAAATAATACTAATTAACTGCCAGAGTTTCTAAAAATAATATATATCCTTCACAATTGTACATAGGCAGTCCAGCATAGACGTCGTAGGATAATAACATTGAACATCTTTTTGTCTAAGGTATATTCTATAAGGTAAATGCTTGCTTATTTTATTGAATTATTTAAATAGAATTTTGTCTATTATTATTATTATTACGAGCCGTTTATGTACCACTGCTGGGCAAAGGCCTCTCTCCCCTTCTTCCACTCCTGGCGGTCTTGAGCGGTCTTCCACCAGTTTTTATCCCAGAGACCCAATTCGTCACTCCATCTTTTCCTGGGTCGGCCACGCTTTCTCTTTGCACATTGCGTGGCTCTTTTGGCCAAAGAACTAAATTTTTATTTAAATTGGTACCTATATGAATCTGTATTAATATTGTAATTGAATCTTGTCTATATTTCATAGTGGAATATTTCAGAAACTGTTTTATATTGTAATTGAATCTCGTCAATATTTCATAATGGAATATTTCAGAATCTTTAGGTATTTATATTGTAATTGAATCTTGTCAGTATTTCATAATGGATGATTGTGTCGGTTTGGCATTTTCTGTATTAGCACAAATAAAACAATGTAAATAATTAATTAATTAATAAATAAACCAATAAATCTATATAAATGACGTCAGAAAACCAAACAGGCTTCTTAACCGTTTCATTTCGACCGTTTATTTTTTTACACAACGAAATTATTATTCTGCCCAGCCCACATAATTCCGTTTCTTACTGTAATCGTCACTAGTAGGCTCACATGTGGCATAAGTAGCTAGGTTTTTTTTCCCAGCAAACACATTGACATCTTTGTATAGTAGAACTAGGACGACGACGGCGGAACCCTGGTATCCTCAAAGCTCGTTCCGGAAAATATTCCGTTACACACAAAAGCATTTTTGACACCGAATAATTCGGTGATTGACGTTCACCTGCACAATATATTCAAGTTTATTGTGCGGCCAGTAGCTGTGAGCCATTTATAACTACGTTACTATAAAAAAGCGTGTTGAAAAGCCTTTCCTCCGGTGACAAATGATGAATGGATAAAGCGTAGAAACGAGTGTTTTTAGTGGATTTAGTAGTGAAATAAACTGAATACTGGTTCTGGGCAGTATTACTGATATCTTTCGTAATAAGATCCCTTTTCCGTTTCCGTTTCCCTAAGATACATATAAGAAGCTCAAGGGATTTTGTCAAAATAGTATGATCAGCTATTTATTTCTAGGTCAAAATATTTCTTTTACCGAAAATTATACCCACCAACTCACTACACTTTCATACACACAACCACCACTCCTTACACATCCTTATACAACACACACAAACCCATCCGTCTCACACCCCTCCCATCTAATTAATTATACTACGACGACAAACGAGTATTTCCAGCAATTACCTGACTCCATCTATACTATAATCTTTGTACTATATATACCAACTTATATTCAATTCTAATCTCAATATTTACTATCAAAATACTCGTGGACTTAGAAGTAAACTACATACCCTTTACCAAAACATTCTAAGCGATGATTTCGACATTATCTCCATTACCGAGACCTGGTTATTAGATAGCATTCTAGATACAGAAATCTGCGATAGTAGATACGACGTATTTAGAATCGATAGAAACCGCACTCTCTGTGGAAAACGAGATGGAGGCGGAGTTATGATCTTGGTCCGGTCTTCGCTAGGCGCCAAAGCTCGCCCAGAGTGGTCACAGGATGGAGTTGAATGTCTCTGGGTGACGATTCCGGCCGACAACCTGCGAATGCACGCTGGTAGCATCGACTCTGCTATCTCCAATCAGGATCTACACATGTGTACCGCATATGCCCCACCTGATTCGCGGTTCTCTAAAACTTTAGCGAATGATTTACGTCAAATCAATTTACTACTAAATAAGGTTCTCTCTCAATCCCCTAATGCACATATTTTAATAACTGGCGACTTTAATATGCCCAACATTGTGTGGAGCTCGGACGGCTACACCACACAACTTCATCAAGGTTCCGTAGAGATTCAAGATGCCAGTGCCAGTCTTTTAGAGACATTCTCTATCTGGAACCTACAACAATCAAACTTCATTAAAAATTCCAGTGGCAATATCTTGGATCTGATTGTTTCTAGTTTTCCGGCAGATGTCAAGACTTCTCAAAACCCTCTTAGCAGGGTTGATAAATATCACCCGCCACTTGAAATCACAATTAAGGACATCTTTGCTGGACCACTGGTGGAATCGAATTGCACTAAATATAGATTTCGCAAAGGTAACTATGATGAAGTCAACAGGTTGCTAATGGATGTTGACTGGGATAAATCACTCTGTGTTTCTGACTTGGACCACGCTATATCCATTTTTAACGACAAACTTACCGATATTATTACAAAATGTATACCGTTAGACACTCGTCATAAGAAATGTAACTATCCAGTTTGGTATAGCACACCGTTACTTAAAATAATACACGAGAAAAGCAGAGCTCACGCAAAATGGAAACGTTTCGGCAATCCCCGTGATTACGACGAATTCTCTTTGCTTCGGAGTCGACAAAAGTTCTTTCACGATCAATGCTTTAAAAAGTATATCGCATCAATTCAACAGAACATAAAATCCGACCCGAAACAACTATGGGCGTACGTCAGAGCACGTCGTGGCAGTTCGGCCTATCCGAAGAAATTCGAGCACAACAACAGCACTTACGAAAAGGGTGAAGACATATGTGCCGGGTTTAACAATTTCTTCTCTTCAGTATTTATCAAACCTGCAGCCACTTACGTGGATAAAGAGTTAGATCCTCCTTATTGTGATGATGGTAGTATTGTGAGCACCATACAAAGTACACCCGAATCGGTGGTAAAATACTTGTCACTCTTAGATCCCAACGGTGGGGCCGGTAGTGATGGAATCCCCCCATATTTTATTGTCAGGTCCGCCAAGAGTCTCTCCATTCCACTTAACATTCTATTTAACATTTCCATTAAAAAGGGTACATTCCCAACCAAGTGGAAAGAGGCTCTTGTGGTACCTATACATAAGAAAGGTTCTAAGCTACCTATTTCAAATTATCGCCCCATCTCAATTCTTAACATATTCGGTAAGGTGTTTGAGAGAATTGTTTATGACACTATCTATGGAACATTAGCAAAAGGAATTCCCCCGCAACAGCATGGCTTTTTGAAGGGCCGTTCTACCGTCTCGAATCTTGCAGAATTTGTACATTATGTCCTCCGAGCAATGGATGGCAGGATGCAGGTTGACGTGGTCTACACGGACTTTGAAAAAGCTTTTGATCGTGTGGACCACGTCATCCTGCTCCGTAAGCTTTATAGGTTGGGTCTTCGTGGAGATATTTACAGGTGGGTCTCGTCCTATGTGTCTAATAGATGTCAAGCGGTTGTGCTTGGTGGTTTCAGGTCAGATTTTGTGAGCGTTTCTTCTGGTGTTCCACAAGGATCACATCTGGGTCCGTTATTTTATAATGCATACCTATACGATATATATACAGTATTTAAAAATTGCCAATTTATAATGTATGCTGATGACAAAAAGATATTTGCTAAAATACGTAGCGTTAATGACTGCATTGGATTGCAGGACGATCTGGACCGGCTCTCTGAGTATTACTTCAACAATCGCATTAATGTCAACATCTCCAAGTGCCTTCAGATCTCCTTCACTCGCAGTCCAAACCCAATTGTCCATACATACTGCTTTAAGGATCAAGTAATAGCACGCGTTAACACTGTCCGCGACTTGGGCGTGACCCTCGACGCTAAACTTACTTTCGATCAACACATAGACGACATCGCCAACCGCGCCTACAGAAATCTGGGATTTATATTTCGTACGTGTGCTGCGTTCAATGATATTACATGCATAAGGGTCCTCTATTTTGCCTACGTGCGTAGTATTTTGGAATACGCCAGCGCTGTTTGGTGCCCACAATACATTACACACAAAGATCGATTGGAGGGTATCCAGAGAAAATTTGTCCGTTATTTGGACTACCGAACTAAACGTAAAAACTGCGACTACCTTACCTCCTGTAAATATCATCATGTGATGGATCTTAATAATCGTAGAATGGCTCTCGATATGTCTGTCCTGCACGACATTCTCAGCGGTCGTATTGATAGTACCACCCTTGTCGAATTGGTTGGCTATCGCGCTGCCACCACACGCACGCGCCACTCGGTAAACTTAATGTTCCACACACCCAACGTTAATACTAAATACGCCCAAAACTCCCCTTTACTTCGTATCCTAAACTTATACAATAAACGGTTCAGTTCTATTGACCCATTTGATTGTACAAGGAACACATTCAAGAGTCGAACTATGAAGTTACTCAGTCACTCAAGCACTTAATATTATAATCCCCATCCCTTTCCCTCCCCTCCTCCCCTTCCTCAACATTCAAAATCACTAGGGCTACATATCTCACTATCTTTCTCCAATACACCATCACATACACTCCACATATCACACATCACACTCGTCCAACACTCTAATTCTAATCTTACTTAATTATATTTTGTTTTGTTTCTCCTCAATAACCAAATTTATACATTGTTCGTGCTTTCACTATCATTATATAAATACATGTTTAAACCTTTAACCTTATAAATTGCAAACGTTTTAGTTCCTAAACTTATATATATTTGTATATCGGTGGACATCTGTTATTGGCCTGCTTCACTGTACTGTTTTGTATTGTTATATTTTTACTGTAATGTGCTGTTGATGTCCCAAATAAAATAAATAAAATAATAAATAAATAAATAATAAAAAATAATAAGGAATTGGGAAAAATATTCATGTTTTTAAAATTGAGATTCAAGTTTATTAATTGCAGACGTTATTGACATCTATACTTAGTATAAAATATATTTTACTCAAACAAAGCAAGTAATGTGCTCATTATTTTGACAACCTTCTTTGAGCAAAGTCGACATTGCCGCGCTACTTAGAGGAGCCAGTGATGTCTGCGCTATAAAAGCCTCGACCTTGGGCTGTTATTCCAGCTTGTCCATCAAAGGCTGCAAAGCTGATCGCGCTGTGTAGGCCTTGAGCTGCGCTGTGCTGCGCTTTCGGCCACCAACAGTGCGACCAGCAACGCAGTCATTAAGTCTTTATTGTCAATTGTCAATTGTAAGACTGGCTGGTTTCCGCAACTCGACGACGAAAGCGCCCATTTTGCGTGTGGGTGGGAATGCGATATCATTCGAGCCAATCCAACTCCTCCAGGAACGCCTGCAGGCCCTTTACGTTACCGACTATCCCTGGAAGGTTCCTCGATTGACCGAGGTGTTTAGCCCTGTAGTCATTAAGACTTTACAGACCGCGACAGTAATGTACTATTGCCGAATGCAAAAGCAAATGCAAAAGTGATTTAACAAAACCAGCCCTCATATTCGCTTTCTTCAAATGCATAACGTACGTAGTTATTCTCAAATTCCCCCATAAATTATGTGATTTATATGACTTCCTCACAATCACAATAAAAATAATAGCGCGATATCCTCGCCATTTTTAAAATGGTGGCCATATTTTCAAAAAGCGCCAAGTTTTGTACAAATTAACCTCCTCAGAAACTCATAATCTTCGCAAATTTATCCTCGTAAACTGATAAGTCTGATTATAAATAATTTATTCTAAGCGAGCACTTTAATGTATTCTCCAAGGGATCTGATTAACATAATTAAAAATAATTATTGTACTAAAATGAGGTCAAATGGAAGGGTATGGTTGTGTTTTTAATAGACTGGTACTTGGTCACTTTTCCTTTAACAATCGGCTAATTTAGCCACAGTAAGACAGTGTTATGTTTTTCATCAATATTGCATACTCGCATGTTGTCAATTTTTAAGGTTTTTATTTGGAAATAAAAGGTCCCGGTTTAGTATTTTGGGAGTTAGGGTTTGTGACATTGCTATTCTTCTTACTACACAGAAGTGAAGGAACAGAAAGCAATGTACGCTCCTGTATATGTATTCATATTTCAAATGTAACTGTTTTTTTTTTAGTTAAGTGGCGAGTTCCTGATGATCTTATTTTTATAAAGTGTTCACTAAAAAGCGGATGCTGATGATGATGATCATGAACAATTGTAACCCTTGCTTTATGTAACACATTTATTACCCTTACCAAAAACTTAGATCAGAAATAAAATAACAAAACAATTTTTAGTCAAGATAGGTATCATCCGTTGAACGCTTCCCAACAAATTTACATCACAATCGAGTCAAAAAGTTAACAAAATCCTCCTGTTCTTTTGAACAATGTACGGCCTGAAATGCAAAAGAGGTTTAATTCATTTTGCTTAAACAAAGGTGCTTCAACTCAAAGTTGCTGATTTGCATTTGAATGTCCAGTTTAAATCGTTCTCTTCATACACGGTCTTGAGACTTGAAGGATGAAGTGGAGTATTTTATAATTAAAATATTGTGGTCTAAATTTAAAATAAATCGTAAGTTTTCTTATCTTCGACTTTTCTAATGGTTCTTATCTTGAATTTTACCACCAACCAGAAAGCGTTGCATAGAATACAAAACCTGTTTTCGATTTTCTCGCCAAATTTTTTTAGTTTTAGTAAGATTTTGTGAATATTTACACTTTGTCACCGGTAATAATCATTTCACCATATATTGAAAGTACCCACCCCATGAATTAACAGAATATGATATGAATGCTTCTGGATAGTGTAAACCAGAATCACGATTCAGAAGTATCTTGCCACAAAAATTATGACTGAAAGATCAATAGCAATCCTGAACTGAAAACGTGAGTTCTTGTGAGTTTCGTCCGAAATTCAATTTTGAATTTGAGATTTCCGACAAGTTTGTGTTTTCAGCAAATGTTTTCATTGTAACTATCCTCCGTCCCCAACAAAAATTGATTTTCTTTCCAGCAAGAAACTATTTTCCGTTTCATTGCGAACAATATGGTACCGTCTTTTTGCCAAATTGTTTCAATATTTTTACTTATGTTGATAAGTTCGTAAAAGGAGATCTAGAAAAGACAATTAGATGAACCGTACGTAATATCCATAATATCGGATAACAAGTTAATCAAGGTGAGGCAACTACAACATTTATAATAAACTTTTTACTTTATAATTTTTGTCATATAAATAGCTAGCTAGCATATAGCTTGTTAAACAAATTATGTAAATATCATCTTATTTACACGACATATATGTCTGCTTACACTTACTTATGGAAACTTTACGAATAGTAGACAAAAATGATCACAAATACAGAATAAGTAAGGGCCTAAAACTAGTTTTAGTCATTAAGTTTATAATAATATTACCCATAATTTCAGTCAACGAAATGCTTTTACGAGTCATTGCCATACAGCCTCCAACACACACAAAATTAATGCATACGTAAAAGGAACACCAAAAAGGATGTGAACATATTTTGGAAAATGTTTCACTTCCCGAGAATTTTCCTAAAAATAAACCGAGAAATTGTCACGTTTTCAAATAACCATCGATTAGGTCACAGATTTTCGTGGTTTTTTCAGACTTTGAGTATTAGTTTGTGGACTAACTCCCGATTTTTTCTTCATTTTCTTTTATACGTTTGTTTCATCACTGTAATGTTATGTTATGTTTGGTTTATAAAAATAAAACAGCTGCATTATATTAGATCAAATAGTTGTAAATTCTTCTGGTAGTTGTAATGCCTGAGTTCAACAATTGATCTCTCACTTATTTCACACCTCACATATATTATATATAGAGGTACGACAAAGTCACTGATTAATAGAACGCATTGACAAGCTCTTAAATAACGAAGCATGAACTAAACTTGTGACAAAAAAATATCGAGAAATCACGCCACATTTTCACGTTCCTATAAAGTCAAGCATCGCGACGTCACTCGTGCATGAGTTTCTGAAAACATTGTGAATTTCTCGCCAAGTTTCGGCTCAAACTTTGACAGGTTACGCCACTCGCTGATGAGACGAGTTCAAGAGTTTCTTGTCTCCGGGGACCTTCGCAACTTTGCCGCGTTTTACTGATTACCTACACCGCTTGCTTGGGAGGGTAATGAATTCAGTTCACTGTACAGGGTGAGTTTTATAATGCTGATCTTTTGGGAAATTACCCGTCGTCGTGATTAACAACATTTATTAATATGATCTCGAGTAAATTTTTAGGGTCTTTGTAAATCACACGAGCTGCTGACTCCTACTAATGTAGGGTAGTACATAGCTATGTCTATACATACATAGCTATGCGTGCTAGTCGTGGATGGCTAAATAGCTTAAATTACAAGATAAAACTTAAGAAATAGTAGATTATAAACCGAGGGTATAAAGCATTGCTTTAAGTCACGGGGGCAATATTGAATCTTGAACGTGATAAATGACTCCCAAATCCTCGCTCGCTCTACGTGAAAAAGAAAAATGAAAAAATATTTATTTATCAATATAAGAAAAATATACACGAGGGTGTTATGGATTCCTTCTCGAGCAAAGCAAGGAAATTAAGACTAGGTCCTGAGTGCAGTGAGGGGATCAAGCGCAATCTAGATAATAACAGCTTTATCCCCGAGGAGTATAGTCCAATTTTCTCCCAATGTGCGAGTAAGTAACCAAGCAAGGCTACTAGATTGCAGCGTTATGCAAAACTCGCGGCTTCTCTTTTATTTAAAATCTGTTCTTTCAGCTTCCCTTGGCCAGCTCGATTTTCGAATATAAGCTGGGGCGCTGGGTTGTGCGTCATGTGGACACTATGACTATAAAGTATTATTTAGTAAAATAGAACATTTTACGAAGTCAGACTTTTTGGAAAATAGAATAAAAAACTACGAGAAGTTCAAATCGAAGTATTAACCAGAGGTTTATTATGATATTCAGTACAACATTACCATAAATACATGCTTTACGTAAAGTTTGCATGACATACAGAGTGTTCCACTTAATTTAAATTATATAATAAAAAATTCAGTATGCGTTATAGACCCTGTATAATTTAGCATTGTCGACGTGTAAAAATTGTTAATAATCTTGAGTACCTTAAGTACCCAAAAAGTTAAGTAATTTAAAGCATCCTGTTTTTCTAAATTACGTTTCTCATTATTAAGTTCATGTAAGTATGAATATTGTAAGAGTGTTCTCGTAGAACTGCTGGTAAAACCATACTAATTTGGACCTCTATCACCCCGCCATGGCACCCTGGTTACCTACCGTTACCGTGGTTGCCATGTTTGATTCAGTTTGCACTATGGCCGGGTCAATGACCGCTATCGCACTATAAATCAATATATATTAATCTAAAGAATAAAATAAATATATTTTATTTTATTTTCTTTTAAAAACCACGGCAAATATAATAACAATTATTTGAAGTGGCCACCTATGTAGGAAGCGGTATAATTAGCAAGAAGTTGTGAAGTTGCCATACTATTCCACTCACTCCACGATTTGCTTCAAGGCTTGCAACTTCCAATAACTTCCAATTATTTCCGGTATTTGGCTACGCAAAATAGTTACCTAACTACTTTTTACCCGACTAAAGCGAAGCCAAAAGGAGAGGTGTTTGACCGATATGTATATATGTATGTAGTACGTAATATCGTAGTATCATTTGTGTCACCAGAATATCTTAACTACGGAAACAAATTTGACAAATTAGTAGTATTTAAAAGTGTCTTGATTGTCCACTAGTTATTAGGTTAGGGCTTTGCCACATCTTAAGGAGCTTTCGACACATGAGGCCCTTATTATTCTACGAAATTGTTTGTCCCAGCCGAGCTTAACATGTTCTTTGCGAACGGCTCCGGTCTGGATGTGCAGTGGGGAGGCAGATTCATACGACCTAGCTTTGAAGAATATTTTGAAGACGATTTTGAATGTGAAGATGTCTCCCTCCCAGTGGTCACTGGCAGCACTTCCTATCAGATTTGGTGGTTTCGGCATTCGTCGCCTACAGGACACGGAACTCCCGGCTTTCTTAGCCTCTTCACATGGGGTGTTTAAACTTGTCACTCGGATTTTGAATTTTAATGGTGACAATTTGAACATTCCTTTTGCGGCCGAGGCTTTGGCCGTCGGGACCACAGGGTTGTGGGGTTCGCAGGGTAGGGCCTTCGTCAAGGACATTGGGCGTCATTTGAGGGACCGAGGATTTGACCACCGCTCCGGATCGTTCCTGTCACACAGGATCCCGCTAGCTGTGCAGCGCGGTAATGCTGCCTTAGGGCGGTTTATTTTTATAGATATGTATTTTGTTTCTTAAGTTCAGTTATGAAAAAACTTATTTATGTCATTGTATTTTATTGTAGTTATAGTTACTAGACCTTAGACTGTCGCCTTTAATTTATGTACAGAATAAAGATGGTTATTAGCTTTGTGAAGTAACTTAACTCAATATGGCGCCCTCTAGAAGGCAATACATCATGTTTTTTTTTTAGTTGAACAGGATCGCATTTATTATTGAATAATATTTTATTATGTGATTATGAAATGTGCTTATTAAGCTATTGCTTAATAAGCACATTTCATAAACATAAAGGTTAATTGATTAATGCTACCAATCAGAATTAAAAAAAATTATGTATCATTAGAAGCGCCTTGATTGTCCAGCCATGGCTCACAGTAACATCGAATATCGATAGCTTTCATACAATAAAGGGGTTGTTTTTAGACCGTATACTGGTAATGGTTAGGGACCCGGACATAGAAGGGAGGTCTGATTATCTGATGGACGTTAATTCCATTTTTTCCCCTCCAACAAAAAAAAATACTTAATAGTCCACTTATTGTTTATGTAGGTAGATAGGCTATGTGACGTCACACTATATACAATATGGCGTCCTCTAGAGGATAAAAAGTCATGGAGCAAAACAAATTTGAACAGGGTCTTGTTAGATATCAAATTAAAGTCAAAAAGACAAAAAGTCAAAATTCCTATTACATTTACCTAAAAGTATTTATAAATATAATAAAGGAGCAAACGTCTTAATTATTTTCTGTATCGATTCTCCTTTACAGTGGACCACTGTGGGAGGAGAAGGGCGAGGAATCTCCCACAAGTACAATATTACAAATAATAAGCAGGAATAAAAAAATAGAATAGTAATTTATGTGACTGATACATAATGGAGGGCATTAAAACTCGAGATTTCGGCTCGTTTCATAATAATATTACTCGAGAGTTTTAATGCCTAATTATGTACAGTTACAAACACTAGTTTATCTACACATATATCATAAGCTATTTTGATGTGTTCAGGAACCGCATGTTTGACCGGCATTGTGGCATTGAATTGTTTAGCTTGTTCTGTAGTACCAACTTCACAAACAAAGTAGGGTCGACACGCAGGCGGGCGTCGGCGTTCGAAATTTGAATGTCATAATATGCAGAAAATTTACACATTATGGCCATAATGTTCTATATTCAGATAAGAAATGAGTTTTTACAAAGTAATTTAACATTATGCTGATCGCAACGTGCGGTTTTTGGACGTGTTCTTGGTTGAGTTAGTTTAACCCCATAAAAACCTAACATTTAAGTAATCTTGAACATTGTTATATCCCTTTTATGTTTTTCGAGTGTATGAATATATATTTTGTGGGACGCTCAGTAGCCTAAACGGCTTGAAGGATTACAGCTTGAGAGGAGTCGTTAGATTTATCTTAACTGTAAAAGTGTCACTAAGTTTATCAAAATAAAAATAGAAGATGGCTTATGTTTCACTATCTGATATATTTTTTATTTTACCGAGGCGCAACTAGTGTCAAATTATTGCTTACAAACATTATAGCTATATTTAAATTAGGAAAATGTTACTAGATTCTTGCGTACATTCATTATATTTTCGAAAATCAATTGACAAACTACAGTTAGTACGTTAATTTCTTTAAAAAATACCTTAAGGAGTCTGTGCGTTTTGAATAATAAATTGCTCGAATAGCTCTTTTCCGTAATATCAAAATTGTTTGATTGAATGAGCACATTCCTAATAATTATAAAGCTCTTGCTTGCGTTCAGTCCAATCGTTAGAAGTGCATTGAACACACCCGGTGGTAATCGTGTTAGTACTCTTTAGAACGCGTCGAACAAACTGTCAAAGCTGCAATTTTTTTAGATCAATGTTAGTCTTATTTACGTAACGGGGGTATCAAATCATTGTGAACCTTGAATAAATAACTATGAGCAACATTATTCCGCAAAAGTTAAACCTTAATAATATAAAATATAAGTTATATATAATCCAAAGATCAATTTATCTCCCACTGTTATAATATCTATTTTAGATAACATTGATTCAATTCATAGGAATGAAAGAAGTTGTGAAGATCACAATCATTGCTATTTGAGTAGGTGCTTGAGTAAAAAAACGAATTCTAAGGACAAGTTGGCAAATGAGTGGA
Source organism: Argyresthia goedartella (assembly GCA_949825045.1). Taxonomy (NCBI): domain Eukaryota; kingdom Metazoa; phylum Arthropoda; class Insecta; order Lepidoptera; family Argyresthiidae; genus Argyresthia; species Argyresthia goedartella. Next base: position 8,157,497 of record OX463833.1, read on the forward strand.
CACTTTTTAACTTCGGCAAACTTTAGACCGACCTAGATGTTACAAGTGCCCCAACAGTTTCGGCTGAATTAATATTTGATGGATATACTTAAGGTTTTCGGTCAGAATAGTTCATACAAAGGGTAAAGGTATAACTTGTTTGGTTTCTGCAGTGGTCTGATTGAAGGGTTCTAGTTTGGTTTGGGGTACAAAACTAACAATGCTTCAAAGGACTCATAATTTCTGAAATATTCTTAGTGTGGGCCCGCTGTTGAATAAGAAATAATAGTAGGTGTACGATAATTTATTTCTTAATTCATATGCACATTATTAATTATTTATTTTTATAGAGGGACATACGTTGCTTCTGGCCATGTTCAAGCATACTCTGTGTCGTGAGAACCAGAAACAGAGACGTCAGCTATAAACAATAATTCAAAGTCCTGAATTATTGACTGATTGACTGACCACTGAAAGAAGAATAAAATTTCATAAACTAATAATAAATGTGAAATATTAACTGCACATCAAAAATACTGAGTTGCACAGCAGATAAAGGGGGTGAGCGAAGCGTAGCCCCCTTTATCATTAAATATTTATGATTTTTATGATCTAATATTTATGATTTAAAGATGTATGTACTCATTAAATATTTATCACATAAAAAGTGTTTATGTTGATCCTTTTTTGCTGTGCAAAGCAGTATTTTTTATGTGCAATTAAATACTAGCCATAATAAATAATAAATAAATATTAGAGGTCAATCTCACACAAATCGAACTAGGCCCATAGTATCATAGTTAGCTCAATAAGGCTTGTGATATGGGTACTAAACGATTATATATTTAATAAAGATAAATACTTATGTAAATAACTAAGAAACATCCAAGACTAAGTAACATATATTCATGACCTTCACGCAAATATTTTCCCTTACCGGGATTCGAACCCAGGATCCTCAGCATCGTAGGCAGGGTCACTGCCCGCTAGGCTAAACTGATCGTCTCATAATTAAATAAACCAGTTGCATTACATAGAATATAAGAAACTCGACTCAAACAATGAAAAACACCAATGTTATCATGTTGCCCCGACGTACAAATATGTATATTTCGCGGACATGATTATCACACGGTTGAAACTTTCAACAACTTTCTCAACCTAGACGCTTTGACTCTTAAATACGTCTATATCTTTGGTTCAAACCGCCAACTGCCTTAATGATAGTGAAATGTTCATAAAAAAATGTAATAAAATTCACTCGAAAGGACATGGGATAGTATTTAGTAACATTACAATAGCTCGCATTACAAACCAACTCTCAGAAACAAGATATACCTGTTATAATAATAATAATAATATATTTACCTTGCGTATTATGTAAACAACAATAGTATGTAACAAATGTAAAATTACAATATTTAATATCTTACCACTTTTCCGTTATAGATTTTAAATTTTATTACCATGGCATAATTATTAGTTATTTGAACATACGTGTATTTGAGGGTAAACTGTACATTAACCGAAACAGTGGCGCGTTTGCAAACCTAAACAAGGTCATCAAGGTTATCACATTCCATTATACACGCTTTGCCGTGGGTATCACAGGTGCTTGCACCTTTAAGACCACACGTGGGAGTCAGTGAAATATTATTTACTACCGTAATTCATGGCTCCTAGAGATTTTTTGCAGTTAGAGCCTCTTTTAATGTCATCCCAAGTTTTACAAAATGTATAAATAGTAATTAACTACGTCTATACAAGTAAATTGCCGCCTTCTGTTATGGCCACAATGATTATGTGACCAGAAGATTCAAAAGACAACTAAATGAAGAGTTAACATCGGACTCCCCCACTATGCTGGACGAGATGAAGTCTATGTTCGTAAACTTCGAAACTAAGCAAAATTCTAAATTCGATAAGCTCATGGACACGATGATTATCATTAAAGACCAAAATAATGACATACAAAAGAGTGTAGACTTCCTCTCTACAAGGTATGATGAACTACTTCAACAATTGGCCAACATGGAACAAAAAAATAAGTCCTACGAACAAAAAATTTAATACTTGGAGAGTAAAATCAAGTTACTGGAGCGTAACTTTCGCTCAACCATAGTAGAAATAAAGAACGTCCCTAGACAACCCTCTGAAAATAAGTCACTTTTACGGTCTGTGGTAAAAAAAGTTGGCTATGTGATAGGCCAGCCTATTTCGGATTCGGATATTAACGACACTTATCGTTTAAAAACCAAGGACGAATCAACTAACCACATAATTGTGAACTTCACCACAACTTTATATAAAGACGGCTTCCTAAGAAATACCGCAAAATATAACAAGGCCCACAAGGGTACGAAGCCGAACACATCCCATCTCCAGCTTCACGGTCCTGCTCAACACGTCTATATCAATGAATCCCTAACGCAAAAAGGAAGGAACCTAGCGTATCTCGCCCGACAGGCCGCCAAAGCGAACAACTATCACTCCACCTGGACGTATCTGGGTATTTCCTACCTGAAGAAAACCGAAGATTCGCCGGCGGTTCGCATTTTCAATGAGAGAGACTTAGATAAGTTAAACACGAAATGACTAGCAAATTTTAAAGCTCCTTTTAATTCTTACTCTTCCATTTATATTGTCAACATCTCTGTAATTATTGCTTCGATACATTGTATCCCCTACCCTATCCCAGATCACTTGAACTACTCAACACCCACCACCCCCACTCTCACGAAAACTATTCATGACACTACACCACTTGCACATAGACATACAAAAACAGATACATATATTTACACACATACACATACACATCTACGAACACATACAATACACACACATACACTACAATACATATATCCTACAAAACATTCCTCACCCGAAAATTGTTCAGATATCTCGTTCACCTATTATACCATGCTTTTACACATGCTTTCACACCTTTTACACAAGCTCTCTCACACCCTTTCATACATTGTCTACGTGACAAACCCTGTCAAACTTACATCTGATCGAAATTCACCTGGTTTAACTTATTACACTCACAATGCTTGACACAAATGATATAATTAAAGACCTGGATAATTTTACTATCTGTCATTCGTCAACATGTGATATAGAAGATTGCCCGAACATAATATCTAAGCCGGTACATACTATTAAAATATTACATCAGAATATTCGTAGCGTCAATAAAAACTTTCCTAGTCTACCAACACTCCTAGAAAGATCTAACACTGACGGAGACTTTATTATTCTCACAGAATGTTGGCTACAAAATAATCCAAGCATTCCTTCACTAGATGGTTACAGCTATATTAAAACCAATAGAAATAAAACTCAAAATGAAGGTGTAATTATATTTTATAAAAATAACTCAACTTTATCTATATCCATTTCCGAACCCAACCTAAGTGATGCTAACGGTCTAACCATAAAAATCGACTCCAGTACTCTTCTGCTGGCAATTTATAGACCACCTGGATATAAAAATGTCAATCCTTTTTATCGAATCACTAAATGACCTCCTCAGTAGCTCCAACTTTTCCAACACTATAATTATAGGCGACATTAATATTGACATTTTGGATCACAACGCCGACATTAATCCACCAACCTACCTTAACCTACTAGCTTCGCATAGCATTTTACCAGCTCACTTATTACCTACTCATGGTAAAACATGTCTAGATCATGTAATGGTTAAAACCAAACTTCCTGCTTCCTGTTATGTTGCCCAAACATCGGTCACAGATCATGACTCGTTAATATTTATACTAGAGCGAGAATTAAATCATATGAAACCATTATCTACAGTCACAAAGATAGATTACGAAGGGCTGGACAAGGACATGGAAAGTCTAAACTTCGACTCGCTCTATGATAACTCCGACCCTAATGTTGCCGCAACACTACTTATCTAAATTATCTAGCAAAATTAAATCAAATACTAAAACTATCTCAGTCCCTAACCGAAAGCGCATAACAAAGCCCTGGATCACACTCGGATTACTACGTTGCATGAGAAACCGGGATAATCTTCACAAAAAAAACAAAAAAAACCCAAACAATGACGTTATCTCTACCACGTACAAACGGTACAGAAATTTCTGCAACGAGCTAATAAAAAAGGTAAAGAATGAATATGAGAAAAAATTGGACATACAACGGGGTAGACCGACAAGAAAACGCCTTTAATATCGCTCCGTACAATTTTATTCATAAAATTAGTCCAAAGTGCACCAAATGTACCAATTTTCATACAAAGTGTAACAGACCAATACATCTTCAAGTGTTTTGTAAAATCTTCAACTTTTATATCAGTGAAACAGTGAAATCAGTGCAAAGTGTGACCGAATTCCCCTGAGTGCACACAAAATCGCACATTTCTCCAAACACCTACATCAACGTTATAATAACGCATCAAGCACTCCATAGAGTTCCCCAATTTCGTACGTGAGCATAGTGACTTGATGGCGCACTGCGTTAACGTTTTGGTCTAATAGCTGAGCGCTCAATCGACCCCGGGTTCGATCCTCGCCCGCCGCATTCACCTTTTTCAATTTGTGTATGCCCAGTGGCGCCCTCTGCGGCCTGCTACCACGAATTAACGACCACTACAATAATAAGACCACTAGCGCTATTATGCACCACTAACACCGAGGATCGTATGAGTCGAGAGGAGATTTGTTCATGGGTCTGTCCGGAGTGTAGGATTTCGATGAAAAAGGGAGGCGACAACACGCTGACACCCGTTGGTACCCCGAAAATACGCCCGTCGTCGTCCGTTACTATAAGGAGCAAGACCCAGCATCTGGTAACCCCCGACATTGATTTCCGTACGACTGAGTATATGGACATCAGAGAGGAAATCCGCAAAGTGCAGCAGGATGTAGCCGCAATAGCAGAAATGCTAAAAAGCATTATTTCGTCTACGACAGGGCTTTCAGCTAAAATGGATGCCATAGTAACTCAGACTGAAAAAGTAGAGTCCAAGTTGACCACCCTAGAGATCAAGCACTCGTCGTCTCTACAACAAGTGCCAATCCGCAGTGTCTCCCAGTCTACTAAAGCTGCACCTGCAAGAAAGAAGAAGACTGAACACGAAAAAGTATCTGCTGTGCGGGATAATGACGTCATGTATCGGGAGAAAATACAAAGAGATATACAGGGTGCCCCAAAAGTGAGCCGTCGCAGTGACAGTGAGGATGTGCCAAGCCTCCCAAGTCTGCTGAACATTACGGTCGGACCGGTCCCTGAACTAACCCTATCCACCGACCGCCCACGAGATAATGCTCCCGTTATCGAAGCTGAAGAGGGCTGGACGGAAGTTAAAAAGAAGTCACACCGACGACCGCAATCTCTCTGCTGTACAACGGGGCCCAGCGTCACGACCTTGAAAGCTGTAGAGCGTCGCAAATATTTACAACTTTGGAAGATGATGTCGGGTCCTGAGGATGTAAAAAAGTATGTAGAGCAACTGTGTGCGCCTAAAGCGGTCAGTGTCGAGCAGCTCTCATCCAGAGGGGACTATAAGTCCTACAAAATAGGAGTTCCCATGAGCTGTTTCGACACTTGTTTCAGCATACATATCTGGCCTGATAATGCAAGGGTGAGAGAATGGATGCCCTTTCGGGAATACCTCGAGGCCTACTACCGCTCTCCGAAAGTCGCAGCCACAGTCAAGCACGACTAAGACACTCTCTATGCACTATCAAAATGTCAGAGGCATAAAAAGTCGGTTGGCGTATTGGCAGAATAATTTGATTATTTTAGAGCACGACCTAGTCGCCACAACTGAAACCTTTTTAGACACGTCCGTCGGCGATGCGGAGGTAACGGCGGGGGGCTGGAGCATACTGCGCCGGGACCGCGCCACCGCGTGCGGAGGCGTACTGCTAGCCGCCCGCCCTGGCATCACGCTTCGCCGACGTCGTGACCTCGAGACAGAAAATGGAGAAGATCTTTGGGCAACCTTCTCTCTAGATGGGGCCCAATTCACAATCTGCGTCGTCTATGTGGATCCCAGCATGATGAGAAATAAGAAAAAAATTACACAATCCGAAAAAGACGCCCAATACCTTAGTTGGTTTACAAAAACCGAGGAGAACATGTCGGAACTAAGTGGAACTTTAATCATCCTGGGTGACCTAAATCTGAACAGTGCGTCAGTGTCTGTTACGAATTATTATTGTTTTTTTCTCAGTGTTTGTAGTCTGTATGAGACGAATGAGGTGAGGAATGCTCACGGTGGCGTGCTTGATGTGGTGCTGCTGCCGGAGACCGTCCGTGGCGTAACTGTGCGCACCTCCGTGTCAGGCAGCATGGTGCCACGCACTGACGCCTACCACCCGCCTCTCGACGTCATTGTGCCGCTGTTGAAAGCGCAAGACGCGGATGGACGATCCGGCCGTCTGGATCCCAGCAACATTCGCGGCCACAATGACTGGAACTTTGCCAAAGGCGACCACACAGTCCTGTATGAGCTCATGTGTAGCGTATCGTGGTACGATGTTGTCGTAGCTCGCCATGTGGAGACGGCAGTTGGCCGCTTTTACGATGCCATTTACGGGGTTTTTAATAAATCGATCCCCAAGAAGACCAGGCCTAATCAACCTTCCAGGCGGTATCCAGTGTGGTTTACTGGTGATATTATTAGGGATCTTGCCACTAAGGCAAAGCTCCATCGTAAATGGAAATCGTCGGAGAGGCCAGCTGACTACTCAGCATTCAGTGAGCTGAGAGCCAACATAAAGTCCCGCGTAGCTACAGCATACACGAACCATATGCTAAATATTGAAGGTAATATTAGATCTAACCCGCGTGCGTTTTGGAAACATGTGAGTGGCCTCAGATAAAAGGGTGGTTTTGAATCTCGGGTCACGCATCAGGGGCAAGAGTGTGTCGGAGAGGAAGCAGCCGCCGCTTTTGCAGACTACTTCTCCGACGTTTTCCTCACCGACGTTCCGGCGCTTGCACCGGACCTGGTAAACAGTTCCGATGCCTCGCGCACGGCTAACTACGTCCAAATTTCACATGTTTCCCATAGGGATGTAGAGCAGGGACTGAGGCAGTGTCTAATTTGGAGATTGCCTCAAATTGTCACTAGATGGCGCCGTATGTCGGCTGCCTCGCGCAAGCGTTTGTTTTGTCGTAGAATATAAGATAAGTGTGTTACAATGACCAGACGAGAGAGAATTACTATGTTGATTGAAAGTACAATATAACTATCAAGTTAATTTGGCTTTTATTTAAGACCCTAAAGCGGTCATTATCCATGGTCCTTCGAGCCGGATAGTTTTAGTTTTTGAGGAATTAAGAGTTCCGTAGCTCAGTACGTGTGAGCTACTCTTCGCATCGTTCCCATAGTATCAGTGGATCGCTGTTCAGAGGGATACGACTTGAGTACAGTGATTGCAGCGAAGTAGCGACTAGCAGAGCCAAGCTGAAATCACAGGCGGTGTGTACCACCGCCAGGAGCAGGACAGCGGAGAGGGAGACAGCGAGCACGTCACAACAGCAGATCGAGTGGTTATCGGTTGGTACGAGAAGTGAGTGAGGTGGTCAAGTGCAAATCGTGAGTACATTTATATTATTTGGTTCGTGGAAGTTCAACCTTATAAAGGAGTTCAAAACTTGTGGAAATTCATCAAGACAGTTAGACATTTTCAACCTTATAGCAAAGCAGTTCAGAACTTAGTGAATTTATTACATACATTAGATTTAGGACTTAGAAAAATTAAGAGAAAAACGGAGGTACGGGGAATCCATGCCGGATTTCGCCTAAGTCTCAATTAGTTGTTAGAACTTGTAATATTTTCAAGAATTTACTTTCGACACTTGTGATTTTCTTTAGGATTGAATTAGTTATAAAGTGTATACTTGTAAGCAATTATTTGGTTGTTGGATTTACTAAATTATTTGTTACAACATGGAGTCTTTAATTAGTTATCAACAAGACTTGTCAGAACGTATAACTAAGGCAAGAAGTAACTTTAAAAAGTCTCCTAAGGAACGCATTACTAAAGATTATGTCGAAAATAGATTGGAATCATTAGATCAGTTGTGGAGTGATTTTAGACAGGGACATAAAGAGTTACTGCAAACAGCAGATTCTAAATTATTAAAGGCTGAGACCTACACAACATCTGATATATATGATGAAACAGAGGAGCTGTTCACCAATTACAAGTGTGAGTTGAAAAAGATTTTAAGTTGTTTTAGGGTCCAGCCTAGTTCAAGTGTAAACGTAAGCAATGATAGCTCTAACACAAAATCATCTCAAGTCAAGTTACCGAAGATAACTATTCCAACATTTTCAGGCAAATATACGGAATGGATAACTTTTCGAGATTTGTTCGTATCTATGATACACAATAATAATGCCTTAGATAACGTACAAAAGTTACAATATCTTAAAGGTTACTTGACTGGAGAAGCAGAACAACTGATTAGATACACACCTGTGACTGACGCAAATTATCATCAGTGTTGGAAACAGTTAGAGGAACGTTATAGCAATAAGAAGTACCTGTCACATTGTATACTAAAGCGTTTACTTAGTCAGCGGAATATAACTGCTGAGTCAGCAGGATGTTTAAAAGAATTAATGGATACGTCATCGGATTGTTTGAGTGCGTTAAGCAATTTAGGCATTGATGTATCAACATGGGATATAATTGTTATCCATCTGCTTTCGCTCAAGTTGGATTCAGAGTCACGAAAGCAGTGGGAATTGAATGTAACATCGAATTTGTCTTCGGACTCATTACCCACGTTTGGGCAGTTCAAGGAGTTTTTAACTGGCAGATATAGAGCACTCGAGTTTATTGAGCCAAAAAGTGTAATGAAGGTATCAAGTTCTAGCGTAAAACCATCAAGTGGTGGTAGTGTGAGTAAGCCAAAGGTACTGCATGTTACAAATGCGGCTACAGTAGCCTGTGAGTTTTGTACTGAAGGTCATAAATTGTGCTTCTGTAAAAAATTTGCAAACGAAGATTATGCTGCACGTCATGCCTTTGTTACGAATAACCGAATGTGTTACAACTGCTTAGGGGCGAACCACTCGGTTAGATTTTGCCAAAAAACCACCACTTGTAGAATTTGTAGAAGGAAGCATCACTCCCTACTTCATCCGAGGAGTGAGCCGGCTTCAAATGTTAATACGAGTAGTTCAGTTCAAACAGTCAATTCAGTTCCGAATGAAGAAACTGTTAGTGGGGCGGGAACTAGCCGTTCCACGAATGAGACCACACCGGTTCTGACCTGTTTTTCTAAAGGAAAGTCAGGTAGTCAAGTTTTGTTGCCCACAGCACTTGTGAGTGTACAATCAAAAACAGGTCAGTACCGGCCATTTAGAGCGTTGTTAGATCAGGGTTCGCAAGCCTCATTTGTAACGGAGGCCACAGTTCAAGGGTTGAGCCTGAGTAAAACACATGCCAACCTGTCAATTTCCGGAGTAGGCGGAGATCAGCAGTCGATGAGATCAAGTTCAGCGGTGACGTTAGATATCCAGTCATTAACGGATCCGAACTTTAAATTGAAGATCAAATGTTTTGTGCTTACAAAAATAACAACATTACTACCTGAGAGAGAGGTAGTGGTGCCGGACTGGAATCAATTGCAGCATTTGTGCTTGGCTGATCCAGAGTTCAATTCACCCAATAAAATAGACATTTTGTTGGGGGCGGAGGTCTATAGCCAGATTATAAAGGAGGGTGTAGTGAGAGGGCCCGCAGGGTCCCCAGTAGCTCAGTGCACTTCTCTGGGATGGATATTGTCTGGATCTACGGGCAACGCAGGTATAGGAAACAAAATATCAGTCTTGCATGCGCAAGTAGATGAAAATGAGGTCATTAAAAGATTTTGGGAATTGGAAAACGAGCCTTTATTGAGAACACCAATTCTATCAAAAGAAGAACAAAGATGCGAAGACATCTTCACAACCACAACACGTAGAGACGAGAATGGTAGGTACGTGGTGAAATTGCCGTTTCGCGATGAGGAACCGTCCTGTAAACAAGGAGAATCACGTGAAATTGCAATAAAGAGATTAAGGTCACTAGAAAGAAAGTTCACTAAAGATAAACTACTAAAAGATAGGTACACGGAAGTTATAAATGAGTATTTAAAGCTAGGTCACATGGTGTCAGTATCAGAATTGGACCTAAATAAAGAAAAAGCGGTCTACTTACCACACCATGCAGTTGTTAGGGACGACAAGTGCACCACCAAAGTCAGGGTAGTTTTTGACGCATCCTGCAAAAATGAAAACGGGGTATCACTCAATGACACCTTGATGGTTGGACCCACATTGCAGCCAGATTTGCGCCATTTGATCATGGGATGGAGGAAGCATCCGGTATGTTTAACAGCGGACGTTGTTAAGATGTACCGAATGGTAAAGGTAGCAGAAGAAGATTGCGATTATCAACGTATCGTTTGGAGAAATAATCGCAATCTTCTTCTGCTACCTTTACCATTGGATTGGATGAAGCGCTATTGATTTGTAGTAGATTAGTTCAAGCGGCAGAGTTCAAATCAGAAATAAAAGAAATAAAAACTTACGGACAGGTCAAATCCAAATCGTCGAAACTGTTAAGTTTGAACCCTTTCATCGACGATAAGGGATTGCTAAGAGCAAACGGGAGAATATCTCAGTCTCAAGAATCCGAGAATGTTAAGCAACCAATCCTGCTGCCGCACAAGTCGCACTTTTCGGATTTAGTAGTTGACAATGCGCACAAGAAAACGTTGCATGGGGATGCACAATTAATGCTAAATTTCATCCGATCAGCGTACTTTTTAGTAGGAGCAAAGAATCTGGTGAAACATCATGTTCGTAAATGTGTGATTTGCGTGCGGCACAAGGCAAAGATACAAACCCAACTTATGGGATCCTTACCTTCAGTCCGAGTTACACCGGCTAGGGCGTTCTTAAGTAGCGGTGTAGATTATGCAGGACCAATTATGCTGAGAACCTCTAAAGGCAGAGGCCATAGAAGTTATAAAGGATATATATGTTTGTTTGTGTGTATGGTCACAAAGGCTGTACACATTGAAGTTGTGAGTGAACTCACATCTAGAGGATTTTTAGAATCATTTAAACGATTTGTGGCTAGACGCGGCCATTGTGCTGACTTGTATAGCGACAATGGCACGAATTTTGTAGGAGCCTCAAAGGAGCTCAAAGCTCTGTTTGAAGCGGAGAGATCAACGATGGTACAAGAGATAGCTGATAGTTTAGCTGTCAATGGAACCAACTGGCATTTTATTCCCCCTCGAGCCCCCAGTTTTGGTGGATTATGGGAATCTGGCATAAAATCGACCAAATATCATATAAAACGAGTAATTGGCGAGTCCACATTGACGTACGAAGAGATGAGTACACTATTGAGTCAAGTTGAAGCATGTCTCAATTCAAGACCATTGTCAGTAATCAATAATGATCCAGGGAACGCTATCCCGTTGACTCCTGGACATTTTCTTGTGGGAGAGCCACTAGTGATGGTCCCTGAAGCAAATTATGAAAACTCCAACGTTACGAGTTTGAAAAGATGGCAGGTCACTCAGGGAATGTTGCAGAACTTTTGGCGCAGGTGGTCTAACGAATATTTGACTCACCTCATGCACCGTTACAAATGGGCTTTTAAGACACCGGAACCTGAAGTCGGGGACATTGTTTTGGTGAAGGAGGATGACTTACCTCCTAGTAAATGGCTTTTTGGTAGGATCGTAGCTAAACACCCTGGTTTGGATGGGTTAACTAGAGTAGTGTCATTGAAATATAAAAATTCAACCATTAAACGTCCAACCTCAAAGCTTTGTATATTACCAATAAATGTATAGTTTAGTGTTTCTAGAAGTATATATTAGTTAGCTGAAAATGTATTTACATAATTACAATTGTGTGTAATTTTAGTTTTAAGAGTTCAAATTGTTGTAGCCCTCGCCTATATCAATGTTACTATGGTGGGCGGTTAGAAAGGACATTCTGTCCTTGGTGGGCGGTATGTCTAATTTGGAGATTGCCTCAAATTGTCACTAGATGGCGCCGTATGTCGGCTGCCTCGCGCAAGCGTTTGTTTTGTCGTAGAATATAAGATAAGTGTGTTACAATGACCAGACGAGAGAGAATTACTATGTTGATTGAAAGTACAATATAACTATCAAGTTAATTTGGCTTTTATTTAAGACCCTAAAGCGGTCATTATCCAGGCAGCTTAGGCCAAGGAGCGCAATTGGACCGGAAAACGTCCCTCCACACTTTTTAAAGGCCTACAGTAATCAGCTAGTTATACCGTTGGGTCACATCTTCAACTTAGCTCTCGAGCAAGGGAAGTACCCTACTAGCTGGAAGCTCTCTCGAGTCAGTCCTGTGCCCAAGTCTAGTGACACTGCCTCTGTAAATCAATATCGACCGATTGCGATCCTGAATTCATTGGCAAAATTGTTCGAGTCAATCATATACGGTAAAATCGGGCCCCAGATTGCGCCGTTTTTATGTGACTCGCAACACGGATTCAGGAGTCGTCGCTCAGTAACCACCAACTTACTGACGTTAGTCGAGTTGGTCTCAGAGAGCATGGATCGGGGATGTCAGGTGGACGTCGCCTATCTGGACTTCCGCAAGGCGTTCGATAGAGTCGATAACGACGTCCTAATGAAGAAATTGTGTGCCATTGGATTTGCCCCACGGCTGTTGGTTCTCTTCGCTGACTACCTGAAGAACCGCCAACAATACGTGCGACATGGCTGTTATGAGTCCCAGCCGTACCACACACGGTCAGGTGTTAGCCAAGGCTCGATCCTTGGTCCGTTGTTATTTATCATCATGATAAATGACCTGGAATCTGAACTGAAACACACCAATTGCCTTTTGTACGCGGACGATCTGAAACTGGTACTTCCCGTGAAGTCAGAGAATGATTGTAGGCTACTAAAGGAAGATTTAGACGCGGTTCATAGTTGGAGTGTGAACAACAAGCTTCTATTCAATACTGAAAAGTGCTGTATAATGTCCTTCACGCGCTCTCCACGGCCTATTAGCGCGACGTATACACTCGGCACTGAGTCTCTGACTCGAGTGTATTCGATGAAGGACCTCGGTGTTACGTTCGACCCTAAACTTACATTCCATGAGTATGTGAGCACTTTAGCCAAGGAATGCTTCAGAAGATTAGGGTATGTGATACGGAATAGTAAGGGATTCCATAACTTGGGTGTCGTCCAGCTTCTATACACAGCCCTAGTGAGAACCAAACTTGAATCTAGCTCGGTTGTTTGGAATCCGCACGAAAGCTCATACGTCCTTATGCTCGAGAAGGTACACAAAGCTTTTCTTAGATACCTATATAAGAGGAAATTTGGATACTACCCTTACCTTTATCCATCCGATTTTATTTTAGGTATGCTTGGATTTAACTCACTAGAGGTGAGACGTAACACCGAACAGCTTCTGACTGTGTGTCGATTATTGCGAGGCGACAGTGACTGCGCAGCGCTTGTCAGTGCCGTATGCGCGCTTTACGTGCCTGACAACTACCTACGCGCTCGTAGGCACCAGCTGCTAGCGGGCGGCTCGCACCGCACGGTGGCGCGCCTGCAGTCTCCGCTGGTCCGGGCACGGAATAGCCTCAATGCACTGTTGGCCGCAGCACCATTGAATGATCTGTTTGGTGATGCATGGAGGGATATTGTGCGAGAATGTGGAAGGTTCTGTGAGAAGATTGCATGATAGTGTAGTCTTGTAATTATTTTCTCGAATGTTTATGGATATAATGATAATATGGTAACTGCATTTATACGATTGAATTGAACTTATTATATTTGACATAATTATGGTAAATTAATCTGTAATAATTGATTTGTATTGTATTTTCTAATTTTGTATATTTGTGTCGACTTGGCTTTGCTGTAATGGCACAAATAGATTATGTAAATAAATAAATAAATAAATAAATAAATAAATAAATTGGTACAAAATGCATCCAAAACCAGCAATAAAATGCTTTGGGATACTATAAAACGGATTGCCCACTCTAATTCGAAACTTAACCCTGCATCAGAGCTCATATCTCCTTCAGAACCTATTGCCTCAGTTAATAAAATAAACAATTTTTTTGCGTCTATTGGAAAAAACCTAGCAGATAACATCTTTCCTCCATTATCCAAAGTCACACCCAAACGTACTTCTCCTTTTTCTTTCGCTCTAACACCAACTGATGAGGTAGAAGTACGAAAATGCATCCTTAACTTAAAAAAAAAACCAATACTATAGGTCGCGATAACATCTCCGGAGACTTCCTAAAACGTTTTCAATCTATCCTAATCAAACCAATAACATTCCTAGTCAACCTAATCTTCTCTACTGGTATCTTTCCAACTGATTTCAAGCTCGCTGAAGTGATTCAAATCTATAAAAGTGGTGACAGAGACAGTGTCAATAATTACAGACCTATCTCAATACTTTCAACGCTATCTAAAATAGTCAAAAAACCCCTAAACAAACGCCTCGTTAGTTACCTAGAATCTAAACACCTTCTTTCTAGCTCACAGTTCGGATTTAGATCCGGTGTTTCTAATAAAGAGGCAGTCCACGAGTTGACTGAATACATAGTGTCAAAATTGGACAGCAAAAAGAAAGTTATTGCAATATTCCTTGATCTTGCTAAAGCGTTCGATAGTGTCTCTGTCCCACTGCTACTGGATAAGCTTGAGAGCATTGGTGTCCGCGACACGCAACTCAATCTGTTTAATGACTATCTAACTAATAGGAAGCAGAGGGTAAGAGTTGGTGACTTCACTAGCGATGACTTGCCAATAACATACGGAGTCCCTCAAGGCAGCGTCCTAGGTCCAACTCTATTTCTTATATTTATTAATGACCTCTGTGATACACGACTAGCAAATGGCAAACTTATTACTTTTGCAGACGATACTTGGGAGGAGGCGTTTGGTTTTGCTCAATTGGGTTTCGATGAAGTGTATTCCTGGCTAAGAAACAACAGTCTTTCCTTTAATGTGGACAAAACTAAATTTATGCCATTCTCACTTAGAAGTATAGCATCTGGAATCATTGATAACTATTCAGTTAGAGCTCATTCTTGCTACTCCACCTTCCCCTGTTCTTGCAGCCACTTAAGCCTATCATTATATATCAAATACTTGGGTGTAATAATTGATAATACCCTTCGTTTCAATCTACGTCTCGATCTTATATCTTCCAGGACTCGCAAACTCATATACATTTTTAAAAACCTTCGGCATGTTGCTGACAAAAATATCATCAAAATGGTATATATAGCGTTGTGTCAGTCAATTATATCCTACTGTATAAACCACTGTTTGGGGGGGAACAAATAAAACAAACCTATTAAAACTCCAACTCCAAAAGCCCAACGCTCAGTTCTTAAGGTAAGTCTGTCCCTACCATTCCTATTTCCCACACAACAACTCTATCCATTGGCTGATGTTCTGTCCGTCAGACAACTATTTATTTTGAACACCATACTGAAGCAACACTCTTTAATAAGCTATGATCCAGCACTCTTTGCCTCCAAACGACGCAATTACAAGGTCTGTAATTCGCGCACCACTTGGTCTACCGACTTCTCTCACAGATTTTTTGGCTTTTTAGGAGAGTATCTCTACAATAGGATAAATAAAAAAAAAAATACTCTCTTACAAAATACGAATGTAAAAGAGTACTAACAGCGTGGCTAAAATCACTAAGCTATGAGGACACTGAAAGTCTTCTGTCAATCATCTCCTGATGATCTCCCCCTGTCCTTCCACACACATACCCACACATCCTCACACACACCCACACACCCACATAGGTGTGTGGGTGTGTGTGAGTAGGTACTCACACACACCCACACACACACACACACACACACACACACACACACACACACACACACACACACACGCACACACACACACACACACACACACGCACACACACACACACACACACACACACACACACACACACACACACACACACACACACAGACACACTACACACACCTCACTTACACCCACTTCCTCTCTGATAATTCTGTATTCTGGTTGAATACAATGCGTATCAGCTCGTATAGTCTCTCTATCAGAGTCAGCGGGGTTGAATACAATGCGTATCAGCTCGTATAGTCTCTCTATCAGAGTCAGCGGGGTTGAATACAATGCGTATCAGCTCGTATAGTCTCTCTATCAGAGTCAGCGGGGTTGAATACAATGCGTATCAGCTCGTAAAGTCTCTCTATCAGAGTCAGCGGGGTTGAATACAATGCGTATCAGATAATAATCTGATAAATTGCACCTACCTTGGGTATCTTGATTACTCCGGTTCAGCGTCGGGAGAGGCTGGTAATCTGTCAAACAGGACCTCCTAGTACGGATACCAGTCTCTCACATAGATAAGACAAAACGCATAGCTCCTAAGTTATACAATGTTACACCATATAAAACTATGTGAGAGAACAAAATAAACTTTTTTGTATTTGTATTTTTTTGTTTGCCGTTTCACAAGTATAGTGCTTAGATTCAGTTATTATTATTCACACATACATTGTATAGAACATTAACTACCTATATTATAAACAACGATAACTCTTCTCGCCTCGTAATTGTTTTGACATGCTCCGTTAAATGTCACAATAACACTTGCAATGTTGTGTCCATATTTAAAAAACTTTGTTTGTTTGTGCTGCCAATATAAAACTAATGTTACCAGTTTAATATAATATTATTACTATTGGTAGGAAACAAATAAAGATCAGTCCCGTTTTTATGGACAGCAAGTAATTCGGCAAAAAAATGGACTATACGGCTTGTCGGTTGCCTATAGCTGATGACGAGTTACTAAAATGCATTGCTTGTAAAGCCGCTTATCACCACTTATGCTTGAATATATCGACAACATATTATAATGTCAATTCATTGAATTTAATTTCCACATTCAAGTGTTACATCTGCATTAACGTGACCTCTCGCAAACAACGGAATGACGACACACCAGTTCGGAAGACGATAGCTAGCAGCATCGATGAATATATGATGTCTTGTGATGTTGACGTCAGTGCATACCATCTGCATACAACAACATTTTCGCCTCAAGACATCAACAAAACGAATATAAATTCTCAGGGCGCTACTGCCACAGAAGTATGCGAGATTATTAGAAGCGAGCTGGGTAATATCTTGTACAACCTGGAGACAAAAATTATTCAGATAATTAATGATAGGACCAAAGAGCTTACTAATGAGATAGATCATTTGAAGCAATCTCTGAAGACAATTATTCATCAATACAACACCACAAATAATACATTAAAGTAATCCCAAATAGAAATGAAAAAAATCAAAGAACATAATGTTGCTCTAACTGAAAATGTTAAACATCTGAAAGCTAAGATAACCAGCTTGAAGCAACACTCCAGATCCTCGAATGTGGAAATTCAATGTCTACCGGAGCGTAAATCCGAAAACCTTAAGAATATAATTCTCCAAGTTTAAAGCAAATTATGATGCGGTTTGTAACGCGCTTGATGACATTAATTGGGCTGAATCATTTAAAACGTGTAGTAATGCTAATGATATGGTATCGGTCTTTTATGAGGAACTTAATAAGATTATCGAAAAACTCATACCCAAAACAAAACCCAAATTAAAAGGCTATCCACAGTGGTATTCTACTGCACTTATTAAAAAACTTAAGGCTAGAAACAAATATAGATTACTTTTATAAAAATATGAAGATCCCATGGACATTTTTTTATTTCTTTTGATGAGAGGTGATTGCGATAATCTCATAAACATATGCTATAAGAAATATATAAACCTAATTGAGTGCAGTGTCCGTGCCAATCCATAGTTTTCTGGACTTACATTAAAAATATACGTAATAACAAATCTGAATACCCAGCTGTGATGTCACTGGATGGCAGGTCTTTTGCTGACGGTAGGAGTGTATGCAATGGTTTTGCTAAATACTTTTTAGACACATTTGCGGCGTGTTTCCCTCACGATGACTTCCCAGATGGCCCACAAGCACATTCTATTAACAATGCATTTTCGGTGGTCATCAAATCAATTCTCAATAAAATTGATGCAAATAAGGGTACTGGCCCAGATAATATACATCCCATTTTTGTCAAAAAATGTGCCTCTAGGCTAGCAGTTCCACTAACTACAATATTTAACAGGTTGCTTAAGGAGGGTGTATTCCCATCACTTTGGAAATCATCAAGAGTTGTTCCCGTGTTCAAGAATGGTGACAGAAATGATATATCTAAATATAGACCTATATGCATACTCTGTGTTTTTGCGAAAGTGTTCGAGTCGGTCATCTGTCCGGTCATCACTTGGCGGATGAAGCATCTATTTGTATCCAACCAACATGGTTTCTTAGAAGGCAGGTCGACTATGACAAACTTAGCTCTGTACGTCAATGACTTATCGGAACTTATAGACAAAAGAAAAAAAGTTGAAATGAAATGAAATGAAATGAAATGAAATGAAATGAAATGAAATGAAATGAAATGAAATGAAATGAAATCTTTATTGATATTATTATGGTTTACAAGATTTTACTTACAAAACTAAGGATATATTTAATTAGGAACATTTATATCGTAAAATAGGAGGGATCTGTGACAACCGAACTAGTGAAAAACACTGTATCTCGGTAGTCAAATGGTGCTCGATAAATTACATGTAAGGGATGAGCAACTTACTTCTCAAGTAGATTCGGTTTCGTCTAGGTACTGGGGCAAAAACAAAAATTATGGATATAGAATTAGAATTAAAAAATAATAAGAAAAAAATGTGCCTGCTCTTTCGAGATGATAGGATGTAAGATTATAAACTTAAAGTAGATGAAAAGCAGGGTGAGTGGTTGAGGTGTTGAGTTGTGTCTGCACAAAACTAATGAAAGTTAAATGCAGGGTGTGTAATTGTATGATAGTGTATGTGTGTGTGTGTGTGTGATGTGAAAAAAAGCAAATTGTAACTATGTTTTAAGAAGACATTCGGTTTCTTCATAGCAGAGATTTTGTAACCACTTCGTTAGGTGAGTTTTGCAGATGTTCTTATTGAGGGGATATATATTGAGAATTCGATTGATGCTGTTATATAGACGAGGGCCCAAGATCAGGAAAAACCTTTCAGAAAAAGCCAATCTGTGTTTTTTCATTGATGACGTATTGAAAACTCTGTCATTACGACGTGTAGAGAGTACAGCTGGGTCAAAGAAAAGTTTTGAGTGCTGTCTGAGAACTAGATGTTGTATGAAGAGTTGGCGAACAGTGAGGACACCACATGTCTGATAAAGGTGATATGTTGGAAAGAGTTTAGGCCTAAAAGTACAAACCTTGAGAATAGCTCTTTGAGCTCTCTCTAGGCCCAACATATCCGTTTTACCGGCACCACCCCAAGATGAAATGCAGTAGGTAATAATCGACTGACACAGTGCCAAGTAAACCTGTCTTAAGAGCCGTGGGTCCGCAACATGCCTGAGATTTTTAAAGACGTAAATGAGTTTACGTACTCTGTTGGTGATTAATTTTATGTGTTGCGAAAAGTTTAAATTTTTGTCCAACAGAACACCCAGGTACCTTATTGTGTCGGTCTTTTCAAGAAAGCTGCAGCAGCAGTTACTGTCCACAGGTCTTTGGCAGGTATGAGCAATGATCTGAAATCTCGGTGCCGGTTGGGAAGAGTTTCGTACTGTAAAAGCCATGTACTTAGTTTTATCAGTATTTAATGAGAGAACATTGCTAAGTAACAATTTCGTTACCCTGTTAAAGCCCTCCTGAGCATATTTAAAAGTTTGATCCCAGGTTTTCGTAGCGAAAATGAGTGCCGTATCATCTGCGTAAGAGAAAATTCGTCCGTTTTGAAGTTTAACATCGCACAGATCATTGATATAAATAAGAAAGAGTGTGGGACCTAATATGCTTCCCTGAGGCACACCTTGAGTAACTTTAAGGTCAGAACTGACACATTCGCCTATTTTGACACACTGCTCTCTATTATCAAGATAGTCTCTGAAAAGTTTAAGTTGAGTACCTCGGATTCCCATTTTTTCCAATTTCGTTAGCAGTATAGGGATAGAGACCGTGTCAAAGGCCTTTGCTAGATCGAGAAAAACACCTATTGTCTTCAGCCCAGTGTCCATACACTCAACAATATGACTTGTGAGTTCATGGACAGCGTCATCAGTGGATTTTCCAGATCTAAAACCAAACTGTTGATCGGAGAGCAAGCCTTTCTTTTCAAGATAGTCGATTAGCCTACCATTTAATATGCGCTCTAAGAGTTTAGAAATGGCAGGCAGAATTGAAATAGGTCTGTAATTATTAACACGGTCTCTATCCCCAGCTTTATGTATAGGGTGGACAACTGATTTTTTTAGAACAGTGGGAAAACATCCAGTGTCCAGGCAAATATTGAAGATGTAGGTCAGTGGAGCGACGAGAATGTAGCTTTAATCCTTTAGAATTGTATTAGGAATTTTGTCCCAACCAGTTGAACTATTATTTTTAAGTCTTTTGATAAGTGTTTCCACTTCGCGTTCATTTGTATTGATTAAAACAAAGGATTGAGGATAAGAGTGAGATGGGGGGACATCCTCAGTGGTATCAATTGGCTCAATAACACCGTACGTTTTGGCAGCTATATTACTGACTATGTTTATGAAAAAGTCATTTATATCATCGACATTGTTATTATTCTTGGTAGACGTGAGAAGTTCAGTGGCAGCTGTTTTTACTCTTTTAGTATGTGTTATGTTTCTAATTACTTCCCATATTTTTTTTGTGTTTTTACCTGCTTCTTGTATTTGTTTCTTATCATAATTTATTTTTAGGTTTTTAAGCAAGTTACTGCATGTGTTTCTATATCGGATATACGTGGTTTTAAGGATTAAGTTCTTAGGGTTCAATTTTAATTTAGCATGCAGTTGATCTCTGTTTGCCACACATCGTAGAATTCCTGTAGTGATCCATGGTTTTATAATATGCTTACGACGAGAAATTTTCTTTGTCACTGTGTTCGCTTCAATTGATTGTTTGATTTTAGATATAAGGTAATTCAATGCAATGTTTGGATCGGTACTTGTATATATTGGCTGCAGGTCGATATTTTCCATGGCTAGTTTGAAACCTTCATTGTTTAATATTGTGCGCTCTCTAGAAGGCGATATTCTGTGGATGTTACAGCCAAGGCATAGAAGAGCGGCTTGGTGATCTGTGACTGTAGAATTAGTAACAAGAGTTAATGCTGGATGCTTAGTCTTTAAGATTATATGGTCAAGACAGGAACCATCCTGATGGGTCGGGAGTGTATGAGCTGGCAATAACCCATGAAATGAGCAGAGGTCCAAATATTCATCAGTTGTATTTTTTCTTGTATCTGGATGGATGTTGATATTAATATCTCCGACTACAGTAATGTTTTTGAAATTAGATACGCTTTCAAGAACTGAGTCCATTGAATTAAGAAAATTTTCTAGGTTTTTATATGATGGGGAGCGATAGATGGCTATAATGGCCGTCTCCACCCCAATTTTGATTACCAGGCAGTTGCCTTCAGCAAAAGTTGGTTCTTCAACCGTGGTACTAAGGTTATTCTTAGCGTAGACAACAACACCGTCGTTCTGAATGGGGTTATGTGTAGTAGAGAAGCTGTTGTAATCATCGAGTATCGGTATTATTTTGTTACATGATACCCAACATTCAGTCAAGACCATGATGTCGCAATTAATAGCTAGTTGTTCTAAAAATATCTGGTAGTTGTCTATATTATGCCCTATGCTGCGGATATTTTGCGTGAGTATAGTAAGACAGTTAGGGAGTCTGAGAGAATAGGATTTGCATTCCTGAACATCACATGGTAAAGATTCAGACACCCTTATATTGTCTATTTCATTTTGTATATCATGGAGCTCTTTTACCGCTTGGTTCGATGGAGCAGAAGAAGTGATCAGTAGCATTATGTTGATGGGTTACAAGTTGCATAAGCTGTATGAGTTGGTCGTGTAGGGTGTCTTCGAGGCGAGTGTTTGGGTATGTGTGTGTTAGTATGTGAGGTAAAATAGTGTGAAGATGGTATGTGTAAATATGATATGAGTGAGTGAGTGTCATAGTGAGGTATTCCTTAGAGATAACATTACTTTTTGTAATGATGAACTGGTTGAAATACATATTAAAAAGCAGGATTATTAGTCATTGTAAATCTATCAATTTCGTGAGATCAGAATCGGAGTCAATACGTGCGCAGGGCTCTCCATCAAACTTGCGCAAGTAAATTTTTCCATACGAGGACCAGCAGTATTTGAACTTATACTGACTAGCAAATTCTCTTGCCTTAAAAAAAAGAGTTTCTTGGTTTTGATTGTGAGACATTCCGACACGAATACAGATTCCTTGGGGCATGTGATTCCGAAGTGCATGGTGTTCAGTTTATCGCCTTTATTCTCTTTGTTGAAAGTTTTAACCGAATCTAGCAGTCGTTCCTTCGTGAGAACCGAAGTAAAGTCCACAACTATCGCTTTGTTCTCTTTCTTAGAGTTCACGCGGTAGACATCTTTTATGTCGGAGCTATTAATCGGAGCCTTTACAATGTCAGCAAACTTTGTAACCAAGTTGTTGAGATCCTGCTTGGATTCGATTTTTGGTTTAGGAATATTCCTAATCTCAATGCTTGAACCTCTCAACTGACGTTCCAAAAACTCAACTTTATCTTCCAGGTTGCAAATGTTCTGGCGATAATCCTGTCTCTCGGATTCAATTTTTTTCATCTGAACAATAACTTCATCATATTTTGCCGACGTGAAATCAACAAATTCCTGTAGTTTGGAATTTTGAGATTTAATTTCGTCCATGGATGCGCGCAGGGTGGTGAAATTCTGATTTTGTTGATCCTTAAACTCTTTAATGACTTGCATAATTTCATCACGGAATTTTGTAAAATCAGGTTGGACGTCATATTCACTCTTCTTCCTTTTGTTGCGCTGAAAACCGTAGTCCGAGGAGGAGCCAGCATCATCTATCTTAGATGCGCTTAAGTTGGGCTCAGAAGCATGGTGAGTCATCGGTGAGACGTTGCCAGCCGTTGCGGGTGTTGTTGGCGGGGTGCGCTTAATAATCGTTGAAAGTACCAGGCGAGCAGAAGAGCAAGGTGATGCGTACTGACCGGTTCTTGGCGGCGGGGATTACCGGGGCGGGGCAGCGGCTGCAGGCGCAAGATGTCGTCGCTCCGGGGGGCAGGCGCAGCTTTGTTCACCGAGCAGGTGCCGTGCAGAAGGAGGATCGTAGGCGGGGCGTCACAGTACGAGAGGGAGGAGTCAACCAAAGAAAGATAGCTCTTAGGTTGTTATGTGCTCCTAATATTTTGTTGATAATTAATTTAAACTTATTTATTGAATTTGAGAAATTAAAAGTAAATCGACACTGAGAAGTACGTCTGCTCGCTATCGAGGTCCGGGGGAAGAGTTGCCATCTATACAGATTTTTAGAAAGCATTCGACTTAGTTGACCACTCCATGCTTATAAAAAAGTTACGAGGTTATGGATTCGAAGTTAGTATTTTAAAATGGCTTCATACATACTTAGTGGATAGGAAACTAAGAGTTGTGGTTGGTGGTTATGAATCGACTGAGTTTACTGCTGGAACTGGTGTACCGCAAGGTTCTCGCCTTGGCCCTGTCCTATTCAACATTTTTATAAATGACATCGGGAATTGCTTTCTTAATAGTGATTTCCTCCTTTATGCGGATGATTTAAAGTTATATCGAAAAATAGAGGGTGAAAAAGATGCTGAATTGCTACAGGATGATCTAGACAGATTGACAGTCTGGTGTCACTTAAATAAAATGACTTTAAACATGAATAAGTCTTTTGTTATCTCTTTCACCAGAAAAAGTCCTGTAAATAACACGGATTTATGTTATCAGAACAATGGCAATGCCCTGACTAGAAGAACTGTTATAAGGGACTTGGGGTTGACAATGGACAGTAAACTCACGTTTGTTACACATATTGACAATACCATTAAAAGCGCATTCAAGATTACTGGTCTAATACTTCGTACAACGAAAAGTTTCAAAAAGCCCATTAACCTATTGACCCTTTATTATTCATTGGTGAGAAGCATCTTGGAGTATTCGACCATATCATGGAACCCTTATTATAAACTACATACAGAACGCATTGAAAGAGTACAGAATAAATTTCTACGCAATGTTAGTTTCCGTGAGCACACTCTTCAGAGTCATAATTCATACCTGCAACTTCTCAACAGGTATAAAACGCTCACTCTGGCGGACCGTCGTGATATTTTAGATTTATGCTTTTTATTCAAGATTATTAATAACCAAATGGATTCACATCAGCTAGTCGAAAACATAACTTTTACTATACCAAAACACAATTTTAGACCAAAGAACTATACACCATTCAGGCTAAGACGTACTAATACCAATTTAGGTGCATCAGCACCAATCAATCGGATAACGAATCTATATAATCATGTAGCTAAAGATATGAAACTTGACATTTATAATGATAGCCTGCCAACTTTTAAGAAGAAAATTAAAAACTTTTATATGTCAAGATATACTTAATAATATAGTTATATAACGATATATATATATAAATTTATAAATATATATATAAATTAGTTCAGTTTATATCCATTTTCTTTGTGTTAAATAAACCTTTTTGCACAAAAATTGTATATGTGTAAATTAAATTGATGCCATTTCTTCTCTTTTTTTATCTCTACACTGTTTGAAAAATAAGCAATATTGTTTTTATTTTTATTTGTGTAAATACTTTTATGTTGTATATAAATAGGTATTTTGTAAATAATATTTATCAGAAATTACTATAATGAATTGAATGATATTTATATTTTTAACGTCCATCCTTTGATCAAGTTTAAGTTTAAATTGAAATTTTTAAGTTTTACAGTATTTTATTCTTGTAAATAAAACATTAATGTAATACAGTTTCAATATTCTAAGGAAATGAAGTGCATGAAAGTTTTGTAAATTAATAATGAATTTTATAAAAATTATAATAATTAGAATTTGAGATTTTCTAGTGCATAATACAATATTTGATTTCTAATAGAATACTTGTGTAGCATGCTGTGTTAGCCTATAATTGCGATGCACAACTAAATATAGATAACGTAGATGCATAACGTAAGAAGTATTTTGTATATTGTGTTGGCTTCCCAAAGAAAGAAATAAAATAAAATAAAATAAAATGTCGCAGCAAGCTTTTATAGCATAGTGAATTGTGTGATGTAATTAATTGATGGGTTTGATTTAATTTAAAGATTATTTTCTTCTTTTTAGGGGATAAAATAAAACCTTTTTAGGGTTCCATACTGTGCTTACTTGCAGGAGGATCTTAACCGTTAATCACACTACTATAATGAAACAGACTTCATTGTAAATTTTTCCATCATCAGCTTCACCAGAAAAAATAAACCCATTCTGCACACATATCACCTGAACAATTCTACGCCTATTCACTGAGTATGTTCTGCCCGAGACTTGGGAGTAGTCCTTGACTCTGAGTTAAGTTTTGAAGAGCATATAGAGGCAATCAGAAACAAATCGTTTAGGAATTTAGGGTTTCTTTTAGGAGTTAATAAACCATTTACTTATATGGACTTTGTTAGAACTCTACATTATGGTTACGTGAAAAGTATCCTGGAATATTGCAGCACCTTATGGAACCACAGTATGACATATTTACAAGCAAGATTGAGCGTATCGGAGAATTTTTTCTGCGGCACTTGAATTTTAGTGAATGATTTATGAGCAAAGAGTATGAGAGTTCCTGCGAGAATCAAGGCTTTGTAAGCCTCAAGAACCATCCTACACTGCTCGATATGATGATGCTGTACAATACTTGCCAAGGCATTCTTCACTATGCTGACCTCGTGATCTCGTTACTCGCACCCGCCAAACTACCAACTCACGCTTCCACATACCATTCGTGCACACAAAGTATGCGACCATTTCCATCAGCTGTAGACTGCCACGATGCTAAAATAAATGCTTTGCCGACTTGGACATTTTCCATCCATCAAAGTCGCTATTCAAAATGCGGATTATATCAATACTGAAGGAACAATCTATTAAATAAGTCAGTTTCCTCCTTTAGACATAACGATGCCATCCTGTGTCTAAATTTCTAAACGCATTTTAATCATTTCTCTCTCAATCCCACACATCAACAAGCATACAACACTACCAACATAACACAAACACACACACAACACATACATACACAAAACGAATATAAACAAACAATCCATTTGCCATAATACGTGTATCTTGTTTTCTACGTACCTAGTTTATTATCGAGTTATGTAATAATCTTTTTAGATAATAATTAGTGGTTTTCTGCATGCCACTTACCATAAATAAATCAAATAAATAAAAAGATCAGGTAGAATCGCAAAGTATATTCCTAAATTTAAACCAAATCAATAAAAAAAAAAACATATTTATGACGCCAACAAAATCAGGACATAATGGATTCAGTACTAAAATTACGAAATTAGAAAACTATTAAATTGATTTAAAAAAATAGAAAATAATTTTACATTATTAATAATATGATCAAACTGGTTCAGAGCAAAGCTACGCGTATCACAGGGTATTGTTTTGGGGCCTCTTTTTTTCTTACTCTTAGTCTATCTGTATAAATGATCTACCAGTAAATCAGTAAATGTGCCACTTTCATGTTTGGGGATTATTGCTGGATTGTCAAAAATGCTAAAAAGAGGTACTATGAATCAGAGTTAAAATATACATTGAATGAACCTATAACATGGCTGAAATACAATTATCATATAATAAGCCCACAAAATCAAAAATATTGTAATTTCACCTACTACAAGCAAACCTTACAAATATTAATATTTTGTATTCGTTAAGCATAAGCAATTTTTAAAAGAGATCTAAAAATCAATGGGAGTTTCTACGCCCTGCTTCTCCCACAGTGGTCCAATGTAGAGAAGTGGCAAAAAATAAGGTTGCTAAGTATATGATGTAAATATCTACAGTAATAAATAAAATTGGAATTTGGAATTTATCTATCTATGTACTAGATAAATTAAATAGGTGTACACAAGTTCTGCCCCTGCTCAGAAATCGACCATCCTCATCGAATTTTATTTGCTAGAAGAGATCTCTTATTAGAGATAATCTCGCCTAAGTACACTATTTCTGTATCAGTCTTGAGTCAGTCAGAAGGAGGGGGGGAGGGAGGATGAGGAGGGTAGGCTAATGTTTGTACGGACTGGCTATTTTTAGATGAGTTTCCGCGAGTGAAGCCGCGGGTACTTGCTATTATACCTATATATACACCTAGTCTAGCCATAAATCTGTCACAAGTAAAATTGTGCCTAAATAATTTTCATTGGAAAATTTTTATTAAAAATTTTTATTAGAAAATTTTTATTAAAAAAAATTTATTGGCCTCTGTGGCGCAGCGGTTGTGGCTCTGCCTACCATGCGAGAGGTCCCGGGTTCGATCCCCGGCTGGGGGTAATGAAAAAAAAACAATCCCCAGGTCTTGGATGTTTATATGTGTGTGACGTCGCTGTTTCTGGTTACCACGACACAGGGTATCCTAGTGTGGGGCCAGAAGCAATGTATGTGCCTGTATGTAAAAAAAAAAAAAAAATGGAACGAAAATAAATACAAAAACATTTTTTCAATATTATTCATTGTTTCCTATTTTAGGTATAAACATCCAATACCAAGTTTTTTTCTTCCTCCCGATAGGGATTCAAATCGCGATCATATCGCTTTGGAGACAGAGCGTCGAACTACAACGCCACAGAGTTCGTCGATATTTTGCTAATTCCCCTTTTTTCAGAAACGTACTCACATGACTATAACCCTTATTTATATACAACATGATTAACATGACCGTTGGTAGGTTGCCGCTCAACGGTAGAAAAAACATGTGTTAGAGTCAAGGTTAACAAATTATTATTACTACTTACGATTATTCGAATAATACCCATTCCTATATTAGCTATCGATCGATCGATTAATCGATGTACCTACCATATTTTCTAATTGAATAGATATGTCTTCGATTTTACTAAATTGTGTTTTATTAACACTATAAGTATAAAGATAGCAACGATAAAATTAAAATAGGGAAAATCCAACGACACCCTCTGTGGCGCTGTGATTGTGGATCTGCCTACCATCCCCGAATGAAAGAAAAAAAACCCTAAGTCTTGGATGTTTATATGTCTGTGACGTCGCTATTACTAGTTTCCACAGGGTATCCTAGTATGGGGTCAGAAGCAATTTATGTGCCTCTAGTTGCAGAAAAATATGAGTTTAGTTAGATGCATCGCATATTTTGTTGAACGCGTTTATAGTTGAGGTATGAGGTATATAGACTGAAAATTAGAAGTAGTTTCCTTATGTGTAGTGTATGTGTACCGGCACCAGGCTAAGGTCGTAGCCGCCGCTATCAGTAGCTATGATCGTCTATTCTATCTATCCCAAAATGAGAGGACCCGATTCGGCTGTAAGTTTTGTAAGTAAGAATGATAAGTCTGAATTTCTCGTTCGTCGAGAAATCCGTTAGGCGTACAATAGTCGAACGAAGTTTGGTTCAGGAAGTTACAGTTTCAAGTTAGACAGAGAAAGCATATATGTCCGCGAGCCGGTAATTCGCATCAGTCAGCGGTGTATTACGCCAAAACGATCGTTGTTATATTTTATGTGATGGCACCATCTGGTTTTTGTACATATGAGCGCATTGGAACATCTTTTGTTTTAGTTTTAGTTTTAGTGGTCGACCACAGTCATATTTGTTAGTGATATCGTATAGATATCCGTCGTAGTTTTACGACGTGAGTACTCAATGATATTTCATGTGCTCGCTAGTAGCGGCTTGTGGTGGTTCCAATTATATATTTGGTTCACGGCAATAACGATCCGAAAAGACCGGTTTACACAATTGCGATTTGAGTTCCGAAATGGGTTCTGAACTAGCAGTTACCTCAAAAGGTCCGTAACGTTTTGAAACCTTCAACTCTGCGCAATTTGAGCTGGATGTTATCGAAACGCAAGCATTATTGTTTTAGGAGATCTAATCCACACCATAGCGAAGTGCATAGTTCGATAAATACCGAACTATGAATTCCACTAGCCGCAGCACGTCCTGGGCTGAGCCAAATCATATATACCGACTCAACTTACACATTAGACCTCCATCGAAATTTACATTTAATTTAAAAATGCAACTTGAATCCAACCTGACTCAAGGCAATGCAAAACACCTACCCGGACCTAAACAATGAACTTTAGACTGTAAATTGATCTCTTCGCGCGTCCCCGACAACACTCAAATGTCAAAATATCAACAGGATATGTTATCTGTGTTGACACCGGTTTAACTTTGTTCTGAATTTGTTATTTCCATCCGCGGAACCTCATCGATCAAACAGTCTCCCTATGCCCTGCCAACCTAGGTTTAGCCGCAACTAAACTCCTGTCTAGCCTAGTCTAAAAACCTAGTGTTATACCACGTCCATTATCGACACCACTCGAAAATGGTTGAGTTTGATTTGAATGTGCTTGAATGTTTAACGACTGTGTGTGTGGGAATTACAAAACTCGCTACTCGAAGGAATGAGGAGAGGATTAGCCCGCGAATATCCTAAGAGCCAATCCAGGAACCCTATGGTGAAGGAAAAAGGAATTTAGGGTCGCTCTAAGCCCAGACTCAGACTCAGATAAATTGACTTAAAAGTTCTTTCCTAACGACCCAAGGATAGTTTTGGAATTAGGGGTAGGTTGATATAAAGGTAGGAACCGAGGTATATCTCGGTGCTTCAGACACTCACGAAAACCCACTGAAACTCCGCAATCACAAATTCGTATAGTTCTGACGCGTAACACGGCAGACAAAACTGTTTAGAACTCGTGAAGGACGACTGTCACAGTAGCTAGACGCTGAGACTGAATGCCCTCCCCTCTCTTGCTCTCGTATTTATAGACCTCACATGTCTGAAAAAAAATGGCGTCCTTTGCGAAACGCTCTGCCCAAGCGAAGCTTCTTATCACTAACTACACAGGGTCTAATTTCAACCATGCCATGCAGATCCGCCGTTCTACAAATTGTGTGTACGCATATTCACTATGATCAACCGTAGGTGATCACTCAAATCATTTGGTACTGCCGATACACAGAATCTGTTGATCGCTGACCAATAAAAGCTTGTTGCGATTAATTAAGCATTACCCGACCGCTAGACGCGCGTAGCAAGACCACTAGATTGCTATCCAAACTAGCGGTGTCAGACTCTCCATA
Organism: Argyresthia goedartella; assembly: GCA_949825045.1. NCBI lineage: Eukaryota > Metazoa > Arthropoda > Insecta > Lepidoptera > Argyresthiidae > Argyresthia > Argyresthia goedartella. The sequence goes on from OX463833.1 coordinate 8,187,856, forward strand.
TCATACCTCAATCGCAATTGTGTATTTGCAATCAACATAATAGCTTTCTCCGTATCGTTCCATAATAACCTTTCATTATTTAGTTATTCATAATTTTATTCAACGCGCAGCCAAATCGGCTCTGATCTCTACACATCTCGCAGGAATGCGACAAAAAAACTTGACCTGAACTGAAATTCCACGAATGAACCCACGCGTCTTTTTTTTTGCGAACTTTGCCAGTAAGTACGCAAAACCCCTTTTTTTTTTTTTTTTTGGAGGGTAGCCTAGCAAGCAACATTATAAAAATTTACTCCCAATTTTAAATTCATTTTAATAATTTTTAATACATTAATGTCAATAATTATATTATAAAACTAGGCCTGGACCCCCAACAACACTGGGTAATCATACATAATCTTGCAAACATACCTGGAAATCAAGCTTCACTTCACTATGGACCTATACACAAAGTTAAACAATAACATGGAGAAGATTGCCACCACTTTTAACTCAAGGATGTCTCAATATGAGAAGGAGCTTCGGGAGGCTGCCACCATGTCCTCGTCCAGCAGCCAACTCGATTTCAACACCATCGCATGTGAGTTTGTTGAGTTCAAGGCATTCACTTGGAATTGCCTTGACTTGCTGCGCTCTCAGATGGAGTTGCTGCTTGCTGGCCAGGACCGACTTGAGATGGCGTCCAGACGTAAGGTGCTCCTTCTTCATGGAGTCCCCGAAGAAGAGAAGGAACAGGCCAATGACTTAGTGAGGGTAGTATTATCCAACAAAATGAAGTTGTCCCCTGGGTGTGTGTCCAACATCAGTGTAGTGCATAGACTGGGATCTACTACAAAGCCATCTAATCCCCGTCCTTTGCTGGTGAGGTTCACAAACTTCAGTGCACGATCAGAGGCCTGGAAAGGCAAGACAGCATTGAAGGGAACTGGAATAACTATATCCGAGTTTCTTACAAAATCCAGGCACGAGGTGTTTATGGCTGCGAGAAAACACTTTGGTATGCCGAATTGCTGGACAAATGAGGGCAGAATCGTTTTGCTGCTTCCTGACAAATCCAGACAGAAGGTGGAGCGTATGTCGGAGCTCCTGGTTCACACCGCCAAGTTCCCTCCTTCTGCTCTGCCTAGGGCCGGACCGGCTAACATCTCTGCTAAGAAACCGGCTGCTGTTGCTACAGGTGCTGTTACGGCTTCTTCGGGGCCTGCCCATGGCAAGCGTCAACCCAGCAACAGGCGCGCTGGTCCAGCGGGAACCAAGAAGTAACATCTCGTACTCAACCATATTGTTGTATTTCATCGTGTTGTCGCAAGTTGGACGGGTAATACTTTTATTCTCATTATTACTTTTACAAGGTGGATTTAATATTCCTTTCCAGTTTTCTCTGTGTAGGTAGGTACTTTTTGTTTTGTTTTGCAATTAGTTTCTCGTCAAGTCAAGTTTTTCGAACAAACAAATTGATTCTCTCGATGTGTCAAGCAAGTTCCCGACATTCCAACGTTTATCCAACGTTGTGCTGCCACGGCCTAATGGTTATAGTAGCGATGGTGTAGTGTTGGAATGCTGGGCGTGTTCGTTTTGTCTTTAAATGTAAATTAAGTTTTTTATTTTACTTCTTATTGTATGTCCAGCTTGTGTTTTTCACTTCAATGTTTGTAAGTTTGTTTTAGTTATTTTGTCCAATTTCTTTCCCAGCAAACCCAGTGTATTGGGTTCAGGCTAAATTATCTGATTTTTTTTGGTATTAACTTTTAGGTTAATTTCATTTAAGTATTTATTTCTTATTTAATATATTATCTAGTTTATGGATACCTACAACTTTGATGAAAGCTACTTCTCTTGCTCTGATAGTGATGTTTCCGTTAGTGCGGTAAGTGATGGGTCGTCATCAGCGGATGACTCGCTGCCCTACAACTTGAAGAGGGTGTTTTCAAACCTGGGTACAAACTTTAACGTTGTGCATATTAATGCACAAAGCATTCACACCAGCTATGCTGACCTCCTTGTTACTTTTAGCGATCAGAACATACATGGTATTCTTGTTTCGGAATCTTTTCTCAAACCATCACTTCCTTCTGCCATGTATGCTCTGCCAGGGTTTAGTCTCTACCGGAATGATAGGACGGGCAAGGCTGATGGCGGTGTAGCTATATATCTACGTGCCGATATTCCATGCAAAGTCATCAGCCAGTCGCCAAGCCTGTACTCTGGTACCGCTGAACACTTGTTCTTGGAGATGTGCTTGCGTCACAATAAAGTCCTTCTGGGTGTCTATTATAGCCCCTCTCTTTGCATTGACTATTTTAACTCATTTGAAACCCTTCTCAATGATCTGACTCCTCTTTATAGCGACACCCTGATTCTCGGCGACTTTAACACTTGCCTTCTCAAAAATAACGTTCGCTCGGCAAAGCTCAAATCTCTTGTAAGTTCATTAAACTTACACATCCTTCCCCTGGGTGCCACCCACTTTCAACCACACTGCACCCCCTCTCTTCTAGATCTGATGATTACTTCTAACTTATCCAAGGTTGCTGTGCATGGCCAACTTAACGCACCCTTCTCCTATCACGATTTGATTTACCTCTCATTCAAGTTAAGGCCTCCCAAGCGTGCAGCTAAATTCCTCGACATACGTAGCTTCAAGGGCATGGATCTTAACTCCCTTAAATCAGATGCCGCCTCCGTCGACTGGTCCTCTGTTGTTGGTAGCGAGACCGTTGAAGACAAAGTCCAAAACTTTAACTCTGTTGTCCTGAGCTTGTTTGATAAGCACGCTCCGGTCAAGAGGGTTAAGGTTAAGCACCTTCCTGCGCCGTGGCTTACTGACACCATCAAGAGCCTGATGGCCAAGAGAAACCGTGCCAAGAGTAGATATAAGGTGGATCCGACCGACGAGAATCTTTTATTTTTCAAACGCCTCCGCAATCGTTGCACTCTTCTGTGTCGTGATGCCAAACGTCGTCATATCTACGAGTGTATTGAGAGCTATACTCCAGCACAGGTTTGGAAATTCCTGAAGACTCTTGGTGTAGGTAAGTCCCAGGACTTGGCTGCTGGAAATGTCAACCTCAACGGTCTCAACAATTATTTTGCTAATCCCCCAGTCGTGATGGACCCCCTCGTCAAGGAAGCTACCCTTCGTAACCTACGGTCCAAGACCGCAGCCCACAACTCACCCTTCAACTTCAACCGTGTCGGAATCGGCGCAGTAAGGAGGGCAATCTTAGCGATCTCGTCGAAAGCCATTGGTGAGGACAAGATCTGTTCTCAGATGATAACCTGTATCATTGAGGAGTTATTACCGATCATTACCCACATAATTAATGTATCGCTTGAACAAGGTTGCTTCCCCTCTCAGTGGAAAAAGGCACTTGTGATTCCCCTACCTAAATCGTCCAATCCCGTCTCCTTTAATGATTTTCGTCCCATATCTATTCTGCCTATCCTTTCCAAAGTCCTAGAATCAATCGTTCACTGTCAGCTCTCCTCATACCTTTCCTCTAGAAACTTATTAAATCCATATCAATCAGGTTTCAGGCCGGGTCACAGTACTACCACGGCATTGTTTAAAGTCACCGATGACATTCAATTAGCCATGGATCAGAAGCAGCTTACGGTTCTCACACTGCTTGATTTCAGTAGCGCCTTCAACTGCGTCGATTTCGATATCCTAGTTGAAATTCTAAAATCGCTCAGAGTCTCCTCGCACTCGGCTCTCTGGTTTGACTCCTACCTGAGAGACCGCCAGCAGCGTATTAAGTCTGAGGAGATCTCAACGAACTGGTGTAATCTTTCCGCGGGTGTTCCGCAGGGTGGTATCCTTTCTCCTCTTCTCTTCTCAGTATTCATTAACTCCATCTCCGACGTTCTTACTTCTTCTTATCATCTCTACGCAGATGACCTTCAAATATATCGGCACTTCTCTCTTAGTGATGTAAATCTGACCATAGAGGCGTTGAATGCTGACCTCGTTAACATCAGTAAATGGGCAATTTCATATGGGCTGCTTGTCAACCCGGCAAAATCTCAAGCCATGATTATGGGTACACGGCACTCAATTAACACAATACAAAATATCCCCGTCGATCCTGTGATGTATGAGGGTACGATAATCACCTACAGCGAGAAAGCTAAGAATCTTGGGGTTATATTTGATAACTTGCTGTCCTGGTCGCCCCATGTTTGTGAGGTCAGCAGACGAGTCTTTGCGTCATTTTACTCCCTACGGAGATTGCAGTACTTCCTGCCGCGGCAGACTAAAATCACCCTTGTTCAGTCCCTTCTACTACCTTTAATAGACTACGCGGATGCTTGTTGGGTCAGTGCGAACGAAGAACAACTGAATAAACTCGAGCGACTCCAAAACCTTGGGATTCGGTTTGTCTACGGGCTGCGCAAGTACGACCATGTCTCCCAGTATCGCAAGGAGCTGGGATGGCTTCCGATCCGTCTTCGCCGTGATATGCACATTCTCTCTTATCTATTCAATATTTTGCGAAATCCCCGCTACCCCACATATCTTCGAGAACGTTTTGAATTTCTTTTCCCCAGGGATAGTAATCGGAGATCCCACACGGTGTCTCTCCTGTCAACTCCTCGGCATAAAACTGCCGCCTACAAACACTCTTTTAGGTTAAGGGCAATCCGACTGTGGAACGCACTTCCCTGCACTATTAGGGATAGTCCCTCAATTTTCACTTTTAAGAGAAGATTGAAAGCGTATTTCCTTTCTCTTTCGTAACTAGTATCATATTTATGTAAGTATATGTATGATATTTTGTAGTTTATATATGTGCATGCTATCTAGTGTATTATATAGTTGAGATATATATATATATATTTTATTAGGTATATTTTATTTATATTTTAAAAGTAATTTTCGTACGTATGTATACTGTTTTATTGCGCACTAGGACTGTCCTTTTTCACAAACACTCCTGTCTTGCCTAGGTTTGCTGGAAGAAATCTCTTTTTAGAGATAAGCTCGCCTTTGCCTATAAAATTTATTGTAACTGTCTGTGTATCTATGTTTTCTGTGCAATAAAGAATATGAATATGAATATGAATATGAACCCCCAAACGTTATCTGAACCGATTCTCGTATTCAAAACAGCGCGGCGTTGGGCTAGCTCTCTACCACGCAGAATGAAGTATCAAATGTACCGAACCTCGTGTACCATTACAGCCCCCTCCCAGACCTTGAGACACTGTTTATCTCAGTTAACATGGCGCAAGGATCTCATTACCACTATGCTACCCATGCTTTGTACATATCTACTCTATATGTACGGACATCTCAAATCATGTACATAGACCGATGAATCTGTCAATTATGTATATAATATTTACACAACTCGATTGAGTTCTCTCCTGTCTTATCTTATTTATCTATCTAACTATACAACCTCGCTTACCCGCAATTTATCCTAATTCGTGTTACTATATATATATACAAATTGTTTTTTTTTGGTTTTTTGTTTTTTTTTTTTTTGTTTTTGTTTCCAAACCATGCAAGATCCTTAAATCTACAAAGTAGTTACTCAAATTTACAGCTTACAGCTTAATTATATAACTTTTATACACTATCTTATTTATCTACGCCCTTATTCGTCCTCACATAATACCTGGCTATATTTATAGTATTGAAGTTACCCAATATCTCATTTGAACCCGGATCCACTAACGTATAACAGTTAGGATATACCACTGCCGAAATAACATAAGGCCCTTTATACAACAACGAAAATTTCCGCATGATTTTATGTTCTTTATTTGAACGCACAAAAGTCTTAAGTTTCACATAATCACCTATACGATAGACCTCTAACTTACGCCGTTTGTCCGCCTGTCGCTTACGTCGTTCACTAGAACTTTTAGAGTTTTCTATCGCTACATTTCGCACCTGTTCCGTATCCCGCACACTATGGCCTAATAACCATTCATCGCCTAATTCCTTGTCAATAGTTAACGGTTCCCGCTTACCAAACGCTAAATCATTAGGCGCAAAGCCTGTGCTTGTGTGTTCGATATTATTATAGCAATTCTGAATGTCCGGTAACACGTCGACCCAACTATGATTACTTCCGCTGCAATAAGTTCTAATCAGTCGACCTAGCTCGCGATTCACTCTTTCTACGCTATTAGAATTTGGACAATACACCGACGTATGAGTGACTCGAATCCCTAGCTGTTTGAGTCCAAATTCCCAAACTTTCGATATGAACTGTGGTCCTGAGTCCGTAATTATAGTTTCGATAGGTATTTCCCTATGAAATCTCTTTGTACAAGCGAGCACGCTCCTACCTGTCGCTTTTCGCATTGGATATAATTTTATTACTTTACTGTACACGTCTTGAATCACATATATATATTGATATCCGAATTTACCTACGGGCAATGGCCCATAAAGGTCCGAGAAAACTTTCTCACCCAACTTTTCCGCCAACACCGGTGTACAAGGACCAACGGTATTGTTAGTACTTGGTTTGACCTTTTGACATATGTCACAACTTCTTATCACCGCGCTTATCACCCTACTCATATGAAGAAAATAATATCTGTCCTTCATCAGTGCTAATATTTTATATCTGCCGTAGTGACCTATTTCTTCATGTATGTGTAAAATAAGTTCCTCCTGTAGTGATTTCGGAATTACTAGCAACTGTACGTTCCGCTTCGGCACGTGAAAATATAACGTATCACCTACTAGCTTATAATTTTCAAAACCTCTTGTCCCCGTATCTACTACATTACGTCTGATACAACCGCTAATTCGATTTAACCGCTCATCTTCGCTTTGTAATCTCGCAATGTCCCGTAAACTCGAAATAACACTTGCGGTATTCGATGCCTGAAACCAGAATATCCCCGGCTGAACATTTGTACTGTCAATCATACCTCCAGGTCCCGCTATTTGCCTGCTTAGCGTGTCGGCAATTTGATTATCAGTCCCTCGCACAAATTCTATGTCGTAATCGAATTGCTCTAAAAACATAATCTACCTCGTTACGCGTGCCCCTAATAAGGTCCACGACTTAATGAACGTCAAACTTTTATGATCAGTTCTAATAATAACTTTTTCTCCCCGCAAATATATCTCAAATCGCTTTAAAGTGTATATAACTGCATACATTTCCTGTTCACCGGTAGCCCATCTCGTCTGAGCACCCTTAAATGCCTGCGAACAGAACCCTATAATTCGTTCCTGGCCCGAATCATCTAATTGATAAACATAGCCCCCAATTCCTATAGCGCTGGCGTCACATTGAACATAATATGTTTTTACCGCCAATGGCTGACTCAAAATTATACTTTCTGAGAATTGGTTTTTTATCTCGTCAAAAGCACTTTGCATCTGCGCACTCCAGACGAACTTGACTCCAGACCGTAATAAATTGTACAAGGGCTGTGTCAACGTTCCAAAATTTTTTATAAACCTCCGAAAGTAATTTATGAACCCCAAAAACGCCCTGAATTGCCTGACAGTTCTGGGTGACGGATATAATTTAAGTGTTTCAATTTTGTCCGGGTCCATCTGCAAACCTTGTGTAGACAAAATGTGCCCCAATAACTTGACCTTTTTTTGTGCGAACTCGCATTTTTTAGTTTGCACGTGAAGCCCGCGTCTCTCAATTTACTCAGAACCGTGTCCACTTGAGACAAATGCTGTTCGAAGTCACCCTCAGTTAAAATTGCCAAATCGTCAACAAAATTTAAACAATATGACCTAACCTCTGGCCCTAGAATTAAGTCCATCGCCCTCGAAAATGAACCCACACTGGTTTTCAACCCCTGAGGTAAAACGTTGTAAACATAACTTCTGCCTTGATATACAAAACCCGTGTATCGTTTAGATTCGTCTGATAATGGTATAGAAAAATACGCATCTTTGATATCAATAACTCCTATGTAATTTATCCGGCGCCCGGATTGCAATATCTCACTCATTAAAGGTGTGGTTTCAACCTCACCAACCATTCCCATGTTTAATTGTCGTTCATCTAGCAGAATACGGACCTCTCCTGATTTCTTTAATGTACAAGTCAATGGACTGCTGAAATCCGTAGATTGCCTGCTAATAATACCTATCAATTCCATTTCTTCCAAACGTTTTGTTACTTTATCGCGATATGCGAACGGTATGGGATAGCTTCGTTTTACGAAAGGCGTTTCATCTCTCATTTTTATCTCATGTATATATTTATTTGTCCGACCTATCCTATCGCTAAACAACTCTGCATGTTTATTTAACACCGGCAATAACTTTGTTTTGTGTTCAACAGGTATTGATGAATTATTCACATATTCCTCTATCATATTTCTACAGGTATCTTGGTTCTGTACTTCCATTGTACAACAGCAAGATTCCGGATTAGGACCAGTACCTAATGGTATTTCACACATCCGCCCGGCGCTTCGTATAATTAGCCTCTTATTACCCTCACACGTTAAACTGGCTCGCGTCTGTTGTATAAAATCAAACCCCAAAATTAAATCTTTAGGCACCCTTGTTAATACTAGCATTGGAGTATCGATAACGCATTCACCTATCGTTAATGGTAACGTTACTAATTTATCAACCCTTTCCTTACTGACTCCAAATGCACCTGTGATTCTCAAACTTGGCATCGGTATTTCCGTCGGTTTTCCCAATTGACTGCACACTTCTTCGTACACTCTCCGACTTTTATTACGCTGATTTCGCTCCCCGAATCAATCAAACTCCTTACAACAATATTCCCAATACGCACATCTATCTCAGGTAATGTCAAAGTACTACATAACTCGCGCCCACACTCAGTTGAATCGTCGTCTCTGAATATCGTATGTAAACGTCTGTCATTTCGATCTCTACAATTCGATCTAGATTTTTCCTCTAAACACACGGCATATCCGTGCGCTTTATGCGCTAATAATTGAATAAATTCATTCACACCCACGTTCGAATCCAAATTACACAAATCATACAATCTATGCTTTTTTCCAATTTGATCGGCTGTCCACCCAAACCGTAATAAATATCTGAGCGCGAACGACCCGCGCGAGTCCACTAGTTTTTTGAATTCTGACTTATCGCATTATTCCTGTCACTTGAACTTTGCCCTGCCTCTGTATCTCCTGAACTATCAATGCCCCTCTGGAACCCTATTGCCCTGAAGCTAGGCTGAGGCTGTCTGCCTCTACCGCGAAAATAACCGCGACCACGCGTCCCAAATTCGTTTCGCGCCTTCGTTACCGCGTTATAATTATTCCTACGACTCACCGCGTTATAACGTAACGTATTTACCCGCATAGCTCGATATTGCCCACGCATGTAGCTATTCCGCACACTTCTTCGTACACTCTCCGACTTATTACGCTGATTTCGCTCCCCGAATCAATCAAACTCCTTACAACAATATTCCCAATACGCACATCTATCTCAGGTAATGTCAAAGTACTACATAACTCGCGCCCACACTCAGTTGAATCGTCGTCTCTGAATATCGTATGTAAACGTCTGTCATTTCGATCTCTACAATTCGATCTAGATTTTTCCTCTAAACACACGGCATATCCGTGCGCTTTATGCGCTAATAATTGAATAAATTCATTCACACCCACGTTCGAATCCAAATTACACAAATCATACAATCTATGCTTTTTTCCAATTTGATCGGCTGTCCACCCAAACCGTAATAAATATCTGAGCGCGAACGACCCGCGCGAGTCCACTAGTTTTTTGAATTCTGACTTATCGCATTATTCCTGTCACTTGAACTTTGCCCTGCCTCTGTATCTCCTGAACTATCAATGCCCCTCTGGAACCCTATTGCCCTGAAGCTAGGCTGAGGCTGTCTGCCTCTACCGCGAAAATAACCGCGACCACGCGTCCCAAATTCGTTTCGCGCCTTCGTTACCGCGTTATAATTATTCCTACGACTCACCGCGTTATAACGTAACGTATTTACCCGCATAGCTCGATATTGCCCACGCATGTAGCTATTCCGCCTTACATTATTCGTATCCATTGTCTCAGAACCATGTATCGCACTTAATCCCCCATCGACATTCCGTTCTAAATGCCGAAGGAATTCGACCGCATCGCGTATAGTCATTGACTCCTTTCTAGCAAAAAACGCTACCTGAATATCACGCGGCAACTGTCTGAAAATCGTGTTGATTTTCTCCGTATCAGTAAACGGTATCGTAAAATCATATATGCTATTCAATTGAGAGGCAAAGAATTCTTCCATACTTTGTCCTTTCTTAGAATCAAACTTCGCAGTAAGGAATCTTTGCTTAATTAATTCCTGTTCATTATCACCCCAGAATACCTCTCTGAAATCTTTTTCAAAATCCGAATAGGTTCGCCATGAGTCTCTGTATATGCTCATTCAAACTTTTGCAATTCCTACCAAACTATCCGTTGCCCATATCAAAGCCCTAGAACTATCTCCCGAGACTTTAATATAAGCCTTTAAATCTCTTAAGAAAATCATCGGATTTTCCGAACTGCGCCCATCGAATGTCGGCAACTTCTGTGTCATTTTCACAATGCATGATTGACGTTTTCCTACCGATTGTTCAAACGTCTCTAGTTCCTGTCTGTCAGTCTGTCTGTCCGAAGTCCTACTAGCATTGCTCGTGCTGGAACCCCTTTCCAAACTGTCTAATCTTTTCACTATTTCAGATAACAATTGCGTCACCTGCCCTGACGCCATTTCACTTGTGTGTGAAAGTGAATTATGTGCTACCCGACTACCGTTTTTCCTAGGCCGGCCGGCCATCCTGAACACTAAACCGCCGTAGCTCGTCTGAAAACAATGCCCCTTTTTTGCTTATTTCTTATTTACAAACTGAACTGCTTAAAATCGTTTCTACGTTGTGTTATTTTTAAAAGTAACGCGTTAGACCTTGATTCTTTTAGAATATCTAGGTATCAGACTATCTAGGATATCCTTCGGTCTCGGCACCAGAAATCTGTACCGGCACAGGGCTAAGGTCGGAGCCGCCGCTATCAGTAGCTATGATCGTCTATTCTATCTATCCCAAAATGAGAGGACCCGATTCGGCTGTAAGTTTTGTAAGTAAGAATGATAAGTCTGAATTTCTCGTTCGTCGAGAAATCCGTTAGGCGTACAATAGTCGAACGAAGTTTGGTTCAGGAAGTTACAGTTTCAAGTTAGACAGAGAAAGCATATATGTCCGCGAGCCGGTAATTCGCATCAGTCAGCGGTGTATTGCGCCAAAACGATCGTTGTTATATTTTATGTGATGGCACCATCTGGTTTTTGTACATATGAGCGCATTGGAACATCTTTTGTTTTAGTTTTAGTTTTAGTGGTCGACCACAGTCATATTTGTTAGTGATATCGTATAGATATCCGTCGTAGTTTTACGACGTGAGTACTCAATGATATTTCATGTGCTCGCTAGTAGCGGCTTGTGGTGGTTCCAATTATATATTTGGTTCACGGCAATAACGATCCGAAAAGACCGGTTTACACAATTGCGATTTGAGTTCCGAAATGGGTTCTGAACTAGCGGTTACCTCAAAAGGTCCGTAACGTTTTGAAACCTTCAACTCTGCGCAATTTGAGCTGGATGTTATCGAAACGCAAGCATTATTGTTTTAGGAGATCTAATCCACACCATAGCGAAGTGCATAGTTCGATAAATACCGAACTATGAATTCCACTAGCCGCAGCACGTCCTGGGCTGAGCCAAATCATATATACCGACTCAACTTACACATTAGACCTCCATCGAAATTTACATTTAATTTAAAAATGCAACTTGAATCCAACCTGACTCAAGGCAATGCAAAACACCTACCCGGACCTAAACAATGAACTTTAGACTGTAAATTGATCTCTTCGCGCGTCCCCGACAACACTCAAATGTCAAAATATCAACAGGATATGTTATCTGTGTTGACACCGGTTTAACTTTGTTCTGAATTTGTTATTTCCATCCGCGGAACCTCATCGATCAAACAGTCTCCCTATGCCCTGCCAACCTAGGTTTAGCCGCAACTAAACTCCTGTCTAGCCTAGTCTAAAAACCTAGTGTTATACCACGTCCATTATCGACACCACTCGAAAATGGTTGAGTTTGATTTGAATGTGCTTGAATGTTTAACGACTGTGTGTGTGGGAATTACAAAACTCGCTACTCGAAGGAATGAGGAGAGGATTAGCCCGCGAATATCCTAAGAGCCAATCCAGGAACCCTATGGTGAAGGAAAAAGGAATTTAGGGTCGCTCTAAGCCCAGACTCAGACTCAGATAAATTGACTTAAAAGTTCTTTCCTAACGACCCAAGGATAGTTTTGGAATTAGGGGTAGGTTGATATAAAGGTAGGAACCGAGGTATATCTCGGTGCTTCAGACACTCACGAAAACCCACTGAAACTCCGCAATCACAAATTCGTATAGTTCTGACGCGTAACACGGCAGACAAAACTGTTTAGAACTCGTGAAGGACGACTGTCACAGTAGCTAGACGCTGAGACTGAATGCCCTCCCCTCTCTTGCTCTCGTATTTATAGACCTCACATGTCTGAAAAAAAATGGCGTCCTTTGCGAAACGCTCTGCCCAAGCGAAGCTTCTTATCACTAACTACACAGGGTCTAATTTCAACCATGCCATGCAGATCCGCCGTTCTACAAATTGTGTGTACGCATATTCACTATGATCAACCGTAGGTGATCACTCAAATCATTTGGTACTGCCGATACACAGAATCTGTTGATCGCTGACCAATAAAAGCTTGTTGCGATTAATTAAGCATTACCCGACCGCTAGACGCGCGTAGCAAGACCACTAGATTGCTATCCAAACTAGCGGTGTCAGACTCTCCATATCATACCTCAATCGCAATTGTGTATTTGCAATCAACATAATAGCTTTCTCCGTATCGTTCCATAATAACCTTTCATTAACTAAAGTTATTCATAATTTTATTCAACGCGCAGCCAAATCGGCTCTGATCTCTACACATCTCGCAGGAATGCGACAAAAAAACTTGACCTGAACTGAAATTCCACGAATGAACCCACGCGTCTTTTTTTTTGCGAACTTTGCCAGTAAGTACGCAAAACCCCCAAACGTTATCTGAACCGATTCTCGTATTCAAAACTAATGTATTTGATAATTAAACCACATATTTGTAAAAATATAACCCAGAGTTTATTCAGCACATAGGATGAAGAATACGACAATCACAAGAGTGACAATGACAGTTAAGTCATAACACTACGAAGTTGGCCAGGATTAAAGCAAGGAGGCTACAATGAAATCTCCAACACGCCCTCTTAATCTTGGACGACTTCCAGCATATCTTGAACAAACGGCTAGTGCTTACAAGTAGGCAGTGCCTTCGTGAGCACATCAGCAGTCATCTGCTCTGTAGGCATATATGACAACTTAATGACTTCATTGTCAACAGCCTCACGAATATAGTGATACCTAATGTCTACGTGCTTAGACCGTTTATGAAAAACCGGATTAGTGGCAAGCTTCGCCGCAGACTGATTATCACTATACAGGGTTACAGTGTTGCTCTGACCTGTTAATTCAGTAAGAACCGCACGGACGTATACCGCCTCTCCACGAGTAGTCCAACGTTGATCCTGTAGCAGTTTGGATTTGACTAGATCAGATGTGATGGCAGCTCCCGAATGCTCTAGTGCCATGATCATAGGCTCATACTCTGTCGGTAAACCTTTGAGCATCAGCGCACCAAGAAACTCGTCGTCAACAGGCTTGTTCATGTTCGCCAATTGCTGTGCTAATGACAAAACTTCATTGACGTAAGCTTCCATGTTCGCGAAGTTTTCAAATTTGACAGCGCATAAGTTCTGGAGAGTTCTTACTCTTGAACCGAGTCCCTTATCATCATAAGCACGTTCCAGTGCATTCCAGGCTTCTTTTGCCGTCTCCGCCGACATTAAATGAGAAAAACATGACTTTTCGACGGCCAAGCAAATTTTAGATTTAGCTATTTCATCACGTCGATTTCTCATCTCGGACGTTGTTTTATCATCCGCACCGTAACCACTGATACAGATCCATAAATTGTCGTGAATCAATGCATTTTTCATTACAAATTTCCATTCGACGTAATTTTCCCGTCCACGTAATTTTTCATGTGAAAAATTTTGATTCTTACTTTCCGACATATTTATTAGAACGTTATACTATTTCTGCGGAACCATAACCTAATGTATTTGATAATTAAACCACATATTTGTAAAAATATAACCCAGAGTTTATTCAGCACATAGGATGAAGAATACGACAATCACAAGAGTGACAATGACAGTTAAGTCATAACACTACGAAGTTGGCCAGGATTAAAGCAAGGAGGCTACAATGAAATCTCCAACAAAAACAGCGCGGCGTTGGGCTAGCTCTCTACCACGCAGAATGAAGTATCAAATGTACCGAACCTCGTGTACCATTACATATGGGTATGACCACAAAATAATAAACTCCTGTTCAACTTGTGTACAAAGATAAAAATGTATAGGATTTGAAGTATGTTCTGTGGTTAATAATGATAATAATAATAATAATAGTTTATTGCAGGCGTAAGCCCATATAATAAATTACAATATAAAAATTCAAATAAATAGTCACAAATTTAAAATTTCAAAAATTCTAAATTATTTTACATAAAGACAGTACTATAGTACTGTCTCGCACACACATATTCACTATTATTCACACACACAACCAAATACCCTCATATACACTAGCAAAGCAGGAGAAGAAGGACTCCCCGCCGCTGGAGAACATAGGCTACCCACTCGCATGTAGCCACACCCAGTGCGCCAGCAGCGGCGAGTCCCACCGTCCAGCCAACGTGCGAATAATGCAGTTAGAGCTGCCGCGCACGGGCGCTAACAGCGAGGCACAGCGTTTCCTAATGATCGCGGCAAAGCCGTCGACCCTTGCCTCCGCAAACATGACTGAGGCGCTGCAGACCCGTGGCAGCCCCATCACCACCCTAAACGCATTGTTGTACTGGACACGCAGGGCGCTGTATGCCCCCTGCGTAAATTTGACCCACAGGCACTGGCACGTGTAGTAAGACTGGCAGTATGCCCTGAACAATGTTAATTTTGATTCGTTACTATAACGAGCGAACCTGCAAGCTAACATGTTGCAGTGAACGGCCAGCGCCCTCCGCTCCCTTTAGATGTCACAGACACCTTTGAGGTCCTCGCTGACCCAGTGGTCCAGGTACTTGAATTCCCAACCATGTACAGGGGAGAATTATTAAGGCAGACTGGAGGCAGTTCAGAGTATGTTTTCGTGGCTGACTTGAAAACCAGATACAATGCATTGTGAGTCGTATAAGGTAGCCCATGGGCCACCTCATAGGACTCACAAATGCGCAATGGTGCGCATAGTGCACCGATCGAGGGTAATATCTATGTGTAATATTTGTGTAGTAACACTATAATAATAATAATAATAATAACTATCATAATGCCTTGGACACTATTTACACTATAAGATACCCTGTATCTTGGGTACTAGACAACGATACACATACTTATATAGATAAATATTATACTTAGATAGATAAACAACCATGACTAGGGTACAAAGGTTTTTATATAAACCAAAACCACCTTACAATAAACCGGCACAAAAACCAAACGACAAAAGTCTGAAGACCCCAATTTCCTGCAGCCATTTTTCTCAAGAAATCTCTGCAGTACAGCAACAAATCAGCATTCCTAGTTCAAACAGCGCCAACTTGTGACAACTTCCGGTAGAGACAGCGACATCTGGCGGCTCTGATGTATCGTGTCAGTCATTTCCGGCGCCCACCGGAACATCCGGCGGGCAATAGAGCGCAATATTTGCGATGAAAAATCGCTGGAAGCGTGTTTCCTTCTCGTTTTTTTTTTGTTTCGGGTTGGTTCTCTTTTATTTGTGACGACGCGGCGGGATAAAGATAATCCGGTTGTTGATTGGTTAGTCAACGCAATCGACAAAACACATTCATTTAGTTGTATCGTCATGCTTTATTTCATCTAGGGTGGCCGAGACACACATTAGTTTAGCCAGTAATTCAGTACTACCATAGAAGTAAGTAGGTACAGCTTTTCTTTCTGTGCATAAAGCAATCTCGTGCCGAGGTCAAAGTCACCAAATGCATCATCTAGGCTTTTACTCCAATTCGAGTATTTTATTACTTTCTACACGGAAATTACCTTTAAATACCTGTACTACTTGGGTTGTATGGAAGAGTGAAAATAACAATTACCCTTAAAAACCCTTTTTTACAACACCTTTCCGTAACAATCTGTACAACCTTTCTTTGTACCTTTATTCACCTATTCGCCGTTAAATTATGAACAATGGGTCGTGGAAACCGCACTTTGTTTGAACCTGTGGAATTATTTATATCTTCAGAGGTTGGACGGTCGTAAAGCAACCAGAGTGGATTTACTGTACACTTCAAGGTATTAGGTTCTACGAGTATATTTTAGTGCAGAATATGTGTACTATTTCACAAAGACCACGATAATTTTGAGGCATCGCGATTTTGAACCTGTAATAAAATTCAAAACCTATAACGGCAAAATGGCATCTTAAAATGCCGTGGGTCGTTGAGAGGATAAGCAATCAAATATAGTTTCACGCTTTTTCCCATACGGGGTGGCAGGGACACGACTATGCCCACGTTTAACCACCTACTCTATAGACACTCTGCATGACAGGGGTTACCCCATATCCATGGATATATGAAGGTTTCCTTATGTTACTCGTATACTTACCAAGAATTTCTTGCAATCCGCCCCGCCCTTTTAAATGAGTCCATTTTCTTAAACAAACTAACAACTGTCACAGTTTAAAGTTTCGCCGATAGATCTTGAAGCAACCCGATACAGCCCGGGAAGAAGTAAACAAAGAAATAGTTACACAAGCAACGATGTATCTTGTTTAGTGACTTTAAAGGTTTTGCAGTCATCGTGGGACAGACTCTGTCCCTTTGTGCTAACAAAAAATAATGAGGGGGAAATAGTTGCTCACATCCGCAGGAAACACTTGGATCCTACTGCCCAAAAAAGATAAAATTCCAGGGACTTGGGGTTGTAAAACTTTGTTGTCAACTGTAGACCGGGAGAAAATCATTAGTTCTTATCTAAATATGTAAGAATCCTTTTAAGAGTTCATTTTAAATGGTATTTTACAAATTCTTAATTAGTGCAAAATCTTGAGGTCGTAGTCCCCAACCTTAATCCGTCCCTGGCAGTAAGTTTTCAGTGGCATCTCAGTGCTCAGTACTCAACGGAGTAAGCATAGTTCCGCTTGAACTTCTCTTTGAGTTATATTCACTGCAAGTTTCTTTCACTTTAAATAATAACGTAGAAAGGAACAAGGTGGAATAATGTAAAGGAATTTGTTAAAGGAACACCATCAATGAATTAAAAAGGTTTGTTTTGAATATGATTCCATGAGTTTGGAGCACTTACACAAGCTTCTTCAGTGTTTCACGTAATGGTATTTTTTAAAGGCTTATTTTAACTTTTCACCAAACACTAGTTTGTTAGTTAGTTTACTATTGTAAGTTTGAATGTGCACCAAATTGAGTGTAGTTTCACAGAACCGTATAGGTCACTTTCTGTCTCAATGCTAAAGTTAGGTGTGTTAGGTCACAAGTTTATAATAGAACTTGGAGGCGAAGAGAAGCGATGCGATCCCATGATGGTTAGTGTAAATAGGGTGTAAAATTTTGGTGAACATTTAGTTAATTTGGGATGTTATTGCGTTTTTTTGGATGAATATTTGTTATTTTCGTATATATTTATTGCCCATGGAATTTCAGATAACAAGCTTATAGAAAAGTAAGTAATGTGAATATATACTTATTTAGTAAGGTAAACAAGGAACGATGATTCAACGAGAATATAAAAATCGACGCATTTGTAGGCACTACTGAAATCAAGCAGTGTTAGCACAGGAAACTGTTTATTGCCCATGGTAACCTGTATGTCGTCCGTGACTTTAAGTAAGGCGGTCACGGACAGACTGGAACCCGGATTGAAACAGAATGATCAACAGGTTTCTGGAGAGGTAGGAGGAGAGCTGGGTATGGAAGAGGGATAAGTGAACTTTGGAGAGGATAGAGAGAACAGAAATGGGACAAAACTCTTTAATGGAGGAGGGATTGGATGTTTTGGTCATAGGGATGACATGTGCTTTCTTCCATACAGTATAAAAGGAGCTTTCTGTGAGGGACAAATGTATTACAAGTGTGATACCAGGAAGCAGCCTCCAAGCACGCTACTGATCTTCCGGTGGCAAATCCGCAAATGTTGTCATCAGCTACAGCTTTTTGGAAGATATAGCTAGCACTGCCTTTCTAACAGCATTGACTCCAACATGTCAAAAGTCAAAAGGAGTGGTAGTGACCGCAGACCTAGAGCAAAAGCCACACAGAATAACTTCTTTAACGAAGGGTCCATCACATCTTGAGGGGCAGAGAAGTGAATATTGAGACCATTGAGATCGACATTACCGATTGGCTGGTCCCGAGACTTATCGACCCCAAGAATCCTAAGGAACTTCCATTCCTGAGCTATAGAGTAATTGTCAATGCACTCGTATATAATGTATCGAAGCTAAGCGTCGCGACACAAACTATTACAGCGGGTGTTAAAAATAATAAACTTCTCTTCTAGATAATTTTTGTACCTACTTTTCTTTAATTTCCTCTCTTCACCTTGATCGGAATTTGTGAATTTTAAGGACGCGGGACGAGTTGATAGTGAAGCTATCGGATTAAAGGGATTCGGTGTATATGTCACCGTAAGAAAGTCAAAACCGTTATTTCATAACTTAACGAACCATCGACAGATAGTAAACTAGACCGACAGGGTTTAGAATTTACGTTTCTTTTGTTCTTACATGTCAACCTAATACGAAGACTATTCGAGGGCTTCGCTGCGCTCGCTCCCTCTAGTCTTCACATAATGTATTTCTTTTGCAATTCAAGTTTAAACCAGTATACTATTCAACGGTTTTAGCCGTTAGTTTATTAACTAACGGTTTTGACAATCTTACGGTGACATATATATCCTTAAAGCTGCGAGAGAGAAGACGCACTGACACTTTGCAAGGGATATCCGAGCGCAGATAGACAGCAACCCCTCCAACAGCCTTACCCACCCTATCATTCCTATAAAGCTAATAACCAGGGGAGAGTACAAAGAAGAAGGTCGACTCGGCTTGAGGAATGACTCTGACACGAGTATACCTTCATTGTTATATCGTATCGTAATAACTAATCGGTATTTGTGCTACAAAAGAGATGTGTGTGGTGTTCGGTAGATCGAATCAAATACACAAAAAAATGAGGCAGAGTGGAGGGAAAATGGGGAATGTTTTCTGTGGCGTTGTTGGTAATCCAGAATAACAAGATATTTCAGTTAGTAAGGTCAATGCTGTCGATTGTCAATAGTTACATTCTTTATGCTACCTGTCTATAAAAAATTGGTTCATTTCTCAACCACTCTTTCATTCTATCAAGTCTTGTTCAATAGCCATCGCCGCGGGTAGTCGTGTCAAAATGTAATTCTTACGGCCGGTTTCCTGGGCGCTGGTTAAGTTAGCAAATTGGTCAAACTGATTTCAGCCAATCACGTGGCGCTATTTTGAATATTAGCGGCACGTGATTGGCTCGAATCAGTTTAACCAATTTATCAATTTAATCAGCGCCCAGAAAACCGGCCGTTAGAATAACAGCGCGTATCGCGTAGTTTTCTGTATTTCATAATTGTCGGTACAATTATGAAATGCAGAAAATTAATAATGGTTTTATGATAATACATATTTATTAACACTAGGACACGGTTGTCCTAGTGTTAATAAATATGTATTATCACAAAACTATATTCACAATTTTAATTCAACATCATCATCAACCTTCATCACAGCCCTTTGAAGGGGCAGTCCGCCGGCGTGGTGACAATTTAACCACGTAGGTGTGCGTGTGGCCCTATACCCTCCACCAGATGACGCCGGCGATCGAACTTGGAGCTCAGGTCTAACATGTAACATTCAATGGTTAAATAATGCTAATTTACAGGTTCATTTAGATACACAGAGATTCAATAGAGATGTCGCAGTTGGTTGGTTAAATCAGAGACTTAACTAACTCTCTAGACCGATAATTAAATGCCGACATTTAACCAAGTCACAAGCATTTTGATTTAAATAAACCATCGTCGAAAACGTTTAACAATATGTCTTACCAAAAGCCAGCGTGTTGGAAAACAAGATGGCGTCATGACAACAGCTGATTTGCACAGCTTATATCAAGGCTAAACATTGCGGTATCTTAGGTGAAGGGTAAAGGGGGTGACCGAAGCGAAGCCCCCTTTATCCTTCGTGTAAGGTTGAACATGTAAGAACAACAAAAAGTACTTAAAAGATTGCCTAGGAACATTTAGACAACTCGTTAAACGTTTCGTTCACTCACTTGTCTGACGGAATTTTAGTGAATTGGTTAAACGTCGGCATTTAATTAACGGTCTAGTGAGTTAGCTAAGTGACTGATTTTACCAAGTAACTGTGACAGAGACATGACTTTAAACACAATTATAATGTACAAATTCTACAGGAGGCTAATAGTGTGCCATTTAAGATATTAATATAGATCGATATTTAAATTGGAAAACCCACTCTGATACAGTTTGTAAAAAAAAATAGATTTGTATTTGTATTATATAGACTTCGGAAAACAACGAAGAAACTACTGCTCTAATGGCTTATCATGGTTATGTGGAATATGTTTTACGATATGGTCTTGTGATTTGGGGAAACGGCACTGACGTAAATGACGTTTTTAATACGCAAAAAAAATGTGTATGTGCCATTTAATTTTGCGGCATGCTCCCATAGGACTCTTGCAAACCTATGTACATTACGTTAAATATATGGCCACAAAACCAACCCAGAATGCTTCATAACAGCTCTGGAAAAGTATTTAAGAAACACTAGAAACTCGACTAGGTTAGTAATTAATATAACCACATACCAAGAACATCGCAGTATCAAAAAAAGTTCTGCGATGTGTGTAAAAATATTTAACAGAATTTATGAACACCTAAAACAGCTACCCATAAATATGTTTATCTACACAAGTATCATAAACCCTCTATACTGCGTACAAAAACCGCACGTTACGATCAGCATAATGTTAAACTACTTGGTAAAAACTCGTTTCTTATCTGAAAAATTACACATTATGACCATAATGTGTAATTTTTCTACATATTATGACATTAAAATTTCAAACGCCGACGCCCGCCTGCGTGCCGCCCCTAGTTTGTCTGTGGAGTTGGTACTGACATTCAAATTTCTAACGCCGACGCCCGCCTGCGGCACGTTGGTACTGTAGTACCAATGTTCTGTAGAACAAGCTAAACAACTGCAGAGCCACAATGCCGGTCAAACATGCGGTTCCTGAACACATCAAAAAGAGCTTATGATATGTGTGTAGATAAACTAATTTGTGTAACTGTACATAATTAGGCATTAAAACTCTCGAGTATTAATGCCCTCCATTATGTAGCAGTTACATAAACTACTATTAAGTCGGAGCTCTTTAAATGCTCAATTTTTTCAACTCAACAGATAAGTTTCTGAATCATACCTGTAAATGTGATTAATTGGTAGCTTAAAGCTAAATAGATCATTATAATAATTATATTTTTTTGGAAAAAGTTCATATTTTCATGCTAAAATTAATAGCTGATAAGGTGTTAAACTATTGTATTATCACCTACTTGTACCCTTATCATGGCAAATAAATTCTTAATCTTTATCTTTATCTGGCTGACATTGCACCTTCCTGGCGGACTGAACCACGTGCATCGACTTGGTTGGGAGTTTGGCACTTGGGTACCTACCTACTATAACCTACCCCTATCAGGTTTCCAAAGTGGGACCTACCTTTCATCAAACAATAATACTGGACGGATTTCAATTTTTGAAATTGAAGCGAGGTCTACTGTTCTCACAGAACCACTAGTAAAACAAATCGTTGAGGCTCGGAACGGGGAGGCCTTCACCCTGCAGTGAGACACCGTCTAAGTTAAGTAAAAAAAATATTTTAAAATAACGAGACCATTTATAGTAGCCAATCATTCTGTTTAGTCGATACTATGTCATATGCAGTACAAGTCGTATTCTGATTGGTGGAAAGAGTGAACAGCGGGCTGATGAACAAGCCAACAATGTTGCTTGTTTGAACAGGCCAGAAATGTCTTTGTTGTCCTGGTTAACTATTCATTGATTCACGGTCCCATTGCAGACCACTTTTCCGAGCAGTGGAGTTAAAAACCGGTCGCGCACGAAGAGTTCCGTACCGCCTTTCAATGGTAGGGATAGTGTGGAGGAAATAGTTTGGATTTTACATAGCAAAATGTTGTTTGCAAAGTTATTTGTGCGGCTACGTTAACATACCATTACGTAACCAGATGCATTCATAAGTTTGTATATGGTATTGTAAGGTAGGTTGTATATTGTATACGGGCCTCTTTAGAGTGGGTGTCACTTTGGCACCTTTACTTGTTTGTAATTTTAAAATAAGAAAGAGGTTTGGTTGTGAGAAGTCAAAGTGACACCCACTCTAAAGAGGCCCGTATACAATACAAAACATAAGAAGTGACGTAATTGAAGAGGAGAGGAGATCGTCGATCCAGACCTTGCTGAATGATCGAAGAGGAAGGATCGAATGTGCATTGGGAAGTGTATTTCTATACTTAAGTTTTATATTTAGGAATTACCTCGACCTGCCAAGCGAGTGAAGAATCAAATAGGAAAATGTAGTGGGAAGATTGTTTTATAGCGGCGGACATTTTGTGAAAATTTTTATGAAATTATTTCATGATGGAGGAGTTGTCAACTTGTTTTTCGGGGGGTCCGCAGGAGTCCTTTGAAGATTTTATAGAAGACTTCAGGGATGTTGCATCGAGGCAGAAATTTATATCGTCGGAGGAATTGAAATCATTATTTCCTTCGTATTTGAAAGGTGGAGCCTTATATTTTTTTAGGGCAATTAGGGGCAGTGCCCAGACATTTGACGAGGTGGTGAATAAGTTTAATGAGGACATTACAGAGAAGTTCTACAATGCCAAGCAAGAGAAAAGAAGTTTGTTGGACTACTTCCATTATTTAGGGGACCTGGCGAGGAAGGCTAGAGTTACTAAAGATGACATTTTTATAACGCAATTTTTAAGAGGATTGCAAAACCATCTTAGAAATAAATTAATGTTGAGCCATTTTGTAGATAAGAAGGCGCTAAGGGCAGTGCTGGTACAGATGGAGAAGTTAAGTCCGGGAAGTGATGATAATGTGAATGTGTTTAGGAACCCAGCAACTTTTGGACCGAATTTGGCCCAAAGCAATAGAGGGGGAGACAGGCCGAATGTTTCTAGTACTAATAGTTATAATTTGCGTCCTAGGCAAGCGGATTTTGCAACACGTCGTCGCTAGAGCCCGATAGCGGTGACCAGGCTGACCTGTGAAATGAGGGCCTCAGACGAGCTCAGCAGCGTAGCACAGAAGCGGAACGACCAATGGGGAAGATCGTCGCAGTCGAGGCGAATCAGCAGGTCAGACCATTAGTTTTATTAAATGCATCTAATGTAAAAGTGGTAGCTCTTTTAGATACAGGCGCTACAGCTTCATGCATCAGCCCAGCCGTTGCAGGTCAAGTGGGTGCGAGATGTATGCAAGAAGAGAAGAGACGGGTTAAGGCGGTAAATGGAAGTTTGCTGCAAATTGTAGTGTTATAGATTTTAGTTTGGACAATTTTAGCTTTTCACAGGAATTTTTAGTAGTAACTGATTTGAATTGTAGCATTATTTTAGGGGTGGATTTTTTAATAAAGAACTGTATGAATATTGATTTTGTTCATTCGTGTATGTGTTTTTTCCAGGGAAAGATACCGTTTTTCAATAATTTCCATACGAAACAAAACACGACGTCGGTAAAACGAAATGTCATGTGCGTAGGGATTCTTTCAAAACAAAAGATAGGGTCGGACTTTCTAGACGGTTCTAGAAGGAAACAAGTGAACTTCGGGGAAACCACGGTTATCGAGGATCGTGACGTGATAAATTCTATCGACTTTCAGGAGCTAAGAAAGGGCGATTACGTTTATTTCTCGGGGTTATCGGATTCGTGCGAATTTGCGTTTGGGGTAGAAGATAAACGGTTTATCGTAAATGAGGATTTATGTGAGAATGATAAGCGGGTATTATTGGCGTTGTTGGATAGGAATGCGGATAGATTTGCGTTAACAACTGACCAGTTCGGTAGGTCGGAGATAGTGTCGGTCGATATTAAGACTTATGATGAAGAGCCGGTTCATTGTCACCCGTATCGCGTTTCGCCGGTGCAACGAGAAATTATTGAGGAGCAGGTCGCGGAGATGTTGAAACTAGATGTTATTAGGGAATCCACTAGTTCTTATGCTGCGCCCGTAGTGTTAATTAAAAAGCCCGATGATTCATAGAGGTTTTGTATAGAACATCGGAAAATAAATAAGAAAATTTGTAAGGATAATTATCCTATTCCGCGGATAGAAGACATTGTCGATAGTTTGGCCGGGGCCAAGTATTTTGTGGAGTTAGATCTCAATTCAGGTTATTAGCAGACGGTTATTACAGAAGGCAGGTGTTCGATTCCAAATCGATATTCGATCGATGGTTTCTGAACGGTCATTTTAATTTGACGTTAGCTGTCAATCTGGCAGTTTTGACAACTGACAGACGAAAGTCCTCGCAATGTAAACGCGTTTTGATTAGGGTGTTGAAAATAAATCGCAGGGCATCTGGAATGTATTCAGGATTCCCTCAGGATTGTTAATATAGCTGAGTGTGCCGTTGTCTCTCGAACCAGATAAAGTTCGAATTTCGTGCCCGATTTGTATTTACCAGTAGAAACATAACCTGTGCTGGACACTGTGATCACCACGCTAGCCCGCCAGTCATACCTGGTTGGCTGAAGAACCTGTCTACCAAGAAGAGCCTAGGGTGCACCCGGGCCTTGCCGAGAGACAGGAGGTTGACGGGACCGAAGCACAGACCAGGTTAGATCTACCCCACATAACTTCAGCTCGGTGAATCGCCGACGTTCATCACTTCTTGGCACCTGATCGTCACGCTACCTCGTAGCTCATGGGCCCCTACGAGGTCATTAGGTGCTGAGAAGCCTGAACATTTTGGTAGCTAGAGCGTGGCTTCCTGAGATTTGCAGCCGTCAAGGGCTCCAGGAAGGCACGATTTGGGACTATCAATCTGTAGGTATAGGCGGTTAGGTAACTTAGTTGGTTCCTATATCCACATAGATTGGTAGTATTGTAAGCTATAAGTCTACAGACAGATATTGAATTGAAATTTGCATTGAATTACCAGTTAGTCAATCTATTAGTGGTCTAGTAATGCTATTGAATGAATGTTTTGGTTAACATAGGTAGTTACATCTATTGATAGCAGGCTATTACATTGTTTTCAGTTTATAGCAATTTATAACTTGAACTAATATTGACTATCTGTGTGTGTTATAATGATAAAGGGAAACTAAATTGTTATTTACAGAATTTATATAGATATAAAACTCGGTTCCTATTGTTTAAGGAAAACAACATTGTTTAAGTTATAGTTTAGGGTTCCCTCGTTTGGGTTATAAACTGGAGGGTCCAATAAAATTGAGTTACTGCAAATTGTGAGTAAGTATCGTTCCGATCATGTCGTTATCTGAAATCCAGAAGGGTGTTTCTAAGGAACTCAGATGGTTTGCCTCCGCACACGGTCTGATAGACCGTTTAGATAGGCATGATGGTATTGGAGCGGTCTATGGACGTTAAGGAACGTAACAATAGGGTGCTCGAATTGTCCGCGCAGGCGGGATCAGTTGATGGTTGTGCACCTGACAGGCTGTCACGGTTGATAGGGGATGTCGACCAATGTATGGAGATGGCAGCTGCTATCACGCAGAAGGCTGCGGCCATACGTAGACAGCGCGAGTCCAGCCATGATGGTGACATTGAAGCACCTCTGCCGCATCAGGGATCGGGGTCCAGGTTACCTGCCATAACTATGCCTACCTTTGACGGCGTGTCCGGTGAATGGATGAGCTTCATCAATCTGTTCGACAGTTTGGTGCACATGCGATCGGACATTACCAAGTCTGTCAAGATGGCTCAGCTGGTGGCAGCATTGAGGGGTGAGCCTAGGGAGCTGGTCGCTCATTTGACAGTTACGGAGGGTAACTATGAGACGGCCAGGCAATTTTTGGTCAGACGTTACCACAACAAATGGAGGTTGGCCGATGCCCAACTGAACCGTTTGTTTAGCAACCCGGTTGTGAACAAGGTCGGGGCCATACAGACGGAGGTTTTGACCCATTGTTGTCCGTCACCAAGGCTCTAGAGAATCTTGGACTTCCGGTTGGTGAATGGTCGTACCTACTGTTGTACATTGTACTTTCCCGCCTACCCGCTGACGTGCAGACTCGTTTCGAACAGTCTCACGGGAGGTCGGCTGAGGACCTGCCCGCCTTCTCCGACTTGGTCGGATTTTTGGAAGAAGAGGCTCGACGGGCAGAGAATTTGGGGTTGACGGTCACCCATCCTTCAGAGCCACAGAGAGCTGCCGGGAGCGCTGTGAGTAGGGGCCCTCCGACGAGGAAGGACCGCACCAACCGGCAGTCGTATGGGACTGTGAGTGAATTGACCCCACATGGTGAGACCTGCCCATGTTGTAGGCAGATTGGCCATGCTGTGGCCAATTGATATAAGTTCGGGGAACTTAGGGTTTAGGGACGGCGCCGGATGGCCAAGCAGCGGAGCTGGTGTTTCCTGTGCCTCGGGCCACACATGGCTAGGGACTGCACGCGCACACAAATGTGCGGAGATTGTGGTGGGGCCCACAACAATCTGTTGTGCATGAACCGGTCCGGCCAACAGCCACCACAGGGCCGTACCCAGAGTGACACCGCAAGGGGCCCTGAGAATTCGTTTGCGACTCGGAGCGCAACTCAGGGGCCAACGTCCCCACGTGCACAGGGCAGTACTAGGGTGCAGGGCCGCACTCAGGGTCATTACATGGGGGGCCCTGAGTTTTCGGTTGCGACTCAGCATCCGACTCAGCGGGACATTGGGTGTGTTGAGCAGGCCGTAACGGGCGGGTGGCATGGGACACCTTCGAGCTATGCGGGTGCGGTTCGGACGCCGGCTCAGTTGTCGCCCCGCTCATTGCCTCGTCCTCGTCGGTCACATGTGATGTCCCCCCCGCTCATGGAGCGGCCACGGTTGAATTCACGCCCACCACCCCCGTCGTAGGGTGGCAATGGAACCGGCGCGTGGGCCATTTGTACAATGGGACCTTCTGGCGTATAGCTGCATACCTGATCGGTTACAGGCAGATTGGGGCCCCGGGGGCCCTCGCTAGGAATTTGCGGCCCAACAATTTGTTGCCCCCCAACCGGAGACGGTGGTGTTACCGATCGCCTTTGTGCTTGTTTGGGATTTGGCGGGCAACCCAACATACGTTCGCGCCCTATTAGATTCTGGAGCTCAGGGCTGCATTGTATCGAATGATTTAGCAAAATGGTTGGGCCTCAAGGTAAATAGGTATAATAAATCAATACGGGGCGTGGGGAATGTTACGGTTACGAATGTAGTTGGTCAATCGGATCACGTTCTCTCCACGTTATGACATTTTGACAAAAACATCCGTGCAAGCTTTAGTAATGACGCATGTCATGGGCAGACACCCCTTGGTGAAGTTGAATCCGGCCGTTCGATTCCTGACATCAGGACTCAAGTTGGCGGATCCCGATTTTGACACTCCAGCCCCGGTCGACCTGCTACTGGGAGCAGACGTTCTGGGTAGGTTTCTGTTGTCGGATCGGCGAGTTCTTCAGCCGGACGGGTTGATTGCTGTGGTTACTAAGTTTGGTCACGTGATCATGGGTCCGGCATTGCCAATGGTTAGGCCTGCCGAGTCAGATGGCATACTTATTGGCTCAGCGTTGTCAGACGCTATCCAACGTTTCTGGGAGATAGAGGAACCTCCCACCGTTCGTCGAGTCGACGCAGACGAAAAAGAGTGCGAGTTGTTTTACCAGAATAGTACTGGTCGCCTTCGTTCTGGTCGTTTTGTAACTCGACTGCCTTTCAGAGCCGATCGACCGCCACTAGGAGAATCTAGGAAGATGGCTGAGACGAGATTGTTCAGTTTCAGTTCAGTTTATTTATTACATTCCATATATAATATAGGTGGAGATTATCATTATGGACCTTGTCCAGGTACAGCAATTTGCGAGAGGGCGATATTACAATATTGCAATATTTCTACGTACTACTTAATTTATATATAAATTAAATTGTATCAGATACTTATTTATATAATGTTAGTTTTCATATGTTTGAAATTTTTATTATATACCTATTTTAATAATTATAATTCGTCATTTAAATAATCATTTACACAATAATATCATTTAGTAATTAATAGTTGTTTTAATGAACTTATAAATATGGTATCTCTAGTTTCTGTCGTCAGATGTTTTGGTAACTTATTATAAATTTTTGCAGTCATTACTAGAGGGCTTGAAGAGTGTATGTTTAGTCTAGAAGGTGGTAGCGCTAGTCCTTTTCTTGGTCTTAGGTTGCGATTCGTTGGCATCTGATCTTGGCGTTTTGTGTAAAATTCAGGATATTTTCGGACGAATTTACAAGTTTCCGGTATGTATATGCTAGGGAGTGTGAGGATTTTGTGTTCTGTAAAGTGTGACCTACAGCTGTCTCGAGGTTCAATATTTGTGAGTATGCGTATTAGTTGCTTTTGTAGAGTGAAAACGCTTTGTGCGTTAGTGCTGTTACCCCACAGTAGGATACCGTAACTAAGCCACGCATAAGCATAGGCATAGTAGGTAACTAAAGCTGTTTTTAGGTCCGTTGACTTTTTTACCTCCCGGAGAGCGTAGGTAAATCTAGATAGCTTGGAACGTAAGATTTGGGTATGTACTTTCCAATTTATATTCGTATCTATATTCAAACCTAACAGGGAAAATTCGCTCACCGTTTCCAATTTTATGTTGTTGAATGTGAAATTTATGTCTAATGGTTTTTTCTGAGGTGGGTGAAATAACATTAATTTAGTTTTATTGAAATTTATCTGAAGGTTATGATCGTTTAGCCATTTTATAGTACTATTTAGGATAGTTTCTAGTTTATTATTTATTTTTAGGTTATTTGCGCAAGGTGTAAGGATAGAAATATCATCGGCAAACAACACACATGGATCGCTCATGATTCTGGGGAGGTCATTAATGTAAATAAAAAATAATAAGCAACTAGCGACACCGCCCTGGGGGATTGAACCTTTAATGTCTATAGTATCAGACTGGAATTTAATAATTTCTTTGCTATTCTGGTTCAAGTATTCCATCTCCACGAGTTGTTTTCTATTGCTCAGGTAAGAGGAAAACCATTTATGAGTTATGCCCCGTATTCCCATACTATGCAATTTATCTAACAATATATCGTGTCGGACTCTATCGTAGGCATTCGACATATCAAGCAGAATACCAATGGCATATTTCTTATCATTTATTATATTTATAGCCGTTTGTATATATTTAAAGACCGCTAAAGATATAGACGGTCCTTTCCGGAACCCGTTCTGGCCTTCGTTAAAGAGTTTAAATTTCTCACAAAATTTATACACTCTATTACACATTGCCTTCTCAAATATTTTTGAAGCCGTCGGCAGTAGAGCGATAGGACGATAATTTGTTGTTTTTAGTTTAGAGTTTTTCTTATGTACTGGTTTTATGAGAGCAATTTTAAGTAGGTCTGGGAAGGTACCTTCAGTGAAAGATTGGTTAATCATGAGGTAAAAAGGTAGAGTCAACTCTTCTGCACATTTCTTTAGGAGGTAAACCATCTATGCCGTGACTATTTTTACATTTTAAGTTTTTAAGTATGTTATAGACTTCTCGTTGGGTTACTGGGTAGAGAAACATGGTTTGTTTGGCTTGGTGGTTCGGGTAGCGCCTGCTAGCTCTCGGTGAAGGGCTCTTTTTTTCGTTGCCCACTGATGCAAAGAAGTCATTGAATATTTGTACTATCCTATGGGGGTCTGAAATTATTGTATTGTTTATTTGAAGATTGATGTTGTTATTTTCTTTTTTGGGCCTTTTGTTGGTGCATTCGTTTATTACATCCCACATAGTTTTAATTATATTGTTTGATTGGGTAATTTTTCTTTTATAATGATTCTTTTTAGAGATGATAATTGTTTTTTTTAGGGTTTTCTCGTATTTTTTATAGTAATCGGTAAGTATTTTATTGTATTTTGATTTAATTGTAAGTATTTTTAATATTCTTTTTGTTTCGCATGACTTTTTTATTCCAACAGTGAGCCAATGTTTTTTATTATTACTTCGTATCTTTATTTTACGTAGAGGTATGCAGTCATTTAATATTTTATTGATTAAGTTATTAAATATAATATATTTATTATTTACATCAGTCTTTATATTTAGAGCATTATACCAGTCAATATTTTTAAGCGTGTTTTTAAATAATGTTATATTTTTACTATTGAATAATCGCATTGTTTTGGTCCACGTTATTTGTTGTGTCAGTTTTGGAAGCTTTAAATGTAATATGGTTCCAGAGTGATTAGAAAATCCCAATTGCTCGATAGAAGTGTAGAACAAGTTTTTATTTAGATTTGTGAATATTAGGTCTATACATGTTGATGAGCTAGCTGTGTGGTGTGTTGCCTGTTTTATGTGTTGGGTTAGCTTAAATTCTAGCATGGATTCAAGAAGTTTCGTTGTCTTAGGATTATTCTTTAGTATATCTGTATTGAAATCTCCCCCTATCACAACATTGAATCGAGGAAATTTATTGTTTACAAAATTAAGCATTTTATTTAATCGATCGTAAAAAACGTCCTTCCTTCATTCCAATATAGAGACACTATAATAAGGTTTTCATTTGTTAATTTAACTGCACACATTTCAACCACGTATTCAATGGACATATTGGTTATATCTGTTAACTCCGCATATTCAATATGGTCCTGCAGTAGGATGCACACGCCACCTCCTACTCTATTTTGTCTAGAGAAGGATGTTGCAAATTTATATCCGCTAAAATTAAGTAACTCTATTTTTGCTTCAGTTAGCTAGGTTTCTTGTATACATATAGCATAATATTTCACATTCTGATTTATGAATGATTCTAGTAAGTCTTGTTTATAGTAGAGGCTTTGGAAATTTTGGAATAATATATTAAAATATTTATCTGTGTCTGCGAATGGAACTATTTTGGGTGTAATTGGAGTAGTTATGGTGATGAAAATTTTCTATGTTCTTCGTGTAGTTGTTATGGTGTCTTTTGGTCTCTACATTTGTTTCAGTTGTGGCATTTTGTGTCTGGGTAGACTTCATTTCAATTTTTCTTCCGTCCACAAACAGTTTATTGTCTCGTATGACTGCATATTTTCCCTGTTCTCGGGCATTTAACATTTCATTTCGCATATTCCTTCGTTGTTCTCTATTATTTTTATCTAGGTATTGAGATACAGTTAGTCTTGTTCCTTGTAAGTAGTGCCCATTTTCCAAGATGTATTTTGACATTCTCTTACTTAGTAATTCTATGACAAGTAGCCTGTTGAAGTTATTGAATTTTCCTATGCGATAAGTATCTTCAATGTATCCAGTCAAATCTACATATAGTGTGTCTCTAAAAAAATCTATTATTCGGCAGTGGAGGTCATTTTCATGTTCTTTATAGTACTCGTCTAGTCCGTAGAGTACTATTTTCTTGCTGTGGTTCTTGGGTAAATCGGAATTTATTGGTTTGGCGGCATGGAATTTGTGTACGTAGTCTTCCATATCCCGTTTTAATTTCTCATTTTCTTTGCTCAGTTGATCTATTTTACTGGTTAAATCAAGTATATCTTGCTTTCTTAAAGAATTTTCTTTGGTTAATTTAGTTGTTTCTTGTTTGATCTCTGTCTTTAATTCAGATATGGCTTTGCTTACTTCAATTTGTATAGCAGACTTTAATTGTGATATAATAGTTTGGTTATTTTCTTTTAGTTGTAACTCAAACATTTCTTTCAGGTTTTGTAGACTTATATCGTTTCGTGTGTAGCTAATACATTGTTTCTGTGTTGGTGATTCTGGGCAGATAGTATCTTCAAGTAAGCTTGTGTTTTCGAACATAGATGTATCGATTTTGGAATGTTTTGTTCTCATGGTGACTCCCCTGGTGCTCAAGGAGTCTTCCGAATTATTTACGTTATTGGGCGTGTATGCATTTCTTATCGGAGTGTTTTCGTTCCTATTTCGTCGGTTCGTCGGTTTACATGGCGGGCACAGCCAGGAGTAGTCATAACTTTGTTTATTTTACTCAAAGAAATCCTCTGCTATATTCAGACATTTGTAGTGGTAATTACTTTTGCACGAGCAGCACGTTATTCGATCGGTTATATTAACGCGTTGTGTGCAGGCTGAGCAGCTCATTTTAAATTAAGCTCTTTTTTATTATTATCAGCGCTATCTAGCGTCGGGTAGATTATTCGATATATCAGTTTTTATAGCTCTCTCTAGTGTCGAGTGGCAGTAATTCAATAGATGTTTGCTCTGGAGGAATTTGGTGTAGGGTAGTAGTTCCGCTACTCGATGATAGATGTCGCTATAGTCGCCATCAGCATGATTTTGCTGTTTTGAGGTTATTATTTACTGTGAATTTAATAAATCACTATATTTTCATTCATTTCATAGTTGTAATTTAGCCAGACCAACCTCAATTTAGTGGTGAGTTTGCTCGTCGTTGTAGATGTTGCACATTACAGCAGATTTTCCGTCAAGGTTACGCTCAGATATTTTCACTTTTATTTATCTAAGTTTTAATATCTTCACTTTGATAACAATATCACTGATTCATAACTTGGTTTTACACGTGAATAAGTATTAATTTTGTAGTTAATGTGTGTTTTTTCACTATTTTGAATTATTTACTCAGGAGCCGATGTAAACATGAGCACAGTAGCGCCCTCTTCTTGATTGATGTCGATGGAGCGTAGGATGTCAAGGGACGCCGTATTTAAACAAAAATACGTCGATTTCATGAGGGAGTATGAGTCGTTAGGACACATGTCGGTATCGGGTGTGGACTGGAGATCTGAGGATCATTGTTTCCTTCCACACCATGCCGTCCTGCGAACCCCTACCGACAAGATTCGAGTTGTTTTTGATGGGTCAGCACCTACCTCGAACGGGTTGTCCCTGAATCAGTGTCTACATTCGGGACCCAAGTTGAGTCGTGATATTTCGGATATTCTCACGAGCTTTCGGAGACACCAGATTGTATTTGTCGCAGACATTCGGATGATGTTTAGGCAAACGGTAATTCATCCGGCTGACAGAAGGTATCAGTTGATACTTTGGCGTGAGACCACGGCCGAGCCAGTCAAGGTCTATGAGTTAAACACGCACAAGTATGGGTTACGGTCTAGCCCGTATTTGGCGATGCGTACCCTGCGGGAGTTGGCGTCGCGTGACCGTGTGAGCTATCCTAGAGCCGCCGCTATCCTGGAGCAAGATTTGTACGTCGATGACGTCTGCACAGGGGCAGCCAGTGTACAGGAAGCTCTGGACTGACGTGACGAGCTCATTCAATTGCTGGAACGAGGCGGCTATGAACTACGCAAGTGGATGTACAACTCCCCTGAGTTGATGGCTGGTCTCCCAGATGAGTTTCAACAAGACCCGCACGTTTTTGAGAATCCTGACAACCCTAACATGTTGTCAGTGCTTGGAATTCAGTACCGGCCCGTCCATGATGAGTTTACCTATCGGGTAGTTTTAGAAACACCGAAGGCCTGGACGAAGCGGTCAGTACTGTCAACGATTGCGAGAACGTTCGACCCGAATGGATAGATTTCTCCAGTCACCTTTGCTCTCAAATGTTTTATGCAAAGGCTATGGGCGGCTCAGTTGACCTGGGACACCCACCTCTCAGGTGATTTTTTGACTGATTGGACGCGAATGTTCACCTCGCTATCGGACATAAATAATGTATCGCTGCCGAGGAAATTGGTCCCTGCTGGGGATTACAGGGCAACCCTTCACGGGTTTTGTGATGCCTCTGAACGAGGGTTTGCGGCAGCGGTTTATTTGCGAACCGTCACCTCCACCGGGGAGGTCGACGTGCGTTTGGTTTTGGCAAAAAGCAAGGTAGCGCCTATTCGGACAAGGATGACGATTCCAAAACTGGAACTGTCCGGGGCTGCTCTTTTGACCAAACTTTTGAATCACACTCTAACAGTGTTGCGTGGGTCAGTGGTTTTGGAGGATACGGTGTACGCTTGGACGGACAGCCAGATTGTTTTGTGCTGGCTGAAGGCTTCGGTCCATAACTTAGAGGTTTTTGTTGCGAACCGTGTCTCCCAGATTGTGTCGTCTGAGGTCCCACTGACCTGGAGACATGTACCAGGAGAATTGAACCCGTCTGATTGTGCATCCAGGGGATGTCAGGCTCCTGAACTCGTTAGACACCATTTGTGGTGGGGACCACCCTGGCTTGCCAAGAGAGAATCGGACTGGCCCCACAGCCATGTAGTAGTATCTTCGGATCATGGCCCCAGAGCGGCCGTGCATGTTACCCAGAAGGCTGAGGACCCTGACGCCGGGTTTCTGCTGGACCGGTATAGCTCACTTGACAAGTTGATAAACGTGTCCACTTGGATTGGGAGATTCGCTCGAAATTGTCGTACTCCTCGCGATCAGCGAACGTTGAACCCTATTCTGACTCCGGCAGAGCGAAACGAGTCGCTGTTGAATTTGTTCCGGTTGGTACAGTCCTCGAAGTTTGGGGCAGAATTGGAGATTATACGAAGTGGACGTTCGAAATTGAAGGGAGCCGTCGCGCGTCTCAACCCCTTTGTTGATTCGACCGGGTTACTTCGGGTAGGAGGAAGATTGCGCAATGCGAATCTGTCGTATTCGGCTCGTCACCCACTTCTGCTCCCCAAGGGGGGACAGTTAGTTGAATTGCTGATGACTGATCGTCATATTAAAAACGCGCATGCCGGCTGTAACGCGTTGTTGGCCACGCTCCAGCGGGAGTTTTGAATCTTATCTACCCGCCGTGCCATACGGAACATCGTGTTTCGGTGCATGCCTTGTTATCGACTTAAGGCTGCCACGATGCAACCTCTCATGGGGGACTTGCCGCCTGATCGTGTGAATGAGGTCAGACCGTTTTCAGGTGTTGGTACGGATTTTGCAGGACCGTTTATGGTGAAGAGTTCACGATTGCGTACCGCTAAGCAATACAAGGCGTACCTATGTGTGTTTGTTTGTTTATCCACCAAGGCGGTACATCTCGAGCTCGTTGCTGATCTCTCGACAGAGGCTTTCATTGCTTGTTTGGATAGGTTAGTTTCTCGAAGGGGACTTCCAACTTTGATCCGCTCTGATAACGGCACTAACTACATAGGTGCGGAACGATACTTACGAGAGATAGTCAACTTTAAGAATGTAAATAAAGTGGATATTGGAACGGCCCTCTCCCGTCGGGGTATACAGTGGACCTTCAGCCCACCGATTTGCCCCCACTGGGGTGGGATTTTTGAGGCCGTAGTTAAGTCAGCTAAGACGCACTTGGGGCGTATAGTAGTTCAGACCGCGCTGACTTTTGAGGAGCTCGCGACATTGTTTTGTAAGATCGAGGCCGTTCTCAATTCGCGACCGTTGTGTCCGCTCAGCTCGGATCTAAATGACCTGGAGGCTCTGACCCCAGGCCATTTCTTGATAGGAAAGCCACTTAACGCGTTGCCCGAGCACCCCTTCGAGGGAGTGAAATTGTATCGGTTGTCAAGGTATCAGATGTTGCAGCAGTTTACTCAGAATTTCTGGAAGCGTTGGTCGCTCGAGTATCTGCATATCTTACAACAGCGCCTTAAGTGACTGACAAAACTAGCCCCCCTAGTGTTGGTGACCTCGTTCTGGTTAAGGATGCTAACCTACCGCCACTACGTTGGCGCAGGGGGCGCATTGTTAACTTGTTCCCTGGCAAGGTCGGGACACCCCGGTCTGCAGAGGTTCTAGTAGGAGGCTCGGTTCTAAAACGAGCGGTAGCAACGTTGTCTCGGCTGCCCGTAGATTAGGGGACAGGTGGGTGCCTGTCCGGGCGGGTGATTGTTCGATTCCAAATCGATATTCGATCGATGGTTTCTGAACGGTCATTTTAATTTGACGTTAGCTGTCAATCTGGCAGTTTTGACAACTGACAGACGAAAGCCCTCGCAATGTAAACGCGTTTTGATTAGGGTGTTGAAATTAAATCGCAGGGCATCTGGAATGTATTCGGGATTCCCTCAGGATTGTTAATATAGCTGAGTGTGCCGTTGTCTCTCGAACCAGATAAAGTTCGGATTTCGTGCCCGATTTGTATTTACCAGTAGAAACATAACCTGTGCTGGACACTGTGCTCACCACGCTAGCTCGCCAGTCATACCTGGTTGGCTGAAGAACCTGTCTACCAAGAAGAGCCTAGGGTGCACCCGGGCCTTGCCGAGAGACAGGAGGTTGACGGGACCGAAGCACAGACCAGGTTAGATCTACCCCACATAACTTCAGCTCGGTGAATCGCCGACGTTCATCACTTCTTGGCACCTGATCGTCACGCTACCTCGTAGCTCATGGGCCCCTACGAGGTCATTAGGTGCTGAGAAGCCTGAACAGCAGGCATAGAACGGCTTTCGTCACGACCACGGGTCTTTATGAATTTAATGTTATCCCGTTAGGTTTGGCAACGAGTCAAGCGGTCTTCCAACGGATGATGGATAAAGTTTAAGCGGATTTAAGGTTTAAAGGGGTTATGGTTTACGTAGACAATGTGATTGTATATGGTAGAACGTTCGTGGAGTTTACCGATACGTTGCAGTAAGTTTTTGGGCGGTTTAGAGTAGCGAACTTGACCTTCAAGTCATCCAAATGTAAATTCGGTTTTTGCGAGATTGAGATGCTAGGTTATCTGATCTCGAATGAAGGAGTAAAAACTAGTGAGGAAAAGCTGAAGGCTATGCAACAGGTTCCAACTCCCACATCTACGAAGGATGTGAAACAATTATTAGGTTTATTTTCTTATTATAGAAAATTTGTATCGAATTTTGCGAGAATATCGTTGCCTCTCACTAGATTATTGAAAAAGGGGGTAAAATTTCAATGGAATGAAGAATTGCAGAATTCGTTCGAGTATATTAAGAAGGTTATGTGTAGTGCGCCAATACTTTCCTATTATTAGGGGGATAAGTCGGTTACTACGAGAGTTTATGTGGATGCGTCTAACGAGGCGTTGGGTGCAGTATTGATGCAGGGCGTTGAAATAATGAGTCCGGTTGCCTATGCGTCTAGGAAGTTAAAGGATCCGGAGAAAAATATAGTACGACGAAGAAAGAGTGTCTGGGGTTAGTATGGGCGTTAAAGCACTATAGACATTATCTTTTGGGATCGTATTTTCAGGTGGTTACAGACCATAGCGCGTTGTGTTGGTTACAGTCGAAAAAAGATATGACTGGTAGGTTAGCGCGATGGGCGTTAGCTATACAAGAATGGGATTTCGAGATAGTTCATTGCTCGGGGAAAAGCAATGTAGTGGCAGATTTTTTGAGTAGGAATCCGCTAATGGAAGAAGGGAAACGGGAAACAGAAGGACCTCAGTCTTCTTCTCGTTCTGAACCTGATGATGATGGTTTGGAAGTTTTTAGTATTAATGTAGAGTCGTTACAGGCGGATCAGGCGAACGATTAATTTTGTAGTAGATGGTTAACGCGGTTGAGCGAACGTCCGGAAGCGTGGCGTAGCGGTTTTTGCTTGAGAAATAATTTATTATATAAAAGCGTACGTAGAGATGGAGAAGTTAGGGAGGTATTAGTATTGCCTAGGTCGTTGTTTCAAAATGTAATGAACGAATTACATGATGAGGCGTGGACAGGAGGTCATTTGGGTCTCGCAAAGACGTTGAAGAGGTTTCGGTCGAAATTTTTCATGCCGAAAGCCGATAAGGAGATAGAGCGTTATATAGCTTCGTGCGTGCCGTGTCAAGAAAGGAAGTTAGGTAGGTAATATTTTTTAAATTGTAAGATGGACCTGCGGATGAAATAAATTTTTTCAATAGTCCGGGAGGCCACTCGGCTATTTTGCGAGTTACTCGAGCGCGTCATTTAATATATGGGAAACACTAAACGAAGTAACGGTTTGGTAGAACGAGTGAATAGAGCGTTAACTTCAAGGTTATCAAAATATTTAGGTAGTAATCAAAGGCGGATAAAGGGAAGATGTATGAAGTTGGCACGTATATATCAAGGACCAACAAGGTCATTGAGATCGTTAGGAGGTCTGATGTGCTGATTCGTCGTCTGAACTCACGGTCACGGGGCGTTATTGTTAACACAAATCGTTTAAAACGCTTTGTGCTGCGTTGAGGAGTTCGTCTGATATTAAATAATTATACATTAGAACATTAAATAATTATAGGATTAGGATAGGTACATCAGTATATTAAATAATTATACATTAGGAATATAAAACAATTTTATCCCGGTTGATGGTTTGTGGTTTGTGTATACGGTGTTGTTATGAATTGTTTATTAACCGGTGTTTTTTTCATGTTGTTGCTGAGCTATGATGTCTGATGAGGACCGTACACCAAAGACCCAAGAAATATCTGTAACATACTAGATTTCCGTCGTAGATTACCTTTATATGAGAAACTTTTATAAACGACAATTCGTATAATTGTTTGAACCAATCGCCTGGTTTTA
This sequence comes from Argyresthia goedartella, assembly GCA_949825045.1. Classification (NCBI taxonomy): domain Eukaryota; kingdom Metazoa; phylum Arthropoda; class Insecta; order Lepidoptera; family Argyresthiidae; genus Argyresthia; species Argyresthia goedartella. The sequence continues at coordinate 8,226,732 of OX463833.1, forward strand.
TCTTTTGAGAGCAGTATGACGAGGCAATAGCTATTCGTCATAGGGTTCTGTTTTGGTTCCCGCGTTCTTAAAGTATAGAGCTGGGATGATTTGGTAAGGGGAGAGTAAGGGTTGTATAACGAAGTTGGTAACGAAGGTTTCTCAATGAAAGTAATTTCTGATGTGGGATAATTCGGGTATTCGATACACATTCGAGATTCTTTGTAGTGTCTTTACTTGGGTAATTGGATGCAACTCACGGCGATCTTAAACTGTTAATAGTAAAAGATAGTTTACTGAATTCCAATGGATTATTTAGGGTTTATGTACGTAGTAGTATCGGTTTTAAAGCTAGTTGATTTCATCGTATTATTGGAACGAATTTTAATGAACTCATTCTTAGGCTGTGGCTTAGTAATACGGTTCTATAGATTAATCCTGTTAATATGGTTGACGTTTCCTATAAATTCGATAATTTTTTTTCTTTGATCTTTGCCTGCATTAATTTTTGTAATATTTCCATTCGGTGGAAAGAGTTCAAAATATGTTCACAATCATAAAGCAAAGACAGAGTTGTGTTAATTTTATGTATCATAGTTGTCTGATAAGTTTTTCGCTTGTTTTTATTGTCAGAAAGTTTGTCGAATGATAACTATTCGAGAAGCTAAATCTTAGCTAGATTCAGCTGTTTGCCTTCGTATTGTAATTGAGAGTTTTCTAGCGTTAGGTAGGTTAGTGTTAAGCCGCGAATAATTGTATGATGAGATCATAGGGTGTTATAATTTATGTTTTTTAGGTTGCATAGCCTACATCTTAAGTGTAGTTTGGTTTTGTTATTTAATGTTTAATTGAGTAGGTTAAATGGGATGTTTGGACCCATAAGGATTAGGGTACTTGATGTTATTTAAATTTATGCTTGCGGCATATTTACTGTCTTTTAGATTTCATGCATAGCAAACTAACTTAAAGTTAACATTTAATGTTTTTTAGATTTTAGACTTTGAGATAGGGTTGTCATTATAGATTTTAGACTTTGAGTTAGGGTTGCCACTTTGAAAAAAAAAACCGTTGGTTTTTTTTTTTGAAGGGAGGATTGATGTAAGGTAGGTTGTATATTGTATACGGGCCTCTTTAGAGTGGGTGTCACTTTGGCACCGTTACTTGTTTGTAATTAAAAAAAAAGAAAGAGGTGTGGTTGTGAGAAGTCAATGTGACACACTTGACCGTAGGCTTCGGCCAGTGACTGAGCTAAATTATAGTGAGGATTAGATTAATGGCTATCGAGCCAGTTGTGGATCCCTTTTATAAAAAGTATATATAACTTAAAGAAAATAAAACAACCACAAACGCAAACCAACGTGTTATGATTTATAATTATCAAATAAGCACTACATCAGTGCTAGGAGCGCCATAGCACCAGGAGCGCTACAGTATTGAAAGAATTGTTGTATGGGAGCCCCCTTAAATATTTATTTTATTCTGTTTTTTAGTATTTTTTGTAATAGCGGCAACAGAAATACATCATCTGTAAAAATTTCATTTGTCTAACTGTTACGGTTCATGAGATACAGCCTGGTGACAGACAGACAGACAGACGGAAAGCGGAGTCTTAGTGCCCTAAAAATGGATTGTTGAATAATTGCTTAAATGTGCTTTGCCACCCCGTATGTACTGGAAAATATTTTAGGCTTTAAACACAGCTTAGTACAACACGATCAAGTAACATAGTCAAGCACGGCAAGTTTATGTTGTATTAAGATTAAATTGTGTTTAAACAGTCTCTCAAAAGTCTGGTGCAAGTCAGCCTTAGTGTATAGATCTACATAATTTAAACAAAGTGCATAATAGATGAGGCTAGTCCAACAAATCATTGTGTATAGCGCCACTCTCAAACAATCCCCAACTTTGTTAGAATATCCCCACTGAGGCCAACAAGTTAGTACCAACAATAATAACTGTCTATAATCCAGTCGGTATCTTATTCCCATAATTTCAAATGTTACAAACCCACCAAGCCAACTAGAAGCCGCCTGTCGGGAATCTCAAGACTTTGGTCAGGTCACACACGCCTTGAAGCATGATTTTCCCGACTGTACAAGAAGGAGGGTAATGTTTTTCGACCGTATGTTTGCTTGTTTATAGACATGTATGACCATTTCGTTAGCAAGTACTTGACGGATTTTATTAAATGAGATATCGTTGGATTTGTCTTAACTGTGGGAGTGACATAGGCTATTATTTTTTTTGAAACTCAATATGTTGGATTTTAGATAGCAAAATGTAGTATGTATACAAAGTAATTGGTGTGGCTACTTTCGTGCTCCATTTGGGTAACCAGGTGCATTTACGAGTTTGAATGTGGTAAAATGAGATGTCGTTGGATTTTTCTCAGTTGTAGGCTATATCATTTTAGAAAAAAGACAATTTGTTGTATTTAAGATGACAAAATCGAATTAATAAAGTAATCGTTATGGTTACCTTCTGGCTCCAGGTACGTAACCAGGCGCGTTTATAAGTCTCTATGTGGTAGCATGGACGAATAATACTAGTCTTACTCGCCCATGGTGGTAGGTACCGAAAGAAAGTGCAGTCACGATATTTATTTTAATAATGATTTCACTTGTGTATAGGTGTTATATAGTGACGGAAGATACCTGATAGGCGTTTGTTGGCTTGTTGGAGTTATAATTTAGTTTGGCCTAGTCTCAGCAGTTGGGTGATTTAGTCCGGACTGTTGAGACATTTTAGTCACAGTAGTTCGCTGATGCAATACCACTAGACTACTGAGAAGAAAAGTTTGGTACAGCGATGAATTATGTATAACTAAATTAAATTATTTTTCAATCACTTTTCATATTCATTGCCAGTTTCAATTTATGATTTATCTGTTTTTGTGATTTTTGGAAAAATATTTTTTCTATTTTATTTAAAACTAAAGGAGTATTCACCTATATGTATTCAATGGCTTAAGAGGAGTTATTTAATCTTGATTCCAGTTGTTAAGATAATTAACATAAGAGTGATGCCATTTTAGGTGTTCATGTAAATATTTGTAATAAAAGAAGTAAATTTGATAAGTTTGTGAGATGTTAACTTGAACGGAAGTTGATTTATTATTTTATGAAATGTCAACTCGACGGAAGTGTGTTTAATAATTTATATGGATGTTAACTTGACCGGAAGTGTATTTACCTATTTTCGATTTGTTTGCATATTAACTTGATTCATAGTTTAATTTTATTTTTGAGCGGATATCCGTTTTCACAAATTGTTTTAGAGAATAATTGCCTAATTGAAAGGATGTCGTATTTAACAAAATGATATCGGATATCGATTGGACAGGAAGTTTATTTAAAATTATTAGGTTTTGGTTGTATTTTAAGCGGATATCCGTTTTCGCATTGATTTTGTTAAGGAGGGAAAGGAAACTTAGCTGGAGAGGGAAAAAACTGTGATCGAGCATTCCGTTGGTAGCCTCCAAGAAGGCAAGACTGTTACTTTAAATAGTTGGTGAACAATATAAGTGAATCAAGTGAATCGTTATCGACGTTTTATTTATCTACGGACCTCTCTTATAAGGTCAGAAGTGGGATGGACGAGATTAAATAAAACTATTTCAGAACGCCCATAGCTCGGAAAACGTAAGTAAAAGTGATATATTTTTAAAAGTAGCTTAAAAATGGATATCCTTATAAATGTGGGGACTATCGAAATTATTCGACATTTTTTTTTCCTTTTGTTCCACGCGTGCATGTGATCTAAAACTATTTATAATTTTGAACTGAAAATAATCCTATTAGATAACTGCAACGGACTGACTATTGTCTTGTTACTTCTTATTTCTTCAGTATTCCGCTGGCTCTCGCAGCAGACACACGCGTTTATTAGAGTGCTAGTATTATCCACAACAACGTATTAGTGTGTCAACTCACACAAGCACCGCGGCTATAGTGATGGGGATACCAGAGTATCATTATCGGGCATCGAGTATCGATAGCGATTAGGTTATCGTTATGGAAAAATATTTGATCACAAGAACCTCATCTACCGAAAGCCTTTCGGCAAAAAGAACGCGAGATGATACCCACTCAAATACCTGGAATAAACCGAAGCGTATAGCCCACAGGCGCATGCCGACCGCCAACCAGAATATCCCGCTCAGCAACCGCTACAAAAATCTTGCAGATGACGTCGAGGACGACAGCTCAGTTGATACCCCAGCACCACCGACAACCACCAAGAGGGCCAGATCCAATAAGGTTCCTCCTATATTTATTGAACTCAAGGAAGATTGGACCCATCAATCTGTAGTGTCAATGATATCAACACATGCTAAACGCTTCCACTTGCAATACAGAGGGAATGGCAAAGTAGCAATTATTTGCTACACTAACGAAGATCACCAGCTTATAAAAGTTGGACTTACGAAAGAAAATGTTTCTTTTCATACCTATACGCGGAAGGAAGAGAAAATGGCTAAGGTGGTTATCCACGGACTACCTGCTACGATAATAGACAGTGTTGGAGAAGAATTAAATTCACTCGGATTCCCAAATGCTGTCGTTACCAAACTGAAGCGAGCCTCTGGAGAGGAATCTTTGTTTCCACCGATACTAATCCAATTACCACCTGGGACGGACATCGTCAAGTTTCGACAAGTGAAGTATTTGTGTAACTGCTCAATTCAAATGCAGAAGTATAAATCCAACAATACATCCGGCACTCAGTGCTATCGTTGCCAAAGATTTGGTCATGCATCAAGAAACTGCAACCTACCGGAGAGATGTGTTAAATGCATTGAACCTCACGCGACTAAAGATTGCCCTAAGAAGGACCGCACAACCACAGCCCTATGTTGCAATTGTAATGAGCCCCACCCAGCAAATTATCGTCAGTGCAAAGAACGACTAAAGTATGTCCAACAAATAGACACCAAGAAAGCTCTCCAACATAAGACTGCAAGAAAATCTGTAATTCGCCCGGAAGATGGAAGATCTTGGGCTGATATCACCAGTGGCAAGAAACCAGTAAAGTACATAAAACCATCTGCCAAAACAAACGTGCGCATAGATACTCACCATCGACCAGATCAACAAGAACCAGAGGATCCTGTCATATCGGAAATGCTACAAATCTTATCCATCATCAAGCTCGTTAAACGGGAATTCTCATCCTGCGAAACCATGCTAGATAAAGTCACACTTATTGTTTCTCATTTGGGTAAATATGTCTAATAATTGTAAGTTACGCATTATTCACTGGAATGCCGATGGCGTCCGTACCAAGATAGGTGAATTGCTTGACTTGTCAACACACATGCTAAATGCTGATTTGATTGCTATTTCGGAAACTAGACTGGCTGTTTCTGCTTCCCTTAATACCCCGGGATATGTTTGTTATCGCAAAGATAAGCATACTAATGGCCGCGGACAAGGCGTTGCGTTACTAGTAAAGCGCGATATTATTCATTCAACATTGACACTTCCAGTTACAAAAAGTATAGAAGCAGTAGGCATATCCATAAACATATCTGGTTTACACTACATAGTTTTATCCATTTATCAGTCCCCAAAACTCCCATTACTCCCACTAGATTTGGATTTGCTTTTAAGCTTGGGTCCTCGAGTGATTCTGGCGGGGGACTTTAACGCAAGGCACCCCAACTGGTGCATAAGTGGTTCAAACAGCAACGGGAAGACACTTTTCAAGCAGATGTTAAAGAAAAACTTTATAATACATGCTCCCTTAAAACCAACTTTGGTCCATTATCGTCCAGAAAACCAGCACACAAAACCCGATTTGATAATCGCCCATAACGTACCCAACATCAGTGATGTGGAAACCATAACCGCGTTATCTTCTAATCATCTCCCTGTATTCTTTACGCTGGATGGAGCCTACACTCAAACTAATCGCACTTTCTATAAGTATGCCGATGCCGATTGGATTGCGTTTCGAAAATTTATAAATCAAAATATTTCCCTCTCTTGCAAAACTTTTAACTCCATAGAAGCTGTTGATAATGCTGTTACTAATCTCTCAGAAGTCTTAGTATCCGCTAGGGATAAACATGTACCTGTGTCTACGTCTGTTAGCAAGCCTAGAAAACTTCCTCGCTTCATCCAGCAATTAATTAAAAAGAAAAATCGTCTTCGTAGTCAGGAGGTGCGCAATATCAACATCGCTACCAGAAAAGAGTTGAGGCAGAACATTAATATTCTCCAAACAAGAATAAAAAATGCGATCATAACATTTTATGATGCTGAGTGGAGCAGGAAACTCTCAAACGTGGATAACCCTAGTGCAGATCTTTGGAGGGTAGTAAAGTCTCTTAAAATAAAACCATCTACCATGCCTCCCTTGACCAAACAAGATGGCTCCATAACAGGCAACGCGCAGGAACAGTGTAACGAACTGGCTGAAGCTTTTTATAAAAACATGTGCCTCACGCTAGATTGGTCTACTTCGGGAAATAAAGTAGTGAATGATGTTTCTACTTCGATAAACAGATTAGATGATCATACCATACGTACATTACAAAATCCTGTTTCTCCTAAAGAAATCTGGAAGCACATTCGGCTATTAAAGGCTCGTAAATCTCCTGGAGTTGATACCATTCATAATGCACTCTTAAAAAATATTCCGCAGAGATGTGTTGTTCTTCTCACTAAAATCTTTAATGGCTGCTTAGTACTCGGATACTTTCCAGAATTCTGGAAAACTGGTAAGGTGATTGCACTGAAAAAACCTGGCAAAGATGACACTATACCATCAAATTACCGACCTATCAGCTTGTTACCAACTCTCGGCAAGCTACTGGAGCGCTCCATCAGAGACCGTCTCAATAAATGCATCAACCATAAGCTTAAAGACGAACAGTTTGGATTCCGAAGTGGTCACTCAACTATCCAGCAATTAGCCAGAGTGTGTGAGCATATTATACATAACATAAACACCAACAACTCTACAGGAATGTTTCTCCTAGATATTGAGAAAGCCTTTGATACTGTCTGGCATGATGGGCTCTTACACAAACTTTTAGACATCGGCGTACATCTAGATCTTGCGAAAATTGTTCAGGCATATCTCCATAATCGGCATTTCAGGGTACATATAGGTGACCACACATCTGATTTGTATCCCATCCCTGCAGGGGTTCCACAAGGGTCCATCCTCGGTCCTACACTCTTTTTAATATATCTAAACGATATGCCTAAACAGACCCGCACGCACTTAGCCTGCTTCGCGGACGATACAGCATCCTACACGACGGCTAGCGATGTTGATCTAATCATTGATCGACTTCAACTATCTATAGAACTGTTGTCAGAGTATTTCCGTAAATGGAAGCTTAAACTAAATTCTTCTAAGACGGAGGCGATCATGTTTACTCGAAAACGAAAACAACCCAACAACAAACTGGTTATAGATGGCCACCATATACCGTGGCAGAAATCTGTCAAATATCTTGGAGTCCACATTGACGAGAGGATTAACTGGTCTCAGCATATTAATAAGCTCTATCTTAAAGGCACTCAAGCTTTAAACGCACTTAGTCCTGTCCTCAACAGAAAAAGCAATTTAAGTCCTACGACAAAACTCCGTATATATTGTACTCTGGTTCGACCCTGCATTACGTACGCTTCACCAGTTTGGAGCAGTACTTGTGAGTCAAACTACAGAAAGCTTCAAACTATTCAAAACAAAGCCCTTAAAATTTCCTATAACACTCCATTCTATATAAATTTAAAGTCCCTTCATTCTAGAATATTACTTCCAAATATAAAAGATTTCATACTTAAACAAACTAAAACATTGTACTTAAACAAAACTCCAAATCACTCAAATAATTTGATTTCCAGTATAGGACGTTCTCGATGGCGGGATTTAAAGTACATCGATACTTATAAGCGATACCGCCTCCCCCATCACTATATTCTTGGCTGCGACGAGCGGTGCTAGCCATGCGTCGTCGGTCAGCATTGTCCGAACTAGTTCTCGCTCATCGTACGTGGTGCGTGTGTGCGTGTGCCGAACAGTGTACTGCACACCTTGCTGTCGCTGGGTGGACCGGCTCGCGCGCCGGCCGACCCAGCAACAGAGGGTATCTATGCTAAATAATTTTTATTACTTTGTCCAATTCGCCAGCTTATTGCAAAACAACACCGACATATTTACCCAGTTAGGTATAACAACGTCGTGCCTTGTTTATTGTAACCCTTAATTATTGTGTCTCATGTCCTTGCTACTTGTATTGTAGTGTAGGTGTACCTATCAAGTTAGGTATTGATGTCCAAAAAAATGTAACACATACAAGTGTGCATACTTTAGAAAAGCAGAAAATCAATATACTGTTTAATTAGTTATTAAGGTCTAGATAAGTAATGTATAATTTATAAGTTTTCCTAAAGGCTTTTATCCTGCAAAACGGCCAAAATTATGTTTGTATACCCTCGACAGTGTTAAGGATGTGTACCTATTTGTAATCTTACATTAATAAAGAACTTTGAAAATCAATCAATCAATCACTTCTTATTTGTTAAAAATGGAAGCCTAATTTGATCAGTCTCCTCTGTCTAACTCTTGTTAACTAAGAACATAAGATTTGTAGATGCAAGTGCACATGAAAGGGACATTTAATCAGTAGTCATAACATTTAAGGATTTGACTACAGATTTGTCCAGATTCTAGGCTTATTTTTGAAGTTTCAGATTGAACATGGATGATAAGAGGGCTCAAGGTCAAGAGCGTGGTCACAGGAAAACCCAGGGGAGAGGATTGAGTGACGGAGAGGATGATGAAGTATTCAGTCGAGAGGAAGGACTAATGCTGGACAACAGTGCAATCAGTCGAGGAGAAGGACTGATGCAGGATGAAGGACAGCCCAGGTCAGTGGCGCGCCGTGACGTTAGTCCGGTTATTAGGATGCGGAGTGTACCTTGCTCTAGGTCTGAGCAAGCTACACGCAGACACATTCATAAGGCTAAAGGAAGACGCATCTCTGAAAGCGATGAGGAGGAGAGTGGGTCATGGAAAACAACTGAAAATAGACAAAGGATTATGAGGAAAAGGAGGCGCAACCGTTCAAATTTAGAATCGGAAGAGGATTCACCGCCGCCGACGAAGAGAGTAAGATCAAAGGTACGAAGTAAAGATTCTAATACATCTGATGTTCTTGATAAATTTTTAAGTATTTTAAATCAAGTCAAAAGCTCGCATAAGCCCAAACTAAACTTTAATTCAAATGTTATACCCGAGTTTGATCCCATGTCCAAAGAACAAACAATGCTGACATGGTTAACGAAGGTAGAGGAATGTGCAGAGATTTATGGTTGGGATGAAAAGGAAGTTATTCACTATTCTCTACCTAAATTAATCGTTGTTGCGAGGACATGGTATCAAGGGTTGCCTACGCTGCTGCATTCCTGGACAGAGTGGAAGAGGAAACTTCTAGAGTCATTTCCTTGTCGTGAAGATTATGCCGAGCTTTTGACCGAAATGTTAGCAAAGATTGTGCGATATGGTGAATCGTTGGAGCTTTATTACTACGCCAAAATTAACTTGCTCAATCGTTGCAAAATATCGAGGAAGCAAGCTGTAGATTGCCTCTTGTATGGTGTCGAAGATCGCGCTGTCAAAGTAGGAGCGCAGGCGGCACAATTTAGCGAGCCTGAGCAAGTTCTCAAATATTTTAGGACTGTAAAGGTTGGGCCCAGTCGGGAAGGTTACGAAAAGGCAAACGAACGAAAGTTTCTACCAGCTAGGTCTAGCGCAACTAAGGGTGGCACTGTCAACAGTAGTATCCGCTTTTTTAACTGCGACGAGATCGGGCATCCTAGTTTTAGGTGTAGTAAATCTGTTACTACTGTCAACAGTAGTATTCGCTGCTTTAACTGTGATGAAGTCGGGTACCCTAGTTTTAAGTGTAGTAAACCTCTTACCAAATGTACATTTTGTGATAAACTAGGTCACCGGGCTTCTGATTGCTTTAGAAATAGGAACAAACCAACAAACGATCAAGATAAAAGTCAAATTTCGAATACTCGCAAAGATAAGAACGAAAAACAAGTGGCTAAATTGACAGCAGATGATGCTTCTGACGCTTATGCCAAATATATTCTCGAGATAAAAATTAATGATTCATCTGTCACTTGCCACGTTGATTTAGGGAGTCAACGTTCTTTAATAAGGGTCACCGATGCGAATTCAATTAAGTTACAAATTGCTTCAAAAGAAGACTTGCCTGTACTTCGAGGAATAGGAGCCAACTTAGTTCGTCCACTAGGCGTTTCGGTAGCAACGGTAGAAGTTCAAGGCCTAAAAGATGTCATCGATATGTTTGTTGTGGAAGATTATGTTATGAGTCATCCCGTTCTTTTGGGCCACTCCTTCACAGAAAAGCCTAATATTCTGATCACGAAAACTCCAAATGAACTAATATTCCAGAGAATTGATCAAAACAAAGTTCATGTTATAATTGAAAATACCACAGCTATCCCTAGTTACACTTTACGGGCAGTACCAGTCTTTGTAGACAGTCTGGAAAATTGCAGTGTTTGCGTTCAGGGCTCTCTAAGAGGTGGCAAGGGTAAAGAATACTACCTTCTCCCGGGTATATACAATATTACGGATGGCTACGGTACGCTTTTGGTGTATAATGTATCTTCGGAGACTGTTTATTTTGAAAAGGGTGTTCTTTTGACCAGAGCTCTGCAAAAGCACACGTCGCCGGCTGAAAGCTTCTTAAACACTTGTAGCGTGATATTTGATGATGCCTCGGTGACTAATGAGATCAATTGTAACACAGGGTTAAATCAAGACGAACGTCAAAAATTACAGTGTTTACTCGCAAAATATAACGATTGTTTCTCAAGTGGTCTCATGGATCTTGGCTTCACAAATGTTACCGAAATGGTAATTGAACTAGAAGACTCTGTACCAGTTGTATATCGCCCATACCGCATGTCATACGCTGAAAGATCGCTGGTAAGAAATATGGTCCAGGAGATGGCTGAAAGCGGCATCATCAGGGAATCTTCATCTCCTTATGCTAGCCCCATAGTGCTTGTTCAAAAAAAAAACAGGTGAGAAACGATTATGCATAGACTCTTAATATAAAAACGAAAAAGGATCATTATCCTTTACCACGGGTTGAAGATCAACTAGATCTACTGGCAGGTAACAAGCTTTTCACTTTATTGTATCTAGCATCCGGCTACTACCAGATACCTATTGCAGAAGATTCTCGTAGTAAAACTGCTTTCGTAACTCCAGACGGCCAATATGAATATGCTCGCATGCCTTTTTGTCTAGTAAATGCGCCGTCAGTATTCCAGCGGACTATCAACAAAATACTAAATGATGCCAAGGTGAAATACGCACTAGTTTATATGGACGACGTGCTCATACCATCAAAGGACTTCGATGAGGGTCTGCAGAGACTCGAAGAAGTTCTTCAGCTCCTAAGAAATGGCGGCTTGACTCTGAAATTGAGTAAATGCAATTTCTTCTTTGAATCGATATATTTTTTAGGGTTTGAGGTAAGTTGCGATGGAATCCGTCCAGGCAGTCGGAAGACGGATGCCGTATCAAAATTCCCGACACCCAGCAATCAACACGAGCTCCGTCAATTCCTTGGTCTATCCGGATTGTTCAGGCGATTTGTCAAAGGGTACGCAACAATCTCCACTCCCTTGACAGACCTCCTCAAGAAAGATGCATGTTGAGCTTGGGGACCTGCACAAGAACATTCCTTTCGAAAGGTCAAAGAATTGCTCATTAACAGGCAATTTCTAGCTCTTTACAATCCCGGAGCGGAAACTGAACTACATACGGACGCAAGCAAGGTAGGTCTGGCAGGGATATTGCTACAGCAAAATTCTAATGGAATTCTACAGCCAGTTTCGTTCTTCAGCCGTAAGACCAGTGTGGACGAACGTAAGATGCATTCTTATGAACGCGAAACATTGGCAGTCATAGCCTCGCTGAGCCGTTTCAGGGTTTATCTTGTAGGAATACCATTCAAGATCCTTATAGACTGCAACGCCCTCAGATCCACCCTAACAAAACGCAATTTAATACCACGCATCGCACGATGGAGGGTTCAGTTACAGGAGTATGACTGTACGATCGAGTATCGGCCGGGTGCATGGATGTCACATGCAGATGTACTAAGCCGAAACCCAGTCGGCCAACCATCAGGTGAGATGCATCTTTTAGATGTTTTGCTGGTACAACAAACTGATCGAGACTGGATCGCAACAGTTCAAACTGCCGACGATGAGGTAAAGAAAATAAAAGATATTTTATCTGATTCTAACTCGACCCAAGCCATTGACGTGCATAAGAACTATAAAATTAAAAATGGCTGCGTTTATCGAGTTGTAGGCGACTCGATAAAATGGTTGGTACCCAAAGGCGTGCGTTGGCAGATATTACGAATGAACCATGACGATGTAGGCCACTGTGGATTTGAAAAAACTCTTCAACATATCCAAGACCATTATTGGTTCACTAAAATGCGCCGCTTTGTAAAAAATATGTTTCTTCCTGTCTAGAGTGTGCCCACAACAAATCCCCTGGAGGTAGGCGAGAAGGTCAGCTGCACCCGATCGAAAAAGTGAGTATACCATTCCACACCGTGCATGCAGACCACTTAGGGCCCTTCGTGAGAAGTAAAAAGGGGAATTGCTTCTAACAAGAGCGTGATTGTGAAGCCGTCGACGAGGACTAACAAGTCCTCGTCGACGGCTTCACAAAGTACGTTAATATTACTCCAGTCAAAAACACAAAATCACTGACGTCAGTGCGTGTCATGAAAGAACACGTCAGTTATTTTGGTGTCCTAACACGCCTCATCACAGACAAAGGGTCCAGTTTTACAAGCAAGGCGTTTAAAGACTTCGTTACCTCGTACGGTATTAAGCACATCATAAACGCAGTCGCAACACCCAGGGCTAACCGCCAAGTTGAACGATTTAATAGAACCATATTAGACGCATTATCAGCTTCAACTTCTAAATTTTTTCCTTAAATCCTCAGGAAAGAAGAAGAAAAATTATGTTTAATTGACAGTGAGGGTAACTGTGACTTATCCGTAATTTTTGATTGAGTAAGTGATTAAGGGGGCATTTCTTTTAACTATCTCTTCTCATCCTGAAAAAACTAGATCGCAGAAATAATATAAGTTTTTAAAATGATTGTTAAAAATTATCGTACAGAATTGATTCCAGAATTGTTTATGACCAAGTTTGGCATGGCTTGCTTAGTTGCGAGCGTCAAATCGAGTTAACACTGTGTTTTGAGAAAATTCCGAATGAGAAAGTTCGGATCCACAAGCGGCATCTCAAAGTTAGACGAACTACAAAGTCATGCTTTCACTGTCCTTCGCTCGGGAGACACCTTTATCAACGCCAGTATGACTTTACTTGAGGAGATTGTGTGCATTCCGAATGCACCATCCGGCTTTGAAACTATTGCGTGACTAAATAAAGATCTACATACATAGATACACAAATATTTATACATATTCAAGCACATACATTGCTTCCACTACACTTGCCTACACTAAGGTACCTTGTGTCGTTGGAACCAGAAACAGCTACGTCACACACAATATCCGTCCACTTTTATATTGACACAACTCACTAGAGGTCAGACGTAACATCGAGCAGCTTCTGATTGTAAGTCGATTGTTGGGAGGCGACAGTGCCGCGCCGCGCTTGTCGGTACGATATGCGCGCTATACGTGCCCGACAGATAACTCCACGCGCGCAGGCACCGGTTGTTAGCGGGCGGTACGCACCGCACGGCGCAAGCAATTTTTCTATAAACTTGACACACATAATTTAATCGTTGGAACTGAATCTCGAAATGTTATCTTATTATTATAAAATGATATCAACATTGTATTTGTAATTATTTAATTTCTCATCAAGTATATTATTATTTTATTTGTATCCCAACCTGTTATGTTGTATCTTAAATTGGTATAATTATAATAATAATAAATAATTATAATATAAATGACTTCTCCCCAGCCACGATTAGATCCCGAGACCTCTGGCTTCAGAGGCAGAACCTCAAACCGCAACGTTACTGATAGATCTATATCTATCTAATTCGTATCTTATACATAAGTCGGTAGAGGTTCAAAGCTGAAGGATTAGTTACAAATCAAGTAAGTTAACTCAAACTTCTTCATTACTTGCTTGTGTTTTTTGCCGCTTCTCTACATTGTACCACTGTAGGAGAAAAAGGGCGAAGAAACGCCCACAGATTGATTTCTAAATCTCTTTTAAAAATTGGTTGTGGTTAACTGATACAAATATTATAATATGAATTATTATAATTAATAAGCAGGAATACATAATTTCAAAATTATTAACAGCAAGGTCTGTATTTTCTTAGATTAACCCTATAGAGTCCAGTCATTTAAGTTATCTTGAACATTATAATATCCCTTTTTCGACAAAGTCGCTTTAAAATGCTTTTTAAATTGCTCAAATGGCAAATTCAAAATATTCAGAGGTATCTTTTAATAGAAGAAAACGCACGAACCGTTAAATTAATATAATAACATTTGCATTTGTTAATATAATTAATTCATAGAATAACATTGCACAACAAATGGCCCATGAAATAAATTCGTGGGAAACTATGGTCCGAATCAGGTAGTGGTAACAGCGCTCCAACTATATGATATATTTGCCCTTAAATCTGCAATTTATCAAACAAAATTATGTTCCTCATTCAAGGCAATCATTATTATCATCATGATAGGTTAGTCAAAATATATACGTTGGCTATTTATTCGTTTTGTTAACTTTAGAGAATTATAGTAGCCGTCAATAAGGACAAGAAACATATGGCCATATGGCACATAGCAAAAGAAACTAATTTTTCGTACATTGACCCGATCAGCTGATTACAGCTTATTAAGGGAGATCTTTTTGATGGGTACAGGTTACGCCAAGTGTCTCTGTCCCTGATCACCGTGTGGAAGGGGTAACCTCTCTCTCGCTTACCGCAAGATAGACTCTCGAGAAAGAGGCGTTACCAAAACAGCTGTTCGCCCGGCCCCAACTTTATGAAGAAGTGAAAATTAAAGTTGTTTTAATCAAATCGTGAAAGTTATTTACAATGATGTTGCTGAAAACCCCCTAAAATATGACTACACCGTTGTGTTACATCCTGTAGATACACTTCATACACTTTTTAAAGATCGGTCAATAATTCATTCATAACTATAAATGACAACCTAAAAAAAACCCCCAACACAATAAATGAAACCCAAAAATAAAATCAGCAATTACATACCTTAAAAGTTAGCATGAAAATGTCTTATGAAGATGTAATTTGTAAAAAATTGTTACCTATTCTTTTGTATATAGTCCAAGAAATGTTAAGTATCACTCTCTGTTCCAGAAAACAATGATCATAATGGGTCTGGTGGCGGGAATAATTCTGAAAATTTTACTTTTCCACCGGCACCACATAATCCAGGAGATTCGCCACTGAATTTCATGGCCTTATATTGCTGAAAAATTTATACTGGATGCTATCGGAGTTGTTTGAGATCTGTCGAAGGTGATTGCGATTGTGTTAATCATGATACGCTACTAGTGAAATTAAATCATCACGGAGTAAGAAATAAAGCGTTGGATCTACTTAGATCATACTCAACTAGGATAAAGAAGTCAACGGCGCTAAATTTGATGGATCGGGTGTAAAAATTGGCGTTCCACAAGGTTTCACATTAGGCCATTTCTGGTATATATTAACGATTCGCCTTTCATGGTGAAGAATTCGACTGGCATAGTGTTGTTTGCTGATAATAATTCTGGTCTTCAAAATTAAAGGACAAAAAGAAGATTTTTAGATTATGGTTAATTGTCTTTAAACTTGAATCGGTTCTAAGTTAATGATTTATTGTTAGACGCTTGTAAAAGCAAGTGAATCAAATTCTTGCTTCCAAATGTCAGGCAAGTTAAGACTAGTTAAGTGTTAGACAGCAACACGTTAGTATAAGTAAATAAGACGAAGTTTTTTGGAATAACTATTGATAGCAAATTGCAGTGGGGACCCCACATAGATAAATAAGCTGGTAAATTAAGTGCTGCGGCTTACTCTATTAGAAACATCAGACAAAACACGGATGTGGCTATATCTGGGCTAGTATATTTTAGTTAATTTTATAGTGTCATGTCCTGTGGTATCTTGTTGTGGGGGCAAGTAGCGGATAATCAAACATTTTTTTTACAGAAAAGAGCAATTTGAGCAATTTATAATATAAAACGAACAGACTCCTTAAGAGAGCGTTTAAATAAATTACCAACTGAATGTAGCTAGTCAATTTACTAAAATATTTACCTAAGAAATAATCACAGATGATAAGCATATGCGCCCCGATTAAGACTCGCGAAGGTTAGCAATGGAAAATGTTGTTAAGTTCTTTCGTACATAAACATTTCTTTTCAGAAATAAATTAAAGCAACTTTAATTTTCACTTTTCCATCCAGTTTGGCCGGTTGATCAGCTGTTATGTATGAATAAGCGAAAAATAAAAATCCTCTTATTAACCTCTTGAATACCACCGGCGTTATAGATATAGATAAAAATATACAGATAAAAAAAAATATTTTGGCATAAGGTTCAAATCGTGACCCGTCCCAACTACCCTCGGTTTTTGAGAGGTTCAATCGGTTTCATAGTGAAAGTTGTTGAGAATGATACCTCCTCAAATATGACTTAACCTCCCTTTGGCACTCTGTTTTCACGGCGACGTTTTATTTGTTTTTTTAACTTTAGGGAATTACGTACAGGTGCCACCAAGTTTCTCTGTCCCTGAGTGCCGCCTGTAGGAGGTAACGTCTCTTTCTCGCGAGTCCAAAAATCAGGTCTAAAATGTTTAATAGGCAAATTGCCATATATAATGACGCAGGAAATAAATGTTAAACGATAGTATATTTAATTTTAACAAATATTTATGCAATATGTCTTTTTACCTTTGATATTAACATATTTAATTATTTTTACTTGACAAAAGGTACATCTCATCTTAGTTATTTTTATAGAAAACTAATTTGTTAGCTGAAATTATTTTGACCCTGTTATACCTACTTAAAATGTATGACAAATGATTAAAGTCACAGCGGTATTCATGTATCTAGGAACAGTAAATCTTAAAATTTAAACTAGTTTCACAGACGAAGGAAAAGCAATTTGATATTATTCATCAGAATATGCAAAGCTTTTCATACATGAACATGAGATTGAGTTGTTCCTAGAAACAAGAAAACTGACGTTTTATGTTTAACAAAACACTGGCTTTGTATTGCCAGTACCTTCAATCGAAAGTCCGACGGTGGAGGCTCATTTATATTACTACGGAAAACCATAAAATCTAAAAGCAAAGATATTGTTGGTTTTTCGAAGGCGGGTTAAATCGATGTTTTTACAATATACATTACAATAAAAATAAAAATAAATGTTCAGCATCCGCCAACTGCTTCGTCAAATAAATACGATCGTAATAACAAGTACGATCATGTATCACAACATCGCAAGGAGTTAAAGTGGCTGCCGATCCGTCTCCGCCGGGATTCTCACATTCTCAATTTCCTCTACAACATTTTAAGGAATCCACGCTATCCAACTTTCCTACGAGACAGTTTTCAATTTCTTTCTTCCAGCAGGCCTCGGAGAACTCACGCATTTTCTTTGCTCACAACTCCACTGCATAACACCGCGTCCTATGAGCATGGGTGGCCATTCGGTTGTGGAATGCACTCCCTGGCACCATCAGGGACAGTCCTACTCTCAATATATTTAAAAGTCGCGTGAAGAAGCAATTACCTTTCTCTTTAGAATTACAGGTAAGTATTATATAATTAATTAATTATATATTATATATAATATATAATTAATTATATAATATATATATACATGGTCAGGTCATAAGTTCTGTCACATGTGCAATATGAAATAATTTAGACATGCTTATTATTTATGTAAACATTTATATAGCAAAATGAACTTAATAAAACATAGATTCTTATGGTAATAAAGTTTATTCAAAATGACCCCCGCGATTTTGAATACAGGCCTTTATTCTGCGTGGCCAGTCGTCTATCGCAGCACGAACGAGGTCCATGTCAATATCGGAGGCTGCCTTAATCAAGGATGCCTTGAGTGACTCCAAATGAGGATGAGGCTTTGAGCAGGCCTTTTCCTCCAAGTGTTGCCATATCTTGTAATCAAATCTGGACTGGAGGAGGGCCAGTCTTCGTGCCGGATGAAGTCGATTTCACGCGCCGCCAGCCAGTCTTGTGTGCTTTTCGCTCTATGAGCTGGCGCAGAATCTTGTTGGAATACCCAGTGCCTGTTATTAAACATGGTATGAGAAACAGGTTCCACAAGGTTCCTGAGGACTGTATTTTGATACACAACTGCATTCGTTTTTACGCTTTTCTCACAAAAATTTACCTCAGTTAAGCCCCAATAAGAGACTCCCAACCAAACCATGAGCGAGGATGGAAAATGACCTCGTTGGACACGCGGAATACGGTTGCTCGCTTCTTCACTGCTGTGTGCGTACACCTTATCATTTTGTTTGTTGTAGCTCTCTTCCACGGTGAAAATTTTTTCATCCGAAAAAAGAATATCCCGATGCTTTTTTCCCGCGTACCGCTTCAACAAAGCGCGGCATCTCTTCAGTCTCAGGTCCATTAAACGAGCGTCCAAACGATGTCCTGTTTTTCTTCGATATGCCCTAAGCCCTAAGTCTTCATTTAACACCCTTTTCACCGTGGTCCTGCTTAACCCCATCTGAAGGGCCAACAGTTTCTGCTTACGTATGGGATTTCTTTGAATTCGCGCCTTCACAGCTTTTATCATTGCTGGAGTCCTAACAGAGCGAGGGCAACCACTTCTTGACCTGTCATCTACACTAAGAGTCTTCATTGTATCGTTTTATGGTACGATAAACGAATCTTTTGGCTATATTCAAATTTTTCAGTAAGTCGAAAATCTGAATTGGCGCGTAACCGCAACGATGCAACGCAATAACTGCGACACGGTCTTCTTTAAGTGTCCACTCCATATTTAAAAATGAGGAAAATTCTAAAAAGTACACATTTTTATTTTCATGAAAAATTCGAAATTCGAATTCAATAAACTTTTTTGTGGCCAGCTGGCGTTCTAAATTCAAAAGTTTTTATTGTGTGACAGAACTTATGACCTGACTGTGTATATACATATATACACAGTCAATATATATATATATATATATATTGACTGTGTATATATGTATATATTATATTATATTATAATTATGTAAGTATTTATTAGCACATTTATATATAATAGTAGTAGTTAGTATTATATTATAAGTATTTAGTATATAATTGTAGTTATTAAATATTTTATTTTATTAATTAATATTTATGTAAGTACTCGTTTATTTCGTCATATTGTTGTACACATAGGTCTACCCCTGCTCAGCAATCAACATTTCCAACTTTAACCTGGTTTGCTGGAAGAGATCTCTTATAAGAGATAAGCTCGCCTTTTACACTATTTTTATGTAACTCTTTTTTTATATCATTTGTGTGCAATAAAGAAATTATGAAAAATTATTAAGTCTTCATCGTCGCTGCCACCTCCGCTGTAGCCCCCGGGTTGGACACAGTCGACGTCAGGTGGGAGGGGGCAAATGTACAAACACACGTCGCTAACCAAAGCAATAAGCGCCCCCGCTCTCACGGGATCATGGTCAGGCCATCCGCGAGTTAATCATCGGTACGACACAGACCCGCGGGCTCCAATACACAAGGTATTTTGGCTGTTACAAGAGCACGCTTGACAATGTCGTTGATGTAGGAGTACCGAAAACGCCTGCCCGCGCTTCGAACGTAGTGCAGACCATGCCGATCCCGAGCATCAAAACCCGCACCACACACATAGGAATGAGGCTGGCAGATGTCACAGCCAAGGCGCAAGGCGACAGCCACGCGCAACGAGTCATTGTCCAGAAATGTTCCTAGTTCAGGAGAAGGCAAGGCGTGGAGCCAGACCTGGCTGCAAAACTGCGCGTAGTCGTGCCAGCTCGACCCCCGAACTCCGGTCCAATAACTCGTTTAGCGTGACTCCGCACGATACCTCATCCCAATGATTGTATTAAACTGTCCTCTGTTGAGTTGAAAAAACATATTATAGTTTGCATTTACAGACGCCCTTATGACCAGAACTTTCAAAATTTTGAGTTATGAAAATGAAAAATGAAAATATGTTATTGATTAATTATGATTATGAACATTATGTCACTGAAGCCGTCTTTTATCTGTGCTAGACTATTTCGCTCCCTGAACCAAGTCATAAACCTAAACAGTTCAAATTAGATTAATTAAGACATTAAGTTAAAATTTACTTTAACTTAATATAAATAGACATTAACATTCAGCATGCAGGTTGTTAGAGTGTGTCTGTATGAGTGTGTGTGTGTGTGTGTGTTCTATTTCTATAAATTTAGTTTTTGCAGCTCCCCCTCACACTGGAATATAGTAGCTTATCACTGATTGCGCCAGTGCTACGTTTATTTTATTTCGTTGTAACGGTTTAGTAATGTGTCTTAATGATTTGAAGATCCAAATTAAACGTCTCACTCTAGCGTTGACCATATCTATGTGTGGGAGCCAAGATAGTCGCTGAACAATAATTACGCCGAAATACTTAGTTTTTGAGATTTTGATAATAGAGTGGCAGTTACAGTTTTGTTGGTCAGCACAGCAATTAATTTTAATATCAAAGTCGCCAAGTGGTTTAGTTCGATTATACTTTGTAAAACAAATATAATTCGTTTTAGACGAATTGAGGGTAACAAGATTAGAGTTTAGCCAGCGCGCTACTCTGGACAGGCCTATTTCTGCATTCATATGAGTTAAATCCCACGTCTCATTTGAGACGACAAGAGCGGTATCATCTGCGTATAAGACAATTTTTGTGTTGCCTATATTTAGGTTACATAAGTTGTTTATTCACACAAGGAACAATGTAGGTCCTGCCTGTCCTGCCTGAATACACTGCCCTGTGGGACTCCATAGGATATTTCAACATCGTCGCTCCATTTTAACCTTCTGTTTCCCGTTTGATAGGTAGTCTTTAATACTAAGCGAGATGTCCCTTATGCTTATTCTCTCTAGTTTTTGTACGAGGATGAGGATACAAACCGTATCAAAAGCTTTTTTTAAGTCTAAGAACACAGCCAAACACTTCTTACCAGATTCTACTTGTTCTATAATATGTGATGTTAGGGCTGTTACGGCTTCGTCAGTTGACCGGCCATTTCTGAAGCCATATTGTTGCATCAGGCAGTATATTTAACCTATTTAAATAGTTTATAATAAGTCTTATATTTATTACTTTCTCTATTGTTTTAGAGATGGAAGGTAATACAGAGATTTATTGCAAGATTTAATATTGAGTAGTTTTAGGTTGTCTGTTTTATTGCCTTTTAAATAAATTATTGATTTTATACTATCCCATAAACACTTCGGGTTCTTCGTTGATTCAGCTAATTTGTTTCTAGCATAATTTCTCTTTAGTTTTTTAATAAGATTATTACAAAAGTTGCGATATCTTCTTGTTGATGTTATTTTAAAGATGTTATAGTCAGGTTTTAGTTTGCGTTGATTTTGATGTTTATTTCTGTGTCTAATACATTTTAAAATCCCAGTTGTAATCCATGGTTTTAATGTACGTTTGTTCTTGAGTTTATTTACAGTTTTTGTATCATCTCTTAAAGTTTCAGAAATTGTAACAACAAGCCTTTATGATATAATTTGGATAGTAATAGCTGCGATAGATTTTTCTGCCAGAACTTGCAAGGCATTGTTAAAATCTATGATAAATTGAGAAATATCATAGAATGATCTGTGATTGTTGTGTTAAGGACTGCAATTTGAGCTGTCATTTTAGGTTTGTCAAGCTTAAAGTTAACTAGCAATAAGCAAGTTAATTATGGAAGATGTATGGAAAATTAATAGTTAAGTCTGATAATAAATCTCACATAGTCTGTGGAGATTTAAATGTATATTTTTTAGTAAATTCAACCTATAAAAGCAGGCTACTTGGTTTATTTATGTATTTAATTTGATAAACATTTTCCTAGAGCCAACAAGAATCACAACGACCTCGGCTACTTGTCTCGATAATTTTTACTGTGATTGTAACTATTCCAGCAAACAAATACTTAACTCTGTTTAATCATACCGTAATGGACAAGCCGTGACTTTTCCAAAAAAAGATATTATTTCAATAAAGAAAAGATCTTTTACCGCGAGTACAACTGAAAAATACAATAAAACATTATGCGATAAACTGCCTGTTCCAAATTATGATTTGAATTATCCAAATAGTTTAATAAAGACTTCTTTTCCTAATTACATTGTGAGTTTGAGGATATATTTAAAGTTAAGAAAATTAACATTAAGCCTAGATACAGATTTAGTGAGTGGGCTACTACTGGTATTCGCTTTCGTAAAGATAGGTTATTTGAATTATATGCTGGAAAGGCGTATAACCATAGTGAAACCTTCATTGAATATGTAAGAACTTTTCCAAAAACTTTTAAAAATGTGTGTGCAGTTGCAAAGGCCAACTATACTAAAAAAATATATAGTTTCGGCTGATAATGTTGTAAAGACGATTTGGAAGGTAATTAACTACAAAATGGAAAAAACTAAGCTATACGACAACACACATTCATTAAATACAGTTAGGCGTATCATTACTGCAGATGAAGACATTGCTCAAGAATTTGAAACATTTTTCACAATCGTTCCATTAAAATTTACAGAGTCGCTTAATTTATTTCCTTCCTATGCTCGAGATCTTCTAAATGCTAATGTTCAAAGGTTCACTGGGTTTGAGTTGAGGCAAATAACCCCGCAGGTAGTGAATAAAACTTTTAAGGAATTAAAGCTAAATAAATATGGTTTAAAAAACTAAATACCACGCTTTTAAAGCACTTCGAACTAAAAAGTTAAAAATATTTTTTTATATAAACTTAAAACAATAATGAATAAAAATACTATTATTATTGTGAAACAAAAAGCGTCGGGCGCTCGATGTATGAAAGATATGGAACAAAGCGCCCGACGCTTTTATTTCACAATAATAATAGTATTTTTTGTTCATTATTGTTTTAAGGTTATATAAAAAAAAACAACTTTTTTGTTCGAAGTGCTTTAAAAACGTGTTTTTTAGTTTTTTTAAACTATGTTTATTTTTCAATTTTTAATTCGAGTGCGCGAGCCGGGAAGTAAGAAGACTGTTTTGTCAATTCCCCAAATATGAGAAATTAATTAATCCTGGCGATCTTAATCAGTATAATGAGATAACCTTACGAAATTATTACATTGTAGCTGATTCTTGATAAGTGTACAAAGTTTGAATTGAATCTGTCCGTTTAAAGTGGGTCAAAATCGAGTCCAAATGAGTCGGTTAGATACAAACAAACAAACAAACTTACAGGTGAAGCTAATAAAAGCGTGATGATAAAAATACTGAAGATTTATTTGGTATGTCGGTTAAGTTGTGTAGTTACCTACCTTACCTAGCATTTTGATACAATACTTACGTTGATCAGATCAAACATGGTTAAATTATATCTTTATTTAAGGTAGGTGATAAAGAGGATCCCGGTAACTTCAGGCCAGTGCCTATACTTCAGGTACACAGTAATTTTTTTGAAAGGACTTAATCAAATGGTGGCTCACTTTAATCTGAACCATCTACTCCATAATCAAGGAGTTGTAGGATGCTATTGGGGTGTTCTGTAACTTATCTTAAGCTTTCGACTGTGTCGATCAGGAGAAGCTGCTAATAAAGCTGGAATATTATGGAGTTAGAGACGGAGCCCTAAATTTGTGTCGATCAGGAGAAGCTGTTAATAAAGCTGGAATATTATGGAGTTAGAGACGGAGCCCTAAATTAAACCAGTTCCTATCTAGAAAATAGAATTAAAAGAAATAAAATAAACAGCACGAAGTCACTGGGATCTACAGTCAAAATCACCACACCATATCATACTCAATTCTTCGACGGTCCTATTTTTAGTATGTATAAATGTCCTGCCTTTTATGGTACAAAACCTTTCTAGGATAGTGTTATTTTCAGATGATACTTCTCTAATTTTCAAAATTGGTAGACATAATAAAGATATTGACTAAATAAATGACGCTCTTTCCCAGATCCATCATAGGTTTAAGAAAAATTATTTAATGTTAAATCCCAAGAAAATAAAATGTGTAAATTTTTCACTGCTTAACGTAAGGATCAACAACTTAGCCATTGTCTTGAATAACGAAAATTTGGAATTTATAAATGAAACAGTCTTCTTGGGAATCACTATTGACGCAACAACGGGACCCTCATTTAAATGCGTTTTCCGCAAGACTCAGCTTGGCGGCATACGCAGTCAGATAAATTCGTCAACTACCTGACGTTGCTACTTCCAGACGTGTATATTTCAGTTATATTCATACTAGTATGTCCTGCGGAATTTTATTGTTTAACATAATTAGCATCTTTGTGTTACAGAAGAGGGCGATACATTCCATATATAAATTTCGTTGCCACGTATCCCTAAGTGATTTGTTGAAAGAAATTGATATCCTCACGGTATCCTTACAGTACATATTTGAAAAGATCTTGTATGTCCCGAAGAACAAAACGCTATTTCCTAAGAATACTGATACGCATGTTATAAATACTGGAAATTAAAATAAAATAGCGCACCCAAATTTTTTACTGTTTAAGGTAAACAAAACATTCATGGGGAACTGTATTCGCTATATATTTTTTTTTGTTATATGCCATATGGCTATATGTTTCTTGGGGAAAGTTGTTCAAATCGATGGCTGCTATCATTCTCCAAAGTAATCAAAACGATCAAATAGTCACCGTGTATATTTTGACTAACCTATCATGATAATAATAATTATTGTCTCTTGAATGAAAAACATAATTTTGTTAAATTCAAAGGCAAATATATCATTAAGTTGGAGCCCTGTTATGACGACCTGATGCGGACCATCATTTCTTACAAATTTATTTCATGTGCCATTCAGAAGTGAAAGTTAATCAGCGTTGTGATCACAATCCAATAATAAAGCAAACTGTAGTCAGAGAACTGCAAGAATTTCTTCATCAGAACAATGATTTGATCAAAATGTTCAAAATAGCGATGGATTAGATATCCTCAGAATTCAAATTCCAAATTCCAAATGTCTATATTACTGTAGATATTTACATATACATAGCAATCGTCATTTTTTGCCACTTCTCTACACCAATGTACACCATCTCTACATTGAGAAGACTCTACACCAGCGTAGAAACTCCCACAGATTGATTTTTAGATCTCTTTTTAAAAATTGCTTATGCTTAACTAATACAAAATATAATATTTAGTCATTATCATAATTAATAAACAGGAATAAATAATAACAAAATTATAAACAGCAAGGTCTGTGTTGAGCCAGATTAAACCCATACAGACCCATCATTTAAGTAATCTTGAACATTGTAATATCCCTTTTTCGACAAAGTCGCTTTAACATGGATTTTAAATTGCTCAAATGGCAATTTCAAGATCTCCAGAGGTATCTTGTTGTAGTAGAGAATGCATTGACCCTTGAAATTGCTAACCTTCGCGAGTATAAGCCGGGGCGCAAGTAGTCTGTGATTATTTCTTAGGTTAACATTACAGCTATCGCTAAGTTTGGGAAATTTTGTAAGGTTCTTGCGTACATACATTATATTTTCGAAAATAAATTGACTAGCTAAAGTTAGTATGTCAATTTCTTTAAAAAGCTGTCGTAAGGAGTCTGTGCGTTTTAAATTATAATTTGCTCGAATAGTTCTTTTCTGTAAAATAAAAATAGTTTGAATATCCGCTGCTTTCCCCCACAACAAGATACCATAGGACATGACACTATGAAAGTAACTAAAATATACGAGCCTAGATATAGCCACATCCGTGTTTTGTATGATGTTCCTAACAGCGTAAGCCGCAGAACTTAATTTACCAGCCAATTTTCCTATGTGAGGTCCCCACTACAATTTGTTATCAATGGTTATTCCAAGAAACTTCGTGTCATTTACTAATTCTAAAGTATTGCTGTCCAACACTAAACTGTTCCCAACTTGCGTGACATTTGGAAGTGAGAATTTGATACATTTGGTTTTACCAGCATTTAACAATAAATTGTTAACTGTGAACCAATTCAAGGTTAAAGATAATACTCTATTGACATCATCAAAATCTTCTTTTTGTCTTTCAATTTTGAAGACCAGTGAAGTATCATCAGCAAACAACACTATGTTAGTCAATTTCTCCACCATAAAAGGCAGATCGTTAATATATACCAGGAATAAGAAAGGACCTAATATGGAACCTTGTGGAACGCCAATTTTACCCCCGATCCATCAGATTTAACGCCGTTGACTTCTGCCTTTTGAATTATATTGCTTAGGTATGATCTTAGTAGATCCAACGCTTTATTTCTAACTCCGTAATGATTTCATTTCATTAGTAACGTGTCATGATCAACACAATCAAATGCCTTCGACAGATCGCAAAAAACACCGATAGCATTCTGTGCGGCTTCCCTTGCAGAATAAATATGAGATATAAGGGTAATACCTGCATCCGTAGTCGATTTACCCCTAGTGAAACCGTATTGCTTGGCGTGGAGTTGTTTTGTACGGTTGAAGTGTGAGTGCATTTGATTGAGTATAATCTTTTCAAAAATTTTACTTAGTGCTGGAAGAACCGATATTGGTCTGAAATTTGACGGATCACCCTTGTCTCCCGACTTGAACAGAGGTATAAGTTTACTGTGTTTCATGAGGTCTGGGAAAGCTCCATCATCAACACATTTATTAAATATATAAGCTTGGTGTGGGGCTATAACAAGTATTATTGAACCAATGACTTTGACTGACATACCCCACAGGTCTTCAGTATTTTTTAAGTTAAGTAATCTATACGTTTTGACAATATCCTGGGGACATACATAAAATTTAAAATCTACATTACTGATGCAAGTGCTGTTTTTTAACAAAACCTCTGCTTCACATGGAGATGAATTTAGACGCTCTGTTGTGAGTAAGGGTGCATTGGTGAAGAATGTTTCAAAAGCTCGAGCTACCTCAGCGTTGGATTTAACAACATCATCACCTATCTTTTAGCAGAAATCATTATCCCTTGGTATAACTTTGCCAGTTTCACGGTTTATGATTTTCCAAACCGTTTCCATTCTATTATTTGAATTTTGTATTTTTCTATTTATGTGTAAGGTTTTTGCAGTTCTACAAACCAACTTGAAAGTTTTGGAATATTTTTTAACATAGTCATGAAATTTTATATCAAAGTTATAGGTTTTTTGTTCATAAAGATCATACAAGATAGCTCTACTTTTACGAATTCCAAATGTTGCCCAGTCATTAAATTTAGATTAACCGTTGTTGGCACTGACTTTCTTTAATTTAAAAACTGTATTGAATTCTGTTTGAATAATGTTGAAGAAGTCAGAATAGATTTTGTTCGGGTTCTGTTCATCAAAATCCGGTACTGGCAAACCCGTATCTAAGTTTTTCATATACATCTCTAGTCTATGGGATGTAATAGGCCTATAAAATGATGGATCAGTCTTATTTTCACTAGTAATTTGCAATGAAACTGTTTGACCACTGTGATCGGATGGTAAACAGTTAATAACATTTTTACTTGTGAATGCACAGTCACAAAAAACGTTATCCAAGCAAGTTTGGCTGGTAAGTGTAATTCTAGGCGGCTCTAGAAATACATGACATAAATTAAATGATTTGAACAGAGTTATTAATCGTCGCTTCAGTGTTGTATCTACAAGCAGATCTACATTAAGATCGTCACAAATAATTAACTTTTTTCTGTTATTACAAAGTTTAATGAGGACTTCCTCCATAATTTTCTCGAATATTTCAAAATTGCCATGGCCTTTTTCATCTCTTGGAGGTCTGTAGACACAAACAATAATATGGCTATCCAACTCAACACAAGATACCTCTATTTGTCTTTCCAAAGTAAGTGTAAGAATATCTTTCCGTTGTTTCACCTTAATATTATTTTTTACTAAGATTAAAGAACCACCTCTATCAGCAGTCTTTCTATTGTAACAACTGACAATTTTGTAATTATTTATGTTAAAAGACATCATATTTTCCTTTAACCAATGTTCTGTAATACAAATAACATCAGTGTCCGAATTATTAAGAAATAATTCTAATACAAGTTCTTTGTAGCCCCTGCATGTTTAGATGGGTAATATTTAAGTGGGGCTTACCCT
This sequence comes from Argyresthia goedartella, assembly GCA_949825045.1. Taxonomy (NCBI): domain Eukaryota; kingdom Metazoa; phylum Arthropoda; class Insecta; order Lepidoptera; family Argyresthiidae; genus Argyresthia; species Argyresthia goedartella. Next base: position 8,255,102 of record OX463833.1, read on the forward strand.
TTGTCTGAATATTATTTAATATTGGGATATTATTAGACTTTTTTGACTTATTTAATTCGGGCAAGATATTACACATTTTTGATCTCCTATGCTTGCTTGATATATTTATTGGCTTATGTATGCTTGAGATTTCCTCTATTGTCTTAAAAACTAATTTAAATTACTTGGAATGTCTTCCAATATCCCTTGTCTGTGCTCAATAGAAGCAGTCAGGTTAGCCAAATTCTTGGCAGTAATACTGAAAAAATAAGATAGCGACACAGCTACCTGTCGTTTGTAAAAATCTGAAAGGTAATAACTACCTTTGGCCAAATAAACATTTTTACTAACATAAGTGTTAGAGTCAATCAAATGAATCAAACTATTATTATATGACATTGTATGTAATGTCATATTTAGCTTATATCTAAGATCATTTTCAATGCAATGCAATATTTTACTATATGGGAATGTAAACATAACAATTTTATTAACATTCAGTGAGCAAAGTGTTTCAAAATATTTAATTAGGTCCCATTTGTTTACCTCACCCCTATTTCCAAACATGAGTATTAAGTTTGATTCAGGTGTCAGATCAAGTGTCTTTGTTATTTTTTGCATAACATCATGAAAACTGGAGTTTGGTTAACAGTTATAATTATGACTGAGTGTCCCAACTTATTTAATAATATGCCTAAGTTTCTTCCAATTTCATCACAAAACATGACAGTTTTGCTTGTGATGCTTTTGTGCGACCCTGAAATCCTGGGTCGGATACTTATTTCAAGGCTCGTGGTTGAAGCTGGTCTCTCCGGCTGTTGCAAGGAACGTTGGCAGTCACACAAATGATTGGCCACCAAAGAGTCATAGCGTTTCTGATTACTATGAGACAGTTTAAGCAGCTCATCCATGGCCAGGGAGTACTCCTCAATGGCCTCTTGAGATTTTTCATAGCGGGCAGTAATAGATCTCAAGCAGCCATTGACAGTGGCAAGTTCAGGCTCAAGATTTTGCAGGTCTTTCTCATAAGCCATAATATCGTCATAAAGGCTGAAAAAACATCTCCGGGTGAGCACTTGTAAAAATGAATCGCTGTTCGTTAGAGAGACTAAATCTCTCTAAATAGCCCGAACGGTTTGTATGATTTCTATTCGGTTTTATTCTCCTCAGTCCACAGGAGGTTCAGATACAAATAAAAATACGAATATACATCTCTACAAGATTCATCACATTACCCACTGATTTCTGTCAGTTGACCGAATCTAAGAAAGAGCTCATTCGGCGTGTATTTTCAAACGTAACGCAGAACTTCAATATAACTGGCTGAGCAAACGAGCCATATTGGCGGCGAAAATCTTAACAGGATGGATGTCGATGATCTTAACAGGACTATTCAACAGTTGATTCCAGGACATCGATCGCTCTCCTTCAAATGAGTTGACACAGTCATCAACCAGGATGAGGTGGTAAACTATCCCACATAATTTTTAATTCAATGAAATTCCCTGGGTTACCACCTTACAATTTGGAATCGAAAGTAGATTCAGTCAATATCATGTTGCGTAACATAAATCAACCTTGACTGTGCAATGTAACGGGATTGGCTGTAAAAAAAGCTTTTGGTCAACGCCATCGAGGCAACAATTATAAAAGGAAAATACAAAGGAAAGGACATGTTGATTCCACATATACCCATGATACCAACAGACTTGCGTTTTGAATTTAAACGGCTGTAATTTCATACTCATACTCATACTCATATATTTATTGCGTCATTGTGGTATACTTTAACAAAATTATATCCAACAATGAACCCTGTAATTTCCAGGTCGTCTGGCCTTTGCGATATGTAACCATCAACAAATCTCAAGGCCAGTCGCTGAACGTTTGTGAGATCAACCTGGAGTTTACATGTTTCGCACATGGATAACTGTATGTCACATGTTCGTGGGTTGGAAAACCATCGTCTTTGTTTATATATGTGTCGTTACAATATCGTAGAATTGACTATATCATGATATAGCCAACCATGGTTGAATTAGAACTTTCAATGAACGAAGAATTATTTTAGGGTAAAACACTGCGGTAGCTTATTAGGTGAAGACTAAGAGGGCGAGCTCAGCGAAGCCCCCGAATAGTCTACGTGATAGGTTGAAATGCATAACCCAAAAAATACCACATAGTACTAAACACAAATGCTGTTAAAAAGACAGACATGTTTTCGTGAAATATTGTTCACTAAAAAGTTTTGTATCAAATTTTATTTGGTACTTAAAGCTTTGTAATATAGCCTTAGATAGTGGAAACTCTTTGCTTTATTTCGGGGATCTAAAATAGAGGTTCTTCTATTTACCTACTTATTCTGTGGTTATAGAAGAATAAAGTGTTATTTATTATTAAATTTCTCTAAAATACTCATAATATAGAATTAAAACAGTCTTAAAACCCGTTCACACAAAATTCTGATTTATAAAATAAAATCTGTATTTTAGTATCGTTATAAACCTTCTACAACTTAAAGTAGCTCAGACCCTTCTGTATCTGTCCGATAAACCCATTTTAGGCATTAACACACATTATATTCTCTTTGATGTACACCAAATGCCAAAAGCAAACGTCAGTCAGTTGTCAATGTATGGATTTATGTTGGTTATCTTTTCTTTGTTTGTTGGAACCATGGAGGTAGTATATACTACGGCAGTACAAACTACTTCCATGGTTGGAACACGGAGTAAATTTTGACATATACAACTGACATAAACGAAACTCTTTGCTTATATACACAGATTTTTTTTAAATTAAGCTTACGGCTATGGATTCAGCCGACATCCACAGACCCTAAAATAATTAACAAACTTATAACAGTGTTTTAGTTAAAACTGACTCGCTGTGCTTTTATAAATCACAAAAACATAAAAAGCCTATTAAAGTTTAAAGAGGATATTGCTAAAACAGGTCTACAAACATAAATTGGTTATTTTTTATAGGTAAGACTGTTAGCGTTTAGCGTAGATGTAAATACAAAATACTTATATGTAAATTACTAACGACTTTTATTTAATGCCCGGTGTACAGTCTCACGCGAGACATAACGATGCAGATCTGCGTTTTGAGACTATCAATATCTGATACCTTATATATACATATATGTATAATCTGCAAAACACAATGTACTATCCGATCAACCTAAGTTCAAATCTGGATTCGTGAAGTCATTACGGCGCTCTAGCGTTATTGTATTCCAGCGAGGTGCCAACTTGGGTTGATCGGATAGGACATTAGCCTCGTAAAGTGGCAATAACAACCAACAATTTTATTACCTATAATTTTCTCGTCATTGCGACGCTTAAGATAGGGTATGTACCATATTATTTATTCTGCAATCAAATTTTGGGTGATACGTAGTTCACCGGGTCAGCTAGTATGAGATATGAGGGGAACGCCTGGATCATAAGTCAATTTAGCCCTAGTGAAACCGTGTTTGGCGTGGAGATTTTTTGTACGGTTGTTGTTGTTGATGTGTGAGAGCATTGGGTTGAGTATAATCTTTTCAATATTATGGGCAGACCAAACCCCGGTGGTCCGACGATATCATCAAGCCGTTTGGATGCCCTAGGTGCGATTGGCACAGGACCGGGGAGATTGGCGCTTTAGAGAAGAGGCCTATGCCCAGCAGTGGTTCGATAACGGCTGAAAAAAAAAGCTTTTCAAATATTCAAACTTAAGGAAGTGCCTGCGCAACCAGCGCCGGCTTCCAAAATGTATGTGATTGGGAGCCGGCACATGGAAGGGACGTCATGAGGTTGATTGGTTTCAAATATCAGGGCAAAACACTGCGCTAGCTTAGGTAATGGGTAAAGGGGGTGAGCGAAGCGAAGCAATCATGTAAGAACAACAATATATACATAGTTTATAAGTACCTAAGCTACCGCAGTAATTACGGCTACCGAATCGGCGGCAGCTGCGGAGGCAATACCTTAACTTATTGCTGGAAGAACAACATTGAACAGACATTGGTCTGAAATTTGAAGGATCACCCTTGTCTCCCGACTTGAACAGAGGTATCAGGTATCAGTTTCCTGTGTTTCATGAGGTCTGGGAACGCTCCATCATCAATACGCCTCTTTGCCTCCAGCATCTAAAACATTGAGGTCTATATTTCCCTGTACCTTATACATGTGTTAGTTTAAGATTTGACATTCTCCAAATGTTACCTATGTGTTTCTTATGGAAATAAACTCTTTTTGAATTTGAATTTTGAATTTTGAATATATAAGCTAAATGTATATGTATAACTAGAATTACTTTGACTGATATACCCTAATGTGGTTGAACAATCCTCTGTGGCGCTGTGGTCGTGGCTCGGCCTACCATGCAAGAGGATCCGGGTTTGATCACCGGCTAAGGATAAAGAAAAAAACTCCCCAAGTCTTAGATGTTTATATGTGTGTTACGTCGTTGTTTTTGGTTCCCTGAAACAGGGATTCTCGTGTGGGGCCAGAAGCAATATATGTGCCTGTAAGTAAATGATTATGTTTAATACTTTTGTTTTTGTCAAAATAAGAATAGTTTTTTTAGGCAATAAAATCAAATAAGTTCTCAAGATTTTAGGTTCTAAGATAGGATGTGACAAATAAATAACTAAAACCTCCGAGGCTCAGCTAGATGAAAATCTGTATTTTAGGTATTGGTGCTCCTCCCTTGTTTTTAGGGTTCCATACCTAAAAGGCTAACAAATATCCCTTTAGGATCGCTTTGTTGTTCGTCTCTGCATCAAATTTGCGCCAAACAAGTCCTAACAAACCTCGTGGAACCTTATTCAAAGACAATTTTAAAAACAGACACTGGGTATTCTGGCATGTCTCTGCATCAGCTCATAAGGCAAAAGCACTAAAAATTGGCTCTCCTCCCTTGGAATCGACTTTATCAGACACGAAGACTGGCCCCCCTCGAGTGCAGACTTACCGATTTGATTATTAAATATGGCAGTACTTAGAGGAGAAGGGCTGCGCTAAACCTCGTTGCAATTTGGAGTCTCTCAAAGCATCCCGACATGGATGTCGTGCGTGCTTTTATCGATGACTGGCCGCCCAGATAAAAGGCTTATCAAAAATAGGCGAGGTCATTTTAAATAGTTTGAATGCCATTTATGTCTGTATTTTGTAACTTTTGGTTTGATACATAAATATTTGTAGAACAGAGATTTTTGTGTCATTCATTGTATGTGACAAAACTTAAGGCCCGATCTATCATCATCATAATATGATCAGATCTTGCCTTTCCCAATACGTGATGGCAGAGGCACAATACGGTATTTGACTGCTAGTCAAAATATGTTCTTTCTAGAAACTATCAAAACGGTAATTTTATTCACGAGTTCTATGAAATACTAGCATGTGACGTCATAGTCAAATGCTGTATTTTTGATACAAAATTGAGTTTACAAAATACATTCAACGTTTTTGTTGAAGTAGGTGTAGCTTGAAACACGTTTCTAGATTTATTGGACTACCTTGTCAAATACCGTTTTGACTATGGTACATTTACATACGAGAGGACAAGTCGGTGTTTAAAATAATGTAAACAAGCCCATATATGAAGTGACTTGTCAAAATTCCTAAGGCATCAAAACCAACCATAGATTTTATTTTCATAGAGTAGTTTTGTTTTGAAGGTTGCCTGCGGAATCGGCGAACTGTCACCTTTGTTAACCTTATTTTAGATATCTACTGGTCTATCATGGTAATAATCAGGCCTAAAGATCGAGAGAGAGTTAGCACTACAGTCAGGTCAACCAAAAATATCTCATTTGTAATAAAGTTTACTCGAAATTAGTGCTAACTCGAATTCTATCTGTCAAACCTGAGTACCTTGTTACTGACAAAAACACGACGTCATAAATTATGTACTGGCAATTCAACTTAATTAATCGAAGCCTTCGTGAAATTGCAAACGATAAAGCAAGTGAGAATTTGATACACTTGGTTGTACCAGCGGTTAACAATAAATTATTAATTGTGAACCAATTTAGGGTTAAAGACGATACATTATTAACATCATCGAAATCTTCTTTTTGTCTTTCAATTTTGTAGTATCATCAGCAAACAAAACTATGTTATATTTTGTTCCCGTGTCTAGAGCTTAGGTATAAGCAGTAAAACTGATTATGTGTAAATTTTAAATGATAAAGTTAAAATAAATTGAGTGCGAATGCAATCCCAAAAAAATGAGTTAAGATCGAATAGAAATCGTAGTACTACTGAGAGTAAGATTGGAGCACTTCTATTTATTCTTACAGTTTCAAGTTTGTAACTCTAATCAGTTATTACTCATTATTTAAGTTGACCATATATATTATTTTTCCATGTATATGACACATAATTAAGTGTTTGACTTGTAAAAGTGCATTATTTTGCCTACTTGCAATAAATTATTTGATTTGATTTCATTAGTTTGTATAAAATAAAATATTCATTTAAGTTCATAGTTTTTTCAACCTTATAAATCGACAGTACTGCTGATACATAGTACGTATAGCTACGGCATAAATGAAAAAAAAAAACACCGACCGGGAATAAGAATGGGCCTAATCCAGGTTCAATCCTTGTGGAATGCCGATTTTTACACCCGATCCATCAGATTTGATGCCGTTGATTTTTGACTTTTGAATTTTATTGCTTTATTCTAACTCCGTTATGATTAATTTCATTAGTATCGAATCTCATTAATATTATAAAATGCCTTCGACAGATTACAAAAAACACCGATATCTTTCTGTGGAAAAGAAAAGTATCACCTATTATTGGAAGGAAATGCTTAATTTTGACATTCGCTCATATCGGTAGTGATAATTTTGCTTTGGTGAAAAGTTTTTACCAATACTTTTCTTTATTCAATCAGCTCACGTCGCAGATTTCTGCTGGATGAGAGCATTGTATTAATACTGGCCCTACTCTTTGGGGATCACCTGGATGTCTGGAAGTCTAGACTCGTGTCAGAATGTCACAGACGTGCGCTATTTTGGGAGGGTTTAGGCGAAGACTGCAGGAAGCCACGAAATCCTTTGTCGTCGACTGGAATACATGGAACAGTTTGACTACGTTCTTTCTGCGTCATGGCATTGGTGATGTAGGAAATTAAATATGTACAGTTCACGACAGGTTGGGATGGTACATGGGAAGATGTAGACAAGTGTTTTTCGACCCCTGTTGCCTATCGGATTACCCGTTCAGTTCATTCGCATAATAATATGCGAATGAACTGAACGGGTAATCCGATAGATCACAGTGGGATGTATTATTGGGATAACACTAATACATTTCACTTTGATCTGTATGATAGGGGGGCCACAATTTACTTAACCTCTTGAAATCCACCGGCGTTATCTAACGCCACTTTTTCATAATCATCACTTTTATAGGTTTGAAATTTTATTACCATGGCATAAGGTTCGAAATCGTGACCCGTCCCAACTTCCCTCGGTTTTTGAGAGGTTAAATCATAATTTTAAAGGTCTTTCCGATTGCCAAGCCTACCTGTCGCGAACCGACGTAACACACATATAAACATTTTGATGTTCATATGTGTGTTATTGGAATGTGCTCTCTTCCTCGCCAGCCGAGATTCGACCCTGGGACCTCTCGTCTAGAAGGCAGATCCTGGAACCGCAATACCACAAATTTCGTCGAAACCTTCATAGGATTCAATTTTTATTTGGTTAATAGTTAATATTAAATACTATACGGCTACTTTTTCACTACATTTAAAAAAATAAAGCATTTAAATATCTCAGTATAAAAAACAAATCAGTTCTGCAGTGGATGGATAAAAATAGCACGGATCTAGGTTAAATGGGGTACTTTGGGGATCTACGATATTTCACATGTCCGCAAAGGCTGCCGTTAAATAAAAATAGACCTAAACATTTAAATACAGGCCCATACATTGCAGCCCCACACTAGGATGCCCTATGACATGGAAACCGGAAACAACCACGTTACATACCTATCTATATAGGGTGTTGTTTTGTAAAGTTACGCCTGACTCCAGGGGTAGTTATTTACACTGATGCAAAAAATATTTCATTTTCAGTAAAAAAATACCTTAAAATCATTCAATGGTGGCCTAAGACCTTCATAAAAAGTTATTATCCTCATAACGTTATGCAACATAGCGCTATGGAAGGCGTCTTCTAACGTTATAATTCCATAACATTATACGGCTATAACGTTATTATCTTAGTTTTATAGCGCTATATACAGTAGCGCTATCCACAACATAACGTAATAAATAACGTTACAGGCCATCCCTTTCACGCCCACACTCCGTCGTTATAGGCCATCTTTTTCACACATCGCGCACATGAGTAGTTTATGTACTATCGAACCATCTGAATCATGACCCACCATAAGCTTATTTTGCTAAACCCCTTAAATGCAAGTAGGTCGAAATTCGCTTGAAGCTTTATTTCCTTGGTAACGAACTTGTTATCATTTGATTAGACACTGACAGATAGATAGATCTTACAAGTTTGAAAGTTTCAAACGAATTATCAGGCAAGTGGGTCATGATTCAGTTTGTTCGATAGTACCTAAACAAAACACAGCAGACATAGCGTACGGCAACAGCGCAATAACGTTATTTTGATTTCGTTATGTTTTTCTTACAGTTTTGTTATCATAACGTTAATATTGCGCCACAATAACGAACCGAATAGATTATAACGATACATAACACATTATAACGGCAACAAATATAATGATCACCAAAATGATCACCAAAATATTTTTTCCTACCCAAACTTGGTTAAAAATGAACACCAAAAGTTGCAAAAAATATCAGGGAAAAATACTGCGGTAGCTTTGGTGAAGGTTAAAGGGGCTGAGCAAAGCGAAGTCCCCTTTATCCTTCGTGTTAGGTTGAACATGTAAGAACAATAAAAAATACTTAAAACATAAACTTAAGTACACGAAACATAAAAAGAAGTTTGGTGATCATTTATCCAAACACAATTTGGTGGACATTTATCCATTCTGGCAGTCATTTCGAATTTATTGGCAGTAAAATAGGTGCGTTTTTGGTAATCGTTTAAACATAAGCCTTTTATAAAGTTATGAAGGTCTATCGCTACCGCGCTCCCAATATCGGGCAGTCGGCGCGCAGGGCACGCGCGCATCGTTAACCGACCGGGCGTGTCCGCACGTTGAGATTAAATCAGAACAAATTTGCACACGACAATTTGTGGATCAAAATTATGCAAAAGAAAAATAAAACCAATTTTTAGCTAGACTAAAACTATCATGGCTGTCTCGGGCGTAACTTTACAAAACTGTACCCTCTATAAATATCCAAGACCTTTTTTTTGGGAAACCCTCGCTTTAGTGACTGAACCCCGAACCGCAACGCCATCCACAGAGGTGGCCAAATGCAAATACGTGGTAGTGATGCTGTACTTGAAGGTTTCCCTTCGGATACAATCCACACGAATGCAACTACATTATGCATTAAACCCGGCCCTTGATTCTACTAAACTTATTTAAACACGTCCTATTCTCTTTCGGGTGGTAATGGAATCGTGATTAATTTAAAAACTAAAACCCAGCTGTTATAACATTGCGCTCTAATAATTAATCAAGTTAAAAACTTAAAAAACCGCCTTCAAGTTCAAGCCCTATTTTATACCTTCCAGGTCGGGATGCGAATGAGGTCTATGTTCTATGAGTAGCAGAAGTGGAAGCCCACATTAAAACTTATTTCCTTTGCAGCTAGCATGTGGTTTACCGCCACATGTTAGCTACAAGGCCCTTGATTTTGTTAAACTTTTTGTCGAATTTCAAAAACCATTTAAAAACCATTTGTTGTATGACTTTTAAGTGTTGGGCTGCATGGAAAAATAATCCTTACAGTGGTCTTCCATAATTGTTAATGATGGTACACGAAAAGTCCTCACCAAAACTTTTACAGCACGAAACTACAAAGCAAAACGTCATCTGTATATATTTTTTGCATTTCAATATACTTTATTGCATGGTAAATAATGAGTAAAAACACATGAACACTTATGCGCAAAGGCAAGTTTATCTCTAAAAAGAGATTTCTTCCAGAAAACCTAGACAGGACAGAAACATGATTGCTAGTAAGTAAACATATTGCTAGTAAGGGCAGTATAATGCACTATCTGTATCAGCTGTTAGAAATAATAATCAACAATGCCAATCCGAGCAAGATGGCTGGATAACGGTGGACAAACGAAAATCAAAATCTTGTTTTGTGGGGTAAAAGGGATTACATAAAGGAGAAAACTCAGATTGTTGTGTCTCCTATGCGAGTATGTATGAATGAGGAAAAAGAGCAACTCATATGATATCCACATACCCAAGGTCATACTTTCGGTGTTCCTCAACGACAGCCTATGGCCAGACGGGTTCTTTTTCCGAAGGTATTTTATATTAAGCCCGACGGCTAGTGAAGACGCTGAGAAACTTTCGGCTTCCAAGAGAAAATAAGCCGCAGAACCTGTAAGCTCGCAAGCTTCAACTGTATGTTCGTGACAAGAGTCTCAGACCATGTCAGAAAGCTACACTTATCGATGGACGTAATTGCGCTGCAGGAGACTTGTTTGCTGCCCCACAAGGCTAGCCTTTATAAAGACTGATCTCTTACCTAGCCTTGGGTACAGGTGGTGGGTCACCTCAAAAATTAGGTTATTAAAAGTATTTTTTTTCAAGAACGGTGCTTTACCTTTTGATGGGAGGGGTGTCAGGGGGAAGGGGTACCCCCCATTTTTTTTTACCGAAAAATGCACAAAATGTCAAATTTAAGGTTAAGGGCCTCGACGTTAATGATCTTTGTAGGACATCGAACGTAAAATATTGCAAAACTGAGAATTTTCCGCGAAATATTCGAGGATCAGAACTCTCAACGACGAATTAAGAAACCAATTGATGAACGAAGTGGCCTGCGTGACACTTCCGTTCCAAAACGTTTTGTTTTTCTGAGGTGCCTACCGCGAGCACTCGTCTCAAGACTTTGAAATTATTTATTTCCTAACTTTATATTGAATTGGGAGACATCTACGGCCTAAAGAGGCTTAATCTGCCTAAACTCGTTGAAGATAATTAATTAAAACCATCGAATTTATAGCTAAAGCTTAAATGAGAAAGGTTAAGGATTATTTACTTCATTACTCCATAGCTGCGGCGATGGGCTCGCCCCCTGTCACGAAAAATGGAGTGTTTAATAACTGGCTCAAAGTGGGCACAATTATGCCTCTGCTAGCTCGTATGGGAAAAGTCGTGACGCTATTTGTGTGTGTGTGTGTCAATTATCTCAACTACGTGAATCAGAACGCGTCGCAAGCGGGCACGTTCAAAAATCGCCGAAGCGTTATGCGATCATGTAGGCAACGATGCGTTCGAAATAAAAAATATGATAGCACAAAATTGTGTGCGTTACATGGTCAACAAGATAAGCTATGCTGATGACATGGTGGCGCTGAGTGCCTCGATCAGAGCCCTCAGGAAGATCTATGGGTGGTGCGCCGTGTCTCAAGGCCTTAGCACAATGCAAAAAAAAGTCAAATGCTTTTTTCAAGACGGGCACCAAATTATCATCTTTTATGCCAGTTTGGTTGTATGGAATCCCCCTGGCCATAGTCTCGGAATTTAAGTACCTGGGGAATGTGGTCACAGAAATCCTCACAGATGATCTGGACATGGAGAGAGAGCGCAGGGCCAGGTGGTTCCGTTGTAACATGCTGGCCTGCAAGCTTTAACGGTGCACTAAATAAGTGTAACTTATTCTGTTTAGAGCATACTGTCAAACCTTTTACACCTGTAGTCTGTGGGCTCGCTATACTCAAAAGGCCTACTGCACAACAATAATGCGCTGAGGATTGTGTAGGGGCTGCCGCGATACCGTAGCGAGTCGATGATGTTTACGGAAGAAAAAATAAACGACTTTTCGCAATACTGACCAACAGAGTTAGCGACCATGTGGAGTCGGATTCGCTGCAGCTTGAACTTGATCCTCAGAAGGTTGACAGCCCTATGATGAAGCACTGGGTGGATGTGCACTTAAACATGAATAAGAAGTAAGAGAATATATTGCGTGATGGATGTGTGATAGACATAATTATGAGAGAATGACGAATAACTTTGTTGACTTAACTTACATAGATGTTGTTTTCTGTGTTGCCTATTTATTTATTTTTTGAATTTTTATTTTGTTTCTTTATTTAAATTCATTAAATCAATCATTTAACCCAATCATTTTACCGTGTTTAATTATGGAACTTGAAATAAATAAATATTATCATAACTGAAGATTTCGGTAGATTTTTGTCAGCTAGTGGAATCACCTCCCCAAAGTGATGAGACATTCTGGCGGATCTGGTTACGCTTTCCTTTTGCAGACGCGACGACGCAACGGGTGCTATTCAGCTGTAGAGGAATACAAGTTCGAGTATATTGGAGATTTTGTTCTACTTTGACAAAAATATTTTATTTAACTCGTGTGTATCGTCGTCGCAGTACTGCCGCGTCGGAAACGATCGTATGGATAGCACCATTTGGCCGAGACAGGAACAGGATACCGTCTCTTTGTGGCGTTTGTTTTGGGCACTTCCATGTTTCGGATGATACGCTTAGAAGTATGTGCCGGCTAATATCGTTACTCGGTATTTGTATTAGTCGTAAAACTGTGGCAGAGGCCCTACTATTGAGCTGGAAAACTTCTGACAGTCCGGTGGCCAATAGCCCATCAACCCGCACTAAGCCTGCGTGGTGAAGTGTGGCTTTATATTACTGAATCCGGGTAAAGGCCGGTTCCCCTCGGTGGGGATACGAATATCCTACATTTATGTAATTATATAGCTCGTATATTCCTGCGTATCAGGCGGCAGATTTATATTTTCTAATTAAACAAAAATACTTCGGATATCAGTTTCGCAAAAAAACTCAGACGTAGAGTAATGATGCGGATTTATTATTTTAATTATATCAAATGTAAACTCTCGCGGTCACGGCACTCTCTGAACTGAATACTGAAAGCAGTATCATTTTCATTATAATATTTATCCTTAATTTTTTTAAACTGTAAGTTTTAATAAAATAATTTGAATTATTCACTGCTTTCAACATGGGTTTTGTAAGTTCTACCATAACAACTCAGACCCTAACCGATGGAGTCAGCTAATATACTATGTACTATGTTTTGTATGGTAACTTACATCTGAGGGACTGGAATTGGCTTATATATGACAGATCTTAATTTGTTGCAAACCTATTGTATGTGAGGGCTCCTGCTAAATGTGATCATTTACACTATATAGGTTAATGAAAACATTGGTGTCCATGAGCCATCATGCTGCTGGGTGTAATTATTGTTTTGATTTGTGCTGAATGTTTATATATAATTGTAGTTTTAAGTGAGTTCATTATTAAACCAACATCATCTGCCCATTTACACATCAAGTCATAGCTAATCTGTATAAATTTTTCGGGCTGTTTTATATCATGGTGAGCTACTAACATGCATGTTTCATCGATAATCTGGAATACAGAGCCCTCTCTTATTATATTGCAAATGTCATGAGCATACATAGAAGATACTCAAAGGGTGCGATAATGAGACCCTAAGCAGTACCCTAAGCAGAACCCTCCTCTGTTCTGATCAATGCACTAAGTTAATTTGTTTTTTACGGTTGTTAATCTGTCGTGATAATAGTTTGAAAGAATGTTTGTGTCTAAGGAAATATGATGTCTTTTAACATAAATAATTACAAAATTGTCAGTTGTTACAATAGAAACACTGCTGATAGAGGTGGTTCTTTAATCTTAGTGATAAATAATATTAAGGTGAAACAACGGAAAAATATTCTTGCACTTACTATTGAAAGAGAAATAGAGGTATCCTGTGTTGAGTTAGATAGCCATATTATTGTTTGTGTCTACAGGCCACCGAGGGATGAAAAAGGCCATGGCAATTTCGAAATATTTGAGAAAATTATGGAGGAAGCCCTCACTAAACTATGTAATAACAGAAAAAAGTTAATTATTTGCGGCGATCTTAATGTAGATTTGCTTGTAGAAACAACAATGAAACAACGATTAATAACTTTATTCAAATCTTTTAATTTATGTCATGTATTTTAAGAGCCGACTAGATTTACACTTACCAGCCAAACTTGCTTAGATAACGTTTTTTTGTGACTGTGCATTCACAAGTAAAAGTGTAATTAACTGCTTACCTTCCGATCACAGTTGTGAAACAGTTTCATTCTAATTGCTGTTAAAGATAAGACTGGTCCATCATTTTATAGGCCTATTACATCCCATAGACTAGAGACATATACGAAAAACTTAGCTATCAATTTGCCAGTACCGGATTTCATGAACAGAACCCAAACAAAATCTACTCAGACTTCTTCAACATTATTCAGACAGAATTCAATAAAGTTTTCAAAATAAATAAAGTCAGTGACTACAACGGTAAATCTAAATTTAATGACTGGGCAACGTTTGGAATTCGTAAAAGTAGAGTTATCTTGTATGACCTTTATGATCAAAAAACCTATAACTTTGATCGAAAATTTCATGACTATGTTAAAAAATATTCCAAAACTTTCAAGTTGGTTTGTAGAACAGCAAAAACTTTACACATTAATAGAAAAATTCAAAATTCAAATAATAGAATGAAAACAGTTTGGCAAATAATAAACCGCGAAACTGGCAAAGTTGTACCAAGGGACAATGATTTCTGCCTAAAGATAGGTGATGATGTTGATAAATCCAGCGCTGATGTTGCTCGAGCTTTTGAAACATTCTTCACCAATGGACCTTTACTCACAACAGACTGTCTAAACTCATCTCCATATGAAGCAGAGACTTTATTTAAATATAAAACTAGCGTCAGTAATGTATATTTAAAATTTCATCATGTATATCCCCAGGAAATTTTCAAAACGTTTAAATTACTTAACTTAAAAAATACGGAAGACCTGTGGAGTATATCAGTCAAAGTCATTGGTTCAGTAATTCTAGTTATAGCCCCACACTTAGCTTATATATTCAATAAATGTGTTGACGATGAGGCTTTCCCAGACCTCATGAAATACAGTAAACTGATACCTCTGTTCAAGTCGGGAGATAAGGGCGATCCTTCAAATTTCAGACCAATATCAGTTCTTCCAACACTAAGTAAAATATTTGAAAAGATTATACTCAATCAAATGCTCTCACACTTCAACCGTACAAAACAACTCCACGCAACAACAATATGGTTTCACTAGGGGTAAATCGACTACGGATGCAGGTATTACCCTTATATCTCATATTTATTCTGCATGGGAGGCCGCACAGGATGCTATCGGAGTTTTTTGCGACCTGTCGAAGGCGTTTGATTGTGTTGATCATAATACGCTTTTAATTAAATTAAATCATTACGGAGTTAGAAATAAAGCGTTGGATCTACTAAGATCATACCTAAGCAATAGAATTCAAAAGGCAGAAGTTAACGGCGTAAAATCTGATAGATCGGGTGTTAAAATTGGCGTTCCACAAGGTTCCATATTAGGCCCTTTCTTATTCCTGGTATATATTAATGATCTGCATTTCATGGTGGAGAAATTAAATGACATAGTGTTGTTTGCTGGTGATACTTCAATGGTCTTCAAAATTGAAAGACAAAAAGGAGATTTTGATGTTGTTAATGGTATATTATCTTTAACCTTGAATTGGGTCACAGTTAATAATTTATTGTTAAACGCTGGTAATGTCAGGCAAGTTGAGACCAGTTTAGTGTTAGACAACAGCACGTTAGAATTAGTAAATGATACAAAGTTTCTTGGAATAACCATTGATAGCAAATTGCAGTGAGGACCCCACATAGATAAATTGGCTGGTAAATTAAGTTCTGCAGCTTACGCTGTTAGGAACATCAGACAAAGCAGGGATGTGGCTACATCTAGGCTAGTATATTTTAGTTACTTTCATAGTGTGATGTCCTATGGTATCTTGTTGTGGGGGAAAGCAGCGGATATTCAAACTATTTTTATTTTACAGAAAAGAACTATTCGAGCAATTTATAATTTAAAACGAACAGACTCCATATGAGAGCTTTTTTAAGAAATTGACATATTAATAGTAGCTAGTCAATTTATTTTCGAAAATATAATGTATGTACGCAAGAACCTTACAACATTTTCCAAACTTAGCGATAGCTGTAATGTTAACCTAAGAAATAATCACAGACTATGTGCGCCCCGTTTTAGACTCGCGAAGTTTAGCAATTCTTTCAAGGTTCAGTGCATTCTCTACTACAATAAGATACCTCTGGAGATTTTGAAATTGCCATTTGAGCAATTTAAAAAGCATGTTAAAGCGACTTTGTCGAAAAAGGGATATTACAATGTTCAAGATTACTTAAATGACAGGACTGTATGGGGTTAATCTGGCTCAACACAGACCTTACTGTTAATAATTTTGTAATTATTTATTCCTGCTTATTAATCATAAAAATAAAAAAAAACATATTTGTATTAGTTAAGCACAACCTATTTTTAAAAGAGTCTAAAAATCAATCTGTGGGAGTTTCTACGCCCTTCGTCTCCCACAGTGGTCCAATGTAGAGAAGAGGCTAAAAATTACGTTGGCTAAATATATGTAAATATCTACAGTAATAAAGTACTTTGACTTTGACTTAAGTTATGGAAGCTTAATGTATTGAATGCTTTCCTAAAAAATATGAACACTAGCTGATGCCCACAACTTCATCTACGTATTCCTAGGAATTATCATTTACCGAGATAGCGTCACCCTTCTTCAATATACTCTATTGTACGGTAAATAATGTGTACAAACAAATGAACTCTTATGCGCCATGGCGAGCTTATCTCTAAAAAGAGATTTCTTCCAGAAAACCTAGCTTCTAGTCGAAAAAAAAGAATTCTTTATATCAATAAACTATCTCTTTGCTAAATTTCATTCAAATCCGTTCAGGCATTTTAACTTGATTTGAGGCACAAACAATAAAATTATCCAAACATCCAAAGGTCCAAACATCTAAATCATCACATTTATAATATTGGATTGGATGGCTAATATATGTTTTTTCATTAAAGTGGTGATAAATTTCACTTGTAAATTTAGAAATTATAACGGCAACAAATATAATGATCACCAAAATGATCACCAAAATATTTTTTCCTACCCAAACTTGGTTAAAAATGAACACCAAAAGTTGCAAAAAATATCAGGGAAAAATACTGCGGTAGCTTTGGTGAAGGTTAAAGGGGCTGAGCAAAGCGAAGTCCCCTTTATCCTTCGTGTTAGGTTGAACATGTAAGAACAATAAAAAATACTTAAAACATAAACTTAAGTACACGAAACATAAAAAGAAGTTTGGTGATCATTTATCCAAACACAATTTGGTGGACATTTATCCATTCTGGCAGTCATTTCGAATTTATTGGCAGTAAAATAGGTGCGTTTTTGGTAATCGTTTAAACATAAGCCTTTTATAAAGTTATGAAGGTCTATCGCTACCGCGCTCCCAATATCGGGCAGTCGGCGCGCAGGGCACGCGCGCATCGTTAACCGACCGGGCGTGTCCGCACGTTGAGATTAAATCAGAACAAATTTGCACACGACAATTTGTGGATCAAAATTATGCAAAAGAAAAATAAAACCAATTTTTAGCTAGACTAAAACTATCATGGCTGTCTCGGGCGTAACTTTACAAAACTGTACCCTCTATAAATATCCAAGACCTTTTTTTTGGGAAACCCTCGCTTTAGTGACTGAACCCCGAACCGCAACGCCATCCACAGAGGTGGCCAAATGCAAATACGTGGTAGTGATGCTGTACTTGAAGGTTTCCCTTCGGATACAATCCACACGAATGCAACTACATTATGCATTAAACCCGGCCCTTGATTCTACTAAACTTATTTAAACACGTCCTATTCTCTTTCGGGTGGTAATGGAATCGTGATTAATTTAAAAACTAAAACCCAGCTGTTATAACATTGCGCTCTAATAATTAATCAAGTTAAAAACTTAAAAAACCGCCTTCAAGTTCAAGCCCTATTTTATACCTTCCAGGTCGGGATGCGAATGAGGTCTATGTTCTATGAGTAGCAGAAGTGGAAGCCCACATTAAAACTTATTTCCTTTGCAGCTAGCATGTGGTTTACCGCCACATGTTAGCTACAAGGCCCTTGATTTTGTTAAACTTTTTGTCGAATTTCAAAAACCATTTAAAAACCATTTGTTGTATGACTTTTAAGTGTTGGGCTGCATGGAAAAATAATCCTTACAGTGGTCTTCCATAATTGTTAATGATGGTACACGAAAAGTCCTCACCAAAACTTTTACAGCACGAAACTACAAAGCAAAACGTCATCTGTATATATTTTTTGCATTTCAATATACTTTATTGCATGGTAAATAATGAGTAAAAACACATGAACACTTATGCGCAAAGGCAAGTTTATCTCTAAAAAGAGATTTCTTCCAGAAAACCTAGACAGGACAGAAACATGATTGCTAGTAAGTAAACATATTGCTAGTAAGGGCAGTATAATGCACTATCTGTATCAGCTGTTAGAAATAATAATCAACAATGCCAATCCGAGCAAGATGGCTGGATAACGGTGGACAAACGAAAATCAAAATCTTGTTTTGTGGGGTAAAAGGGATTACATAAAGGAGAAAACTCAGATTGTTGTGTCTCCTATGCGAGTATGTATGAATGAGGAAAAAGAGCAACTCATATGATATCCACATACCCAAGGTCATACTTTCGGTGTTCCTCAACGACAGCCTATGGCCAGACGGGTTCTTTTTCCGAAGGTATTTTATATTAAGCCCGACGGCTAGTGAAGACGCTGAGAAACTTTCGGCTTCCAAGAGAAAATAAGCCGCAGAACCTGTAAGCTCGCAAGCTTCAACTGTATGTTCGTGACAAGAGTCTCAGACCATGTCAGAAAGCTACACTTATCGATGGACGTAATTGCGCTGCAGGAGACTTGTTTGCTGCCCCACAAGGCTAGCCTTTATAAAGACTGATCTCTTACCTAGCCTTGGGTACAGGTGGTGGGTCACCTCAAAAATTAGGTTATTAAAAGTATTTTTTTTCAAGAACGGTGCTTTACCTTTTGATGGGAGGGGTGTCAGGGGGAAGGGGTACCCCCCATTTTTTTTTACCGAAAAATGCACAAAATGTCAAATTTAAGGTTAAGGGCCTCGACGTTAATGATCTTTGTAGGACATCGAACGTAAAATATTGCAAAACTGAGAATTTTCCGCGAAATATTCGAGGATCAGAACTCTCAACGACGAATTAAGAAACCAATTGATGAACGAAGTGGCCTGCGTGACACTTCCGTTCCAAAACGTTTTGTTTTTCTGAGGTGCCTACCGCGAGCACTCGTCTCAAGACTTTGAAATTATTTATTTCCTAACTTTATATTGAATTGGGAGACATCTACGGCCTAAAGAGGCTTAATCTGCCTAAACTCGTTGAAGATAATTAATTAAAACCATCGAATTTATAGCTAAAGCTTAAATGAGAAAGGTTAAGGATTATTTACTTCATTACTCCATAGCTGCGGCGATGGGCTCGCCCCCTGTCACGAAAAATGGAGTGTTTAATAACTGGCTCAAAGTGGGCACAATTATGCCTCTGCTAGCTCGTATGGGAAAAGTCGTGACGCTATTTGTGTGTGTGTGTGTCAATTATCTCAACTACGTGAATCAGAACGCGTCGCAAGCGGGCACGTTCAAAAATCGCCGAAGCGTTATGCGATCATGTAGGCAACGATGCGTTCGAAATAAAAAATATGATAGCACAAAATTGTGTGCGTTACATGGTCAACAAGATAAGCTATGCTGATGACATGGTGGCGCTGAGTGCCTCGATCAGAGCCCTCAGGAAGATCTATGGGTGGTGCGCCGTGTCTCAAGGCCTTAGCACAATGCAAAAAAAAGTCAAATGCTTTTTTCAAGACGGGCACCAAATTATCATCTTTTATGCCAGTTTGGTTGTATGGAATCCCCCTGGCCATAGTCTCGGAATTTAAGTACCTGGGGAATGTGGTCACAGAAATCCTCACAGATGATCTGGACATGGAGAGAGAGCGCAGGGCCAGGTGGTTCCGTTGTAACATGCTGGCCTGCAAGCTTTAACGGTGCACTAAATAAGTGTAACTTATTCTGTTTAGAGCATACTGTCAAACCTTTTACACCTGTAGTCTGTGGGCTCGCTATACTCAAAAGGCCTACTGCACAACAATAATGCGCTGAGGATTGTGTAGGGGCTGCCGCGATACCGTAGCGAGTCGATGATGTTTACGGAAGAAAAAATAAACGACTTTTCGCAATACTGACCAACAGAGTTAGCGACCATGTGGAGTCGGATTCGCTGCAGCTTGAACTTGATCCTCAGAAGGTTGACAGCCCTATGATGAAGCACTGGGTGGATGTGCACTTAAACATGAATAAGAAGTAAGAGAATATATTGCGTGATGGATGTGTGATAGACATAATTATGAGAGAATGACGAATAACTTTGTTGACTTAACTTACATAGATGTTGTTTTCTGTGTTGCCTATTTATTTATTTTTTGAATTTTTATTTTGTTTCTTTATTTAAATTCATTAAATCAATCATTTAACCCAATCATTTTACCGTGTTTAATTATGGAACTTGAAATAAATAAATATTATCATAACTGAAGATTTCGGTAGATTTTTGTCAGCTAGTGGAATCACCTCCCCAAAGTGATGAGACATTCTGGCGGATCTGGTTACGCTTTCCTTTTGCAGACGCGACGACGCAACGGGTGCTATTCAGCTGTAGAGGAATACAAGTTCGAGTATATTGGAGATTTTGTTCTACTTTGACAAAAATATTTTATTTAACTCGTGTGTATCGTCGTCGCAGTACTGCCGCGTCGGAAACGATCGTATGGATAGCACCATTTGGCCGAGACAGGAACAGGATACCGTCTCTTTGTGGCGTTTGTTTTGGGCACTTCCATGTTTCGGATGATACGCTTAGAAGTATGTGCCGGCTAATATCGTTACTCGGTATTTGTATTAGTCGTAAAACTGTGGCAGAGGCCCTACTATTGAGCTGGAAAACTTCTGACAGTCCGGTGGCCAATAGCCCATCAACCCGCACTAAGCCTGCGTGGTGAAGTGTGGCTTTATATTACTGAATCCGGGTAAAGGCCGGTTCCCCTCGGTGGGGATACGAATATCCTACATTTATGTAATTATATAGCTCGTATATTCCTGCGTATCAGGCGGCAGATTTATATTTTCTAATTAAACAAAAATACTTCGGATATCAGTTTCGCAAAAAAACTCAGACGTAGAGTAATGATGCGGATTTATTATTTTAATTATATCAAATGTAAACTCTCGCGGTCACGGCACTCTCTGAACTGAATACTGAAAGCAGTATCATTTTCATTATAATATTTATCCTTAATTTTTTTAAACTGTAAGTTTTAATAAAATAATTTGAATTATTCACTGCTTTCAACATGGGTTTTGTAAGTTCTACCATAACAACTCAGACCCTAACCGATGGAGTCAGCTAATATACTATGTACTATGTTTTGTATGGTAACTTACATCTGAGGGACTGGAATTGGCTTATATATGACAGATCTTAATTTGTTGCAAACCTATTGTATGTGAGGGCTCCTGCTAAATGTGATCATTTACACTATATAGGTTAATGAAAACATTGGTGTCCATGAGCCATCATGCTGCTGGGTGTAATTATTGTTTTGATTTGTGCTGAATGTTTATATATAATTGTAGTTTTAAGTGAGTTCATTATTAAACCAACATCATCTGCCCATTTACACATCAAGTCATAGCTAATCTGTATAAATTTTTCGGGCTGTTTTATATCATGGTGAGCTACTAACATGCATGTTTCATCGATAATCTGGAATACAGAGCCCTCTCTTATTATATTGCAAATGTCATGAGCATACATAGAAGATACTCAAAGGGTGCGATAATGAGACCCTAAGCAGTACCCTAAGCAGAACCCTCCTCTGTTCTGATCAATGCACTAAGTTAATTTGTTTTTTACGGTTGTTAATCTGTCGTGATAATAGTTTGAAAGAATGTTTGTGTCTAAGGAAATATGATGTCTTTTAACATAAATAATTACAAAATTGTCAGTTGTTACAATAGAAACACTGCTGATAGAGGTGGTTCTTTAATCTTAGTGATAAATAATATTAAGGTGAAACAACGGAAAAATATTCTTGCACTTACTATTGAAAGAGAAATAGAGGTATCCTGTGTTGAGTTAGATAGCCATATTATTGTTTGTGTCTACAGGCCACCGAGGGATGAAAAAGGCCATGGCAATTTCGAAATATTTGAGAAAATTATGGAGGAAGCCCTCACTAAACTATGTAATAACAGAAAAAAGTTAATTATTTGCGGCGATCTTAATGTAGATTTGCTTGTAGAAACAACAATGAAACAACGATTAATAACTTTATTCAAATCTTTTAATTTATGTCATGTATTTTAAGAGCCGACTAGATTTACACTTACCAGCCAAACTTGCTTAGATAACGTTTTTTTGTGACTGTGCATTCACAAGTAAAAGTGTAATTAACTGCTTACCTTCCGATCACAGTTGTGAAACAGTTTCATTCCAATTGCTGTTAAAGATAAGACTGGTCCATCATTTTATAGGCCTATTACATCCCATAGACTAGAGACATATACGAAAAACTTAGCTATCAATTTGCCAGTACCGGATTTCATGAACAGAACCCAAACAAAATCTACTCAGACTTCTTCAACATTATTCAGACAGAATTCAATAAAGTTTTCAAAATAAATAAAGTCAGTGACTACAACGGTAAATCTAAATTTAATGACTGGGCAACGTTTGGAATTCGTAAAAGTAGAGTTATCTTGTATGACCTTTATGATCAAAAAACCTATAACTTTGATCGAAAATTTCATGACTATGTTAAAAAATATTCCAAAACTTTCAAGTTGGTTTGTAGAACAGCAAAAACTTTACACATTAATAGAAAAATTCAAAATTCAAATAATAGAATGAAAACAGTTTGGCAAATAATAAACCGCGAAACTGGCAAAGTTGTACCAAGGGACAATGATTTCTGCCTAAAGATAGGTGATGATGTTGATAAATCCAGCGCTGATGTTGCTCGAGCTTTTGAAACATTCTTCACCAATGGACCTTTACTCACAACAGACTGTCTAAACTCATCTCCATATGAAGCAGAGACTTTATTTAAATATAAAACTAGCGTCAGTAATGTATATTTAAAATTTCATCATGTATATCCCCAGGAAATTTTCAAAACGTTTAAATTACTTAACTTAAAAAATACGGAAGACCTGTGGAGTATATCAGTCAAAGTCATTGGTTCAGTAATTCTAGTTATAGCCCCACACTTAGCTTATATATTCAATAAATGTGTTGACGATGAGGCTTTCCCAGACCTCATGAAATACAGTAAACTGATACCTCTGTTCAAGTCGGGAGATAAGGGCGATCCTTCAAATTTCAGACCAATATCAGTTCTTCCAACACTAAGTAAAATATTTGAAAAGATTATACTCAATCAAATGCTCTCACACTTCAACCGTACAAAACAACTCCACGCAACAAC
Source organism: Argyresthia goedartella (assembly GCA_949825045.1). Classification (NCBI taxonomy): domain Eukaryota; kingdom Metazoa; phylum Arthropoda; class Insecta; order Lepidoptera; family Argyresthiidae; genus Argyresthia; species Argyresthia goedartella. The sequence continues at coordinate 8,278,767 of OX463833.1, forward strand.
AATATGGTTTCACTAGGGGTAAATCGACTACGGATGCAGGTATTACCCTTATATCTCATATTTATTCTGCATGGGAGGCCGCACAGGATGCTATCGGAGTTTTTTGCGACCTGTCGAAGGCGTTTGATTGTGTTGATCATAATACGCTTTTAATTAAATTAAATCATTACGGAGTTAGAAATAAAGCGTTGGATCTACTAAGATCATACCTAAGCAATAGAATTCAAAAGGCAGAAGTTAACGGCGTAAAATCTGATAGATCGGGTGTTAAAATTGGCGTTCCACAAGGTTCCATATTAGGCCCTTTCTTATTCCTGGTATATATTAATGATCTGCATTTCATGGTGGAGAAATTAAATGACATAGTGTTGTTTGCTGGTGATACTTCAATGGTCTTCAAAATTGAAAGACAAAAAGGAGATTTTGATGTTGTTAATGGTATATTATCTTTAACCTTGAATTGGGTCACAGTTAATAATTTATTGTTAAACGCTGGTAATGTCAGGCAAGTTGAGACCAGTTTAGTGTTAGACAACAGCACGTTAGAATTAGTAAATGATACAAAGTTTCTTGGAATAACCATTGATAGCAAATTGCAGTGAGGACCCCACATAGATAAATTGGCTGGTAAATTAAGTTCTGCAGCTTACGCTGTTAGGAACATCAGACAAAGCAGGGATGTGGCTACATCTAGGCTAGTATATTTTAGTTACTTTCATAGTGTGATGTCCTATGGTATCTTGTTGTGGGGGAAAGCAGCGGATATTCAAACTATTTTTATTTTACAGAAAAGAACTATTCGAGCAATTTATAATTTAAAACGAACAGACTCCATATGAGAGCTTTTTTAAGAAATTGACATATTAATAGTAGCTAGTCAATTTATTTTCGAAAATATAATGTATGTACGCAAGAACCTTACAACATTTTCCAAACTTAGCGATAGCTGTAATGTTAACCTAAGAAATAATCACAGACTATGTGCGCCCCGTTTTAGACTCGCGAAGTTTAGCAATTCTTTCAAGGTTCAGTGCATTCTCTACTACAATAAGATACCTCTGGAGATTTTGAAATTGCCATTTGAGCAATTTAAAAAGCATGTTAAAGCGACTTTGTCGAAAAAGGGATATTACAATGTTCAAGATTACTTAAATGACAGGACTGTATGGGGTTAATCTGGCTCAACACAGACCTTACTGTTAATAATTTTGTAATTATTTATTCCTGCTTATTAATCATAAAAATAAAAAAAAACATATTTGTATTAGTTAAGCACAACCTATTTTTAAAAGAGTCTAAAAATCAATCTGTGGGAGTTTCTACGCCCTTCGTCTCCCACAGTGGTCCAATGTAGAGAAGAGGCTAAAAATTACGTTGGCTAAATATATGTAAATATCTACAGTAATAAAGTACTTTGACTTTGACTTAAGTTATGGAAGCTTAATGTATTGAATGCTTTCCTAAAAAATATGAACACTAGCTGATGCCCACAACTTCATCTACGTATTCCTAGGAATTATCATTTACCGAGATAGCGTCACCCTTCTTCAATATACTCTATTGTACGGTAAATAATGTGTACAAACAAATGAACTCTTATGCGCCATGGCGAGCTTATCTCTAAAAAGAGATTTCTTCCAGAAAACCTAGCTTCTAGTCGAAAAAAAAGAATTCTTTATATCAATAAACTATCTCTTTGCTAAATTTCATTCAAATCCGTTCAGGCATTTTAACTTGATTTGAGGCACAAACAATAAAATTATCCAAACATCCAAAGGTCCAAACATCTAAATCATCACATTTATAATATTGGATTGGATGGCTAATATATGTTTTTTCATTAAAGTGGTGATAAATTTCACTTGTAAATTTAGAAATTAGTTGGGAAGCCAAACAGGTTTTCTTTTATAATTTTGTGCTTTTAAATGAAAATATTGATTTCATGACCAAAGTACCTTTCTAGTATTTTACTTAAAAAGATGAAAATATAGTAGTTGGCCTTTAGAAATTTATTTGCGCATGATTACTGTTTATGTATATGGGCCTTATCTTTTCTATCTTTATTGTATACGGGAATATGTTATTAAATATGCAGCTGTTAATAAAATAAGTCATTACAGGATGAACCTTTCCTATCGTAACTTGGTTTGCTGGAATTTTTTTTTAGCCATTTTCATGTTAGTCTTGTTTTTTATATTATTTGTGGGCAATAAATAAATTAAGACAAGATAAAAAAATCTTAACTGTTTTTTATCTTTTACTTTAATTTAAATCTAAAAGCTATTACATCTGACTCAACTCGAATGGAATACTTTACACCTAAAATGATTGAAAATTTAAGTTCTACGCCGGACCTTTCAGATTAGCTAGCGACAAATATTACATACAGAGCCCATGAACAAAAACCAAGAGAGGACCTCAAATATATCATAGCTAAGATGGAGACAATGTTCTTTTACTACGGAAGATAATAAAAAACATCAGGCCCTCCTTGATACAGTATTTGAAATACTTTAAAATTGAAAACTTTTAAAAAAGATATTGTACTTCCTATACACAAAGGTGGAAAGAGAGACTGTTTAAATAATTATAGACCTATCTCTATTCTTCCAACCCTTCCTGAATAATTGAACATTTAAATAAAATTACAAAGATATCTTGAACTTAAAAATCTTATATCTGAAAGCCAATTTGGTTTTAGAAATGAAAGGTCGACAGATAATGCGATCTTTAACTATAGAACCTAGTTGGCTAAAATGTTGGATATTAAAAAGAAATGTATCACTATATTCTCGACTTTTCAAAGGCTTTTGATTCAGTCTGTTTTCCAAAACTCGAAAAAATGGTAATCAACTAAACCTTATAAAGAAATACATGTCAGGTCGTACTCAATGTTTAAAGATAAAAAACTTTGTTAGTGTCCAATGTCCAATAACTTACGGAGTGCCACAGGGCAGTATTCTTGGCTCATCCCTATTCCTCTGTTACATAACTGATCCATGTGATATGAAACTAGAAAACTGTAAAATTCAATGCTATGTTGATAATATAACTCTAACATTTGTAGCAGATACTTGGGAGGAAGTCCACATATTAGCACAAAAAGGTTTTGATTATTATGTGTCACTGGTTAGTTGCAAATTCATCAACTATAAATACGGCTAAAACAAAATATATATATAATTCTCGTTGAAAAATAGCACCCATAAGGAATGAGGAACACATTTATAAGGAATATAAGATATATGCTCACTCATGTTTTTCTAAAGATTGTACATGCACTGTTTTAGCTCAAACAAATAGTGTTAAATATTTAGGTGTTATAATTGATAGAAACCTATCTTTCGTTGAACATATAAGGTACTTAAGGGCTGAACAAAGGCCAATGGCATTGAAAATTAGACAAAGAAAACTAATACCCGTCGCTTTGCGTCGAAGCAGACTAAGCATGCTCCCGCGCAGAGCCCCGCGGGGCAGCCCGAGCACCGAGACCAAGAAAATTATAGAAAATATTACTCAACTCCTGTAATAATAACATTAAAAATATAATAAAACAACCAAAAAATTTCATTTTTTTTTACCATTTTTTACGTGTAAGTTTCATATAGGAAACTGATTTCGTTTCCAAACGCTTGTTCATTTAGTTGAATAATAATGCATTGCGAAAAATATTTTTAAGTATTAAATTTAACTGATATCCGGTAATTTTAAAAGTCCATTCTTATCTCTAATAGACCTTTTACCTCAGAACGAAACAATGAAATGTACAGAAACAAAGTTCTACCGGTCAACTTGAATGAAAATGGTATTAATGGTTTCATAGCTAGCTTCACAAACATTTTCGAAAAGTGTTTTGTCAAAAAGAAGAAAAAAGTTTCATTAAAAATGTCAGGTAAAATAAAATTAGTCACACCGGGAATCAAAATTTCTAGTAATATGAAGAGGGTCTTAGCAATTACAAACTGCTGTAATGAAACAGTGAGGAACTATCACACTCATTACATTAGAATAACATAGAAACATAGGAATAAAAAAACTACTTCCTTAAGAGATAAGTTTTTGCTAAAAGTTAACGATAAATTAATTCACAAGCCTATATATTGTAGACGTATTAGCTAAAGAATTTGATGTTAAATCCTCAGGATTCTTTAACGGGGCACAGAGAGCAGCAGATTCGCTTACAGCGAACTGTCCGAAAATTACATGTGACATGGAGTTTAGACCGACAACCGTAATCGAAGTTACTTAAATATGTGCGACACTTTGAGAACTAACAATCATGTGGTTTTTACGACATTCCAATAACTGTAATCAAAAACAATATTGATATATTGGCGGGACCTCTAACAAATTTCTTTAATAACTGTTTAAAGGCATCAATTTTCCCAGATCAACTTAAGATAGCTCGTGTTCTACCAGTGCATAAAAAAGATCAAAAACAGATCCGTCCCACTATAGGCCCATCTCGTTATTGCCCACCTTATCTAAACATTTTGAAAAACTTATCAATGACAGACTTCTTGCACATTTAGTAATGAACAAAATACTGAGTGACAGACAATTCGGTAATCGGAGGGGCATGGGTACAACCGACGCTATAGATACACTGTTAGACGATGTGATAAGTAAATTAGATCAGAAAATGAAAGTTGCTGCACTGTTTCTAGATCTAAGCTCTGCCTTTGATTTTGTAGACCATGGTATCTTAACTTCTAAGCTGGAGCATTATGGCGTGAGAGATACATGTTTAGAACTGATAGAATCCTACTTACACAACAGAAAATAGTTTGTTGAATTGAGCACAACTGACAGTGGAGAGCAAACGGTTACTAAGTCGAAATTACTCCCAATAGCTAGAGGAGTACCTTAGGGATCAATATTAGGCCCGATTTTCTTTATTGTTTTTACAAACGACTTGTTTGAATATATAGGAAAATCTTTGCCCGATAGTCAGCTAGTAGTATACGCGGATGATACTAATGCAGTCGTTTCGGCAAACGACTTGGCATCGCTGGAATCAAAACTAAATTCAATTCTATCAAAGTTCCATTCCTGGTTGAACAACTTGAAAATTAATACTAGTAAAACAAATCTGCTTCTTTTTAAGACCACTGCTTGTAATAGCGACACGATAAATGCAACCTTGAACGGTGACACAGTGTCTATGGTTGATGTTTTCAAGTTTTTGGGTGTACACATTGATTCCCACCTAAACTGGAAACCAGAACTTACGGCTATTGAAAGAAGAGTCAGCTCAGCTTGCTACGCACTGAGAAGTCGTTGATGTAGACCACCTGAAAATGGTATACTATGCTCTGGTCGAATCTAAATTGCGCTATAGTATAAAACTATGGGGTAATAGCTATGGTTACAATATCTCAAAAGCATTCGTCCTTCAGAAGAGAGCAATCCGCATGATAGCTTGCATTCCACAGATGGAATCGTGCAGGCCACATTTCATTCGACTTGGTATACTCACAGTTCCTGCGCTTTACATACTTGTTCTGATGGTTGGTTTAGCTTAGAACATTCACAAAATAGAAACCCCGGAACAGAGGCTGAAACGAGAAACATCGCGCAGAATGGAGTTCGTAATAGAATCCGCTCCTCGTTTAGAGATATCCAGAGATTCAGCTGGATATCAGTCATAACGGTTATTTAAGCATCTAACAGCTGAGCTCAAATTATTGGTTACACACAGTAGCTTCAAACAAAAACTTAAATTATATCTATCGAAGAAGTGCCCCTATAGCATTGAAGAATTTTGTAAGTGAATAAATTGAATTGACATCCGGTTTATAGTAAGCATTTCACATAATTTTATGGTATGACATGTATTGTATGGTGCCTTTTGTAGAAAATTTTTGTTGACCTTATAGACATTTGACAGAATTCTTTTTATATTCAATTGCCACTTTACTTTGTATTTTGACATTAGGTATTATTTGATTTGATTTGATTAATATTATTTGAATTACTTGACTTTGATATTAGATATTTCATGTAATTGTATTACCTATACTTATGTATGACATAATGTTAATATTTCACTTACAATTTACATTGTTTATGAATAAATACAGTACAATTTTCATATATTTATCCTAAATTTTTATGTTGTTTAATTTTTAGTTTAGCCTAGAATTGAAGCTAAAGATGCATTTCTGGCCATATTTAATCCCTTAACACTCAAGGTCAGAAAATTCACATATGTTTTTAAGCAGCTACGCCACATTGCTGATAAAAAGCTTCTTAAAAATATATATACTGCCCTATATCAGTCTGTGCTTTTTTACTGTATATCATCGTGGGGGGAGCAAGTAAGACACACATGATTCAGCTAGAGAGAGCACAAAGATTAATTTTAAAATCAGTTTCGAAAAGCCACGACTGTTTCCTACAGAAAAACTTTACAAAGTGACAAGATCTTGACAGTTCGACAACTGTTTGTATTAAACTCACTACTACGACATCATACAGCCCTTGTTTACCAAAAGGAAGACATCAGGGCTAACACACGAAGAGATCACACGCACAAACTCACACGCGCACTCATATCCGCAAATATCAAAACGTAAATGTAAAAATTTATGTTTAATATTTTCTAAATTATGTACCTACCCACTCTTTTTATATTCACGTTCACCAAAACGTAGCAGAAAATCGCCAAGTTTGGAAAATGTTGAAAGATTCTTGCGTACATACATTATCTAATTGAAAATAAATTGACTAGCTATAGTTAGTATGTATGTATGTTAGTATGTTTAAAAAAAACTCTGCATAAGGAGTCGGTTCGTTTTAAATTATACACTGCTCGAATAGCACTTTTCTAAAATAGTTTAAATATCCGCTGCTTACCCCCACAACAAGATACCATAGGACATGACACTTTGAAAGTAACTGGAGTTCAACAAAAGGCACTGACGTAAGACGTAAACATCATAAAAACTAACGCTCCGTTAATGTACTAAATTAAAAATCGGTTCGGCAGCAAGTACCGTACAAGCAACTTCTCTTGAGAAGAATTCTTTTTTTTAATGTTTCGATACCTAGAAAACCTCAATACTTGGAATTACATACAAAATTAACGTTGCGTGTTCAAAAAAGTCAGTTTTTTACAAATAAAAAACGAACCGCTGGACCGATTTTTTCTAGACTCCTTTCAGATCTAAGTCATGACGTGGCGTATCGATTGATATGGTCATCAAAGCGATTCGGTCCAGTAGTTATTGAGAAAACGAATTCCATAATTTTGATCACGTACATACGTACGTACACACACACACACACACACACACACACACAGACATCACTCTAAAAATGATTGCAAATGATTCTCCAGGTCTTAAAACGTAAAGAAAACACAAAATTACCTATTTCAATTTTCAGACCTATTATAATAACTTCTCAAGAGAAGTTAAAAATATAAACGACCTGTAAAAACCCCTAAATTCAGTGTTACTGTTAGGACTAAGTGAAAAACTATACAAAAATATAACTTTATGTGATAAAATGACATTTAAATTTGGAAAATTATAATAATAGCATAAACAACGGAATACCTAAACAGTGCTTAATTAAAAGTTACAACAATAAACAATTTACTGTAATAAACAGAACATATTAATTAACATTGTTGCTTCTTACAATCTACATTAATTTGTTATGATGAATGTGTTACATAACATAGTGCAAAGTCTGGTAACCGTCACCGACGATTGATCACCTTCACACTTCGAAGAAAGATCACAGGATCGCTAGCGTTCACAAGCTTCGCAATACAAATAAAAGGAAGTAATAGCGTACGGCAGAGACACCCGCCTACCGGGCATGGGACGGGTTCGATCCCACACGGCGACCATCATCCTTTTGTATTTTTATTTACCACACGGCTTAGAAAGTCACCTACCACGCACGAGATCCGAGTTTGATACCTCTAGACGACAGTCATCGTCTTTTGTATTTGATTTTGCGAAGATCCACAGAATCATTCCGCTTACCGCTACTCAGCAACAGAGGGTAGCTCACTACTTGATTTGACCGATCGTTCCTAGTAGTTTTACAAATCACCAACAGAGGGAGTGTAAATAAGAGATGACTCCAAAAACCAAAATCCCAATGTACAAAGACCCTTGCAAAAAATGCGGGAAAACAGGCCTGAACCGAAATAAAGAGCTCTCAATCTGCAATTATCTTATCTGCCTAATTTGCAGTAACATTAGCGACAAGTTATACCGTCTGAAGATGAAAGAAAGCAAAGAAAATTGGAACTGCATTAACTGTCTCTCCCAAGGAGCCAAAACAAACAGCACTAAATCACCATTAAGAGAAGACAATGTAACGATCAGGAGTAAAAAACCAGTTGTATCACCTATCGAATCCTACTCAAGCTGCCAGTCTTTTTTTCTCTACGAGTTTGCCTGATTTGTCGACTGACCTTGAAAAACAAATACTCGAAATAAAAATATAGCTACAGAGTGCAAATGACGAAGTAGATAGACGTACACTGGAAAATGAAGAGTTGAAGTTGGAAACAAGAGGAAATGAGTCCAGAATAAATACGCTCAAAAAAAATTACAACGACAATGTAACAACAACAAAAATACAAGTGAAATTGGCTAAAAGACAAAGAATAACACAAAAGAAAATTGATTTTACATTAGATGCCAAATACAATCCAAGACTGACGATAACCGATCGGACCAAACGATCCCGGAAAACAATATCTTGTCAGATAACACATCCTAAAAACAAATCTGCCATAAAACCTCTCCGAAAAGAAAACCCCGACAAATTCCGATTATCGGTTCCCAAAAGTGCAGAGGGTTGGCGGAAGCAACGACCATCAATAGAGCACATCTACCAGGTGAAATGTATAGAGTCTCTTCATTATCAAACCGAACGCGCAGTCGGAGGATATCGTCTACGGTAGAAAAGAGTACCTCACACACATTACAAAAGCTATTAATTTTGCTATAGATTGTAGAGACTAATGTGAGATTCATAAAAAACATTAAACTAGAGATACAAAAAAGAAACAAAGAAAAATAATAAATAGATTAAAAATAAATTAACCAGAAATGAAATTGACAAATCAACGATAAACACTCCCTTTTAAAACGTTCTAAAAAAAAACGGTTTTTTTTCGTCCATTCTCTAATCGAAGAATAATATAACGTGCTTTCACCAAAACATAGCGGGAGTATTACGCAAACGAGAACTCTTAGAAATCCTTCTCAATGAACTTAAGGCACAAAATCTATCAAATGATTGTCTGCCTAAATGAGACGTTTCTTAAACAAGGTACATAAAACAAAGCCCGATTGACGGGATATAAACTTAGTTCCTTCTTTTCACGTAAATCACAAAAAAGAGGAGGCGTTTGCATTTTCACTAAGGCCGATATACCGAAAAAGGAAGTTCCATTTAGACTTTGGTATAGAAAAATGTTTCAAATGCAGTGTTATAGAAATATCTCAAATACAGTTGTTCTTTACCCAACTGGAATTTGTTCTTCAAAAACTGAGCAGTAGAAATAAAAAAAGATAATTTTATGTGGTGACCTCAGTATTGACGCATTAAAAGATACTAAAGAAACAAAAGCACTAATTTCTTTACAAAAAAAAATATAACATGCAACTACACATAACGGGGCCAACCAGACAAAATACATGTATTGATAATATTGCGAGCAATATAAAGACCATAGAGTCATCTAAAACTCTAAAAAATGGGCTTCGGACCACAATACCTGTCAAATTCTGACGTTCCTTACGGAAAAAGTAAACAAAATGAGTAATTTCTATTTTGTAAAAAATAAAGTTTACAGTAAAGAAAACCTTGAGAAGTTCTGGATGTGTTTAACATCATTGTCTGGGTCAAAAATACTTAAAATAGAAGTTTCGGACCTAGAGTTTGATAGATTTAAAGAGTATTTCGATTTATTTTACTCGCTTTGTTTCCCACCCATACCAGTCAAAATTAAGGCGAGCATCAATACAATACAAGAAACATAAATGACAAAAACCTATTTTTAAGTTATTCAAGAGCTCTAAAAAATGCATAAGCTTTGCTCAATCCGACACAAACAGACTCTACATATCGCGATCAAGAAAAAAATGTAAAGCCATTTGGAATATAACAAAAGACAATAACCCTAGCAAACCAAATAACATAGAAAAAATATATTAAATGACCAAATTATCACAAGCCCGGTAAAAATAGCTGTCGCATTCAATAATAAATTGAAACATATCACAAGGTAAACAATGTGTATTTTTTTTTATAAAAACAATGTAATAATTAAAAAAATATATATCGCTTTGTTTATACTTATATTAACTTTGATCGTATACTTTTGTGATTTTATCTAGTATATCATATCATAGAAGATTACCTAATTTATGTTGTAACGGTGATGAAAACCTTGAATCACTTTAACTGCGACGACGGGTTAGCCCCCTGTCATGAAAAGTAGCGTATTAAATTACGAGCTGAGCGGGGCCGCAATCTTTGCTTCTGATACTCCTTATGGGAAAAACGAGTTTGTTATGTTGTACTTGTATAGCAGTAAACAATTAAGAAATACGAAGGAGGTTAAATTTTGTCCAGCCTATAAGGAAACGTCGTGTAATAATTTCAAAAATAAAACACAACTGCAACATACAAGTCAAACCGCACCATTAAAATCAAAATCCGCTCCATTGGCCTAGCGCCTCTCACTAACTCTTTTGTCCGGTCTCTTTCGTATTTTTAAAAACGGCTGCTCTTTTTCAAACCAACCTGCTTAATTGTTGTGGGTGGCGCAGAAAAATGCAAGGCAGGCACACCGCTCTAAATAATTGCTGCCGGTGCAAACTGTGAGTGATTACTAGAGAAGTTTCATTCAAAAATATAATGATAATAAAAAAAAAAATTGTAGCAAAAAGTTTACATAATCTTAATCTAGTGACATATTAAACATAAGAATATATAAATAACTGTTTAGGCTAGGGCTAGGTTAGGTTGAGTTCTTAACTTCCTCACTAGGATTCTTTGTGTCGAGGAGGTTAGGCACATCTCATAATAATTTGGTTTGTTATTGTGTTTAACTTTACTTAGGCATTAGGTTAGGATACTTCAATAACTAAGCACACCTAATAATAAAATTATAGTGGCCGACGACCTCTGTGGCGCTGTCGTTGTGGCTCTACCTACCATGCGAGAGGTCCCGGGTTCGATCCCCGCCTGGGGATAAAAGAAAGAAAAAACCCAGATCTTGGATGTTTATATGTTTGTGATGTCGCTGTTTCTGGTTTCCACGACACAGGATATTCGAGTGTGGGTCAGATGCTATGTATGTCCCTGTATATATAAATGTAAAAAAGCGTAGTGTCAGGACTTTTTTCATTGTACGTTACTTTTCTCTGAGGTTGAGCCTGTAATTATACTCATTGTTGAAGTGATTGTGCCCATGATAACAGCTGAAGATATAAACATATCAGGCTCAATGAGTCACTAAAGAATGGACTCACACTATTTGTGGAAGGAAATGTGCTTCGTGGATTACGAATTCTAGAAAAAATTGCTGATCTAGCCAGCTAGATTGTTCTAAGTTTCTCTTGGAGCGTTATCTCTATCTGCAATTGTGCATTCTGTAATCAGGGGTTCTGCGCAGCTCTTCCCAGAATATAGTTCGAGTTATTTTGTGTTCTGAAAGTTCTCTTGTTTTCTCGATACATTGTTTTCAAATGATAGCAGCAATTGTGTGTTTTCTTAAATAAAATATGTCTTTTGACCAGGAATATGACTTACGTAACTTGTTGAGTGTTTTGACTTAAGTCGTTTAAGCAGTGTTTTGACGATGCAGTGAAGACAGAGCCCAGCAATGTGTAAATGTGGATATTTGATTTGTAATCTAAAACAGTATATCATTACCTCTGTGGCGCTGTGGTTGTGGCTCTGCCTACCATGCGAAAAAAAAATAACCCACGACTCAGGGTATCCTAGTGTGGGGTCAGAAGCATTTGTTTCAGGTTTATGTTTACGTTCCATTATTATCATATCATATTTTTTTGTAAAAATACCACCATTTGACAACAAACTGTTTTCCGTGTCATCACAATGATTCCATACAACTGACGAACAAAAAAGGGTTTGTCAAGTAGTCAATGGGGAACAATACGATCATCATCATCATTGTGCTCACCTCACATCGACCTTCTGCTGGACATAAGCCTCTTCGCCATATCGCCAATACTCACAATGCTATATCGGCCTCGTGCAGCGGGATTCTGATGACATAATGATATCGTTGGACCATCGGGAAAGTGGTCTATAAAATATATATATATATTATGGAAACGTTACTGAGCATTTTCGAGTACACCTTTGTTTACTTTACTTTATACTTTATTGCAAAAAACAGAAGAAGCAGCTACATCAAAATGGAAACTACGTGTACAAAATCGAGTTTATCTCTAAAAATATATTTCTTCCAGCAAACCTAGGTTGGACAAGATACATTAAAGAACAGGTAGACCTATTTGCACAAAGTGAAATTAATAAAATAATAAACTACTTACCAATTTGTACATAAACACATGATGCCCATACAAGTAGACAAAATTATACTACAAAATATACATCAATACTTACATAACTCTATTAGGGAAGAGAAAGTAAAAATATATTTCTTCCAGCAAACCTAGGTTGGACAAGATACATTAAAGAGCAGGTAGACCTATGTGCACAAAGTGAAATAAATAAAATAATAAACTACTCAGCAATTTGTACATAAACACATGATGTCCATACAAGTAGATAAAATTATACTACAAAATATACATCAATACTTACATAACTCTAGGGAAGAGAAAGAGATAGTGTTCTTTAAAGCAACTTTTAAAAATATTTAGTGACGGGCTGTCTCTGACGGCACTAGGAAATTTGTTCAAGACCCTGCTTTCTTTTGAACCCTGTATACTAAATAAAGGGGCGATTTACCAGGATTTCACGACAATCCTTTGTTTGTCAAACTAAGCTGCACACCAAAAAAGGAGGGGCTTTACTAATTCCCCGAGAATACTAAGACAGGAGATGCCATCTGAATGAAATTTCATATACAAGGTGTAACTGAAAGGTTACAACCCCCTTAAATATGACTACATTTAAAGGGGTTGTTATGGGTATTATTCTGAACAACTTCAAAAAAAACTTCAAGTTTCACTTCTCCATACCAAACAGCTGATCTCCTAGCCAAAACTGTATGGAGAAGTGAAAAGTAAAGTTGTTCAGATCAGATCGGTTTCATAGTGAAAGTTGCTCATAATTATGTCCCTAAAAACCCCCTAAAATATACTTTTCTGAAACACCCTGTAGACACAAAACACACTCTAAAACACAAAAAAATATTTTATGTAATAGAGTTGGGTCATTTATAAATTCATTAATCGAGTAGTATGTCTTATTGATAAGCGACTTTCTTAGTTCTTTCCTAAATTGTATTACATTTTCTATATTTAAAAAACTCTCCGGCAGCTTTTTGAAAATGATTGGTGCCATTCTTTTTGAATGAAGCTGTCATCTCTGTGCCTATAAATTTTTGATTTATGACGTTGAAGTAATTTGTGAAAAGGTACGAATTTATTTTGACAAAAATAGCTAGCTCCTGAATGTAGAGTGAGGGAAACGTCAGAATATTGAGCCTCTTAAAATAAGGCTTACAATTATTCCCTGCGACGAAGGCCAGACATGTACCTAATACACTTTTTTTGTGCTATGAGAACTTTTTCTTTGTTGACCCCGTTCCCCCAAAAAATTATACCAAATCGTAAATTAGAGTCTATATATCCATTATATGCTAATAAAACTGTATCCACAGACTGTTTTAGAAAGTTTATACAATCCATACGAAAATTTACTAAGCTTTTTACATGTTTTCTCGATATGTGTTTTCCATTTAAGATTGTTATTGATAAAGATTCCTAAAATATTTTGTGACCTTCGTTTGCTCGACTTTTTTGCCAAAGTAATTAATGTCAAAATTATCAACGAATGTACTGTCATTGTTAATGTTAAAGTTCATTATATTAGTTTTATGAATATTTATTACGAGGTTGTTACAATATCAAGCCATTGAATTATTTTATGTAGATTAGTGTAGATGTCAAGCTCAAAGTAATTTGGATCATCGCAGGAAATAATACCATAGGATGTTGTACCACTTTAGGTTAGTCATAAATGTGGTGTAGTAGTAGAAGTTGAGTTGAGTAGTCAAAAATTAGGTGTAGTAGTAGAAATTAGGTGTAGTAGTAGTATTAGGTATATGTACCTACTTATATTATTATTGTGTATGAATAATTTTGTTGTGCAAATAGGTTTTACTCTCACAATCCACTTTCCTTTCCTATCTGGGTTTGCTGGTAGAAATCTCTTTTATAGAGATAAGCGCGCCTCTTGTACATATATCTTTCTTTGTATATCTCTGTATGTTTGTTTTGTGCAATAAAGTATTCATTCATTAAATGTAAGTAAGGTACAATAACGGCCGAACGTTTGTTTACGAAGTGCTTAACTTTTATTAGTGAGAAGCATAATTTATAGAGCAAGGTAAACATATCAAAGAACTTTGTAAATGCTTGTCGTGGATTATCTGACTCATATACCTCGTCAAAAGACAAATCATTCAATTGTTCGGCAAATGTTGTCATGTTTTCAGGGCAGTAGTCTTGTTTTCAGATGTACCAATATTTAACACACCAGACACATCAAATGAAACCTGTGTTCAATATTTTTTGTGGTAACACGTAAGGACGTGTTACCACAAAAAATATTGAACACCGTTTAACCTCAAACGAATGTTTTTAAACTTTGTTTTTAAGCAAGTGTTGAACAGTAGGTTATTTTTTGTGGTAAGGCCCAGTTAAAAATTTGGTTCACTTTTTTCCTTGATAAGCTGATCACTTCGAATCACTAAACCGATTTTAATTAATTGTAGCTAAGAATCATTGAAGTGTTATATTAGTTTGAACGTTAGAGTGCCACGGACTGAAACACATACATACAGACGTTTTCCTCTTCAGGTTGAATATCTCAACCGATTCTCGTAAAATTTTGTTAGCAGGTAATTGCAAGGTTTTTTTTAAACGATTAAGTTTTTTTTTTAATGCCGGAAATTTTTGAAACTTTGTTATGGTGTGGCTACTTTCATACTCCATATACCTACTAGGTAACGAATATGACAGTCTTTAAATCAACATTACGAAAGTATTGTTGCCCAAGGTGCAGCAGAGATACTTCGTACGCGCTTAGCTCTCGCTCGGTCATAATATGACGGTCTTGGGTTCGAATCCCGGTAAGGGCATTTGTTTTTTAGTCTTGTTTTTCTTCGTATTTACATAAGTGTTCATCTCTATTAAATAGATCGTCGGCTAGTACCCAAAACACAAGCCATGTTGGGCTTAATATAGTTCGATTTGTATAAGATTATCCTGAAGTATCAATTTATTTATAAAACCGCATAAAAATCCGTTAACCCGTTTAAGCGCTAGAGGGGATTCTAAATAATAAAACCCCTCTTTTTCGTCCAAAGTTAATAAAATTAATGACAGAAATTGATGCCCTTTAAACAATTTTTACCAGAATTGTGATTTCCTAAACATAATTTTCTGTAAAAATACCACCATTTGACAACAAACTGTTTTCCGTGTCATCACAATGATTCCATACAACTGACGAACAAAAAAGAGTTTGTCAAGTAGTCAATGGGGAACAATACGACATTTTTTTTTGCAGAGGGCTTGTGCAAAAGAATTGTGTCTTAAAAAAAAACTATTTCGGCAGAGGGATGATGAAGTATTTACTCGGGTGAATAAATCCGCATGATTTTCGCCATAGACCGTCTTAATGGGGTCTGCTAAGCCTCAAACCCTCAAATAAAAGGCTAGAATATAATAGCACATCAAAATACTGATTTGTACAGCGACAGGGATTAGCAAAACACTTTTACGTTTTAAATATTGTATGTGTACTCAAGTTTATGTTTTAAGTATTTGTTGTTGTCTCCCAAGACACAGGTTACCCTAATTTGGGAGACAGGGAAACCCTTCTGCTAAGGACAGTTTTTTAAAAAAACGTATTTTTACTTTACTTTACTTTACTTTCTTGCATGTTCAACCTAACACAAAGGATAAAGTGGGCTTCGCTTTGCTCACCCTTCACTTCCCTTTCCCCTGCACCTAAGCTGCCGCAGCATTTTGCCCCAATATTTGCTGTGCAAATCAGTATTTTTGATGTGCAGTTTAATGTTTTCCAAAATAAAATAGCATCCGACTCTCGCCGCGCGGCGACCGGCGGCATACGGTTGGAGGCCAAAATCGAACGTGAAAATCGTCAGTCGCAGGCAATTGGTTGCTATTAGTATTTGGTTGGTACTGCGTTCACTCGCTCTCTCCCCCGCTTTTGACAACAAATGTCAACACTATGAATACAGCCTATATAATTAAGTTTCTAAAGTGTTATGAAAAACATCCATGTCTGTTCTGTGCCATTGTTCTGGTCGACATTTTGAATAAACAAGTCACCTGCGTTTTTTATCGATCCGTGTAAATACGGGTGACTTGCAACACGGTGAAAATAGACTCGTGTAAATATCCCATAAGCGCACAGATAACGTCGACATTCTCAATCCTCCTTATTCTTTAAATATTCCCCTATATGTTATATGAAGTATTTATATTTAAACGCTCGTACATACTGGAATTGGGTGTGAAATTTGTAATAGTTTCTGATTAATTTGAAGATAAAAAAGATAATTCTGAGGCGTCTGTATTCGCGTGTAACTTTGCTATTTTTACAGAACTCCACGCGGTTGAAACCGTGGGCAACGGCTAGTCCTGTATAAATGTTGTGACCACATGCTACATTCGAACTGAACCCGCGCCAACAATTTTGTACAACACCCTCGTTTAGATTGACAAAGACCGGTAATAGCTAAGTAATAATTCTGACATCTGAATATATCAAACAAAGTCGCGATAGTTACACCACTTATACTAATGTAACTCAAAAACGGCTAGACTGATTTAAGTGATCTCTTCTTTGTTGGATTAGTCCCGGCACCTAAAAGCAAAATAACCATTAAAATATCGAAAAAATTATTATTATTATTATTATTGAGAGCCCAACGTGTCCCACTGCTGGGCAAAGGCCTCTCTCCCCTTTTCCTATTCTTTGCGGTCCTGAGTGGTTATCCACCAGTTCGTATCCCAGAGACCCAACACATGACTCCATCTTTTTCTCTTTGTACTAGGAGTCCAGCGTGCATAGCTTCGCCCATAGATTTGGTTGCATCTGAGATCGTGGCCGGCCCAGTCCTACTTTAATTGGACCGCCTTCTGAGCTACGTCTATTATTTTAGTCCTGGAGCGCAACTCCGCATTCCGGACCATATCTAAAAGCCGGACTCCAAGAATGCTACGCTCCATGTTTCTTTGGCTAACCCCAAGTTTGAATTTTTGCGCGTCAGTCAAAGACCAGGTTTCGGCTCCGTAAGTGAGGATGGGGAGAATGCACATGTCCATGAGCTTGCGTTTGAGCGACAACGGAAGTTCTCAGTTCATAAGCTTCTTCATAGACCAAAAGCTAATCCAGGCATTGTCAAGCCCTGAAAGAGACTATTTGGCCTTCATAGATTTATTCCTGGACGTATGCAATTCTGACCTAATCCACATCTACCGTATGCTCCTTGCTGTTAGACATGATCTTAGTCTTCGACATATTCATGCTAAGACCAACCTCGAGGCTTGCTCGGCTGATTTGTTGCAGCTCAGAAGCCGAATTATAGATCAGGACTTTATCGTCGGCGAAGCGAAGGATCGTGAGGTTCACCTCGCCATCTTCCGCAATTGACAACTCCCTCATCGAGTTTGAAGTTGGTAGGTTCAGCTAGTTTAAAATAAAGATAGCGTGACGCGTGTTCCCTTAAAGGGTTGCGTAGGCACAGTTATGCACATGTTTTGCTAGTAACCCTACTTTAAATAGCTACAAATAGTATAGCGCAAATATGCAACTGCAATTTTTTTTGCGGAAAATCCGCTTGTTGGGCAGTCTCATAAATTGCAAAATTTTAACTCTAATGTAGGTACTTTTGAGCATTGAAATATAGTAAGGTCGTCCACACTACAAATAGTTACATACCTTCTTCCCACAAAATGTAATGAAAATACTGTAATAAATAAACATTTGTTTTACTAAATCAAGTTTTTATTGTAATCAAATGTTGAACAAGGTTTTAAATGACCAACCTACGCTCTCGGCTCATTGTTTTTTGCCAACTTACCCTGAGCAACTCAAAAACCCAAACGTTAAATGAACCGACTCTTGCATTCAATGTGTGTAACAATACAGCGCGGTGATGGGCTAGCCCTCTGTCACGCAAAATGAAGTATCAAATGTACTGACTCTTATGTACCATTACAATAGGTTTACACGAGGCCGAAAGCCGGCTTATCTCCTGCACACACTCGTCTATTTCAGCCCTCCTATCTCATGCACCAGCTAGAGTTAGTTGACCGACCGGCTTGGATGCTTGATTAGCTCTGAGGCAGATGAAACTTCTCAAAAGATTGCTGCTACTTTTGGCTTGTCTGGTTTCTATGGTGGATGGGCACGCCGTCAGCACACGTACAAATTGCACCCCATAGTTCACTGACCCCCAGTAGTCTATCACAATTTTCATCACTGGACGATAAATAGCATCCGCTTTTTCTGATATGGGGTGGGAGAGGCACAGTTGTGCCAACTTTATAATATTATTTATTACTTGTCCATCTTTATTATATTAGGTAATGTTTCCTTAAACAACTGAAGTTTGTCTGGGCAAAAAAAATTCGTTGCTGTCACGCAAGCATAGGAATACAAGAAGTAATGTATAGGTAGTAGGTATTTAAATAATTACAATTAACATTATCAATTAATTACAGTTTAGACATTCCACATGATTCTCGATGCGCCGCATACCTATAAACAACATTAGTTTATAGCTAACCTCGCTCGATCCTGCCTGAGCATTCTGTGGTTCTTTTTTGATAATTAAGTCAAATTTGCATGATAGGGGGTTAGCCCATTGTTGCGACCATGGAGGTTACCTCACAGTAACCTATGGAGGACCCCACACGATGGAACTTCAATCATAATGGAGTAAAACCCCTTTTTCAAAAATAAAACCAACACATGAACAGCTTATCAATAATTCCGGCATATTACGAGGCAAAAGACTCAGCTTTCTCGGTTGTGCAAATTGATTACATAATTTAATAAACCATGTCTATCCCTAATGCAACGTAAAACGCAGTTTTGTGGCGATCCATGGATGTATCAAGGTTTCCAAATGATTTTTCTCATCACTATTAGAATGTTCCTCTTCCTAACAACCCGAATGGCCGAGTCGGCAGTGACCCTGCCTTCGAAGCCAAGGGTCCCGGGTTCGAGTTGCGGAGGGCGCAAATATATGTTTGATGAGAATGAATGTTTGTACCCTAGTCATGGTTGTTTATCTATCTAAGTAATTTATCCATATAAGTATGTGTATCGTTGTCTAGTACCCAAGATACAAGGAATCCTAGTTTGGGGCTAGATCAATGTGTGTAAATAGTGTCCAAGGTATATTTTATTATTCCTATATTGTTTACAGTAAGCCAAGGAATAAGCTGGCCTGTCATACTATTTTTGTTTATACTAATGAGAGAGCCAAGACCGCTATGACGCAGAGTTCGTCAACATTTGGATATCCGAACTAAAACAAGCTTTAAAAACTTTTAGTATAATCAAAAATGTCTTGCTTCATTGTTGCAAAAACTGCAAACTCATCTCCAAATCCCGCCATCCCAAAGATCGCTGGCTCTTCAATCTAAGTGCAAATATTCCACCCATACTCTCATATTAGAGGAATACACTTAAGTGGGCGTAGTAGATAGACAAGTATGTTATCTAGCTGTCAGGGTCAGGTCGCGGTTGCGTAGTACTCAAAGATTTAATCATTTTTGTTTGCAAATCTAATAAAACAAAGAAAATCAAAGCTGTAATATTGACGCGCGATGAACGCCTAGAAAACATTCCAATCTCTTGAATGGGGATTTTTTAAGAGTATTTAAATTGTTGTTATAAGAGCAATAGAAATTCACACTCTTTGGAACTTAAACTCTCTACATGATTATATAATGGTTCATGAAATGAATATCGGAGGCAATAGTGTCGCGTTGATCACCATTCGGTTATGGAACCCTAATATAAATCTAATCCTACCTATTAAGTCTAATTTACTACATTAGCACGATTTTATATCTTTTGACAGATCCCGGCATCTTTCAAATAGCTTCGGTTAAGATATTTTATAATATTTTGAGACCTAAAAACATAAATGTAGGGGCCTTTTATGGTCTCTTTTGCCACCTATTTGTATTTTAATCAGTATTGATTTTCAACATTATTAGTAGTTTATGTGACTGATACACAATGGAGGGCGAGTTTCATAATAGTATCACTCGAGAGTTTTAATGTCTAATTTTGTACAGTTACATACATTAGTTTATCTTCACACATATAATATGCTCTCTTTGATGTGTTCAGGATCCGCGTGTTCGACCGGCATTGTAGCATTGATCATTGCTCTGCAGTTGTTTAGCTTGTTCAGAAGTACCAACTTCACAGACAAACTAGGGGCGGCACGCAGGCGGGCGTCGGCGTTCAAAATTGGAATGTTATAATTTGTCGAAAGTTGATACATTATGGTCATAATGTATCAATATTCATATAAGAAATGTAAAGTAAAGTAGAATAACATTGTGCTGGTCGTAACGTGCGGTTTTTGGACGCAGTAAAGTTGGTTTATGATACGTGTGTAGATAAACAAATTAAAAGTAACGAAAACAGCACTTATTTTATAACAGCATTTTAGAGGAGGTGACGTAGTAGTTGTTATCATTAAAGGACGGAGCAATGCGTCAGAACCCCTTTCTTTTTATATGCGAAAAAAGGAGACGGAAATTGACGCATAGCTCTGTTCTTTAATGGCAACAATAATCACGTCACTTCAGCTGAGGGTCCATTTTTGCGCCAACCCGTCATCTGTTAGTATGAACCCGCGAATGGCGGCATGAAATTATTAATGTTAAATATGCTCGTGGTCTATTCGACGAAAGAAGCGTCTCCGTCTCAGGATGGGGCAAAAATGCTTTCTTATTCCCGGTGTGTGTCCGGATGTTATCCTCTACAAGCCGCATTCCTCAACTTATTCTCATGAATTTTGTGGGCAACGTGTTTTTTTTTTGTAAATTCAGTTTTTGTTTTTTTTAATAATCGAGGAGATACAGAAAGGTTTTAAATTATGAAAAAAAAACCGTTTCAGTCCAAACTCCTTGACTGGTTTTAAGAAAAAGAGGTGTTGTTGTATTTTTTGAGACCGTGGGAGTAATAGGCTCTATAATTTTAGTGAAAAGTCAAAAAGTTGAGCGTAAGACTACAAAATATAGTTTACAAAGCTTTTGCTGCGTCTACTATCATACTCCATGTAGGTTACCAGGTGCATTCTTAAGTTTGTATCTGTTATTATAAGAAAGTGTGACTCGCGAGGTGTACAGCTCAAAGAGACACTAGTTTATTAATAAGTAGTAAATAATAAAAAAATACATGTTAAAAATCCTCCTAGAGTTTCCTGAAAAGTGGATTGTGCTATTAATAATACCTTAGACACTATTTACACACATTGATCTAGCCCCAAACTAGGATTCCCTGTATCTTGGGTACTAGACAACGATACACATACTTGTATAGATGAATATCATACTTAGATTAAACAACCATGACTAGGGTACAAACATCGGTTCTCATCAAACAAATATTTGCCCCCACCGGGACTCGAACCCGGGACCCTTAGCTTCGTAGGCAGCGTCACTGCCGACTCGGCTATTCGGGTCGTCGCTATTTATGATAGATTTCAGAGATATAAAAATAGAACAACAGATGAACAATAACAACAGCAGCAGGCGCCGAGTTAGCACCTAGCTAACATACAATACTGTTACCTACTTACTGCAGCAGCTCTGCTTCTGTCTGAAACAAGCGTCGCCCCTGGACCGGAGCCAATCCACATAAACAGACATTTTGTAGCGTACCGATAGAAAAACAACGGGTTACGCTCCACTTGGCGACTTTAGAGATTTCTAGCAGGTTTAGTGTGGAAGGTGGATTTGAACTGGAGGTGTGGAGTTGGAATTTTAAGTGTTTTGCTTGATTTAGATTCAGTGGAATTTAACGCTTGTGGGTGCGATCTAATGGTAAATGTTTGCTGAATTTTGTTCAGGTGGGTGTTTTTCATGTTTTTATTATATTACTTTAAAAAGTAAGACATACACGTATAGGTTCACCCTTTCTTCCCCAAAATGGCGAGATATGCTTTGGCCCCGCCCCTCACCACAATGTTTAACAAATTTCTGAAAGAAGGCGTCTTCCCTGAAACGTGGAAACACGCGTTCATCATTCCCAAACACAAATCAGGTAACAAAAAAAAGTATAAAACTATTGTCCTATTTCCATCCTCTCTTGCATACGTTTGAAAAATTGCTACTAAAGAATATTTACCCACATTTGGATAAACTTATCATTAAGGAGCAGCATGGTTTTTTGAAGGGTAGATCTGCGGTGACCGATCTTATATCATATGCAGTAGCAAATTGATGCAGTCTAAACCGACTTTCGAAAGGCATTCGTTAAGGTTGATCACTGTATTTTACTAAAAAAACTAGCCTACAATGGTATTAAGGGTAACCTAATAAGGTAGTTTGCGTCATATCATGATAATCGTTTAATGGTTTCACTTCGACACCATCGTCCATAACATCTGGCGTACCACAGGGCTTCATACTTAAGCCCTTGCTGTTTGTACCTTTTGTCAATGACATCAGCAAATGCATTAGACATTTTAACTTCATTCTCTAAGCAGATTACTTAAAATTATACTATGTTATCTCGAATCATTCTTAAATGTCTAAGTAATGTATATTTTACCAAGAAGCGGGTTATTTTCAAATACCCCTATAATATCAGCGGCCACAAACTTCAAGGTGTGGACTCTAATTCGTGATCTCGGAGTTATCTTTGACATAAAGCTAACGTTCGATAAGCACCTACAATACATGTGCACAAAAGCCTACCAGATGCTTGGATTTGTATTTCGTCGTGCCCTTAACATTAGGCTCGGTAAAGACTACCTATCAGATGATAACCTGCTAGGAGGATAAGATAGGGATAAGGAGATCATGTTATTAAAATTCAGGAGGGAGCTTTCTTATGCTATTATTCTCCACATCATCTGTTCTTATCATTACAACTGTCCACAATTCGTAGAAGCAATATAAAATGCTGTACCCACCAGGACACGATAGAGAAGGGAATTTCACGTTCCACTATCAAAAACTGCCACCGGTTCTCGATCGCCACTCAGCAGGATGTGTGACGCTTACAACATTTTTTTTAGATATAGACTTATTTAACTGCAGCCTAGATTCAAATAAGGTGCCACTCAGTAAAATTATGCAGGGCTCAAATAGAGACGGCGCGATGGAGGTCTGAGGTCTGATGTGCTTTGGATGTGGATTGAGGTTTCTTGTTCGCACGACACATTGTATCCTATTGTGGCAACATTATTTACGTATTCGTATGTCTTCAGGCAGCTTAGGCATCTGTTCCCTTCCGTCTGACCATGCAGTTTTGCTATGATAGTAAGTCCTTTATTGATTATGCATTTTTAATAATGTCCAAACCATGTAAAAGTTCTTTATCAACTTTTTTACCGGTAAGGGGTTTATAAGATGTGTAGTAGTTACCTACATAGTATGACAGTATTAGTACAACTGTCTCAGATATGAACTTGGGTTCTTTCTTGGAGGAGATTATGTCTCAGTGTGCGTGCGTTGTGTATATTTTTTTCTAATCTGTTTTTGTTTTATTTTTTAACAGGGCTTCTTAACAGGGCACAAAAAATCCCTGTTAAGACAAACACAAGTATTGTACTTCCTTATTATTCATTTTGATTCGATTTACTAAAACCAATGTTGTTTCCAATAATTCTGATGGTATCTAATGGTATTGTGCAATGATGGTATTTAATGGAAAGATTACTAAAAGTAGATATAAACAGATGCAAGTCCACTGGAACCCATATGAATATTGGTGTACCCCAGGGTTCTATCTTAGGTCCGTTCCTTTTCTTAGTGTACATGAATGACCTGCCTTATATGGTGGAAAAATGACTCAGATTGTTCTATTTGCTGATAACACATCTATTATTTTCAAGGTGAAAAGACAAGAAGAAATTCTAGACGATGCAAATAGTACACTCTCTCATGTGTTAAGTTGGTTCAATGTAAACAACCTATTATTAAACTCAAAGAAGACTAAATGTATCAAATTTTGTTTGCCTAATGTACGACAGGTTGAAAGCAGTGTTAGAATAGGATCTGAAAGATTGGACCTCGTTGAAGACACAATCTTTCTCGGAATCACTATAGATTCGAAACTTTAATGGGGTCCTCACATAACTAATCTCGCACGAAGACTTAGCTCAGCCGCTTTTGCGGTCAGACAAATCAGATACCTTACAGATGTTGAAACTGCCAGATTGGTTTACTTTAGTTATTTTCACAGTATTATGTCTTATGGAATATTGCTCTGGGGGAGAGCAGCAGATATAAATACGATATTTTTCTTACAAAAAAGGGCGATCAGGGCGATATATCAATTAGATGCTAGAGAATCATTAAGAGAAAAATTCAAAGAAATTAATATACTTACGGTTACCTGTCAATATATATACGAGAATATCATGCATGTAAGAAAAAACATAGCTTTATTTAAAATTATAGGTGATAGCCATATAATTAACACTAGAAATAAAAAAAAAGGTTAGCACTACCATTATTTAGACTAAGTAAAGTAGGCACATCATTCATGGGGCACTGAATTCGCTTCTACAATAAAATACCACAGGAATCATTGACCCTTCCTGAAAAGAGGTTCAAAAACTATGTTAAAAATTAGCTGATAAGAAAGTCCTATTATAGTATTAAGGAATACTTAGATGACAAAACTGCATGGTCCATACCATCTCAGCGCACAGAAATTCGACGAGGGGCGATGGATCAAGTCTATCACTCGCCGGCGAATTTCCTTAGACCGAAACCAGTACCTGTTGTAAAGTCACTTTTTAAAAAAAAAGGTATGGGGAGTTTCTTGCCATTTCTTCTTAACCCCGAGACCCACCTTCCGAAACGGTGTAGTCTTTTTTTATATAAAAAATAAATTGACTTGTAGTTATAAGTAAGTATAATTTTGACGTTGAATAAGATAATTTATTTATTTATATTCAATAAAAAAATGACTTTGACTCTGACTCTGATCGATTTAGAATTTGAAAAAACCATTTTGACTCATTTATTTATTTGCCAGAACATAATATCCAATTTTCTTTTTCCTCCGACTGTACCGCCCAGATTTAGCTACTCCCCGTTATGATTTAGAGAGGCCTAATATGAAATTTTTGGTCCAATTAACGTCAGATGTAACTGTGCGTGGACGTAAATTTGCTGTTATTTTAAATGGGTCAGTTAAGCCGGGTTCGCGAATTTTTGGCCGCAAATTATCGCTGCGATATTTGCCCGCGAGTTTGGCCGTGATCTTTGTCATTGGCTTAAAGAACAGCACGTTTGAAGATATTGGGTATAATTGGCGTCTATTATGAGTTATTTTTTTAAACAATGATGAGATGTAAAATATTGTGTTCTGTATATATTAGTTGTAAGGATAAAAGTGTATATCTTTAGTAGCTGCATATTTAGTAATTACAAAAAAAAAGTAGAGCCTCCCAATAAATAACTGTGAGAGGTTATCATTGACTTCTTAGTTAAAATATTTTGTAGCAAATGATTAAGACAGTTGTTAGCTTCTTTAAAAATATAGAATAAAATTAAACAAGTAGCATTGTGAGCTGTAGTCTTCGCGAGAGATACCTTCTTTTAATAACACATACAAACTTATGAATGCACCTGGTTACGAACATAAACTACATTTTGAAGTCCTAATCCCAACCTTTTGACATTTCACTAATATTATAGTACAGCCAACTAATTTGTTAAAATCCTTCAAGATGTTTGGACTGTAGTGTTTTTCTTTAATATCTAAACCCCCAAAATTCCACCATTTAGAAAAATCTTTCAAAACTGGATCGACAATAAAATAACTTTAATTATCGAACCTGATCCCAAAAATTCACGAGAGTCAGTTGTGAAATGCGGTCTGTAGAGGAATACATCCGGACGGACATACGAAAGCATTTTTACCCAATTCTGAAACGGAGATGCTTTGCGCGCTTCGCTCGCTCGGTCAATATATTTTTTTTTATATATCAATGGGTACCTGTAAGTCTTCAGATCAGCAATGCTCAATATTTTCCAGATTACGTAAGAATAAAACTAGCCGATATTGATATGTTAAATTACACTATAAATGTATCACAGCAAATCATTCGCCTGCCTAATTAGTAATCATTTACTGCGAAGGCTTAGTGCGCAAATCAAATATTGCACATCAAAAGCACTTGTAAATCCTTTGTCAATGTTTGTTCAGTTATGAACATGTGGTTTATATTTCAGAATACAACGGGCTATTTATGTTTAATTTGTGAAATAATGTGATGCATGTTTAATGAATATCGATATCGATTTAAGTCTTATTGTTTCCTTGCTGTTTTATCATTACATCTAACGTATACATGTTTGTAGACATACTGCTGCAGACTACAGTATTAATTCCCGCGAACATTATCTTTACATAAAGAGATTAAAACCTTGAACATCCGTGTTATCGAAATAAGAAAGCAATAAAAGTCTCTCTCATCAGCAATTAACTGCCGGGTGAACTTTGCGAGCGGTAATCACAAAAGGGTTGGCGCGACTGTTACCAGTGATCGTCGGTTTAGTCTCAACTGATACAAGCCCGAAATGACAACTGAAAACTCAAATTTTGATTGAAACTCAAGTGACTGTATCGCGCTCACCACACACAGCTTTTCTTCAGTGGTGAGGGGGTGGAGAGATATTTAACGTCTTTAAGGAAAACAGTCCTCTCCAATTTTTAGAGTTCTCGCATGCAGATAATTGCCCACGGTGCGGCAATGGTGTTGTGCTCAGCGTGGATTTGTACCATGTATTTTATTACCCTTTCTTGTCCTTGCCCCCATTGTTATTGTCCCATTCTTCTTTGTGTTACTCATCTCAGGCCATCTGGATGAAGACAGGGTCGGTTCGAGATGCAGTAATGTATTTAGCCAGACAGAAGCTCCCTTCCGCAGAAATCAGGGTGCCCCTTGAGCCCTCTCCGCAGTGATTGCTAACCGACTCCGGACCTACGCAAAGACCCCAAAGGTACCACCATCTATTAAAGATGATCCCTGCACATATCCCCTATAAATACCCCCCAACTTGTAAAATGCGAGGCAATTGCCATCCGCTTAGCAAAGTCAGGTAACGAACCCATAGTTATAGCATCAGACTATCTACCGGGCGGAGAGATGATAATATTTTATGACGATAGTAATTGACATTAAAAACAAGGCAGTACAGTTACCCAGTAGATAACATTGACAGCAAGCACCAGCAATGAAAACTGTCACGAGACAACGACTAACGGATGGACCATACATAAGCTTAGTAAACCCCTCGATGACTGTGGAGGTATAGTCCCTTATGCCCCGAGCAATTACCCCTACAAAAGAAACTTAAGACCAGACATTCTCTCCTACTCCATATTCAAAATAATTAACCTCCCAGTCAGAGACATAAGTGTGTTAAGCGGGCTTTACTCGGACCATAGTCCAGTCATAAATTCTCTCAGCAGGCCATTTGACTGACCTAGGACCGTTATAAGCAACTGGAAATTAAATCAAACCCTCAACAAACAACGTAAAGATCACAACAGTTATTGATAAAATAACCCAACTGGAAACCTTAATCTCTGATATAGGCAGCAATCTCAACGAAGCCTTACCTGGCGCCTCCAACAAGGTCCCGGTACAGGCCAATCAACCTTTTGAACTCCCATAAGGCTTGAGGCTGCTGTTAACAACAAAAAATGCGGCACAGAGAGACTACGACAACTGTTTCAGACAATCACAGAGAACGCATTCGTCACCTCCAACGAGAGGTTTTCAGATGCAAGCGAGTGCTTAGAATTACTTTCGAAGTCATGAATGACTTTGTTTCCAGCGTGGCCCCCAGTCACATTTCTAACTTAAAATTCAGTAAATACCTCAAATCCGAACAATGCCCCCCTATAATCGAGTCGACCAACCCGCAGCTTTTGATAAGGACGAAAAGGCTGAATGTCTTGCCGAAAGCCTAAACGCTAAATGCACTCCTTCCTCACAACCGATAGTCCCCGCTGACTTCAACATGGTCAACTCTGAAGTTAACATTGACATTAACATTAAACATTTACATACAGCAATGGCTACATACATTGCTTCTGGCCCCACACAAGGATACCCTGTGTCGTGGGTACCAGAAACAGCAATGTCAGACACATATAAATATCCAAAGACTAGGAATTCTTTTTTGCAGAATTTAAAGTCATTTTCTATAATTCTTGGCTTTAAAAACAACCACTTTAAAATCCCGTTTTGATCAAAATTGTACTTATTCATAGCTCAAAAAAGAATCGCCTGCCCGCTCCAAGTTTTAACATTCCTACAAATAATTACGCCTTCCCAAACTGAACTCGTTTGAATACCGACCTTCCTAACTATTTACCTTTTGGCCACTCTTATTGAAAAACTTTTTAGATACATTGCCTTCGGTCGAAGGGCGTGGCCGTGGGATAAATCTTACGTGGGCTTAGTATTGAGTTTGATAAAGTTGCGGGGTAACAGAGGGGTAACCCAGATCGTCGTGTGTTTGGCAGTTTTAACGGAGAAGTTACATAAACATAAAAACATACCATATACATTTATACACAGACACATACATTGTTTCTGGCCCCACACTAGGATACCATGTATCGTAGGAACTAGAAATAGCAACGTAATATAAACATCCAAGATCTGTTTTTTTTCTTAATACTCGGTCAGGATTCGAACCTCTCGACCTCTCGCTTGGGAGCCTTGAACCGCAACGTCACACAGAAGTGGCCACATATGACTCTATATGTTTAATGTATACAGACGGTAAACACAGTACATATTCCGAATTCGCCTGCGGTTATTTTCATAGATACCTGAACATCACGGATGCTCGGTTTTAGTTTTGGCTGTGGTTCTAAACAAGTTCTGGTATACCTAACAGCTCTATTATACGTCTCTTATCAATTTAGGTTAGATGGAGAAGAAACTGGTCTGTAATTTCAGTTTGGTCCCGATTGGATGCGTTGACGTCATGTTAAGCACGTTCAATCTTCGTAAAGCAATATAAACTCGATAGACAAAATAGTATACGAGTATGTAAATGAGCTCTTCCTTACGGGTACTCAGCTAATCTGACTCCTAAGTTATTGGCAGAATGGTTTATTTTACGACCGAATTGTTATGTGCCACATAACGAATAGGAAGAAGGGGGATAACGGTTCAATCTCTACCAACAATGGTGCTGATGATATTTACTTAGACTTAGATATTTGTCTGAAAAAAAAACAGTTTGCGGTATTTATACATATAAGCCCGCATTCTCATCCGACAGAATGCACAGTCACAGTCTGACAGCATCTATAATAGAAAGCGAGAGTCAATGATTTTGCCATTGACTGACAGTCAAATTTAGAATTAATTGTGCATAAGGCCTAAAGAGACCTAATGCTGGGAAACAAGTCACGAGTATGGTGGTTATTAGAGACGTTTGTATGATGTGTCCCATAAGCCATTGCTGCACTCGAATGTCAGACTTTTCGGGTCTGCATGGCAACAGCGGGCACTGACTCCTGTCTACCACTATATGCTCGTGATTGGGTGAGCGATGCTTACGTTCGAAGTTATTACGTGCAACTTCCGAATCTAAAAGAGCTCCGTGGTCTAATGAGTTTCACGCTTGCTTCTCATACAGGCGATGCTGGTTCGATTCCTAACCATGTACCAACGGGATAATTAATTCATCTTAAGTACATTTATACGTTCTAACGTTGATGGAAACATCGTGAGGAAACCTTCATTACTCCATAGCTGCGGCGATGAGCTAGCCCCCTCTAACACAAAATGGGGTATTGAATAACTGGCTCAAAGTGGGCACAGTTGTGCCTCTGCCAACCCGTGCGGGAAAAGGTGTGACGCTATGATATGTTCGAAGCAATTGTCGTTTAAAATATCATGGTAGCGGTCGCCGATCGTTACCATGGTTACCGACCATTACCATTCCGTTCGCAGTGGCAATGGGTCAATGAGTTCTATCACAGTGCTCATACCAAAAGACTATTACACTTCGGATTCATAAGTCGGACATTACACATATTTAAGTTCTAACTTAAGCGGCACTTTATTGTGTCTGTGTATTTGGCAACACATGAACATGGGTATAGATATCTATCTATACCCATTTATATCTGCGTTCATTTTTGTGGGACATATTAACTCCATGAAGTAACCCACTTGGTGCTAATTTTACTGTTGCTAATTGACCGAGCGGATGAAGCTTCTGCGTTTCAGCTTTGGCAAAAATACTTTTATGTCTGTATTCCTGTCCGCCTTTTCTCCCCTACAGGCCGTATATCTCAACCGATTCTCGTATTTTTTTGAGCAAGATCGATAATTACCTATATGGATTTGTTTATCGACTCAGTTTTACGTTTATTTATTTTTCAAAATAGTAGAGATTTGGAGTTGAAAGTGTAAAAAAATAACACTACAACCCAAACGGCTTGACAGATTTTTACAATGACGTGTCGTTGGATTTGTGGAGACTTTGACTGAAGACCCTCGGTTTCAGAAAAAACGAGGATGTGCGTTGTGAGGGAAAGCAGCGGCTTTTCAAACTATTTTTAATTTTACAGAAAATGATATCAATTCGAATTCGTAAAAATCCGACCAAACTTAACTAAATTTAAGTTAAGATGTGTCAAACCACGTTTGCTATTCGATAAAAGCCAACTAAACTAATGTGACAGGATTAAACAAGTTTTAATTAAGGTACAACTAAATTTAATCCAAAACATCATGTCGCTATTCGGAACTGCCACTTAGACGTCAAATTAAGAAAACGTCAAACTAAATTCACACCTATTTTAATCGCGACGTTTTTGGTAACGATTAAACTTAGTTTGAGGAGATTTTCTTATCAAAGGTGGAGAGTTTACAGCGAAATTTACAGACGTGCCCAAAAATGGAAGAATATGTTGTTGCGGCAGTAGCAGATGCAGAGGAAAGGTAAATCAAGCAGTTTTACTGACAAATATGCCAGCATCAAAGTAAGGATCATTGTTGCTATCTAAAGTATTATATTTACAGGAATCAGCAGGAAAGAATAAGGTTGAGAGGTCTAAGAGATGCATCCAACCCTTTTGATCAGACAGAAGTGAAATTCAGGAAACTATTTCGTTTACCAAGATCATCCGCCCGCTATTTATGCGACACCCTTAAAGACCACCCGTTTCTGAATGAAACAGGGTACATTCAAGGCAAGTGTTGTTATAATTATGTTGATTCATACCCTAACTGATCAATCATGAAAATAACTTTCCATCTTTAGCGACAGTGATTGTATTAACTGATGCTCTACAGATCTTAGCAGCTCTACATTTTTATACCTATGGTAGCTACCAGACGCCGTTAGGGGAGGACAGCTTATTATCCCTGAGCCAACCATCCGTCAGCCGGGCTCTCGAAGAAACCACGAATGCAATCGTGGAAACATTAAGCCCGGTATATATAAAATTTCCGGTAACCAGACAAGAGAAAGAGGCTACGAAGAGAAAGTAACTATGCAATATTTTTACATTCAATTAGCTAAAATAGAGTTGGTTAGTAAACTACAAATTTTACTAAATTTCAGCTTTCTTGAAAATTTCAACATGCCAGATGTACTAGGGGCAGTGGACGGCTCACATGTTGCAATCTTCAAACCTGCCAACAATGACCCCCTAGCGCCGGGAGTATTATTCTATAATCGGAAGGGGTTCTACAGTATTATTTGCCAAGCAGTGAGTTCCTGTCCAAAACCTTGTTACTAATCAGAAATATATGCTGTGTTCAATAATGTTACAGTATATATATGTTAAATATTTTTGTATACGTAACACATTTTAATTGAATTGTAGGTTGTGAATGCAAACGGGAGGATAACTTCTATCAACCCCAATTTCCCGGGCTCGACACACGATTCAGCCATATGGAGGGCATCGGCTGTCGCACGGCTCTTAGAGAGAGATTTTGTAGAAGGCGTGCAGGATCAGTGCTTATTAGGTAATACAATTTCATTTCTTATATCTTAATAACCAAGCACATTTGTCTCTCAATCATCGTAGACCTGATCTTTGCTTCCCATCATAAGGGCTCTTTTATCTAAAATAAAAAGAGAGCTTTAATATCCTTAATAATTCTTCCAGGAGACAAGGGCTACCCACTTCTTCCTTGGTTGATGACACCCCTCACTGAACCGGAAACTGAATCAGAACAAAATTATAATGCGGCTCATGCTCGTGCTCGTAATATAGTGGAAATGACATTCAGGCGATTAAAAAATAAATTGCGATGCCTTCATAAACACCGCACCCTACATTATGAGCCAGCAAAAGCAGCAAAAATCATCATTGCATGTTGCACAGTCTACAACATGTTTTTTGATGTGCTCTCTGGTAAGCAGCCAATTTTTTATATTTATTATCTTACCCTGGCCACATTACAGCTCTATATTACAATAATTGCAGAGGAGGCCTTGATCACTATATCGCAGGTTGGGTAACCAACCTGCGATATAGATGTAAATCTACACCTGCCCAAATCTGCTCTCTATTTTCCAATCGCACTAAAATTAATTATTTATTAATTTTCAGACAGTGAAGATTCAGACTCTGAAGAAGAATTGGTCTCTGAAGACAATGAGCCTGATGCAGCAGAAGAGGCAATACATGAAGCCGATTACTTGGCAATGGCTCGGGCTAAACGTCAATCATTAATTCAATATTTCAGTTTAAATTATGTGTAAATAAATAGTATAGATGTCAATAAAAATGCAAAATTAAGTCAGTCTTTTAATCTTAAACTAAACAACATTTTGAGAAGCATTTAAGGAATCACACAAAATCTTTATAATCTTTAACATAACATCTTTATAATCTTTAACATAACATCTTTATAATCTTAAAGTCAAACTTCACATAATAAAATTAAACTTAACATATTTCAGGAAAACATTTTAGGAAATACACATTTTGGTAAACAAGTTAAAACTAAATCTATTAGGAGTTGGATGCTGTCTCCTGCTCGGATGCTGCCTGCTGCTCGACAAAGACTGTTTGACCCATGCCCATTAAGGCTGATGCCAAACTTTGAGCAGCTTGTATTTGAGCTGTAGCCACCTCCTTCAAGGCAGCTGCCACTCCTACACCTATCTCCGCAATAACTTGCCTCATTAGTCTGCCGTTTTGCTCTAAGGCACGCACCAAGTTGTCGTTAGCTGGTGGTCGCGGAGGTTTTGGCATACGTCTTCTGGAGTTTTGGCCTCTTGAGCGGTTGGGTCGACCTGGGAGTGGTGGTGGTGGTGGTCGTGGTGTTGTTGGTGGTTGTGGTGTTGTTGGTGGTGATGTTAGTTGCAGCTGATTGGTTTCAGAATTGACTGGTTGCTCTGACTGGGGCAGTGGTAGTGGTGTGGGAGCAGGAGACATTTGATTTTGAGGTTGAGGCAGTGGCAGGGGTTCGCGTGGCACTGGAACTCCCTAAAACAACAAAATACATTGAACTTTTCGCATTCCCTATTAGATATGCAATCTTTGATCTATGTTAGGTGATGTGGTTTTCACACTTAGTCTCAGATGTGGATGACTGTGAGTGAGGCATAGCAGTCTTCGATGGGTGAACCCAAACCTATTTCACATACCTGGTTACCTCAGGTATGCAGGTTTCCTCACAATGTTTTCCTTCAATGTAAGAGCATCTGTTACAAATTAAAGTAATGTACTCAAGTTTGAAAACTTATTGGTATGGCTGCCTGCAGAGAACCAGAGGACCGGACCCCTCACGCTTATTAACTTGATACAACGTTTTAAGGTTTCTCTGCAGGCACTGTAGATGGTCACCAGGCTTGGATCGAACCCAAGACCTTTCAATCACGAATCCATGTTCCCAGCCACTCTGCCACTAGTGCCACCAACACTCTGGTGTTTAATTTGAATGATTTGATTGCTCTGAAACTTACTTGCTCTAGGTTGGCGAAGCCGTACACTGAGGCTGGTCCTATAATATCCAAAATCTTGTTGTCTTCATCGTTTAGCCCTGGCACTCCAGGACCTCCCCCAGTGGCATTGATACTGTCACGCACCTTTCGAGCCTTTGTTTTAACTTTGCTGCGCCACAAATCCCAGATCTGTAAATATAAGCAATTCGAAAGTAAAATTAAATCCACATAGTCAATTGTTTACCATTTAAGTAGAATGGTAACTGTGTCACAACTGTACAGCTACTACAGCAACACCAGATTTGTGTTGGGAAATTGTGTAAACTTTATGAGTTAAATAAGACTTACATGTTGCCACTCCTCAACGGTACGTTGGCACCCTAATCGATTTAGTTCAAGTGCCAGCTGTTTCTAAAATGCAATTACTTCTGTATCAGATGTATTACCTGAAATGAACACAATTCAATAATTACTAAGTGGTGTAGTTTTTCATCAAATGAAAACAGTTCAAATAATACAAGGAAAGATCTCAGAACGGAAATCTTTTTAAATACCTGCTTTACGGATTATTACCTCAGTTTTATCTTATCAGTTACATCCCAAACAAAGCCTAGCTTGACCCTCTAAACCACGTCTCTCGCTTATGTTCTGCATCACCGCCTGCTTTCAAGACACAGCTAAGCGCGCCCAAAGCTAACCAGCTTTATTATTTTCAGTAAGATTAGTTTCGTGGCAGGGCATCTTGTAAAATTACTTACCTCTAGCCAACATGATATTGGAATGAAGTCTCTCCACTATCAACTCTTTCTGTTTTTTGTTGGCTCGTCTTCTGCTGTCCATGTCTTAGCTTGGCGCTCCCGATTTTAATGAAAAAGATTTATTGTATCGTGGCGGACGAAAATTACAGCCATGAGTCTCTAGACATATCACAGCACAACAGAAACAAATTGCAAAAATAAAATAACAACAACACCCACAATTAAGATAAAATGACAGATGACAGGCAGGATGCCGCCGTTTTTTTTTATACACAGATGAACGAATGACCATAGACAAAAAAAACCGTAAAACCCCTTTTGCTCTACAACACTACAACCATTTATGTTGTCTATGTATTTAATTTATATGTGTCAAATTAGTTCAAACGCGCCAACCAAATTTAGTTGGTAGGGAAAACTGAATAGAGTACGAAAATCACTAAACTTATTTTAATCGTATTATAGTTAAGACAAGTTTAGTTGGTTTTTTTTTCGAATCGCCGCCAATATCTATTCGAGCGATTTATAATTTAAAATGCACAGAATCCATAAGATAGCCTTATTAAGAAATTGATATACTAACTGTAGCTAGTTAAATTATTTTCGAAAATGTATTTACGCAAGACCCTTACAACATTTTCCAAATTTAGTGATAGATGTAATGTTTATCTAACATATAATCACAGACTAGTTGCGCCCCGGCACCCGAAGGTTAGCAATTTTTTCAAGGGTCAGTGCATTCTCTACTACAACAAGATACCTCTGGAGATTTTGAAATTGCCATTTGAGCTATTTAAAAACCATGTGAATATGACTTTGACAAAAAAGGGATATGACAATGTTCGAGACTATGAAGTTAATCTAATTCAACACAGAACTTGCTTTTTATAATTTTGTAATTATTTATTCCCGCTTAATAATTATAATAATTAATATTGTTATATCTGTATTAGTTAAACACAACCAAATTTTAAAAGAGATCTAAAAATAAATCTGTGTGAGTTTCTCGCCCCTCTTCTCCAATGTAGAGAAGCGTCAAAAATTACGTTTGCTGACAATATGTTAATATCTACAGTTATAAAACAATTTAAACTTGAACTGGAACTTTTTACCAGTAGTTCATCCGATAAACTTCAAGAGGTCGGAGGTGGGTGGTGTGGGGTTGTAAAATAAATAATAAACCGCAAATTTCCTGTATCACTCACGAAGTCTACAGCTCACAAAGTTACTAGTTAAACTGTTTGTGATAAATAATTTGTAAGTTATGTTTTAATTATCTGAACAAGTAAGCTAAGCTAATTATAAAAGTTTAAAAAACACGAGTACGAAGATACAGAAAATATAACTTTGAAACGTAGGGCGGAGCTGTCGGATTTCTGACTAAGACTTTCAGTTAAGTTTGTTAGTTAGTTTGAAGACTTGAGATTTCGGGTGTCACTTACAGCCAGTTGCAGAAGCGATCTTTATATTTGAAATAAATAATAAGTAAATAAATAGTAGAGGACAATCTTACACAAATTTAACTAGGCCCATAGTAAGCTCAGTAAAGCTTTTGTTATGGGTATGTACTAGACTACGATATATGTAATAGAGATAAATACTTATGTAAATACATAGAAAACATCCAAGGCTAAGAAACAAATATGCATGCTCATCACAAAAATACTTGCCCTTATCGGGATTTGAACCCAGGACAGGCCAGCTTGGTAGGCAGGGTCACTAACCGCTAGGCTAACCCGGTCGTCAAAGCCCCGCACAACACGAATGGCGTGTAAATTCTATATTTATTTTAAAAAAAACATGGCTCTTTTTTCTAAGTATATAATGTTCATGAACACCCCTTGGTGTTAAGCCCAATAGCGTTTTGTAGCAATTTAAAGATCGTTTCAGAAAATCCCTTCCATTCCCTTAACAAACAAAATAGTAGTTTATGTGACTGCTGCATAATGGAGGGCATTAAAACTCGAGAGTGGGTTTATGAAACGAGCCAAAGGCGAGTTTCATAATAATATCACTCGAGAGTTTTAATGCCCAATTATGTACAGTTACATACACTAGTTTATCTACACACATATCATAAGCTCTGTTTGATGTGTTCAGGAACCGCATGTTTGACCGGCATTGTGGTTCTGCAATTGTTTAGCTTTTTCTTTAGTACCAACTTCACGCAAACGGGCGTCGGCTTTCGAAATTTGAATGTCAGTACCAACTTCACAGACAAACTAGGGACGGCACGCGGGTGGGCGTCGGCGTTCGAAATTTGAATGTCATTATATGTAGAAAAACTACACATAATGACCATTATGTGTAGTTTTCCAGATACGAAACGAGTTTTTACCAAGTAGTTAAACATAATGCTGATCGTAATGTGCGGTTTTTGAACGCAGTAAAGAGGGTTTATGATACGTGTGTAGATAAACAAACATAATCTTCATGACTCTACCCATTTTCGAAGCCATAAATATCACTTTACCGTTTGCCTAGTCTTAGCTAGTTATCCCATAACATACATATTTCGGTTAGTAAGCCTGCATTGCCTTGGATTTTTTTTTGATTTTTTTGTGGTAAATAAAAACTTCGAGACAGAAAATAACTGAAAGTTGCAAAGTAATTAAAATATCTGTTTCATATTCTTGAGAATTCAGATTGTATTTCTTTAACTTTCCGAGCACTTAAAAATTCAATGTTTTTATAACAGCAGCTCCAGTTTCCTACAAAATTAACATAACTTCTGAACAAACTAAATAGTTTATTATACAGGCTTTGCCAAACACACATTGATTTCGAATTTGTAAAGGTCTGTAGAACCCCACAAACGTATACACTTACTTAAAACTCTAGTCTGTAATGCCAATATGAGGAAATTAGAGTATCAAGGACAAGACAATGCAAATGACCTATTTAAAAAACGCTGTTTACACAAAATTCACAATAAGTATAAATTTAACCTCTAAAAGTTAAACACTTGGTTCACTTGTTTCTTTGTGAGGTGCAACAGTTTCGAACCACCGAACTGATTTTGATAAATCGTGGCTAAGCACCCATCGCAAGGAAGTCTTCTATCAAGAAAAAAACATGTATGTACATGCATTTGTATGAACATGTCGTCCGTTGCGTCGTTAAATTGTTTTATTTTTTCTGTAATTCTGAAATCCTTACTAATTCCATTGTGGAACTGCGTTCAAATGTAGATATTATGTATTCGTAAACTCTCCTTAAAAATATTTTTACAAAATAGCGCAGCTTATTTTTAAACTATTTTTCTGTGGTTTAGCGCTATGTTGTGACATTTTTTCCCGATTCCGTCCCTCTCACACTGCGGGTCTTTCCGCCTGGAGTAACGGGTACCTTTGCACGGACGACGCCTTAAGACAACGCAGTAGGCCAAAACAGCCTTTTGTAAATCTCAAGTTAATCAAAAAAGGAGTATTACAGCAGCTGTTTCTTTATACCAGCTTGATGATCAAGAGTCGCAGCAGCGATTCGAGGACGCTTAAACGTAATTTTGTTACTTTTGCTGGCTAGAAAAGAAGTTATCACAAAGTCTGCTTTTCGTAATTTCGGTCCGGATTTATGTACTTGTTATTTATTTAATCGTTATAAAAATACAATGTTACGTTGCTCCTTTATTTCATAGCCATAAAATCCGTGAAGAGAGTTTTTTTTAACATTTGAATTCTTATTCCCTTAAATAAGTTAAAGGTGAAAGTGGCGGTGTCAGTTCCCGAGCGAGAGTTTGATTGTCTCTCAAACTTTGAGTGGTCATTGTGCATCCAGACCGAAGTCCAGTAGATGCGATAAGTGAATTAGAGACGGCAAGTGTATGAAGTAGCCAGTTTTATTTATTTGTTTAGTCTTTCGAGCGAGACAAAGAGTAACCGGTGTTAAAAGAAAGAAAACATTGGTTAAAATTTAAATTCCAAGTTTTATTTAGTTCTTTCTACGCGGTAGTGAGGGATTTATGCTTGTACTACGAGAGACGAAGCAAATGTTGGCAAACAATTACTTAAGTGCGGCGTTTGTAGAACAGAAAGTTAAAGTAATAAAACCTGATATTTTACTGTAAAAGTTTGAATTAAACTATTCTTGTGCTGGGTTTCTTCAATTTTAGCGTAATATTCTGGTTAAAAATATTTTTGCAAACACAAATCAATATTGCTTGAGATTTTCCTAAAAGTTTTTCATAGCTTCGTGGCTTGTAACATATTTTAAATAATCAATAGCTCCCAATCACATCGATCTTTACTTATAATTTTCTCATGAAATTAAAACGTTAGGGTACCGCACTAATTATCATTTTTGTTTGTTTCAGTGTCCCCTACCTTTACAGGGTTTAACAGAAAGGTGTATTCGTATTTTAGGTGGTTGTTAGGGACATAATTCTGAAAAACTTTCACTGATACATACATACAAATCAACTGATCACCCGGCAAAAAAACTATGGAGAAGTGAAAAACAAAGTTGCTTTGATCAAATCGGTTTCTTAGCAAAATTTGTTGAGAATGATGACCCTAACAACGCCCTTAAATAAGTTTTCATCTGTCTGTTACTCGCTTATACCACATTCATTGAAAAAAAAAACATAATTCCGGCGGTTGGGAGTGCCATGCTTCCATAGAAAAACGTTCGAACCTCTAACATCATATCAAAGCTCCACTTTTTATTTTGTCTCTCTCACTACAATGGCGGTTCTCAGGCTCTTAAAATTGTTCCTGATTTACATTTTCCTACTGAACGTCTTTTTTCTAGAGCTTTTCTGTCACAGAGAACTAAGCGACAACTGAGCTTAGTTCTTTATCGGGTTTATTATACAGGGTTTAACATAATGTTGCAATACAATTTAAAAGGCTGATTAAGGGACATCCTCTGTACCGCTTTTTCTGTTAAACTCATGGGTTCGAACTATACTCTTTAGTATTTCATATTTGATAATAATAATAGTTTGGACACTATTTACACTCATTGATCTAGCCCCAAACTAGGATGCCCTGTATCTTGGGTACTAGACTACTATATAGATAAATACCATACTTATATAGATAAACAACTATGACTAGGGTACAAACATCCGTTCTCATCAAACAAATATTTGCTCCCACTGGGACTCGAACCCGGGACCATGGTATATATCGCTGGTGTATGTGTAATTCTGATAATCATTGTTTAAATCCATTTAAAAACATTTGACCCATAAAAATAATGCAAAGAGCTTACCAAAGCTTAACATTTTAAGCTTAGCAGCTTCGACATTTGAATTAAACTCTACGCATCCGAAGCTGATACTGTACCTTTAATTTGGATTATGTTGGAAGTTCCTACTCTTTATTTTTATTTTTATTTTATTTATTTGCAGAAAATAACAGTTAAATCACATAACATGTCTTAGAATAATGGTTATACATATTAAACTAGTGATTCAACCTTAACCTTTAACTGGTGACAAGGGGTCTTACAGGCCCAGCGGCGTCAGTAAAACAACATTTTGGCACCTTCTACGGGTTTCCTTGGGCTCATCACCTGAGTAGCTTCGAGTTTACTTGCGTCCATGCCGTAGAAGGGGATAGCTGTGTCGGACAGGCTCAAATCGGTAAGTTACATTGGCGTAAAGTTCGGCAGGAGTCTCTCAGACCCCATGTCACCACTTACGTAATTTTTTACGTAATTTTGTTGTATTGTTTTTTCACATTTCTAACCGAGAACAATCAAAACTCCAGGAAAGCAGGAGCCAGTTGTCTTCCTCGATAAAAGCGCCAATCAAATTACCAGTTTGAATCGTGTCCGAAACGTGTGTGCTTGCAGTGTGCAAAAAAAATATGCCCAGACTGCATATAAAAATTGGCAAAGTTCGACCATTGTCAATTTCGTGAAAATACACTTTTGATTTTAGTTGTTTTTTTTTCTAAATTCATTATTACTTCAATATTATAGAAAAAAGTGTTTTTTGTCAAAATATGTTGATTAATTTTTTGCATATGTAATTTGTGATCTCATCTCTAGTTTTTTGATTGTTAA
Source organism: Argyresthia goedartella (assembly GCA_949825045.1). NCBI lineage: Eukaryota > Metazoa > Arthropoda > Insecta > Lepidoptera > Argyresthiidae > Argyresthia > Argyresthia goedartella. The sequence continues at coordinate 8,319,934 of OX463833.1, forward strand.
GACGACATACATTAAAATTGCAAGATCGTAACAAAACAATATGTTCAGAGTATAGTTATTTGTTTTATTTTATCCATTTATATAGTCAATAGTCAATAGTCAATGTACTTTATTACTGTAGATATTTACATATACTTAGCAAACGTCATTTTTTGCCACTTCTCTACATTGGACCACTGTGGGAGAAGAAGGGCGTAGAAACTACCACAGATTTATTTTTAGATCTCTTTTAAAAATAGGTTGTGCTTAACTAATACAAATATGAAAAATTTAATTGTGATGATTAATCAGCAGGAACAAATAATTACAAAATTATTAACAGCAAGGTCTGTGTTGAGCCAGATTAACCCCATACAGTCCTGTCATTTAAGTAATCTTGAACATTGTAATATCCCTTTTTCGACAAAGTCGCTTTAACATGCTTTTTAAATTGCTCAAATGGCAATTTAAAAATCTCCAGAGGTATCTTATTGTAGTAGAGAATGCACTGATCCGTGAAAGAATTGCTATCCTTCGCGAGTCTAAAACGGGGCGCACATAGTCTGTGATTATTTCTTAGGTTAACATTAAAGCTGTCGCTAAGTTTGGAAAATGTTGTAAGGTTCTTGCGTACATACATTATATTTTCGAAAATAAATTGACTAGCTACTGTTAGTATGTCAATTTCTTTAAAAAGCTCTCTTAAGGAGTGTGTTTGTTTTAAATTATAAATTGCTCGAATAGCTCTTTTCTGTAAAATAAAAATAGTTTGAATATCCGCTGCTTTCCCCCACAACAAGATACCATAGGACATCACACTATGAAAGTAACTAAAATATACTAGCCTAGATGTAGCCACATCCGTGCTTTGTCTGATGTTCCTAACAGCGTAAGCCGCAGAACTTAATTTACCAGCCAATTTATCTATGTGGGGTCCTCACTGCAATTTACTATCAATGGTTATTCAAAGAAACTTCGTATCATTTACCAATTCTAACGTGCTGTTGTCTAACACCAGCCAATTTATCTATGTGGGGTCCTCACTGCAATTTACTATCAATGGTTATTCCAAGAAACTTCGTATCATTTACCAATTCTAACGTGCTGTTGTCTAACACCAAACTGGTCTCAACTTGCCTGACATTTGGAAGTGAGAATTTGATACACTTGGTTTTACCAGTGTTTAACAATAAATTATTAACTGTGAACCAATTCAAGGTTAAAGACAATACACCATTAACATCATCAAAATCTCCTTTTTGTCTTTCAATTTTGAAGACCATTGAAGTATCATCAGCAAACAACACTATGTCAGTTAATTTCTCCACCATGAAAGGAAGATCATTAATATATACCAGGAATAAGAAAGGGCCTAATATGGAACCTTGTGGAACGCCAATTTTAACACCCGATCCATCAGATTTTACGCCGTTAACTTCTGCCTTTTGAATTCACAATTCACAATTCTTTATTGCACAGAACATTACAACAATACAATTATACACGAAATTAAAAGGCAAAGGCGAGCTTATCTCTCAACAGAGATTTCTTTCAGCAAACCTATCTGGATAGGATACATATAAAATGAAAAGGGTAGTCTAGTGCAATTAAATACTTATCAAATACCAATAAAATATGATACTTACTATAAAAATACATATAATCAAAGAAATAGTAGATAAAATAAGAATAAACAAATAATAATAATAAATACAATTACATACTTATATATACAATACCTATGATGAAAGAGAAAGTAAGTGCTCTTTCAAGCGATTCTTAAAGGAGAAAAGAGTGGGACTGTCCCTTATAGTGCAGGGAAGTGCGTTCCACAGCCGAATGGCCCTCAGCCTGAACGAGTGCTCGTAGGCGACGGTGTTATGCTGCGGAATACATAGAAGAGACACCGTGTGAGATCTCCGCTCCTTGCCTCTGGAGAAAAGGAACTCAAAACGTTCACGAAGGTAGGAAGGATATCTGGGGTTTCTCAAGATGTTAAAAAGTAAAGTCAATATGTGGAAATCACGGCGAAGACGAATCGGGAGCCAACCCAGTTCCTTGCGATACTGCGAGACGTGGTCATACTTGCGCAGCCCGAAGATGAACCGAATCCCGAGGTTCTGAAGTCGTTCGAGTTTATTCAGTTGTTCTTCGTTCGCACTCACCCAGCAAGCATCGGCATAATCAATTAAAGGAAGTAGAAGGGACTGGGCTAGAGTGACTTTAGTATGCCGTGGAAGGAAGTATTGTAATTTCCGAAGAGAGTGAAACGATGCAAAGACTCGTCTGCTGACCTCGGAGACATGGGGCGACCAAGACAGCATGTTATCGAATACAATTCCGAGATTTTTAGCTTTATCGCTGTATTTGATTACGGTTCCATCAAATATTAGAGGAGCGATCGGAAGTTGTAACAGGTTAAGAGAGTATCGGGTTCCCAAGATCAAGGCCTGCAACTTTCTCGGGTTGACCAGAAGCCCATATGAGAGGGCCCACTTCTTGATATTCTCGAGGTCAGCATTCAGAGCCTCCACAGCCGGAGTCACATCACGCGGAGAGAAATGCCGGTATATTTGGAGGTCATCTGCATAAAGATGATATGAAGAAGTAAGTACATCAGAGATTGAGTTGATAAAAACCGAGAACAGAAGGGGTGAAAGGATGCCACCCTGAGGAACCCCAGTGAATAGATCGCACCAATCGGTGGATGTTTCCTCAGAATTGATGCGTTGTTGTCGATCTCTGAGATAGGAGTCAAACCAGCGGGCGGCATGAGAGGAGACATTAAGTGAACGGAGGATCGCAACCAGGATATCAAAATCCACGCAGTTGAAAGCGCTGCTGAAGTCAAGCAGTGCCAGCACAGACATCCTCTTCTGATCCATCGCAAGTTGGATGTCATCTGTCACTTTGAGTAGAGCGGTGGTAGTGCTGTGACCCGGCCTAAAACCCGATTGGAAATAATTAAGGAGATTCATGGAGGAAAGATAGGTGGATAGTTGAGTGTGTACAATGGATTCAAGGACTTTGGAAAGGATGGGCAGGATAGAAATAGGACGATATTCTTTGTAGGAAGTTGGGTTGGATGTTTTAGGCAAAGGGATCACGAGAGCACGTTTCCACTGACTAGGGAAGTGACAGTCAGAGAGTGAAGCATTAATTATGTGAGTGATAACCGGCAGCAATTCTTGAAGAACACTTGTCAACATTTGAGAGCAGATTTTGTCATCGCCGACGGCTTTTGATGAGATTGCTAGCACTGCTTTCCTGACTGCAGCGATTCCAACATGACGCAGATTGAAAGAAGAGTGGCAGGAGACGGTCCTGGAAAGCAAGTTACGGAGTGTGGCATCCTTGACAGATGGATCCATCTGGACGGGGGGGACAGCAAAAAAATGATTGAGACCGTTAAGGTCGATGTTACCAACCGTCAGGTCCTGGGACTTACCAATACCAAGGGTCTTCAGAAATTTCCAAACTTGTGCAGGGGCGTAGTTTTCGATACATTCAAATATATGACGGCGTTTGGCATCTCGACACAGACGGGAGAAGCGATTACGAAGACTTTTGTATGCTAAGAGATTTTCTTCGGTCGGATCCTTTTTGTATTTAGTCTTGGCACGGTTTCTCTTAGCCATCAGACCCTTAATGGTATCAGTAAGCCATGGAGCGGGGAGATGTTTAACTTTAACCTTCTTGACAGGAGCATGTTTGTCAAACAAGCTCAGGACAATCGTGTTAAAGTTTTGGACCTTATCATCAACGGACTCACTTCCCAGAACAAGGGACCAATCTATGGAAGAGGCGTCGGATTTAAGGGAAGTGACATCAATACCCTTGAAACTACGAAGTTCAAGAAACTTAGCTCTACGTTTGGGGGGCCTAATTTTGTAGGATAGGTAAATTAAATCATGGTAGGAGAAGGAGGCACTGAGTTGACCATGTGCGGCAACCTTAGTGGGGTTAGATATTATCATCAAGTCAAGAAGAGAGGGGGTACAGTGAGGCTGAAAGTGAGTGGCATCAAGGGGAAGAATGTGTAAATTCAAGGAGTTAACAATAGATTGCAGTTTGTCTGATCGAGCATTGTTTTTAAGGAGGCAGGTGTTAAAATCACCAAGAATAAGAGTAACAGGATAAAGAGGAGACAGGTCATTAAGACGAATTTCAAAAGATTCAAAGTAATCTATGCGAAGAGAGGGGCTGTAGTAAACACCCAGAAGAACTTTATTGTGACGAAGACATATCTCTAAAAATAAGTGTTCCGCAGAACCAGAGTATAGGCTGGGCGAGTGGCTGATAACTTTGCACGAGATGTCAGAACGAAGGTAGATGGCAACGCCGCCATCAGCCTTACCCGTTCGATCATTACGAAAGAGCGTGAACCCTGGCAGAGCATACATGGAAGAAGAGAGGGATGGCTTGAGGAAAGATTCGGAGACAAGAATTCCGTGAATATTCTGGTCAATGAAGGCATCAAGAAGATCAGCGTAGCTGGCGTGAATGCTCTGGGCATTAATATGCACGATGTTGAGATTAAAGCCAAGGGTCGAGAACACGCTTTTCAGATTATCTGACAAAGAGCCATCCGCCGACAACCCACCTCCCGCACTAAGTGAAACATCGCTATCAGAGCTAGAAAAGAAGCTATCGTTAAAATTGTTTAAGGTATTCATAAACTAAATAGATATAGGTACATATAAATTATAAAATAAATTTATATTAATAGGATCTACTTTAAAATACTTTTGGTGCCAAGCCTGAACTCAATCTTTCACTGGGCATGCTGGGAAAGAAATCAAGGTTAACAGAAATCAACTTGCAATAATTATACAGCAAAAAAGTAAAAACAAATAAAACACAAACAAACAGCAGATATTCAAGCAATATCGAAATCTCGCTATTGCGTTTCGTTACGCGTCATACGGAATGTTTGTACAGAGACATGACAGTAACAAGAAAAAAAAAAAAAAAACGTCGCTGTCAAAAATGACAGTTGACAGTGAGTTGGTGGATTCAATTACCTACCAAGAAATTATGAATTAAACGAGGGTCGGAAGAGAAAACGATAGATAAAAAAAAGGAAAAACGTGCAATCTTCACAGAAATTGAAAATACACACATAGTCCACTGCGCGCAGGCATAATCCGACCGAATTACGGAGGCACTGAAGTGAAGAACACTCGTTGTCGGCGAACTACTTCTTAGCTGCCCCCGTCGTCGATCCACCTCGGCCTCCGCGTGTACGCTTGGCAGTGGTGGCAGGCGCCCGCGCAGAAGCAGCAGTAGATGTGGACGCAGGGTTGCCCGCTGTCCCGGATTGAGCGGCAGAAGATGGGAACTTGTCGGTGAACACCAGAAGCTCCTTCATCATTTCAATCTTCTGCCGGGACTTGTCGGGAAGCAGCAGGATGATCCTGCCTTCAGTGGACCAGCAGTTCCGCATACCAAAATGCTTCCTGGCCGCCATGAAAACCTGATGTCTGGCCTTTGTCAAAAACTCAGACATTGTGATGCCCGTGCCCTTCAAGGATGTCTTGCCGTTCCATGCTTCGGACCGGGATCTGTACATATTGAACCTCACAAGCAGGGGGCGGGGAGCTGATATCTTGATATTGGACCCGAGCCTGTGGGCAACATGAATATCCAATACACACTCTGGCGACAATTTCATCTTGTTGGTTAGCACACCCTTAACAACACTTTCTGTTTCTTCGCCTGCGACCTCTGGCACACCGTGCAAGAGAAGCACCTTGCGCCGCGACGCCTGCTCAAGCCGGTCTTGGCCCACCAGCAGTAGCTCTGCCTGTGAACGGAGCGCATCCAGGCAGTTCCATGTGAATACCTTGAACTCGCTGAAGTCACTAGCTAAGGTGCTGATGTCCTGCGGGCTGCACGACATCGACATGGTGGCGGACTCCTTCAGCTGCCTCTCATACTGTGCCATCTGGGTGTTGAAATTGGCAATGACTGTGTCAATTTTCTCGTTGACTTTGGTATAAAGATCCATGGTGTTTTGTTGTGATGAAAGGAGGTGAGGAAAGCTTTTGCAAATTATTGACCCAGTTTAAGTAGGGGTTCAGGCCTAGTTTTCAATAAGATTTATTAGCATTAATAAAATAATTGTATTTTTAAATTAAATTATTTACACAGCCACAAAATTTTGCAGTTTATTTCTAGGCTACCCTCACACAAAAAAACTCTATTGCTTAGGTATGATCTTAGTAGATCCAACGCTTCATTTCTAACTCCGTAATGATTTAATTTAATTAATAGCGTATTATGATCAACACAATCAAACGCCTTCGACAGGTCGCAAAAAACTCCGATAGCATCCTGTGCGGCCTCCCATGCAGAATAAATATGAGATACAAGGGTAATACCTGCATCCGTAGTCGATTTACCCCTAGTGAAACCATATTGTTTAGCGTGGAGTTGTTTTGTACGGTTGAAGTGTGAGAGCATTTGATTGAGTATAATCTTTTCAAATATTTTACTTAGTGTTGGAAGAACAGATATTGGTCTGAAATTTGAAAGATCGCCCTTATCTCCCGATTTGAACAGCGGTATAAGTTTACTGTGTGTCATGAGGTCTGGAAAAGCCCCATCGTCAACACATTTATTGAATATATAAGCTAAGTGTGGGGCTATAACTAGAATTACTGAACCAATGACTTTGACTGATATACCCCACAGGTCTTCCGTATTTTTTAAGTTAAGTAATTTAAACGTTTTGACAATGTCCTGGGGATATACATGATGAAATTTTAAACATACATTACTGACGCTAGTGTTATTTTTTAATAAAGTCTCTGCTTCAAATGGAGATGAATTTAGACGGTCCGTTGTGAGTACGGGTACATTGGTGAAGAATGTTTCAAAAGCTCGAGCAACATCAGCGTTGGATTTAACAACATCATCACCTATCTTTAGGCAGAAATCATTGTCCCTTGGTATAACTTTGCCAGTTTCGCGGTTTATTATTTGCCAAACTGTTTTCATTCTATTATTTGAATTTTGAATTTTTCTATTAATGTGTAAAGTTTTTGGAGTTCTACAAACCAACTTGAAAGTTTTGGAATATTTTTTAACATAGTCATGAAATTTTCGATCAAAGTTAAAGGTTTTTTGATCATAAAGGTCATACAAGATAACTCTACTTTTACGAATTCCAAACGTTGCCCAGTCATTAAATTTAGATTTACCGTTGTAGTCACTGACTTTCTTTAATTTGAAAACTTTATTGAATTCTGTCTGAATAATTTTGAAGAAGTCTGAGTAGATTTTGTTTGGGTTCTGTTCATTAAAATCCGGTACTGGCAAATTTATATCTAAGTTTTTCGTATATGTTTCTAGTCTATGGGATGTAATAGGCATATAAAATGAAGGATCAGTCTTATCCTTAATAGTAATTGGGAATGAAACTGTTTGACCACTGTGATCGGAGGGTAAGCAGTTAATTACACTTTTACTTGTGAATGCACAGTCACAAAAAACGTTTTCTAAGCAAGTTTGGCTGGTAAGTGTAATTCTAGTCGGGTCTAGAAATACAAGACATAAATTAAATTATTTGAACAGAGTTATTAATCGTCGCTTCAGTGTTGTATCTACAAGCAGATCTACATTAAGATCGCCACATATAATTAACTTTTTTCTGTTATTACAAAGTTTAATGAGGGCTTCCTCCATAATTTTCTCAAATATTTCGAAATTGCCATGGCCTTTTTCATCCCTCGGTGGCCTGTAGACACAAACAATAATATGGCTATCTAACTCAACACAGGATACCTCTATTTGTCTTTCAACAGTAAGTGCAAGAATATCTTTCCGTTGTTTCACCTTAATATTATTTTTCACTAAGATTAAAGAACCACCTCTATCAGCAGTCTTTCTATTGTAACAACTGACAATTTTGTAATTATTTATGTTAAAAGACATCATATTTTCCTTCAACCAGTGTTCAGTAACACAAATAATATCAATGTCAGAATTTTTTAGAAATAATTCTAATACAAGTTCTTTGCCAGGTAGCCCCTGGATATTTTGATGGGCAATATTTAACTGGGGCTTACATTTTGACATATTTAGTGGCTCTTGTATGCTAGAGATTTCCTCTATTGTCTTATGAACTAATTTAAGTTACTTGGAACAGATTCCAATGTTGCATGCAAAGTATAATTAACAGGTGAATTCCCAATAGGGGTGCATGTCATATTACTCTTAAAATAAGCTGATGTCAAGTTGAACTTAGTTAAACCAACTATAGCTGCGTCGCATATATTATAAGCTAACAATGTAGCTACTAATTTTCTATATTTATTAGACAGGTACAATGTATCCCGTGTCAGAGTAAAGTTATGAATAAAATTATTCATGTCGAAATATAAAATAGCATCGCTGTGATTACACGTTAAATTAAATAAATGAATATTCATTCTATGCACAGATTTGTTCTGTCGTTCTGTCAAATTACAGGCATATGGAAAATTGCATAGTATAAATTTGCATTTCATCCTACTATGTAAGTCTAGAAGTATTTCAACACTTTTATTCAAATCATTCCGACTAATGTTTGAATGATTTCCTACCATAATTACAATAGTACTGTACTCATCATAGATACCGCGACTAATCATCTTCACTAGATCTACAAATGAACTATTTGGACAGCAAATGTTCGTTACTTTTTGGTTAAGCCGTTTATGTAATAGAGTCCCAAATCCTGCACCTACTTTGTCGGAGAACAACAGAGTTTTTCTCTGAGCACATATTTTGGTAGCTGGCGGTACACGAGTGGAGGTGAGTGGCGGGACACACGTGTTGGAGTGCGGTTTGATGCACGTGGCGGCGGTTGGTGCGGCATTCGCGGCAGCGAGCGTCGCAACGTGCGCAACGGCGAGCGGCGCGGTGCTCGCGCTGTTGAGTATATGATAACACAGTTTTTACATACTCTGGCTAGCTACCACACTTAATTTCTATGATTTATACTAGATACCGCAGTGGGCCTCTCAGTCCCCTCGTCACCAGTTACGTTACACAAAAACCATGTCACCAGTCAAAGGTTAAGATGTCCTGACAGCATGCTTAATTAAATGTTATCTGCTATATTACTTATTTAATTTTTGACTTATTAAAAATTAATAACTTAAATATTTAATTTACTTATATCATAATAATTACTTTATATCGTATTCGTTAGTAGACAAAGCGAATTATAATAATCTGTATTTGCTTTTTGCATAATGCTTATCCGGGAAAATTATGACAGCAAATGAGACCATGAAGTTAGTGCGAAAATTTAAGTATTTTCCCTCCGCATTTCAATATCCCAAGAAATAAATACAAATATAAATACTATATACAATTGTCTCGCTCACTCGCGTCGTAACTACGCTCTCTGTCTCTGTCACCGACATGTCGTCTGCAGTTGCAGTCGTCATCGTACTGGTACCTTAACCCTCTGTTACTTAGGCTATATTACCTTGGTCAATAGAGAAAGGATTCTAAAATGTCGTCCATTATCATGCTTTCTCACTTGCACACTTTCGCTGTCTTTATTCACACACGACCGTAATGCCCGCAAAAAAAGTAATTAGTCTATCAGGATTTGCTTTCACGGCTGTCGTTACCCTCAAATTCTCGATATAAATTTTGATACTCCGTTGTTGTTGTTGCTGTTGTTATTGTTATTGTAAATTTTCATCATCCTCATAATAATTGACTATAGCCACAACCACTTTGTTTGCTGACCCTATCTACTGTCGCTGCAAGTTCAAGACGCCATCTTAAATTCGTTATTTCATTGAACAAGGTAATATTACAAGCAAAAAAACCGTTTCACTTCCCTAAATTTTCCAACAAACTGTATTTCGCTTTGTCAAAAATTGTTGATTATAGCCTAAATGTATTTATTCAATCAAGTACAAACATGTCATAAAGCTTAGTAGATTAATGACTGCTCAAAAGGGGTCTAGATGGAAAAGTCGAAAGCAGAAAACTTTACTTAGGAACTTTGTTTAGACTAGTTAGGAGTCAAAAATACTGTCCTGAATGTTTTTGCTCACATCTCGAAACCGACGAATCATGGCAAGTTTTGTTTTACTACTTAATTAAAGTTGATAAAATTATACAACTCTGATTTTATAATTTTTTTTACATTTTCCCAATAGTTGTCTTCTAATTGACGACAACACTAATTAAAAAAACATATGAAGAAACAGAATATGTCATAATAAAACAGCTTCATAATAATTTAAAAAATAACACCAGAGAAGTAAAAAAAAAATATAAAAATAAACAAAATCAAAACTATTCGAATTTCCCAACATACAAAGGACTTGTTGCATGTTATTATAATATTGTTTTATTTTGTTATTGTTTAATTAAATGACCTGGACTGAATCTGCGGAGTCTCCTGTAACAGGTATTCTTTAATTAAAAGGAGGCTTCTGCTGTAATTATTAAATTTTATCTTATTTTTTTTTGTTTTTTTTTTTGGTCTATTGTTTTGTCTAGGATTATAAGCTCCGATCTTTTCAACGGTAGATGACGAATTACCTTATGTATTTATATTTTTACGGGCAATCTAATTCTATACCAACTCTATCTTTTTTGGGCACTTTTCCTCAGTTTTATTATTATTGTTAAAAAGCAATGTATGTCAATGGTTGGGGCGCGATGGTGCATGATTGGTACATAAGACGCTGAGAGCTGCATTCTCTTTTTAAATATCACACTTTATTGGTAAAAGTAAAATGTATACTCACTCAAATTCATGAAAGAAAAGTGATTTTAAGTTGTTGAGTTATGTTATGTTATGTTTAGGGAAAAAATCTGGGATTCCTGTTTCTGAGTATTCAGAAACAGCGACGTCACAAACATGTAAACATTTGTTGGCATTTAAGAAGAAAAAACATGTCATGGATGTTTATATGTGTGTGATGTCGCTGTTTCTGGTTCCCACGACGCAGAGTATCCTAGTGTGGACTCAGAAGCAATATTCGTGGCTTTATATATGTATAATAGTAGTTTATGTGACTGCTACATAATGGAGGGCATTTATACTCGAGAGTGGGTTTATGAAACGAGCCGAAGGCGGGTTTCATAATAATATCACTCGAGAGTTTTAATGCCTAATTATATACAGTTACATACACTAGTTTATCTACACACGTATCATAAACCCTCTTTACTGCGTCTAAAAACCGCACGTTAAGACCAGCATAATGTAAAACTATTTGATAAAAACTCTTTTCTTATGTGAAAATTTGTACATTATGACCATAATATGTAAATTTTCTACATATTATGACATTCAAATTTCGAACGCCGACGGCCGCCTGCGTGCCTCCCCTAGTTTGTCTGCGAAGTTGGTACTACAGAACAAGCTAAACAACTGCTGTAGTAGCTGGTAGAAACCAACGCGTCCGGGACTAAACCTCGTCATATTGATCGTGATACAGCACTTTGACATCTACGACATAAAAGGTGTTCATAGACCACATATATGGATCTTTAATGCAAGTTGTTGGTAAATAGACCACATATATGGATCTTAAATGCAAGTTGTTGGTAAATGCTCTTTGACGTTATCTATTTGGTCTAAAATATTAAAAAAATACGCGGTAAAGATAGCCAACAAGCATGTATTGTCAAAAAGTGGTGTCTTACCGGCAAAGTGTCTCTGCTAGTCAAATATAATGGCAACGTTGAGCATTGCGGAATAGTTTTTATTTACTACTTCCTTAAAAACTAAAGTACATTGTAGTCGTTCCTAACTAGAATTGTATTCAAAGTTTCGCGGTGCACTGTATTAGTTCATACGCGGACGCATTCGTCTAACAAATGAACTGACTATAAACTTGTTTGACGACCTCTAATGTGTTGCGGTCGAGGCTGTGCTTACCAAGCAAGAGGTCCATGGTTCGAATCTCGGCTGGGAAGGTTAAAAAAAATAGGTGTTGGATGTTAACATGTTTGTAACGTCGCTGTTTCCTGTTCCCACGACGGTTTTAATAAAAATAATGTGTTTTGAGGCGTTTTTTGCATCACTTAGAAGGTTCATTTTAGCAACTAAAACCAGGTTTTTTATGTTTTTTTTTTGCCCAACCTTCTTCGTTGCTGCTGGTTCCCACGAGAACGTTTATTCTGTTTAGTGTGGATCCAGATGCAATGTACATAAATATTACTCCTGTGCAATTTAATTAAATTTTATATTACATGTAAATATAATTTGTGCCGTTGGCGAAAAATAGTAGCTAATGAATAAAATATTATATTATATAAAAATATAGTAATAACAAGTAGATAAAGAGAGTAAGTAGCTGTAGAAGTAACCTCCAATCTTCCATATAGTTTGATAATAGGTACGATGAGAAGAAGTACGTTAAAAAAAACTCAAATCAATTGTAAGCTCTTTAAATTTACACATCCTTCCTCTGGATGCCACTCACTTTCAACCACACTGCACCCCATCTCTTCTTGACCTGATGATTATTTCTAACATGTCTAAGGTCGGTGCGCATGGCCAACTTATCGCCCTTAACTCCTATCACGGCTTCATTTACCTCTCGTTTAAGTTAGGGGGCCTCCCATGTGTACAGTGAAATTCCTTGACATTCGTAGCTTCAAGGGCATGGATCTCAACTCCCTTAAATCAGACGCCTCTTCTGTTGACTGGTCCCCTGTATTTGATGACAAAGTCCGGAGTTTTAACTCGCTTGTCCTGAGTTTGTTCAATAAACACGCGCCGGTCAAAAGGTTACAGTTAAACATCTTCCTGCGCCACTATCAAGGGTCTGATGGCTAAGAGGAACCGTGCTAAGTGGAGATATAAGAAGGATCCGACCGGCGAGAATCTATTTATTTACAAACACCGTCATATCTGCGAGAGTATCGAGATGTACACTCCAGCTCATGTTTGGTAAATCTTGAAGACCCTCGGTGTCGGTAAGTTCCAGGATGTGGCTGCTGGAAATGTAGACCTCAACGGTCTCAATAGATTCTTTGCAGTCTCACCTGTTGTCAGGTGGGGGTTCCAACCCCTTGTAAAGGATGCTACCCTCCGCAACCTGCGCTCCAGGATCACAGCTCTCAATCCGACCCAAATGGCCGAGTCGGCAGTGACCCTGCCTACGAAGCTAAAGGTCCCGGGTTCGAATTCCGGTGGGGGCAAATATTTGTTTGATGAGAACGGATGTTTGTACCCTAGTCATGATTGTTTGTCTAGCTAAGTATAATATTTATCTATATAAGTATATGAATTGTTGTCTAGTACCCAAGATATAGGGAATCCTAGTTTGGGGCTAGATCAATGTTTGTAAATTGTGTCCAAGGTATTAAAAATTCAACTTTTAACTTTGACCATGATGACATGCGATCTCATCGAAGGCTGTAGGTAACGACAACATTTGCTCACAGATAATGACCAGCAACCATGATGAGTTGCTATATCCCTTCACAGACATAACTATTTTTTCAATTTCCGAATGCAGCTTCCTAAGTCAGTGGAAAAAAGCACTAGTGATGCCTCGGCCTAAATCGCCCAATCCCGCATTCTATAGAGAGTACAGTCCAATAACTATTATGCCTATTGTTTCCAAAGTCCTTGAATCGATTATCCACTCTCAGCTCTGCCTCTACCTCTCCTCAATGAACTTATTCAAACCCTTCCAATCGGATTTTAGGCCGGGCCACAGCACTACCACAGCTTTAATCAAAGTTACTGACGACATCCTATCAACATCCATTCATGGATCGAAAGAAGCTCAAGGTTTTCACTCTGCTTGATTTTAGCAGCGCCTTCAACTGCGTCGATTTTGCTATCTTAGGTGAAATCCTAAAGTCACTTAATGTCTTCTCAAACTTGGCTCTCTGTTTTGACTCCTATCTAAGAGAACGCCAGCAGCGCATTAAGTCTGATGAGGTCTCAACGGACTGGTGTGATCTTTCTGCAGGTGTTCTGCAGGGTGGATACTTTCACCTCTTCTCTTCTCAGTATATATCAACTCCATCTCTGACGTCCTTACTTCTTCTTATAATCTTTACGCAGATGACCTCTAACTATATCGGCACTTCTCTCCGTGTGATGTGACTCTGACTGTAGATAATATCAGGCAATGGGCTCTTTCATATGGGGTCCTCAGAATCTTGGTTTATCTTTGGGTTGCTCAAGTATAACCATGTATCCCAGTATCGCAAGGAGCTAGTAAGGTAGGTGGCTGTCGATTCGTCTTTGCCTTGATATGCACATTCTCTCCTACCTTTTTAATATCTTGATGAAACCACGTTACCCCACCTATCTTCGTGAACGTTTCGAGTTTCTTTTCTCCAGGGACAGGAATCGCGATACCACACGGTTTCTCTTCTCTCAACTCCCCAGCACAACACTGTTGCTTACGAACACTCGTTCAGGTTAAGAGCAATCCGATTGTGGAACGCATTTCCCTGCGCAATTAGAGATAGTCCATCCATTTTAATTTTCAAGAAAAGATTGAAACTTCATCTTTTTTCTCTTGTATTGTAATATGTATTGTATTTAGTTTAAGTACGTAAGTATTTTGTTAATATCTATATTATACGTTGATACATATAAGTATTGAAATGTATTATGTAACACTTACTATGTTTTATATGTTAGTAGGTTACTTAATTTATTGTGCACCGGAATGCCCTTCGGGGGGGATATTTGCGCAGGTATCTATCAATCACAGTCAAATAATACATTTTGCGTAAGAGGGTGCTAGCTCATCGCCGCGCTGCAGTTATGTAGACTGAATGAAGATCACGAACTTTTTCATTTCATTTAATTTAACAACAAACAGCAATAGTCTGTCCTAACCTGCCTAGGTTTGCTGGAAGAAATATCTTTTTAGAGATAAACTCTCCCTTTCGCATAAGTTTAAGTATTTTACCTATTGTTTACCGTGAAATAAAGTATATTGAATTAAAAGAAGAAGAAAATTTTAATTTAATGAGAGTTCATCCTTAGCAATGATATTTTTATTCATAAAACAACACGCATGTCTGTGCTATCCCTCACACAGAACACTAAGGTACACACTAGTCATATTTTATTGAGTTTTTGTTCGGAACGACGCGAACAACTCGGTTTTATTACGAGTGAAGTGCAGAGAACGGACGCATGTAAAATATGATATTCACACATTTGCTGGGACACGTGTGATTATGATTATTAACAGGAACCGTTAAAATACATAAACTAACTGTGGCCCCACACTAGGAAGAGAATCAAAGTCGAAATCATGCCCGAAAGATAAAAGGAAGTCACTCCAGGTCCCGCATGGCCAATAAGCACGCACGAAACTGAAAGCGCACTATCTGTGAAGGTAGCACGAATAATTAAGCTTTAAATTAACACTCAGCGCGGCCAGCTGACCAGATTACTTTCAGATAATGCGGTGCGGTACCAGGTTATTTTAACCTGACGCTTAAGTTTCCGCTTGGCCAGCACCGAGTCGAAGGCACCTGGTGTTTACCTTTGACATCAAACATCTCATAAAACGTATTGCTTTGAGTCTTGTTAGTATTTTATTTGATTTTTAATGAACCGATCAGTACAAAGCTGGCTGCGGACCAAGATCACATGATGAAAAGATATTTAAAATATATATATATATTTATATGCCGGATCCCTGCGGCCTGGGCTTTGAGTCGCGTAATGCAACTCGAATAGCAATAGTATATCAATTGCGCCCAAGGTCGTCAAAGGCCGTAGTCAGTCGATCTATATTATGGCAATGAATCGCCTTATGAGCAATTGTACAATATCGCTTTTCGTGTTACACTATGGGAGGGTATCAGCACTGAAAGTAAGTTATTTCGATAAAAAAATGTGCTAACAATAAAACATCGACATACATTTTATCGTTTTTGTTTCATTTTCAGGTTCATATTGGTCCCCAAATTTTCTCAGCCAACGAAAGCCATCTAGCATCCTTATAACACCACGTAACAATCTATGATGGTAAAGTTGTAAAACAACATCATTCAAAGTCAAAGTCAAAGTACTTTATTACTGTAGATATTTGCATATACTTATCAAACGTCATTTTTTGCCTCTTCTCTACATTGGTACAATGTAGAGAAGAGGCAAAAAATGTGGAGAGAAGAAGGGCGTAGAAACTCCCACAGTTTGATTTTTAGATCTCTTTTAAAAATAGGTTGTGCTTAACTAATACAATTAGGATTTTTTTAATTTAATAAGCAGGCAATAATAAATAATTACAAAATTATTAACAGCGAGGTATGTGTTGAGCTAGATTAACCCCATATAGTCCTGTCATTTAAGTAATCTCGAACATTGTAATATCCCTTTTTCGACAAAGTCGCTTTAACATTCAATCACATCACTAGACAAACTAGTTGTTTGACACTTAGTAGCCGCACCTGATTAAAGACTATCACGATAGATCTTGTAGCTTTTATAACTTTTAAAGTTATAATTAGACGAGACCTAACGAACATCAATATATCCCTTTCCTATTTAATGGCTAATTATGTACAGTTACTTACACTAGTTTATCTCCACACATATCATATGCTTTCTTTGATGTGTTTAGGAGCCGCAAGTTCGACCGGCATTGTGGCATTGATAATTGCTCTGAAGTTGTTTAGCTTGTTCTGTAGTACCAACTTCACAGACAAACTAGGGGCGGCACGCAGGGGGGTGTCAACGTTCGAAATTTGAAAGTCATAATTTGACAAATTTTGGTTTGTTTAATATTTATGCTTCGGAACGCACCTCCTCTTGTTGCGCGACTCGGAACGTAAACAGAACCGCAGCTGTCACTCGTATCGAAACGAGAGGAGAAATTGGAGGTTATTTTTTCTCGTCGGGAGAACAAACATGTCTGCTCAGGCATCGGGCCATTGATTGTAATTCGGTGTAACAATCGTCTAATACAGGTGTCGAGCCTGGTCGGAGTGTAAATCTACCACATCGTCGGGAAATAAGTAGATTCGCGTCAGCGGTTAAGTGATCCGTGTTGATTGGACATCGTCGTATCGGACGGCGACTCCATGTGTCGGCAGGCAGCACGCCGGCGACAGCGTCGGGCAGCGACAGTGAGATTCAATCCATATCCTACCCAAACTTGCTCCTATCCCGTATTCCTGCCTCGAATCGAGCTTTCGATTTCGCGTCTACGGCGACAAAGGTTAGTAACAATCACTCACTTTTCTCCCGTGCTGGCAAAAACCCAGCCCCTCAAGATTCCGCGCCGTTCGGTTGAGGCGTGGAATTAATCATTTTGGTAGCAGAGCGCGGTTTCCTAGTGGGAAATCATCGATTCACGGTTGTAGGGTTGTTTTTTTTGCCACATTGTAGTTGGGAGAAAAGAATATCTCAGATTGGCCGGCAAGTCGGCAATGAGTCTGTGGTCGGTACCACAATTAAAGTTCATTTTCGGTTAGTGAAAGTATAAGTGTCAATTTAGTTAACAATTATTATAAATTTGTAGTCGGAAACTACTGTTTGTGAGCATAAAAGATTGAACAGTTATTCTGCGAAGTAACTAGATTGTATTACTTGCGGTAGAACGTCGGGTTCTATAGTACTGCAGTGTTATTTCGGTTTACAGATCAGGGTCAGGCTATTTAAGGGGTATTAAGCTGATTTTGCTGACCTCAGTAGAAGTGTGGGTCATATCGGAGGGGCCACTTCTAGAAGGTCACAGCTTATTATTTTGTATTATTTTCATAACTCGAGTTTTGTGGGTTATTTTTGTATTGTGTTTTATGGTGGCATTCTCTAATTGATTTAGAGTGTATATTTATAAGGTGTATATCCACAGGGCGACCATATTAAATATTGTTAAGGATTTAATTGTTTTAGTGGTTGCCTTGGTTTTTACAACTTAGTTTTAATTTCTGTGCCCAGCGCTGACGGGCAAGTGCTGGTCTCTGGCTGTGCTTAGTTCGGTAGTGAAGCATAGGACCAGAAACAATTGAATCGGTAACCATGGCACCTTCGCCCTTGACGGTACTGCGGTATGGTGTCCGTGAGGAGATGAGATGGCTCGCCCATACTCACAAGTATGTGGAGCGACCTGACATGGACGATGTCCTGCTTAAGCGTGTGGAGGACGCAATGACACGCGTCGGGAAGGTGTGTCGACAGGCTGCGGAGGCTGAAGCCCTCGGGCTTACGGATGAGGCTTCGGTGGCTGCAGTGAAGCAGCTTTGCGCGGATGCTGACCAAGCGATGGAGTGCTTGGGTGACATCGAGCGTCGCGCCGAAAAAATTAAGCGGTCGCGTCGGGATGACCGCGGGGAGGGTAGCGGAGACCCGCGCCCTAAGGGTGTTGTTGGACGGCTGCCACACCTGGAGATTCCGGCCTTTGGTGGGGCAATTGATGAGTGGCCGGCATTCATCAATTTATTCGATAGTCTGGTCCACGGTCGGGACGACCTGGACAACGCCTAAAAGTTGGCCCAACTATTGATGGCACTGCGGGGTGAACCGAAGGAGTTGGTCGGTCACCTAACGGTCACGGCGGGCAATTATGACATTGCCCGGGCCATATTGTTTGACCGCTACCAACACAAACGGCGGTTGGTTGATGCGCAGCTGGGGAAGCTGTTTAGCATCCCAAGAGTAACCCGGGATGTTGACATCCGGGTACAGGTGCTCAACCCTGTGCTGGTGGCCACTAAGGCCCTTCAGAACCTTGGTCTGCCGGTAGACCAATGGTCATATATCGTGTTATATATGGTTTTTTCACGGTTGCCTGCAGCTGTTCAAAGTCGGTTTGAACAGCTGCATGGGGGCAGTAGCTCGGAACTGCCCACGCTCGTCCAATTAACGGATTTTTTGGAGGGTGAATGCAGGCGATGCGACACATTGGATTCGGAGGCCAGTGTGCAGCGCCAACCCGCGCGGATGCGGGAGGGGCCGCGCCCCCCACCCCCACGGGGGGTGGGCGGTCAAAACAATTTAGCGTTTTGAGTGCCGCGCCGTCGGGTGACGGCTGTGTGCACTGCGACAGTGCCGGTCATGAAGTGACCAGTTGCGCCAACTTTAAGGCGCTCGGTGTGGCTGCCCGCAGGAAGGTGGTCTTCCGCCACCGATTGTGTTTCGGTTGTTTGGGGCCGCACCCGCTGAGCGAGTGCTCACGCGCGTCCCACTGTGAGTGCTGCGGTGGCAAGCACCACAACGTGTTGTGCCTGAACCGGTCAGGCCCTTCGGACGGTCACCAGGGCCGGACTCAGGTTGGTCGGTCACAGGGCCCAACCAGGGCCTGACCCAGTCCCCCTCCGGGCAACGGGAGTCACCAACGGGGTGACTGGGGTACCCGCGGGCGGGACCCCCCCCGAGGGGAAGGGGGCAGCGCGGGGGGTAACAGGCGGGATAGCCGGGGTTCGGTCGCCGCTGTCCAGGGTCAGCGAGGACTTTGGGCCGCTGGATCACCGCGTGTTACGGGCGGGTGTCAGATGGCACCTATGAGTGGCGCGAAGGCTGGGAGCCCACCACCTTCTACGCCATCCTGCCCGTCGCTCTGGGAGGCGAACAGGGAGGCGAACAGTCGGATGTCACCCCCATTCCTAGAGCGCCCCAGGTTGGATCCGCTCTCCCCCCTCCATCCACGGTGGCCACCGGGCACACCGTTCACAGTCCGGTATGGTCGGGTACCGGGACAGCGAGGGGCTTATTATGCGGGTTGGGACCCCCTGATGTACATACGGTCTGATATGCCACCGGTGGCATATCAGCAGCCGAGTTACCAGGCCGACGGGGGTCCCAGCGGGTTCGGATCCCGCGGAGGTTCCCGCTAGGGACACGCCGCCCACTTACAGGGTGCCGCCACTCCACAGACGGTCATGCTCCCCACCGCCTCGGTGATAGCGTGGAGTTCGGACGGCAAATCTTGTGTGGCACGAGCACTATTGGACTCGGGGGCCCAGGGGTGCTTAGTCTCGTGCAACCTTGTAAGACGGTTGGGCATTTCGGTAAGGGAGTTTCCACATTCCATTCGGGGAATTGGGAACACGGAAGTTGGTTCCGTTAAGGGAATATGTCGGATTACTCTCTCGTCACGGGTGGATTCATCGGTGAATCTGACGGTCACGGCATTAGTCATGCCTAATGTGATGGGCTCACACCCTCACGTACGGTTGTCGCCCTCGGTGCGACAGTTGGTCGCTGGGTTGTCACTGGCTGACCCGGAGTTCGATATTCCGGGCCCAGTAGACATTTTATTGGGTGTCGATGTCTTGGGATACCTGTTGGTGCCAGGTGTCCACGTGTTGCAGGCGACTGGTCTGGTTTCGGTCAACACCAGAATGGGTCATGCGGTAATGGGTCCGGTCATGCCGGCTGCCCCACGCCTAGCGACTCGTAGACCCTTATTCGGTTCTGTACTCTCGGAGGTGATACAGAAGTTTTGGGAGGTGGAGGAACCACCTACGGTCCGCCGGTTGGACCCGGTTGAAGAAGAGTGTGAACAGTTTTATCGGAACAATACTGGTCGCCTTCGGTCAGGTCGATTACTCACACGTCTTCCATTTCGTAGTGATCGCCCGCCGCTGGGCAGTTCACACCATGCAGCCGAGACGCGGCTTCTGTCGATGGAACGACGCATGAAGCGTGACGGGATTTTCCGGCAGAAGTACGTCGATTTCATGCGGGAATACGAGTCGCTCGGCCACATGTCGGTTTCAGGTATCGACTGGAAGCGTGAAGACCACTGCTTCTTGCCCCATCACGCGGTCTTGAGGACCCCGGAGGGAAAAATACGGGTAGTGTTCGATGGATCGGCATCAACATCTAACGGCATGAACCTGAACCAGTGTTTGCATTCAGGGCCGAAGTTGAACCATGACATCGCGGATGTTATCACACGGTTCCGTCGACACAATGTTGTGTTTGTAGCTGACATCCGGATGATGTTTAGACAGACGGTCATTCACCCTGGCGATAGACGGTATCAGCTGATACTGTGGCGAGAGAGCCCAGATCAGCCCATCAGGGTGTACGAGCTGAACACCAACACGTAGGGGCTACGGTCTAGTCCTTATTTGGCGATTCGCACTCTGCGGGAGTAAGCGGATCGAGAACGGTTAAATTTCCCTAGAGGAGCAGCGATCCTGGAGCAGGACCTCTACGTGGACGATATCTGTACCGGTGCAGATTCCGTAGAGGAGGCGCTCGCTCGACGGGACGAGCTAGTTGAGCTCTTACGGGGTGGAGGTTACGAGCTCCGGAAATAGATGTCGAACTCTTCAGAGTTACTGACTGGTCTTCCGGATGACTACCAGCAGGATCCCCACATTTTTGAAAATTTGGAAAATCCCAATATGTTGTCGGTATTAGGCGTCCAGTACCAGCCGGTGTCAGACATGTTTTCGTATCGGGTCGAGTTGGACTCCCCGAAGGTCTGGACGAAACGGAACGTCCTTTCAACGGTGGCTAGGACATTTGATCCAAACCGTTGGATCACCCCGGTAACATTTCAGCTCAAGTGTTTTATGCAGCAATTGTGGTCTGCTGAGCTGAAATGGGACGACCCGATCGGCGGGTCATTGAGCTCAGAGTGGGACTCGTTATTTTCGACCCTCCCTGGCATCAATCGGATTTCACTGCCACGGAAGTTGGTCCCCACCAAACGATACACCGCCACCCTGCATGGGTTTTGCGATGCCTCGGAGAAGGGCTATGGAGCTGCGGTGTATCTGCGTACGGTCGACTCCTCGGGGGAGGTTGATGTGCGGTTGGTCATGGCCAAGAGCAAGGTTGCGCCGTTGCGTACTCGCCTGACCATTCCCAAGTTAGAGCTTTCGGGAGCGGCTCTCCTGACTCGTCTGCTCATCCACACGATGACGGTTCTTCGTGGGTCAATAGCGTTGGAAGATACGGTCTACGCTTGGACGGACAGCCAGATCGTGTTATGCTGGCTGAAGGCTTCAGTTCACAAGCTGGAGATTTTTGTGGCGAATCGGGTTTCGCAGATTTTGAATTCTGAGGTTCCCTTAATCTGGAGACATGTTCCAGGGGAAATGAACCCAGCAGACTGTGCGTCTCGTGGTTGTCACGCTCCGGAGTTGGTTGGACATCCCTTGTGGTGGGGCCCAAAATGGTTGACTCAAGTCGAATCGGATTGGCCACTGAGTCCAGGCGTTACCACGGCGAACGGCGCCTTGACAGTCGGTGTCTGTACGACGCAACTAGAGCCGGAAGAGGAGTTCAGCCTGCTGGAACGGTACAGCTCGCTCGACAAGCTGGTCAATGTGACCGCCTGGATCTGCCGATTTGCGCGGAATTGTCGGAATTCTGAGGCGCAACGAGTGCGGACACAGGTCCTGACACCACGGGAACGGAACCATGCGTTGTTTGCATTGGTACGGAACGTGCAGACGGTGCACTTTAAGTCCGAATTGGACATTCTGAGACGCGGACGCGTCCAACTGAAGGGAGCTGTGGCTCGGCTCAACCCGTTTATTGACCCTCAAGGATTGCTGAGGGTAGGAGGTCGGCTGCGGAATGCCAACCTGCTTTATGCGGCTCGCCACCCGTTGTTACTCCCTAGGAAAGGGAAGTTGGTCGAACTGTTGATACAGGATCGACACATTCGGAATGGGCATATCGGATGCCACGCCTTGATGGCGTTTCTCCAGCGCGAGTTCAGGATTCTATCGGGAAGACGCTTAGTGCGTAGCGTCGTATTTCGGTGCCTGCCTTGTTATCGGGCCAAGGCGGCTACGATGCAGCCCCAGATGGGCGATTTGCCCTCGGATAGGGTTAACGAAATCCGGCCCTTTGCGGGTGTCGGAACGGATTTCGCGGGACCATTCATGGTCAAGTCTTCACAGCTACGGAACGCCAGATTAGTGAAGGCATACCTGTGCGTCTTCGTGTGCTTGGCCACGAAGGCAGTCCACTTGGAGGTGGTCAGTGACCTCACTACAGAGGCATTTATCGCATGTCTGGATCGGTTCGTCTCACGAAGGGGCCTCCTGTCATTAATCCGTTCGGACAACGGCACAAATTTTGTCGGAGCCAGGCGATATCTGCAGGAGGTCACTCAATTCCTGAACGGTAACCAGGACGCCATCGGTACGGCTTGCTCCCGACGTGGGATTGAATGGGTTTTCAGTCCGCCGGGATGTCCTCATTGGGGAGGAATTTTTGAGGCTGCGGTTAAATCGGCTAAGTCGCACCTGACGAGGATCATCGGTGAGACCTCTCTACGCTTTGAAGAGCTTGCGACGCTGTTCTGTAAAATTGAAATGACACTGAACTCGCGTCCGTTGTGCCCGCTCAGTTCGGATCCAAATGACTTGGAAGCGTTGACGCCGGGTCACTTCCTGATAGGTCAGCCCCTTAACGCCCTGCCAGAATACCCATTCGGTGATGTTAAGTTAAGTCGGTTAACTAGGTGGCAGATGTTGCAGCAGATGACTCAAGATTTTTGGAAACGGTGGTCCCTTGAGTACTTGCACATCTTGCAGCAGCGCCTTAAGTGGACTGACCGGACGAGCCCCCCTCAAGTCGGTGATTTGGTGCTGATTAAGGATGCGAACCTGCCATCATTGAGATGGAGACGAGGACGGATCGTCAATTTGTACACGGGTCGGGATGGCACGCCTCGATCAGCAGAAGTCAAGGTGGGGGACTCGGTCCTCAAGAGAGCGGTCGCAACACTTTCTCGCCTTCCTATTGATTAGGGACAGGTTCGGGCCTGTCCGGGCGGGTGACTGTTTAATATTTATGCTTCGGAACGCACCTCCTCTTGTTGCGCGACTCGGAACGGAAACAGAACCGCAGCTGTCACTCGTATCGAAACAAGAGGAGAAATTGGAGGTTATTTTTTCTCGTCGGGAGAACAAACATGTCTGCTCAGGCATCGGGCCATTGATTGTAATTCGGTGTAACAATCGTCTAATACAGGTGTCGAGCCTGGTCGGAGTGTAAATCTACCACATCGTCGGGAAATAAGTAGATTCGTGTCAGCGGTTAAGTGATCCGTGTTGATTGGACATCGTCGTATCGGACGGCGACTCCACGTGTCGGCAGGCAGCACGCCGGCGACAGCGTCGGGCAGCGACAGTGAGATTCAATCCATATCCTACCCAAACTTGCTCCTATCCCGTATTCCTGCCTCGAATCGAGCTTTCGATTTCGCGTCTACGGCGACAAAGGTTAGTAACAATCACTCACTTTTCTCCCGTGCTGGCAAAAACCCAGCCCCTCAAGATTCCGCGCCGTTCGGTTGAGGCGTGGAATTAATCATGGTGCATTATGGTCATAATGATCAATATTCAGATACAAATGAATTTTTTGCCAAGAAGTGAATCAGTATGCTGGTCGTAACGTGTGGTTTTTGGACGCAGTAAAGAGGGTTTATGATAAGTGTGTACATAAAAAAAAAAAAAAGTCCATAATGACCCTCCTCATCCTCGGCATTTGATTTTCGACCACATCCTCGCCGGGTTAAGAAACCAAACATAGTATGGTATGTATATCCCGAAACTCAGTACAATAATGTAAAAAACTTGGCGTCCTAATTTTTTTTCGACCTTAGTTGCGGTTAAGGATGATTTACTCTAAACGCTGTTTTCAAAACATACATTCGTTCATCTATTACCTTTTTTGCTACCAGTACATTGTTTGAAACCATTCATATATACATAGGCTATTAAAGCTGTATCTTGGGCTACCGTTTTAGGGTTCTGTAAACAAAGGGTAAATCGGGACCCTATTACTAAGACTTCGTTCGTCTGTCTGTCCGTCTGTCTCCAGCCTGTATCTCATGAACCGTGATAGTTACACAATTGAATTTTTGACGGATGATGTTATTCTGTTGCTGCTATAATAAGAAATACTAAAAAAATAGAATAAAATATATATTTTCGTACGACTTGCTCAAAAAAGTGACATTCTATGACACAAAAAGCGAACATAACAATAGTCATTTTAATCTGTTAAAAACAGGGAAAGAAAATTGTACTGAATTTCATTCATCCTCTAGGAGGAGAATGTGATTTAAATTTGGAATACTTACCGAAATTTATACTGAACTACATCTGTGTTTACACCACTCAGTTTGTATATAAAGCATTATACATCTTTTTGAAAAAGGAATACGCATTTATAATGCAGTTATGATTATTAAATAAATTTACGAAAACCGACGAGGCCGTATGAGCTTGATGCCTTTGCTTTTCCGACAAAAAAATATTAGTCTAGGAATTTGCCGCGTTTTTGTTTTCTTCAAATAAATAAACGTAAAGTTTATTTTAATTTATTTTTATAAATAAGTTAATGTTCTAAAAAATACGTTACGATGTCAAATCAAAGCGACAGTGACAGTGAATTGTCGGATTCCATCAGAGCAAATGCTGCCGCAATTATAAATAATTTGCTTCCAACAAAATCCAAGGAAAACTATTTAAAAACTTATGAAAAAACGTGGAGAAGTGCGAAAGGGTTGTCAATTTCAGAATCAGTACTTCTTGTCTATATTGATTATTTATCCAAGACAAAGAATCCGAATTCACTTTGGTGCATATACTCAAAACTGAAAGCCACAATTAGCATCAAACATAGCATTGAAATAAATAGATTCACGAAATTACTGGCTTTTTTAAAAAGAAAATCAGAAGGGCATTGCGCAAAGAAGTCTAAAATTTTTACGACTCAAAATGTGGAAAAATTTCTTAATGAAGCTCCTGACGAAATTTTCTGGCCACAAAAGTAAGTATACATGATTTAACTATGAATATTTCGTATCTTAGTAATGGTAATTATTCTATATATTTACCTGTTTTTTATCTTTGTTACAGGTGGCCTTAAATTTTGGACTCAATGGTGCTTGCCGCGGATGTGAACTTGTAAACTTAAAGATGGAGGACGTTGAAAATCATTTCAATGAGTTGCTGCTGATAAATGTAAAGGAAACTACAACAAAGAAAAATCGGTCATTCATTGTACAAGGACAATATACTAAAATCATTCATAAATACCAAGCATTACGTCCCACCAATATGGAAAACAATAGATTTTTTATAAACTATCGGAATGGGAAATGTACTTGACAAGCCATCGGCAAAAATAAAATTAGCAGTATGCCAAAGGAAATTGCTAAATATTTAAAACTTAAAGATGTTGAACTCTACACCGGTCACTGCTTTAGAAGAACTTCGGCGACATTCTTGGCGGATTCAGGGGCGGATATTACGTCAATAAAAAGACACAGTGGTTGGAGTTCTGTTAGAGTAGCTGAGGGTTATATCGAAAGCTCAATGGCGAATAAAACCATATTAAGCAGTCAAATTAACAAAAATATAAAACTCAATCCATCAGAGCCACAACCATCAACTTCCGGCATCTTATTTTCGTCTGTAACTCACGATGCACCACCACCACTATCTCCGACGTATACTATCTACAATGAAACGCAAGTTCCTCAGACGCAAGAACAGAGAAATACTCAAATCAACATATCAACAATAAATGTACTAAACAAAAATGTAACTCTCTCTATCAATAATTGGACCAATGTTTCGAATGTTAACTTTTACTTTTAATTGTCATTATTTTTAATAAAGGCTTATCTCATATTATTATTGTGTTATTTTTTTCGCAAATGGTACGAAAAGTAGAGTATTTTCCTCGGTGATATAGGTGTCTTAGTCTTGGGTTAACTTCCATCCCTCGCTACACTCAGGACTCGTCTTAAATCCCTAGCTTCGCTCGTGATTTAAGTTTTTGACACCCTCGCTGCGCTCGGGAGTAAACCTTAAGTCCTTCGTTACGCTCGCGATTTAAATCGTCACCCGCGACAGAAGACACTGTTTTATCCCCTTGGTTAATAATCTACTATTAAGAGGGCTCCCATACAACAAACGCGATTTTTTTGCTCTTTGTTGCTCAAATTGATAACGGCAACAGGTAGACGCTTGAAATATTCACAGAATATTAAATTGTTTATTTACTTTAAAAATAAATTAAATTAATTGAAATCAAACAAATATTGAAGGGGGGCTCCCATACAACACACGTGATTTTTTTTGCTCATTTTTGCTCGATATTGTTAATGGCAACAGGTAGACGCTTGCATTATTCACATTATATTGAATTACATTATTAACTTTAAAAATAAATATATAAATTAATATAAAAGTAATATTTAAGTGGGCCTCAAATACAACAAACGTGATTTTTGTCGTTTTAATAAAATCTTTACATACTATAGATAATGGTACAGAACCCGACTCGCACTCGGCCGTTTTTTTTTACTGTTTCGTTTTCGGAAGATTTTCTTAGTAGCGACAAAAGGCCCTATGCAAATTTGAGTTATAAATTTGGACGATGATTTTGTCAGTATAAAAAGTCACCGTAGAATTATGAACGGTTGGTGAAGTATTAAGAAAATCAATATATATCACTGCAGCTTAAAATCAGACAGATTTTATCCACTTGTTATAGATTCTGTTTTAATACGTACGTACCCTGTTGCGGTGGTGTTGTGTTCGGGGCTGTGCTTCCGAAGCGAGAGGGCTTGGGTTCGAATCCCGACTGGGGAGAAAAAAATAATCCCCGCAGGTCTTGGATGTTTACATATTTATTACGTCACTCTTTCTGATTCCCGTGACACAGGGTATCCTAGTGGGCCAGAAGCAATGTTTGCGTATGTATGTAAATCTTATGTCAAACAGGACCGCTTCACTAAGCCTCCGCTGTCCGTCTGTGCGCCTGTCTGTCCATCAGTGGGCCCTATCTGATGCACCATAATAGGTAAAGTTGATAATTTCACAGAATATTTAATTCGGTTTTCGCTATAGCACCAAATGAACCACACGCATTTCAATAAATAAGAACCATATTTTACGGTTTTTGTCGTACGTTGGTACCGAATCCTACGTGTGTCCGACTTGCACTTGACCGTTTTAAGAAGATTAGTTAGTTTAGTTGTGTGTGACGCCTTTGGAACCGGTTGACTATCTATTCACGATGCGACGTTAATTAAAATGCGGGTCGTGTCTTTGAACTAAATTCTTATGTTAATGAATGGAACTTGGACGTTGAGTCTAACTCAATTCTGAGTTTTCATTGCTAATATATTTCAGAGATAACTTAAATTTCCGTCATTAGGTTCCGTGAGAGCAAATTTTATTCAATTCGGGTTTGTTCTACAAGGAAAAGATGACAAATACCATAGCAGCAAATTTTAACAGTTTAGTAGGTACATATTAGAGTTTTTAGTGTTTAGGCAAATTCTAATATTTATTTATTATTTATTTATTAACACAGTTAAATGCACAACATTACAGACAATGTCCAATTCATTGTACATATACAAATATACAAATAACAAATGTACACTTCCATTTAAATCATAATAAATTATAGTATTTTACATGTCAGTTCAAAAAAAAAAAATATCAATAATAATAACGATAATTCAATGATAAAAATGTCATTGCAGTCATTTCGAATTATACCTTAATTATATAACACAACCCTGTCATACATTCTCCTCGCAGAACCTTCCACATTCTCGCACAATATGCCTCCATGCATCATCAAACAGATCAGTCAGTGGTGCTGCAGCCAACAGAGCGTTGAGACTGTCCCGTGCCCTCACCAGCGGAGACTGCTGGCGCGCCACCGTGCGATGCGCGCCGCACGCTAATAGCCGCCGGTACCTGCGCGCGCGTAGATATTTGTCGGGCACGAATAGCGCGCATACGGCACCGACAAGCGCGACACAGTCACTGTCGCCTAGCAACAATCGACACACAGTCAGAAGCTGCTCGGTATTACGTCTAACCTCTAGTGAGTTCTATCCGAGCATACCCAATATGAAAGCGGATGGATAAAGGTAAGGATAGTATCCAAATTTCCTCTTATAAAGGTATCGTAGGAAAGCTTTGTGTACCTTCTCGAGCAAAAGTATGTAAGAGCTTTCGTGCGGGTTCCAAACAACTGAGCTAGATTCAAGTTTGGTTCTCACTAGGGCCGTGTATAGAAGCTGGACCACACCCAGATTCCGGAAATCCTTACTATTTCGTATCACGAACCCCAATCTTTTAAAGCATTCCTTGGCTAAAGTGCTCATGTGCTCATGGAATGTAAGTTTGGGGTCGAACGTAACACCGAGGTCCTTAACCTCTGGAATGTCCCTGCACAGCGAATTCCGTGGACCCTAACGCGTCCAAGGTTCTGGCGAAAATAAACTTTCAATCGACTTGCGTTAGGAATTTGATAAGTTTGTTAGGTTATTTTATTTGTTTCCTAACATGTTATGTACCATAATAAAGTTTATGAAATTACCTATCTTGTGATGTATAGTACTCACATGTGATAATAAAGTTGATAAGGCTTTTCATCGATTGTTTGCAGAATCCATTATTTGACACCGACACCTCTAATTATATTTCGTTCTTACTGGCCAAACACAAAACTTACACTATTTTTCATTTTTCACATCACCACTATTAATTTCTCCAGCGATAAGATGTATTATTTTATTACAAAACACAGTAATTACTTCACAATAAATAAATATTGACAAACATAAAATGTAAGTCTGCGGCCGGTCGCCTGCCCAAAATGGCGACGGGGCTTGGTATTTTATTTATTTGATCTGATTTGGCTGTCTCAATGTCAGTTCCAATCATATCACACGTTTGCCAACTAAACTACTTATAATCTAAGACTACTTCCGGGAACTTTCTGAAACTTGGTGAATATTCAAAAAACGTCGAAGTTTGCAATACTTTCTATGCGCTTATGCAGCGCATAGGACGCTAGCCGCCCAAAAAAGTTATGCGCTTATGTAGCGCATAGGACGTTTGACGGGTTAATCGAATACACTCGAGTCAAAGACTCCGTACCGAGTGCATACGTCGCGCTTATAGGCTGAGAAGAGCGCGTAAATGACATAACATAACACTTGGCATTATTAAATAGGAGTTTGTTGTTCACACTCCACCTAAGAACCGCGTCTAGATCATCCTGCAGCAAATTACAATCATCCTCTGAACTCACGGGAAGTATCAGTTTCAGATCGTCCGCATATAGAAGGCAATTGGCGTATTTCAGCTCTAATTCCAGGTCATTTATCATAATGATAAATAACAACGGACCCAGAATAGACCCTTGGCTAACGCCCGACCGTGTATGGTACGGTTGGGACTCAAAGCAGCCGTGTCGCATATATTGCTGGCGGTTCCTGAGGTAGTCAGCTAAGAAAACCAACAGCCGTGGGGCAAAACCAATGGCACACAACTTCTTCATTAGGACGTCGTTATCGACTCTGTCGAACGCCTTACGGAAGTCCATATAGGCGACGTCCACCTGACATCCCATGTCCATGCACTCAGACACAATCTCGACTAGCGTCAGCAAGTTGGTGTTTACTGAGCGGCGACTTCTGAATCCGTGTTGTGAGTCAGTCAGATAAGGCGCAATCTGCGAACTGATTTTGCCATATATGATCGACTCGAACAGTTTTGCCAAAGAACTCAGGATCGCAATAGGCCGATATTGATCAACGGAGGCAATGTCACTTGTCTTGGGGATAGGACTGACTCGAGAAAGCTTCCAGCTGGTGGGGTACTTACCTTGTTCTAGAGCAATATTGAATATCCGACCCAAAGGTAAAACCAGCTGATCGCTGTAGACCTTCAAAAAGTAGGGAGGGACGTTGTCCGGTCCAATTGCGCTCCTTGGCCGTAGCTGCTTCAGTCCTTCCAATATGTCCCTACGGGAGATATGAGAAACTTGTATGTAATTAGCAGAGCACGTGCCATCAGAACTGTTTACCAGATCCGGATCGAGCACTGGCTCATCAGGGAGGAAAACGTCTGAGAAGTAGTGTGCAAATGCGGCTGCTGCTTCTTCACCAGCACATTCCCGTCCCCGATGCGTGACCCGAGGTTCGAAACCACCCTTCGATCGTAGGCCACTCACGTGTTTCCAAAATGCGCGCGGATTATGTCTTATATTGCTTTCTATAGTACTCATGTGGTTGGCGTAGGCAGTATCTATGCGACACTTGAGGTTAGCTCTCAGCTTGCTGAATGAGTCGTAGTCAGTCGGCCTCTTCCACGTTTTCCAATTACGGTGGAGCTTTGCCTTCGTGGCCAGGTCCCTTATGATATCACCAGTGAACCACACTGGGTATCTCCTAGTAGGCTGGGTTGGTCTGGTCTTCTTCGGGATGGAGTTGTTGAAGACTTCGTAAATGGTATCGTAGAAGCGACCGACTGCCGTCTCAACATCAGTGGCTTCGAGAACACCGTCCCAGGAAACGCCACTCATGAGTTCGTACATGACTGCGTGGTTGCCCTTGGCAAAGTTCCAGTCATTGCGGCCACCAATGTTGCTGGGATCCAAGCGGCCGGATCGCTGGTCGGCGGCCCGCGCACGCAACACGGGCACAATGACGTCGAGAGGCGGGTGGTAGGCGTCAGTGCGTAGCACCAGGCTTCCTGTCACGAAAGCGCGCACAGTTACGTCACGCACGCTCTCCGGCAGCAACACCACATCAAGCACGCCACCATGATCATTCATCACTTCATTCGTCTCATACATGCCACAGACAGATAGAAAATAACAATAATAATTAAGGATGTCAACTGATGTACTATTCATATTAAGATCTCCTAGAATAATTAAGGTACCGGTTATCCGGGCCACATTTTCCTCAGTCTTATCGAACCACTTCATGTACTCGGCATCCTTTTCTTTTTGCGTGATTATTTTCATTTTCACCTTCTTGCTGGGATCGATGTACACTACACAGACTGTAAGTAGCGTACCATCAACAGTAAGTGTCGCCCAGAGGTCTTCTCCATGTTCCGTTTCCAGATCCCGGCGCCGTCTCAGTGAGATGCCAGGGCGGGCGGCGAGCAGCACGCCTCCGCACGGGGTGGCGTGGTCACGGCGCAGCACGCTCCAGCCGCCCGCCGTAACCTCGGCATCTCCAACCGAGGAATCCAGGAAGGTTTCGGTAGCGGCAACAAGATGAGAGTCCAGCAGCAACAAACTTTGCCGCCAGAACTGTACCCTGGTTTTAATACCGCGGACATTCTGGTATTTTATGTCCAGGTACCTATTGGGGCATGAAGTGCGTGGGTTTGTTTTTGCCTGTTCTGAATATCTCCATGTATTTGCGAAAGGGCAGCCACTCCCTAACACGGGCATTCTCGGGCTACACACTTATGGAGAAGCAGGTGTCAAAGAGAGCCTCCGGGACTCCTATCTTAAAATACTTATATTTTCCCTTTGTAGGCAATTCTTCCACCATGCTATCCTTTGGCGAACACAACTCCTTCACATACTTCGACACTTCTTCCAGGCCTGATATCATATTGTATAGGTGGAAGAACCGTTGTCGTTCCACCGCCCGAAGAGTTGTTGTGCTGGGTCCCGCTGTACATCGCAACGATCTGGGCTTCTTCGGTTTCATCACAACTTCAGTCCAACCGTTTTTTGGATGAATACAATATTAGGTCCTTACATATGAAATTGGCGTTTTGCATGGGAGGAACATAAAGTTGTTTATTTTTAAATATAATATATTTATTTAATCAAAGTATGTACCATTGCTATCTATACACTTTTGTCATCTCATAGGTAATTCTTCGATCCCTTTACTAAAAAGCAAACTATACATATATTACCAAAATGTACGCGGGCTGCGTACAAAATGTCACACTCTGTTCAATAACATACTACAGAACAACTTCGATGTTATTGCGATCACAGAAACGTGGCTACATGCAGGTATACTAGACTCTGAACTGTGTGACCAAAGATACGAGGTTTTCCGTTGTGATCGGAACACTACTATGACAAACAAACAAACTGGCGGTGGAGTTATGATTTGTATAAAACGCGATCTATGCGCTTACGTTAGGAAGGAATGGGGATGCTCTCCCACTGACACTATCTGGATCACAATACCGGGTAAGAACCTTAACTCCACTTCTGATCTTCATATAGCGGTAGCATACATACGAAGTGACTGTACGAACCTACAGATTCAAGCCCAAGACATAAACTCATTTTTATCCAAAGCAACGTTGGCAGTCACTAATAATACGGACAGCTCTTTCCTTTTGTTAGGTGATTTCAATCTTCCGTGTATACAATGGAGTAGCAACGGCCCCCTAGTACAAAAAAAGGACCGGTGGAAATACAGAACTTAGCTACAGATCTACTGGATGAGTTTGGTCTGTTAGGTCTTACACAATTCAATTATCTTAAAAACACTAGCAATAACGTGTTGGACTAGCCTTTTCAAGCTTTCCGGTGGATTTGGCGGAAGTAGAATATCCACTATCTAAACCGGATACTTTCCACCATGTATTTAGCATAGACGCTTCCGATATTACCGTTAAACCACTGAAAGCTAGACCATTCCTTAAACTTCAATTCAACAGAGCTGATTACGACGGCATACTTGAAGCTCTTAATCTGGTAGACTGGGAGTCAGCACTAAGCGGTAACACGGTAGACGAAGCCGTCAAAGTTTTCTACGAACACCTGCGGAGTAGCATAAACCAATACGTCCCTAAAGTTCTAAAACACAAACGCAATACCTATCCAATATGGTACAGTCGACCTCTGATCAAGATCTCCCGCGAAAAGCTTAAAGTACACGCTCGCTGGAAGCGGTTCCGGAACCCTCTTGACTACGCTGAGTTTTCCCTACTTAGAAAGAGGCAGCATAAGATACACTCGGAATGTTTCGTTGACAACATACGACAAATGGAATTAAAAATTAAAGAATCGCCAAAACATTTCTGGTCATACATAAAATCTAAACGTTCAGGCTCCTCTTACCCAAAGTTTATCACTCACGGAGAAAAAAAGTACACCGAGGGAGGGAGTATTTGCGAGGCCTTCAATAGCTTCTTCCAGAGTGTTTTTATCCCGCCGGCCGATGAATATCCTAACATAGAGTTACCACCATCACAGTCTGGTGTCACTTTCGATGTTCACTCAATCACGCTCACTGACAATCAAGTCCTAGAAGCTCTTAAACAACTTGATTGCAACAAAGGTTCAGGGAGTGACAACCTACCTCCGTCCTTTATCTCTCGTAGCCGCCAAGCGCTACACCGGCCTCTGACTATTCTATATAATCGATCATTAAAGGAAGGATTTTTCCCGAGCGCTTGGAAAACCGCACTTATCGTGCCTATACACAAAAAGAACTCTAAATTAAAGGTCGAAAACTACCGGCCCATATCTATCCTGAATATATTTTCCAAAATATTAGAAAAATTAGTATACGACACTTTCTATCTTTGTTTATCAAAAGGAATACCCGCCGAACAGCACGGCTTCCTCCGAGGCCGGTCTACTACCACGAATCTCGCTCTGTTCACGAACTTCTGCCTTAATTCAATGGAAAAACGTTGGCAGGTTGATGTGATCTACACTGACTTCGAAAAGGCCTTTGATCGTGTGGATCACACCATCCTGCTGCGCAAATTGGAACACCTAGGAATTCACGGGGACCTACTGCGCTGGATACAATCATACCTCACCAAAAGGTCACAGGCGGTTGTGGTTGGTGGGTTCAGATCAAACTTCGTGGATATATCATCTGGTGTCCCACAAGGATCCCACTTGGGGCCCCTCTTGTACAACTCTTATCTATACGACATTTACACCTGCTTTAGTAGTGCGTCCTTTCTTATGTACGCAGACGATACAAAAATATTTATGGATATCAAGGGACCGACGGACTGTGCTTACCTTCAAAATGACCTAAACACATTATCAAAATACTACATCACTAATAGAATTAAAGTTAATACCATGAAATGCCAATTAATATCCTTTTCACGGAAAACCAGTCCCTTGCACTTCTCATACACAATCCAGGATCAGCGTATTGAACGTGTTCAACTAGTGCGTGATCTTGGCGTACACCTGGATCACCAATTAAATATGAACGAGCATGTAGATATCATCACCAGGAAAGCCTACAAAAACTTAGGGTTTGTACTGCGCACCTGCCAACCTTTTAGGGATATATCTTGCATAAAAAAGGTGTTCTTCGCATATGTACGTAGTATACTTGAATATGCTTCAAGTATTTGGAATCCCCACTACATCACACACCAGCAAAATCTTGAAAAAATTCAATCCAAATTCCTCAAATACCTTACCTATAAGAGTAACGCATATATCGATGGCTATGAGGAGAGCTGCTCGCGACACAGGATACCGAGTCTTACGGCGCGCCGCACACTCGCCGACATGTCTCTGCTGTACGACTTGGCGCACGCACACGTGGACTGCCCCGCGCTAGTGAGCCAGCTGCCGCTGTGCACGCCGCGCCGCCGCACCAGACATACAGCTAACTCACTATTCCACCATCCGGCACATCGTACCAATTACGCCAACAATTCTGTCCTCACTCGAATAGCTAGAACCTACAATAAAACTTTCTCCGACATTGACGTATACCATCATTCCAAAAGTATTTTTAAACATAAAATTCTTGACACTCTCTGCGGATAACAAAATATAACAATACAGTTTCAATCATAGCTATACACCACCCTTCACATACACACACACTCACATTGCATTCACACCAACCCCCTCTCAATAATACACAAAACATAGTTCCGAATAAATAACCTATCTATTTTACTAACCCCATAATTTTAGGAGTCTTGAATTAAGTAATTTATGGAAACCTATAATTGGCTGTAGTAAATAAGTAATTTAATTAAGATAATTAAACTGTAACGCTGTTGGTTTTCTGAATAAATAAAAATATAATAAAAATAAAATAAAAAAAACATTCGGACGGGAATCAATAAAATCTTTGAAAGCGGTTTGGACTGCCCCATCGGAGTTGAATTTTTTCCCTTTCAAGAAGTAATATCCAAATTTCGAAAAAAATGGTAATCTGTTGGAACAATGTCCGGAGAGTTCGGTGGATGTCTTAGACATTCCAATTGAAGCTCCTCTAATATGGTAGCCGTCTGTTGTGCAGTGTCCAGTCTAGCGTAATCATGAAGCAGCAGTGGCCTAGAGCGATTGACCAGCCTCGGTTGTTTAGCAGCTAGCTTTTCCATCATGATTTGCAGTTGCTGACAATAGATCTGAGAGATCTGCCGTATTCGTTTGGCCAGATTTAAGAAAGCTGTAGTGAACGACACCAGCACTAGTCCACCAAACGCTCACATGTAACTTTTTTGGAGTCAATTTTCGCTTGGGGTATGGTTTGGCTGGTTCGGCAGGGTTCAGCCATTGCGATGAGCGCTTCCGATTATCGTACAGGATCCACTTTTCATCACAGGTAATGATTCGATTTAAAATCCTTTCATTATTGGGCCAGGTGAGTATGCGTCGCAGCAGTCAACACGCATTTGTTGATTTGCTTCACTCAGTTCGTGAGGTATCCACCTTTTAAGCTTTTTCGCCTTCCCAATTTGCTTCAAGTGGATTAAAACAGTTTTATCACTAACACCGCAGCCTGAAGCTAACTCGAACGTGGTTTGCGATGGATCCGCTTCCACAATAGCCTTAAATTCTTCATTATCAACTTTGGTCTCCGGCCGTCCACGGGGCTTGCTCTGCAGTTCGAAATTTCCAGAACGAAAACGTTGGAACCAAAAACGCACTGTGTTTTCTATTGCGGCACAGTCGCCACACACATCATTAATCTTTAGAGCCTTTTCTGCAGCACTGGTGCCACGGTAGAACTCATAGTCGTAAATAACGCGATATTTCAAGTTTACCATTTCGTAAGCTGTGACGCAAGAAAAAAAACAATTGAGGAAAAAACAAATGAATTATAATTTTAGAAACACAAACACATGAGTAAATAGCTGTATAAATTTTAATTTGGAATTCCTAACCATAGAGGAGATATGATGAAATGATTGAGATCAAAGTGCCAGCCAGTACGGTGAAACGCCAATTTCATATGTAAGGACCTAATATAAGAAACTGCTGCTGGTATGTATTGGCCAAATTGTTCTGGGCACTGTCATTTTGCGAGCAAGAGACAAGACAGCAAGGCCTGCATTAATAACTCTGAAAGCTATCTTGAGTGCGTTAAAATTACAGGTTCTGTATGGGGAAACCGTCCTCCTGTTATATCTGAGTCAACTCTCAGAGCTTAGAACAGGCCTTTGACTTTTGAATTCTTCCGTCAAATTTTGAAATATTAGTAAAACATAATTGTTTGAGGTTCGGTCACTGAGAAGAAAAAAGAACTCTTTTCGGAACACTTCGTTGTCAATTTTTCTGTCCGTCTTGATAGACTCAAATTTTTTCAAGAACGCATGGAGGTATCATATTGAAAGTATTATGAATAGAACAAATCGGTGGTTTCTTTATTTATTAATCATTCAAAAAAAATACAAGTATCATGCACTATTACAAATTAATAATAATATTCTATCAACAATGAAATAATATATCTATATGTCAAAAACTAACTAAACAACCCGCTCCAGGCAGCGTTACCCCGCTGCACGGCCAAGGAAATCCTCTGCATGAGAAATGCCCCGGAGCGGTGGTCAAAACCTCTGTCTCTGAGGCGTCGGCACAACTCTTTCACAAATTGTCTGCCTTGTATCCCCCACACTCCAGTCGTCTCGACAGCAAGCGGCACGAAAATGTAGCTGTTAGCTAGAGCGGTTTCTTGAAGTTGTGAAAAAATCAAACTTATAAGTCAACGCATTCTAA
Source organism: Argyresthia goedartella (assembly GCA_949825045.1). Lineage (NCBI taxonomy): Eukaryota > Metazoa > Arthropoda > Insecta > Lepidoptera > Argyresthiidae > Argyresthia > Argyresthia goedartella. The sequence goes on from OX463833.1 coordinate 8,357,606, forward strand.
AGAAACCGCCATTTATGTCTTTATTTTTCTGAAATTGCTTGAAATTCGGAAGAGAATCAAAACCTCTAAGGTTTCCGTTGACTATTATCATGGCATGAAGTATGGTCTTATAAAGGGAAAATGCAAAAACAGTTCATTTGTAATTCTTTTTCAAAATAAAACGTTATTTGTGCGGAAGCTTTGGTGCACGAGTGCGACTCTCATTTAGCTGATATTTAAGTATCGGACTTCGCCCCCAATACCCCTACATTTCCCCCCAAACGTCTCCATCGCACACAGGGGGGTACTATTGCCTTTGAGAAACCTAATCTAACATTGCGACATTCCAGAGGCGTTTCAACTGAAAAATCTTAATAAAATAGATGCAGCCCATTAAGATCCCCACCGAGGTGGACAGGCTTTAACCCGGATTCGAGTAAGATTAAGACATCAGTCTTTGTCTCAGGCTCGCTCAGTGAGGATTAATGAAGGGGCTAGTGGCCAACCTCATAATTTTAGGTTTCAACTAAACTTATAATCACCAAGTAAAAAAACACCTTAAGTTCAACCCCGGACGGGATGCGACGAAGTCTCATAACATGATAAGACCTCATCAAAACATTTGCTGCACGGAACCACAAACTAAAACGTAATCTGTCTATATATAAATATTTTTTCAAAAGTGCGAAAAATGCTGTCGGATGTTAATGTGTTAGTTTTATTCATAATTTATTACCACATCCTATCTTATTATATACTTTTCACATTTCCTTATTGCGTACATTTTTTGCTATATTTTTCTAAAATTATGGCCTTGAAGCTAAATGATGAGCTATTGTGATTTACTTTATGTTAGGTATGTTTAGTTTTGACGCCTTAAGAATTGAACATATTATCTGAATCTCTGAGGGGCTATCAATGCAGCTAATTATGCGTGTAATGTATGCGTAGTGCTATTAGTTATTCTGTGGTATGCAGACATACCTATTTGACTAACTCAGATCAATTGGCACTGGATCTGCCATCTACCCAAAAGTAATTTATTTGATAATTCATAAATCCTTAATTATTAGACAATTACGGATATTTATAAACACGTGGTCACGTACAACTTAAAATTTTACACGTTGCTACACTGGATCACTAAAGTGGAATAAGAGCAAAGAAACTCCCACAGGTTTAAAGATCTCTTTCTCGTACCTTATCTACTCCATGCCGGAATACAAGTGTTAAGTCTAGTAATAGTATGCATTTGTTTTGGCGAGAATGGGATACTTTCAGAGCAGGCTTTTTAAAAACCAAACAGATGGCGTTGTGTAGGCTTTACATTCTTTTCCATTGGCGTATGAATAAAGTGGTAAATATGGGCAGATGACACCCAAATAAAGCAAAAAAATATTATTTATAACAAAACGTGTCATGTTCTTAAATATTATTCCAATATTTTTTAAGTTTATGCTTCATAACCGCTTAATTGTCTTACGGTCTTCAAAGACCAGTTTTCTAAACATCACATTTGTTTATGTTCTTTACAGACCAGCAGGCAAGTCGCGTATTTAGGAATTAATTTCTCGCAACAAGGAGCGGTGTGAAAAAGAGAGTAATATTAATTCGTTACGTAAAGAAACGGGATAGATACAAAAAATTCAGACCATATTCAATCCTAGGTTAAAGTCAAGGAACGTAACGTCTAAAGCGGCACTTGCAAGCGGTACTTGCTGAATCGCTCGTTGATTGCTGCACTGTCAAGTGTTTTGTGGTGAAAATTATTTTATATTTCGTAATAAAAGGATATAATTGTAAGTAATTAGCAATTATAATTACTCCTGAATGTTGTCACCAAGAAACTTAATACATTTTCTCACGCACTATTTTATTATTCTTCTTATTCTTCTTATTCTTCTTATTCTTCTTATTCTTCTTATTCTTCTTATTCTTCTTATTCTTCTTATTCTTCTTATTCTTCTTATTCTTCTATTTATGCTGCGCAAATTTGTGGACGTTGCCTCATTATTGACTGCATATCATGGATTCGTAGTTTCTACAGTCCGATATGGCATAATGTTCTGGGGTAACGAAGTCAGCAAGGACAGTGCTTTAAAAGCCCAAAAAAAATGTATAAGGGCTATTTTCTCACTAAAATGAACACACATCTGTAAAACATTTTTCGAGCACCATTAGCTCTTAAATTTGCCATCATTATTTATTTTTGAAATAATAATGTTTATCAAAACAAATCCTCAACTATTTCACAACTTAAACAGCCGCCGCAACAATAAAAAAAATACGTGCTCCTATCCACAAAACAGCACTGTTCAACAGCAGTGTTGTCGGTATGGCTTTAAAAATATATAATAGGGTTCCGGCTCCTATTATGAATAAAGATAACCCGAATCTTTCCAAACATAAATTGAAGAACTACTTATATAGCTGCCGAGGCTTTTTACTCCATAGAGGAATATTTGAGACGATAAAAATCTAATATTTTCCCAACAATAAAAACATTTTATTACTATTTTATTATATCATTTTATTCCGCGTACGGTGTTGCACGCGTATTGTTTGTATTGCATATTTACCTCATTCATTGTGTGCCAAAGGAAAATAACAGTTGGGCCTCCACAACGCCATCAGTTGGATTTTGACAAAGGCCTGCTCTGAAAGTATCCCAATATTGTATATCTTTAAGTGTCGCCGCAGTAGGTAATTAAATACTTTTGAGTAGTATTCATTCAAAAGGCGGTTCCAATCCTAATTGCTCTGCGGTGACTAATGATGCTCCTTTTTGAATTGTGCTTGAGGTTGGCTCAGTAACCTCATGGTTAACATGAATATTATATGTATCGACAAAGTGAGCTTATCGAGCAATTATGTGAAAACAATCAAGTGTCGCTTAGTTTTTCGATACTCCAATTTATTTGCTTTGATTGGATTCCTATTTCACCAACAAATTAGTTTTTAACTTTTAATTTTGGTGGGGTGTTTGAGCGATTTTCATTAATTGCCTAAGAATTATTTCGAATGAAAAACAGTATCGTGAAGCCATATTCGAGCGGGTTGATAGGGACTAAGCTCTGATATAAGATAAATAAAATATATAAATAGCCTTTATTCTACCACAATCATTACAAAATTATTTATTATTTATTGAATTGCAATTACGATTTATGTTTATTTTTTGCATACCATATCGCTAGTATTAATAACATATCATTATACATCATCATACTAAGCCCACATTGACCCACTGCTAGGCATAGGCCTCTTCTCTAAAGCACGAATCTCCCCGGTCCTGTGCCAATTGCACCCAGTGGGATCCCGACGACTTAATTATATCATCGGACCATCGGGCTGATGGTCAGCACACTGGCCTTATCACTCCCCGTGGTCACCACTCTGTGACTTCTTTGTTCCACCGTCCGTCTTCCCGTCAAGTATTCCGCACATCGCCATTTCAAAATAAATAAAATATAGTTAATACTTAATATTATTTATGAAGTTGTGGAAGTCGCTATTTTAGCGTAGGCCGTTTCTCTCCATTTGTGTCTGTCTAGAGACAGACGAGCTAGAGCTCGTCTTCTCTAGTCTGCTCGACTCATCTCCTTGGAAACATCCTCCCACTGTTTTCTCTCCCACTGTCTCTTACCATCTCTGGGTTACCCATTCCAGTATTCCGAGCCCATCTATCTTCTGCAAACATTTCCGGGGATCATGTCATATACTGGGAGGGATCACTATGTCATACAAATTACTTTAAATTTTAATATCAATGTTGCAATTTTTCATTATCTCTTTCAAGCTCCCGTGTAACGGTTGTATCTGACTAAGGATCTGTTCTAAATAAAGAGTCAAATAAATCACCGGATAATATTATTTGGAGAAGGATAGTTCAGGGTCGTGAATTTTCGGCATTGCTGATTGAACGTATTACACACAAAAGTGACTCGCCGAGTGGTTTGGGTCTTCAATTTCAGCTTTCAGTCGTTAATGAGGGGCAGGTCTCCGACTCGACTGCGGTGACTTGGTCCAAGTGGCTTGTAGATCGTAGGTTAGCCGAGAGCTGGGCATTTAGCCCAAAGGTTTGGAAATTTGCCATCACGGGCTTAGTAATTGGCAATCAAGGACTTGGACCCCGTAGATTGGGGAAAACAGTATGTAGATTAGTAGATTTTACACACAAACAATGGCAACTCCTTTTAGCTCAGACCTCAGATATAGATTTTCTTGCAGACTTTAAAGAAGAATGACCGTGTCGTTCAGAACCCATCTCCAGAATGACCTCGTGACAAAAAAAAACAAAAAAATCTGAGCTAAAGTTATTTAAAATTAGAAAATATATACTTTTAACAAAAAAAATTGACAGATAAAACTCAAAACAAGATTCTACTACAATATAAATACAAACTAAACTTCGACTTAAAAATTAATAAAAGTACTCCCCGTTAATTTTTACTCCTTTTATATCCATTACCATTGCTGTGGGGTTTTCCTCGCTGGCAGTATATTATTAAATAGGGTTCTAAGAGGTTTTTATATCGGTTCTGATATAAACTTGAGCAATTCGTTGGTTTTGTAGTCTTCCCGGGTGTTTTATCTTTATTTTGTGTTTTAATTAAGAAGTCGATTTCGGCATATAGCATTTCGGGTATGAAGTCATAATTGTTTCTTTCTTCTGCATTAAATGATTCGTAGTGTGTTGTTTATATGGAGTTTAATTTTTCGCAGATATTAGTGGCTTTTTCTATTATTTCTAGTCCTTGTGATATATTTTTTCTTTCTTATCTATTTCGATGATGTTATTAGCTCCTTGTTTGCCTTTTTTATAGTTCCTGCTTTTGTAATCTATGTCTTACGGTTTTCTTTCTATGAGCTTTAGTATTGCTTAATATCTCTCTGTTTATGTCTTTGCTTTTTTGTGTAATTCTTATATTGACTCCTTTGTTTCTTTTTTCAGTGTATAGTTGTTTTGATTCTTCTAGCATATTTTTTTCGTTTTTGTCGTGTTATTGGCAGTTGGGTTAGCGGCCATTATATCCTCAAAATTGTTGTATTGAGGCTGCACGTCAATTGCATTTGTAAAATGTTACATCAAGTATTTTCCGCCCTCTTTCTGTTTATATAAGTCTCTCGTATTTAACTTTTGAATATGAAAAGGTTTTTTTACTTTTCCTGTATGTATTTTACACCTTATTATTCTGCGGTCCGTGTTGAAGTTTAGATGATGTATTTTATCGAAATTAATTAGCCACTGTAGTGTAAGTGTAAGTTTGTGAAAATATAGCATATTTTTGGTGATTCACAAATCCATTTTCTGTTTGGTCCTATTTTGAACGTATAATTTGTGAATTTCAGGTTCTTCTCGAGAGAAAATTCTAGAAGTCTTTTACTATGTGCTGTTATTTTTACATACGAGTATTTTCTGAATGATGATTCTTAGCCTTAGTGTAGTCTTCCAATCTGGGCATTAAAGTATTTTGTTATTTTTTTTCCGACTCTCCGTACAAACTCTATTTCAGATTTGTGTAGCCCTACATCGAGATTTCCTTTGATAACTCCGATAATAATTGTCTCTAGATCTCTGTGTGTGTTATGTTCTTCTGCTAGTCCAAACAAAATCAGGTTTCGGTTTCGTATTTCTCTATCCATAAAGTCCACCTTTCTTCTTGTTTTTCATTTTGGTTTCTGAGCGACTCTACATCCTCAATAGTCTTATCAAATTTTTAATTTATGTTGCTGTAAATGTTAGTTTCCAGGTTATCAAACTTTGAATTAATATCATCCAGCTTCAATTAAAATTTATTGATTGCAGTCAAGACTTGCTCCATAATTATCTTTATTTCTTTAATGATCTCTACAATATTGCTGTGAATCGTGGGCTAAATCCCTCCCTTTTTTTTCTGTTTCAATAACATAGTTATTTTTGATTATGGTATTTTCGCTGCGTTGTGGTACTGCTATTCTTCAATAGATGGCGCCAGCGTTTGTAAATAGTTTTGTTTATCTATTGGTTACTAGGTGTCACTGATGTGTAATGGTTATGATTATTGTCGAGCAATTTTGAGGTTATAATTTATTTTATTTTTATCTATCTAATTAGTGCTCATATTCGCCTCAGACATTTGTAAATGTTCTTAGTGTATAGTTCCGATCACCTGTACGCTTATAGCTTTTGATTTCTTGTCTAGTAAAATGTAACCATCACTTCACAGTGTTGATTTGATTTTTCTGTAATTAGCACTGGAAAATCTTTTCGTATTTTTATTTCGGTATGTGTTTATTTTTACATGTTCACTTTCTTGTTTATCGGTATATTATCACTTTGGTATCATTTAAAATGCAAATAAATAAATTTAAACAATGAGCTGTTAAGCTTACGCCTACCTTACATCTCTGAAGCTCAAAGTTCTGATATAATAAGATTCGAAGTGAAAGTTGTTTAAAATAATGTCCCTAATAACGCTTTAAAACATGACTACACTTTTCTGTTATATCCCGTAAAGCCTCATTACGCGAAATTCCGGAAATTATTTCTGTGTGTCGGTCGATGGAAGTGGAAATGAATTTTAAACTCGGTTTCCTTCACAACTTTCTATTGCTACAGAAAGACATTTGTCATACCTTTATTTGATTAACTTGCTTCCTTGAATTTTCTTGATTTAATTTGACGATTATTCTGTTTCCATTGTTTTTTATCAAAATGTATTTCCAAATCGGTTTGAATGATAAATCTTGGGCTGTCTCAGAAACCTTAATGCGCTACATTACTCGTGGACTGACTAAACTACTCTGTAACACTTGTATATCTGTTAGTGTCTGCTACACTATGCCGAAATTACACAACCAAAGTTCTGAAGCTGAATTAGACACAGAATCACTATACACGGGGAAATTACGCGACAGACTGTATAGAGATTAGAGATGCGTTGCCTACCGTCGAGTAAGTCCAACCGAAGTAAGATTGTATTCCAAAAAGAGACGTTATATCGACAAGTGTTTTGCTGGTAATTAATAGTAGCTTGTTATGGAATGGAGGTAAGTCATCAATTGCACCCGAGATATCTAAGCGCATGAGCAAGCGAGATTATTTATGGTTCGAGAATGTAATTGATCACTTACACCCTAGTGCAGTGCAGCAAAAAAATAAAAATCCAACAACGTTTACAACCAGATTTGCGTGGCACTATTTTTTTTTTCATGCGATTTACTTGCTGGCCAGTGCGGTCGTTTTAAAAAGAATACCAATTTATTGTGGCACTTCAAAGCGTCTTCGGGTCTTATCCCAAACAAAAACAAAGAATGAGCCTCATTCGATTTTCAAATTGACGTACCTACCTAGGGTTTTAAATCGCATTAACCACCTACATATCGAGTTGAATCCAATTTATTTTCAGGACATTAGTGAAGAAAAACAGCAATACAGGCATAGTCACGCTGATATTGGGTCCCTTAATTTCGATATAGTCTGTTTTGACATTTACAGTGAGTTATAGTCATATTTTAAAGTGTTACAGAAAGATGTAGTCGTACTTCATAATTTCTTTTATCTACACACGTATCATAAACCCTCTTTACTGCGTCTAAAAACCGCACGTTAAGACCAGCATAATGTAAAACTATTTGGTCAAAACTCATGCCTTATCTGAAAATTTGTCAAATTATGGCATTCAAATTTTTCGCCGACGCCCGCCTGCGTGCCGCCCCTAGTTTTTCTGTGTCTACAGAACAAGCTAAACAACTGCAGAGCAATGATCAACGCCACAATGCCGGTCAAACTTGCGGTTCCTGAACACATCAAAGAGAGCTTATGATATGTGTGTAGATAAACTAGTGTATGTAACTGTACATAATTAGGCATTAAAACTCTCAAGTGATATGCCCTCCATTATATAGCAGCCACATAAACTACTATATTGCACTAAAATAATTAAATTAACAAGATATACATTAAAATATTGTACAAAGGCGAGCTTGTCTCTATCAAGAGATATCTTCCAGAAAACCATGTCAGGATGAGATAGGTTAATCGCAAAACATGGGCAGGCCTAGGTGTACAACATTTTTTTTTAATCAAACAAATCATACTTCTACTTTTACTATGAATGCAAAGTTATTTTTCACCATACAAATGAGTTGGCTCAAAACATTGAAGATGTCAGTACTAAAATAAAGTAGCTCCGACGACAATAATGATAGCCCTAACAACCATCTTATAGTAGTTTATGTGACTGCTACTTAATGGAGGGCATTAATACTCGAGAGTGGGAGATATTATTCATAATAATATCACTCGAGAGTTTTCGGTGTCGGCGTTTGAAATTTGAATGTCATAATATGACAAATTTCAGTACATTATGGTCATAATTTATCAATATTCAGATAAGAAATGAGTTTTTACCAAGAAGTTTATCATTATGCTGATCGTAACGTGCGGTTTTTGGACGCAGTAAAGAGGGTTTATGATACGTGTTAAGATAAAAAAAAAACACTTTTTTGTAACAACCTGTATACAGTGACCCTGGCTGATCGCTCCACCGTGAAGTACGCAGATAAATAAACATACGTGTCGTAGGCCTGAGCATGATTCCAATTCTTTTGACGCATTGAATCTATAACATCTGAGGGTACATTTTTCTGCGGCCCATTGAGGAGAGTTACATAGAGAACTGCGGTTTTATTGTCTACTAGGTCGACAGTAAAACCGACCTGGTTTTTTGCCTGTTTTATGTTATACTACTTTTGCTATTTTTCAACACTAGGACTATGAAAATAGTTTGGATTTAACTCGATATGCAGGTGGTAATTGCGATCCTTACTCCCACGTACGCACGGTCCCAAATGCTTGAAATGACGTTTGAAAAAAATATAAGTTCAAAACCAATTATTTCCGACGGTTCACGTATTTTTAATCATCCTATATTAAAATATAGGATGATTAAAAATATAAAATATTAAAATCAGTGGATTTAACTGATAAAGCATAGAGAAATCGGCAAAAGCATCTGAAACGGCCGACTTTCTAAAGACATTACCCATTTTGAAAAATAATGTTTTCAGCTAGAGATGAAACCTTTTTTTATGACATCTGTCGTTGAATGTATTACTCAGCAAGTGAGTTACTCAGATTTATCGCAAAGTCGATCGTTTACGGAATTAGTAACCATAGTGGGTGTAACCCGCGGGCGTATGCAATTGTGGTTTTAATAATAAAATTCGATTGTAAATATTACAATTAGTAAGTAAGCAAAGGTAGATTTAATAAAACAAATAAAATAAATAAATATTAGCCCATTGATTGACTTTGGGTACCCTGGGTACCCAAAATTCCGTTCTAGGTTTTCAATTCTATTACCTTGGCATAAAGTTCAAAATTTCGACCCGTTAAAATGTCAAAGACAATCATGCTGAGGATAACTTACACAAATCGAACAAGGCCCATACTAAGCTCAAAAAAGCTAACGTTATGTGTGCTAGTCGACGATATATTAAAGAGAGACAAATACTTATGTAAATTCATAGAAAACATCTAAGACTAAGGAACAAATATTCATGCTCATCACATAAATATTTACCCTTACCGAGATTCGAACCCAGGACCGTCAGCTTCGTCCATGAAACTAGCGGATGTCGATGGATTTAATTACGATTATAAATTGTTTACATGTTTTACACGACATCCACCTTTTTGTCGTTGTTTCATTCAAAGTTTCACCTTTAGGCACATAACAGTCCTGCCAAGAACGGCAAAACACTTTCGGTATTCGTAGCAGAGTCAACACAAACTTTTCACTACCGGGAGCTTCGATACAAACTAGCAAATTAACTTGCGGGTGTACGCTCGAAGCGGCATTCTTTAAGTGAGTCAGCGTTCTTTGAAATGTGTCGGCACGCGCTAAGGCGGCCCGGTCAAAGGTGACTTTATTAAAATGAATTAACTAAAGATACTTTTGTTTGTAATAATCTACTTGATTGACACTGGTTTCTTCTCAGGCAGCAATTCTCCTGGTAACTGCATCTATAATCACCAAAATAATTTATTAACTTGACCAAACTTGAGTCCTAATCTACAAAACAAGGATTTATTTTCACAGCTCCTACATACAGGTAGATTAATAAAAATGTTGATAATAGTAGTTTATGTCACTGCTACATAATGGAGGGCATTAATACTCGAGAGTGGGTTTATGACACGAGCCGAAGGCGAGTTTCATAATAATATTTCATATAATAATTCATAATAAACTCGAGAGTTTTAATGCCTAATTATGTACAGTCACATACACTAGTTTATCTACACACATATCATAAGCTCTCTTTGATGTGTTCAGGAACCGCATGTTTTACCGGCATTGTGGCTCTGCAGTGGTTTAGTTTGTTCTGTAGTACCAACTTCACGCAGGCGGGCGTCGGCGTTTGAAATTTAAATGTCAGTAGCAACTTCACAGACAAACTAGGGGCGGCACGCAAGCGGGCGTCGGCGTTCGAAATTTGAATGTCATAATATGTAGAAAAATGAGTTATTACCAAGTACCTTCCTCTTCCTCTTCAATATTTTGAGAAATCCGTGCTACCCTGCATATCTTCGTGAACGTTTTGAGTATCTTTTCTCAGGGGATAGACTTCGGAGATCTCACACGGTGTCACTTTTGTCAATTCCTCAGCACAACACTGTTGCTTACGAGCACTCGTTTAGGTTGAGGGCAATACGTTTGTGGAATGCACTTCCTTGCGCTATAAGGGATTGCAAATCCTTGGTCACTTTCAAGAAAAAATTGAAACAGCATCTCCTCTCTTCCGAATAGTGGGTATCTCATAGTATTTATGTATATCTATTTATCTATTGTATTCTATTTATTTATTTTATAGTAAAAACGTAGGGTGTATTGTGATTTATTTGATAGTATATTTATTTTATTTATTTCTTTTAACTCTTAATTGTACACTAGGACTACCTCTCTATATTTTATTTTTCTCTTTTCTTCACAGGTTAGCTGTAAGAAATTTCTTTTTAGAAATAAGCTCACCTTTGCATACTGTTTCTGTTATAATTTCCACTGTGTTTTCTGTGCAATAAAGGATTATTATTATTATTTTTATTAGTTTAACATTATGCTGATCGTAACGTGCGGTTTTTGAACGCAGTAAAGAGGGTTTATGATACATGTGTAGATAAAATAAATAACAAAATACTGCAATCCGCCATTTTACGTTGAACACCAGAAATCACGTCAGGTGTGTGAAAACCATAGAATATAATAAAAGGCATATATATGTTTAGGCAAAGAGTTTCGTTAATCGTTTTTATAGAGAGCGTTTTCAGCGCTAGTTGTAATTTGAAAACTAAAATGTATTACTGTTCTTACTAAACCTTAATTTTTTCCTGAAATATGATTGAAATAGTTATAACTATATATAAAGGGACTATAAGAAATAGTTTTTCAAAATTACTTACCGCGGGAATTATAGTTTTTATCAAAATGGCTAAACGTAGGTAAATCTAGTCTCCATAAAAAAATGCTGTCACGCTTTTCATTTAAATCAATTCAGACCTTTTTGTGTGATTGAGTAACAATAACGCATTGAACGCCAGAGATGAAAATCTCCATACGATATCGCCCACCGGTGACTTCCTTGGGGCGCGTTCAATAACATTAGTTGGATCCCCAATAATGGTCCCAATGCCTTATTCTCCAACAAGAGATCCCTTTCAAAGGTATCACGATATGACATGACTGGTTGCAGTTTTGCAGATGGATTTATATCAAATACTTGTGGCTGCAGTTAGTGACCATCACAGCAACGTTATTTATAACATCTTCGTACATTTTGAAGTGTAAAGTTGGTCTGATCGAGTCCGTTGTATAAAGAAAGTTCAGAGAAATGTCCCAGAATTCTCTACATTTTCCATCTCTATTGGCTAACACCCTTCAAACAGGGTTTATTTGCCCTTTAGGTGCTCCCTTTGAGAAGTGGCGTGCCTTTTTTGCTGTTTGCTTTGTCATATCATGATGTAGTTGAGGAAAATCTGTCAGTTCCTCTAGCTTGTTGACCTAAATCTGAGACTGGGGGAATAAAAAAGTTATTGGCGGAATATAATGGCGGGTAGGAGCATTCTTAGAAGTCGCATTTGACATCTGTGAATAGTAGGGCTATGCGCTGTCTCCTTCTCCTTGATTCGTTTGAAAAGACAAATTAGACCGACGCATAGCTCTGTCACTACTATTGACAAATGTCAAATGCAACTTCTAAGAATGACTTCACTTTCGGGTCTCTATGATTTTATATGTGTATGATGTCGCTGTTTCCGTTTATTATGACAAAGGGATTCCTGTGTGGGACCTATAAATATTTATGTTTTTATATAGGAAAGACAAAGGTTAATATACAGATAACCTTATATAAATGTGCAGTTGTTCAAAACCGAGACAAGAGTTTTTTCTTCTTTACTGGCAGGTGGAAATAATTTACGATTAAGAATGAGAGAAAAATAATAATAAATAAATAAATGCTCACGTCATTTCCGTTACATATTCAAAATTCCAATTCACGGTCATGTCATGCCGATAGAAAAGACTCTAAAAACATCGCAATATATTATATTATACAACATTATCATAGCCAACCGTAGAATAGGTATTTCAAAAAGTCAATCAATTAAATTCAGAGAATGTTATCTTCAACGGCATCCATTTTATCTATCCATCTTCGTATTGAACTGAACTTCGTTTTCCCAGAATAATAAGTTCTGGATCAGTCATCTTTCCAAGTTCCACTCTGAGTCAAACTAAGTCTATGTTTTTATTTTGCTTGTATCTATAAAGGTAACATACTCTTGCCCTGTCATAAACATTAATAAAAACCGGTCAAGTGCGAGTCTAAATCGCGCACGAAGGGTTCTGTACCACCGTTCAATGGAAGCGATGGTGTGGAGTGAATTGGTGCGGTTACTTTCACACTCCATGTACGTAACCAGGTGCATCCATAAGTTTGTATATGGTATTGTTGTATGGGAGCCCCCTTAAATATTTATTTTATCCTGTTTTTTAGTATTTGTTGTTACAGCGGCAACAGAAATACATAATCTGTGAAAATTTCAACTCTCTAGCTAGCTAGGTTCTTGAGATACAGCCTGGTGACAGACGGACGGACGGACGGACGGACGGACAGCGAAGTCTTAGTAATAGGGTCCCGTTTGGAACCCTTCGGGTACGGAACCCTAAAAACAACCATTTATATGCACACACATTGCTTCTCACCCCAGAAACAGTGACGTCAATAACATATAAATTAAAAGTAAAAAAACATAAAAAAGCTTGTATTGAATTGCTCTAAAAATACTTTACATTGAATCAAACCCATAATTATTAATTACACTTACAATTACATCACACAATGTATTATGATATAAAAGCTTTCCACGAGATTCTTTCAATTCGTATCACGAGAATCTTCTGTTAATTCAATAACACATTTTCGATAACAGGTAGGTAACTAAATCTACCCAAGTAAATCTCGCAGTTTGCTTTTACATCATTATAAATTGTATGATGTAATTAATTGACGAGTTTCATAAAATTTTAAATCGATAATAAATAAAATAATAAAAAGGAATCATCAAGACGAATCTAACGTGTCCAAACTCGATAGAGTTGCTTCGTTTATTTACATAGCTCCCAAGACCACCTCCCAGCTCCATCATCAGATCAGCTCCTTGTCATGAAAATATTGTGTGGGACCACAGGACGTGTCAAGATGCATCAAAGCCACCCAAGCCTGATAGGGTTGCGTCATTTTATTACAAAGTTCCCATAGTCACCTTCCGGCTCCATCATCAGATCAGCTCTATGTTATCAAAATATTGTATTGTCATTAAATTTACATATGCGTGCAAAATTTTAGCTCAATCGAAAATCGGGAAGTGGGCCAAATTTGACCCGAAAGATTTGACCCGAACATTCAACATACACTGCAACATACACAATATTACAAAAGCTTTTATTATACTGCAACATTACATTGCAAGTTATTACAAATAATAACAATCCAAGACGTGGGGATTATTTTTTTCCTCCCTAGCCGGGTTTCGAACCCGGGAGCTCTCGCTTGGGAGGCAGAATCTCGAACCACAACGCTATAGATGCCGTTTTGTTTTGTGTGCGTTTGTTGCGATAAGAGTTAGATTTGATGTTTTGTTTGTTTGGCCCTTGGCCCTCGGCCCTTGGCCCTCGGCCCTTGGCCCTTGGCCCTTAACCCTTGGCCCTTGACCCTTGGAACAGACACTTGGAACATCGACAAATCTATTTAGGCCATAGTATAGTAAGCTCAACAAGGCTTGTGTTATGGGTACTAGACAACGTTATATTTAATAGAGATATATACATATGTAAATACATAGAAAACATCCAAGACTTAGAAACAAATATTCATGCTCATCACACATATATTTGCCCTTACCGGGATTCGACCCAGGACCGTCAGCTTCGAAGGCAGGGTCACTACCCGCTAGCCTAACCGGTCGTAAATGTTATGTTATGTTCTCTCAAGAAAATCTTTCTAAAAGGTGAAATCTGCACGCAAGCAAAACAGTAATGAAAAAGCGGGGCGTTGCGTGGCGCATCAAACAGCGGTCAAACCAAACATAAGATAACGGCGCAGTTGGCGGCACATGCGTCGATTAACATATTTTGATTTAAACTTCCCAAACGAGCCCTAAGTCAGCAGTTAGTTGGTAGTTCCACAAAACAAACAAAGTATCCGGCCTTTTCTTTACGGAGTTGCAGACAGACTATTGTATGTATGTGGTATAGTGGTCTTAGGGCCAGGCCACAACAGTTATGTTGTGGCGTCGCATCGTAAAAACGACATCGCTGCGCGCGCAGCAGGGTAGGATACGATGGTGTTGCAGATTTTGCGATGCGATGCCGCAACGCAGTGTTGTGGTCTCACCCTAAGGTGAGGCCACAACACTGCCTTGCGGCGCGTAATTCTGTTGCATTCGGTTTCATACAAAAGTGCAGTTTGTGCGACGCGACAACGCAAAATGAGTTGTCCACATGAATGCAACAGAAATTACGCGAACGCAAACACGCGACTCACTCACTCATAAAGTTACGCTAGCTTGACGTCACAGTTAGGCCCGCAAAGCCGACAACTTAAAGTAATGCTGCCACTGTCTCTCGCTGAGGAACTTATCGCATTATGACGTTTAAGCGACAATTATATTTAACTATTTACATACATTGGACGACCTCTATGACGCAGCGGTTGTGGCTCAGCCTACCATGCGAGAGTTCCCGCGCTCAATGCCCGGCTGGGGGTATAAAAAAACGGATCTTGGGTGTTTATATGTGTGTGACGTCGCTGTTTCTGGTACCTACGACACAGGTTATCGTAGTGTGGGGCCAGAAGCAATGTATTTGCCTGTGGGTAAATCAATATGTTCTGTTTTATCTTTTATTTACATTTGCTTCCAAAATTTACTTCATTTTCATCAAAATTGTACCTTACAATAAAATACTTCGGGTTGGCTCGCTACGCTCTGCTTCGCTTGCTCCCAGTTGTGTTATGATATGAACGAATTCTGTTATGTTTTTCTATGAGGTCACAAAAACCTTACGTTAATATTTGGTCAGAGAGTGACCAATACGGTTCTGTGAATCTATAAGTGATCCGAACGATTTCGGTTACGGCGTGTATTCGCATGTGGCATGTGTAGCCAATCTTCTTTGTGAAGATCCTCGCGCATTGCGGGCATGTGAGCACACCATTAATATAATTATACTGAGTTAGCACAGGTGGTCAGGCTTTTAATTAATCGCGCTTAGTGTTGAGCTCGGCGCGCTGGTGAATTTCAAAGTCACGGACTTTGGTTTTAACCAAATCCCTCCACTCAGGTCTGAGGGTGGCTTGCTTCTCCCACTGGGAAGACTCTATGCCGTACCTCTTGATGTGCCGCTTCAGTACTTCTTGTACCTAAGGAGTTGTCCGCCACGCTTGCGTTTGTCCTCCTCAAGTTCTGAGTGACACTATATGGGGGCACTAAATTTGGTGAACATTTACCATATTCGGTAGTCAAAACTTATATTTATAAGTAATATATTTGCAGCCAATTTATTTCATTAGCTGTCTGTGCATTCGGCTGTTAATTTGGCTCCAGTGCTAATGACTCTGGGTGCACATATTGACAATAGCAGAGACATGTCTGCTGACACAGATCCACTTCATGCCTAGTGATTAATTGCTTGGCACCCATGCCCGCCTACTAAAGTGCGGCTACATTACGGCTTACAAGCTGTAGACAATTATACCTATAACATAAAGTT
The DNA here is from genome assembly GCA_949825045.1 of Argyresthia goedartella. Taxonomy (NCBI): domain Eukaryota; kingdom Metazoa; phylum Arthropoda; class Insecta; order Lepidoptera; family Argyresthiidae; genus Argyresthia; species Argyresthia goedartella. The sequence continues at coordinate 8,373,904 of OX463833.1, forward strand.
TAGATACTGTGTTCTAGAAACATATTTTGGGAAATGAAGGTACTCATTCTTGTGAGCAACTAAGGGTCAAAATGTCTCTCAGTTATATTTCATTACATTATTCTGATCGATCACAAGTGACTGAGAGCGCCCAAATTTTGTTTTGATTAACTTTTTGACTGTAGGTTTACATGCAAATTGATTTCTTACCGTGACGTCAGCTGATTAACCTGTCCACCCGCGTATGAACACCTAGTATGGACTTGCATTAGATTTTAATTTACCTAACGTCCACTCGCGCATGAACACCTAGTATGGACTTGGAATAATATTTATATTTATTTTTATAATTAGTTATAGTTACTACTACCCACTATTATATTTTATTACTAGCAATAGGGACCGGAAATAGAGGATAAATGAACCTTCTCTCTGGTATCTCACACTTGATTAGTCAACCCCATTGGACTGAGGAAATAAAAAAATAAAAAATCGGTAATGTGGCTGGCCGCCATGACAATTTGGCTTTTTATACCCACATTATGTATTTTATGGCTATTGAGAGGGTAAAAAGCCACTTTGTATGCTCAGTAGAGGTATTTGAGTTACGTTGTAGCACTTCAACCTACTTTAGTGTTAGTGAAACTGTAAAATGTTGGGTATTGTTTAAAAAAAACAAACATTCGTTTAGGGGCAGGGTTTTAGGGACATTATTTTGAATAGAAACGCGCGATAAGGCACAAACACGTCACACCGAATTCTCAGCACGCATGCAGGAAGTGCGGGTGAAGGTGACGCTCACGGATTGGCAGTACCGTTCTCAAACAGAATAACAGTTCAAAACAATAACACTTTTCCGTACTATTCCATTAGTCGCTCGGTCCGAAAAGACAGTTTCACAACTCACACTACTCATAATAATAATAATAACAGACAGACCTAACGGGTGCACCACATCCCATATTTAATTTGAATAAATTGTCTGAAAAGAGCCTCTTCTTCAGTCCCCATCCATGTCTCCTTCATGTCTCCACGCAAGCCTACAAATAGTACTAAGACTGTTTTGTCCTGTGATGTCTTCAGATATAAAATAGTACCTGTTAATCGTACAGCCAGTTAAAGTTCCATAAAAAATTGTGTTTTTGTTTTTTTAAAGGCTCTTATTTCTGAGTACATCATGTCCATGACAGTTCACACGCCTTGACTTTACTGTTTAATGGAGATATAATAATGGAGGTTTCTGAAACTGGCAGAAAATCTCATAAATGCTTGCTCTAATCAAAGTCACCATGACAACGAAAATTCTGATCCGGGAAGAATGTGCGCAATAACAAACAATTTCGACAAAACGCGGTCTGTTGATTCAATTCCGTATTCTGTTTATTTCAAAATTCATGATTGAAGAGCATTCCGTGTACATCCCTGTTTCTAGTTCTAAGCAAATAACTACATTCTAAGCAAAGAACTAACATTTTTAATAAAAATAAAATCTTCAAAGGGACATAAGTCTATAAGGTTATCTCATCTTAAGCTTCAAACCACAGAACCGACTTTGAGAAAACATAGAAGTGTCTAATACCAATTATGAAAAAAAAGTGGCCAAGTGCGAGTCGGAATCGCCCTTGAAGGGTTCCGTTGTAGCTAGTAATTATGTGACTGAATGTTTGTGTTGCAACATTGTTTTTCATAGTGTTTGTATGAATAAAAAAGTTATATTTGCGGTTTTTAATAGAAGTTTTATTATCTTAAAAAACTGCTTATTTTATTTTGTTCAAACCAGTCTTCGTTGAAAGTGTTAGAACGGGGGGACACATTTTTCAACTTTGGTAGGGTCTGTCTCTTTAACGATATACTTTGCGGAAAATGTTTCAGGGACTTCAATGTTATTTTTGAAGACCTAATCTCTAGACCCTTATGGTTAGATGAAAAAAAAATGTTCTGGTTTCAGTTATATGTATTAGGTGAGCCTTTAATTATTTTAATTTTTATATAAAAATCGTGAAGCGGTTCACAGATACATCTACATACCAAGTTTCAACTGTGTAGTCCTAATAGTTTCTGCATAAAGTTGCTATGCCATACGGACGGACGGACGGACAGACAGACTTGACGAAACTATAAGGGTTCTTTCTTTCTCTATGGACCCATAAAACCGCCCTAAAATCAATTCATCTAGTTGAGAGCTCAGTGCCACAGATACTCACAAGACAGATAGATGCTTCAAACTTATAACACCGCTCATTTTACGTCGGATCAAAAATATAATAAAATACAAAACAATGTAATAGATAAGAGATGTTTTTTACCAAAAAAAAAAAAACCCCCAAGAGTAGGGTGCCTTTTTTCTTCCTCCCCAGTCACCATTCGAGGCAGAGAGAACACAGGAGCTTACCCATACTTCCCGCACCACTCCAATAGTCAAATTAAGCGTTTTTTACGCGTGCTCTGCCTCCTATGTACTGGGTACTACTACCCATACTTCCCGCACCACTCCAATAGTCAAATTAAGCGTTTTTTACGCGTGGTCTGCCTCCTATGTACTGGGTACTACTACCCATACTTCCCGCACCACTCCAATAGTCAAATTAAGCGTTTTTTACGCGTGCTCTGCCTCCTATGTACTGGGTACTACTACCCATACTTCCCGCACCACTCCAATAGTCAAATTAAGCGTTTTTTACGCGTGCTCTGCCTCCTATGTACTGGGTACTACTACCCATACTTCCCGCACCACTCCAATAGTCAAATTAAGCGTTTTTTACGCGTGCTCTGCCTCCTATGTACTGGGTACTACTACCCATACTTCCCGCACCACTCCAATAGTCAAATTAAGCGTTTTTTACGCGTGCTCTGCCTCCTATGTACTGGGTACTACTACCCATACTTCCCGCACCACTCCAATAGTCAAATTAAGCGTTTTTTACGCGTGCTCTGCCTCCTATGTACTGGGTAGTACTACACATACTTCCCGCACCACTCCAATAGTCAAATTAAGCGTTTTTTACGCGTGCTCTGCCTCCTATGTACTGGGTACTACTACCCATACTTCCCGCACCACTCCAATAGTCAAATTAAGCGTTTTTTACGCGTGCTCTGCCTCCTATGTACTGGGTACTACTACATATACTTCCCGCACCACTCAAATAGTCAAATTACGCGTTTTTTACGCGTGCTCTGCCTCCTATGTACTGGGTACTACTACCCATACTTCCTGCACCACTCCAATAGTCAAATTAAGCGTTTTTTACGCGTGCTCTGCCTCCTATGTACTAGGTACTACTACCCATACTTCCCGCACCACTCCAATAGTCAAATTAAGCGTTTTTTACGCGTGTTCTGCCTCCTATGTACTGGGTACTACTACCCATACTTCCCGCACCACTCCAATAGTCAAATTAAGCGTTTTTTACGCGTGCTCTGCCTCCTATGTTCTCTCTGCCTCGAATGGTGACTGGGGAGGAAGAAAAAAGGCACCCTACTCTTGGGGGTTTATTTTTTTTGGTAAAAAAAATCTCTTATCTATTACAATGTTTTGTATTGGATTATATGGCCAGATAATATGACTAACAGGGAACAACCCAACTCAACGAGAGTCGTGTAGATTTTCCGTAAACATTGAGATTGTTGTCAATTAGAGAAGACAGCGGATTCCAATTGGACCCCGGATTTGTAGCACAAATCCATGTGTATTTAAGGATTTAACGAACTCTTGGAAACCAAAGGATGGGAGGTGAAAGGCTAACCCCCTTTTAAGAATAGGGGGGATTAATTAAGGCGATACCTCGTCCGTGCAAAGGTCCCCGTTACTCCAGGCGGAAAGACCCGCAGTGTGAGAGTGAAAATATATAAAACGTAGCGCTAAACCACAGAATAATTGTTTAAAAATGAACTACGCTATTTTGTTTAAAAGTTTTTTAAGGAGGTTTTGCGAATACATTATATCTTCATTTTGAACGCAGTTCCACAATAAAATTAGGTAGAATTTCAGAATTACAGGAAAAAATAAAATAATTTAGAGGTATTTTCGTAATTAAATTCTATCGAGAAACTTTCATCTAATCGCCTTTTCCTTTAGTGAAAATCTTAACCAAATACTCAATAAACGTTAACCCAAAAATCAAATCTCTAGATGACTTAATGGTGTAGTAAATGCATTCAAAAACCCATTTTTTTTTCATAGTACCTTAAAAAACGTAGAAACTTTCCAACTGTGTGTCGTTCTGTATCAATAATGATGTGCCGACTTATGTGGCATTGAGGTCTGAGATCCTGCTTCCCAAGCGAGAGGTCCCGGCTAGGGCAAATAAACCCAGAGACCAGATTGTGAGACGTCACTGTTTCTGGTTCCCACGACACATGGTATTCTAGTGTGGGACGTGAAGCAATGTGTATGTACCTGTAAATAAAGTAATAATTAAATAAAGTAAATTTATCGTTACGCTTTCTCCCATATATGTTGGTATCAGCGTTCATCCTGTAATTCAATAATCCTTTTTTTATAACAGAGCCTATAGCTTAATAATAATATTGTGAAACGAAAACTCTCGGTTTTGAAAAGCTCAAAAGCGTTGAAATCTTCACAGCACTGTTCTCAAACTGGGGCCCATTCTGTACCATACCAACAGTGGTATCAATTGAAAATTAATATTTAAAAAATACACACATCGTAACATATATTCTCAATTAAGTCGGCAGGGGCATAGTTATCTATCAGCCATAAATTTAACCAACAATCTCATGACAAGGGGCAATGCTTATCGTTCTCAAAAAGCTCGTAAAACGCAAAATCTCGACATTTTTCAAAGGCTGAAAAGTGCTGAAATCTTTATAGCACGGTTCTCAAACTGGGGCCCATTCTGTACCAACAATGGTATCAATTGGAGCTCCAAGATCAATAGGCGGTACTACACGAAGTCCGACCAGAGGGCTAGTTCCGATTGGACGCACTCGCGTTTAGTATTTAACAAAATGGAAGTGGTTAAATTTTGTAGCGCAACATTAGTAAAAAAAAAAGTTTATACATACTACAAAATATACACAACAAGGAGATAGTTTTGTCGACTACTATTATAACTAGGCTCACAAGTAGCCTGTATTTATGAATTAGTAGGCCCGCGCCTCTTACGAGGATCGTAACAGTGTTTCGGTGGCTTGATGTTTTAAGCAAAATAAAAAAATGTTACTTAAATTAAACAATGTGCTTGTACATTAATACTTATTATATTTTCTTACTAAAGGTACAGTATGATTACTTAAACTAACCGTTCGACACTTCTGAGTTTTAGACGTTGAAAGTGATTTATGTTCTGGAAACTTTAAAATTGACACAGAGGTGTATCAAGAAGAGTATAGGAAAAATCTGACAACAGATTGATTTACGATTTTAAAAAGCCGAGAAATGTCGAGTGGTGAATTTTAAATATTTGTACTGTACGTTACTGCACAAAACAATGGCCATATGGCTTATAGATAGAGAATATAAAAAAGGAAAACTCAAAATGTCAATGGGTAACGTCAAATTCGATGAAATGTCCTTCGTTGAAGCTCTATTCTTCTTAGAATAGACCTTGTCTCAATCCCGAAAAAATGTCTGTTGAAAAATTCAAGATAACTTAAAACAATTGAGAAATAATCAGTGGTTTTGGAGAAAGTAATATAAAACACAATTTTTGCAATGTTCTACCGCAGCGACGGATGGAACAGCCATGCTGCAATGTGCGCTTTTATGAACTTTATTGACCGAGAGCGAAGTGTTTTCGTGTCAGCTTAGGCAAAAAACGCGTTCCTACATCTGGATTTCAGTCCGGTTATTCTCATAAAATTTTGTGAGCAAATTTGGGGTTAAAAATGTAATAAAAAGCACTACAGCTCAAATGGCTTGACATATTTTAGTATATGATTTGTCGTTGGATTTTTAGAAACCGCAAAGGAACATTAGCTACATTTTTTTTTGTGAAAAGTCACAAGGTTGGATTAAGATCTCTGATGTAATTTACAAAGTTATTGGTGCGGCTACTTTCATACTCCATGTACGTAACCAGGTGCATTCGTAAGTTTTTATGTGGTATGGAAATAAAATGCAGTCGGATCATTTGATTATATTGGTTTATATAATGAATACACTTGTTAATCCGATAAACTTCAAGGGGTTGGAAGTGTGAGTTGAAAACTAATGAAAAAAAACGCAAATTTCGTCGTGGTCACAGAGCCACTAGTCATTATGATTTTCTAGCGTTTTTAGAGATCCGTACCTGAAGGGTGCTGAACAGGACCCTAATACTAGGCCTCCGCTGCCTCTCCGTCTGTCTCTCTGTCCGTCAGTCAGCGGGCTCTATCTGATGAATTGAATTAGGTAGTGTTGAAATTTTCACACACTGAGTATTTCTATTGCCACTATAGAAACGAATAATCAATTACACGATATTTTATCAATTTGAGGAGGTCTCCATACAAGAGATGTGTTTTAACACCAGCCGCGATATAACAAACCATGGCATGATTCAAATATAATCGTAGATTTCGCGGTTTCTCATATGGTTGTGGTGGCGCAATTGGTTTGATATCAGTTTCGCAATCCTAAGGTTCTGGATTCAAATCCACGTTTGGACATATTTTTATTAGGTATATAATTTTTGTTTTTGCAAGTACGACCCGTACTTGGCCAATTATTGGGACTATTATCAATTAGTAGTATAAGTTAGCAGATAACTTATCAAAGCAGCAAGCTAAAATATTCCTAATTCTCGACGATGATGGCTGAACCGATTTCCAAATAACAGAGATAGATCTCCTGTGAAACCCAAATAAAAACGTGTAATACACGTAAGCCGTAGAAATATATGCAGAGTAATTTATTTAAAGAGTAATAAAGTCTGTAACTACGATTATACATAGGAATAATCCATTACTGAATCAGAATGATCCGAAATGAAGCAAATAACTAAACGAAATTCATTGGAGCGCATGACAATTCTATACCAAGTTGAGTTCAGTCTCTACATTGGACCCTAACCTTTATTTCTATCACGACAAAGGTTAACATGGTTTGACTTTTATGTTTGTCGTATTGCAACAATTTATGTTTGACGTTTGTTACTTTGATGCAATTGAAACTACTCGTGCTGCTCGTGTGATAGATAAGAAGTCAAATAAATCAATTGTGCTTTGCTAAATCGGTCAATTGGGATTGCGATATCGTGATACATTACAATTTGTGTTTGTGAGATAAGGCTGTTATTAAGTTTACATTGTCAATTTGTAGGTAAGTAACTAGTGGCCCTGTGGGCAGTAGACCTCGCTGACAGGGGGGACTGTGAACCAATTTTTAGGTAAGTATTTTAGATTCAATCAGAATCTAGTAGTGAAGTACCAATAACTTTGTGAACTACATTTTGCGATTTAAAATACAATCTATGGACTTTTCAAGAAAATAGTCATAGTCTATTTCACTCACTCTCGTGGTCTGTATGGATCCTCTTTACTAATCCGTCTCCTACTTCGAGGAGTCCAAACTTGGTATGTTTTCAAATATTTCTTGGATTTTTAGAAAACAGGCGGCCGAAAGGTAATATGTAGTATATTTTTAGAACCGGCTCACGAAGATCTTTAACTTGATACGCCACACAATAGGTTTAAAAAAAAATAAAAAATAAATGACGTCATACTCCCCCCAAGGAGAAAATCGAGAAAAGCTCTCAACAAAAAATATATATTAATTCAAGGAACATGTGTGCCAAGTTTTGTGAGGATCGCTTGAAAACACACATCGAAACAGACGAAAGCAACATCGGCCTCCTATATTGTCGAAATGGAGCCCTTCGCTCGCTTCGCACGCTCGGTCAATTAATTGTAACAAATAATTAACTTTGCGAATATTGCATGTGGGTTTTTTAAAAACCTACTTTATCCTCTGTTTTATTGTATACATGGGTGCTCTATGTGTGCCTTTGCCACACATTAAGGGAAAAGGTACGAAGACAATTATGTTTATTTTTCCTATATGAAACATCCCCGTCCCTACATCTGAAAAAAGGCGGAATTTATATTGCTAAGCAAATAAAAGACGACTCAAAAGTTTTTCCACAAATAAGGTCGTTTCCAGGGTCTCCAGACCGTAAAATTATGTAATAAATTGGTCAAAAAACGGCCGCGGCGGTCTGCCATATTTATTTCTCGGCTTTTGGCATTTTATTTGTATTTTCTGCTCGTTTAATTTGGAGATTTAAAGCCAAATTCGCGGCAGCAAGATGGCTTCATGAAATTGGATTGACAAAGATCGACGTGATTCTTTATAACCGTGGTTTATTATTACCAGCATAATAATATAGAATGGAGTAACATTCGATACATTCCATTGTATCAATTTTTACCTCACACTAACTACAACTCTCGGAACATATTTATATAACGGAAATATTAAACTGCACATCAAAAATACTAATTTGCACAGCAAACATGTGAGCGAAACGAAGCCCCCTTTATCCTTCGTGTTAGGTTAAACAGTCAAGAACAACAAAAAATACTTAAAACATAAACTTGAGTAAAAACATAAACATAAATATTTAAAACATAAAAAGTGTCTTTGCTGATTCTTTTTTGCTGTTCAAATCAGTATTTTAAATGTGCGATTGTATATTAGCCTTACGAATGTAGTAAAATGCTGTCGTGTTAAACTCATATTGTGTAGAATCGCGAATAGGTGTAATAACGTTTGTGTGATGTATCAATCAATGCATTTCCGCTAAGCCCAAATACCCTAGGGCATTGACCTATGCTCTGAGCGCCAAATATTTTGGTCCAATACCAGCCGCCATTCTGTAGATCTGACAATATCGTCGGACCAGCAGGAAAATCTGCCCACTGGCATTCCATATGCCACCATTATATTTAGGAATATGTAACGACTTTGACGACCTGAATGGCCGAGTCGTCAGTGACACTGCCCACGAAACCAAAGGTTCTGGGTTCGAGTCCCGGTGGGGGCAAATATTTGTTTGATGAGAATACCCTAGTCATGGTTGTTTATCTAAGTAAATATGTATCTATATAAGTATGTGTATCGTTGTCTAGTACCCAAGATACAGGGAATCCTAGTTTGGGGCTAGTTTAATGTGTGTCAATAGTGTCCAAGGTATTATTATTATTATTATTACTTTATTTACTAATTTCACTGTACGTCAACTCAGTCAACAGTAAAAGAAGTGGCAACAAAGATCACAGCAGCAGTGAAATCGAAGAATCCTCTATATTCTGAAGACATTACGTCAAACGACACTGCCGCAGTTCAACAGTTCAGAGAAATGGGGCCTTTCCTTACTCACCCTTTTATTTGTGGGTTAGTGAATAAGTAAAATCATCCACTCGGTTCGTGGTGGTATTGTTTTTATTATTAAAATAAAGTTAACAACAGCTCACATTGCAACATGGCTGGTACGTCGGTCATTATGGCAAAACGGTGTGATTTTTTATGTTTTTATAAAAGTTTCCGAAATGCTACTTATATCTATCGTCTAAGAGATATTTTGAATACTTTTTTTTTTCAAGCAAAGGCCGAATCAATGTTCCTTTTAGATCCCAAGAAATAACACGCTTTTGGTGAAAAACATTATGAACTTTTTTTTTTTCACAATTTTCATGATGTTTTCAAATTGCAGGAAATGAATGTAAAATATGAAATATTACACATAACATTGCATAGCATCGCGCCTATTCCCATAAGGGGTGGCAGAGGCACACAAATACTACATTTTGCGTGACAGGGGGCTAGCCTAGAGGTTTCCTCACGATGTTTTTCCATCATCGTAAGAACGTCCGTATAATGTCCACAAGATAAATTAATTGTCTCAATAGTAAATGGTCAGGAATCGAACCTGCATCTCCTGTGTGAGAAGCAAGCATGAAACCCGTTAGACCACGGAGCTCTTTGAAGCTACTGAAATATTGTGGATTTATATTGCGTTTTTTTTTTCTGGATTTGGAAATTGCTTTCTTTAGGAGAAAGAAAGCAATGTCTTTGCCCATCTATGACGCTTCATAGATGGGAATTTTACAAAACCCTTTGCCTTATAAACAAATAATCCTATTGTCAAAGGCAAATGAACCAGAGACGGCCAGGATGAAATCTAAATCCTACAGCTCTTGTCGATAACATGGTTTGACCATTTCGCAACTTGATTTTAATCAGTTTAGGCAATTACTTAGTTTAGTCGTGACACTTCAAGAATCGGCCACACCGATTGAAAACACGAGTATATTTTACAATGATAGTTGACCGAGCAAAAGGGAACATCCCGGAAAGTCGTCAAACTCGAATCCGTTTTACGATGTTATACCAAATCCATATTTTCGAAGATAATAACATATTAAGATATGAAACTGCGATGTACGTGAACTTTATCGCCGGCTCTGGAACGAACTTCTATGAAGGCGCCCATTTATGTGCTGTTCGTAAAATTCCTTGTAATTTTTATAGTCTATACGTTAAGGATTTTCTCTCTGCGCAAATATTGTGCATCCATTGCCGTTCCGAGCATTTGCGCGGAAAACAGGATTAGCATATTTTTGTTATTTTCACGGAATTTGAATTTGGAAGAGGATCTTTGTTATTTCAACGGGATTTAAATTTGGAACTGTTCGTTCGTTAAGTTTTTTTGACTGAAAGCTGAATGTGTTGTTGGTCAGTTATTTCGGTGACGTGTTCTTTTTTATTAATTTTCATAGGATATATCAGAAAGGTGTGGTAATGTTTGAGGTATGACTAAACACGTCATTTACGATTTTCCACATGTCCATGTTTCCGAGCCCACAAAACATCACAAGCAAATGTAATAAATGTGTTCAAAAGGCCTTTTTCCATTTGGTTCGGCTAATAGTGTGCATTTCCCCGTTTCTGACGCTGCATTCAACACTGCGAAACTATTTTGCTGCACTTTACGGTCATTTTTCAAAGTTGTCACAAGAACGGCTTATTCCATTTTCGTCGCAAAATTACTTTCAACTCAACTCATAACAACTACTGACTGTTTTAAAATTAAGTAAACGTGCTAGGAATACATATTATGTGGCAAAATTACAAAAGATCCAAAGTATATGTAGATAATTTTATGTTTGATATTGTTGTACCTAATAAACTTACAGATATACATTATACAAGTATTTTGACGTTTACGGAATAAAACATATGGCAGTTGCCACAAAAAAACCTGACTTCGATGTGCCATAGAAAGTCGGCGGTTTGTTCCTATATTATTTATTTATTTATTTAATATTCTTAAGGAAGGTAACAGCTTTAATTCTTAATAATAACAGAAAAAATACATTTTTTTTTCGTCCGAGTAAACTATACAGAGCAGACGTGTTACCGGTTGCTTCCGCTAATATATTATATAAGTCTCACAAACAGTAACAGCAATCATAACCATTCTCCCATTCTCATACGGCCTATTTCTTTGTGCGCACTTCCGCGAGCTCTGCGACCTTGCTGCGTCAGCGGCTACCTGCGACCGTCGAACAAAAGAGACAGACACATCTCTGCGAGCTACGTAAGCTAACCAAACCAGTCTTCGCCTCCGGCCGCTTCTCCAGTCCAGCGCTCGTCATTCAAGTACGTTCTGCGAATTCGCCGCTATCAGCAAGTTCTACGTAGCTCAACAGTGCAGTCGTCGGAATCGTGCGCAATAGATCAGGGTTCGAGTCTCGGCCCCTTAAGACACTACTGGTTATTTTTTGTTTTTTTTTTGTTTTTTGTTATTGAATACTTCTGTTTAAGTTAAATAGTTAATACCTGTAAAAAAATACCTAAATTATCTTACAATTGCATCTTCATACATAGTTACATATTTGTTTGTGTTTATCATTTATATATGCATACACACACACACACACACACATCATAAGTATTAGATTAATTTAATTGTTAATGTTAAGTTAGTATAGGTGGAACATATATAGATAGCAGAACGTCCAAGATACCCCCAAAAGCCACTGTCTCTAAATGTGAAGCTTGTGGAAAATTTATAGGCGCCCTCGATACTATGGGCTGCCAATCATGTTCGCGTATTTATCATCACCTATGCTTAGATGTGTCAGCTGAGGTATTCAAAAAACTGCCTAAAGACGGCCGCAAAGTGGCTAAATGCGACAGCTGCAAGGCAGAGCAACGCTCGACTACCCCTCTGCGAGCTGCTGCCATAACCGCCACCGCTGCCGTTGTTGCCGACACTGCTAAACTTGCGGCATCTGCACCAAATCCTAACACCTCGCCTACTGTACACTTCACTGCTCCCACCATTACCACTACCAGTGACTATCTGGCCCCTGGCGGTAATACCTTTGATATCGCTTCATTGGAAAATCGACTTGAAGCCCTGATTCATAAGGGCAATGAAGCGCTGAAGTCAGAGATTAGGAGTATTATTAAAAGTGAAATTCAAAAGCAAGTCACTTCATTGACTGCCCAATTTGAGTCCAGGCTATCTGAAATTGAGACAAAAAGCGAGAAAATTGCGGAACTCGAGAATAGTTTATCGGCCTCCGAGAGACGAGTCTCTGAACTTGAGTACCAGTTTGGCACGCACCAACAGTGGCTGCGTATGAACAACCTTGAGATCTCTGGAGTCCCCGAGCTGAAGAATGAATCGCCCCGTGATATAACGATCAAGATAGCAGCTTACGCCGGAGTTGAGCTGAAGACAGACAACATAGAGTTTGTGCACCGTGTACAGCCGATGAGAGCCAAACCTGGTCACCCAAAAGCAATCATTGCGATACTTCGCAACCGCGCTCACAAGGATTCTATTGTAGCTGGCCTTATCAAGAATAAAGGTATAAAGACAACGGATATCGGAATAAAAGGAAGCGAGCATAAACTGTACGTGCATGATCATCTTATACCCTCCAACAAAAAGATGTTCATGGATTGAAAGGAGATCTGCAATAAGTTGAACTACATATACGTTTGGACGAAACATTGTAATGTTTATGCTCGAAAAGCCGAAAATTGTCCCTTGCTACACATTCGTACTCCCGAGGATTTTCAAAAGATAGTATGATTTGTACTCGAGTCGCCAAAGCACACATTATTTTGTCTATATACCCCGTAAAATTACTTATATCCACCACTCCACAACATATACATACACATTTACAAACACACGTAACTCACTTAATTCCCGCCCTCACGCCTTTAAGATGTCTTGGGTCTCTGTTCTGCCCCGCCCATATCACTAATATTAATAGTGCATCTATTATCTCCATAAAATTTTATCTAATCTACATTCGCATCTAATAATTTTAGCATTTACTACCAAAATGTCCGAGGTTTGAGAACCAAAACATTAGATTTGTATAATAGTATTGTAACTAATAATTTTGACATAATCATTATAACTGAAACTTGGCTTGTGGATGGTGTACTAGATTCGGAATTATGCGACAATAGATACGACGTATTTCGACTGGACCGCGACCACGTTGCCGCGGGTAAAAAAGATGGTGGTGGAGTTATGGTCATCGTACGTCGATCTTTAAATGCAATTTCACGTCCAGAGTGGATAACGTCCAATACGGAATGTCTATGGGTCACCATACCCGCTAAAGCTCTTCGTGGTACAGCTGATGACCTTCATATTTGTGCAGCATACCTACCGGAAAAGAGAGGACGTACCCCAGTTCTCTATATCCATATAAATAATATAATATCATCTGTCGCCTCAGTCAAATCGTTACATCCCAATGCTAACTACTTAATCGCCGCCGATTTCAATTTGCGTTTGCGTTTGCGTTGGTTGCCCACCGGCGTTGAACACCTCCGTAGAGAACTACTATGTGTCCAGGAAGCAGCTACTGATCTTATCGACGAATTTCAGGCTCTTGAACTTCACCAGTTTAACACCATTACCAACAGCAGTCGACACACTCTCGATCTGGTCTTTAGCAATGTCGCACTCGTCCTCTTACGCTCCCCCGTACCACTCATCTTGAAATTCTGGCCAATGATCTAACAGCGTCACCACTTTCAGAGTCCAACCGTGCTAGGTACAGATTTCGCAAAGGGGACTATGATTCCATTCATGTTATGCTCAGCGAGTCTGACTGGTACGGGATCCTCTCTGAAGGAACGGTTGATGACTCGGTTCATAAGCTTTACACCATCATCAACGACACTATTTGTAAACATGTGCCCCTGGATACTCGTAAAAAGAAGTCACATCACCCGATTTGGTTTAGTGAGGCACTTGTCAAGATCACCAGGGATAAAGCCAATAGTCATAAAAAATGGAAATAGTTTAAGAATCCACTCGATTACGAAGAATTCTCCTTACTCAGAAAGAGACAAAAGGTTATGCAGGATACATGTTTCAAACTTTACGTTGAATCTATGCAAACTAATATTAAAGTGAACCCCAAACAGCTCTGGTCCTTTGTTAAAGCTCGTAGACAAAACTCTGCCTATCCGCAATCCCTTGAATACCAAGGTGTTCATTATTCAGATGGTCCAAGCATCTGCAAGGGTTTTAATACATTTTTCCATTCAGTATTTAGTCAGCCAGCGTCTTCGTATTCTGATCTGCCACTAGCTCCACCGTTTTGTGAAGACTGCAATGTGATAAATTCTGCTCAGTTCCATCCTGATATAACACTAAAATTACTAAACTCACTTGATATTAACGGTTGTGCAGGTAGCGATAATATCCCACCATACTATATAGTAAAGTGCGCGAAGCAATTGTGTCATCCTCTAAGCATCTTATTCAATAGATCCCTCAAAGAAAGCTCGTTTCCTATTGCCTGGAAGAAAGCTCACATACTTCCGATACACAAAAAAGGAACAAGAAAGAAGATCGACAATTACAGACCAATATCTATTCTTAATGTATTTGGTAAGGTATTCGAGAAGGCTGTTTACAACTGCATTTACCCAATTATTTCTCGTGGTGTACCTCCTCAGCAACACGGGTTTCTCAAAGGCCGATCTACCATGAGTAATCTTGCGGAATTCCTACAATTTGTTCTTCATAAGATGGACAAGCGGAAGCAGGTTGATGTTGTCTATACGGATTTTGAGAAGGCTTTCGACCGCGTAGACCATATCATCCTGTTGCGCAAATTATTTCATCTGGGGATTCAGGGTGACCTCCACCGTTGGATTACTTCTTATGTTTCTAAGAGAAGTCAGGCTGTGATTGTTGGTGGATATAACTCGAACTTTATTGATATCCCGTCGGGTGTTCCTCAAGGTTCTCACTTAGGTCCTTTACTGTACAACGCATATCTCTATGATATTTATACTGCATTTAATGACTGTAAATTTTTACTATATGCTGACGATAAAAAGGTCTACCTTGATGTAAACAGTGCCACCGAATGTGATAAGCTACAGGCCGATCTTAATCGCCTAAGTCAGTACTATGAAAAGAATAGGATCTCTGTGAATATTAGTAAATGCGTCCAAATCACGTTCACTAGAAGTCCCAACCCTATTATATATGACTACTCCATTAACAACAAGCCATTAGCCCGCGTCAATACTATCCGCGATCTTGGTGTCATTCTCGATAGTAAACTATCATTTGAAAAACATATTGAGCACATCACGGCCCGTGCGTTTCGAAATCTGGGTTTTGTCCTGAGAATCTGCAAACCGTTTAGCGACCTGGGTTGTATAAAACAGATATATTATGCTTACGTAAGGAGCATTTTGGAATACGCTTCATGTATATGGTCTCCAAACTACATTACGTACATTCAACGCATTGAGCTTATTCAATCAAAATTTATAAAGTACCTGAATTTCAGGTCTCACACTCTTGGGCGCTCTTACGAGGAGTCTTGTCACCAGCTTCACCTCATCAGTCTTGAGGATCGCAGAATTTTGCTTGATATGATGTTACTCCACGATATTCTATCGGGCCGCCTTGATTCTTCACCTCTTCTCTCTGAACTATCTTTCTGTGTCCCATCACGCCGCACTCGTCAAACTTCCAAAAGGCTTTTTGCTATCCCCCTCACGCATACCAGTTATGCTCAAAATTCAACAATGGTTCGCCTTACCAATCAATTTAATAAACTTTTTAACAATTTCGATCCGATTGCATCGTCTAAGGCGAAATTCCGTCAGGACATTATTAAAAAATTACACAATATCAAGGAGGAATAAGTGAACCTCACACATGCACTCACACACCCTCTCACACTCATTCATATACTCACACACAAACACGTCATAAATCTTACATCATTTATTTCTTTATTCTACATATACCTTTAAATAAACATCATAATAAACATACCTGTCTCTTAACTCTATATACATGTTTATGTTTATTTATTTATTTATTTATCGTACTTCATACCATTATTTACATGCCACACACAAACTCTATACTCATATACCCTACATTTATATTATGCTATTTATTGTTTATATCTCTTATCTATGCATATTACGTAGTCTAATCAACACCGTACAAAACAACACACTCAGTCACACCGGTTCCGACAGAATACCAGCGCTTCAGGTCCTCCTGTAGGCCCTGTAGCATAATGCTGAGCCGGAGCCGTTTCACCGTCGCCGTATACAACCAGCACACTACGCTGTTTTCTTAAGAAACCATTTACATCACATAATATACCCACTTTTGTTGTTGTCCATGTGTATTCCTATTTTTGTATATTCCTATTTTGTGCTATGTGTTGTGTATTGTGACGCTTGAATAAACGCATATTCTATTCTATTCTATTCTATTCTATGTAAGAGATCTTATTTATTAAGTTTTCACACTGTTCTATCTGTTTAAGTTTCTCAATTTAAATTTATCTCTTGTATTTTTGTGGATATCTGTTACTGGCTTTAATTTTGTATCTTTGTTCTTTGTAATTTGTTTATCTATGTGCTGTTGATGTCCCAAATAAAATAAAATAAAATAAATAAATAAATAAATAGTTATAAGCTAATAATAACCACCCACAGATGAAAACCTAAGCATAAAACCTATAAACTACTCAACTACTTAATTAAGTATTTTTTTTTTATGTATTATTAACAAGAAAAAAATCAATTTACAGTCTGTAGGACCCACAGAAACCATGTAGGTTTGTTCCTGGATCCGTGCTTACGCTAAATTAAATATTTGATATGAGTAAGTAGTACATAAATATTATTACACTAACTATTACAAAACAAAATAACACATGAACTATTTAAAAGTAAGGGCAGGGTTAGGGAGGGACTAGGGAGGAAAAGTAATTTTTAAGTCTATAGTTAATATTTTTGGTGAAAGTGAATTAATAACATCTGTGGGTAGACTATTTATTAATCGCGGAATCATGTAGGCGCGCGTCCAAGTGCCGTAGAAGTTGTTTGCGCGTGTGGTGGTTATTTTACCTTGAATCATACGGCGTGGGGCTATGGGGTGATTTAATTTTTGCTGAAAGCATTTGTCGAAGAAATCCTCTTTAAGTAAAAGATACTGTAGTTTGGTGTGAATAGGTAGTGTCTTACAATATGTGAAAAGTTTATATTCATTTCAGAGTATTCGTGCCTGATGTTTTGTGGTACAATTAATTTAAGGAGTTTGGTTTGTAGGGATTGTATTGGATCCGAGTAAGTTCTGTGAGTGCGTCCATAGCTTGAGAGGTCCTACGATACTATGGAGTCGAAGAGTGCATGATATAGCATTAATCTTGTTTTAAATGGTTTGCGGTTTCTAATTATATAAAAGGAAGCAATGAGTGCCCTTAGCTTGTCACATACCCGTTGGATGTGGGGACCCCAATTGAATTTTGCATTAATCACGAGGCCTAAGTAAGTGTGTTTGTCAACTATTTCTATTGGAGGGCATTGGCAATTATTTTTATTGTGCATACAATCATGTGTATGCGCAATCAGCTCTGTTGGATGAGTACCTTTCAAATATGGCGATTTAATGTGAATCAATTTTGTCTTTTGCGCATTAAGGGCCAGGCCCACATCGTGGCACCACTGACACAGGTTATCAAAGTCATACTGTAGGCCTTGCAGTGCAAGGTCTATATTATTATCTGCTATAATCAGACATCTGTCGTCTGCAAACTGGTACGGGGTGCTGAAGGATAGTACATTTACCATATCATTAACATAGGTAATGAAGTGAAGAGGCCCTAGAACCGATCCTTGGGCCGTGCCTTGGGTTACTGATATGATACGGCCAGTGCTTTCTCCAACTTTGACACAGTATTGCCTATTTCTCAGGTAATCAGCACACCACGCTTGTAACAGACCTCTGATTCCACAGTTTGCGAGTTTGTTTGTAAGCAGATTGTGCTCTAATGTATCAAATGCGCGGGAAAAATCAATGAATAAGACCTGTTTTTTGTCGCTAAGCGAGTTGTTTATGTGATCTGTAAATTTGGATAGAAACGATGTCGTACTTTTATTTGTCTGGAATCCGAATTGGTGATTGTTTATAATAGTTTTAGATTGATAAAATGTATGCATCTGCTCACAAACAAACTTCTCGATTATTTTGTCTATTGACGATAATAAGGTGATAGGACGGTAATTTGAGGCACTGTCTCGTTTTCCTTTTTTAAATATTGGCCTAACGCAACCTATTTTAAGATCATCAGGGTATTTACCCGTATGCATGCTGGTATTAATAAGATGCGCTATTGTACCTGCTATTTTCTCACTAATGGCTTTAATGTCTAGAACCCTAATTTTATCCAGGCCTGATGCTTTTCTGCTATTTAAATCACATATAAGTTTATGGATTTTTCGTAGCGTGGCTATTCGGAAGCGCATACTGACATTCGCAACAGTGTTGAATCTGGTTTCATCGAGAATGTTTATTTTGCACTGAAGGCCGATCTTTTTCACGAATTCATCAAATTCTGTAGCAAATCGATTGGCTATTTCAGTATTTGAGATCTTTAGAGGACTGAACGCATCTATTATTGCATCATCGATATTCTTACAAGTTATACCGCATTTGAATTGATTATTCTCCATAGATTTCTAGGATTGGTATAATTATCTTTGATTTTGTTAGTTTTATTTCGAATTTTATAATATTGCAGTCTAAGGTCGTGATTTGTTGGGTTTTTTCTCCAGAGACCAAAGAGAATATTTCTTTTTTCACTCAGGTTTAGGATATTTTTGTTTATCTATGGTTCCCGACTTCTAATATGGTCACGCTTTTTCTTGGTTTTTGTGGATAATTGTATAGCTAATTGAAACGATTCTTTGATAAATTCAAAGATATCCTTAGCTGTATTCATATTGGCTGAACGGTTCCAGTCAATATTGTTCAAATATTTTAATAACTTGTCACGATCTACTATCTGAGTACATTTATCCCTTTCGTCACCCTGTATGTGAACCCTGCCGGGCGGAGGCGAGCCAACAAAGGTAGCTATCGTGACGCGGTGATCAGCCAGCACAGTATCGACTGCCGCTGTGTATGCATCTAACATGTGACAACGAATAAAAATGTGGTCAATGCAAGATTTTGTTATCTTATCACGGCGCGTTTCAATAGGGGTTTAGTCGGTGATGCCACACGTTAGACCACACACAGATAGCATGTCTATATAATAATTTCTGTGAGAATTGTTTAACTTAAGATCGATGTTGATATCACCCATTAAAATAAGGAACTTAGAATCTGTGAAGCACGAGAGTAAATGGTGTAGTTCATTATTAAAGATTATTTTATTTTTATGTGGTGTACGATAGATTATACAGACTGTAAGTAGTTCATTTGTGGGTGATTTAACAATGCCAGTGATGTTTTCAAAAGTGTGGGTTATTTTAGATTTTATTGTGAATTTGAGATAATTACGAATGTACATGATTATGCCACCTCCTTTTTGATGATTACGTAATCGCGTATGCATAGTATAGCCAGAGATTTGGAAAATATTTGAGAGTTCATCTGAAATACCTGCCTCGGTAACTGTTACTATATCTATATTATTTGGACAACTATCTATTATTTGAACAAGTTTGTTAAAGTTTTTCAACATCGATCTTATTTTTACATGAAGACATGATAGACGAATGCATTTTTGAGGTAAGACTTGGAAAAAGTGGTTTATGTTTGAACAATTAAATAATTCAGCCATATTTGCATTTTCTGCTATTGATGCGTTGAATTTTACGTATAGAACTTAGGATAGATAAATTATGAAATAAGGATATTATTGGAGTAACATGTCAATGTCTTTCACTGAGAATATTGGGATGGCTTTGGCGTCCTTATTTTTTCGTGCTAATATCTTTCCTTCTTTACACCACACATATTGAAAGGTCGGGCGTAGTTTTGTACCGGCTAGATAAAGCAGCGTCTTGGTGTTGTGAGATAATGCTTCCCTGATGTAGACACGGTCTGCTGATGACTCCGTTGAAGCGGACGAACCGAGGATGTTTCCCACCGTAAGCTCCTTGTCTCTGCTAGAGTTCACCCACTGATCGCGGCTAGATTTCGAACGCATTTCGCAAAGGATTATTCCCGGTTTCTCTTTACGGGGTGCAGAGCGACGGGCAGTCATAACGTCGTTTGCGTTGACATCTAACTTTGACGCTACTGTCTTTATCAGTAAAAATACGTTTTCCTGTTCGGCCGTTTTCGGTAATCCAGCTATTTCCAGCGATGTTGATAGTTGTTGTTGTTCAAATGCATGCTGTCGCTGTTCCATTGCGCAGATTCTCAATTCATGATTCTTGTTATGGTTTGTTAGGTCTATATTTTTATTTTCTAGTTGTTTAATCTTTGTGTTCTGGCTTCTGAGGGTCTCTTCTAGTCCAGACACCTGATCGCTAATAAATTCGAGGGAGGTTTGGAAGCTTTCTAATTCTTGCTTTATAGTTTTTCTCATTTCGAATGTGATGTTAGTCAGCAGTTTATTAACATCAATGGTGACGGATTTTCTTGCCTCGTCATTGTCAGTATCCGGCTCATCGTCGGGTATGAAGAAAGAGGAACGTTTTGACATACCTCCCAGGCACTCCTCGCAGCTCCATTCTAGACCGTTGGTGGCGCGCAGTGCAGCAATCTGCTTGGTTGAGATGTTGGCGCATTCGGTGGTTGCATGCACACACTTCTCACATCTGCTGCACTCTATTCCAGGGGCTTTTTTAGTAATGTTTTTGTTACATGTTGAGCACTTTTTCAAAGTCATTTTGTAAAAGTTCAGTAATGTGGGTATATAGTTTAATAATAACCAGTGATACGTCTGTACTAATTGACAGCTCGAAGCGAATTGAAAGTGGCCTATCTTAAAGGACACATAATTTTAGGTAGAAGAAAACACAAACATCACACCACCACTAGTCATCCTTTAGATAATTTACAAATTGCCTTGTAATATGAATCCTTACTGATTGAGCACTGCCACTAAATATGTTAACGCCATCATCACCCTTAACGCCACCATCACCACATTATGGATCTAATTTACATTTGTCATGCCTTTTACCCTTTTTGCCTGCATTTTCAGCAGCCTATTCACGAACAATATCACATTGAACAATAAATCGACTGAAACTGTCAGTGAATCAATCTCATTATACTTTACTGCACAAAATCTGCGTATAAAAAAAAATTTAAAGAAAAAACATGTACAAAGGCGAGCATATCTTTAGCAAGAGATTTCTTCAAGCAAAACTAGAACAGAGTGTAAAATTAAATTAAATTAAATATGTTAATAAAAATATTAAAGTTATGCTATATATTAAAATGTTAGAAATAGATAAATACATACTTATACTAAGAATAAATTAATAATTTATTGCACAAAACAAACATACAGAGATATACAAAGAAAGATATATGTACAAGAGGCGCGCTTATCTCTATAAAAGAGATTTCTGCCAACAAACCCATATAGGAAAGGAAAGTGGATTGTGAGAGTCAAAACTTATTTGCACAACAAAATAATTCATACACAATAATAATATAAGTAGATACATATGTATCTACTTATATTATTACTACCTAATACTACTACTACGCCTAATTTATATAATATTATATACATACATACATATCATACACATACAAGTTATAAATATACATAACGTACACATACAAATTATATATACATACTATGGAAGAGAGAGGTAATGATCTTTCAAGCGAATCTTAAAAACGTTAAGTGACGGACTGTCCCTGATGGCACTGGGGAGCTTGTTTCAGAGCCTGATAGCACTGATCCTGAATCCTTGCCCATATGCGACTGAGTTGTGTTGAAGAGTTGCAAGCAGCGACCGAGTGTTTGATCTCCGAGACCTATCCGAAGAAAGAAAATCAAACCGATCACGCAGGAAGCTGGGATAGCGAGGGTTGTGCAGAATATTGAAGAGTAGAATGAGAACATGGGTATCCCGGTGAAGAAGAATTGGAAGCCACTGCAGTTCCCTACGATACTGAGAGACATGGTCATACTTACGCAGTCCGAAGACAAACCGAATCCCGAGATTTTGAAGTCGCTCGAGTTTGTTCAGTTGCTCTTTGTTCGCGCTGATCCAGCTGCCATCTGCGTAATCAATGAGAGGAAGGAGAAGAGACTGGGCCAGAGTAATTTTAGTATGACGAGGCAGAAAGTTTTGAAGGCACTTGAGGGAGTGAAATGTGGCAAAGACTCGTCTACTGACTTCGCAGACGTTAGCAGATCATGAAAACTGATTGTCAAAGATAACTCCTAGATTTTTTGCCTTAGTACTGTACGGAATTATGGTTCCATCATAAGTTACAGGAACAAGAGGCAGATGCTGTAACACACTATGGGAGTGCCTGGAGCCGATAATCATGGCTTGTGATTTACTGGTATTGACAAGTAGTCCATGAAGCAGAGCCCAGCCCCTGATGTTCTCGAGATCGGCATTTAATGCACCCACAGAAGAAATCATATCACTTGGAGAGAAATGGCGGTAGATTTGTAGATAATCGGCATAAAGATGGTAAGAAGAAGAAATGGCATCCGAAATGGAATTGATGACGACGGAGAAAAGAAGAGGGGAAAGAATACCACCCTGAGGAACTCCAGAAGAAAGGTCGCACCACTCCGTGGAAGTCTCCTTGGACCTAATACGCTGCTGACGACCTCTCAGATAGGAGCCGAACCAGCTAGCAGCGGCCGAGCAGACATTCAGGGACTTCAGTATCTCAACGAGGATGTCAAAATCAACACAGTTAAAGGCACTGCTAAAGTCTAGTAACGCTATCACAGTGATCTGCTTGATATTCATTGCCGATTCAATGTCATCGGTCACTTTAAGTAAGGCCGAGACGGTACTATGTCCCGGCCTGAATCCAGACTGGAATTGATTCAACAGCCTGTTAGAGGAAAGATAGGAAGAGAGTTGAGTGTGGACAATCGATTCAAGGACTTTGGAAAGGAAAGGCAGGATAGATATTGGACGATAATCTTTAAATGAAGATGGATTTGAGGTTTTGGGAAGAGGGATAACTAACACCTTTTTCCACACATTAGGAAAAGAACACTGAGATAGAGAGAGGTTAATAATGTGTGTAATGGCAGGTAGGAGGAAATCAAGGATGCTGTTTATCATTCTCGAGCAGATACTGTCGTCACCCACAGCTTTTGAGGAGATGGCAAGCACTGCCTTCTTAACCGTGTCAATTTCGACAAGACTAAAGTCGAATGGGGTGGTGGTGGGAGATGGCTTGGAGCGCAGAGAATGCAGGGTGGCATCTTTAACAGAGGGATTCATTACAACAGGAGGGTCGGAGAAGAAACTATTAAGACCATTGAGATCGACATCACCAACCAATTGATTCTGGGACTTGCCAACACCAAAGGTTCTAAGGAACTTCCACACTTGAGCCGGGGTATAATTTTCGATGCACTCATAGATATGGAGGCGCTTGGCAGCGCGACACATATGGTTGCACCGATTGCGGAGACATTTGAAGGCAGCAAAGTTTTCATCAGTGGGGTCCTTTTTGTAGAGGCTTTTGGCTCTGTTCTTCTTTGCCATCAATCGCTTAATGGGATCAGAGAGCGAGGGCGCAGGGAGATGTTTTACTCGAACCTTTTTTACTGGTGCGTGCTTGTCGTAGAGTCCCAGAATAATTGT
Source organism: Argyresthia goedartella (assembly GCA_949825045.1). Taxonomy (NCBI): domain Eukaryota; kingdom Metazoa; phylum Arthropoda; class Insecta; order Lepidoptera; family Argyresthiidae; genus Argyresthia; species Argyresthia goedartella. The sequence continues at coordinate 8,397,962 of OX463833.1, forward strand.
GTTGAAGTGGTGAATCTTGTCGTCAACGGTCTCACTAGTGATGACAGGCGACCAATCAATCGAGGCGGCATCATACTTTAGGACAATAGGGTCTATACCCCTAAAACTACGAGCAAAAATGAATTTACCTCTGCTTTTAGGAGGCCTAACCTTGTACGATAGATACACTAGGTCATGGAAAGAGAAAGGAGAGTTAAATTGACCATGGGCAGCAACTTTGTCTACATTAGAGGTTATCATGATATCGAGATGAGATGGAGTGCAATGGGGCTGAAAATGAGTAGCGTTGAGAGGAAGAATATGCAAATTGAAAGAATTGATAATGGCCTGGAGTTAGGCAGAGCGAGAGTCATTCTTAATAAGACAAGTATTAAAATCGCCGAGGATGAGAGTGTTATCATAAAGAGGAGTCAGCTTATTGAGCAGAGACTCGAATGTATCGAAGTAATCAATGTGAAGAGAGGGACTGTAGAGAAGACCGAGCAGAACTTTATTATGGTGAAGACAGATTTCAAGGAAAATATGTTCTGCCGACTCAGAGAACACATTCGGGGAAGCACTTACAACTCTACAAGGAATGTCGGAGCGGAGGTAAATGGCTACACCACCACCTGCCTTCCCAACTCTGTCATTCCGATAGAGCCGGAAATCAGGCAATGAGTACATGGTGGATGGTAGGGACGGTTTGAGAAACGATTCTGATATAAGAATTCCATCCAAATGTTTGCCACTAAACGCCTCAAGTAGGTCCAGGTAACTGGAGTGGATGCTCTGGGCATTTATATGAACGAGGTTAAGATTATTTTCCAGGCCACCAAAGACAGTCGAGAGTTTGGCCGATAACGATTCCTCCACAATGGAGGTGTCGTTCGCCACATTTGTATAATCATCACTTGATGAACATGATAAAATACAGTTGTCAAAAATATTACGTATGCTATCCATATATAATAGTTTAAAATATAATATTAATACTTATAAATACAAATATATATGCTTGTTTTTACTTAATTATAAATATATAAAATATCTTCTATCTTAATCACACCAAGTTACTTGCCTGAACCAGTCCTACACTGGGTCGGCTTGGAGAGGAATAAACTAGGTACATAGATGGAGAATTAACAGTAACACAATTTTCGAGACAAATACGTAATGCTGGGTCATAACATAATCTTAACTCATAATCATCATTATCAAACACAAAACAAAATATATGCATGACAAAAATTCAATGTTACAATACTTGGATCAAAACATGCAAAGGTGAAATGCAAAAATAGAGAAAAAAAAAAGAAAAAAAAAAGACAAGTGTGTTCTGTGGACAAGTCTGTGTCAACAACAGATTGACAGATGATGACATTAGGTATAAAATTTTAACAGACCATGAAGCGAAAAAATATAGACATAGACATAGACATAGACATCATTTATTGATAATATTCATTACACGTCATGTCATGAATCATAATTCAATGTTATGTACCTAGTATAAATTGGTACATAGGGATGTTTATATTACTCATGTCTATACAATAATAAGCAATTGCTAACAATTTTAAAATAACTTACACGCAGTAAATTAAATAAGTCAGTATATGTCACAGAAAAAAATAATTAAATAATCAAACTGTAAATAATAATGTCAATGGTAATTGTAAATTATAATGTCAAATTATGTGACTAGTTCACTAGTTACATACCTAATGCTAAAAACTCATCATAGCTGTACAGGGACTTCTCAATAAGCCATGTTCTTAATTTTCATTTAAAGATGGACACACTCGGAGCATCAGTGATAGCTCCAGGTAGCTTGTTGTACACTACCGGACCCATAGCGTGGATTGTTTTTCTAGTTTTTTCCAGTTTGTGCGCGATTGTAGCTAATTTGTTGGAGTTGCGCGTTTCGTACCTATGCCTTTCTCCAAGTCGTTTGTATAGGTGAATATTCTCTCGCACATACGTGGCCTCTTGGAGAATGAGTAGGCTAGGCAGTGTGAGAATCTTAAGTTGTTTAAAGTGCGGTCTGGCTGACTCGTCAGTCGGTACCCGTGCCAGGAACCGCACGGCGCGCTTCTGCAGGACAAACACGCGGTGCCACTGCGCCGCGCGCCCCCACAGCTCCACGCCGTACTGCAGCAGCGAGTGCACCGACGCGAAGTAGCACGTCCGCAGCGACTCTGCAGGGAATGTTGATGAGAGCCGACTTAAGGCGAAACATGCGCTCGCCAGTCTGCTGCATAACTTATCTATGTGCGCGTCCCAGGTTAACGCCTGATCCACCTGAAAGCCCAGAAACGCTGCAGTGTGGGCTTGCTCAATTTAAGATCCGTTTACGACGACTGCTAATTTAGGTCTTCTACGCCCAGATAGATCAAACTGAACGAATTGTGTCTTTGTTGTATTCAGTAGCAGACCATTATGGCGGAGCCAAAGGCACATGCGGTATAATTTAACTATGAGAATCGAGGGTTGTAAGGAGAAAAGTACAAAAATTTGGGTATTGGGGCAGGTGGCGCAGCAGCAGGAGCACCAGCCGCCGCTGGCTTCCGCGCAGGAGCGTCCTTGCCCCTGGGCTCAGTGGCAGAAGATGGAAATTTGTCAATCAACACCTACAGATCCATCATCGACTCGACCTTTTGCCTGCACTTGTTTGGGAGCAACAAGACGATCCTGCCTTCCGATGACCAACAGTTCCGCATGCCGAAGTGCTTCCTGCCAGCTGCAAATACCTCATGTCTCGGCTTAGTCAGGAATTCTGACAAAGATATGCCTGTCCCTTTCAATACAGTCTTGCCTTTCAAGGCTTCTGACCGGGACTTGAAGGACATAAACCTGACAAGCAATGGACGAGGTTTTGATTCCTTTCTCTTTGACCCAAGCCTAAGGGTGACACCAACATCCAAAGCGCACTGTGGTGGCAACTTCATTTGGTTGCGCAACAAGTTAAGCATAGAAGAGAAATATAGTGTTCTTTAAGGCGACTTTGAAAAATGCAAATTGACGGTCTCTCTGTTGGCGCTGGAGAGTTTGTTCTGTTGGGAGTGACTATTATAAACAGTGACATTAATATCAGTTCATCTGGTATATTATAAATATTTGTGGTCGTCGCTGCGGTGTCGAGATTACTAGAGCATACTGAAAGCCGCCATTTGGACCGCGTAGAGGACCCGTTATAGTGTATCATTTATACCTGATGACGTCGACACTAATGCCCACTGAAATTATATTTACGCTGCACAACAACTTTTTCCACTTTGGAAAGGAAGCTATTTCTATTTCAGTTGAAATTTTAATTCGTATTTCTATCATTTAAACAGCCATGACAATATAGTTTTCAACTGGCTTAAGGGTTCTCAATTCGTCTGTCTTTTGTGAATGATTATTGATTGATTGATTATAAGGATAGCTTTGGTATGGAATAGTATAATTTTTTGATACCCGACATATAGAACACGAGTAATTTATTTTTATTTTTTTTACATAGATTGTACGATAGTGTCCCACTGCTGGGCAAAGGCCTCTCCCCTTTGAGTCCACACATCCCGGCTCAGTGCCACCTCCGGCCACCCCGGCAGAAACCGGTCGAGGTCGTCTCGCCATCTCCGCCTTGGCCAGCCCCTCGGAAGCCGTCATGTGGCAACCAGTCCGTGGCGATCTTCACCCACCTGTCCGGGTGCATACGAGTTACGTGTCCAGCCCAGTTCCACTTTAGCTTGGATGCCAGTTAAGGAGCGCAGGGTAGTGTTCCTAACACGATCCGATCTGCGAACATTAAGGATGCTGCGCTCCATTGCTCGCTGGCAAACCTTGAGTTTGGACTTCTGAAGTTCAGTCAGAGACCTTGTCTGAGCGCCGTAGGTGATGGGAGGCAGAATACACAATGTTGATGAGTTTGCGCTTAAGTGTCAGAGGCAGGTTGCCCTCATTTATTATTTTTTGCAACTCCTTTCAAAGGTTTATGAAGTTTCCAAACTAAATCTAGCTAAGTCGCATTCTTTCTGTCGACCCTAAGTCTACGGCGAACAAGGAAAGAATATTAGTCGTGATCGTTTCCACATCCGAAAGAAACGTATAACTTGCGACATTATAAATATTTGAAATACGGATAGGAATTCTGTTCCGAACGGGGATATCAAAAATTGTTATCAAGATAGAAGTATTGAGTTTCCGTCGTAGAATCTTATTGCCTATCTATTCGATGTACAGTTGACAAAAGATCAAGCATTCACATTTCTTGAAAATTCGCTCGTAAATAGCGTTGCACGTAAAGGTGGGTTGTCATTCTTATGACAGCCCTGATACCAGGGCCTGTCGATGTTCTAGCTATAAAAAGAGCGAAACGACATGCTTCACCACCCAGTGCTAAAAAAGGCAAATTGCAGGTAGAAAGCCTTCAGCATATACCGAGGCCATGCCTCACAGTAAAGTCTTAGTAGGACAACTGTAACCACAAAGGGGTTGTTTGTAGTCCGTATAGCACACGCGCTGATGCCCGCTCAATATGTGGGGACCCGGTCATAGCAGGGATGTCTGACACCTGGGCATAGGTAATTCCATTTTTTTCCCCTCCAACAAAAAAAAAACTTCACCACCCAGTCCGCACGCACCATTAGCATCAGCAGCGACACAACGTGTCTGCCGCTCCAGTATCAGACTGTAAAGTCTCGAGCGAGCAAGCACCTCGAACGCCGCTGAAATCATCTGCTAGATGCTACAGGCATTTATTCGAGCCTTATGTTCCAAATTCCAAAATCCAAATGTCTTTATTACTGTAGATATTTACATATACTTAGCAATCGTCATTTTTTGCCTCTTCTCTACATTGGACCACTGTGGGAGAAGAAGCCTTAATTATGTATTTCTGATATCAATCGCTATATATAAGTTCTGCGGCTTACGCTGTTAGGAACATCAGACAAAACACGGATGTGGCTACATCTAGGCTAGTATATTTTAGTTACTTTCATAGTGTCATGTTCTATGGTATCTTGTTGTGGGGGAAAGCAGCGGATATTCAAACTATTTTTATTTTACAGAAAAGAGCTATTCAAGCAATTTATAATTTAAAACGCACAGACTCCTTAAGAGAGCTTTTTAAATAAATTGACATACTAACTGTAGCTAGTCAATTTATTTTCGAAAATATAATGTATGTACGCAAGAACCTTACAAAATTTCCAAAACTTAGCGATAGCTGTAATGTTAACCAATGAAATAATCACAGACTACTTGCACCCCGGTTTAGACTCGCGAAGGTTAGCAATTCTTTCAAGGGTCAATGCATTCTCTACTACAACAAGATCTTGAAATTGCCATTTGAGCAATTTAAAAACCATGTTAAAGCGACATTGTCGAAAAAGGGATATTACAATGTTCAAGATTACTTAAATGATGGGACTGTATGGGGTTAATCTGGCTCAACACTGACCTTTTTGTTATTAATTTTGTAATTATTTATTCCTGCTTATTAATTATGATAATGACATATTTTGTAGTAGTTAAACATAAGCAATTTTTAAAAGAGATCTAAAAATCAATCTGTGGGAGTTTGTACGCCCTTCTTCTCCCACAATGGTCCAATGTAGAGAAGTGGCAGAAAATTAAGAGATTGCTAAGTATATGTAAATATCTTCAGGAATACAGACACTTGGAATTGGAATTGGAATTTGGGATATACCTCTCAAATTGGGAAGTCAAACAATCAGAACACGAGTCGCAATAAAAGACAGCTCTTGTCCTATAATCAACGTAATTCTCTTTGTAATTTCTTTATTGTACTACAGAAAACAGACATATCGATAACTTATAATAGAAAAAAACATGTACAAAGGCGAACTTATCTCTATCTTATGATGGGTAGGCAAGGTGATGGTTGAGCGGGAGAAGACCTGCGCGTACGACAAAACTTTCTATGTACTACGAATAATATATACTACAAATAATATTATACTGATAACCCTTACTGCTAAAAATAGACTGCATACACAATTACTTAAATACAACGTTACAATATATATGTCACAGTAAGATAGTCAAAACCGTTAGTTGATAAACTAACGTTTTTTTTTCTCGTTAGTTGGTAAACTGTCGACAGATATTAAACTGTAGTGTAATGCTTACTATATGACGTGTTAGTTGATAAACTAACGGGTAAAACCGTTAAATATTAAGCTGGTTTAAACTTGAATTGCAAACGAAATACCAATGCAAACACTGCGGCAGCTTAGGTGAAGACTAGAGGGGGCGAGCGCAGCAAAGCCCCTGAAAAGTCTTCGTGTTAGGTTGACATCTAAGAACAAATGAAACGTAAATTCTAAACCCTACCGGTCTGGTGTAATATTTATCGATAGTTGATCAACTAATGCGTTAGTTTATCAACTAACGGTTTTGACTATCTAACGTTAACACAGGGTGTCCAGTAGATCGATGCAAAGATTTAAACCAAAGTTAGTACAGACGATTTAGAACCATTTGAGCCAAACATACATAGTCGGTCCATAAGTTCTGTCACAAATATTTTGCCGCATAGTAAATAATACCAAGTTTTATTTTATTTAATACTATATATGGTTTGATAGCTCATTAAATACTGATAAATTAGAACGATTATTGGATTTAAATGCTTAAAGCCATATTACACAAATGCTAGTTTCTTCAGAGATTTTGCACTTTTTTACCCAATCAAAAATACGGACGTGATTCACTTTATCTTTTTTCCATGACTCTTAAAACCTTTCAAACTTACGTGAGATTTTAGTCAGAACCCTCCCTGAACCCGTTACCTTCATTTTGAAGCATAAGATAACTAAGTCTGGGTAAAACTAATTTTCATATTCACATTTTACGTAGTGTACTTGTTGCCCACAAGATCATTTTTATACGTTTTTCTGAAACCGTAAAAAGTACGTAAAGTTCTCTTTGGGAGCAGTTGGAACTGAAAGCTAACAGAAAATCAAATGCTAGTTGCTAAGCATGGTCTTAAATCGAGGTTTCAGAAAAAATAAAAAAAGCTTGTTGGTTATCTGGAACACTGTTTTTTTATTAAATTTGTGGTAAGTGGTATTTTTGTCAGTTGCGGCGTGTTTTGGGTTCGCGATTGTCTCAAGTTATAAGGTTTTTTTGTCATATTGCGATAATCGTACAAAATGTATTGTATTGCAATTTGATTTGTATAAAATAAGCTTTTTAATCATGTATAATACGAATAAGAAAAAGTTTATTGCTGAGTTTTATCTATCAAAAAACTTGTGACAGAACTTAAGGACCGACTAAGTATATTTAGCGAAGTCTAAGCGTTAATTTTTTATTGATAATTTAGTTGTCCAAGTTGTAGTTTGTAAGTGGTGTGCATCATTTTTAGTTTTTTATCCTTTCCATAGATGGCACCACCAGTACTTTACATCGCGGTATTAAGATGTTTCACGGATTCCTTATATAGAAAATTGAATAAATTTTTGTAAGCTTGTTCCCACAGAGCAGAGATTGTTTTATTTATCCCTTGCTACACGTGGTTCGCTTGGGCCCTATTCATGGTCCTTCAGAGTCGGATTTAGTGCGAATTTTTGTGGTGATAACTGTATTGCACTAGCCGACGCCTTTTTGCTATAACGCACTAAGTGGTGACGGATTGTCACTGAGAGTGCGCACCGAGGCGTGTCGTCCCAGTGAGGAACGATCGTTGACGGGAGGAGGAGTGTGGACAAAACCACATTCAACCAAGGAGCAACAAGTCGTCGGATGCAGCAGCGTGTGAGGATTGCGGCGTTGCAGCAGCGAAGAGTGTGACGCAGCGTCAGAGAAGTACTACACACGGACGAAGCGGATATACAGTGGTCAGTGTATTGCAAAAATTGTGAGTACATTTTGTGATTTTATACATGCGTGTTTCAAGTGAGTTAAGAACTTAGAAAAATTTGCGGAATTTCAAACTGGACTTAGAAAATTTCATAGGAATTTGGGACTTTAACTTTGCATGCTAGCTTTACACGTTAGACTTAGCACAGTAAGCAAAAAGTGTTCCGACGGGGAACCTATGCCCAATTTCGGTTTAATTTCCAACCACTTGTAAAACTTTCACGGAATTTTGAGACTTGTAAAAATTTGTGTGAGCAAACATGTCAATTAGATTGGAGTCAATGATTCAAAGTCAATATGCAACCAAAGAGATAATTGAAAATGCCTACAAGAACTTTAAAAAGTCACCAAGGGATCGTCTATCTAAAGGTTCATACATGTCAGTTAGAATAGACACTTTGCAAGAATATTGGAAAATATTTTACACCACGCATAATCAATTATCTCAAGATGCTCCAACCGACTTACTAAAGAATGCTTATTTTACTAAAGTTATATTTCAAGAAGTAGAAGAAATTTACCTTGACTATTTGGTTGAACTAAAAGAAGCTTTATCAAGGGCAACACCTTCTACAAGTAACTCAAGCTCACAACAAGAAAAAATGTCTAAGGGTTCTAAAAGTGAAGGCAACGTAAAACTACCCAAAATTGCGATTCCTACATTTTCCGGGAAGTATAGCGAATGGACGACCTTTAGAGACTTATACTTGTCGCTCATTCACAACAACACTTCATTGGACGAAGTCCAAAAGATGCACTACTTAAAAGGCCATTTAGTCGGAGAGGCAGAACAGCTTTTAAGACATGTTCCGATTACTGCCGCTAACTATAAAGAGTCGTGGTCAATGTTGAACAACAGATACAACAATAAGAAGTATTTGTCAAACTGTTTATTGAAACGGTTTATGAACTATCCAAATATCAACGTCGAGTCCTGTAACAATGTTAGAGATCTTTTAGACACAACAACGGACACGTTGAATGGTTTGAAGAATTTGGGAATCGATGTAAGCTCATGGGATGTTATAATTATTCACATTATAACTTCGAAATTGGATACAGAATCTCGCAAACAATGGGAACTGAAAATTAGCACATCTGATGAGCTTCCAACGCTGAATCAAATGAGAGAATTCTTAGAGTCTAGATTCCGCTCTCTTGAATTTCTAGACCCCAAGCCGAAGCCGAAACCAAACTTTTCAAACAAGCCAAAGGTCATGCATGCAATTTCCGCTGATGTTCATAAAACGTGTCAATTCTGTAAAAATGATCACAAGATTGGCAATTGTAAAGAGTTCGCTAAGGTAAATTATGAAACACGTCACAACTTTGTTCAAACAAATGGAATTTGTTTCAATTGTCTCGGTCAGAACCACTCCGCTCACATTTGTAGAGTAACCACTAGATGTCGCATTTGCAGAGGCAAACATCATTCATTGCTTCATCCATACAACCCCAAGCCAACCAACGAACCGCTTAATCCAAATGATTCTAAGCCAAATATAGCGGTTGAAGTCGGCTCAGCGGTGTCTAATGTTAAGGCATCGTTAGCTGAGGAACCATCAACGTCGAACGTTGCAGCACATTTTTCGAAGGAGAGTGTACCTAACCAAGTTTTGCTAGCCACAGCATTGGTAAAGGTGCAGGCAAGGAACGGTCACGCACAGTTGTTGAGAGCCTTGTTAGATCAGGGTTCGCAAGCGTCGTTCGTGACAGAATCAGCAGTGCAACTACTTGGACTCAAGAAAGTACCGACCAAAACGGTTATCTCTGGATTAGGTGGTGATAAGAGCGCTTTAGCCTCTAGGTATATCGTAAATATTACTATTCAATCACGCCATGATCCAAGTTTTTCTGTCCAAGTACGCGCACATGTATTAGGTACAATAACGAGTCTTCTTCCCTCTGAGAAGATAACTCACTGTGATTGGCCTGAGTTAGCACAGATAACTTTGGCTGATCCTAGTTTTGCTACTCCAAACAAGATCGATATCTTGCTTGGGGCAGATGTTTATGGAGAAATCATCAGAGAAGGTTTGATCAAGGGTCCTAAAGGCTTACCTGTAGCCCAAAATACAGCCTTAGGATGGATCTTGTCAGGTCCTACACATCCCACTGAGGATGACGATCACTCCAATTCACAGATTTGTTACCATAATGTCATTGTGAGCATGTACTCACAAGTAGATGACAACGAGATGCTTAAAAGATTTTGGCAGATTGAGTCTGATTCTTTTGACACGAAAATCCTCACTCAAGAAGAAAGGCTATGTGAGAATTCTTATAGCCAATCTACACAGAGAGATGAAACAGGTCGCTACATTGTACGGCTACCTTTCCGTGATGAAGACCCTCAGTGTAAATACGGGAATTCAAGAAACATTGCACTCAAGAGATTTCACCTTCTTGAAAATCGTTTCATGAAGAACCCAGAAATCAAAGCAAAGTACACCGAAGTGATTCACGAATATCATGACCTTGGCCATATGGAACGTATACAGACTGGTGACGATCCTAAACGATCAGAGGCTGTTTATTTACCACACCACGCTGTCATACGTGACGACAAAACAACAACCAAGGTCAGAGTTGTGTTCGATGCTTCATGCAAAGGTTCCAACGGGGTTTCTCTCAACGATACACTGATGGTTGGTCCTACACTGCAGCAAGACTTACGACACATTATCATCAGATGGCGCATCTCTCCTATTTGCTTGAGCGCTGACATTGTCAAAATGTATCGGCAAGTTATAGTCGCAAACGAAGATGCAGACTTCCAACGTCTCGTGTGGCGCGATGATCCGGAATCTGAAATAGAAGAGTATAGATTAGTAAGAGTTACTTTCGGAACTGCATCTGCTCCATACCTGGCCGTGAAGACACTGCAGCAGCTGGCACTCGACGAAGAAGAGAAGCATCCCATGGTGGCTGAAAAGGTGAAAACAGATTTTTACGTTGATGATCTAATGACAGGGTGCCAAACAGTGGAAGAAGGAAAGCAAATTCATAAGGAAATGACAGAACTACTTACCAAGGGTGGCTTCCAGCTTCAAAAATGGGTCACTAATAACAGGGAATTGGCGGAAGTATTTGAAGGAGAAGGCAAACAAAAAGGAAAGGTAGATATAAAGATGGATGAAGTCATTAAGATTCTAGGCCTTTCTTGGGACAGAGAAACAGACAGTTTTCAGTACTCTGTGCAACTTCCAGACCAACAATCTCCAATCACCAAACGAAAGGTAGTTTCAGACATTTCGCGGTTGTTTGATCCTTTAGGATGGGCAGCACCTTGCGTCATTCCGGCCAAAGTCATGATCCAAAAACTATGGCTGTCAGGAATAGATTGGGATGACGAGTTACCGCCCGAATTGCTGTCAGAATGGCTGTCGTATAAAGGAGAACTGACTCAATTACGCGAGTTTCGTGTTCCCAGATGGGTCGAAGCTAAGGCGGGAGATATATGTGTGGAACTCCAAGGTTTCTGTGACGCATCTAATGTAGCGTATGCAGCAGTGGTCTACTTGAGAATTATCGATGCTGATGGTAATGTGCACGTTAATTTAGTCACTGCCAAAACCAAGGTAGCTCCTACCATGCAAGTCTCGATACCTCGCCTTGAATTAATGGGAGCAGTTCTCTTAGCAAAATTGCTCACCGAAGTCGCCAAGTTATTGGCAATTGATCGATCTCATGTTCATGGATGGACCGATTCAACTGTGGTGTTAGCGTGGCTTAGTAGCCACCCAAGTCGTTGGACAACGTTCATCGGCAATAGGACGTCTGATATTCTGACAAAAATGGACAATACGCAATGGGCTCATGTGCAGTCTGCTCATAATCCCGCAGATATGGCGTCCAGAGGGTTGACACCATCAGAATTGCTACAAAACGAATTGTGGATGCAAGGGCCGGCGTGGCTTAGAAACTCTGAAATCAACTACACAAGACCCAAATCGATATCCACTGAACTTGAACAGCGGAAAGTAAAAGCTCACTTGTCTGCGAAAAAGGAAGATCAGGAATTTCCACTTTGGACGAAATATTCGTCACTCCAAAAATTGCTTCGAGTTGTCGCAGTCTGCCGAAGATTCCTGAAACTCAAAATGAACAAATTAGAAAACAAAAGGTTTACAACTTACCCGACAAGTGAAGAACTCGCTGAAGCTCTCGAAGTTTGCATAAGGCAATGTCAGAACCATGGATTCGACGAAGATAAGAAAAGCTTGAAGCCGTTATGTCCCATAATAGACAAAAAGGGTATATTACGAGTTGGTGGGCGAATCCAAAATGCTGATGTCCCCGTTGACGTCAAACACCCCGTAATACTACCAAAAGGTAGTCACTTCACTAACTTAGTGATTGATGACGCGCACAAAAGGACGCTCCATGGTGGACCTACTCTTATGCTGAACTACTTGCGTACCAAATATTGGGTACTTTCAGCTAAAGGTTTAGTCAAAACCCACGTACGCAAATGTATCACTTGTACTCGACATGCTGCAGCTACTAAAAATCAGTTAATGGGGCAGCTACCATCAAGCAGAGTTACACCAGCAAGACCATTTTTGCACAGTGGTGTGGACTTCGCAGGCCCCATCAACATTCGCGTTTCAAAGGGTCGTGGCAATAAGTCGTACAAGGGCTACATTTCTCTATTTATTTGTATGGTCACCAAGGCTATACATCTCGAAGTAGTGAGTGACCTTACTTCTGAAGGTTTCATTGCAGCGTTCAAAAGGTTTGTCGCGAGACGTGGACATGTCAGCAATATTTGGAGCGACAATGGAACAAACTTCGTCGGCGCTTCCACAGAACTGCACAAGTTAATTGCTGCCGAAAAATCTTCAGTTGCTACAGAAATTCGGGACTGGCTAAACAACAATTCTGTGTCATGGCACTTCATCCCACCTCGTGCACCAAACTTCGGTGGCTTGTGGGAAGCAGGGGTGAAATCAACAAAATTTCACTTAAAACGAGTGATAGGCAATTCTACACTCACTTATGAAGAGTTAGCCACACTCCTAACGCAAGTGGAGTCTTGTTTAAATTCAAGGCCCCTATCTAAGATGCCAGATAATGAAAACGAACCCTTGCCACTAACACCAGGTCATTTTCTAATTGGCGAACCCTTGATCACCATCCCAGAACGAAATTATGAAAGGTGCAATATTGGCAGTTTGAGGCGTTGGCAGATGACACAACGAATGATGCAAGACTTTTGGCGTAGATGGTCGAACGAGTATTTAGCTAATTGTCTACAAAGATACAAGTGGTCCAAACTTACCCCTGAACCCAATGTTGGCGATGTGGTTTTGGTAAAGGAAGACAATTTGCCTCCAGCTCGCTGGCTCATGGGTAAAATTGTTGAGAAACATCCAGGTTTGGACCAGGTTACTCGAGTGGTAACATTAAAATGTAATGGTTCCTTGATTAAGAGACCAACTTCTAAATTGTGTGTATTGCCAATTGCAAATTAAAATTAAGGTTTATTTTGTTATCCGTACTCTTTAGAGTTTTATGTTTACATAAGTTATAGTCAGTGTTTAAACTTTATATGGAATTTTGTTTATTTTGATCAATGGTTGTTTCATACGCATATAGAGTTTAACTTGAATAATGTTAAGTTTTAAAAATATTAGGATTTGTTAATACTATACCCTCTTGACCTCATGGTGGGCGGTATTATATATGTAAGAACGTATTAGAATAGCGTTCTTGGTGGGCGGAATGTCCAAGTTGTAGTTTGTAAGTGGTGTGCATCATTTTTAGTTTTTTATCCTTTCCATAGATGGCACCACCAGTACTTTACATCGCGGTATTAAGATGTTTCACGGATTCCTTATATAGAAAATTGAATAAATTTTTGTAAGCTTGTTCCCACAGAGCAGAGATTGTTTTATTTATCCCTTGCTACACGTGGTTCGCTTGGGCCCTATTCATAGTGTTTTTGCAAAACAAAACAATAACTGCATTATTTAACAATTGATTCTAATAAAGCACTTAATAAGCATTCTAATAAATCTTGTGCATCGGCTACGTCAGACTTGGTTTTTACAGACCATTGAAGAGCAGCTGGTGTCGCTCAGACAAACGCATTGTTTTAGATAAACCCTCTGATATTCATAAGCAGAGTCTCCATACGACCAATTTTTCATTGATTTTGAAATCTTATACCAAGCCATAAGGTTGAAAATAGCTGGCCAAATTTTGATCAAAAGCACTATGCTGAGGTGAGAATTGGATTTTGACGGTTTTGACATTAAATTTTGTTGTCTTATATAAAGGTTGCAAATAATTCCAGGCTCCACTTTCGTGGACTAGGTTACTCACTAGCAGAATACAGACCCAGAATACAGTGACGCACATAGTCCCAATGATGCACGAATGAAGCACGGTACAAATCTATAAGAGGTGACTGAACGAAATTGCTATTACATAATATTTCCATATTTCACAGCATATCTTGCTTGCAGTATTCGAAATTGCCAATATTCTTATTACCGTGACTAGCTGTACTATCAACCGTTCGTGTAAGGCATTCCACACACGGGGCTACTTGAAGACGACTCGAGTTTAATACGCGTATCCCACGCCACGCTTGTACGTTTAATGTGACTAACGTTTTTTGTGACTGTGCATTCACAAGTAAAAAAAGGTAATTAACTGCTTACCCTCCGATCACAGTGGTCAAACAGTTTTATTCTCAATTTCTAGTAAAAATAGGACTGATCCATTATTTTATAGGCCAATTACATCTCAAAGACTAGAGTGGTATATGAAAAACTTAGATATAAATTTGCCAGTACCGGATTTTGATGAACAGAACCCTAACGAAATCTATTCTGACCTCTTCAACATTATTCAAATAGAATTCGATAGTTTTGAATTTAAAGAAAGTCAGTGCCAACAACGGTAAATCTAAATTTAATGACTGGGCAACATTCGGAATTCGTAAAAGTAGAGTTATTTTGTATGACCTTTATGAACAAAAAATATATATAACTTTATAACTATAACTTTGATATAAAATTTCATGACTATGTTAAAAAATATTCCAAAACTTTCAATTTGGTTTGAAGAACTGCAAAAACTTTATACATTAATAGAAAAATACAACATTCTAATTAGAATGAAGAATTACGAGACTACAAAATCTGTCTTCCCATAATCAATAATATAATAAAGCTCACTTTTCACTAATGGATATACTGTCAAACCTAAATATTATATCCCACAGAGAAAGGTGAGCTTAAAACGATATTATTATTCGGCACATAAGTGAAAAAAATGCAAACAAAGAAACGTAAACTTCACACATAATTCACCAAATTATAAACTTAAAATAAACAAAGCCCTGTTTCTTTCTTCCCGGTCGGGATGCGAATGTCCTCTAAATACACGAAAACAAGGCTATTCGAAATCTCTTTGTCTGACAGTCAAGTCCACATGTACTACAGGGCATCATAAACTAATATTCGGTACTTAGAGACAAAAATTATCTCATGACCATGACCTGGACCACCACTGATAAGTCACAGCAAAGCCACAAAAATACACAATTTCGTTTACCTGGATGATTTCATAATTTCAGTCTTTTGCTTTAGAAACCAAACCAACAAACCAATTTCTAATCTTGAAAATGGGACCAATCTAGATGGTCAAAGTTTCGAGTAAGTACAAAAATAAAATATTTGAAATCAGTTTATAAATAGTGCCAGTTTTGAGGTGATAAACATTAAAAAATAATACACCCTAATTGAGAAACTCCTCCTTTTTTAAAGTCAGTTTAAAAGAAGAAAAAAACTAAGTTGTTTTATTTTTCCGTGGGAGGTATACAGAGGTACAGACCTATCAACTTAAGCTGATACTTGCATTTGTGTGAGTGTACGTGTGTACGCACCGCTTCCCTGCCGCCCGCTCACATACTTCACTTCACCTCCGGTACTGGTAGCAGATAAACGTGTAATTTTATGTGATTGATTGTGTTTGAAATATTAGTGAAATGGCTCCTACTGCTCCTGGCTGCTGCTAATGGCTCCTACAATCGACGATATAACGGAACGATTAATTATTAACACAGGCTCTGACTCTGATGAATCATCAGACGAGAGTGAAGATGAAGATGCAATGAGCGGAGTAGAAGAGTTATAAGATTCAGTCATTATGAGGTCGAGAATTGGACAGTTGGTAACATTGTGTTTTATGGACTTCGTTTAAATAAAACATTGATTTTATTTGTATGTGTTTTACTAACTGTACTTTTGGCGATCACTCACACAAATGCAAGTATCAGCTTAAGTTGATAGGTCTATAGCTAGATTACGTAGGCTAAGTCTCTATATGATTATTATAATCATCTATAAGCCATGTTTACTCATACTAATAAACTCAGTCTTTTACCGACCATCCTCTCTTTCATATGCCTTCCAAGTCTTCTCCTTACGTGGCATATTATTAAAGCAGTTGTTTCTTTATCTACTTGCTTGTTGATCATATCGAAAGTATCAGCATGGATTCATGAATGCATAAGCGTAAGAGCTCATTCACACGAGGACGATTCGTGTTTTTTTGCGAATCAGGTTATTATTTTTTGACGGCGGCCATGCTTTTTAAATTCCCGTGATCAGATGGATTATTTATGTCTAATCTTCTTTTAGATATCACGATACGATAAACCAAGTGTAAACATCTATTCGGATATTTTGACGAATTGTAAAAAAACACATTCCGTATGCAATAATAATAATAATAATACGCAAGCTACAAATATAGCTAAATACAATATCTTTCAATCGGGATCCAGGCTCAGTGGAGGGTAAAGACAGTGAAAACAGTACACATTATAATATCTACAACCGGTATCATCCCCAAAACATTACACTCGTACTTAAAAACAATACATTTACATCCATCAACATATACACTACTGCAAAAGGCCGTTATTTTAAACACTTGCAGGATCGTCCGTAAATTCATTTTAATCATTCATTCATCACTATGCACTTGGCTTAGGCCCGTGGCGTAAAATAACCTCATATGAATAGGATATAAAAAGAAAGAAATAATAATAATAATAATAATAATAATAGTCCCGGGTTCGAGTCCCGGTGGGGGCAAATATTTGTTCGATGAGAACGGATGTTGTACCCTAGTCATGGTTGTTTATCTATCTAAGTATAATATTTATCTATATAAGTATGTGTATCGTTGTCTAGTACCCAAGATACAGGGAATCCTAGTTTGGGGCTAGATCAATGTGTGTAAATAGTGTCCAAGGTATTATTATTATTATTATTGTTTATTCTCAGGTAACATGACCCATAGTTATAAATTATAAATTGTAGTTATAAAATAGTCACAAAGCTAAACAATAATTTAGGCTAAACTAAACTAAAATAATAAAAAATTGAAACCTTACTTTTGGTTCCCACTGTGATGCACAGATAACCAATATGCGAAAAAATTACTTTTCAGGCAACTGTAAATATTCGTAATGTGTACGTCCATTCGTCATGCATGCATGGCGTATCGTGTTTTTTGACGAATTTGACGATTCCGTGTGGGCGTTCACATGGATCCCGTGTGAATGAGCCCTAATTTGATTATTTTTGCTCGATAGAGAAGTCTCCCGAGTTTTCGCCAGTGTTGCCGTTTTATCCACTTTGTGGCTAGATCTAGTTGATTTTCAACGGTTTTATCCAAAAATAAAGAATTTCAGCCACCAAAACGAATCTAGCAAGTTCTAGCTACTTTTAGTAATTTTTTGATTATTAGTATTATTACTCTTGAAAGTCGACTGAGTAAGTAATTTTAAATAAATCTGAGGTTATCGCCTTTTACGGAGTTCATTGTTGACATCAGTTCATTGTTTATGATAATAATATTATTTTATCAACAATAATAAAATATTAAGGTAGGCAAAGAATACTATGATATACTATAAAGTGTGGCCACTTTCTTATTTCACTTAGCCACAAACTAAATTATCCTAATCGCAAAACTGGTTTTCGCGGGGTTCAGCGGGTTTTTGCGATCAATCTGCTTCGACGCGATTGTGACGGGTATTTGTTTTCTTTGTCTGATGCTCAATGCACCAATGAGCGCTTGTATGTTCAGCCCTTAATACTTCAGAACCTTACTCGCCTCAGAAAACCGTTGTCCTCATTACAGTTGATTTAATGACTTTGGTTTATTCATAGTTTTTATGACATCTGTACAGACGGACAAACAAGTGGTTTATAGGGTTCCGTACCCGAAGGGTGCCAAACAGGACCCTATCACTAAGCCTCCGCTTTCTGTCCGTCCGTACGTCAGCGGGCTCTACCAGATCAACCGAAATAGGTAGAGAGCTGAAATTCTCACAGAGGTTATAGCGGCAATATAAATGCATATATTGCCGCTATAACATCAAATATCCCTATCTCCCTATCATCGCTATCTTATCCGAAAAGATCTTTAATTGCGGATTTGAGTTTTGTGGTGAGTTATTTGTCATTATACGATTAATAAATGCTTATTCGAATTATAACAAAAAAAAAACAAGCTTTTTATCATGATGGATTTTATTTCTGTAAATAAGTCACTCCATTTCTATCCACTTCCGGTTTTAATGAGCAGAGAGTTTTATGAGTTAACGTACATAGTTCAATATTTACATCTAAATACACAAAAATCTTTTTCAATGTTTCAATGTAAGGCCTTGCATGTTACTACATTCAACCTAGCAACCTACCTAGTATTTGTAGTTTTTAAAATTAAAAAGGTATACTCGTACAAAATACTGTCGTTTTACGTATTTCCGTGTACAATGGTACGGAACCCTTCGTTTGCGGATCCGACGTCCTACTCGTACTCGGTTTTATTTAATGATCTCTTATTTCAATTCACACAAACATAATAGTAGTTTATGTGACTGCTACATAATGGAGGGCATGACTGAAACATTCCGTCCATCTGCCAAGTTATGAAACTAAGCAGAATCTGGACATTTTTCGGCGTACAAAAGGTCAACATGTGCTTGTTATGGCCATATGTACCATCATGAACTACGAAGACTTCCCTTTCAACAGTCTGTAATAGTAGTTTATGTGACTGCTACATAATGGAGGGCATTAATACTCGAGAGTGGGTTTATGAAACGAGTCGAAGGCGAGTTTCATAATAATATCACTCAAGAGTTTTAATGCCTAATTATGTACAGTTACATACACTAGTTTATCTACACACATATCATAAGCTCTCTTTGATGTATTCAGGAACCGCATGTTTGACCGGCATTGTGGCTCTGCAGTTGTTTAGCTTGTTCTGTGGCACCAACTTCGGGCGTCGGCGTTCGAAATTTGAATGTTAGTACCAACTTCACAAACAATTTAGGGGCGGCATGCAGGCGGGCGTCGGCGTTCGAAAACGAAACGAGTTTTTACCAAGTAGTTTAACATAATGCTGATCGTAACGTGCGGTTTTTGAACGCAGTAAAGAGGGTTTATGATACGTGTGTAGATAAACATTTATACAGGCACAAACACTGCTTCTGGCCCCACACTGGGATACCCTGTGTCGAGGGAACCAGAAATAGCAACGTCACATCGACGAACACATCCAAGGCTTGGTGATTTTTTTTTCCTCCGCAGCCGGGATAGGAACCCGGGCCCGCTTGTGAGTTAGTGGTATTGAATCAGAAATGCTGAACTAGGCACCAACATCATCACTGGCCTGTCAGGACACCCTCAGTTGAGTAAAGGCCTCCTCGTGTATATGTATGATGTAATTTATTGATTTTTACAGACAGGCACATACATTGCTTCTGGCCCAACACTAGGATACCCTGTGCCATGGGAACCAGAAACAGCGACGTCACACACATATAGGGTTACCATACCTCAGGATTTGGCCTGGGATCTCAGGCTTTTCAGGCTCATCTCAGGCTCTCAGGCTTTCGGCCGAGATCTCAGGCTTTTCAGGTTCTTCTTAGGATTCCGGCCAGATTTAGGAAATTTCAGGATTTTTTAAATTTTCGATAGAATATAGATAGTGTTCTTTTAGGTCTAGTTTATTGCAGGAAAAAAAATAGAAAGAATATTATTTGTAATTGTAATAAACAAGATCTAAAAAAATACTATGTTTTTTTTCCTATAAAGCTTAAATTTGAGAAAATCTCAGGCTTTTTCAATGGTAATCAGGCTTTTTCTCAGGCTTTTTAAATTTTGTGTCTGGTAACCACATATGAACATTTTAGACTTGTTTTTTTTTCTGTGTTCTCAAGCGGGGATTGGACCCTCACAGAGATAGTATTTTAGCGTATGAAAGCGACCCAGAACCAAATGGGTCAGTATCGGTCCAATGAAAAGTTTTCCCATAAAATCAGCGGCAATGGCGTATCCAGAGAGTAAACGTACCCGAAATGGATTCCTTGCTCCACGGCCACATTAGAGGGGTACGACGAAGGTTCGCCGTGCGAAATTTGACGACCCGAATGGCCGAGTCGGCAGTGACCTTGCCTACAAAGCTAAGGGTCCCGGGTTCGAGTCCCGGTGGGGGCAAATATTTGTTTGATGAGAACGGATGGTTGTACGCTAGTAATGGTTGTTTATCTATCTAAGTATACTATTTATCTATATAAGTATGTGTATCGTTGTCTAGTACCCAAGATACAGGGAATCCTAGTTTGGGGCTAGATCAATGTGTGTAAATATGTGTCCAAGGTATAAAAAAAAAAAAAAGTAAATCTATAGTGTGTTTGTTACAACAAGTCATAGTTTTGATTTTGAATTTTTTTTTACAGATTTCATTCTGAACAACTAGCACTATGAAATCGATGTCTTAAATATAGCAAATTCACTTTTCACTTGTCCATCCAAATAAGCTCACGGCCCGGCCTTATGACGAGGTTTGAAATATACTTCAACCAAAGTGAAAATTGTAAAGAATAATGTCGGTAGCTTTTTTATATGACTATACAATTCTGTTATAGCTTCAATGAGCCGAGGCATTACGGAATAGAGAAAGAATTATCGAAGCGGCAACTTCGATAATTCGGCTGATTTAATCATTGACTAATTCCACTAATTCCAAACTTAACGAAGTGAAAATAACAAAAGAGTCGGAATTCAGGAATTCACCAGTTATCTCGGTACTAGTTTTAACTTTGTACTTTGGATTATAAGACAAAGACAGTGGAAGAAACAAAATGAGATATAGACCGAAAAACAATTAACTTTTTAGTAGTCGACCTCTGTGGAGCTCTGGTTGTGCCTCTGCCTGCCATGACAGAGGTCCCGGGTTCGATCCCCGGCTGGGTATAATGAAAGAAATCCCCAGGTCTTGGATGTTTATATGTGTGTGACGTTGCTGTTACTGGTTCCCACGACACAAGGTATCCTAGTGTGGGGCCAGGTGCAAAGTGTATGCCTGTGTGTAAATGTTTATCTTTATGTTTATTTTACTGTAATGTTATCACTGTAGCTCGGGCGATTGACTAGCCCCCAGTTACGTAAAATGGAGTATTGAACAACTGGCTCAATGTGGACACAATCGTGCCTCTGCCGCCTCGTACGTGAAAAGCCTAACGCCATCTTTGTAAATAACTATACCTTTCGAGTTTATGATGTACTAGCTGATGCCCGCAAGTTCACTGCGTGTTCCTAGGAATTATTATTTAACGAGATAACGTTACCCTCCTCGTGGTGCAGTCAGTTAAAAAGTATTATTTATGTTAATCTGGCTCATAAACTATCTCTGTTTTAAATTTCATTCAAATCCGTTCAACTATTTAAGCTTGATTGAGGCACAAACACACAAACATCCAAACATCTAAACATCGCAACTTTCACATTTATAATATTACTAGCTGATGAGCCCGCAACTTCATTGGCATGTTCTTAGGAATTATCATTTACCAAGATAACATAACCCTCCTTTTAGTGCAGTAGGATAAAAAGTATCCTATATGTCAATCTAGCTCATAAACAATCTCTGTGCAAAATTTCATTCAAATCTACTACTACTTTCACATTGATAATATAGGTTGGATAGTTGGATTTATGAGTCGCGTGTGGTATGTTGTGCGTGCTCGACGCATACCAAAATCCTTTGATGTGCGATTGGAATGAACGAATCCTTTTTTTTTTGGGAATTCCGATTTAATCAATCCAATCAAGCGAGAATCAATTTTGTAGAAATTAAAAGGTCTTTTTATTAATGGAACAATATTTTCTGTCTCTAAAATTTTGATTTGTAACTAAACTGCGAAACCCTAATTGTAATATAAATTCCTAAAAAGTATAATTATCATCTAATTAATCAAAATGTTCACTAAATATCAATCACCAAGGTATTGCAAATGTATATATAATTATAATTTGATCATTGTTTTTGTACTGCTTAATTTGGTTACATTTCTTCTAGCCCCACACTAGGATACCCTGGGAACCAGAAACAGCGACGTCACACACATATAAACATCCACGGCTTTGGTTTTTTATTCTGTGTTCCGAGCCTAGTCTTTTGTACAAAAAGTAGACCAATCATCAAAACTATAGATTTGTCATCAAATGATAGATCAGTCGCTTAATAACAGTCGTCTACGCATCAAGTCTGTTGAAACGAATTTGAGCGCAAATTGGTGGATCAGGGTAGGTGAAGCCTAAAGGGGGTAGCGATGCGAAGTCATCTTTAGTCTTCGGCTTAATTAAGATGACATGTAAAAATAAAGACCCTCAATTGGTGAACAATTTGTGATTGTTTGGTGACAGATCTACTATCATAGTAATTTTTTTCTCTTCGATTTATAAATATTTTTGGCTTGAGTTTAAACGATTACCAAAAAATTCGAAAATTTACTACCAATAAATTCGAAATGACTGCCAGAATTAGTAAATTATCACCAAATTTTGTTTGGATAAATGATCACCAACCTTTTTTTTATGTGTGTGTACTTAACTTGTTTATGTTTTAAGTATTTTTTGCTGTTCTTACATGTTCAACCTAAGGTGTTTGTACGGTGGCTCAATGTATAAGGATAGTATAGGACTTCATCAAAGTAATTAATATTTTTTATGCATATCTATATTTTTGTTGTGTTTTCTGAGTGAGATTCTCTCTTAGAATCAGATTTTGCATTTGTACCGTTCTTAGCAAATCTTTACATAAAGATTAGTAATATTTATCCACGATCTTTATATTATTTTGCGTCCCAGAGGGCTATTTGGGCGAAGTAAAGCGACTATGCCATTTTTTTGCGGTGGCCGAGTTAATTTAGCTTATTGGGATTCCGTATGCGAAGGGTGCCAAGCTTCGCTTCGCTCACCCTCTTTACTCTTCACCTAAGCTACCGCATTATTTTGCCCTGATATTTTCTGCAACTTTTGGTGACCATTTACCCATTTTGGGTAAGAAAAAAAAAAATTTGGTGATCATTATATTTGTTGCCAAAATTATTTAGGTTACCAATTCCATATTTCTAAGTGATAAAATTTAGGTGATAGATACCTAAACTATTTTAGGAACAAATACGTTTGATTATATCAATTGGATTTATTAGATTATCGATAAACCATACCCATTTATTATTTACAATGTAACAAAACCTCTAGAGAGGCGATGGGCTATTCTCCTGTCTTGGATAATGAAGTTTTGAATTGGTGGACTTGTGCAATTGTGCCTCTGCCGTCCTGTATGGGAATGACTTTTGAATGTGAACATGGTTTTTAATTATTTTTCTCTGATCCTCAACCTCAGCTACATCGGACTGGGAAACCTTCTGAGCCAGTTTGTTCAAAATTCGATAGATGGCGTTGAAGACAACGCTCTTTTATTTCCTGTGGCGCATGATGAATGTGGTAAATATCTCTATTTTTGTCACTGACTAAAAAGTGGATTTTAAGGGGTTATAACTAAAGATACACTTATCAAATCGGTTTCATAGTGACAATTGCTCAGAATTATAGCGTAAGCATCTTCATCTGAGCACAGATTAAAAATGATCTGAGTAAAGAGTTCATTCACTAGGTAAATCGCTGTCGATCTCGTTGTCTAGCTCTCGCACAAGAGTCAGCGACCTTAGAGCTAGTTAGTGAGCAAAACAGCGGTAGGTATCTACTACGCTTGCTGTCTCGTTCACAGACTCACGCGACACGAACTCTGCTGTGCCACTAGGCTATGGAATTATACCTCTAACAGCTGTCTATTTGCTTCGTGTTTCAATAAGGTCAAAGTTTTAGGAGTTCCTTGCTCACTTTCCATGTTCACATCTCCACAGCATAACACCGCGTCCTATGAGCACGGGTTTAGATTAGACCACGGGCCATTCGGTTGTGGCATGCACCATCAGGGACAGTCCTAATCTGATTATGTTTAAAAGTCGCGCGAAGAAGCATTATCTTTCTCTTTAGAATTATAGGTAGTATGCATTAGGGCATGCACCCGGGTATACCCGGTTCCTAACTACCCGGGTATACCCGGGTATACCAAGGTCTCGAAAGACCCGGTTCTGAAGAAGCATACCCGGTTCCCCCGGTTCTTGAAAAATACTAAAATTACTTAATTCCGCATTCAAGTCAACCGCGGCTGAGCCATTAGCGCGTGATTTAAATTCGCATTGTCACAAAAGCACGATATGGCAACGTCGCGCCGCCGGTCGCGCGAGATATACCTACTGCATGCCCGCACCCGTACACTTCCCATGTCTGCAAACACTATTAGAGAGATGGTTTGCAGACATTGCGATGAAAAGAAGAGCCAAAAAAAATAATAGAAAAGCTTTTGTCTGAAAAAGTAAAGTTCGCAATTTCATTCGACGAATGGACTTCAAACAGAAACCGCAGATATTTAAGTTTAAATACACACTCACCATATCTCAGCGGACCCAACAAATTCAAAAATTTAGGACTCATAAGGGTTTACGGATCATTACCAGCAGAAAAATGTATTGAACAGATCAATCAAAAACTCGAATGCTTCGGAATTTCCTTAGAAAGAAACGTTGTTGGAGAAACTACCGATGGGTGTAGCATGATGGTAAAAATCGGTAAACAACTGAAATCCTTACACCAAAAATGCATTGCGCATCCAATTCAGCTGGCTATATCAGATGTCTTCTACAAAAACGCTGTTGATATGGATGAACATCAAGTAGATGTTGAAGAACATATTGATGAGGATGATATGCCGTTAGCTGAACTAGCCCCGCTGTTACACCGAGATGCTAGAAGTAGTGAAACTACTAACGATTATAATATTAGAGAGCATTCAGATGCAGAAGCAAGTGGCGATGATAATGATGACAATGTTGAATTTGTACAAGAAACAAGGGGGCAAGTGTCGCATTTAAGGTATTTTGATTTACTAGACAAGTCCGGAAAGTAGTCAAGATATTTAAAAAATCTCCGACAAAAAATGATGATGTTTTACACAAACATGTTAATTCTGACTTCGGAAAAGAATATATTTTGATTCTGGATGCAAAGACAAGGTGTAGTAGCATCGCAGACATGCTACAACGTTTTCTCAAACTCAAAGTATGCATCACAAAAGCGCTACTTGATATAAATTCTGAGATTACCTTGAGCCAAGACGAATGGACAACTTTAAATGAGCTTCACGAGATTTTGGACATAATGAAAACTATCGTTGAAAGTTTGTGTCGCCGGGATGCATCCTTGTTAACAGCTGATGTCGCAATAAAATATGCATTGAAAAAACTGAAAAGGATGAATACAGCTATAAGTAAGGAAATGGAAAATTCTTAAAAGAAAAGGTACTTGCAGCGACGACTTATAGAAGCAGCTACACTTCAATACTTAACGAACCCGGACCAATACTTTGCTGATTTTCTAAATGATGATTTGGCGGTATTTCCTTGGCCCTCTTGCGATAAAATATGCAGGGGTATCGTTGATCTCGTACAGCCATTGTCAATGATCGAACAATGCGATATATGTGAGCAAGGTGAAGATGAGGTGGGAAATGCCGATGAATTCGATGTCATTCTTGTCCCAGACTCGATTATGTCCAAAAAAGATGAGCTTGATATAGAGATGCAAAAAGCTACAGCCTTAAAAAGTAATAAGACGAGACATCAAGACCGCGACGCCTACTTTACAACAGTCAAAATAGAAATGGAATTGTTTGAAAACGGTGGAAGTCGTGGTAAAAACCTTTCACTAGCATATAACTATTTAAGAACCATACCACCAACAAGTGTAAAGCCTGAAAGAATTTTCTCCTCAGCGGGCTACATTTGCAATCGCTTGCGCAGCTAGTTAAGTGACAGGAGCCTAGATGTGATAAGTTACTTACGATCTCACTACCACTAAAAAAATATTTCCAATAAAGCTATTAATTAAAATAAAAACGAAAATATGGTGATTTGTTACTTTAGGTAATAAAAAAGAAATTATTTGTTGTGTTTTATGATGTTGCTGTTACTCATACGAATATAAAAAGATAATTTATGCTGTTTATTAAAAAGACTGATTAATGTTTAGTTAAAGCTTTTTGTGTTCCTATAATATTCCTGTTATGTAATGAGAAAAATGACAGTTTGAAACTATAGTGTCCTAATAAATGTTGATTTGATATAATTTGCCAACTTTCTTATTTCATATCTCGTAATAACGTTATACACTTTCAGTTTCTGTGTGATTTATTTGATATTACAGTTTTATGAGCCGGAACCGGGTGCACCCGGTGCACCCGGTTCTGACGCCGCCCAGAACCGGGTCTCAAAAATCTGGAACCGTGACCGGTTCTGCATGCCCTAGTATGCATGGGAGTATTTATTAGTAGAAACAGCGACATCACACACATATAAACATCCAAGATCTAGGTTTTTCTATATAAATATATATAGAGTATAGTATATAAGTAATAATTTTTATTAGTATATTTAAGTATTTAGTAATTATATAATTCATTTTATTATTTATTAATATACAAATAAGTACTCTTTTATTCAGTTTTATTATTGTGAACAGAGCTCTGCTTAGTTCTCATTTTGACCTGGATTGCTGGAAGAGTCTCTTATAAGAGATAAGTTAGAGTTTGTACAATATTTTTATGTACCTCTTTTTTATATGATTTGTGTGCAATAAATAAATTATGAATTTTAAAAATAAACTCAAAACTCCTGTGTCGCTCGCGTTGTCTTAAACTCACAGATCTACTACTATTACAACCCCAACTAATTATACGACATATAGTGAAAAAGTTGGTTCACTTTTTTCTTTTCTAACTTTCGAACTACTGAACCGATTTTAATAAAACCATCGCAGTGAGTCTACTACCAATTTAAAACCACATTCAAATTCACCCACCAGATTAAGTACTAGGGTTCGATGACAGACACGCAAAAAGATGCTTCAAACTTATAAAACCTCTCTTTTTTCGTCGAGGGTTATAAAGAGAAGAGAAACAAATGAAACCGTATGAAAACAACTGAAACTACCGTAACAATAATTCAACTGAGTACCCCGCCAAACTCCCATAACCCATTCTCATCAATAACACAACTTGGCAATAGAGAAAAAGAAAAATGCCATAACCCATTACTCCGCGCACTAAACAACCATTGAGTTATTATCACTCAGGTACAGGCGCCCGCTTCTATTGAAACCGCCCACGGTGAATATAAAAGAAAAATAATGTGCACCTACCTTTATTGCTGGCCTGAATTATTCAAATGCCGTTGAGTTCCAATTCTTTGTAACCAGCCAGTTATGTTTTTGGGATTTAGATCAAAGGTAAAGACTGCACCCATTGCACTGATTGTTTTAGGGCTCCCTTCCTTCCTGAATTCCGAACTGCCTGAAGTGAGGCCCTTCCTATGGATTTATCAAATTTTGTATAAATTGGGGCTGATTTGCATAATTCCCACCATGGAAAAACTCATAATTCACCAAAGCAGAAAAAAAGCATGTTTATTTGCAATTGTTCGATTTTTTTGTTTTTACATCACTATAGGGCTAGGCTAGGTAATGCAATAAAATTAGCTAGTGTGGGGCCAGAAGCATGACGACCCGAATGGCCGAGGCGGCCGTGACCCTGCCTACGAAGCCAAGGGTCCCGGGTTCGAGTCCCAGTGGGGGCAAATATTTGTTTGATAAGAACGGATGTTTGTATCCTAGTTATGGTTGTTTATCTATCTAAGTAAAATATTTATCTGTATAAGTATGTGTATCGTTGTCTAGTACCCAATTACAGGGAATCCTAGTTTGGGGCTGGATCAATGTGTGTAAATTGTGTCCAAGGTATTAATGTTTATGCCTGAGATTAGATAAAAAATAGACTAATACAAAGTATCCAATAAGCAAATTATATATATTGAAATTCTCTATAATATATTTTGAGTCCAACACCGATTTGAATCATAAGAGTTCGTGGTAAATAGTAATTAACCCTTAAAAATGAGCTAAACTCAAATAATATACTATACCTAAGTATGGTCAGAACAAGGGGTCTCACTCGGTTTAGGTTCGTTGGACCGGCTAACCCGCCCGACGGGAATTCAGTTATCGTGCCGCTCGCTTGGCTCGCAGTCGCCTCGCGCGCTAACCGCTCCTCATAAGAAACTTTTCTGTGATTTTTGCAATAATAATGACGTAAGTACCTAACATTTTAGAGTGTCTAAAGGAATTGTTCACAAATAAAATTCGGTTCCTTTTTAATTGAATACCTTTTTGTTTAAATAGAAGTAAACACTTTAGACCCAGTATAAAACAAATTACAATATATAAGTAAGAAGGTAGGTACCTACCTAGCCTTAGAATTTGCCAATAGCCTGAATAAGTACTAATATAACACCTCTCTTACACATAGTGATATTCTAATATTCACAAACACAAATCGCACGATGTAACCCTAGCGTGATCAAGCGACACAGGAGTTTACGGGACGACCTTGTGATGTCAGAGTAAAAGAAGCTCTCAGGCGTAGTAATGCGGCGCAATCTAGTCTGCACGGGCGGGGCAACAGATTCTGTAGGTGCTTAGCGATTGTTGTACGTAGCGCAGGTGCGAGCTAGATTACGCTTTATTGTCGCGCAGCGAGAGTAGCTATTTATTTAAATGTATTTTCGCAGTGATTTTTCTGTACGTAGTACTATTAAGTATTCTGTGGTATGGTGAAGGTAGAATAAAAGTCAATTTTATTGTTTTATGTGGTTTATTGTTAACGTTACACTTAACGTTTACTTTCATCTAATTTACTTCTAAAAATCACCTTCAGTTTAATTTAATGCACATTAATTCTTAAGCGAACGACTTCAATTCTGTTTTACACTATACAAAAGACATCCATGTTATTAAAGTTTTATGCATTTTTACTTTTAATGGTATAATGTATGTACAAGGGGAAAAATTTATTATCATTGAAGAAGGTATGTACCTAGTTTTAACAGTTAGTTACATATTAACAATTTTTATACAGATTAATCTGGTTTTATAGAGGTAACATGAAAAGTTATGCTTTTTATATGAAAATTTTAACTAAAACCGTATTACCTACTCTTAAATTAAATAACAACAATCCCAAAAAATATTTTTTATTTAACAAACATATTTATTTCATTAACTAAAATAACTATAATAACACTCACAGCCTTTCTTTAATATTTTGGAATAAACACACGTGATAGGAAATAAAACAAATTGTAATGGGGCTTTTAAGTTCACTTAACGAAAACGCGTTTTACATTAAACTGAATTAGGGTCCATAAGCCCTTCTTAAGCGATGTGTATTAAGAGTAAGTCACTAAGGGTCTCTTATTGGGGGCCACACCCAGCCCTAACTTAGGGCCCTGATTCAGTGTTGTGTAATACCGAGCAAACCATTACGCCCTGTGCTCCTACCAGCCGGAGTGTTCAAAATGTTATGGCATTTCCATGATGATGTCACATGGTAGATTTCAAGATCCTACGTTGTTGACTTTATAAAAACATGCTGTTGCTTACTGCCTTTTTAAACTATTCATTTCCAACGCTACTACATAGAATTTTCCAAAGCCTAACTACAGTGGCGTGCGCAGAACTTTTTTTTTGAAAAATGAATCAGGAGGCCAACAACAAATTATGAAAAAAAATACAATATGCACTGCTACTGCATAAGGCGAAATTTTTTTAACAAACTTTTTTTTTATCGTTTGAATTGACCTTTTCATTAATTTCCAGAAAAAAGTTCTAACTATGGTCTAACGCTGAGCTGTGGCGGGAAAGCGGCGTGTCCCCACGCCACGCGTTGTTTTCATTGATCAGAAAAAAACTTATGACGTAGCGTGGATTTGCCACCAAAGCTCTACGCGATACCTTTTCTATACATGTATCTCGAGATGTACATTGTACAAGTCACAAATCTGTGCGTCTCGTCTAAATGAAATAACATTAGAGAGCCGTGAGACGGCACTATGGATCACGACGGATGGGCAAAATTGCCAACGTTATGGTGCCTCAAGACGGACGTCGCCGCAGAGGTAAGCCAGAGAAGATGGCGCGAGGAATAAATAAATAAAATAAATAAAAACATGATGACTTTGATGATTAAAAATGAAATATAAATAAAAACATGATGACACTAATCCACGTACACAGATATTTTGGCCGTGTTTTAGGTCACATTGGGGAAACTTAAGAACTCAATATTCATCACAAATACGTAATAGTTTTATAGAAACAGTGTCGTAAAAGAGTTAAAAATTAAGATATTTGATCTAATTGGTTTTGAAGTGGAAGTTGTTTATTGTTTCCGATTACCCTAATAGCTATCTGTGGCACTCTGTAGCTTGATTACATATCTGTGTTTTTGTTACCAATACATTACTCCGCTGTAGTGGCAACATTATCCATCGCGTATGAGTATTTTAAATACTAACTTGTTAATTAAATCAACGAATAAGTAGATAAATGGACTAGGTTATTATTCATTTAAAAAGATAAATACTTATAGATATGAACAAACAACAATTTTAACCGAATCTTACCCTATATAGTACAGGTTTAATATTAAGTCGCTTTAACTAATTATCAGTCTATGTTAAAAATAAGCTGTCATTTTATTTTTTAACATTAACAAGGAACCAAACAAAAGAATAATTGCAAGTATAAAAATTAAATGAATAGTATTTAAAACAAAACTCATATTCTTGGCATATTTAAAAAATCCTTTCATTTATAAGAGACCATTTTAATTAATGATTTAGATGCAATTGTGAAACGATATAGTATGTCTAAGTTTTTCGAATAACGGTGAAAAAAATTGATGGGTACTTAAAAAACACTTTGAATAGATGGTACATTGTGAGAGTTAAATCTTAACCAATAATTATGATAATTGTTACAATTCAAGTTATCAAATACAGCTATCTAATGGAAGCCTCCGAGTAAGTATGTATTAACATATGTATGAATATTTGAAGAAGAATTACTATAATCCTTGAGAGTCGCGTATCTGTAGCCGCCCCTGAAAAAAAAAACAGTAGATAAAAATAAAAAAAAAATAGAAAGGCTATCTACCAAGGAAATTATAATTTGATTGGGGTTACTGGTCGTAATTGATCATTCGTTTTGATAAATACTTTTTGTATGATTAATTTATTAGCTTGCGCTAGAATTATCAGAATGATTGATAATGCTATCTTTAGAACATTAAATTTAGAGATTTAGTGTGATTTGTACAAATAAAATGTTGCTAACAATTTTACTGATAGGTATATATAAACTTACAAACAAATTATCTAAGAAAATGAAACCCCGCAAAACGCCGGAACAGTTTAATAAATCAGCAAACACAAATCTAAACTTAACAGAGACTGGCAATTTTAATTTTGTAAATTGAATAAGACATTTCAAAGGAAACCCGACAAGAGCTAACTAAACAAATTCCGCCGCACAAGTTGTAAACTAAACTTCGTACAAAAATAAAAAGTGGGGCAATACATTACGTGTGTACTAAAGCAGGCAATATCCGATTGCTAGGATTTTTCGAATATACTTTATTCGAATGCGTTGATATATGACAATGAATAAATTAAAATGTAAAACTATGACATAAGTTTTAGTTGCCCCTTAATATATTTTTTTAAAACCCCTGAGGAATATACATATAATGTGACAAAATTTTTCATGTTTATTAGTAAGTATCTAATCCGTTGTCTTAGTGAATGCAGTGAATGTGTAAATATTCGATTACCTACCGAAAAGTTTTAGTTACAAGAAAACATAGTTTTTGTTACCGCAATATAAAAGTATGTATGTAAACAAGTTTTAAAAATAAAAATAAAAAAATCAAATTCCAATATTTCTGGCAGCCCTATCGTCGTACCTGTGAAGCTTCTACCGAGGGCGGACGCAGGGTTGGCACTGCGCTCTCGCAAAACTAATGTATTGCTCGACGCTTTCCAAATGTCAAAGATTGTTGCTTCACATCTGTAACAAACAACATATTTGTGTAACAGTGTAATGTTACTTTGTAACAATTTATCCCGAAATCATAAGATTCTGTTGTGACCTTATGAAAACAAACAAACACAAGTGTTCCGCTTTTTCCTATATGGAGTGACAGAGGCGCAATCGTGTCAAAGTTTAGCCTGTGATTGGGCTACCCCCATACATATCACGCAAAATGGAGTATCTATTTTGCGTGATATGTATGGGGGTAGCCCATCGCCGCAGCTAAAAATAAGTAAGTAATTCATAGATGGTCGATACATTTAAAATAAACATGGACTTGAGTTGAAATTATCATTATCATTACAGTAATACAGGGTGTAACTGAACTGTCGAAGGGGTTGATATTAGTTTATAGGAGGGTACGGAATGGGTGAAGCTGTTGCGATTTTTTGACTTGATACTTTTGATTTGACACTTGCGATAGCACATTGTGTATGCCCTCCTACTCCAAGGTGTACTTGCTTGCCTAATTATGTTGAGGGTAATGCCTGCAAGCCTCTCACACAGGAAAAATGTTCTAGCTTTCCCAATACCATATGTCGTTGTAAACGTGTTGTGATTTGATTTGATTTTTCGATTATTTAAAATTGAATCGAGTCCTACGAACACTATGAATGCACCTCAACGGACAGAAGACATTTGGCAGTGTAGGTACCTAAACATACCTACATAGCTGACATTTGTAACTAGGTAGTCAGATGCAAATCTAGTGCAATCTTGATATCTGTCAACATAGGCAGATTAATTAGTATTTATAGTTGAATATTTAAATATAATAAAGAGGCATTAATGGTCCGCATCTGGCTTCACTGCTCTCTTCTATATACCTAGCCTTGGGTACAGGAGAGAGCCCCCATCCTCTTCATTGGTGACACCGACGTGATCACGTGCCTGTCTGAAGCACCCAACTGAAGCTCATCTCGGAAGACTACACCACAACAATCTCAACATGAAGACTGCAAATTAAACTTCGACCGAATCCGAAAAGGACATTACGGACCCAACTAAATTCAACAACGAAGATGAGATAAGACAACACTTTCATCTTCCCCATCAACTCCAGTTGTGACAACATCATCATCAACATCGGATGCGAACCCGCCACATCCACCATCTGTCACGCTCATGGACTTCCAGCACTACAACGTAAGAAGAGGACATCACTGGACTGACGCACAAAAAACAAGGACACAATATCGACGCACTACGTACGACACAGGACTACGCATCACGGCAAACCAACCCAAATTCAAATTCAACTCACTCAAGGACAACGCGGAAATACAGATGACATATACAACACACTACACCTCGAGACGCAGGAGCCTCAAAACGTACGCGCACTCAAGCTAGCATTAAGCTGCAGCTGCATGGAATACGAGCGAAGACTCTTCCCCGCGGAGCGGAATCAGAGCGGCAGCAACACGAATGAGAGTGCGACCTGCTCACTACAACAGGGCACGAGCGATATCAATCCGGGACTCACAACCGCTCGTCGCCGCTGAAACAGCATCAGCGCAGACGTGCGCATGGCCAGTCAGGAGTGGTCAGCGACGGGAGAGGCAGGCGGAAGCAGTTGTGGTCAGAGCTGGATAGGCCGGCCGCACACCAACGGGAGCAGTTCAACGGGGGACACAACGCACTCTTCAGTTAACGTTGGTCCTCCTCAAATAGGCCCATCGCCGTCACCTCACCGTTTCCCGCTTACCACACCACTACCATCAACCTAGAGTCATCAATCCGCCAACATCAATCAAGAAACTGCACGGCTGAAAGGAAATGTTCCATCTGTATTTTCAAGTGTCACAGAGTACGGCGGAAAAAGCTCTTTAGATGAAACGATGCACAGCAGCCCCACAAGTTGCATCACATACCGCCGTGACGAGATGCAGACACACGTCGACCCCAATTTCAGATTCTTGGCCTCATTGCGTAGGATATCGCATGTGATCATGTATATTTTTGTTTTTATTTTAAAATTTGCTGACAAACAGTTTCAGACGCGCGCAGCTAATAATTATACAGACCTAGCTCCACAACTATAACATTGATGATGCGTTTCTTGCTGAATCCATAAATTAAGCTTGGAATCTTTGGACAAAATTAATGAATTATGACAGTGAAAAAGATGCTGTTGAAGCAATCATAGGATGTGTCAACAGTTGTAAATATGGAAAGGCCAAGGGTCACCTACAATCTACTTCTACAGCGGAGAGGCCAAACCAAAATCATTATTGTCAATCTTCATTGTTTGAAGTGAGAAAAGATTTTAAACTTAATGTGACACCGCCCGAAGTGTTGTTATTTCAGAAAAAAAAAGGAAGAAAATACTTGTTTCAAAAAGTTTTTTTTTTTTCAGACGATGGCAAAAGAGACTTCCCGGTACAATGGAAAAAACTTCGTGCAAACCCCGGGTCTTTCAGTCGTTATAAATAAGGAAGGGGTAAAATAATTATCATGAATGTGACAGATGAGAATTGTATGATTTCGATTAACACTGACTTGACAGACGAGGCATACATTTTGAAGCTTAGGGCAGTTCTGAAAAAACAAGAAGATTTATTGATTTATTATCAAACTAAATTCTCACAACATTACAGATAAATCCAAGTCGTCGTAAAAATTTCTAATCATTAATGCATTACATAATATAAAATATTCCGTAATTTATCAAGTCATGTCAATTCAATTAATATTAATATATCATAATCAATAACAATTGATTACAAGAGAAGATAATTACAAGATGTTTTGTACCTGGTGTTACTTCATCAAAGGTTAAAACTGGCAGAATGAACATTCAGTTAAAAGACCCCAGCAAAGTAGTATCTCGTCGTCCATACCGTATGACACCGATAGACCGTAAAACAATTAATAGCATTGCAGAGGATTTGACTGCTAATGGTATTGTTCGCGGGAGTAGATCAGAGTTTAGCGATCTCGTGATCCAATAAAGAATAAGAATGGCGATGACCGGATGTGTATTGATTATAGGGAACTAAACATCAAAACTGTCCTTGTCAAGTTTCCACTACCAATAATATCTAACCAAAAAGACTCTCCCCATTCTGGCGCGCGGGGGAAAAGTCAGCAGCGTCGCACCCTTCTGGTGATGTGACACACACAAACGGTGTGACCTCGGTGCTGATGCCCTATGTTTATCATTTAACATTTTAGCCGAATTCTCAGCCACATCTCTTCTCTCAGACGAGACGAGGTCCCCGTCATAGACTGGTTCTTCATCCGCTCGAGTGATTCCGACTAATATTCTCTTCTGTTCGTAATCGTATAGTGGACATTCCCAAAGAGCAGGATGCATAGCTTCATCTTCTGTGCCGCACTTACATACACTCATTGGGCATAAGGTCATATCATGCAATATTTTCCTGAAGCACCCGTGTCTCGACAATATCTGCGAAGTTTGGTAGTCCGGCTCAACCCAAGAGGCCTTGAGGCGAGCCGCCACGTCCGGAAAGAAACGGTATAGCTCTAGAGCCTTTCATCTCATTCAACCAACGTCCCTGCCAAAGTGCAACGACCTCCCCCAGAGTTTGGCGTTTTATCGCTCTGATCTCAGTCTCAGTGCAACCTTCCCGAGCCTCATCATTACGGCCGGCGCGGATGAGCTCTAGGTCAGCCGGCAGCACGCCTGCCAGTACCGGTAGGGCCGCTGTACTGCATGAACGATAGGCTTTGGTCAAGAGCACCAAAGCCGGTCGCTGTGTCCTTAGAAGTGAGGCACGCACAGAGTAGAAGGACGCACGCCTGTACCAACATGCCGCGGCATATGTCACGGTGGAGATATAGGTGCCAGTGCAGAGTATGTGCAGAGCACGATAATGTAAACCCCAACTAGTTGCGGATACACGTGACACTTTTCCGAAGCAATTTGCCGCGCGCTCGCCTTTGTATGACGCATGTGCAGCGAACGACACTGCGGCGTCAAGAACCAGGCCCAGCACTTTTGCTTGCGCGATGCTTCTGACAGAGTCGTCCCTCATCTTGAGAAGCAAGGAATAGGAAGTGCATCCATGGAAGCGCGATCACACTTCAATATTTCCTGCGCAAATTACTATTTCGGTTGTAGAACCGGACTACGACACAAATGACCTACGGCGATGAGCAAGGCAAAGGGGCTCGGTGTCGATGCACTCTGAGTTGTGGCTAACACTTCTACGCTGGCGGCTCATAGAGAGTGGTCGCTTCTGCGTTGAAGCGGGATGTCAGCGTACAGTACTGTGGGCGACGAAGCAGCACTTTTTAGGGAAGAACTACTTCTCCACTGATCAGCCAGGGAGGGGGCTAGAAAAGTTGCCTCAAACAAATACATATCCCAAACTCATTAGGGGACAGTTACCGCGGCTGTTCGAGCATCCCACAACGCGGTCCAAGTGATAATAAAAAAGAATACAATGAACAACGATAAAATTTGCTTCCAGGAATGTACGCACGTTGCTGGATCGTACGTCCAACCTATGCCAGGAACGTGAAGCTGCCATTGTTACCCATATGCTCCTATGATGCAAGGATATAATTTACTCTTAGGTCTCAATCCCTTCGTTTGAGCTTGGACAAATATTATTTCAATGTTGGCACTCTTGAAAAGTTTGCATTTGAGTGTTGCCAGCAAAAACTTTTTTCATTTTTTATCAGTATATCAACCGCTGGTATTACTGGAATACAAACAAAAATGTAGCTTCACTTATTTGGCACAGAAATGGTTACTAAAACGTTTTATACTAAATATTGGGTTAAATATTATAAAAGTATAGCATAAAACTTTTTATAAGAAAATGGTAGACCCTGCATAATAAGTTGTTATGAAAATTGTTAATTAAATATTATAAAAGTACTTTTTATGAGAAAATGGTAGACACTACATAAACAATTGTAACTGTGTTGTTTTTTGTACTAAACTTTTTTCCGTAATCTCAACGATTACTGAGATAAATAGGAAAACGTTTTGGTTTTTGCCGGCAACACTGAAACGCAACCATTTTCAAGAATGCCAACATCAAAATTATGTTTCTTCCACACTTGCATCATTAAGTATATACTAATACGAGTATTTGTTTGAACTATCCATAGAAATCACTTTTGTTATGTTTGTAGCCTGCGAAATCGGCAACTGTCACCTTAAATGTGAAAATATGTATTACGTTTACAATGTTTACGTTTATATTGACCATTTTGACAATATTTGACTATTATTCACGAGCGTCTATACCTGACAGATCTCGCGCGATATACAGGTTGTAACGGAAATATGTACGCATATTTTAGGGGGTTATACGCATATCATTCTGAACAACTTTTACTTTGGAACCGATTTGATCAAAGTAACTTTATTTTTCACTTCTTCATTCATTTCGGCCCGGGCGGTCATCTGATTTTATTAAGGAAATAACAAATAAAATTGCTCTGATCAAATC
Organism: Argyresthia goedartella; assembly: GCA_949825045.1. NCBI lineage: Eukaryota > Metazoa > Arthropoda > Insecta > Lepidoptera > Argyresthiidae > Argyresthia > Argyresthia goedartella. The sequence continues at coordinate 8,435,685 of OX463833.1, forward strand.
GGTTTTACAGTGAAAGTTGCTTCGATGTCCCCAACAACCCCATGACTATAACTTTCTGTTGCACCATGTATATACTACTATCGCAAGTGCCAAAAACGTCTCCATCCATTCCGATCACTTTTAATGAAACAGTATTGTATTGTATCGCCAGTTTTAAGGTATTCATTTACATGGGTTTGCTTTTAACCTGAAATAAAAGATTCTGATAGTTTTTTATTATTTTAATTAGGCATCGTGCCCATCTATGTGACGTGGGGTGTTATGTATCTGACAGAAGCCACGTTTGCAGGGATTGTTCTATCATTTTTCTACGATTGCTGAATTGAAGGATTGACTACCCAAAAGGACATGCCGGGCAAACGTTGACCTTCGAGTTACTGACTGACACTGCTGAAATTTTTTAATGCAAAACCGATTGAATCAGAGCAAAAATAAGAATTAAAATATGACTCCACCTTTCTGTTACACCCTAAAATATAAAAATACACGAAAAGAAAAATCTTGTTGAAAATAAATTCAACAAGATTTTTCTTTTCATGTTCCATAACACTAACAACCGATCACAGCACCTTGTCGTGACGGCCCGTCCTTGATTTTTCATTAAAAACACGACGCACTATCGTGAATCGGCGTTGATTGCATTGGGTAGCTACATTATTTGGCTTCACAAATACATGCGATTCATTTACGTGCGTTAGGAGTTGGGGTGGAGGGGTGGACGAGAGCATCCCCCGTCGAGAGCACTGGCAGTCACGCGCGGTAGTGGTCTACTAGCAAGAGCGTTTACGAAAAAAAAAAGTTATAATAATAATAATCATTTATTTCAGACCAAGTCCAAATCCATGTGTTAATAATTAGTAATCGATAACGATTACACGAAAAAAAAAACTCTAACATAAGTTAGTTTTTTTTTTGGAAAGAAAAGCCATTTTCATTTAAAAAAAATCAATAAAAAAAATATATAAAATTGGATGTTTTATTTTTATTATAAAAAAACATAACTTATTTTAACATATACAAAAAGAGCTAAATAATACCTTGGATAATACCCTGGACACTATTTACAAACATTGATCTAGCCCCAAACTAGGATTCCCTGTATCTTGGGTACTAGACAACGATACACATACTTATATAGATAAATATTATACTTAGATAGATAAACAACCATGACTAGGGTACAAACATCCGTTCTCATCAAACATAATTATATTTGCCCCACCGGGACTCGAACCCAGGACCCTCGGCTTCGTAGGCAGGGTCACTGCCGACTCGGCCATACGGGTTGTAAAAATGGGTAAATATTTTAGTTCTTCTTATATTGAATATACAATAATGACAAAAATGACCGGCGTACGGGGGAATGCGACTTACAAAAAGCTTGGCTTGCAAAGTGTTATATCTTGGAAGAACTTGAAGGTTTTATTATTGATTTTAAGAAAACTCGTGCCTGTATCATCTCATTACCGAACAAGTTCCGTAATAATAATTTGATTGGGTAAGTTACTTATTATTTTGTAACAACTTTCACTGGAATGAAAGAAAAAATCACGCCACCTACATTTGAGAGAAACATAGAGCGAGGCTTTATCAAAATGTTTGTCATAAAAAAAGTTTTGAAAACCTTATCATTACGGCTTCCACGAGTAACTACTAATGAAGAAAATGTACCAGTAGATAAAGAAGTCAATTCAATTCTTAATTAATAACAGTCATTAGAAATTCCTCTCTTAATTAATGGCGACATCATCCTGAGTTGTTAAACTCAAGATAATTTCACCATTGTCACGTGTTTTAGAGACATGATTGTATTTGGAGAGGTCGACGACCCGAATGGCCGAGTCGGCAGTCACCTGCCTACGAAACCAAGGGTCCCGGGTTCGAGTCCCGGTGGGGGCAAATATTTGTTAGATGAGAACGGATGTTTGTACCCTAGTCATGGTTGTTTATCTATCTAAGTATAATATTTATCTATATAAGTATGTGTATCGATGTCTAGTTCCCAAGATACAGGGAATCCTAGTTTGGGGCTAGATCAATGTGTGTAAATAGTGTCTAAAGTATTATAAATTATTATTATTCTATTTCGAGAAACTGGGAATTTCAGTATTGATTTGTTTCTCATTAGCATCTTTAAGGGTGGTTGTGCTTGGTTCCAATGTATTTCCTGCGGAAAATCAATTACTCCCTATAGACAAACAAGATCAGATAAAGATATAGAACATGAGGTACGTATATGGAAGATAGGCGATAAAAATATAGATTTAGTAGATAATTTACAGATCATATTATAAAGAAGATAAAATTAAGTAAAAGAAAATAAGTCTACCGTATCATCACAGTAGGCACCGGCGCGGACGCCGCGGTCTCCAACTCGAGAGTGGCCTGCGCAGACGCATACCCGTTGCTGAAGTTCAGCACGTGGTTTGCCGTAAAACCCACCTGTAGGGAACAGATTGTAAGGGTCAATAATTTAATGTCTTCGCCGCCGATGCTTAAAACGGATTGGAATGTTAATGTGTGTGTGTGTGTGTGTGTCGGTCTCACGTAAGTATGTGTGTCTGTTTATGCGGGTGTAAGTGCAACGGTGAATGTGTGTGATGGTAGTGTGTGTATCTTTTGTTTGTTTTAGGGTTGAATGAGTATTTGTTAAATGCATCTAAAGTGTGAATGTGGGAGACCTTGTGTTCAAGGTATTGTTTGTTTATTTTTGAGTTTCTAGTGTGTCTGAGGCATGTGTATGTATAGTTTATAAAATGTGTGAAGCCAGCAAAAATATTTAACTGATTGTAAACTAATAATATATCTTATTATTGAGAGTTATGTAGTAGAGAGAGATGTGAGAGAGAGTCTAGATTGAAAGCCTTACAACTATTAATAATCTTTCTCGTCGAAGGCTTGCGCTAACAAGAACGCTTCTCTCTCGCTTCGGCAGCCGGAAGACTTGGACATAAATGGACTCTACACTATCACGCCATCAATGTTTCTTTATAAAGTTTATCAAGGTTCCAGTCCAACACAACCATTCTATTTTAATGAAATTATTTCTCGATCGATAGAGAAATTTTGGATACCACAAAAGTAGTTTATTAATTATATTAACATATTTAATGGTGTGCACAATTTCTTCCTGTAGATAATTTTTATACTGTAGTATATAAATCTCCTCCTTTGTTCATGTTTTTTCCTTTTTCATTTTAGCATTTATTTTTTTTTCTTTTTTAATAAATATATCGTATTGTGTACGTGGGCATGTATGTGTGTAGTACAAGAACACTTACCATCTGCTCGTTGACGTACCACGTGACGTTGGCAGCGGGCAGCGAGGGAGGGGAGGTGCAGTTCGCGCGGATGCGGTCACCGCCAGTGTACGTCAGACGGTCTGACGTCACGTTCGGGCTTAGAAGTGGCGGTTCTGTTGGCAGAATGTGCCCACTTAACATAGCTGTGGTATAGTCAGAATATAGTCTACATGAACACAAAACAAAAGTGGTAGCTACTTGAAGTCAGAGCTATATCTGTCTTTTGAGGCAATATTGGGCAGGTCCAAGAAATAAAAGTACTCATTAATCACTGTGTTTAATTGAGAAAAATCAATACCCTACAATAGCATAAACCTTTCGTAATGCGGGGCGCAGAAGCACAATAGTGTCCACTTTTAAAACACACATTACGCTTCTTAAAGGTATAAAACGCAGTCTGTAAGCGGAAAAATCATTAGGAAACATTAAATTTGTATGCCAATGCTTATAATAGTCGTAAATAACTTCGCTGTAAAGAAAAAAATCTTAGTGAAAACTCAAAATTACAAATAGTTAAACTGAAAGACCAGCGTCACTTTGCTACACATTCCAAAAACCATATATATTATTTCATACTAGTGCAGTAAATAAGTTACTCTTTTTTCAAATTCGTAGCGTTGAAAAGTATTTCTTATTTCTTAACGTTGCTTTTAAGCCTAACGAGCTCGCGGTACGTTAAAACATTATTGTGTTAGCTCTCCTTTAATGAACTGAGAACTGAGAGCCTAAGTTACAGAGTGCTGCTCAATTAAATTGTCACTTAAATGTGAGACAGAAGCTGAGAGAGAAATTAAAAATTTAACCCCGACAGATTCATGAATTACCTCTTTACACTCGCGAATATACGATGGTGATCTTGAGTTTTGACTTTGAATAAATCTTGACTAGGAAGAAATATGTGGACATAAGTAATAACTATACCCATATTCAGATATCAACGAAGTAAAATGACAGTTCCAGTTTTACCGCTTTTTGGTAGAAAAAAAATAGTGATGGGGTTAAGAATGATTTAGTTCATTCTATTGTCGTAATTATATCTTATTGACTGTATTTAGTTTGAACAAGCTATACTTAAAATAAAATAATAAGCAAAATTTTTTTATGTCTCATATCTTCAACATTATTCAGACAGAATTCAATAAAGTTTTTAAATTATAGAAAGTCAGTGACAACAACGGTAAATCTAAATTTAATGACTAGGCAACGTTTGGAATTCGTAAAAGTAGAGTTATCTTGTATAACCTTTATGAACAAAAAACCTATAACTTTGATCTAAAATTTAATGACTATGTTAAAAAATATTCCAAAACTTTCAAGTTGGTTTGTAGAACTGCAAAAACTTTACACATTAATAGAAAAATTCAAAATTCAAATAATAGAATGAAAACAGCTTGGCAAATAATAAAACGCGAAACTGGCAAAGTTATACCAAGGGACAATGATTTCTGCCTAAAGATAGGTGATGATGTTGATAAATCCAGCGCTGATGTTGCTCGAGCTTTTGAAACATTCTTCACCAATGGACCTTTACTCACAACAGACTGTCTAAACTCATCTCCATATGAAGCAGAGACTTTATTTAAAAATAAAACTAGCGTCAGTAATGTATATTTAAAATTTCATCATGTATATCCCCAGGAAATTTTCAAAACGTTTAAATTACTTAACTTAAAAAATACGGAAGACCTGTGGGGTATATCAGTCAAAGTCATTGGTTCAGTAATTCTAGTTATAGCCCCACACTTAGCTTATATATTCAATAAATGTGTTGACGATGAGGCTTTCCCAGACCTCATGAAATACAGTAAACTGATACCTCTGTTCAAGTCGGGAGATAAGGGCGATCCTTCAAATTTCAGACCAATATCTGTTCTTCCAACACTAAGTAAAATATTTGAAAAGATCATACTCAATCAAATGCTCTCACACTTCAACCGTACAAAACAACTCCTCGCCAAACAATACGGTTTCACTAGGGGTAAATCGACTACTGATGCAGGTATTACCCTTATATCTCATATTTATTCTGCATGGGAGGCCGCACAGGATGCTATCGGAGTTTTTTGCAACCTGTCGAAGGTTGCAAAAAACTCGTTTGATTGTGTTGATCATAATACGCTTATAATTAAATTAAATCATTACGGAGTTAGAAATAAAGCGTTGGATCTACTAAGATCATACCTAAGCAATAGAATTCAAAAGGCAGAAGTAAACGGCGTTAAATTTGATGGATCGGGTGTAAAAATAGGCGTTCCACAAGGTTCCATATTAGGCCCTTTCTTATTCCTGATATATATTCACGATCTGCCTTTCATGGTGGAGAAATTAACTGACATAGTGTTGTTTGCTGATGATACTTCAATGGTCTTCAAAATTTAAAGACAAAAAGGAGATTTTGATGATGTTAATGGTGTATTGTCTTTAACCTTGAATTGGTTCACAGTTAATAATTTATTGTTAAACGCTGGTAAAACCAAGTGTATCAAACTCTCATTTCCAAATGTCAGGCAAGTTGAGACCAGTTTAGTGTTAGACAACAGCACTTTATAATTAATAAATGATAAGAAGTTTCTAGGAATAACCATTGATAGCAAATTGTAGTGGGGACCCCACATAGATAAATTAGCTGGCAAATGAAGTTCTGCGGTTACGCTGTTTGGATCATCAAAGCACAGATATGCCTACATCTAGGCTAGTATTGTTTAGTTACCTTTTTCAGTGTCATGTCCTATGGTATCTTGTTGTGGGGGAAAGCAGCGGATATTCAAACTTTTTTTATTTTACAGAAAAGAGCTATTCGAGCAATTTATAATTTAAAACGAACAGATTCCTTAAGAGAGCTTTTTAAAGAAATTGACATTAGTATGTCAATTTCTTTAAAAAGCTAAATTGACTAGCTACAGTTAGTACTGGAGCTAGTCAATTTATTTTCGTAAATATAATTTATGTACGCAAGAACCTTACAACATTTACCAAACTTAGCGATAGCTGTAATATTAACCTAAGAAATAATCACAGACTATTTGCGCCCCGATTTAGACTCGCGAAGGTTAGCAATTCTTTCAAGGGTCAGTGCATTCTCTACTATAATAAGATACCTCTGGAGATTTTGAAATTGCCATTTGAGAAATTTAAAAAGCATGTTAAAGCGACTTTGTTAAAAAAGGATATCACAATGTTCGAGATTACTTGAATGACAGGACTGTATGGGGTTAATCTTGCTCAACACAGACCTTGCTATAAATAATTTTGTAATTATTTATTCCTGCTTATTAAATTAAATTTTTCATATTTGTATTAGTTAAGCACAACCTATTTTTAAAAGAGATCTAAAAATCAATCTGTGGGAGTTTCTACGCCCTCCTTCTCCCACAGTGGTCCAATGTAGAGAAGAGGAAAAAAATGACGTTTGCTAAGTATATGTAAATATCTATAGTAATAAAGTACTTTGACTTTGTCTTTGACTTTATGCCATTGCCACTCTAAAATGGGCATTTTATTCATCGATAACGGTGAATAAATCGCTCTTTTATTCTCTAGTGAATAAAATTATTTTGAATTTGGAACAAGTACAAATATACGACAAAATACGACGACGACGTATATGCATGATGCCAACTGGATGCAAGCGAGACGGAAGATACGACGACAGAGTAATTGCTTTTAATAATTATTATTAGGTTGTGTGTGTGGTAATCAGTTAATTCACGTAAGGACACCGGCTGAGCAAACTAACAAAAGAGAGCAATTGGGACGGTTAACGAGAGGGAGAATATCATTAGTCAGTGCATAAGTTTTTTTACCCACTATCACTATTATTCACAAAAAGTGGACACATTTTGTTTCTGCTACCTCAAATGGAAACAAAGCGTAATAATATCTAATGTCACAGTAAATTGTGACAAACATTCATCACAAATTCTGATTGTAAAGAATCACTCTATCGAAAATATACAGCTTTTTATTCTATTTAGAATGAATGAGAACATCACTACCAAATTGTACATGGCAACATTATTTCAAGAATTGACATTTGATATTGTCAGTTTACTTCGTTTTTATATGAATTTGGGTATAGTAACACACCCATATGTCGTACTGGGGATGCCCCTAGTCTGTGCAAATGGCAGAATCAACGAATTTGTCTTTTTCCCTGTCAGTGAGCCTGGTCGAATCTACAAATTTCACTGAGTGCAGTTTCGCGTTAATTGTAAAAACCATTTGACAGCTATCTCTTTCTTTCTTGATGCAAAACGCTTAGGAAAGAACAGGCTAGCTATTGAACGAATCATTTTATGATTTTCGGTCGATGATCTTCGATCACAACTCAGTCGATCTTACGTAATTTCTCGCGTGGGACTCGTCGATTAGAGTGAGAATCATTTTGTGTAACATAAATGTATGGAGAACATCCATGTCATCATCCATAACATACTAACGTATTTAAAATAAAATATAGGACCCGATTAATGTTTTTTTTTCATAAAATATTACAGTGATTCAAATAAATCATGTAATCTCTAGTGCACTATTTATTGAATATGATATTTTATCTGCAAATAAATTGAATTCAAGGTGCTATTGAAAGAGAAAGGTAAAGAATTTAGTTGAGAACTATGTAATATTCCGAAATATTCGCAATTCTGATTAGAATCTGAGAAATTCCAGTAAGAATCCAACATGAATGGGCCTCCCTCAACCCCCAGTCTGTCAAATTGGTTGATTCGGCCACACTGGGGGTTTACCACAATCTTTTTCCGATTCAAGATAGGTTCAAAACAAGAACATCACCATGGCAACCATTTCCATTCCAATTCGCCATAATGGGCTTTATTTACCTAATATCAAGACTTGTTTTAAGACGGTCACGGTAATTTTGCGGATCAAGTTAGGTTCCTAATCTGAATCGCCATAAGACGTTGTGGTAACCCCCCTGATAGGGGAATGTCTCAAAATGGCCGCCACTAGCCAGTGGTCTTAAGGGTTCTGTACCCGAAGGGTGCCAAAGGGACCCTAATACTAAGACTCCGCTGTCCGTCTGTCTGTCTGTCTGTCCGTCTGTCCCCAGGCTGTATCTGATGTGATGAACCGTGTTAGTTAGAAAGTTGAAGTGTTTAAAGATGATGTATTTATGTAGCCGCTCTAACAACAAATACTAAAAAACAGAATATAAAAATATTTACAACTATTTTTTCAATACTACATACAAACTTATGAATGTACCTGGTTACGTAAATGGAGTGTGAAAGTAGCTGCACCAATAACTTTGTAAACAACATTTTGCTATGTAAAATCCAAACTATCAAAGTCAAAGTCAAAGTCAAAGTACTTTATGACTGTAGATATTTACATATACTTAGCAAAGTCAATTTTGCCTCTTCTCTACATTGGACCACTGTCGGAGAAGTAGGGCGTAGAATTTTCCACAGATTGATTTTTAGATCTCTTTTAAAAATAGGTTGTGCTTAAATATTACAAATATGAAAAAAAATATTATTATGATTTATAAGCAGGAATAAATAATTACAGAGTGGCGTTTGTGTTGCCGGACCGAACGGACGTGTCCCCCCGAGATCTCCCAAACGCATTTAAACAAACAATAGTTTTCATCCCCGGCGCGCGCCTTTTGTTCTGCCTCCGGAGGCCCGAAAACGAGCCTGGCTTATACCGCGTGTTACTGTAAGGGTTACCTGGGGAATGTGCGTGATCCATCTAGGCACCCCATCTGTGCAATACCACGCATTTCAGTGATTGTGATGATACTAGTGCGGTCAAGTGTAATGAATGCCCAGAGAACTGCGCGATACTCTTAGACATCCCATCTGTGCAAGCCCTAGAATTTATTCTAGGCCAGGTGCACGTCTGAGCCACGCAGCGACAAGCCGGCAGCGAGCGACGCCTACGCAACACACCCTCAACGCTACTGCCTCCACCACCACCGCCGCTAAACACACCAACCTGGTGAGATCATTCCGATTAGGACATCATTGATAGTGATTACCTACCTCTAACTTTATTTCTCTCAGCACCACTCGCCGCCTGACAATAATAAACCACCACTTACCGCGGCCGCGGTCGCCCCTATTGACTAAGGCATAATCACATTTATAGGTGCGTCATAGGCAGGATATAACAATTCCCTACCTACGCAATATCAAAATCAACTAATAAAACATTATTATAGCTACATATATGTACTTATATTGCTTTGCCTGAAAATAAATTCGAGATAATTCTCCTCGAGATTTATTTTCTCCTCATCTTCGAAAGACCATTCAAAACAGTCATTAACAATAACCATCCACTAAACCCTGAAACTCAGTGAATAAGCCAACCCAAAACTTAACAATCCTAGAATTATTTTTATGTAGCTAAACTGCAAATATACTAAACCCGACAATAAACAAAAATTAAACAAGTGCAGGCCATAAAAATGCCATCTCACCAAACTCCCAGAAACTAGACAAAACAATTGACTGCTATTTAGGAACAATTGAAAAAGCTTCGAAGCACAAAAGGCTCACAACGTTCCCTCACACATCTGGCACCCATTCTATGGTGTCAGCCCATCTTGGAAATACCGGGAAACATAAGAATAAAAATAGATCGTAAAAAGCCAAACAGCGTCTCTCATCATACCGGCCGTACACCTCTTAGAAACAACCCACACACACACATTCATATTAGCTAAAATACCACGAGGCTTTCTCCTGTAGTAATATCTCACAATCTAAACTCTACCAATGCCCAGAGATGGAAACTGCCTGTTCCATGCAATTGCAGACAAAATCAACCATCTGTTTGGAGCGACAATCAACCATACCCACATCAGAAGCGACTTAGCTAGATACGTGGAAGCTAACAGCAATTATCCACGCATCAAACATGCGATCGACGCACCAAACGCAGAAGCTTTCACTGAGTACATAAAAAATCTCCACATACAGGGCACGTGGGGCGGTGAAGAAATTATCATAGCAGCCGCGGAGTTCTACGTAATAAGGGTAGCGATCCATCATACCTAAATACAAAACTAAGCAGGAACCTACCCAATAATAGTAAAACAAAACATAACCATTTCTAACTTTATCCGGTCCGACAAGCCCACAAAAATAAAACAATAATGCAAGCCCGTCTACTACATAACTGCATATTCTGAGAAATAGCGAGAAACAGCAAACAATTGCACATCATAAAAGGATCATTTCACCATCTTCCAGAAAACAGGCAATTAACAAAAACTTCCACTGATGAACAATAACAACAATAAAATAGGAGACTTTTTGTCCTAAGCGGCTCTCTACCGAGAATAAGGGCGCACGAAGATACGCACAAACTTTGACAATCGCAACCCGTACGATCTGTTAATCGTAGACAAAGGTAGTTCAAATAAATCACGCTATATCTAAGTTCTTTCTTTCAACAACATCCCAAGAACATAACCTAATGGAAACCTTACCAACGCTGAGATGGTAACTGCCTATTCACCGCAATTGCTGACTAAATTAATCACCTATGTCAATTAACATGCAACCACACTCACATTCGTAAGGACCTAGTTAAATATGTAGAAGAAAACGGCGATGAACAGAACAAAGCTCGCAATCACTGAGCCTGAAATCCTTAACAACTCACCACTGAAAATCTACGCAATTACGGTACTTGGGCTGGAGAGGAGATTATAATACCAGCTGCCGAATACTTTCTACTTAACGCAACAATCCACCAGCAAAATACACCATCGCTCACATTCACGCCCAAGAATCCAGCGGATGCAGTGAAATCTATACAAAACTATATAAAACCTCCTTCTCAATATTGCACTCAAATATTTTAAAAGTTACATCAAAAGAAAATACATGTACAAGGGCGAGCTTGTCTCTGAAAAGAGATTTCTTCCTGCAAAACAAGGCATTACAGGAATTGCTATCATAAAAGGGTAGGCAGTGCACGATAATTACTATAACTAAAATGCCTAGGAATAAATTAAAATATCTGTAAAATACAGATAGCAAATAAGAAATAATTACCGATATATACATAAACCTTACATATAATAAAATAAATACAATAACTTTTACGAAAGAGACATGTAGAGCTCTTTAATATGTTTCTTAAAAGAAAAAAGAGTCGGACTGTCTCTTATAGTGCAAAGAGGTGCGTTCCAGAGTCGGACCGCCCGCAGCCTGAAGGAGCGTTTATACGCAGCGCTGCTATGCCGCGGAGTAGCTAAAAGTGAATAATTAAATATCATCGGAGAACTGCTCATGGCAAACTTAAAAGTAGAAAGACGAAAATTCTTATAAGAGACCCCATAAACAACCAGTGAATTGGACGTAGTTCCAATACGAACCGTAAACGAAATCAAATATCTCGGCACATATATTACGGCAGGACATAGGACCCAATAAAACAGAGGTGCCGGCAAGCCATATGCAATTCCAAGGCCCTAATGCATTTTATAAAGAAATCCAACATAGACTGAAATATAGTGCGCCTGATTTACAAAATGGTCACTGCACTGTTTATAAAATACGGACAAAAAGCGGCAACCCTCACTAAAGCAAACAGTTGACAGTCAGTATATGAACGCCTGATCCTCAGAGACATGTTTGAGAAAGCCAGAAGCTATCCAAGATACCACAAAATTCATGACTGACTACAGGACAAAACGATATCCAAACGAATCAAAAACCACCGGATATGTTACTATACATATTCTGCGACGCCCACAACAGCACTTACTACACGCTCCATTCAAATACGAAGCAAGGAAGAAGAAAGCCGGCCGACTTATATACACCTGGAAAGATTTCCTTAAGCATGACATCAAACATCAAACCCAGTTACTGGACAGAATCATCACACAACAGGGACGATGTCAGGATGGCCTAGAGGCAAATATACCGTATCCCAGAAACAGACAGCAAAAGCGAAACTGGGATCTTACCGGATAACCCAAACGAACACGACTCAGGAAACTCAACTATTAACAATAACTGAAAATAGAAGGAAAACAAGAACTTGAAGAAAACAACAGCTGCTCTCCAAATCCCACATCCTCCCAATTCCACATATCCTATATTGGCTTCAGGCTGAAGAGTCGGTCGATTGAATTCACTATCCTTCCCTTCCTACAGAGCAGGTCATTCCGCCCCCCCTCAAAACTTGTGCCCTCTGGTATGCCGGCCGAAAGACCGGAACAGGTTTAGAACCCTGGCTGGAGAAGCACCATTCATTCATTCATTCATTATAAGCAGGAATAAATAATTACAAAATTACTAACAGCAAGGCCTGTGTTGAGCTAGATTAACCCCATACAGTCCTGGTATTTAAGTAATCTTGAACATTGTAATATCCCTTTTTTGACAAAGTCGATTTAACATGCTTTTTAAATTGCTCAAATGGCAATTTCAAAATCTCCAGAGGTATCTTATTATAGTAGCGAATACACTGACCCTTGAAAGAATTGCTAACCTTCGCGAGTCTAAATCAGGGCGCTCACAGTCTGTGATTATTTTTTAGGTTAACATTACAGCTATCGCTAAGTTTGGAAAATGTTGTATGGTTCTTGCGTACATACATTATATTTTCGAAAATAAATTGACTAGCTACTGTTAGTATGTCAATTTCTTTAAAAAGCTCTCTTAAGGAGTCTGTTCGTTTTGAATTATAAATTGCTCGAATAGCTCTTTTCTAGTAAAAATAGTTTGAATATCCGCTGCTTTCTCCCACAACAAGATACCATAAGACATCCCACTATGAAAGTTACTAAAATATACTAGCCTAGATGTAGCCACATCCGTGCTTTGTCTGATGTTCCTAACAGCATAAGCCGCAGAACTTAATTTACCAGCCAATTTAGCTATGCACTGCAATTTGCTATCAATGGTTATTCCAAGAAATTTCGTATCATTTACTAATTCTAACGTGCTGTTGTCTTACAATAAACTGGTCTCAACTTGCCTGACATTTGGAAGTGAGAATTTGATACACTTGGTTTTACCAGCGTTTGACAATAAATTATTAACTATGAACCAATTCAAGGTTAAAGACAATACACAATTAACATCATCAAAATCTGCTTGTTTTCTTTCAATTTTGAAGACCATTGAAGTATCATCAGCAAATAACACTATGTCAGTTAATTTCTCCACCATGAAAGGTAGATCGTTAATATATACCAGGAATAAGAAATGACCTAATATGGAACCTTGTGGAACGCCAATTTTTACACCCGATCCATCAGATTTAACGCCGTTAAATTCTTCCTTTTGAATTCTATTGCTTAGGTATGATCAAAAAAAAAAAAAACTCAAAACGTTTATTCTGTAAATAGGCCACAAGGGCACTTTCACATGTCATTTCATTTCATTTTTTACAGAACATTTGGTATTATTATTTGTATCATATTATCAGAAAAAAAAGTACTTAATTATTGTTTCTGAGAGATGTAAAGAGTCTCAAATGTCATAATAAAATATAAATAACAGAGATGTATAGTCTCTTTAGTGAATAATACAATGATGATAGGAGATGTAAATGGTCCCCACAGGAGTTGTATAATTAAATTAATCTTTGGAGGTGTAAAAGGCCTCCAAGTGTCCAGTAAAAGAAACTCTGGCAGTGAGGATGCTCACAATTAATTAGAACAATTCAGTCCCATGCATTTTTATCGTCTATGTACTCTTTAATACTGTAGTAAGCTTTAGAAATAAGCTTTGCTTGATGTATTTCTTGAACTTATTAATTGATAGATCTGTCAAAGTGCTTGGGAGTTTATTGTAAAATCTTACACAATTACCCTTGAACGAGTTTTTTATTTTATGGAGCCGAGTAGTGGGCACTGCAAGTTTGTCCTTGTTTCTAGTATTAAAGTTATGTATATCACAGTTTCTTCGAAAGTTAACAATGTTCTTATGGACATACATAATATTCTCGTAAATATATTGACTATGGGCTGTCAATATATTTGTAAATCAAACGAACTTACCTGTGAAGTTTGATTGTAATTATACGAGTATCTTGAGCGAAGATGATTACCTAAGTTTACGAGCAGCAGTACACGAAGTCATGCTGTCCTTGTCACACATTTAAAGAGTCTCATTTCAAAAGACTCTCTTTCTCTGTCTACCCGCAGCCGACCGACTGCATGTTGTCGCGCGCCCGCGCGCTCGGATTTCATTACTTTTAAAGACATTTCAATATTTTTTCGTGTGCTAGATGGGTTAAAGTAAAAAAGGGTAAGGGAGGGGAGATGGTAATCATCTTCGCTCAAGATACTCGTATAATTACAATCAAACTTCACAGGTAAGTTCGTTTGATTTACAATTATACTTCATATCTCTCGCGAAGATGATTACCTAAGTTTACGAGCAGATGTTCAAAGATCGAAAAAATATTGTAAGAAGAAGAAGAAGAGTAAATCATGTTTTATTTAAAACACAAAATAAAAAAAAATATAAAAAACTATGTAACGCAAAAAATTAAATATTAAATATATTTATAAGAAGGCAAAATACTTTCTTGCTTCAAGATATCTAAGGATTGTTATCAAAGATAGCCATCACAAAATCATCGGTTGACTGAACAACATCCCTATTATAATATTTAAGAAAGATATTTGATTTGTCGCTCCAACCTGCGGCTTTGCGAACCACCTCTAAATTTATTCCCGCCAGATGAGCGGCGGAAGTCGATGCGTGCCGCGTACTATGTGCACCAAAGACTGATATATCAATTCCACTCAGCTGCAAAATATTTTTAACCCAATGGCCGAGTGTTTGAGATGTCACTTTTTGAACTTTTTGATGTGTAGAAATAAATAAGTATCATTATTGGAAGTTCGTAAACACTGCGTTTTTTCTTTGTATTTTTAACTGCCAAAGCCGGACAAATTTTTGGATTTTCTTTTATAAAGGGTAGTTTTATCAGCGGTTGGCAAGACCCAGGTTTAGAAGTTTTTATCAGGTCGTCTATTTTTATTTTCATTGCATCAGCGTTGATAGAAATGTTCTTAACTTTAATCAACTCAATTCTTTGTGCTGATGCAATGGCTAACAAAGTTACAGTTTTTAGTGATAAATCTTTAAGTGGCAAATTGTCGTAGGGATACAATTCAGCAAGGTATTTTAGAACTAAATTTGTGTCCCATGTAGTACTATATTTAGGCCGTGGTGGTTTTATTCGATACATTCCTTTTATAAGGCGATTGATACTCTCAATTTGAGTAATACTCTGCCCTAATAATAGAGATAAAGCCGATCGGCAAGTGTTTACATTACTGTAACTCAAATATTTCAGTTAGGAACTTAATTATTTCAGTGCTGTTTCCTTCATAGAAATCAACCCTATTTCTATCACTGATTGATAGTATTTTTTGCTAAAGATGCCATCATAATATTAAGTGAATTTTCGGGAACTCCCCGCCTGATCATTGCTTGCCTGATAACCGCGCTGCCACCAGGATAAGGTCTTCGTGCAGCGGGTGTGTTTCTATGAAAGGAGATTTTAAAAGCTGACTAGAGGGACCAAATTATATTTCAGCAGAAACACGAAGCTTTCGCCAAAGTGTGTACCATGGCTGCGACAGCCAGTTAGGTATAACTACAATTCCCTCAGCCTTGTCGTTTATAATTTTTTGTAATACTCTAGGTATGAGACAAAACGGCGGAAATGCGTAAAAATTTAGATTATTCCAGTCAAATGTAAAGGCGTCTATTATCTCGGAATTTGGGTCCAGTTTCCATGATGCATGCCTATCGCATTTATTGTTGTAGCTACTAGCAAACAAGTCGAAATTCGGTTCGCCGAAAGTGTGAACAATGTTTTGGTATGCATCATTACAAAGTTCCCACTCGTTATCCGAATTAACTTGTCTTGATGCACGATCTGCTACCTTATTGTCGGCTGACATGATATACGACGCGAAAATAAAAAGATTTAGTTTTTCGCACCATTCCCAAATATCGCGAGCTATCTTATTAAGCTGCGGAAATTGTACACCCCCCATTCTATTTATGTAAGCAATAGCAGTTGTGTTGTCGATTCTGAGTAGCATGTCGCGATGGTTTAAAAGTCAGAGGCAAAATTTTTTAATCCGTAGAAGGCGGCCTTAAGCTCTAGAGTATTTATATGTAGAGATAATTCTAAAGTTTTCCAATGACCATTAGCAACCTCGGAGCCACAACTTGCGCCCCAGCCTGTAAGTGATGAGTCGCTAAATATTTCAGTGCAATAGTTATTATTACGAAAAAGGGCGTAGGCTAAATCTATATTATCCCTCCACCAGACAAGATCCGGCTTAAGATTTTCAGATAAGGTCATGCGCTTATTGTAGTTATCTTGATTTTTCTGAAGTGCCAAATACTTTTCACGTTCGAACAATTTTGTATGAACTCAACCATATCTTACGGCGGGACAAGCTGAAGTTAATAGTCCTAAAAATTCAGCAAACTGCCGTATAGCGCAAGTTTTCTTTCTCAGGTATTCGTGAACTTTTGTTTTAATCCTACATCTTTTATCATCTGGTAATATTAGTGTCATATTCTCTGTGTCAAAATTGAACCCCAAAAATTTACATATTTTGCTGGGAACTAGTTGACTTTTTTCAAAGTTTATAACAAAACCAAGTTTTTGTAGTAAATATTTTGTGTCGTCTACATTCTTTTGGCACTCACTGTAACTACTGCCAATTAACAAAAAATCGTCGAGGTAATTCACAGAGAAAAACCCTTGGGAGCGTAGGTGCTGTAACACAGGTTTTAAATAATTTCGTAAAAACGAATGGTGCCGTACACAAGCCAAACAGAAGTACGTTAAATTCGTATTGAGAGTTATCCCATTCAAAGCGAAGCCATTTACGATATTGTTCGTCGATTGAAACCAAAAAGTATGAATCTTTGAGGTCAATGGATGCCATGTAGTCGTCTTTCTTAAGTAATTTAATGGCAGTCCTATAGTCCTCCATTTTAAAATGTTCGACATCGACAAATTTATTGAGGGCTTTCAGGTTTAGAATAAATCTGTGCTTGACGTTTGGCTTGGGGACGGAAAAAATTGGTGACAAAAATTGACCGTCGCATGGGCTACAGGTTGACACGTGGCCCGCTTCCAACAATTCTTCGATACAGTTATTGATTATACTTTTTTCTGACCTTGAGAATAACATTGTACTGTTTTTATTTTGATTTATCTGATGGGGTTCCTCGACGAAAGGTATTTTATAACCCTTGACCCATGATAAAATGGTTTGATTTGACGTTAAATTTAACCATTGGTGGTAAAAATATGATATCCGGCCTGCGATGGTTATATTTTGTACCTCCGTTAATAGCGTCTCCTGTCCCGGTAACGATGCCTGGTCTTGGGTGCAGCTTTCGGCTGCGAGTGGTATCGCGGCGTCGGCGCCGGCCCCTGCCGTGGCGGCGGAGGCGGCGGCGGCGGTGGCCTCTGGTGGTAGTAACTGTTGGGGTTCGACGTCTGCCCGTCGGAGGTAGTCGGTTGCAGTCCCCCCCTCGCGTTTAAAGTATTGTGGGTAGTTTGTTGTGTCTGCGCCTGCATTTGATTTTTCTTGAATGGACGGTTTTGTTTCAGTTCGTTAGCTGATTTTGATATCGCTTTGGACGACTCCAGGTGTTTTGACAATGTTGATCTAAACAAGAACTCGACTTCTGTATTTTTAATAGTGTCTCGCATTTGTCTATTAAGCGAGTTTGCAATTGTGAATCGCCTGGATAAGGTCTCCCGGTGATAAGCTGGCGTCGCTCAGAGGTTTTATAAGTGTTTGAAGGGTCTTATCTTTGGACGTAACAGCCGTGTTCAGTGTTGCTCCAATAGCAGCTAAACAGCTTGATAATTGTGCTTGCTTGCTGCGGCTGTAGGTGTCTTTTTTCTTCTCAATCTCGTTAAGAGCACCATCGACCTCCAAATTTAACTTAGGAGGTATCAGCGCAGAACAATTTTTCGGAGGCAAATGCGCCTTTATAAGCACTGACTTTTCTTCTTTTGGCAAACCTTTAAGAAGTGTATGTTGCCAGCGTTTATCCGCCAAATCTTTGTGTATATCTTTTCCGTGAAGATTTTCTTCCGTTAAGTCATCTCCTAGCAATGCTTGAATTTCCGGATCCAAATCGTCACTTTCTACTTCTATTGCGCCTTCTTGTTGTCCACAGGGCGGTTCTACTTCCTCTGTTGGGTCATCGGGAATCACTACGAACAAACCAGAATCCGTGATGAATTATTTTTCTAGGCAATATTGGGCCTTATTATTCGACCATACGGTTGATTGATATAGGTACAAAAAGATAGGTTAACCTCAACACGATTCACGTGGAGACCTCAGCATCTCGATACGAATTACGCGGGGCAGTAGGTACACGTAGGTATTAAATGCCTCAACACGATTTACGTGGAGAAATTAATTTGTTTTACGTGCAAGAAGAAGTAGGTAGAAGTAGGAAGTAGGTACAGTAAGTACAATATTAAATGCCTCAACACGGTTTACGTGGAGAGAAAAAATTCAACACGATTTACGTGGAAAAATAAGTATATACATGAGTATATAAGATGCCTCAACACGGTTTACGTGGAGAAAACAACCTCAACACGATTTACGTGGAGCATGATCTACTGTACGTGCGGGACGACAGCACCACTTCCCAAAGGGGTTAATTTTGTTTCATTTACTTGAAATTTCTAGATCACTTGCGTCCGACAATGTTGGACGGGTTGAACGTTCATCGCATAAAGTTGGCGATGCCGATTCTTTACGCCTCTCCAAACGTTCATTACTCGAGGGTGACGATGTCGATCTTCTACGTCTTTCACAGGATTCGTCGTAAAGTTCCTTCAGTTTCTTATATTTTCTTTTCAAATGTTCTATTTCACTGCCTTGATCACGCCTATCACGTTTCCGTTTCCCCATATTGGAACCTCGAACAATCAAAACAAAATAACAACGACGTGTGACTCGGACCGAACAAAAACGTATAATGAAATCCGAGCGCGCGGGCGCGCGACAACATGCAGTCGGTCGGCTGCGGGTAGACAGAGAAAGAGAGTCTTTTGAAATGAGACTCTTTAAATGTGTGACAAGGACAGCATTACTTCGTGTACTGCTGCTCGTAAACTTAGGTAATCATCTTCGCGAGAGATATGAAGTATAATTACTTCTTTATCTTTATCTTTATCGATCTTAGTAGATTCAACGCTTTATTTCGAACTCCGTAATGATATAATTTAATTAATAGCGTATTATGATCAGCACAATCAAAAGCCTTCGACAGTTCGCAAAAAACTCCGATAGCTTCCTGTGCGGCCTCCCATGCAGAATAAATATGAGATATGAGGGTAATACCTGCATCCGTAGTCGATTTACCCCTAGTGAAACCGTATTGTTTGACGTGGAGTTGTTTTGTACGGTTGAAGTGTGAGAGCATTTGATTGAGTATAATCTTTCAAATATTTTACTTAGCGTTGGAAGAACAGATATTGGTCTGAAATTTGAAGGATCACCCTTATCTCTCGATTTGAACAGAGGTATCAGTTTACTGTGTTTCATGAGGTCTGGGAAAGCCCCATCGTCAACACATTTATTGAATATATAAGCTAAGTATGGGGCTATAACTAGAATAACTGAACCAATGAATTTGACTGATATAATCCACAGGTCTTCCGTATTTTTAAGTTAAGTAATTTAAACGTTTTGACAATGTCCTGGGGATAAAAATGATCAAATTTTAAATATACCTTACTGACGTTCGTGTTATTTTTTAATAAAGTCTCTGCTTCATATGGAGGTGAATTTAGACGATCTGTTGTGAGTAGGGGTACATTGGTGAAGAATGTTTCAAAAGCTCGAGCAACATCATCGCTGGATTTAGCAACATCATCACCTATCTTTAGGCAGAAATCATTGTCCCTTGGTATAACTTTGCCAGTTTCACCGTTTATTATTTGCCAAACTGTTTTCATTCTATTGTTTGTTTTTTGAATTTTTCTATTAATGTGTAAAGTTTTTGCAGTTCTACAAACCAACTTGAAAGTTTTGGTATAATTTTTAACATAATCATGAAATTTTCGATCAAAGTTATAGGTTTTTTGATCATAAAGGTCATACAAGATAACTCTACTTTTACGAATTCCAAACGTTGCCCAGTCATTAAATATCGATTTACCGTTGTAGTCACTGACTCTCTTTAATTTAAAAACTTTATTGAATGCTGTCTGAATCCATTCCGTATTATCCCTACCATTGTACGTTGGTACGGAACTCTTCGTGCGGGAGTCCGACTCGCACTTGGCCAGTTTTTTTCTCTCGGGTGTAAATGGCCGTAAACATTTGTTTCACTCATTGCTCTGTTAAGCTGATAACTTTTGAACCACTTACGATCTCACTTTCAAACCGATTTTAATGAAACTTGGCTAAGACCCATCGTAGGGAAGTATACTACCATTTACATAAAACCGCATTACAATCCGTCTAACAGTTGAACAATAGGGTGCCACGAACAGACACACAGACTCACACAGACACACAAACAAACACAGAAACTTTGTCTTTCTTCTTTCCTGTATGTTACAGGAAGTCCCGATAAGCTCTGTGTGACAGATTCAACTGTCATTTTATATACAACATTTATGATTTATCTGTTCAATTATTATCGAGACTTCTAATGCCCGGTTCCTATATTTAACGGATCGTCATCCGTAAAAGTAACTGTCCGTTTTTCCCTAACCAACTACGAGTCATTAATACCGTTCCACAATTTACTTTCTGTACCTTTTACCTACGGACGTCCGTTGGTCATAGATGTCATTGAAATACCGACGCGCCCTCTTCACTCAGAGATGTGCGTTTCGTTATATGCAGGATTGAAATTTGTAATAAGATAAAGTTCAAGCCGATACAAATTAGATTTACATACGAATTGATCTTAGAGTTCTCTAAACTTATGATGTTTATTAGAGCTACACGAACGCAGGCATCTTCGAGACATATTTTTTTCCTTATCAAACTTAATAGAATCCATAGAATACATAACAAGGACGGAACGTTCATCGCGCGAAAAAGACATTTGACTCGACATTGACATCCATCAATTGAAATAAGTATACATATATCCTGCAAAAAGTTTGAGTCTTCTTCTAGTCGACAAATTCTTCAAAAAATACAAAGTGTATAATACATTTCAAACCACCAGGTTTGAAATGTATATTACGCCGGTGAGTACCTATCATCTTCCCATTTGATTTATCTACAAATTTGTCTGCCGCCTAGTAGGCATGCAACGTTTTTGCCTCGGTACCTAAATCTTCATTCAGGGCTAAGACTCAGGGATATTTCTGTCGGTTCTTTCGTTCTAGTCGCTCCCTCATGGCTGAGGATCGTGACCGTCATGGTTGTTGGTACGAGGCTTGTTCAGTGATCTCCCATTTGTTCTGTCCTGGGCATTGAGCTAATGGTCCTGGGCTGCATGTTTTGCCTATTATCTTCTGCTGAGTCAGTCTCACTGGAGTTCGATATAATTTCGAACACTTCTCTGTCACTATCTGATGAACTGGACATTTTAAATTCAAAATTACAGCGAAAACAGTGAAATATAAAATTTAACCGACCGAAATTGAGGGGTAACCAAGTGACATTACGAATAGTTATCTGGAAAGTCTACTGACGTTTAAAATATTTATAGGAACGCAACCAAGTGACATCTCCATACAATACGCTTACGCTCCGTTGCCGGTAACCCTCCCATCCGTTAGTAGCCAGCCGTCGGTTGGTTGCATAACGAGACGTTTGTTATAGGAACGGTTTTAGCTTACGCCTCGTAGAATTAACTACCATTCGTAACTAAAACGGATAGTTTTTGAAATATAGGAACCGGGCATTAAAATATGCCATAAGTATGACGGCCTAGCCAATTCTGTTTCTTAGTGTGCTAACATCACTGCATTGCGTCAAAAATCACCTCTGCCAGATCCAAAGTAAAAGCATCAATTTCAATCTGCTTGGACAGAAACCGCAACGGTACTGTGGATTTTAGAGTTCTTTAATAAATTCTGTGTAAAAAGAAAAATAGGAAAATGCACACAGATAGCATATCATTTTGAAATACTTTTAGTTTTCATAGTTTTTCTAACCAAAAAAACACTGTACCAGTCCCTATAAAAATAGCGAAAACGTCGACGACAAACTAATTGCGTTGCGATAATAGATACCGCAAAATTTTCGATGATAAGTATTTGAATAATGGTGATTCGTAGGGGCAGATATTAGTATCGCGTTTACGAGAAAAACAGGAGTTGAGGACAGCTGCTAGTATCTTTTTCTCTTCTTCCACGCACAACAACATATGTGGAACTGTACGTAAAATTTGATTATTTCATGAAATAGCCAACCCCGCATTGACTTTATCATGACTTTAAATGACCACACATTTCATGATATGGACAATTATTTCATGAAATTGAAAAGCATTTGTATTCAGTACTACGTGGTATTTTTGTGTTATACATATCGACCTAACGCGAAGACTGTTGGGGCTTCGCTGCGCTCGCCCCCTTTATTCTTCACCTAAGCTACCGCAGTGTTTTGCCCTAAAATATATCTTCGTTCAGTGAAAGTTTTAATTCAACCATGGATGGCTATTTCATGATATAGTCAATTCTAGGATATTGTTAAGACATATCCATATATACCAATACAAACCACCACCAAACCACATTTGTTGTGCGCAGAAGTATTGCGCGGTACCAATCATCGTTGGTGGCGCAATTGGTTTGACGTTGGATCCGCAATCTGGGTAGGGATTGGTATTGAAACCAAGCTTGGACATGTTTTTGTTTGATAATTTTTTAGTCCTCAAGATGTCTTGTACCATGGTACGGAACCCTTCGTGAGGGAGTCCGACCCGCACTTACCCGATTTTTATGAATTTTGTTAACTTACAAAATAAAAGTTCTACGTGATATCCCTAACAATAAAAAAAAACAAACATAGCTTCACGTCTTTTCCACCAAGGGGGGTCAAGGCACAGTTGAGCCCAATTTTACCCAGTGAAAATGAGCAAGCAATATTAAAGTTTCACATTTTCTAAAACCGCTCCTCCCTGTTAGCCCTTAAAAATATAATTCCATTTCCTATTTCAGCTCAGTATTCCTCCCGCTATCAACAAGTATTAATAATAGCGGCAGGTTCTCATACTCGTGTATAGCTGTTACGTGTGCCTTCCCGACATTCACTCGTAAACTGGTGTGCAGGTCGTGCGAAGCCGTGCAACATAATAATTTCATTGCTGCTTGGCTCCAAACGCCGCAAATCAGGCGAGCGGCTGGAAAGCCAGTGAAAAATGTACAAAAGCACTTTGGAGCGCCCCATCTAAATAATTACGATGCTAAGGCCAACTTGCGCCAGACTTTTGACACAAGCTAAATACAATTTAAAAAATAAATGTAGATTATTAATGTCTTCACCGAGGGGCACATACCTTTAGCCGGATACTCAATGTCCTCAAATAATATTTTCTGTTTATTTTTTTCTATTTTCTGTAAATTGTTAAAATTCTGCAGATTTTTCTAAATGACTTTGAAATTGTTAATTTGTTGAAACTGTTTTAAGTGTAATTTAATTTGTTTAAATTTTTAATTTCTTCTTTAGTGTTCTTTGATTTATTGTATGTAATTTTAATTAGGCACATACTCTTTTTTATAACATGCTGTGTACACATATTTTTGGCGCTGAAGACAGCCTTTCACCCGTTGTCATGTTATATTTTAGTGTTTTATCTTCAATGCTATTTTGTGTACCAAAGATAATAAATAAATAAATAAATAAAAATACGAGTAAGAGTTAGCTATACATCACCATGGGTGTTGGGATCAGAAGTTGTCAAGCTGCCCTATTGGGGCAGAGTCAGAGAGTCAGTCATTTTTTTATTGAATATAAATAAATAAATTAACTTATTCAACGTCAAAATTATACTTACTTATAACTACAAGTCTTTTTTTTTATAAAAAAAGAAGACTGCACCGTTTCGGAAGGTGGGCCTCGGGGATAAGAAGAAACGGCAAGAAACTCCCCCATACCTTTTTTTTTTACAAGTGACTTTACAACAGGTACTGGTTTCGGTCTAAGGAAATTCGCCGGCGAGTGATAGACTTGATCCATCGCCCCTCGTCGAATTTCTGTGCGCTGAGATGGTATGGACCAAGCAGTTTTGTCATCTAAGTATTCCTTAATACTATAATAGGACTTTCTTATCAGCTCATTTTTAACATAGTTTTTGAATGATGTGTCTACTTTACTTAGTCTAAATAATGGAAGTGCTAACCTATTTTTATTTTTAGTGTTAATTGTATGGCTATCACCTACAATTTTAAATAAATCTATGTTTTTTCTTACATGCATGATATTCTCGTATATATATTGACAGGTAACCGTAAGTATATTAATTTCTTTGAATTCTTCTCTTAATGATTCTCTAGCATCTAATTGATATATCGCCCTGATCGCCCTTTTTTGTAAGAAAGATATCATATTTATATCTGCTGCTCTCCCCCAGAGCAATATTCCATAAGACATAATACTGTGAAAATAACTAAAGTAAACCAATCTGGCAGTTTCAACATCTGTAAGATATCTGATTTGTCTGACCGCAAAAGCGGCTGAGCTAAGTCTTCGTGCGAGATTAGTTATGTGAGGACCCCATTGAAGTTTCGAATCTATAGTGATTCCGAGAAAGATTGTGTCTTCAACGAGGTCCAATCTTTCAGATCCTATTCTAACACTGCTTTCAACCTGTCGTACATTAGGCAAACAAAATTTGATACATTTAGTCTTCTTTTAGTTTAATAACAGGTTGTTTACATTGAACCAATTTAACACATGAGAGAGTGTACTATTTGCGTCGTCTATAATTTCTTCTTGTCTTTTCACCTTGAAAATAATAGATGTGTCATCAGCAAATAGAATAATCTGAGTCAATTTTTCCACCATATAAGGCAGGTCATTCATGTACACTAAGAAAAGGAACGGACCTAAGATAGAACCCTGGAAAAACTCCGTTTGCTATACAACTATTGAATGTGATTGCCATGTATGATGCAATCACATCGATTACTGATTTAACCACGTTAACCGACATGCCCCATAAATCTTCAGTCTTTTTCTAGCTAAGAAGTTTAAATGTCTTAACTATAGTTATAGAGCCTATTGGCTTGAAGTTAAAGCCATCCTTGTTTTGGGGCACATTTTCAACCAAGTAATCTAAAGACTTTTCAGAAGAGGATGGTAGTGCTTCTGTTGTTATTATTGGTATGGTACTAAAGAACTTTTCAAATGCGTTAGCAACGTCCTCGTTTGATGAGAGTAATTGGTCGTTAACTTTTAAATTAAAACTAGATTCACTAGACTTAACCTTGCCTGTCTCTTTTTTAAAAATGTTCCATGTAGTTTTAATTTTGTCGCCAGAAGCTTTGATTATATTGTTAAGATGTAGGCACTTGGCTTTGTGGCAGTCTTTCCTAAAATTTTTAGAATAATTTTTGACAAAGACGTTAAACTCAGGACTGTGATCATAGGATTTTTGCTCATACAATTCATATAGTCTGGACCTGAACCTTTTCAAATTCCGTAGATACAGATTTGAAGAAGCTGGAATATAATGTGTTCGGATCTTCACAGTAAGGTGTTAATCGTAGTGTAACAACCCCCCCTTTTCTTAGTGAAATAATAATATGAATAAACCCCACGAGTTAACCGAGCGATTCTATGAAAAGTAAATTTAAAGATATAACCAGCTAACCATTAATTTAATGTCAGACGGAATTTTACCCTTACGCATTTTTATTGGAATATTTCTCCAATTGGAAAGATTATAATACTAACGATTGCGATTATCTTATTTAGATGATTTGGCCAAAGTAGTGGTGATCGTCTATGGGTAGGACAACAGACGTTGTGATAGTAATAACCTAAAGTTCTTTTTAGAGTGGTTTTGGTTAACAGTATCGTCATGAGGTTCCTCAGTCAGTGATGAATATAAGTGACATAAAATATTGATAAGCATCGATTCCGAGCTTATTAGAATAAGTTCCAAGTAAATAACCATTTAAAAGACATTTCGATTACATGAGTTTATAAAGGAGGGTTTGTGCTAGAGCTCGCGTCCAGAAGGGACCCGGGCCCTAAGATCGGGCCCCTTAACCCCGCCCAACCCAGTGGAGGTCAACCGAGTTCTACGGACCCAAGACAGACGAAGTTAGATTTAGCTAAGCAAAATAAGCTTAAATTTTATAAAATAATGCTTACAACCACTCAAAATTGTAAACACAATTTACAATTAAACATAGGGTTAACTATGTGTTCATTAGTACGCTTTTGGCGTTATCTTTCACCTGTTTTGGGGCCATCCTCCTCCCACACATTCCCATACAAAATCTACGTGACTGCATTATTTTAAGACTGCTGAAGACCTGGAATTAGCCTACTGAATACACCAGCACCTAGAGACCGCCTGAATCTACTCAAATCCCTCTCGAGTTAGTTTCCCTGCCAATCAAATGATTTGATATTGTGATATCTCTCATCCATCAGTCCAACATGTTTGTTGATCGGTTACGGGATATTTTTATTTGCACCTACCCGTCTCTTAAGTTTTATTCCGTAACCATGTTGATGTTCATCCAGATATTTTATATATAAATAAGTTTTAAGACATGTAAATTCAGCGTAACTACTTAGGTCACTAGATTGATAATGTAGCGTGTGTGTAGGTTTGATTCTATCGGATTTCAGGCCATCCACAGGCATTCTACAGCGAAGTAAACTTCACTCTAAATAGGGGCGATGAGCGTCCCTGAATGATGCGACCAGGGTCTGTACTACAATGTCAAATCAATCCGAATTGTACAAATCCATCTTTTAATCGGGGTATGCGAGTAGTTCTCCAGTCCATGAGCAAGAAGAAGTCTAGGCACTACGTGCTTACGACAAAGGTATGAACCAGATAGTACTCAAAGCAGTGACAGCCTTTGGAAAATGGAAAGCACAAAATCGTTCGAATTCCAATGCAGTAAGAATGATCGACCTTCTGAATCGGAGGCGTTTCAGAAGGGGAGAATGACTGCTAATAAACCTTAGGCCGTGTAGAATCTAGTAGAGTGTTCTTATAGTAATGTCAGCTTCTTGTTGAGTAAATTTGTATGTGTGTGTTTTGTGAATGACCAAGTAACCACGTCAATCTACATGCTATATGGAATTAGAATATGTTTGTCATTTAATGTAAAGTTAGGTAGGCCAACCAACATGATATACGGTCAAGAAAAGAAAGATCAAAACAGCCACAATCAAAAAAATATTTAGTTTGTTAGATAGTTTTATAAGTATTTAGGTATTTCAAGAGTGAGAAGGAAATAACGTAATTATTTGTAGTCATACGAATTTCAGATACTTGTTTGTTACATAAACCTAAATAATCGCGTTTGTCACCCTAACTACATAACCTCGACAACCTAGGTTTAGCCGCAACTAAACTCCTGTCTAGCCTTGTCTAAAATCCTAGTGTTATACCACGTCCATCATCGACACCACTCGAAAATGGTTGAGTTTGATTTGAATGTGTTTGTATGTTTAATGACTGTGTGTGTGGGAATTTCGAAACTCGCTACACGAAAGGAATGAGGAGAGGATTAGCCCGCGAATATCCTAAGAGCCAATCCAGGAACCCTATGGTGAAGGAAAAAGGAAATTAGGGTCGCTCCAAGCCCAGACTCAGACTCAGATAAATTACCTAAAAGTTCTTATCTAACGACCCAAGGATAGTTTTGGAATTTGGGGTAGGTTGATTTAAAGAATAGGAACCGAGGTATATCTCGGCGCTTCAGACACTCACGAAAATCCACTGCAACACGCAATCACAACTATCCCAGTTCAAGACGCGTAAAACGGCGAATCGAACTGTATATGATTCCAGAAAGACGTGTTTCACAGTAGTTTGACGCGGAGACTGAATGGCTCCCCTCTGAGTAACTCACACTTCACTCGACGACCAGCAACAAAAAGCCCCCTCTCATCTCGACCCATCCCTTTTATATCCTCTATTCCCACCAAAACGTCCTCCCCAGGCGTGCTCGCCAAAACACCATGTAAAACTCCGCGAGTCATTCTCATTGGTTCGTTTCATTTCCTTTCGAAACTCAGTGCTCTGATTGGTCACTGGTCCACACCGTATACACACTTTATATTTTAGATCACACAGTTCAACCAGAAATAGACTTTATAACATCATAAAATAATCTAAATAAAATAATACCCATTTGTTTTCTATATAAAACATCTTATTGCAATTATAGTGAATAAAGTTCTACTTTGAGTCAAACCATCTGGAATCTAAAGGCGATCGACCGCCATCTGTACCTCCATCATTGAACTAACTACGCATCTGTTTGACCCACCAAACTATATCGTAACTAAACAACCTTACGTATGAGTTTCGATTGAATGAGCCATGTCAAATGCGACACTTCAAAACAACATCACAAATGTGTAAAATGGTCATAATTCGACATCCACTGAAAGCAACGGTGAAGTTAAACCATATTCATTTTAAATTAATGATTCACAACTTATTTCATAGCTCTTAAAGTTTATCCACATTTTGGAGATTTTTTAAAAAAATATATATTTCTACCTACTGAGAAATAAACTAAATGTTTGTTTCGTCACAGTAGACTTGACACTAGTCCACTACGAAATTTTTCCATTTTCTTCCAAGTTACTGGTCCACACAATACTTTAACGGGCTTTATAGCATTACTTTCTTCAAATACTACAATCTGACCAGTGTGGTCTGAACTTAATGGGCTTCTAACACAGCTTTACGCTACAGCTTAAACACAACTTAAATACTACATGTTCAAGTTAAGTGGGATCCTGGCTCACAGGCAATACCTTGCCCATCTTGACGACGTTACTTCACCGTGTACTTAAGTAGTGTTTAAACTATGTTTAGCGGCTGTCCAAAGCCTGGTGCAAGTCGCCCTTAGGCTAGGAATTAATGACGCTTGCTAACAAAAACGTATTGTTTCGACTTTTTTATTATAAACTTAATGGTGTCGTGGAGGCCTGCTGACAAATGCAGGGTTGGGGTGAAAAGTAATAAATATTGGAAAATATTTTATTTACAAAGTAGAAAACAAAATGTCGGAAAAAGAGTTCAAATAAATATAAAAATATGTCTGATTTTGAAGCATTTGTACAAAGAGGCTCGTTACTGGCAGGATCGCAAATTTTAACCGACTTATTGTTTCAATAGAGTTTTGCGTAAAAATACCCATATTTGGCTTTCATTTTGATATCACAAGCAAGTAAGTACTCACAAAATATGCGATTTATGAAAAATATATTTTAGTATGTATTTTGACTACTCACTCGAATACCGGGCTAAGCAGGTCTGAAACAAGGACACTGATTCCTAAGTATTTTTGACTTTTATCAATACCCGCCCTCAGGGACTGTCCTCGTAGAGTTCGTCTGCCGTCTGGTATATTTACATTTAACTAGCAGGTAAAAGTCAGAACAAGTTCAGTAACAAATTCAATTTAAACTAAACTCAGTCAGTGGTAACCAGAGAGCAATGAATTGGATTGGTGCACTCCTAGAGACGCCTCAGGCGATTTCCATTTTGGAAATCACACAGTAATTCAATGAGCACAATTTACATATTTAAAGTCTGTATTTGTGTCAAAAAAACATCCACACCTGTTTAAGAAAAAATGTATTTGATTGTAGGGGCTGACATAAAAATAAACTTTATCTTCCACCACAAAGGCTCACTTTGTTCTCCAACAGCCCACTATGTATGTATTTTTTTTAATATCATTCCGGACGAGCTGAAAGACCTCAAACCCAATTTATTTAAAAACTAAGTTATGTACGTTTTAAATGGAAAAAATGGATAAGTATTAGTGACTTTTATGAAAACAATCGCTTTAATTAATTGTTTCTTTATAATTTACCAAATTTTGACAATTCATTTGACATTTAATGTATTTTTACTTTCGATACTTATATTTTCATAAAATGTTCTTTTATTTGCACACCATTCTGCATGGTTAATAACTTTTGTACACACACACTGTACGCATATTAAGTTAATAAATGAATTCTGATTCTGATTCTGAACGATTGAACAAACTACTGTAGTAAATTGTTTGATATGAATGTGTGAAAATGTATACAAACTCAAAAATAATATAATAATGTAGCCCATATATGTCCTCACCGAGGGGCACAGGCCTTTACCCGGATACGCGTAAGATTAAGCCATACTCCACCACGATAGCTCAGTGCGGGTTTTACGACCACTACAACGGAGCTATAGTAACTGGGACCTACAGCTTAAGGGGCCATCCGAAACACTGAACATCCGATAATATACTTAAGTTAAATGAATTATCTCATTGGTACATGGTCACGAATAGAGCCTGCATCTCCTTTGTGAGAAGCAAGCGTGAAACCCATTAGACCACGGACCAAAAATAAACATGAACATAAAACATGAGCATTTACATACAGGGACATAAATTGCTTCTGGCCCCACGCTAGGACACCCTGTGTCGTGGAAGCCAGAAACAGCGACGTCACACGCATATAAACATCCAAGATCTGGGGATTTTTTTTGTATCCCCAGCCGGGGATCGAGCCCGGGACCTCTTGCATGGTAGGCTGAGCCACAACCGCAACGCCACAGAAGTCTAATAATAGCCACGAATTTTTTATTTTTTTTTTCCAGCCACGAATTTTAAAATTTCAGTTGAATGAAAGAATACTGAACGAATGAAATCTCTCCATCTCTAAGTCAGGATCCCAAATTCGATGCTCCATGGTTAACGGTGACTCATCAACTGAGTACACAAAACATCTGCTCCCTCACAGTTATTCGTTCGTTTCTGTTTTCGGCTGAAACCGTCGTTTATTTTGGGTTCCGTACCCGAAGCCTCTGCTGTCCGTCTATCCATCCATCCGACCGTCCGTCGTAGAGTTGAATTTTCACAGAATGTGTTTCTGTGTTGCCACTACAGCAAAAAATAATAAAATAATACCTTGGACACCATTTACACACATTGATTGATCCCAAACTAGGATTCCCTGTATCTTGGGTACTAGATAACGATACACATACTTATTTAGAGAAATATTATACTTAGATAGATAAAAAATCATGACTAGGGTACAAACATCCGTTCTCATCAAACAAACATTTGCCCCCACCGGGGCTCGAACCCGGGACCCTTGGTTTCATAGGCAGCGTCACTGCCGCCTCGGCCATTCGGGTCGTCGATAAAGTATTATAGATTTAATAAATTAAAGAGATTCCTGATACAAGAGACGTGTTTTACTATTCCTAGCCCTGCGAATTGCCAAATAATTATGATATCAAAATGTCACCCAAATTGTCATCGGTGGCGTATTTGGTTTAACATAGGTTCCGCGGTCTGTTGGTATTGAAAAAGTTTTTGTGGGCGCCATTTTGGAATTCTTCATCCACACTGTGCAAAACCATTTGGGACGATTCACTGATAGGCGTTATGAGTGCCGATTTTCTGATTATAATGAAATTATCTCATTCAAGATAAATTATGGTGATTTCTTATTAGAATAGTATTCTCAATAGATTTTTTTACCTTTTCTGCCAATTGCACCTGTATTCCAATTCACTTTCAGTTATTAAAAATGTAGAACACTAAATTGTACTTGAATTACTGAAATATTTAAAAAGTCAAGCTAAATTTGGCCTTGAAGTTTGATTTTAATTATGCGATGTCATATCTTAAACATTTACCGTGTTACCACAAAAAATATTAAACAGCGTTTAACCTCGAAACAAACGTCAAATCCCGTACATTTTTATTTTAAACAAGTTGAACATTAGTTTATCTTTTTGTGATTAGGTCCTTATAAACTCAAACACAAGATATCTTCATGTATTTATTTATCATAAAACTACTTATTAAAGTGGTACAAAAAGGTCTCTTATAAGTCACATAAAAGTAGATACAGACATGCATAGTACTTGTACAATCATTCATTAGCTACCATGTTCCTTCATGTGCATTTTGACATATGATAGAAAGAGATCGGAACAAAATGAATGAAGCAATGAGCGCGAAATAGTACCTACTCATTCCAACCGCCTCCGGGCAGGCGCACTGTATAGGCATCTATTTATATTTACGACTCCGGGATGATTCAATGGACAAGGTTTTCTTGTACGGAACCCTTCGTGGGTAAGTCCGACCCGCACTTGACCGATTTTTATTTGTATCAGTGAGATATTGAAAATTTGCAGCGCAGCTGGCATTGCGAAGAATGGACGGAATGAATGACTTTGTCGAATGCGCAGATTGCTGCTCAACAAAGTGCGCCCAAAATGTCATATTGACTGTCATTTCCCGAGGGAGAGACAATGACATCATGACTTTGAGGGCCTTCAAACTTTGAGTTATCGGTTGTGCATCCGAGCCTTCAGTGTAATACAATTAACAGGGAGTATAAGCGCTGAGTGCTGAGTGAGCTCTAAGCCGGACAAATTCGTGAGTAACGACAAAAAACAGTCAAGTGCGAGTCTAAATTGCGCACGAAGGGTTCCGTACCACCGTTCAATGGAAGCGATGGTGTGGAGTGAATAGTTTGGATTTTACACAGCAAAATATTGTTTACAAAGTTATTGGTGCGGTTACTTTCACACTCCATGTACGTAACCAGGTGCATCCATAAGTTTGTATGTGGTATTGAAAGAATTGTTGTATGGAAGCCTCCTTAAATATTTCTGTTATCCTGTTTTTTAGTATTTGTTGTTATAGCGGCAACAGAAATACATAATCTGTGAAAATTTCAACTCTCTAGCTAGCTAGGTTCTTGAGATACAGCCTGGTGACAGACGGACGGACAGCGAAGTCTTAGTAATAGGGTTCCGTTCTTACCCGTTGGGTACGGAACCCTAAAAAAGGGTCAAGTGTCAGACGGATTCGCTACGAGGGGTTTCGTACTATCGTACAAGAAAAACACGTCTACTGTACGACCTGCGACCCGAATGGCCGAGTCGACAGTGACGCTGCCTACGAAGCCAAGGGTCCCGGGTTCATGTCCCGGTGGGGGCAAATATTTGTTTGATGAGAACGGATGTTTGTACCCTAGTCATGGTTGTTTATCTATCTATATAAGTACGTGGGTCGTTATCTAGTACCCAAGATACAGGGAATCCTAGTTTGGGGCTAGATCAATATGTGTAAATAGTGTCGAAGGTATTATTATTATTATTATTATTATTATAACTGTATGTTGTAGATTGCGTGTAGTCCATTATTTGTTGCTATTGCGGGAACAAACATATACTTTCAGTGAAATTTTCAACTCAGTATTACTACTATTGATATACAGCCCGCTGATGCACAGACGGATAGATAGAGAGCGGAAGCTAAGAAAATGGGTCCTTTTCGCACCCTCTGGGTACGGAACCCTAAACTGCGATGTCATGGTTTCGTTTCAGTCTCTTGCTCCATAGCAGAGTTTGGTGAGTTCGTCAGAGCCTCTTCGGCGGTGACGTTGGAGACGAAACTATCCTCCTAACTTTTCAGGGGCTGTATTATTTCTCCACCTACCGACTACTATAACTAGCCGCTCAGTTGATATCGCCTCCGGAAATTATCATGCGTCGATTGCCAGCGGCGCGGCAAAAAAAAAACCGTCGATTGCCATAAAAAACACGTCATCGAGGGCCCGCCCGCTGCGCGGCGGCTCGCTCTACAAAAACATTATTTATGACTATGGGTTCTTGAGAATACCGCTTGAAGTGTTGTTATTGTTAGTGCTCGTAAACTAAACATTCTAATGGCATACGTGTTGATTGAATTTGATACTCTTGTACAATCATACATAGCTGTAAACATAGACTTCAAGCGTAAAATCGACTAGGGTCAATGTAAAAATATATATCTAAAAAAGTAAAGCGATAACCTACTTATTTTATTTATTTAAAATATTCCTGTATTAATATTACACATGGAAAAAAAATAAACTCGCAATATGTAGATAAAAAATATTTATTTATATGTTTTTAAACTTTCGCTAGCGGTTGCTAGCGCCCCGTGGTTAATCACCCGGATTAAAAATGTGTATGTTTTCAACTGTAGTTGAGGGTTTTTCTACAATGTTTTTACAGAAAACGAGTGTTGAACAATAGTTTTTCAACATATAAGCTTCTTGTGGGCTTAAAACACGAAACATTCACCATAAATAGAGGAAACATTTCGACATTTCGGTTGAACAAACCTGTGTTGACAAAACTTGTGAAACATTGCACGAAATCTGGTTTTGAGCAAATGTTTTTTGTTTGGGCAGTAGCGGAAGGAACTAATCTATATGAAAATGAACATTTATCAGCTAAATACTCACATAATTATTTAATATCACACCACAAATTCCACAACACAACAACACTTGACACTGGAGTGAACGGAATGAATTGCATCATTCTTTTTCCATCGCTGGGATTGTTTAAAACGTTGTCGTATCTCAAAATAAAGGTTATTTAACCGAGAACGAGATGGAATACGATCCTTACTGAATTAATCATTAGTGTGACAGAGACAATAGGTTTTGTCACATAGTCCGTCACAAAATGCCTATGGGTAGTAGTACTACCCATTTGCAATCTACGGTAAAAAAATGCTTGGGTAGTAGTACTACCCATTTGCAATCTACGGTAAAAAAATCCATGGGTAGTAGTACTACCCATTTGCAATCAAGCGGCTAGTGGTTATTACTACTCAGATCTATCAACATCTCCAGCTGCTACTCCCCTGTCCGAACTGTCTGCCAGGCCCTTTCTAAGACCAGACTCACTGTCGGAATTGCTTTCTGAATTCAGAATCTAAATCTGAAACCGGGACACGTCCTCTCACTTGTCTTAAAAATTCAGATCGATCAGTTTTGTATATATTCAGTAACATTGAAAAACTGTGGGTGGGGGAATAGTAATTTGTATGTATTATCGTAAATTCTGTTTCGGGATTCAGTTTCTGAATAGAAAGATTTAAAAAAATGGCGTTAAATGTCATATACCCCCGTTGTTCACATATATTTTGTGATTCACAATTGAAAGTCTGTTCAACCTGACCTGACTTCGTCGGCAGTGACCCTGCCTACGAAGCCAAGGGTCCCGGGTTCGAGTCCCGGTGGGGGCAAATATTTGTTTGATGAGAACGGATGTTTGTACCCTAGTCATGGTTGTTTATCTATCTAAGTATAATATTTATCTATATAAGTATATGTATCGTTGTCTTGTACCCAAGATACGGAGAATCCTAGTTTGGGGCAAGATCAATGTGTGTAAATAGTGTCCATTTAATATTATTATTATTATTATTATTATTACAACCCTTATTAGTTCTATTTAAGTTCTAAAATGTCATTTCAGCCTGTAACACATAATATTCACGTCATTTGTCACTCTGTAATTAATTTCTTAGTGCATAGATGTTTCTTATGTTTATGTTATTAAAGAACTCAAAAAACAAACAGTAGGTTAGACGTATTTACTTACCAACAACCACCATCTTTGCCGCCTTGATGTCTGTATGAAACAATGGAGCGTCGGCCGAGACCTCACACTGGTATTCCCCAGTCAGTGTCCGGTCGACTTCAGTAAGCACCACCCTGTTCTGATCTGATGCTGCTACCTGCAAAACGAAGACAAAGAAAAGGGTTCTTTAAATCAAACAATTAATTAAACAACATAGAAATTCATCGACCCCCATATTCATATATCAAACCCAAAAATATTGAGAAGACACAGTTTTCCTAAAGTCGGTGTTTTTTTTAGTTATTGGATTTTAATCATATTATTAATAATAATTTTATTTCGGATCACAAAGGTTCCATAGTTTGTTAGTAATAAAAATTACAATTCAATGTTAAAACTCAAATAAAATTAAAATAAGGTCATACAAAGTTAAAGTAAAATTTGTTGAACTTAAATTAAATCAACCCAAAAACTGCTAGCGTTCATGCAGAACAAGCTGGACGTCATGGATGAGGCCAGCCTCATCCAAATCTGCACTACATCGTTCTCGGCGGAAGAGATTGTGTCGTCGAAGTCGTTGATGTTTGAATCCTTACCAACTGGCAAGAAGTGGATTTATCATAAGGGAGGTAATAAACAACACCGTGACCTTCAGGACATGATCTCACTATTTAGAGGCATGCAGCCAGATGCCATGCCACTGTTTGTAGCCCACGACCTACAAAAACTACCGCCCGTGACCTTTGAACATGTGGACGTGACTCATCTATTGAAGGACTTGCTTAAACTGAAGGAGCAAATGTAGTTTGTCAAGGAGAACTACGCCACGAAGGCACAGGTTGACAAATAACGAGAAGAACGGCAAAATCCTATAACAGACTCATTAGTCAATACTGATTTTGTGAACTGTCGCAGCCGTGGCGGTGCGTATATGGATAGCGGCCCAATGGGTTTGTTATCGCATCAGTGTATTCTTTCGGAGGAGGGAGGTGGAGCTGCCCAGCCAGGTTGGCGGTATATCTCGCACACCGCTGCCTCGTCATATTTCCAGAACTTGGATAGAACAAAGGCAGCCAACAAAGATTCCGAATTCGTCCTACCCTCATCTTGCTCGATAAACAACGAGCCGCTGATCTTGTCATCATCGCCATCGCCACTGCGTCACGAGACAGCTGGGAGCTCAGCGGTGCACGCACACAGTGGCAGCGCGTCGGTGGTGAATACTCTATTGCACGCGGAGAAAGAAATAGCAAGCGGTAATATCCATGAGCGAATCGAGACAGAGACACAAACTATTTTGCAGCTGCTGCCTCGGCCAAGCGGCCGGTCAGCTGACTTCGAGGTGGACACAAGCCGCCCTAGCCTTGCTGAGAGTGTAAGGACTGGAACGAAGAATGATCAACAGCAAGATAACTGGACTCTTATTACCAGAAAAAAGAAGATAAAGTCTAAAGTCTAAAGTCTAAGTGGAATGTGACTTAAATATTGTTATTCCGAAAAAACAAAGTACTTTGCAATGTAATAAAATTATTTGGGGTCAGAGACAGGCGGATCGAATCATACATTATAATAGGCTATGTCATAAGAACTTAAGAGAGATGGATTTCCCTGAGTTTTCCATACTAACATAACATAGTGACACGCATTTTCCCATATGGGGTGAGAATAGTACAATTGTGCCAACCTTAAACGCTGGAGACCTGGACCTGGTTATGAGGCATCACGATTGTGAACCTCATGCCATAGTAATAAAATTAAAAACCTATGACGGCAAAATGGCAACCCTGGACGTCGCTAGGCACCCAGGGGTTAGGCCAGCTATTCTTTCATTGCGCGCTGCCTCCCAAGCGAGTCCCGGCTGGGGAAGAAAAAGAAAAAACCACAGTCTAGGACGTTTTAATTGTGTGACGTCGATGTTTCTTGGTCCCACGACACAGTATCCTGGTGTGGGGCCAGAAGTAATGTATGTGCCCACACACAAATGTTATTTTATGTTAGTCTCATTGTTTGTTTTGATATCAAGAATTCCAAATATCTGGTACTCACATCGACTTTGATCTCAGCAACCGGAAACACCTTCGTAGCCGGCGACTCTTTCGGCACATACCGGTAGAACTCTATCATGTTTCTGTACCAACGTATAGAGTACAGCTGGGCACCTTCCAGGTCATATGAACAGGTCAGCTTGGCACTCTGGTGTGTCATCACAGCACGGGGTACGTGGATGTGGAGGGACTTGAGACTGTCCACTGTACCTGTAAAGAAGAATCATTTATCAGATTATCACGTTAGTATATCCGGTGTATATATAGTTATATATGTATATATAGTTCGCGCTTCTGTTAGTATATCCGGTGGAGTTGAAGTAATATATTGCTCATCTTCATTATTGAAAGTTGTCATTTTTAGATATTCACAATACAAGTACTAAGAAAAGAAAATTTGATAAAAATGGCGCGAGGATTATTTTCTGCCGTGGCTGCGTGAAAATGTTGGCAAATACGCTAGAGCATGCAGCCAAGTTTTTAAATTACCGAATAAACTGTTTATTTTTTTATTTTAAATAAACTCAATCTGTGAATGCACACTGTCTACTGACTGGCGCCGCGCGGCGATTAGTTCGAAATTTGAATAGCAACAGCGCGCTGCTCACTAGCTGGAGTCGTGCGGCGGCGATCAGTTCCATATTTGAAATGGCAAATAATACTGTTATGGAATTTTTATGGACTATAACTTAACTATTTGCTTTGGTAACACACGCGTTTTTTATAACCCGCTTTACATATTTAAAACCGGTGGAATTACATCAGCTTTACGAGCAAGGTTGTTAAAAATAAATTAATACAACAATTTTGGGACCTTTTTCTATATTTTGGGCTTGAGTCAGAAAAGTCAAATCGCTGTGTTGGTATTTGGACGTATATATGTATATATGATATTTTCTATCGGATTTCCTGGCAGACCTGTGATACAAAAGTAAAGACTTCTGAGTACCTCTTACCAATACATAAATGCGATTTTACAAAATTTTTGAATGATCTGTTTAGGTTTGTCAGTAAATAATTACTACATGCATTTAGTGTTTCGGATGACACGTTAAGCTGTAGGTCCCGGCTACTATCGCTACTTGGTAGTGGTTGTAAAACCCCTCCACCAACTCGCACTGAGCCAGCGTGGTGGAGTATGGCTTAATCTTACTCG
Organism: Argyresthia goedartella; assembly: GCA_949825045.1. Lineage (NCBI taxonomy): Eukaryota > Metazoa > Arthropoda > Insecta > Lepidoptera > Argyresthiidae > Argyresthia > Argyresthia goedartella. Next base: position 8,474,770 of record OX463833.1, read on the forward strand.
TGTCCGGGTAAAGGCCTGTGCCCTTCGGTGGGAACATTAATGGGCTACATTCTTTTTTCATGTGTGTTACTTAGAATCTTGTTTTACACTTTTTAAGTTTCGCATCCTAATTCATAAATGCATCGATCGTACTTTGCTGTTGCCAGCTTGCACGGGATTTGACTCCCTTTCGAGCTTCGAATATTTATGGCACTAGTTATAAGATTTATTAAACACATTAAAAAACTACTTCAGAAATAGCACACGGACACAGAAAAGTTTTACCGCGAACTACATTCAGCCGAGGAAGAAAAGTTTACAAGCATATTATGTGCGACGTCACCAAAGTTATATTTTAACCATGGCCGAGCGTTCCCGTCATGTTTCCGTCATACATTACATCTCAATATTATTTAGATTTTAAATCTTAAAATTTTCAAAGAAATATAATATTTTACGCTATTATCTGGCAACATAACCACAATTTGTAGAATATTTTCAATATGTCCACTATTGTAGACAGTTCAAAGTTAATTTAAAACAAAATATAAAAAAACTAGCCGCTATGAAAAACCCTGATATTCATTAAACAGCTAAAGCGATTTGATTAAATATATAAAAGCTTAGCTCTAGCAAGGAGATTAGCTCTCATTAAAATAACCGTAAAGTGATTCTTCCATCCGAGCTACGATGCTATAGGTATATATATACATATTTATATGTCTATACCTATCCATCTACCTCACACTGACTGATAGACCACTCATACCTAAACCGAAGCTAAAATATAGAGGGAATTTTATATTTATATACATTAGTTACTATTTACACACATTGATCTAGCCCCAAACTAGGATTCCCTGTATCTTGGGTACTAGATAACGATACACATACTTGTATAGATAAATATTATACTAAGATAGATAAACAACCATGGCTAGGGTACAAATATCCGTTCTTATCAAACAAATATTTGCCCCCACTGGGACTCGAACCCGGGACCTTTGGCTTCGTAGGCAGGGTCACTGCCGACTCGGCCATTCGGTCGTCAAATGTAACAGAATTATGCTCCTAGATGAGAAGAGGACAGAACTGTAAGGCCTGTATTATTCTGCCACCTGTATTATTCTGTGTGTCATTAAAGACACATTAAAGACAATCGCAAAAAATCCCTACCCTTACTAGTAGTTTATATGACTGCTGCATAATGGAGGGCATTAAAGGCGAGTTTCATAATAATATCACTCGAGAGTTTTAATGCCTAATTATGTACAGTTACATACACTAGTTTATCTACACACATATCATAAGCTCTCTTTGATGTGTTCAGGAACCGCATGTTTGACCGGCATTGTGGTTCTGCAATTGTTTAGCTTGTTCTTTAGTACCAACTTCACGCAGGCGGGAATCGGCGTTCGAAATTTGAATGTCAGTACCAACTTCACAGACAAACTAGGGACGGCACGCGGGTGGGCGTCGGCGTTCGAAATTTGAATGTCATTATATGTAGAAAAACTACACATAATGACCATTATGTGTAGTTTTCCAGATACGAAACGAGTTTTTACCAAGTAGTTGCTGATCGTAACGTGCGGTTTTTGAACGCAGTAAAGGGGGTTTATGATACGTGTGTAGATAAAATAAATTATTCTAGTATAACAATAGTGTTCTTGTGAATGTGAGCTGAGCTAATCTTTAATTTCATGTGTGTGTGTGGTGTATGTTTTTTTTTTCATTAATTTCATTTTTATTTTTTTATTCTTACTGTTGAAAGGGTCTTCTATTTGGCAGGAATAATTTGTTCTGTCTATTTTTTATTTTTTATTTTCCTGTTATCGTAATTATGTATGTGTGTGGTAGTCCTGTGTTCCGAAGGTCCGGCTGAAATCCAGCGGTGAGCTGAGACGCTCAGCATTGTTGAGCCGGGTCCTATTAGCACTATAACGCTTTAATAATCTATTGTCTGTTCTGTATAATGTGTGTTAATAAATTCTTTTCGATTTCTATTTCCCGTATAGTACAGAATATAAACATGACTTTTTGCGTTACAAATAAAACATATTGCATTCGTTTGTAGGCTGTAAAACAATAGATCAACGCCCAAAGCTATTTAGATGCGCCAAAATAAATCAAAATAAATCAAGATTTACGTGGATAGGCTTAGCGCAGATTCAGCAACTGTATCGTGCTGTCCTCCGCCCTTTTACATTCTTGAAATTTCTATTGTCTTGATTATTATAATTGAAATTGAAAATTGAAATTGAAATCAAGAAAAATATCACACTTTTCCCCATACAAGTTAGTGAGGCACAGTTGCGCCCGAGATATTGAAAGTAAATGCCACTGGATACCATCTTACGATTTTAAGGGTTCCGTACCCGAAGTGTGCCATACGGGACACTATTACTAAGCCTCCGCTGTCCATCAATACAAAAAAAAACGTCTGTCACCTCACCAGACTGTATCTTCATAAACAGTGTTAGTTAGATGTTGAAATTTTCACAGATTATAAATACTAAAAAACGGAATAAAATAAATAATTGAGGGGGCTCCCATACAACAATTCTTTCAAGACCATATACATACTTATGAATGCACCTGGTTACGTATATAGAGTGTGAAAGTAGCCGCACCAGTAACTTTGTAAACAACATGTTGCTTTGTAAAATATTAAAATTGGCGTTCCACAAGGTTCCATATTAGGCCCTTTCTTATTCCTGGTATATATTAATGATCTGCCTTTCATGGTGGAGAAATTAACTGACATAGTGTTGTTTGCTGATGATACTTCAATGGTCTTCAAAATTGAAAGACAAAATGGAGATTTTGATGATGTTAATGGTGTATTTATTGTCTTTAACCTTGAATTGGTTCACAGTTAATAATTTTTTGTTAAACGCTGGTAAAACCAAGTGTATCAAATTCTCACTTCGAAATGTCAGGCAAGTTGAGACCAGTTTAGTGTTAGACAACAGCACGTTAAAATTAGTAAATGATACGAAGTTTCTTGGAATAACCATTGATAGCAAATTGCAGTGGGGACCCCACATAGATAAATTGGCTGGTTAATTAAGTTCTACGGCTTACGCTGTTAGGAACATCAGACAAAGCACTGATGTGGCTACATCTAGGCTAGTATATTTTAGTTACTTTCATAGTGTGATGTCCTATGGTATCTTGCTGTGGGGGAAAGCAGCGGATATTCAAACTATTTTTATTTTACAGAAAAGAGCTATTCAAGCAATTTATAATTTAAAACGATCAGACTCCTTAAGAGAGCTTTTAAAAGAAATTGATATACTAACAGTAGCTAGTCAATTTATTTTGGAAAATATAATGTATGTACGCAAGAACCTTACAACATTTTCCAAACTTAGCGATAGCTGTAATGTTAACCTAAGAAATAATCACAGACTCGCGAAGGTTAGCAATTCTTTCAAGGGTCAGTGCATTCTCTACTATAATAAGATACCTCTGGAGATTTTGAAATTGCCATTTGAGCAATTTAAAAAGCATGTTAAAGCGACTTTGTCGAAAAAGGGATATTACAATGTTCAAGATTACTTAAATGACAGGACTGTATGGGGTTAATCTGGCTCAACACATACCTTGCTGTTAATAGTTTTGGAATTATTTATTCCTGCTTATTAATCATAACAATTAAATTTTTCATATTTGTATTAGTTAAGCACAACCTATTTTAAAAGAGATCTAAAAATCAATCTGTGGGAGTTTCTACGCCCTTCTTCTCCCACAGTGGTCCAATGTAGATAAGAGGCAAAAAATGACGTTTGCTAAGTATATGTAAATATCTACAGTAATAAAGTACTTTGACTTTGACTTTGAATCCAAACTATTCACTCCACACCATCCCTACGGTGGTACGGAACCCTTCGTGCGCGCGTTCTATCTGCACTTGATCGTTTTTTCTTCTTCATCACATCATAGATATCAACGCACTTAGCTTTTCACATTGATCACTTGATACTTCTTCAGATCATTGATCATAAAAACATTGTAACTATTGCGCAACTTACCTGAGGTGGAAGCCCTTTGGGTAAACATCATCTATGGCAATTTTAAATTACTCATCGGAGGAGTCTACCGTCCCACAGAGTACAGCTATAAAACCTCAGATCAACTACTGTTCGAAACGATACAAAAAGCAGCTGATGCAAAACAAAACCTCTTAATTGCGGGAGATTTTAACCTTCCTGACCTTGAGTGGCCCTTACAAAACCTAGATGGATACAAACCGCTTTATGAAAAATTTGTGGATATGTTTACCAATAGCAATCTATACCAACTAGTAACAGATATTACACGAAAACGTAACAATGAAGAATCATTGCTAGATCTTATACTATGCAATGATGAAAACCTATGCACAAGCATTATTCATCACCCACCAATAGGTAAAAGTGACCACATGGTTCTAATTGGTACACTGCAATTTGAGAGTGGATTTTTATCAAAATCGTTGAACAAGCCCCCGAGAAGAGACTTCTTTGGAGCTAACTATGAATCTGTGTCGTCTATGTTGGCTTCTAAACACATAAATAGTCCTAGTCACAACGACGTTAACAATACCTGGGATGACTTTAAGACTACTATAATACAAACCATAGAAACAACAATACCTCTTCGAAGACCGAGCAAACACCGCAACCACAGAAAACCATGGATAGGCCCAGAGATAGTCAAACTCACCCAACAAAAACTTCAAAAATGGCAACTATATCGACTTACAAAAACAACAGAGACATATGAAGATTACAGAAAAATAAACAATAGAATCATTGCAGAAGTCAGGAAGTCAAGGATTAAGTTTTAAAGAGGAATAGTTAACAGTAGCCCGAAATGCTTTTATGGGTACATTCGCCAACAGCTTACATCCAGAGTAGCTGTACCACCTTCGCTTAAGATGAATCCACAGGGACGGTTACTTGTAAAAACAATGAAGTCTACGAGATCTTTGCAAAACAATTTGAAAAATCCTATGTAAAAGAACAGCCCAACTTACAAATTCCTACTCCAGATTTACCAATCTTATTAAACTCACTTGACCATATTGAGTTTTTGCCAGATGAAGTCACAAAGGTAATGAAAACATTTAACGATGACACAGCTATGGGACCAGACGGGATACCTGCAATACTGCTCAACAAATGCAAAAATGTTCTGAATTGTAAACTTGCATCTATTATGGAACAGTCCTTTAGAACGGGTAGTCTACCGCATGACTGGAAGGATGCAGTTGTGATGCCGATTTATAAGAAAGGAGATAAACTTGTCGCAGCCATTTATCGCCCAATAAGTCTCACAAGCATCATCTGCAAGGCAATGGAAAAGATAATTGTCACAAAAATCCGCGAATTCCTATCCAAACAGCAGGTTATAACTGATGAACAACACGGATTTGTTCCAAGAAGATCCACGGTGACCAACCTTCTGCTATGCCTAGATTACTGGACAGCAAATTGTAATGACCGCGTGCCTACAGATGTGGTTAATCTAGACTATGAGAGAGCGTTTGACCGCGTTCCTATAAAAAGACTAGTCTCGAAACTGCAACACTTTGGAATTCGTGGTAACCTTCTTATGTGGATAGAAAACTTCCTGAGCGATCGTACCTTTAGGGTGAGAGTTGAGAATGACCTCTCAGATTCCTACAACGTCCTGAGTGGTGTCCCACAAGGATCAGTGCTTGGACCAATTTTATTCTGCGTATACCTAACTGACCTAAAGGTAAAAATAAAGTCTGGCCTTTCACTGTTTGCAGATGATACAAAAATCATGGGAAATCCGCTAATATCGCACAATATAATACGAGAAGACTTGAACCGCATTTTTGAATGGACACAGAATTGGCTAATAACCTTAAATCCTGGAAAGTGTACGGTTCTGCATGTTGGGAACAATAATCTAAAGTTACCATATAGCATTAATATGCAAACACTGGATCCTGTTACAATACAAAGAGACCTAGGGGTCGCAATAACAACTGACCTTAAATAGGAGACTCATATACTTTCAATTACCAAGAAAGCCAACTCGCTAACATATATGATTCGGAAATCCTTTGATTATATTGACAAAGAATTATTCTTGAGACTTTACAAGACTTATGTCAGACCACTCCTTGAGTATGCTTTCCAAATATGGAGCCCTTACTTCCAGAAGGACAAAGACTTGCTGGAGAAAGTCCAAAGAAGAGCAACCAAGATGGTAGTAGGACTTCGTGACAAGCTTATGAGCAGCGACTTGCAGAGCTAGGATTGAGCACTCTAGAGCAACGACGTAAACGTGGAGATCTCATAGAAACATATAAGGTTCTAACTGGCTACTATGATGTATCGACTATGAAGGAAATGTTTACGATGAACCAGAATCACCACCTCAGAGGACACGCACTGAAACTCCAAGGGCTCTCGTTTACAAGTAACCCACGCAAACACCTTCTATCAAACCGAGTGGTCTACGAGTGGAACAGACTTCCAAAAACTGTTATTAGTGCACCATCAGTGAACAGTGTTAAAAATAGAGTTGACCATTCTATAAAACAAGTGCTGTGAAATGTGAACTGATATGCATGCATCAGCTTTAAGCTGCTTGTGCATAATAAATAATAATAATAATAATAATAATATTGTCATATCAAACTCCTACTAGACTAAGATCACACTTCGACCTTTCAAAACTACTGGATAACGAATGGCCGAGAGTCTATCCACACTGTGATCCACACTATCCTGCTGTTGATATTCTATTCCCGCCTAAAGTTGACTTCCGTTGCTTCAGCGTATACATTTTCGCTCGCCGAAGTAACTTCCGGTTCCTTAATTGGATTTTACAATTATTTTACGAATTTAAACTTCCGTGTTCATGATAATTATAAGGTTACCGGAAACAGTCCAATGCAAACTTTTTTAAATTCTGACAGCAGAAATCAGAAGTAGCCGAATTATAATATTACATTATTATAGTAAAGGTACAGTTTAGAGATATATCTGGTGTGCACCCAATTACATGTATACAGCATTTGCCTAGAAACAACACAGTTTATACTTAACCTAAACTATGGAATAATAAATGACATATTATACATCTTTATAACCATTTTTAAACTTCTTAATTATAATTAACGTACCAAACATAACAACAATAATAATATTAACAATTTACTTTTCTTGCGTAATTTTTAAAGATGTTGAGTGAATTGGAAAACATGTCTATATCCGGATCTTTGGAAAGTAAGTTAGTATAGCTTTGACACAATCTATTTATAGGAGAGTGACTGAGTAAGTTGGTTTTGCCATTATGATGCGGAATTCACACAGTTCATTATTATAATACAGGGATAAGAAAAACTACAATTATAATTATTTTACTTGAATATTATCTAGAAGTTACAATATATTAACGCATCGTTTATCAAAAAGCTATCGGTATAAAAAGGTATCGCGCAAGGTTTTGGCGGCAAATCCACGCTACGTCATTTTTATTCTTCAGTTTTTTTCAATCAATGAAAATGACGTAAACTCTGATTTTTATTCCGTAGAATTCTGACATTTCAGATATCATAAGGACAATTATTATTTTATTCATTTTGATTAGTGTAAAGTGCAGGTGTAAAGTGTGGCTGTGAAGTGTAAAATACTAGAGCAACGTCTGAACAGCCAGTGTTAAGTGTGAGTGATTACTAATCAGTAGTCAGCGAAGTGAGGCAAATAGAAGTATATTCTATGTTTTTACGAGTAGCCACGTCCCCGGCTCCCCTCCTCCCCTTCTACTTGCAGCGTGCCTTCACTCGCTGTTTCGTTAACAGCGTCGGGACAGCAAATTCGACTGTTTCACGCTCAATAACCAGTTTCTACTAAACATCAGAGATGCTACACACAATAAGGCGCAAAACTACCAATTTCTCACGAAGAAGACTGTAGGAAAGTGCCTTGTGTATTAAAAAACTTCAAAGGCAAGTAATGCATCGCGACTGATTCGCGGCATTGTGCATTGTATTTTAATGAAAGGGATTATTTAGGGATAAGTAATTAAAATGGCGGTAAATAGATTTATGATCAAATACTGTTTATAATATGTTGATGAGATTTGCGTATGTTATGAAGTGGTGTATCAGCGTTGATATCTCGGTATGTATCTGAGCGCACTATACATCAGGATGGTCTTATGGAATGTCTTAATACCCTCCAAAGTGTTTGTTTCGGTCGTACGCCTCCAATCTTGAACAGAAACCACATTGTTGTAAATGAATTTCATCAATTTGAGGACATTACCTCGAATTATTAACATGCTTACCTTTCTATCAGATGAGCTTTTTTCCAGCTACTGATGAATTTCTCCTTCGAAGCTCAGTTTGAAGTTCCCGCACAGTCATCAGCGAATACATTTTGTTCTTTTATATCGCAATTATGAGCACAAAATTTAAACCCGATACTTTATACAAACGTAAACAAGGTACTACCGTTGACGTGAGAGTAATATTTGTTCTGTGGCTATCGACGTTTAGCTGTCAGTGTTGTGCTCCATTGGACACTACTTTACACTTAACACTTCACAGCCCCACAGCGAATAATTTAAAAGTGTGCACTCAAAAGGCCTGCTTTGTCAGATGGATGCAGAATTATTTAACATTTGGAACATGATTCTACGCTACGAAGTTTATGGCGAACAAATTATATTGGTAGATTTCAGCAAAGATATACCAATTCGCTCATGTGTTCTCGGTGTTTGCTGCTATTAGTTGTTATTATCTTGTTAAACTAGTTAAGTTTCTGTTATTCTGTTAAGTTTTTTCTTGTTGACTTTTCGTGTTGTGATTGTAAGTTGATTTTCATAAACGTTATGGAGCCACAGCCTGGCCCTTCCCGAGAAGCAGCCCCATCTGACAGAGACAAGAGACAGACTTTCTGTCTCCCAGAAAGAAGCGTCCTCGTGTTGTAGCAATCAAATCGTCATCCTCGACAATGTGATTGATACAGTCGGAGACTCTTTAATAATTCATGTCAGCGATGATGATGATGATGATGATGAAGAAAGTGATATTAGTATTAATGATGATTAGGGATTTTGATAAAAATATGTTTTCTTTACTTGTAGTTTTTACTGTTTGTGATGAAAAGGGACGTAATTATCACTCGCCGTAAATCCCCTTTTAATTACGAGCGCCGCACTTACAAAAACTGGATACATTCACTAACAAATAAAATGTATAGAATCAGATGTTCAGACTCGTATTGAAATTGAAAAATGTGCCCGGCCAAAAAGGTTTGTAATCTCTGACATGTCAAAAAATTATAGCTGTCAGAATTCTACGGAATAAAACATCAGAGTTTATAACAATTCGTCTAACGTCGAGAACAGTCTAATGCAAACAGTTTTTAATATTCTGACAGCAGAAATCGGAAGAAGCCAAATCTTATACATTTTAAATTAATCACCATAACATATCACACAGTTCATAACTATTGACAGGGATGATGAAAAACTACAATTATAATTATTTTACTTGAATATTATCTAAAAGTAACAAAATATTAACGCATCGTTTATCAAAAAGCTAACGATATAAAAAGGTATCGCGCAAGGTTTTGGCGGCAAATCCACGCCACGTCATTTTTATTCTTCAGTTTTTTCCGATCAATGAAAATGACGTAGGTAGCGATTTCCCGCCACAGCTCAACATTAGACCATATATGTTAAAATATGGTTGCGCCTATGTTATTGGGATATTATAAATGCAGCATCAAAATTTTTCTTTAGCACCTACAACCTGGCGTATTTTATATATTATGTAAGCAACGAGTTGATGGAATAGTTTATATACCTAATATCAATTCATCATCTTTGCTTCTTCTGAGTCGTAGCACTCGTGACAGAGTGGTCGTAGTAGTCAGTTCGGTCGGGTGTCTCGTCCCACAATTCGTCGCCATTCTTCTCTGAGGGCAGCTTTTTTTACATCTTTCACTACCGCAACAGAATATAAAACACTCAGCGGCAATTCAGAAACAACAATTAAAACAACTCAGCGCTATCGATAAAATTCATAACTCAATGCAAACTTTGTAAGAGGGCTTCTTTATGTACCTAATTTAGAGTATCAACATGTACCTAATTTAGAGTATCAACACATCCAACAACTAAATGACCTTCTAATAATTTTTGCTTGCTTTGCTCAGCATGTCTTTCCTAGATTTTCGACGATTTGAGGTCGAATATAATAGAAATTCCGAATTAGGGCACCCCACTTCCTAGGCCCTAGTTCTTGTTGCTAGTTTCTTAAGTGTTTTTATGAGCCGAAGACATGGAGTGGCGTAAGCACCACGTACTACTGCAAACCGAGGCTGCGGAGGCGATCGGAGGTCCGCTGCTATGTGAGGACATCGTCGCAGCCCCGTAGTAGTCATATCTGGAGCGATTTCAAATTATTAATGCCAATCTAGGATAGTAGATTCACATTATTAATTTAAAAAACAGTCCGCAGTGATACCAACCGAATTTCGGAACGTCACTTTTTGCCTCGTTGTGAGCATTCCGATATTTGATGAATTTACAGGTCCATTGTTATATTCATCTTATTCCTATTTATTTCTAGCATAATTCAAAATGTACGTAAAGGAACAGGTTAGCTATTGAATTAATGTAAATTAATACTTGTAAATTCTGTACCTATTTTTAAGCGGAATGCGCGAGAGGCCATTTTTTGTACCAATTTAAAAAGTTATGTTGGGATAAATAAATGTAAAAAGACTATCTCTTTTTAGTTTATTACAGTCTAGAATATGATAACGCGTAATTAAAACCAAACTATAAGGCCAAATAAATCTTTCTATTCAAAATATTTCTGTAAATCAAGTAAAATTATATTAATTCAATAAGTTGCCACAGTACTAGCATAGTATTAGCTGCAATCACATTTAAATATAGCGCCATTAGAAGAAAAAAAGGTAAATGTTTCTATTTATAATACTATTCTAATAAGAAATAACCTTAATTCAAATTAAAAGGATCAGATAAATTCAATAAAAACCAACAACTGGCACTCGAAAACCCTTCTCTGTGAGGATTCCGAATTTCGAAATAGCAGACAAGGCCAAGTCAACAAAATGGCCGCCACAGCATACAGGTTAAGAAATGATCTTTTGTAACTCGCTGCTTTGATGTCTTCTGGAACTTGAGTAATTTTGTGGCGGAGATTACTTATAATAAGAATTTATAAACATAAACTTTTTCTTTTATGCAGCCACAGTCAAAAAATCAATTTGGTTCAGGTTTGAAGACCGAGCTGGCCACACAATTTGTTCCTCAAAATTCAAAAAGAGTTTATTTCCATAAGAAACACGTATGTAGGTTACATTTGGAGAATGTCAAATGTTAAACTAACACATATATAAGGTATACTCAATTTGAATTCCGTCACCTCAATGTTTTAGATGCTGGAGGCAAAGAGGTAACTAGAAACCTCCAGCTTTATACGTTATTTTTACAGAATTGGAGCAAACACCTTCCCAATCTTTCTTGTCTTCTACATAATCTGATATTTTGTAGTAAGCCTTTTTACATAAGTGATTTTTAACAACATTTTTAATTTTATTTAGAGACAATTCTTGTAACTCAGTTGGGATTTTGTTATAAAAGCGAATACATTGCCCATTAAAAGATACATTAACCTTGTGGAGCCAAGTAGTAGGTATAGCTAGTTTATTCATATTTCTAGTGTTGACATTGTGCCGGTCGCTATGCTTAGGAAATTTATCAATATTTTTGTGGACGTACATTAGGTTTTCATAAATATTCTGAAATTTCATCCTCACAGCCAATCCACCTTCTGGGATATTCTTGATCTAAATAATCTCGTACAGCACGAGCGTAGTGCATTTGGCAGTCGTCTTGTTGATACCACATATCCCTGTAGACATTGAGAGGTAATTCGTCGAATAAGGACGGCAGATCATTTTGGAGAAAATGTAGGTAGTTTTCTCCATTTAACTTTTTAGGTGACCCAGTCGGTCCAACAACTTTGCCCTTTAAAATTCCAGCCCACGTGTTTACTTTAAATTGATATTGACAGTGGTATTCCCGCATTAAATGTGGGTTTTATACAGTCTTGTTGCCGCAAAGGGCTTACAGTGGCATTCACCATAAATAATGTACTTACATGTTGGCATATTCTTTGACTTGTAAACATGTTGCATTTTGTAATGCAATGTAGTACGCTGGGCAAAATTAACTCCGGAGAGATAAAAGCCAAAGTCATCGTATAGAAAACCAAAGAAAACGTAGGAATGTAGTCAAACTAACGAAAACAGAGGACAACAATTTGTTTTTTGCTTCTTTTGTTTCTACTTAGTTTCTTAACAAATGTCGCACGACCTTTTTGGAGGTCATTCATTACGCTAGTATCAAGTGAGTTCACCTCTTTGTCAGATTCTCTTTTGAGAAGAGAACCTGAAAAGGAAAGGTTTCGGTTATGGATTGTTGCTTGTTAGCACTACCCAGAGGAAACGTGCAGGGCGGTGATGGATAAAAATATCTTCCGGAAATCAGTATTTACCTAACCTCCATGTTTTTTTTTAATTCTTGAACGCTGAGTGAATTGAGATGGTTTTGCCCATATTTATTTTTATTTTTGATAGATAAATAACTAGTTTTTTATTTTTTCTAAATCTTCACTTAATCAATAGGCAAATAAAAAAAAACTTGCCGGTGGCACGGTATGTTTTTTTTTGTTATGTATGATGAAAGTTGATTTATCAAATAACATTTTCTCAAACCACGATACAACCAAACTGCGTATTTTTTATCAATCCGACGAAATATTCTACTCTATTTGTGACTGTTATCAATTCAAAATAATAAAATTCTAGTATTTTGAATTATGTTGTTACCAACATGATAGTAAATCTTTACTGAAATCGTAGGAGAATTGCGAAGTTTGTTGTCACAGTAACTAAATATGTGATAGTGGTGGGTGATTGTTGTTTTTTTTTAAATAAACGTTATTTAACCCACTAACCCAAGACCGTTCCAAACTAAAAACACGACTACGAGCCTCAAAAGCCAATTTCCTAAAACTATTCCACGGACGAAACCGACAACAATTTACGGCAGACACAAACAACGCTAGTTTAGATCACCGCAAAAAACCCCGACAACATTGATAAAATACGGCAAACTACCACAGTAATCCGAGGCGTGAGCATGCATAAAATATGCCGTATCTACCGCGTATTAAAATAATATCGGTGGATATGCTACCACTAGGATTTACCAAATAGTATGCCGGTTGCGCAAACAGGTCATAAATTTGGAGATTTTAAAAGCTTTTATCTCTCTGTTTGCCGTACTGCTCGGTGTGTACATTTGTAGCATTCGTTTTGAATCCGAGATCGGCTATATCCGTCGCTGTTGAACGCACAAAACATTCAATATACTGTCCCGCTGTTGGGTCGAAAAATCCTTTTCCACCCGGTTGTCTCAAATCGAACGCATACACATTTAGGGAGGATGCGATGCAGCAGCCTGCCATGTAGGCTCCTACATTTCCCTCGATAAAATAGGTATGTGGTTGGAAACCAGAGGGTTTTTGGGGTTAGTCTCAGGTCGTTGCGAAATTTGGCGCAAATAGTTAGCCGAATAAAACGGACACTGAAAATGAAACAAAGGGACTAAGGTAAAAGGTAGATGCATAACTTCCAACTCAAACTGCGAGTACCACAGAGCATTGAATATGTTGAATAGTACAGATGTAGTGAATAATCCTTTCCTTTCGTATTTTCTCGGAAATGTTCGTTTTTGTCTTACTACTTCACTCGCACTCAGTACCCATCGAGACAACGGTCAAACGGGCAATTTGACATTTGACATTGATAAATAAAGTATGCGATTTATTTGATACCTACACGTAATTTAATAATACAGTCATTCATAGACACATCGGCACCATTCGGGTGTTATCGTTGTTCCGATTTTTGCCGATAGGAAAGGATTATTCACTACATCTGTACTATGTTGAGATATCTGTGGCGAGTACACTGAAAAGCCAATACCATGCTAACGGGTGAGGGAAATTACACAGCATATTATTTATAAGGGTTTAATGTCATCTATAATGTTATGTCAGTTTTATATGGCTTGTATTGAAATTCTTATTAAATTGACTATAAAGTGACATCCAAATAATAAATATTTCATCCCAAATAAACTAAATGCTTACCAAAAATGTACACCCTATTTTATCCTAATTTGCTACCCATATATTTAAGTAAAAGTCGGTCAAATAAAGGTTTTGACACCATAAATAATATTTCACTATCAAAGCTTATAAATGTTTACCAAAACCAACACCAATTTATTCTGAAATATTATTTAAATATTACACTTTTTACTGCTAAAATATATTTGCTTTAACAAAAAATATTAGATACCTCAAAAAAAAAAGTAGCAGCTCATCTATAATTTTATATGAAATATATGGCTCAGGGTACGCTTATTATTAAAATGTTTTATTTAACTTGCAAAACATGAAAGTGTTACCTTCAGAATGCAGAACCCGTTCATGTACACATTAACTAGGTAATTTGTAGTTCAGAACCTAACATAACTTAAAACAAGCTAACTTTAATATTCGGACACAAAGTGACCTAAAGCAACCAATTTGGTTCCGGGAAACTGTGGGGCGTATCGTCAGCCGCAAATATGAGTAAATTTAACGTGATATTTCAAGTATACTATACTAGACTAGTCTAGTATAGTATTTGGTGTATTCTTACATTTTATTGTGAGCGTTGCATTTTATTTGGAACACGTTAGCGCGTTAGGAGTACTAAAGTTTGTGAGCATTTAGTATTTTTGGCTTGCGTTGACATTTTAAATTTCTCGCACCAATTTATTCGATGACCTGAACGGCCGAGTCGGTAGTGACCCTGCCTACGAAGCCAAGGGTACTGGGATCAAGTCCAGTCGGTGGTGGCAAATATTTGTTTGATGAGAACGGATGTTTGTACCCTAGTCATGATTTTTTTTCTATCTAAGTATAATAATTATCTATATAAGTATGAGTATCGTTGTCTAGTACCCAAGATACAGGGAATCCTATTCTAGGGCTATATCAATGTGTGTAAATAGTGTCCGAGTTATTATTATGGTATTATTATTATTCAGTGATGCGAGTTTACTATTGTAGACATTTGCTTTTTGCTACACGTTTCTTTTTTCGGTTTCCCTTGACGTTATTACGGTAAATTGTGTAGGTATTCAAAACCTACATTAATCAGCAATATATTATAGGAATAATATTAATACCTTGGACACTATTTACATACATTGATCTCGCCCCAAACTAGGAGTCCCTGTATCTTGGGTGATGTCCTAGCCTTGCCAACGATAGCGGGTTAAGTAATTAAATACTCCACGCCGAGATATTTTTTAAACTACCAAGAACTAAAGTAATAGAAGAGGGAGCTCAAAAGGGAAGGCGTCAGCCGACAAAAACGTAGCCTCTTAGAAATAAAAAAGTCTCAAGTAATTTATTGTAGAACAAAGCAACAAAGTGGAAGAAAGAAACCCCTTTCAAACTTTGCCCTGTTTATCCATACTATCCGGTCGGTGAATGAAACTACAGAACTTGTTATTAGAGAACAAAAGGAGCGTACTGATTGGCTGATTAGTCTAATCGAATGTTCAGAACCTGGCTTGACTTTTAATTAGAACAGACGGTTGAAATTCGCGAAAAAAGGGTTTAAGTCCTTTCGCAACGGACGTTGAGATTTTTAGAGAGAACAGACGAAGTCAATTTTATACCGGATTTAAAAAGGTACAAAATGTTCGATACATTTGCATCAATATGTGAAACATTTTAACTTTTTTAGAATTATGGGTACTTAGTACTAAGTATTGAAGGCTTCAATCTCATATTATCGTCTCGCCATTTCCAATAAAACATACCTAACAGAGGCAACAATACAACGACACTGCAAAAACAATTTCTGACATTCAAAGAACGCCAATTTCAATTCTACGCAACGCCACTGGCAGACAAAACAATTTGCTCAACAAGACACGGTTCTGCTGAACAGACAGATTTGTATAACAATAAAAAATAACAAGGATTCGTCAGATGGCCGGATAACAAGTGGTCGTTCGTGTCACCGATTTTCGTGTTTAGAGAATGTCGCTTTACTCGTCCGGCCTGTATTGTTGGCAACGCGTGAAGATTTACACTTGAGTTTTAATTCTTCAATTTAGGTGTCATTTTTACTATTCTAAGCCCACATCTATCTACTGCTGGGCACCGCCAATCCTCACGGTCTTGGGCCAACCACGTCCAGCGAGATCATCCGACGACGTCTCTCGATGTATTGAAATATATATTTAATGAATGTATATATTAACATTAATTAACTTATTTTATAGCAGTTTATGTGACTAGTTTATCTACACACATATCATGAGCTCTCATTGATTTGTCCAGCAACCGCATGTTCGAACGGCATTGTGACTAAGATCATTGCTCTGCACTTGTTTAGCTTATTCAGTAATACATGGTAATACCAACTCCACAGACAAACTAGGGGCGGCACGCAGGCGGGCGTCGGCGCTCGAAATTTAAACGTCATAATATGTCGAAAATTGATACATTATGGTTATAATGTATCAATATTCAGATAAAAAATGAGTTTTTACTAAGTAGTAGAAGTAATAGTATTATGCTGATCGTAACATGCGGTTTTTGGACGCAGTGAAGAGGGTTTATGGTACGTGTGTAGATAAAACAAAATACGATATCGAAAATCCGTACAACGTACCGTCAGAACGAAATAAATAATACAAATTACAGCAATCCATTACACAAACAAACCGCCTCAGCAATCTGCCAGTCCAAAGGCGCCCGACACATCGGCTGCGTTACCGTGCTGGCGAGATCCTCCGGACCAGAAAAGCCCCAGATCGTTGGTCAAATCCTAGGGCGAGTAATCGGTGTTTAGGTACAGTACAATTATCATAAATTTACTTACCTCTCGACACTTCTCGGGATATTTTTTCGTAAATCTACTAACTGTTTTCCCTCAAAATACTCTTCATGATACATCTCTGTGCCAAATTTCAAGTTTCCAGGACATCTTGATCAGCGACTAAACCATGAAGTAATAGTGCTGTGCAGCGTTTTATGTATAAAAACAATCGTCAAAAATAAATCTAGATACACGGTAAATTGCACAAAATAAACTCACCAAAACGCTTTTTGGATATGAATATTTAACAAACACGAATAAAATATACACTGAAACAAAACAGTTTATTATAAAGCAAACACACAAATACAATACATGTATACTCTTACGAAAATTTTTAACGAAAGATATCCATACTCAAATAACTTTTACAAAAAAGATAAATTTGCAAAGTCGCTTTACAAGACAAGCTAACAACATTATTATACAACGTCACAGGACAAACTATGTTAACAAGAGTATATTAGCTGAAGGTGCACGTTTGTACAACAAACTCCCAAAACCAATTAAAGAAGCGAAATCATTACCTATTTTCAAAGCCCTACTCAAAAGTCGCATTTACAAGTCTCTTCATATCTAAAATTTTCTTACTTACAATAATAATTATGTGTTAATATAAACACACCCTTTCCGAACATCAACATCTGTTATATGTTTTTTGACTACCCGGTTTAATTTTTCTTTTGCGCCTGTCGGTTTGATATTATTTAGTTTAGTAACTATTGTTTCTCAAGTAAGTTAATTTGTATTCTTTTTGAGAAATAAATATCTTAAGAACATAGAAACATAATTTAAACTGCCCGTGGTGGTGAAGCGTGATATACCGCCATATTTACCAAATGCAGCGTCCGAGGTATTGAAATGGCGGCAAAAAATAGTTTTCCAAACCACTCTAGCCGGTTGTAGCTATGGCCAAGTGAAATTGAATTTCGGGCAGACTAAAAGGCTGTCTAAAACTACGAATAGCATAGGGAATTATTTTTATTACCTGACTGCACAAGAAGAAGGGTTATGTTTTTCGAGCGTGGTTTTTTGAAACAAATAACTTTCGAGCCAACATTAAAAAAACAGGCTCAAACAAAGAAAAAACCTTACAAATGAACTAATATTGCCTTGAAATACGACAAAATAAGGTCTTTCGAGGGTGGACTGCACTCTGCGGCCGAAAATGCCTCATAAATATAGAATGCCTCAAGCTGCCGCCTTTATGATAAAGGTTGAAGATGCTATTGACCAAACGGTAAATTATCAATACTAACCTACATAAGCATCACATACCTAGCCACCAAGAGTTTAGCATTGTTTGCCCATAAAATAACCCTTGGAAATAGAAACAAAGGGTAATATAGTGATATACTCCTTCATATTAACAAATATGCTCTAAGTGGAAGGAGGATTTTATGAGAGACAAAATCTATATATAAGGAATACTAGTACCTAAGCTGAGGTAGATCCTGTTTACCACAATTCTGCACACAAGGCGTGACATGGGCCCAGGTCACGGTTGCAGCTCTGGAGATATAAGGTTTCCTTATAAAGATATTCATCACCGTCAGATCGCACATATTTATGTCATTTAAAAAGTTCCTGGTAGCCAAAAAAGCGATACCATTTCATTTGATAATCCTCAACAAAATGACGTTTTTTGGTTGCCATGATAATATTGTCGGCGCAAAGGTCAAACAGACAATGCAGGGAAACTGCGTTGTTCCGGGATCCGTACCCGAAGGGTGCCAAACGGGACCCTAAAACTAAGCCTCCGCTGTCCGTCCGTCCGTCCGTTTGTAACCAGGCTGTACGGTGTACTGCCACCGTAGCATTAGTTGTAAGTAATTGAGGTCACACGGGTTGCCTGCTTTACCTATCAATCATTATTACCAGTTCACGTACGGACAGCAAGCACACCGTGTGGCTCATATCAATATCATTCTATCATAATTATTCGTGTGTTAACTAATTGTTCTTAATCAATACAAGACTTTTAAACATATCGATTCTATCATTTATCATATCAATCAATATCAAGAGTGCACGGCCCGAAGCCGTACATCTTTTTTGGTCCTTCGAAACCGTCGCGTCGCGTGGAACATTTGACATACTTTGGACCTCCGGCGTGTAAAAGCGTACGTCATATTTGTGAATACGAATAGTGATTGTGCGTGGACGGATCAGAATCAAGTGACTATCAAGGATTATTAAACTATCAGTGCGCGTTCGATTCAAGCAAGGAATCGAATCGTATAATCAATAGCAATCAAGTGCGACGGGCTAGCTCAAGCAAGGAGCTACTGTCAGTGGGGCGAGGATCAGTAGATTCTCATTCCGGCACATCAGCATCTTCAACGGCCCGGCTCAATCAAGGAGCTGCCGCTATCAGGGAGCGGAGGCAGCAAGGCGCCCGTTCCAGCTACTCAATTAAGGAGCAGCAGACGAGGAGCGAAGATAACAGGATTATCGTTTCATCTTATCTCGTCTGATCAAGTAAGAGATTTCCAATTTTAACTCTTATTATCAAGCAGCATGGACGCAGAAACCATGAATCTGATCAGCAAGCAGCAGGAATTAGAGAGAGCTATGGATAAGCTCCTCGAAAATTTCAAAAAGGACGGTCGCGATAGGAAAACTTCTTCTTATTTAAAAAAGCGCGTTAACACTTTATCTGACTATTGGAATGAATTCCAAGTAAATCATATTACTCTTTGTGGTGAAACCGATAAAACCCATCAATATTATTCAGAAAATTACTACGAGGTAGTCAGGCAAAAGTACTTAAGCATCAAGGACATCTTGGAAAATTATCAAGATTTACAAGCCGACGTGGTGAAGCAAGTTGCACCAGCGGCGGCGGGGGGAGAGCAAAACCAAGATCAATTTGGCGAGCCGATGATATCAACAGGAAGCAACAGCAAGACGGATGAGATGCTGCGGAAGCAAGCAAGTAACTTCCGAGCATTCCAGCGCACTGTCTCCAACATCAATCTGGAGACCGTATCAGAAAAGTGGGAGTTAGAAGATCTGCTTAGTACCATCGGCGAGCGTTGGAAAGTTATCGACAAAGTTCACTGGGAGTTAGATAGTGAACTTGAGGGCATAGATCAAGACTATGAGAGGTCGTTCACGAAGTCGGAAACTATCTACAATAACATCAAAAGAGCAATCAATAGCAAACTGTGGTCAATGGTGCACCGCGAGCGATCAACCCCGAAGATAGACATCCCGACATTCAACGGCCAATTTAATCAATGGATACCGTTTAAGGATCTATTCTCGGAAGCGATACATAATAATCCATCACTTAGCAATGCACAAAAGATGCAGTATCTCAGGAGCAAGCTGAGAGACGAGCCGGAGAGATTAGTCTCACATCTCCAGATAAGCTCGAAAAATTATGTAACCTGTTGGGACATTTTGACTGCAAGATATGATAACAAAAAGAAAATTGTCAACTCTCATGTCAAAATTTTAATGAGTTTGCCAGTCATACAGCAAGCTTCAGTCAATGCTATCAAACGCATGCACGACACAACGGTCGAGTGTCTAAATGCCGTAAAAAACCTGGGTGGTGACATAGCCAACGACATATTACTTGTCTATATATTATCAGAAAAGTTGGACTCAGATACGCATGATGACTACATCGATTACATCAAGGCCCCAAGGGAGCTGCCATCACTTAATGAGTTTCTGGAGTTCCTGGAAGGAAAGTTCACCAGCCTGGAATTCTCCCGAAGGAAGCAAGAAAACCCTTCGCAGAAACAAATTCATAATCAAGGACATCAATCATCATCAAAATATCACAATCAAAAATACGATCGAGTTAACAAACAAGCATTTAGCAGTAGTCGAGTGCCTACAGTTTCGCAACATGGGAAGCAGCGCTCTCAATATAATCTAGAACAGTTCAAATGTCCACTTTGCAAGAATAATGAACATGGCATTTATTTTTGTAAGAATTATTTAGAGTTGACGCCACAAAAGAAACGCAGTTTGGTACAAAAACTACATTTATGCCAAAATTGTCTTTATGACCATGGAGGTAAAACATGTTTCTCGGAAAAGCGATGCCAAACTTGCCGTGGGTTTCATAATAGCACTCTTTGTGAAGCGTTCAAGCAAGCCCATAACAACTCGTCCGGCCCTACGAATGATCAATCACAGCAAGGGAGAAGTAACACACATGTATCATTGCAACGAGAAGTTCCTGAAGTCTTGTTGACCACAGCGATGTTACAAATTCAAGGATCGGACGGGAACTATCATATCATGCGGGCCCTTCTCGACCAGGGCTCACAAACATCCCTTATCACGGAAAATGCAGCTCAACGTTTAGGCCTGCGACGTCAGAGATGCAAAGGGGTGATATCAGGAGTTGGAGTCAAAGAAAGCAGCTGTAAGGGGATGATGAGCATAGCATGCAAAGCCATCAACAGCAAATACACTTTTAATTCGGAAGTTTACATTATGAAAACTCTCATTAACAATCTGCCTAGTTTTACATTCGACAAGCCGGCGTGGTCACATATCTACAACATCAGTTTAGCAGACCCGGAATTTCACATTAGTCGCCCGGTGGATATTTTATTTGGGGCGGACGTATACTCTCATATCATCATGGAAGGTATATGTCGAGCAGATCAAGGCCAGCCCATAGCTCAGCAGACGCGCTTGGGGTGGATTTTATGCGGAAACGTCCAAACGTTCCAGTGTAACGTCGTCCTAAATAACATCGAGGACATTCAGAGATTCTGGGAAGTAGAAGACATCACAGAGCCATCAAGTTTATCATCAAGTGATCAACAGTGCGTCGACTTCTACAAGTCTACCACCACACGTCGGGAGGATGGAAAATATGAAGTTCGGCTCCCCCTAAAACCGAACTTTGAAGAGAATCTAGGCTCATCAAAATCAAAAGCGATTGCCCAGTTTCGTAGTCTCGAACGCAAATTCGACCGAAATCAAAATATAGCAAAAGATTATAAATTATTTATTGCGGAATACCTATCGCTAGGCCATATGACGCCGGCAGTAGGTAGCGGTAAATTGGAATATTACCTACCGCACCATCATGTAACTCGAGCCGATTCGACGACTACAAAATTACGAGTTGTGTTCAATGCAAGTATGAAGACGTCATCGGGTCAAAGTTTGAATGACTTGATGGAGAGGGGCCCAAATTTGCAGCAGGATTTGCAAGCACTGATTATCAAGTGGCGTCAGTACGAGTTTGCATACACCGCGGACATTGAGAAAATGTACCGTCAGATTTGGGTCAATGAGCAAGATCAAAAGTATCAGAAGATCATTTGGAGAGAGTCCCCGTCAGCAAGCATACAGGAATACGCTCTATCCACAGTCACTTATGGCACAAAAGCAGCACCATTTTTGGCCATGATGACTCTAAAGCATTTAGCTCACGAGCAGAAAGAGAGCAAACCAGAGAGTGTAGCAGCAAAAGTTCTCGAGGAAAACTTCTACATGGATGACCTAATTCATGGCTCGCACTCGGTAGCAGCAGCACAGGATCTACAGAAGGAGTTGATATCTCTACTGCAGTTCGCAGGATTCAATTTAAGGAAATGGAGCTCAAACACGAAAGAGCTCCTGAAAAATGTTAGCTCCAATGAAAGCTTCGATTTCAAGCAGGCGGAATCAACGAAGACTTTGGGGTTATCATGGAACCCTCAGGAAGATTATTTCACCTTTTTATCAAAGATTGAATCATCAGCAGCAAAATATACCAAAAGGACTCTTCTGTCGGAAATATCGAAGTTATTCGACCCCTTGGGCTGGCTATCACCGGTATCAACCAAACTCAAAATCCTGTTCCAATCTGTTTGGAAATCGGAGCTCCAGTGGGACGAGAAACTTCCGGAAGATATTACAGCAGAGTGGATCAAAATAAAATCAGATATCCATAACATCGACAAGGTAAGACTTGCCAGATGGTTGGGTACAAAAGAGCAAGATGAAATACAATTACACGGATTCTGCGACGCATCTATCAAGGCGTATGCGTGCGTTATTTATTGTAAAATCGTGAGAAACGGGGAGCAACAAGGTTCCACCGTGCTGGTGGTCGGAAAAGCAAGGCTCGTACCAGTGAGCAAAGATGTGTCCTTACCAAGGCTAGAGCTTTTAAGTGCACATCTACTATCAAGACTAATGGAGAAAGTTACGCAGTCTCTATCAAGTTACAGTATCAAGACGTTCGGCTGGAGCGACTCAATGGTAGCCCTGAGTTGGATCAAGGGTGACCCAGGGCGATGGAAATCATTTGTCGCAAACAGGACGAAGCAAATAATCAAAGTAATGCCTGCAGCGTGCTGGCGTTACGTCAAATCAGCCGAAAACCCAGCAGATTGCGCCAGTAGAGGTGTAACCGCCACACAACTAAATGAGCATTCCCTGTGGTGGAATGGACCGGCGTGGCTAGTAAACTATCAAGCAGAGAAACAGGAGCAACCAGTTTACGAGACACAGGAAGAAATCAAGAGTCCGGCGACACAGCATCAGGTGAATGCAGTCACTCAGCAAGATTGTGACGTCATCAACTACCTGTTGATCTCTTACAGCTCGCTTACAAAAGTCGTAAATGTACTAGCATGGGTATTACGGTTCATATCAAATAGCAAGCATCAAAGTCCAACAAAATCATACCTAACTGTCGCGGAATTAAATAAAGCAAGAACATTTATTATAAAATATACACAGCAAAAAGAATTCGGAGCAGAAATAAATGAATTGCAGCAAAATCAACACGTATCCGCAAAAAGCAGGCTCAACAGTTTGAATCCATTTTTGGATAGCAACGGCGTGCTTCGCGTCGGCGGACGATTGCGAAATGCATCGATCAGTGACGACATGAAATATCCGATTGTCATACCTAAAGATAGCCGCTTCACTGAGTTATTAATAGATCAAGCACATAAACTCACTTATCATGGAGGAGCGCGACTAACTTTGAGTTTCATCAGGCAACGATATTGGATTGTCAGTGGAATCAGGACTACGAAAAAATGGATTCGACTGTGCGTTAAGTGCCGAAGACACGCACCTAGCAAGCAGCATCAAATGATGGGGGATCTGCCACAAGCAAGGTGCAACCCATCACGACCTTTCGAACACACAGGCGTGGACTATACAGGTCATATAAAAGTGCGATCTAGCACTGCCCGATCGATCAGGACAACGAAAGGATACGTTGCAGTATTCGTATGTATGGCAACCAAGGCCGTTCATTTGGAATTGGTATCCGACCTGACTGCATCAGCATTCCTGGCAGCCCTGAAAAGACTGACGGCGCGCAGAGGAAAAGTATCCCACTTATACAGCGACAACGGGACCAACTTCACTCATAGCAACAGAATCCTCCAGCAAGAATATGAGGAGTTAAAGCAGATATATAATCAAGATTTTTTTAAGGAAGTCACTGAAATGGAGATTCAATGGCATTTTACTGCTCCTGCATGGCCATCAGCAAACGGTCTAATGGAGGCTGGAGTGAAAAGCCTCAAACATCATTTAAGAAGAGTCATAGGAGAGCAAGTTTTGACCTATGAAGAATTATCAACGGTACTAGCAGAAGTGGAGGCGTGCTTAAATTCAAGGCCTCTATGTCCATTATCAGAAAATCCGGACGACCTTGAATATTTGACCCCGGCACATTTCCTAACTGGTGGGCCAACATTATCAATATTTGAAACAGAGCGAGATAAACGGACAAGATGGCAACTAGCACAAAAGGTATTCCAAGATCTGTGGAAGCGTTGGAAGAGCGAATATCTTGCGCAGTTGTCTGCAAGAAGCAAATGGATGAACCCACAAGCCAACATCAAGATCGGCGATGTGGTGTTGATTCACGACGACAATGTACCTACCGGAAAGTGGGCTATGGGGCGCGTCGTCGAGTTACATAGTGGAAAGGATTCGTTGGTGAGAGTCGTCACGTTAAAAACCAAGAATGGGTACATGAAGCGGCCGATTATCAAGTTGTCGGTACTGCCAACAGGTAAAGACTCTGATGGTAGCGAATCAAATCAAGTATCGCAACCCACCACCATCAACGAAACAACCAACTGTGTCACATTTCAAAACAAACCTATCAAGCAACAAAAGGGGTATAGTTTCGTTTCATTGGCAATGGCATTAATGACGTTTATGACACTGATATCAAGTTCACAGTGCATGACTAATGTCACCAAATTAAGAAATCAACAAGGACTTTATTTGGACAAGGTTTCGAACATGCAACTTATTACAGAAGACTGGAAAATCATCATGTACTACGATTTACAACCGTATTGGGAAGGCATTAAAGCATTGAGTGCCTACCAAGATCATTTGAAGCAAGCATGTGCACTATTTCAAGCAGACAGGGATTCCCGCTATGACGTAGTAATACTCCAACTACTACACGGATTCTCCGAACTGCAATACTACAATGAACTTCTCCTGACGCAGCACTCCGGCGGCGCCGGCACGCGCGCGTCGCTACCTAGACAGCGACGCGGGCTTATCAATGGTGTCGGGTATCTAACAAATACACTGTTCGGAGTATTGGATGACCGGTTCGCCCAACAATATCAGCAAGACATAGAATTAATTCGAAATAATCAAAATCATTTATTAGCAATGTGGAAGAATCAAACATCGGTTATCGAAGCAGAATATAGCGTTTTGAGTCGCTTAGAACAAGTAATGGAGAAGCAACACAAGCAGATCAATAAGCATTTAAATCAAATCAATAATAAATTAGGCAAAATGGATATAGAACTCCAAAATGTCGAGCGAAGCCAAGAGCTATGGCTATCGCTCTCTATAGCAAACCACTTCTTATCAAATCTAAAAGCCATTCAAGAACAATTGTTGGACATTACCACAAATGTTTACAAGGGGAAAACTATCATTCATCTATTGCCGCCAGATCATCTTCATCAACAGTTGACAATTATATCTGGCCACTTATCATCAGACATGACGTTGCCCGCTGGAGAGAATCAAGACTTGAGACAAATATATCAGCTTCTCTCAGTCAAAACCAAAATGATGGAAAAGTATCTCATAATGGAAATAAAAATCCCATTACTAAACAGAGATACCTACGAAATATTCAAAAGCATATCAGTCCCACAGAAAATTAAACAACAAATGGTCAACGTCATACCAATATCAGAATACCTAGCAATTAATTTAAAGAAAGACGCCTACTTATCAATCTCGGAAGTAGATGTCAAGGAATGTCTACATCAAGCATTTAGAGATACCTATTTATGTCGGAGCAGGAAGCCGATTCGCCAAATGAATAAAGATCAAGATTTATGCGTAGCAGAGCAGCTCTCAAATTCATGTCAAACCGTTTCAAGCCCGTGCTCTAATAAGTGGGTCGAAATGAATAAGCTGAATCAGTACCTTTATTTCTGCTGTGATATATGTCAGCTGAGAGTCATGTGCGGCGATCAAGTGTCTGCGCAACAGCTGACAGCTACTGGGATCATTAGCATTGATCAAGGATGCATAATCAAAACCAATGAGGTCATTTTACATGGCCATAAGCAGGACTACAGCAGATTAGACGCTGAAGTAAATTTGTTGATCCCACAAATATCACCCATTAACAACATTATCAACGTACCAATATCAACCCATTTAAGTGCAGAAGAAACAGAGGATAGCCGACCGATTCAGGAGTTACAGGATATTAAAGACAATATCAAGATGATAAAGGATAACTCAGAACTATCAAGCAGAATTTCTTATCATGAAGTACACCACTATATAGCAATTTATGTGTTGGTGTGTATCGTATGCGCTGTAGTAGCAGTGCTGTGTTGGAGACGACTGCAGCAGCAGCGACGTCGGCCCCGGCAAGGACCTCGCGCAGGCGCAGAGGAGGCGGCGGCGCCCGAGTCTCGACTCGGTGCTCAGTCCGCCGCCCCCGCCACCCGCCCCGCCCCGGGGCCCAGCAGTGTGAGCAGTGTGTGTGAAAAGTGCGCGAGTGTCAGTGTTAATGAGTCCGATAGGCATATTAAGAAACAAATCAGTGAGCAAATTGAGATGAAAAGTTGTGTTAAAAAACCAATGAGTGCTAGTAAAACAGACAAAGCGTCGTCACCGACTTTCACTAGATCTTATAAAAAATCATTATCAATGAGACTTTAGTAGTATAAGTATCTACCCAGCATTGGTTAAATTGTTTTTATATCATAATTTTACATAAGTTTACATTTCATGTTTAGGTAGAGATTAGTTTTAAATGAACTTAGTTTGTACCTAATATAAAATCATTTCTTAGCAAGCTTTATATCAAGTTGCATACCTACATCAAGCAAATAGGTATTATAGGAACATTAGCATTATATCATTTTTAGAGTAGTAATCGAGTAATTTTCTTTGAAGTGTTATTATTCCTTTTCTGCCCTCGGGAGCATGTACGGTGTACTGCCACCGTAGCATTAGTTGTAAGTAATTGAGGTCACACGGGTTGCCTGCTTTACCTATCAATCATTATTACCAGTTCACGTACGGACAGCAAGCACACCGTGTGGCTCATATCAATATCATTCTATCATAATTATTCGTGTGTTAACTAATTGTTCTTAATCAATACAAGACTTTTAAACATATCGATTCTATCATTTATCATATCAATCAATATCAAGAGTGCACGGCCCGAAGCCGTACACAGGCTGTATCTCATGACATGAACCGTGATAGTTAGACGGATAAAATTTTCTTAGATGATGTATTTCTGTTGCCGCTATAAGAAGAAATACTAAAAAACAGAATATAATCAATATTTAAGGGGGCTCCCATACAACAATTCTTTCAATACCCCATACAAACTTATGAATGCACCTGCTTACGTACATGGAGTGTAAAAGCCGCAACAATAACTTTGTAAATAACATTTTGTAAAATCCAAACTATTCACTCCACACCATCCCTACCATTGTACGGTTTTTTATGTATGTTTTCTACAATCTAACTATTTTTGTTTACAATTCCCAAAAGCCAAGGGCGAGTCATATTGTCATTCATATAATAAATAGTTATTGGGGGATTTAGACTTCATGTTATGGTAAAAAGGATCAACCATGTGAACTTAGATTGTTGTTCCGTGGATATAAAATAGTATACATTTCTAGCAGATTTGTATACTTTCTGTGTCTTTTGTGGCTCTTTAGAAAGTCGTTACACAAAGTAGATTTTCGCTTTATAAATAGAAATTATGATTTGGAAACAATCTACGTTATTTTTTAATGCTGCCTACGGGTTTTGGAGAAGTTTTATTTATTTTCCAAAAGGCGTTTCTAAGCAAAAACATGATTAATTTTATCAGATGAATTCCACTAACTGCTCAGCCCTATCATTTAAAGTAATAATACATATCAGGGAGAATGTATAAAATTATAGTTAATTACCTAATTTATTTCCCACTTCCCATAAACATCAGCGAAAAGAGAACCACTGATAAAACCTATTTCATAGTGAAAGTTGTTTATATTATCCCTATTAATCTCGAAACTACCCAGATTAGATGAGACGATCCACTGAAAAAAGCTTTTACGCAAATATCGCAGTATCTCCTATCATTTAAAGGCTAGTATTTAATCGCACAACAAAAATACTGATTTGCACAGCAAAAAAGGATCAACAAAAATACTTTTTATGTTTTAAACATTTTATGTGTACTTAAGTTTATGTTTTAAGTATTTTTAATGTTCTTACATTTTGAACCTAACACGAAGGATAAAGGGGGCTTCGCTTCGCTCACCCCCTTTACCTTTCAACTAAGCTACCGCACCACTTTGCCCTGATATTTGCTGGGCAAATCAGTACTTTTAATGTGCGGTTTAATATTTCCCTGAAAAAGCTTTTATTCAAATATCGTAGTATCTCCTAGTATTTCAATCGCATTTTCGTGTTTCACCTCTAGGTGAGAAAGTGCGAAAACCACTCAGATTTGAGAAGCCATCAGGAACACGATAACGCGAAGGACGTATCATTTAGCGTTACGGGCAAAATTCTAAAGACCTGTCATAAACCTAGATACTTACTAACTCCACCTCAAAAGGTGAAACGGTTCACCAATGGAGGGAAGACCAATCTTTTTAAGTGACGTCACTTTACTATACAGGGTGCGACAGAAAGGTGTGGTCAGGGGTGAAAAGGGAACTCTCTAGGAAAACCAATCGATAATAACAGCTTTATTTTTGACGACAACAATTATTTGAAGTCATCCGTTTGAGAGCGGTTGATTTTATACGAGGTTTTTTAAACCGTCGATTCGATTTATTTTAACCGATTTGATCATGCCACATTATTTTTAACTTTTTCATACAAATCAGCTAATTGGCGGGCCCAAATGTAAAAACTCCCTAAAATATGACTACACAGTTCTGTAACCTTGTAAAAACCTCTAGAATATGATAAGTTGTGTTAAGCCACGAGACCGTATATACAGTATTTAATAGACAAAATAACTCAATTACGCGAAAAAATAACTGAATTGTAGGAAAAAATTAGAGCCACTAGAAATCTTAAAAACAGCAAATTGAAAACCTAAATTCGAGTAAAATTACAAAACGAGCGTTGATTTTGTTGTTCTTACATGTAAACCTAACACGAATGATCCCTTTTTCACCTACCCTGATTCACCACTTTGCCCAGGCAGTCTTTATTAATCGACCAAATAACGTAAATTAACCAATGAGCGCTGGCTAAACCATTCAGTATTTTTTTCGGACGATTCAGTAATTATTTCGCTCATTTTCAGTAAATCCGCTATTCATGGTCTTTGGCTCAAAAGGTCATTCGCTCAATTAGTTTTTTATACACTCGTTTTATTAATCCCGAAATATAAACATAAAAACTAAAAAAATTATAAACAAGCACATACATTGCTTTTGACCCCACACTAGGATATCCTGTGTCGTGGGAAGCAGAAACAGTGACGTCACACACATATAAACAACGGGGTTTTTTTTTTTCTTTATCCCCAGCCGGGGATCGAACCCGGCACCGCGTGGTAGGCAGAACCACAACCACAGCGCCACAGACGTCGTCACTAAGACAATATATGAGTGCACATTTCTGTTACATCCTGTAAAATAATAATCTGATATAACTTTAAGATATTGAGTCAGCCGTAATGGAGTCATCGGATGTTTTCGCTGAGTCAGGTATTTTACCAAATGGAAGCAGATATATGCGAGGACGGAGCCTACGGTCCCAACATAATACTGCGATAAATTACTTTCTTTTTCTTCGGCCTTCCCGCGTTTGTTTCCGGTTTGTTATGTAGGATAGAGTAAAATGTTGGCACATTACGGGGACCTATAAGTATACTCGGACAGCTTGAAATAGGGTACTGCCATAATGCGGGAAAAAGCACATGAACGAAGCCTTTGCCAGCTGTAATAATTGTCGCCGTGACCGAACTCGGTCGGAGAGCATTATCGTGATCAGTGCGGCGCGTGTGTCGGTAAAATTAGCATCTCGATTCGTAGTGGCATTTTGGATAAAATATCCAAGTAATGTTATAAATGGGATAGTAGTGATGTTCTGATGTTTGGTTGTTTGGATGTTTGGAGGTTAGCTGTTTGGATGTTTGTGTGACTGGATGTTTGCATATTTGGATGATGGGATGTTTGGATGTTTGGATGTTTGGATGTTTGGATGTTTGGTTGTTTGGATGTTTGGATGTTTGGATGTTTGGATGTTTGGATGTTTGGATGTTTGGATGTTTGGATGTTTGGATGTTTGGATGTTTGGATGTTTGGATGTTTGGATGTTTGGATGTTTGGATGTTTGGATGTTTGGATGTTTGGATGTTTGGATGTTTGGATGTTTGGATGTTTGGATGTTTGGATGTTTGGATGTTTGGATGTTTGGATGTTTGGATGTTTGGATTTTTGGATGTTTGGATGTTTGGATGTTTGGCTATTTTGATGTTTTTATGTTTGGATTTAAAGATGTTTGGATGTTTCGATGTTTTTGATGATTGTTTATTTGTGCCTCAATTACGCTAAAACGGCTAACTGGATTTGAATGAAATTTAGCACATAGCTAGTTTATGAGCTAGAATAACATATATGATACTTTTTATCCGACTACACCAGAAGGAGGGTAAGGTTATCGCGGCAAATGACAATTCCTGGGAACACTCAGATAAAGTTGCCGGCATCAGCTAGTATTAAAATAAATTTCATAACTACGGCACAACATTGCAAAAATTATGATTCTATTCATAACATGTGTTTTTCTGGATTTGGAAAGTTAATCCTTTCCAATTGTGAAATGCCCATCTTTGTAGCGTTATTTTTTCCTAAAGGAGGTATTTTGCAAAGGCTATTATCTAATCGCACATCAAAAATACTGATTTGCACAACAAAAAAGAATCAGCAAAATCACTTTTTATTTTTTAAATATTTTATGTGTCCTCAAGTTTATGTTTTAAGTATGTTTTCTTGTTCTTGCATGTTCAACATAGCACGAAGAATAATGGGCCCTCCACCTAAGCTACCGCAGCATTTTGCCCTGATATTTTCTGTGCAAATCAGTACTTTTGATGTGCAGTTTAATATTTCCCTTTTGCAAATGCAGAAAAAATACTTGTGTACGCCCATGGGTATTGAGCCATCATCTTAAATGGGTAGGTACTAAAGTGGGTGACATCACAAGCTATGCCGACTTTGCACTGAAGGTGCACTGAAGTACCTATCAGGCCTTACTGAGGATGACGTCATGAAGGCACCCTTCCGCACCGCTCTAATACCACTGGAACCTACTCATTGAATCAAAAATGCTTGTGTAAAAATTTACTATGTAAATTGTCCGACCGATTTTCGGTCGCGGCGACCGCTTCATGGGCTTTGAACTTGCGCATTGCGGGCACGTGAGCACACCATACCATGGATACAATTGTTTATTGTATCCATGACCATACTAACAAATTTGACGACCTGGATGGCCGAGTCGGCAGTGACCCTGCCTGCGAAGACAAGGGTCCCGGGTTCGAGTCCCGGTGGGGGCACATATTTGTTTGATGAGAACGGATGTTTGTACCTTAGTCATGGTTGTTTATCTATCTAAGTATAATATGTATCTATATAAGTATGTGAATCGTTGTCTAGTACCCAAGATACAGGGAATCGTAGTTCGGGGCTAGATCAATGTGTGTAAATAGTGTTCAAGGTAAATTATGCTTAGGTATACGTAATATATATGTAAATAGAGATGTGACGAACGGTTTAGCCTAGCGGGTAGTGACATTTGTATTAATATACCTGTATGAAAATAAATCCTTGTTTTGTAGATTAGGACTCAGGTTTGGTCAGGTTAATAAATTATTTTGGTGATTTTAGATGAAGATGATGAAGAATGAAGTTATAAGGGAACGCTGTGGATTGAGAGAAAATATAGTGACAAGGATGGAGAAAGGCCAGCTTAGATGGTTTGGTCACGTTGAAAGGATGAATGAAAGGAGATTGACCAAGCAGAATTATACAGCGGGTGTGAAAGGAGCCGTCGGACGGCGACACCCAAGAAGGTCCTATAAAGACCAAATCGGAGATTTGTTAGTAAAGGGGCAAATACGAAGTACCCGTAACCGGCGAGCTTGCACGAAGAGACTTATGAATGTTGAGGAAGCGAGAGATGTATGCCGGGATCGTAGCAGGTGGAGGTCTTTGGTCTCTGCCTACCCCTCTTCCGGGAAATAGGCGTGAACATATGTATGTATGTATATTAGATTACAGTTACCAGGCATATTGCTGTCAGAGAAGAGACCAGTGTCAATCAAGTAGATGATTACATACAAAAGTATGTTTAACTCATTCATTTTAATAAAGTCACCTTTGACCGGGCCGCCTTAGCGCGTGCCGACACATTTAGCGCGTGCCGACACATTTCAAAGAACGCTGACTTACTCAAAGAATGCCGCTTCGAGCGTAAACCCGCAAGTGAATTTGCTAGTTTGTATCGAAGCTCCCCGGTAGTGAAAAGTTTGTGTTGACTCTGCTACGAGTACCGAAAATGTTGTTTTGTCCTTGGGAGGACTGTTAAGTGCCTCAATGTGAAACTTTAAATGAAACAACGACAAAAAGGCGGGGTGTTGTGTAAAACATGTAAACAGTTTTTTCTCAAAAATAGTATGAAATATGCCCATAACATCTGTGAAGATAATAGTATCCGAAAGTGACTCATCCTGGACAATTTTTAGAAGTGTCCGGGAAGACGCAAAAGTGTCCAGTAAGTAAGTATGGAATCCCATTACATATCATAATATTTTAATATAGACCTTTTTTTTTTCAAAGATAAGCTAAGGAGGTTATTGGAAGTTAAGGGCTTTTAATAAAACGTGTGCACTTGTATTGAATGATGTAAAATGGCGAAAAATTCAGTTCATTCGTATTTTTTACTATTTTGATACTAATTAGGAATTAAGAATTCGATACTAACAGAAGAAAAAGAAGAATAAAATAAAATATTCACAATGAACATAAATGGTTTAATTTTTGAGAAAAGCACTATACATACATATATACATAAATCATACTCGTCCAGGATGGCTTATTTACTGGTCTCTGGAGTAATGTACTAATAATCAATATCCATTTGCATCCGCATGTTTCATTTCACTTTACTTTGCGTGTACCTTATTATATACCGGCGACCAGTTGGCCTAGCGGGTAGTGAATCTGCCGATGAAGCTGACGGACCTAGGTTCGAATCCCGGTAAGGGCAAATATTTGTAAGATAAGCATGTTTTTTTTCTTAGTTTTGGATGTTTTCCGTTTTTTTTTTTATATCCATTAGATGTCCCACTACTGCTGGGCAAAATATTTACATAAGTATTCATCTTTATTAAATGTATCGTCGTCTAGTACCCATAACACAAGTTTTATTGAGCTTATTACGGGCCTAGTCCGATTTCTGTAAGATTTATATTTTTATATAGATTTAGAATATTTAATATTTATTTATTTAATGCTTCAGATTAATGCTGTCTGCGGTGATTTTGCGGTCAAATCGTATTGAAATGGTATAATAGTAATGAAAAAACTAACCAACATCGTCATTGGCAGCTTGTGTACGCCCACTGCTGGTTAAAAATAATCACCCAGTCCAGTGCAAACCGGATTCAGATCTTTCCTATCTTCCCAGTCTTTGTAACATTAACAGAATATTCAATCTGCATCTCCTTTTCCAAGTAAATCTTACCCGGGATTTGATTTCGTTTTCATTTCTTCAGTGTACTACATAGAACGGACATCCTTTGTAATATGTATATGTAGATAAATAATGTGCAAAGATGAGAAAACAATTCGTGAGAAAACAGCAGTAAGGGTATGGATTTTTCACCATCACCACATTCTTACCTCATCCGTACAATCATGATAAACTCGCCCTACAAAAGGTGGGTGCTATCATAAAATGTTATGTCTGAGAGTCTGACCTGACATTGTTCTCCTAGTACTAAGAATGAGTACTGGAAGCGAAAAGAAAAATGGGTACGTCATTTCTTGCGGGGGACTAGGTAACGTAACAAAGAAACGTAACATCAGAATATGGTCATGCCCGTTGCAGCAAAAATACTTATTGACAGATTGGCAACGCAACGAAACAAAAGACCGTTGGCTTAAAAATAATTGCGCGTCTCCATTATATAACCTCCTTGTCCTGGTAGCAACAGCGACAGTATGAATGTCTCTCTTTGTTTTTATTTTAATCGTTTCACCTTTCTTTTGTTTTTACGGCGATTCTTAGCAAAGGGTCAGGAAATTAAGGCGATTTATTTTTACGTGCCGAAAACAAAAGATTGTGAAAAGCCTTTATATTGATATCAAAGTTAGCTGTTGTGCAAACTGGATCAAACCAGTTTCAGCATTTATTTGGAGCTTGGAATGGTGCGGATACTCTTCTTGTGCGATGTATTTCCATGAAATAATTTTAATTTATATAGAACTGACTGTTAGCTGAGGAAATGTTATCTTTGAAATTGAATTTAAAGGATATTCACAAATGCCAGTGCATAATTATTACACCCGAGCTGTCATTAATAGGTATCGCGATTGATGTTGAAGATAGACAGAGTCTTACCACAAAACAATAAACTAATGTTCAACACTTGTTTAAAAGTTGTTGCCGTATGCCACCATAAGCTTTTTGTTAAATCAAAATTTCGTTAAAAATATACTGGATTCAGGTTGGATGTATTATTCACCCAAATTGTGAGGCAAGTATAGAAACACTGGCAACCACGTCGGAAAGAAAAGTATAATTGCCAGAACGAAACAAAACTAATTAAGTCCAGCGCTTTGTTAAACCAACACACCAGATTACAACTTATGATTGTAGGTAGTTTTGAAATAATATTTTGTCCGACGTAGTTTTTGGCAAATATAACTAGGTTGTGTTTATTTTATAGAGCATAGTGTTGTTCGATGCTTGTTGAGAAAACCATGGATAGAATGATGCAGCTAGAAATATTTTCTTTGTGACATTTTCCTCAACTCAGAATGTCATTGTATTTTTTGGATTGTAAGATTATTAATATACATAGGTCACCACATATTGAGCAAGTATAACAATCGTTTATTTCGGTAATAAATTATATAATTGATTAAGAATTACTGTCATTCATGGAGTGAAATGTCATCGACAAAATTACGCTGCGTCACGGTATCCCAGTACATGTCAAAACCGCTGCTTCAATACCATCACCGCTAAAAGATTAATAATGTATATTAAGTATACAGTATGCAGTATACTTAATAATAATTATTATTAAGTATACTGTATTTCTGAATAATTTAATCTGTTTGTAGTGATATATTCAGAGGATGGCATTTAATTAGCTGATCAAATTTTATTATGAACAATTTGTCCCAAGAAACCTATTGTCGAAAACGAAAAAATAATTGGGTCTTCCGATTTTTAAAATCATTTGTGACGCATTCCTTTGGGAAATCTGTTTATAATGATAGCATTTTTA
Source organism: Argyresthia goedartella (assembly GCA_949825045.1). Classification (NCBI taxonomy): domain Eukaryota; kingdom Metazoa; phylum Arthropoda; class Insecta; order Lepidoptera; family Argyresthiidae; genus Argyresthia; species Argyresthia goedartella. The sequence continues at coordinate 8,510,776 of OX463833.1, forward strand.
ATGGCTTTCCCCACATTAAGGGGAGCTAATTAAAACTGACCCTGTATAGGTAAATGTTGGAATGTAGTTTATTATTTTAGTTATTCAACGTTTTGAATAAAGAACTGTTGTTAAATATATCCCGTCCTTCCTAGGTTTTATGGAATAAATCTCTTGTTAGAGATTAGCTCGCTTATTTACATGTGTTATCAATTTTTATGTATCTTTTGTTTTAAGCAATAAGGTACTAAAGTAACTAAAGTAAGAATAATACTAATGTCAGCCGCAACACAACCGCATATGAACATGGGTTCAGACTACGAGCTATCAGGCTCTGGAACAAACTTCTTAGCGCCATCAGAGACAGCCCGTCACTTAATATTTTTAAAAGTCGCTTATAAGAACACTATCTTTGGCTTCCATACAAGACTTATGCAGGTATATTGATTTGATATATTCTATAGTATATTTTTGTCTATTTGTATTGATATTATGTATTGTAGTGATAAATAAGTTAAAAAAACCGGTCAAGTGCGAGTTTAAATCGCGCACGAAGGGTTCCGTACCACCGTTCAATGGAAGCGATGGTGTGGAGTGAATAGTTTGGATTTTACACAGCAAAATATTGTTTACAAAGTTATTGGTGCGGTTACTTTCAAACTCCATGTACGTAACCAGGTGCATCCATAAGTTTGTATGTGGTATTGTTGTATGGGAGCCCCCTTAAATATTTATTTTATCCTGTTTTTTAGTATTTGTTGTTATAGCAGCAACAGAAATACATAATCTGTGAAAATTTCAACTCTCTAGCTAGCTAGGTTCTTGAGATACAGCCTGGTGACAAACGGACGGACGGACAGCGAAGTCTTAGTAATAGGGTCCCGTTTGGAACCCTTCGGGTACGGAACCCTAAAAAATCACTTACAAAACGCGCATAATTTATTTTAATAATAATATCGAAAGTTTACAACAAAATATTGAATGACAACCGTGTCTAAGACCGAAAATTTAACCAGAAAAGAGATACAAAACTGAAATTGTCTATGTCGCAAATGAAAACCGAAATTGCTTTTGACGCAGTATGCGCACTTTGATCAGGACTTGACGTGAAGATGAAATGATTGTATGAGGAGGATATGAAGTGCGTATGGAATGAACGAGGGGTTATGTGAACGATTGCCCAAAAGTATGCCGAAAATATCTTTAACGGTGGCGTGCAAATGCCTTTAGTAATTTAGATGTAATAATGAACAGACGACATAATCCTGTTCAAAGATTTAAAGTTGTCGAAAGAGTGAAGCCGCGCTATGAAACGAAATTTAAATTAAAATACATATGACAGTTCAAATAAACAAAAAAATATGGATTGGGTCAAAAAATACGGGATCTCCTGAAGCGGCGTCCAAGTTCCTCCTTCACGTACGCCTGCCTGCCTGCGACTGCCTGCTCCAAAGCACGCCTTGGTGAGGTCTACGCGTCCGCGGTGTCGGTTTCAAAAAATTGCGCAGCTCTCCACCATAAGCTTCAAATAAGATATAATGATAAGTACCAGAAAACAGCGTATCAAGTCGGAGGATGCTTGTACGGAGTGGTGTGACCTCTCTTCCGGTGTCCCCCAAGGTGGCATTCTCTCTCCTCTTCTATTCTCAATATTTATCAATTCCATATCCGATGTCCTCTCTTCTTCCTATCATCTCTACGCGGATGACTTTCAGATCTATCGTCACTTCTCTCTTGATGATGTAAATTCCGGTGTGGAAGCGTTAAACGCTGACTTGGCTGGTATTAGTGGATGGGCATCGTCATTTGGGTTGCTGGTTAATCCGAATAAGTCCCAGGCCATGATTATAGGTACCAGACACTCTTTAAACACGTTGCAGCAATTGTCTGTCCCTTCTGTAACTTATAACGGTACTGTAATCATGTATAGCGATAAAGCTAAAAACCTGGGTGTCATCTTTGATAATCAATTGTCCTGGTCAATGCATGTTAATGAGGTCAGCAGGCGAGTTTACGCAACTTTTCATTCCCTCAGGAGACTTCAGAACTTTCTTCCTCGCCAGACCAAAATAACTCTCGCTCAGTCCCTTCTTCTCCCCCTCATTGATTATGCTGATGTTTGCTGGGTGAGCGCAAATGAAGAACAACTGAACAAACTCGAACGACTTCAAAATCTCGGGATTCGGTTCACCTTCGGACTGCGCAAGTATGACCACGTATCTCAGCATCGCAGGGAGCTGAAGTGGCTACCGATTCGGCTTCGATGGGACTCTCATATCCTGTGTTTCCTTTATAATATTTTGTGGAACCCTCGTTACCCTAACTTCCTACGTGATCGCTTCGAATTTCTTTCTTCAAGCAGGCCTCGGAGAACTCATATGGCGTCTACGCTCAAAGCTCCAGATCGCTCCACTGCAGCCTACGAGCACGGGTTCAGAATCCGAGCCGTACGACTGTGGAATGAGCTTCCTTGCACTATCAGGGACAGTCGATCTCTAAATATATTCAAAAACCGGCTAAAGAAGCACTATCTCTCCCTTTCCAGTTAGATAATATATATATATTTGTATGTATTAGTTTATTATACGGTTTATTCATATTTTTACGTTGTATTTAAGTAATTGTGTATGCAGTCTATTTTTAGCAATTAGGGTTATCAGTATAATACATACTGTTTGTAGTATACATATATTAGTCGTAGTATTTATAGAGTTTTATTGTACGCGCAGGTCTTCCCCCGCTCAACCATCACCTCTCCTACCATCTTGGTTTGCTGGAAGAAATCTCTTTGAGAGATAAGCTCGCCTTTGTACATGTTTTTTTTTCTATTATAAGTTATCTGTATGACTGTTTTGTGTAGTACAATAAAGAAATTACAGAATAACGCTAACACGACCAAAATGCCACCACGGAATATAAACACCAAATACAATATACCCAGATCGCTTCCAGCGTCTGGCCTTTGAGATCAGATGAAATAATGGGAAAATATCAGGAAAACGCCAGCAATATTTTAGGCCGGCATCAATTCTTGCCCAAGAACAATTCTTTTTGCGTCAAGGCTGCCCAAAACACATTAAACGACCACTCCCAACGCGAACAAAACTGTACAAAACTGAAAATGTGCACCAAAATGCTTTCGACTCCAAATGCTCAATGAAAATGATTTTTTTCCAGTCCTGCCAAAACTGACAACTACCAATAAGAATCTAGAATAATTCGAATTTCAATTTCGCTTAACCTTATAAAACATCAACCAGCCTGTATCACAATAAAATCGAAATAAAAATTAACATAACAAAGGAGTCTTAAAACGACGTCTGCGAGTTCACGCTGTAGTATTTATGTACATATTAGTAATTAGTTTATTATTTTAATATTTTAACGTTGTGCATATAGGTCTACCTGTTTTTTCATGTATTCTGTCCATATTAGGTTTGCTGGAAGAAATCTCTTTTTAGAGATAAGCTCGCCTTTGTCCACCTAGTTTCCATTTTTATGTATCTGTATCTTCTGTTTTTGTGCAAAGTATAAAGTAAAGTAAAGTTAATGTTAGTATCTATCGACTTGACACTATTATTGCACACCACTACAAACTGTACACTCGTTGCTAATTGTGGGCGCGCGACCTGTGACATCCGGTGCCTGCGGGCGTATTTTTTTTTATATTTTTTACTGTACGCGTCAAGATAATTATGGAGTCAGCCAGGAAAAGCCTGTCTTGCCTTGAAATATTTATTTGCTTCGCCTTCCTTTTGCGGATTTTCGGTCTCGTGTGGGGTTCATATTGCATTGAATGAATATAATTAGGTGCGCTGTGGAAATAACATTTGAGAGAACAAGTTCGCTTTTGCTGGGAAATTATATTTGAGAACTCTCATTTATGTTTTTTTTTACTTTTGTAGACGAAATCATAACAAATATTTCCATCTCAACATACACATGCTAGCCTCTGGCCCCATAATAGGATACCTTGCATGAAACCGGAACATATATGAGACAAACCTAAATACGTTCACAATCCGCGGTTCTTTATAGGGTACCGTACCTTAAAAAGGAAAAGCAGAACTATTGTAGGATTACTCGTGTGTCTGTCCAAGGTTTGTAAAAGTAATACTAAGCGACCGAATTCTGAACCGATGAAGTAGAAATTTGGTATACTTTATGTCTTTGTGTGACCCAAACAAGAACGTGTTGCGTAAGCAAATACACTTTGAATTTGGGGGGAAAATTTTCCCCATCCCCAATCCCCCCCCCCCCCCTCTTACAGGTTATGGCACCAATAGTTGACATATTAACAAAGAAAATAGCAGTATTTTGACCCATTTTAAGTATTTTATTATATATTTTTTTGATTGCACGACCTCTGCAGCTGCGACTGTCGGCATAGTTTCCAATAATTGTGAACTTGCGACTGGGTATATATAGGTTCTTGTGACTGTGAAGCTGTATTTATGTGACCTTGGTACTCTTTCAAAATACCAGGGGCCCAATTCCGGTACACAATAACAGCTCCATGACAATTACATGACGATTACGGTCAACTTTACATATCCAATATCTGACGATTTTGTAATCCCATTCCCTTTGTTGATTAACGTAATTATTGTGCTTACCAATTTATTTAATTTTTACCATATTTGCCTAAAAAAATATTCTCCGAACGCCAGAAATTGGATATCTAAAGTTGACCGTAATCGTCATGTAATTGTCATGGAGCTGTCATTATGTACCGGAATTGGGCCCCAGCTGTGGGAGCTTTACTATTAGTGAGCGGTATTGGATTGCCTGCCACTGGATGCAGTAAGTGGGTAGCGTTTGGATGTACAGCAACCATTATGACTCCGTTTTGAGAGCAGAATTTGCTTACGAGGTTAGACGTTATACTAAAATGTAAACTTCCTTACAACATACTAAGGTTGTTATATTTATCATTGGCTGACTCTGTAATAAGTTATGGACTAAGTAGCTACGGTAGGACATATATAACATACATAGATAACATATACAAACTACAATAAAGTATTCTAAAAGAGATTGTACCATCAAAGATAAAAAATCAATACAAAGACGACAGCACAGCAGTATTTGAATACTGTAATATTATCAATATCTATAATAAAACTAAGTTCCTAATAATGTGTGAAGAAAAAGAAAATATAATTAATGTAAAACTCCGTGCTCGACCGAAATCATTGCGCGCACTATCTTATATTTGTATACCTACATTTGTTGTACCTAGATTTAACAATGAGTACGGTAGGCGAACGATAGAATGTATGCTACCGCTAGTACTCAATGAACTACCGAGCGAGGTCATTGATTCCCTGTGCGTGGACACAGGGAAGCAATTGGATCAATCAATCAATGGGACACAAATGTAAAACTGTATTAAAAAAGTACTTCCTACAACAATGTAAACACGGACCGGCTTCACAGGTGGCGGAGGGACGCGGCGCGCGGCGGCGTAGCAGGCGAGCCGTGAAATTCTACTAAGAAATCGCGGCTTGCCTGTCGCGCGGGGAATCTACGTAGACTGTTAAACCGGCTCATAGAATAAAATATTAGATTAAAATGTAAACAGGGAAAAGCGGGGGACAGTGGTCACACTTAAACCTGTCAAGGATTGAGTGGCCACCTAAGTAATGTTAAGAACACTTATAACTTTGTTTTGAATAAATAAATAAATTAAAAAAAAAACGTGAAGTGTGTCGATCTGTATTCAATACAACTGTCGTTGTGTTTTTCTAGCCAAGGTTTAAATATATTGGTCATAAATTCATAGAATAACTCTCCAGTCATCCATCCACTTTCAGATCGACCAAGACCCCACGAAGCCGGAACGCTGAGACTAAGTTCTTTAGGAATTCTTCTACTTCTTCGACGGGCTCTAAGATTTCGCTATCGGTATTTTCGATAAACAAAACACAATGGTACAAGTGTGTAATGTTGGTGATTACCGCTGAGGCGACACTCAGACCCAAGCGAAGCTTAAAAGAGCCGAGGACGGTAATCATCACACGTTTACGACGTAATACGATGTTTTCGACACACTTGTGAAGAAAATAATACTAAAAGTTATTTTATTTAGTCGATAAAAAGTTTTTTAGAGAAACAATTAGTGAATGTGCAGTTAGTTAAATTATAATTAACTATTTTTGATGGTATGGCGGTCTCATCAGATAGATGAGATATGATATCATTTCTTTTTTTTAGCTTTGCGCGGATAGCGTTTTAGCAACGTTCAAAATGGGGAATTCAAAGTTTTCTTTATTACAGAGAAAACAAAAGTTATATTTGAGTGAAAGTTTTATTTATTAAAAACGTACAAGTTAAAATTATCTTTTTAAATATGAAGTTGCACGAAATAAGCATGCAATAGGTACATTAATTTATTCGTACTGTTGAAAATGTTTTTTTTTTGTATCGAAACTTTTTTAAGAACAAGACAACTCGACCAATAAAATAAAGATAAACCCTAAAAGTAACTCACTTGTGAATAATAGCAATGAAAAAGTCACAGTTTGATTATTTAAATTTTGGTACATTATGATTATAATGTACAATAATCAGATAAGAAATGAGTTTTTACCACGAAGTTTACCATTATGCTGGCCGAAACGTGTGGTTTTAGGACGCAGTAAAGAGGGTTTATGATACGGGTGTAGATAAAATCTTTTTTGTTCCTATACATAGTTGGAACCGTTAATAAACAGAATGTACAAACGAAACGCATATATTTATTCTGTAAAAACACGCACTTATTCATGATACGTTTCATTCAAGGACACAACCTACCAAAAGGATGTGTTAGAATTTACCTTTGAACTCCGAGCATTATCCACTTTGCTAAAAAATACAATCACAGAGCCTCGCGTCGTCACTTGTTTGAAAAGTAAAATCGCCATTTTGAACTGCTTTATCGAAACCGCTTGGTTTTCACTAATATAGGTCTTAACTTATAAATTATAAAAAATAAGAGAAATGTATGGTTTAAATAGGGGGGGGGGGGGGGCACAATTTCTTTAAAAAAAAAAACGAATAAAACTGGTTCCATACATGGAGTTATGAGAGTAGCCATACCATTAGTATAATAGTTACAGAACCCTTCATACAGGAGTCCGATTCGCACTTGACCATTCATTTACTTTTCGGCTAGGATACAGGGCTTCTCTGGCTTAAGGGCTGAACAAAGGCCAATGGCATTGAGAATTAGAAAAAGAAAACAAATACCCGTCGCATCGCGTCGAAGCAGACTGACGCATGCTCCCGCGCAGAGCCCCGCGGGGCCGCTCGAGCTCCGAGACCAGGAAAATTTTAGAAAATATTACTTAACTCCTGTAATAATAACATTAAAAATAAAATAAATCAACCAAAAAAATTCCCTTTTATTTACCTATTTTTGCGTGTAAGTTTCATATAGGAAACTGATTTCGTCTCCGAGCGCTTGTTCATTTAGTTGAATAATAATGCATTGCGAAGTCCATTCTTATCTCTAATAAAACTTTTATAACATATATTTATCCTACATTTTTATGTTGTCTAGTTTAGCCTAGAATTGAAGCTAAAGATGCATTCTGGCCATATTTAATCCCTTAAGGTTCAGTTCACGACAAGTTACGTTTACACAATGCGGGAAAGCGAGGTCGCAGCTTACTCAGAATCCCAGTGAATCTTGGCGCTGCGATCGAACCACACAGCAATAGGCACTTCTTTAGGGCTTATGTTTAAACGACTACCAAAAACGCACCTATTTTACTACCAATAAATTCGAAATGACTGCCAGAATGGATAAATATCCACCAATTTGTGTTTGGATAAATGATCACCAAACTTCTTTTTATGTTTTTTGTACTTAAGTTTATGTTTTAAGTATTTTTTGTTGTTCTTACATGTTCAACCTAACACGAAGGATAAAGGGGGCTCTGCTTCGCTCACACCCTTTACCCTTCACCTAAGGCTTAGGCAAAATACTGCGGTAGCTTAGGATTCCTAAGCTACCGCAGTATTTTGCCCTGATATTTTTCGCAACTTTTTGTGTTCATTTATCCATTTTGGGTAGGAACAAATATTTTGGTGATTATATTTGTTACCCTGCCTTAGGAGCCGCACCGTGCCCACTCTTTCTACCAACGCATGGCAACGTTTGCACGGCATGTACGACTCAATCGGAATTGAAGGATTGGGTAGCCAAAAGTAGATGCTGTGGGAACGTGGCCTTTTGTCAGATAAGAGACACGCACTTCTCGTAGTTGCGTGAAATAACTGTTGGGAACAAACGAAAGCATCATTCTTCCAAATTTATATTACAGCAAAACCGTTCTCAAACAAAGGAATTTACTTAGAGATCCATCAGTATACAATGTCACGAAAAAACGGACGATCAGAAACTTAAGTGATTAACCTAGACTCTCTAAGACCGCGAACTTTGTTTGTGATGTAAGAAGAAGTTCGAATATTCGAATGAGTAGCGAATATTTCGAATTTTAGTTCGAATTTCAGTCAAAACAAGCAGTAAACAAAAACTTCTTTTAAATAAGCTTTTATAGGTTGTAAAATAGATTTTACCTACACACGTATCATAAAACCTCTTTACTGCGTCCAAAAAACCGCATGGTATGACCAGCATAATAATATACTACTTTGTAAAAACTCATTTCTTAGCTGAATATGAATATATTATGACTTTAATGTATTTCAAATTTCAAACGCCGACGCCCACCTGCGTGGCGCAGTTTGTCTGTGAAGTTGGTACTACAGAACAATCTAAACAACTGCAGAGCAATGATCATGCCACAATGCCGGTCGAACATGCGGTTCCTGAACACATCAAAGAGAGCTTATGATATGTGTGTACATAAACTAGTGTATGTAACTGTACATAATTAGGCATTAAAACTCTCGCGCGATATTATTATGAAACGAGCCGAACTCGAGTTTTAATGCCCTTAATTATGTGTCAGTCACATAAACTACTATAATTAATACAGAACCCTAAAAAGAAAGAAGAAGAAACTCAAGGACCAGAGGACTTGTCAAGACGAATTAAACTACCACAAACTCGATGAAATTGCGACGTTTTATTGCAGAGATCCCATGGCTACCTTGCGGCTCATTAATTAGATCAGCTCCGATTTATATACGCTCAATCGGAAACCGCGAAGTGGGTCAAATTTATCTCGCAAGATTTTATTGCAGACGTACAGATCCCAGGACTGGTACTGGTCGGTACGGTATGCGCGCTATTCGTGCCCGACAAATACCTCGGGCGGCGCGCATCGCACGGTGGCGCGCCAGCAGTCTCCGCTGGTGAGGGTGCGGGACAGTCTCAACGCTCTGCTGGCTGCAGCACCACTGACTGATCTGTTTGGTGATGCATGGAGGCATATTGTGCGAGAATGTGGAAGGTTCTGCGAGGAGAATGTGTGACAGGGTTGTGTTATGTAATTAAAGTATAATTCCAAATGACTGCAATGACATTTTTATTATTGAATTATTATTATTATTATTGATATTTATTGAACTGACATGTAAGATACTATAATTCGATATGATTGAAATGGAAGGGTATACATGTCATTTGTATATTTGTATGTGTACAACAAAATGGATATAGTCTGTAATGTTGTGCATTTAACTGTATTATTAATTAAATAAATAAATAACTTTGGTCCATCCGTTTTTTTTTGTAAAAAAAAACAGTTTTTTTTGTAATTTTTGATATTTTTCTTAATGGAAAGTTCGTGGAAAGTTCGTGTGTGGAAGGTTTTTCGTAAAGTTAACTTTTTTTTTGAATAATTGTGTATGAAACAGATCAACTAAACTAAATATAAGCGAAATATTAAACTGCACATCAAAAATACTGATATGCACAGCAAATATCAGGGCAAAATGCTGCGGTAGTTTTGGTGAACGGTAAAGGGGGGTGAGCGAAGCGAAGCCTCCTTTATCCTTTGTCTTAAGTTGAACATGCAAGAACAAAAAAAAATACTTAAAACATAAAAGTGTTTTTGCTGATCCTTTTTTGCTGCGCCAATCAGTATTTTTCCTAGCCAAAATTTAAATTTCAATTTTATAAGCTTTTGCTTATAAAATGGTTGAAATTCTTGATAAGTTATCCAACTACTTCATCTTTCGACGACCTCTGTGGTGCTGCGGTTTTGGCTCTACCTACCATGCGAGAGGTCCCGGGATCGAGCCCCGGCTGGGGATGAAGACAAGAAAATGCCCAGGTCTTGGATGTTTGATGTGTAGCTGCTTCTGGTTCCCATGACACAGGGTATCCTAGTTTAGGACCAGAAGTATTATATATGCCTGTTTATTAATTTTGTTATTTGTTTAGGTTTATCTTTCATTTATTTCTTTTTCTTTTTCTATCTTTGTTTATTTCTACCTTTCATCATTTCATCATCCACCGTAATTGATCAGAACTTCGTTTCTTTTTGTTGGCTGTTTTCTATGTATTTACATATGTATTGATATCTATTAAATATATCGTCCTCTAGTACCCATAACACAAGCCTCGTTGAACTTACTAAGGGCCTAGTTCGATTTGTGTATGATCGTCCGCTGATATTTATTTATTATTATTATTATAGTTTTTATATTTGATATTCTCTCCAAGGTACAAATTGGCATGGGCCGAGGCCATGTGGTTTTCAAAAATACTTAACACAGTAAATAATTTATACCGTCAATGCAAAAAAAAAACGACACACCTTTTCCCGTACGGGGTGGCAAAGTCAAAATTGTGCTCAGCCAGTTATGGAATACTCCATTTTGCATGACAGGGGGTCAGCCCATCACCTATGGAGCTATCAGCTATGGAGATTGAAGGATTCCTCACAATTTTACATTACCATCACCGTTAAAACGTCCAAATAATGTAACATTACGTCATGTCTTATCCCATACGGGGTGGCAAAGGCACCATTGTGCCCACTTTGAGCCAGTTATTCAATACTCCATCTGTACTTAAGATAAATTAATTACATTTCTCATAGGTACATGATCAGCACTGAATTCGAACCCGAACCTCCTGCGTGAGAAGCGGGCATTTATATACTTGCTTTGCTTCTGGCCCGACAATAGGATACCATGTAGTGAAAGTGTATTTCCTTTACCCTCCATAATAGGTACCATATCTATTTACCGACATAGATATGGTACCTATTATGTATGATGACAATAATAATAATACCTTGGACACTATTTACACACATTGATCTAGCCCCAAACTAGGATTCCCTGTATCTTGTATACAGATAAATATAATACTTAGATAGATAAACAACCATGACTAGGGCACAAACATCCGTTCTCAACAAACAAATATTAGCCCCCACCGAGACTCGAACCTCGAACCTTTGGCTTCGTAGGCAGGGTCACTGCCGACTTGGCTATTCGGGTCGTGGATGTATGATATATTATAGGTTAAATTTGTGCATGCTATCTACTGTATCCAATATAGTTGAGGTATATATTTTATTTATTAGGTATATTTTATTTATATTTCGAAAGTAATATGCATACGTACATATGTAAAAAAAAAATTGCGCACTAGGACTGTTATGTTTGATAAACCCTCCGGTCTTGCCTAGTTTTTCTGGAATAAATCTCTCTAAGATAGATAAGGGCACCTTTGTTTATAACGTTTCTTGCAACTGTCTGTAGCTTTATATTTTCTGTGCAATAAAGAATATTAATATGAATACGAATTATTTGTATTCAGCAGTATCCGTAACAAAGAGAGTATTTCGAATAGCATCAAAAACCGAATTTCCGTCACATCCTTAGACGTGATACCCACAATAGACAGAAAGCTGCGAAGAACCGCATATTTCAAGACCAGCTTATAAGGTTTTGTGACAAGGAAGGTTGAGAATGGAGGCACAACACTTACGCAGAACCTATTGCCGAAGTTTAAAAATTTTGAGCCAGCATATTTATGGCAGTATAATTTTGTTCTCCAGTCTGTAAGGCTGGGCACTCCGACAGCGGTACGTAGAATTTGACCTTCAGCATATTTTTTATGAGTAGGATTTGAATGTTAAAAAAGGCTCTTCGACGGTCTATTAAGGACTGTGGCGGTCAACTTCTTTGGTCTGAACTCCGTTTTGGGGTGACATTTAGTCCCCTGTTTTTTTTTTGAGGGGTCGCGATTTTGAATAATATTAAAATGTAAAACCTATAATGGGTTTTTGGGTACTCCAGTACCCAAGTGTGCTCGAGAGGATACGCTGTCGATAGGTTCCCTAAAGGACTAACAGAGCTGTTCGCTGTTAATATATTCACTCAATATATTTTACAACGATTAAATAATTAACAATCCAAGAACATAAATTCAAATTGTAAATTGTCTTGTGATAACACATTCGGAAGACATTACAATTGAGAAAAAAATATTAATTTACGTTTCTACGTTAACGATTCCCTGCGAACACTCATGATCAAAAAGCTACATTAGTACTAATATTTTGCGTAACTTGAGATTTACAAAAGATTGTTTTGCCATACTGCGTCGCCAAGTCTCCGCACCAAATGGTAGTCTTTTGTCTGGGTGTTTTCCTTCGGCGCGTCCATTTCTGATTATTCTGCGGTCTTATAAGGTTCTGTGCTATGACGACCCTTGAATGCTAATGGAACGTATGAGAACTTTGAAATTTGGCAGACTTTATACTTTGCACGGAGTTTTCCTTTGATTTTGTCATTCGCTGAATATGGAGTATCTACAAAAGTTAGAGCTTTTTGTGAGAGGTGAAATATACAGGTTGCTTGGCTTAGGTTGTCCATTCAAATGAGTTATTTGCTAGAATGGTAAATTAGTGGAAAAATAACTAACGAAGCCGACAGGTTAAAATGTTATATACAGTGGTCGGCGTTAGGTGTGCTATTTGGGGTGAATGACCTCAAACGTTATGAATAATATGGATATACCCCGGGATTCCGGGATTCGAAAATTCTATTGATTACCTATTAATTTATAGGTAGCAACATTTCCCTTTAATTGTTAATTGTTAGTTTTTTTCTTTCTCCCCCCCACCCCGCGCCGACTCGCTGACACCGATTTTGCGTTCTGCGCATCGGATTGCACTAAGTTCAGGGGAAGCCAAAAATATTGACGCAAGTTAAATTTATCGATACACCAGCGAGCCTAGCATGACAGCCATTATGTTGACGCGCCGCGGAAAAAGCTGGACACAGCGATGCGGTATAAATAGCTCTGTACTGCCCTTTTCACGTCGCGTCGACATATTGGCTGTCATGCTAGGCCCGCAGGAGTATACCGGTGATACAATAGGTTACAATAGGTTAAGTTAAGAACAAATGGTGAAATTAGAAAGTTTTTATCAAGATAGGTACTTAAATAATACAAAAATCAAAAGTATTAATCAACATTTATTTTTACAAATCATCTGATTCTATACAAATAAACTAAAACTATGGACCATTTCATTCTATATCTTCTTCAGTAGAATAAGAACCAGAGCAGTCATCGTCATCATCATTGTTAAAAAAAATTACAATAATTTTCTCAATATTTTCCATTTTTAAAGAATTTCTTTTAACATTTAAGATCCATTTGTAAATAGAAAAAGAACGCTCCACGTCTACAGAAGTCAAGGGTGCATATCTGTTATTTAAAATGTCGGCCTCGAAAAGTTCTCCTCGTGATAAATTTTCACTCAAACCCCTAATAATTTCTAAGTCTGGATTTCTTGATAACACTTGGTCCAATTTTTCTTTTACAGGGTCTGACGCAGTCCACTCTAATACTGTCCGTACTTCGTCCAAAATTTCAATTGCCTCTATTATAGATAAATTTTGTTTTTGTAATTTTAATAAAGCGATTTGAATTGTGCTATAGTTTTCTGATATAAATGTCAAATCTCTCTGAAGATTTTCTTTCTCTAATATATTTTTTGCGTTCCTGATCGATATTGCATCTGGAGCTCTCAAAACAGAAAGCACGTTTTTTATACTTTCAAAATGTTTTGCGTAATAGTCAGCTGCCTGTAACCATGTGCCCCACCTCGTAATTACGGGCTGGGGAGGTAAGGGAACATTGGGACATTTCTCTTTAAAAATTTTGACTCTATATGGAGCCTTTAAAAATATATTTTTTACGTTTGCGATTAGTATATCTACATCTGGATATTCTGAATGAATTTTCTCTGCCACTCGGTGCAGAGCATGGGCCAAACACGTTACATGTTTCATGTTTGGTAAAAGAGCTTTGAGAAGTTGCCCAGCACGCAACATATATGCAACGCTGTCTGTAGATAACAGCAAAACGTTACCAACTTTTGTCTCATATTGATCACTCCATACATTCTCTAAACAATTAACAACAAATTGCGATATTGTATTTCCATTGACTTGTTCGAGCACCTTGCACGCAATCAAGTACAGTTTTTTTATGGTAGCAGAATTTAATGGCATTACCAAAAAATTAACAACGTAGCGCCCTAAAAAGTAAAAGATATCCAAAGCTTCTCATTTGATATTTTTTCGTAAATAGATGTAATTTTCATTTTGTATGACTTTCCCAAATACACTTTTCTTAGTTTTGTTTCACTTGGGAGAGTAGGTCGATCAGCACATTTGCAGCATAAGTATTTTTCAAAAAACTGCCTGAAAGCTGCGTTGTTTAATTTGCTCCACGGAATATTACATAATATAAGAAAATTTACAAGGTCGATATTGAAATCTTCTTTGTTATTTTTCATGCTTGTTCCTTTGTGAACTGAACTTTCAACATGCCTCTTCAAAGTACTTTTCTTGCATCCAATATCGGTCTTACATTGTGTACAGTATATTGTGTGTTCTGTAAAATTGTACATTAGCTCAGGATAGTCTTGGATCCACTCTTGTACCGTCTCAGCCTTCACTCGTTGTGCCATTATCTCGAAAGCGGTTACAGCCTCTTCCAAGCGCCGACAAATTCTATAAATAATAAAATACTGTAAAAAGTTGCCTATGACAAGTTCAAGTCAACAACGCGGTATAGAAGTTTTCCGAAGAAATTTAATAAATACAGAAATCTACGGCTACCAGCTAGGCCAAGCCGTTAAATTCAAATGAGTGTACTAGAATTATTTGTTTAGTGCGTTTATCCCCTCAATCGTCACGCCATCAACCCGTGCTGGCTGTCAAAAGTGGCTTGTCTGTCACGACATCAGCCCGTGTTAATTCCAACGACATTGCCATTTGAGCAATTTAAAAACCATGTAAAGGTTACCTTATGTAAAAGGGATACTATGATATCAAAGATTATATGAACAACAAGAGTGCATGGAGTTAATCTGACTCAACACAGAACTCGCTGCTAAGATTATAATTATTCCTACATGTAAATTGAGAATGATCTAACTACTTACATGTAAATTTCGTAAATCGTCATGTAATTTTTGTAATTTTTAAGCAACAAATTTAAACGTGATCAAAAAATCAATCTGTGGGAGTTTCTTAGCCCTTCTTCTCCCATAGTGGTCGTTGAAGTCAAAAGAAGAGAGGAGGCAAAAAATGCCATGTTCTATGTATATTTTATAATATTTACTGAATAAACAAATTTTGAATTTGAATTTGACATAAATTTCATGTATAGCTCCCATACTAAAAAACAGAGATATCGTCATTTAAACGGGCCGATACCGCGTGGCAGCCGCCAGCACAGAAACGTGACATTCACCGCCATTTTGTATTGACAGCTGTGGCCGCCATTCTGTTTTAAAGCCGTGGTCACCTATAGATTTTGTTTGTATAATTATTTTGTTAATATTGGGTTTTGGCGCCATCAACATCACCAACTCAAAGGAATCGCCACCATTATTTAGCTAGAACACTATGCAAGCACACAGTAAACATTCAAAATTACTAATGAATAAACATACCCAATTAGTGGTGTCCAGATCAATTGAAGCAATTCGGAGTCCGTAGATCACAGCCAAAGTAGTCGTATTAAGAAAAACGCAGAAACCAGTAAACAAGCGTGGGTCAAAATGTGTCAATAAGTATACTCTCTCAGCACAGCAAACACGACAAACGCACTGAACCGAAGCATAAGACTGACTGACTGAGCCAGATACTCAATTCACGGAGGCGAGAGGCCTTTGTTAAACATAGCTATATCGAGCGCTGGTTGGCGTGCGGTTATACGTGGCGCTCGCTGATTGGTGCGCATTGCTTTGAGATGCGCGCGATTGGTTCCTCATTCAACACGTGCGTTTTGCGATTGTTTCATGCCTGCGCAAACTGTTTCGAATCGTGCTAAGAAATTTTCCGGAATTATACATTGGAGTATACTTCATTAATAAAAATATACTAGTTCACCAGTGGTCACCTAATATGATATATAAGGTTGAGATCTACTTAACCTAAATCTACAGGGCTTTAGCCCTTTTTTGGGGAGTAGTGCACTCTTTACTTGAAATATGTATCAACTTTTTGGTAAATAAAGATTTATTGTATTTGCATTGTATTGCTGATGATGACGATATTTTACGTTTAACCCTTGGGATGCCTGGTGGGTCAACCATGCACCCTGAGGGTTAAATACCAAGTTACAAATTTATTTCCCCTTGAATTAATAATTAAATGCGAATCCCGGAAAATACGATCTAATCCCGGAATAAGGGCATGTCCACATTATGCTAGCATTCATGAATCCCGCGGAATAGCACCCAAACACACAGTAAAAAACACACCCCTACAACAACAAAGCGTTAAGTCTTATTTCCTTAGAGTGTATCTAAGGCGAAAACTATTACTATTTAGAGTAATTCAGACCCGATGACATAAGTTCATCTTTGTGTGCGGAATTATTTTCAGTTTGAAAGTTTAGATTTTTGAAGTTTTCATTTTTACATACAAATTTTCGACTGTTAATTAAAAATCAAACTTTTCAACTAAAAATCATTTCCTAAACGAAGGATACCTTAAATTGCCTGGACTGAAGTATTCTAAGACAAAAAATATTTAGACCGAAGCTTGGGCATCCTGTAAAAAATCCTGCACAGCTGTGCTTTTGCCATACCTTTTAAAAATGGACGTGATGCTGTATTATGTATGTGCGTGTTTTTCTGAAATGTATATCTACATAAGCTTTGAACCTAATAATAATATCTTGGACACTATTTACACACTACGATTCCCTGTATCTTGGGTACTAGACAACGATACACAAACTTATATAGAGAAATATTATACTGAAATGGATAATCAACCATGACTAGGGTTCAAATACTCATTTTAAAATTTCAGACCAATATCCGTTCTTCCAGCATTAAGTTAAATATTTGAAAAGATTATACTCAATCAACAATTCACCCTCACAATCAACTCCACGCCAAACAATACGGTTTCACTAGGGTTCAATCGACTACGGATGCAGGTATTACCCTTATATCTCATATTTATTCTCCATAATAATAATACCTTGGACCTTGGACACTATTTACACACATTGATCTAGCCCCAAACTAGGATTCCCTGTATCTTGGGTACAAGACAACGATACACATACTTATATATATAAATATTATACTTAGATAGATATAATCAACCATGAATAGGGTGTAAACATCCATTCTCATCAAACAAATATTTGTCCCCACCGGGACTCGAACCCAGGACCCTTGGCTTTGTAGGCAGGGTCTCTGCCGACTCGGCCATTCGGGTCGTCGACGAATTATATATTATAGTTTATATAAGTGCATGCTATCTATTTTATTCAATATAGTTCAATCTGTCGGTTAAGTTCATGATTTTTCCACCGATAAATCTTTCTAGGAAATAACTAATTTGAATTGAATTGATTTAAACGGAAACATTAATCCAAATACCAACCATTCACAGACCGCATCAAAGCGACAAAACCCCGCTTTATCCAACTTTTCTGTATGGCCACTACACTAGCGATCGAACTCGAAAAAAGATAAGGCTCAGGCGGGTTACTACCAACTCTTATAGCAGGACCCTGGTACCCGAAGGGTGCCAAACGGGACCCTATCTAAGCCTCCGCTCTCCGTCCGTCCATCTGTCACCGGGCTCTACCGGATCACGCGAAATAGGTAAGCGAGAGCTTAAATTTTCACAGAGGGTGTTTATATATTGCCGCTGTAGCAACAAATAATGAAATATACCGGTTTTTAAGAATTAAAAGAAGTCCCATACCACAGATTAATAGAGTATTTGTATGGCCATTTTCTTAGCCATTTTGTTTTAATTGTTTATTGGTGAAAACTGGACTCTCCCGATGTTATCGGAAAATATATTTTATTGCAGGTATTGACTTTTGCGCTTATTAATTTGTCATTATACTATTTATAACTGCTCAATCGAATTATAATAAATAATATTAAGTTTTCTGTTTTGTAAATAAATTACTCAATTTCTATCCACTTCCGGTTTCAAAGAGCAAACAGTTTCGTTAACCTGACTACATAGTTCAATACTTACATACTGCATACACAAAACTCTTTGTCAATGCTTCGATGTACAGCCTTGAATGTAGTCCTAGCTAGTATTTAAAATTTTATTAAAATTAAAAAGGTATACTCGTACAAAAGACTGTCGTTTTACGTTTTTCCGTGTACAATGGTATGGAACCCTTCATGTGCGGGTCCGATGTCCTACTCGCACTTGACCAGTTTTATTTGCACTATTCTTGAAATGGGTAGATATTCTCTAACTAAGGAGAAAGAACGGTTACAATATTTACAAGGTTTATTTACAAGTAGAGATACAGTGACAGTAGAACTAGACTTGAATTCCGAGCAAAAAACAAACTAACCAGCCAGTCGGCTTGCAAAACAAAGAGTGTGCTACATTCTTACTATGGAAAAGCAGGGAAATTCGTTTTACAGACAAATCGAATAGGTTCCATTTTTTTTGGCCTGCCAGCAGGACAGCATTTTCAATGTATCGTGGATCATAAATGGACGGATAAGTCGTGGTCGGTTCCAAATAATTTTTTTGTTTATAGTTTTATTTTGGCCTGCCTGTTACTCTTAACCTCTCAAAAACCGAGGGCAGTTGGTACGGGTCGCGGTTTTGAACCTTATGCCATGGTAATAAAATTTGAAACCCATAGCGGAAAGGTGGCATTATCTAATGCCTTCTTGAATACCACATTCAAGAGGAGAACGTTTTTTTTAAAATCTTTTTTTATTAAATATTTGTATTATTTTTGGCATCCACTTTCACACCAAGATTGGAATGGAGTGGCGGAGTGTCTTCATTGATATGAAAACACCAGAGTAGCTGCAATAGTTCGCTCTATCTATCTCTTTCTCTCTCTTAGTCTCTCTTCGTGCTATCGCTCAAGCTTGCCGCTACTTTCGGGGCCAGCAACGTAACCCGTCGTCACCATTGTGGCCTGAACACTCTCAATTAACAGACAAAAGACTAAGGCGGTGCAAAACCTCTTAATGGCCCGGGACTGGAGACAATGTGTTAATTTAGACACGGCTGACGAGACGGTGGCTTAATGTGGATGAGGGTATGTGGGGACTGGAGGAATTCTGGTTCTATTTCTTGATAGGCTTGAGAGAGATGAGTTTCACAAGTTGGATATAGTAGCTTCACCGAACACATTTATTTTATTTTATTTTTTCTTACATAGGTATGATGTACAGCACTACAGGCGAATGACCAATGCGCTGCACAAAAAACAGATAGACTTAAAGGGAATGCATTTTGCATATAAATGACAAATCAGGTTCCATTATAAATAAAGCACAATACAATTTAAACAACAATAAACACAATAACGACGAACCGAATGGCCGAGTCGGCAGTGACGCTGCCTACGAAGCCAAGGGTCCCGGGTTCGAGTCCCGGTGGGGGCAAATATTTGTTTGATGAGAAAGGATGTTTGTACCCAAGTCATGGTTGTTTATCAATCTAAGTATAATATTTATCTACATAAGTATGTGCATCGTTGTCTAGTACCCAAGGTACAGGGAATCCTAGTTTGGGGCTAGATCAATGTGTGTAAATGGTGTCCAAGGTATTATTATTATTATTACAAATTTAAATTAAATTCAATATTGTCAGATAATGTCAAGGTGAACATATGCACACTGAGCTACTGGAAAGAAACTAACCTGGTTGGTGTATTATTATTATTATTATTATGCCCCTTGGCAGGGGCACTGCGCTCGGCAGTGCCCCTGCCAAGTCGAGCAAATGCACTCCGGTACCATGCTTTTTACCCGACTATATAATACCTAGGCAATATATAAAATACCTGATAAATAATATTATTAATATTAATGTCCATTACATACTCTACCTAGGTAATATATACAATGCCCAGGGATTATATAGAATACCTACTTGGCCAGCGGCAATGTGTAAGATAAATAGATTTTGGTAGAATATCAGGGCAAAACACTGCGGCTCGGCGCCACGAATAAAGAGCTCTCGGAGAAACTGGCGGGGATTACTGCGCATGTGTACAGTCGCGGCATAATTCCGAAGTGCGTTTTTAGGGTTAGTGTGAAGGAATGAGTGTTCAGGACTTTCTTCACTTCTATTTTTTCTCTGTTTGATATTTTGTTGATTGGGATATTAGCCGATGTAAATAATGGACTTTGTGTCAAATAAACTATAGGTACTCTCTATTGACAACATTTGTTAACGTCAAGGTTGAAACCTATATATAAATAACCCCCTAGCATAGAATGCCCCTAGTCACTAGGGCCTAGTGAATATAGATACTTGTAGTAATAGTCCTGCACACTCTTTTCTTCCCGCTGACTAATAATTTGTAACAATTAAACCACAATTAAGTTTTTCATCAGACTTCTTCATCAGTATTTCATCAGACTCTTTTTTGATATAACAGTTCACATCGTAAACCATTTTTCTAGCTTGCCTAGTCAGTACTTTATTTTTCGGCATTTTCGACCGGGGCGAAAGATAACGTTGGGTAATATTGTATGCGACTGTACTCAAGAAGCTTCGAGACGTGCTTTCGGTGCGGGCATCGGGAAGCGACTGATCAACGAATCAGGTGCCGGCGCTGACTACCGCCCCCGTCGCTCCTCACTTCCCCGCGCCAAACACTTGTGAAAAGTGACTACTGCGCATTCAAGGACAAAGCTCTTTAGTCGTAAGGGGGTGAGCGAAGCAATTCCCCATTTATCCTTCGTGTTAGGTTGAACATGTAATAACAACAAAAACATAGTTTTAAGTATTTTTTGTGTTCATTTGAACACGTGAGAACAATAAAAAGTACTTAGTTCTAAGTATTTTTGTTGTTCTTACATGTTCAACCTAACACGAAGGATAAAGGAGGCTTCGCTTCGTTCACCCCCTTTACCCTTCACCTAAGCTACCTCAGTGTTTTTCGCATTTACATACATTACTGGCTGCGCATTGGGTATTATATATTATACCTAGGCAAAGTATAAAATATATACATACATATACATTTCATGCGTTACCTGTACGTTTTAGGAATTATATATATTGCCTAGGGATTATATATAATACCGGATTACACAGATTGCCGGTAACATATATATGTAAAATTTAAAATGAATGCAAAAAAGAGTAGGGCTGGTACGGTTAATAAGATCATAAAACTGCAGTATTTCGGACAAATAATGCGTAACGACAAATATAACCTGCCCCAACTGATCAAGCAAGGAAAGATCCAGGGACGCAAAAGACCTGATCGCCCACGTACTACCTGGCTCCAAATCCTCCGGGAACGGTTCGGGATGAGCAAAACATCCCTATTCCGGACCGCAAGATCCCTAGTGCAGATTGCCTTAATGAACGCCAACTTTCAATAGGGGATGGTATCGAAGGAAGAAGTAGAAGAAGATGTATGTCTTTTCTTGTGTCCCCTCATAACTACTGAAGGGCTTGACCGATTTTGATAAATGATACGTCATTATCGTATCGTTGGCGCGAGTGTCACTGAGTATATATGTAAAGGGATATGTTTAAACGGTCACCAAAAACGCACCTTTTTTACTACCAACAAATTCGAAACGACCGCCAGAATTAGTAAACGATCACCAAATTGTGTTTGGATAAATGATCACCAAACTTCTTTTTATGTTTTGTGTAAAGTAAAGTTGTAAAGTCTATGTTTTAAGTTTTTTGTTATTGTTACATGTTCAGCCTAACAAGAAGGATAAAGGGGGCTTCGCTTCGCTCTCCCCCTAAGCTACCTTCACCTAAGCTACCGCAGTATTTTGCCCTGATATTTTCTGCAACTTTTGGTGATCATTTAACCATTTTGGGTAGCATTTACCCTTTTTGGGTAGAAAAAGAAATATTTTGGTGGTCATTTAAATTGTTCTCTATATAAAGTATAATGAAAATAGTGGATTTTATGCGCTTTAAAATAACTTTTTTCAATACCTAAAAGGGCTTTAAAAACCGGTCAAGTGCGAGTCTAAATCGCGCACGAAGGGTTCCGTACCACCGTTCAATGGAAGCGATGGCGTGGGGTGAATAGTTTGGATTTTACACAGCAAAATATTGTTTACAAAGTTATTGGTGCGGTTACTTTCACACTCCATGTACGTAACCAGGTGCATCCATAAGTTTGTATGTGGTATTGAAAGAATTGTTGTATGGGAGCCCCCTTAAATATTTCTTTTATCCTGTGTTTTAGTATTTTTTGTTATAGCGGCAACAGAAATACATAATCTGTGAAAATTTCAACTCTCTAGCTAGCTAGGTTCTTGAGATACAGCCTGGTGACAGACGGACGGACGGACGGACGGACGGACGGACAGCGAAGTCTTAGTAATAGGGTCCCGTTTGGAACCCTTCGGGTACGGAACCCTAAAAAGTGAGTGAAATATTTACTAATCTTGCCCAAGTTATGAAAAATACACCTTAGTCTAAAACTAAGCGATTACAGATTTTTCGTAATCTTGTGCCACAAAGCAGGAAATCAATAACGTAATTAAAAAACCAAACAACTCGACTGCGGTAACAAGCAAATAAGACCTACTGTAATCATTGTGATTCCATAGAATTCATTAGTAAAGTGTTAAATAAAATTAAATTTAAATGCAGGCAAATCTAATATAACGGCTTCCGCTTGCTTATGTCTCATCTGCTTGTTTTTTGCATTTTAGTGTACAGCGGTCTGGTTTTCAGTTTTTTTGTCACGTCATTTTTTTAAATACATTAAATACTTAATTAATCACAGGCGAGTCACAAACGAGTCCTCAACCATTAGCGGTCAGTACGGCGTGCCATTTGATTACAAATGATGCGTACGAGTCATTCAAATAAAAGCATAAAACAGCGCTGCGTTTAGAGCCACGCCTGACGCAACCGTTCGTTCGTGAAATCGTAAATTTAACAACTTCCACTCATTTTTGCGACGAATAAAATTTCAACTTCCTCGCGACATTCATCAAGACGTTATGAGCAAAACGCTTTTGAATAATAAAAAAGTCCGGACTGCCAGGGCCGCACTCAGTATTGCGAATGGCTGGGGTTCTTTTGGGAACCCCAAAGAGATAGAGCGCCAGGCCTTCCGCACATGGAGCAACATATATGCCGATGTAAAAAGGTGCCAAAATAAAATATATAAGTAATAAATAAATAAATATTAGAGGACAATCTTACACAAATCGGACTAAGCCCATAGTAAGCTCAACAAGGCTTGTGTTATGCGTACCAGATGACGATATATTTAATAGAGATAAATACTTAAGTAAATACACAGAAAACATCCATGACTAAGAAATAAATATTCATGCTTATCACACAAATATTTCCGTTACCGGGATTCAAACCCAGGACCGTCAGCTTCGTAGGCAGAGTCACTACCCGCTAGGCTAAACCGGTCGTCTTCCGTTCCGTTCGTCAGAAGAACTGCAAGCAACTCAAATTAAACAATTAAACTCTAAAGTATGGGGAAGGAGGCAGCTGCTCACGTCCAAAGGATATAATTGGAACCTACAGCCCTCCACGTTCTCCCGGGTAGTGCTAAGGAGCAACAAATCAACACTTAAATTTCCAGGTCCTCCAAAGGGAACCTGTCCAAATACAGTGAAATCTATTAAAACACGTGACAATGGCGAAATTAACCTAGTTCTTAGACGGCCATTAATTAGGAAATTGAAAGTATGGGATGTAGAAGTCGCGTCCCTACGCCAGAGACATACTTTGAGTTGTTGAGAACAAAATCTGTGCATCTAGGTATTTGCAATTGAGCCAGTTTAATGCGTTACTAATACCATAAATATATTGTTAACATTTCTATAAACTTTTAGGCTTAGTGATCTATTCTCAGCCTCACAATCCTTATGTCATTCGTCTCGGGTTCATTGCCAAACCGTCGAGAAAAAGCTTTAATCTTGGATGTTTGGGACTTTATTTCTGAAGTTGCTATTTCTATCTTCGCATGCGGTTATACTGTCAAAGAGAGCTATTGTATTGAGCCTGTTAATATCACCACTGTGGCAGAGCGGTCGGGGTACAGCCTCCGGCTCTTGGATGTTTTAGTGATTGTGACGTCGTTATATATTGTTATTACGGCACGATTAACCTAATTAAGGCCAGAAGCAATGTATGCGTGTATAATGATGAGCCGCCCCCCCTGAATACGCCCCATGCCGCTTCAGGCTTCTTCAGTAAGAAAGTTGCGGTGAATTTCCCCGACATGCTTTTTGCAACTTTGTTATTCAGCGATATTAATTCTCAGGTCGTGGCCGTCACTTTGCCATTTGTTAAATGGAATGACTTGTAATAAAACAGACAGTTTCACATTTTTCATGGTGACGTTTGATGGTGGCGAATATTGAACATTTACATCTATATTGAATGTTCACTATCTTGACATGTAAGTACTAAATACAACAAAAAGAAAGTCATGACTCGCATTGAAACACATATTCACTATAATAAAGTATTCAGTGAAATTATGTTTTGTTTGCGTTTCAATAAACACTTACCGAAATAAACTGTACAAAATTCGTGAACAAATTATGAAATTGCTTTCATAATTGTTTTGTAAAAGCGAACAATAAATACGAAATGTTTGTATATTCGTGAGTAATACAACGAGAAAGCTCCCATTCGGAAGCTGTCAGGAACTTTGTTGGAAGTTAAATTGTGTTTTAATCCTGCGCCACTTTTAATAAAGATAATTTGTATGGTAAATGCAACAGAAAATTACTGAAATTTACCTGACAAAACATGAGTCCTAAATTACGAAAAATATATTTATTTTCAAAATAGGAGCTAGATTAATAATAATTTTGATAAAATAAAACTATAAACATAAACATTTACATAAAGGCACAAACATTGCTTCTGGCTCCATACTAGGATACCCTGAGTCCTGGGTACCATAAACAGCGACGTCACACACATATAAACATCCAAGACCTGGGGGTTTTTTTTCTGTATCCCCAGCTGGGTATCGAACCCCGGACCTCTCGCTTGGTAGGCAGAGCCACAACCGCTGCGTCACAGAAGTTATCAACATAAATGACTTAACTATAAAATCATAAAAACTCGACTGCGGTACACTAAAAAGCAAAAAGCAACCAGATCAGACTAAATTAATTATTATTTATGTAATTATATTGTACAAGGTAATTATTCTATAATATCGCTTGGTTTAGCCCCGAAATGGGTTGACCTGTAATGAGGCTATATTGTAATATTTATGAATAAATAAATAAAATAAAAATAAAATAATTATTGAGATTCAATAAAATTATTACATATAAATTTAATTTAATTTAAAAGCAAGCGGTACCCACTTAACTATTAAATTTAATTAGTCCCGCCTGCATTTGAATTTAATAAACAGACGATAAAACTAGGTATGGATTTCATCGAAGCTCAGATGCTTGTCTTGTCCTTTTAAGAGAACAAAAGGGTGGGTGGGAGTGTGTTTTTAAATTTTAATATTTATGTCTTTTATTTCCTGCTTTTTCGTAAAAAAATTACGAAAAATCTGCAAATGCTTAATTTAAAACTATGATTTATTATCCATATTTCCGCAAATGCCCTTCAAAGCCCTTCATTTTGATACGCCGCTCGAGTCGTGCAAAAAATTTGTTTAGCCCGCATAGTAAAGAGCATAGAATCCGCAATTTTTACCTAGCAACAGTCGAACTATGGATTTAAATCTAATGACGTATCATCTAACAAAATTGGTTTTGCTGCTGAGTAGTGACGAGGGAACACAGGAACAGACATACATATATACATATAGACATACAATTATACATACAGGTCAAACACAAAACCCTCCTCTTTTGCGTTCGCTACAATCGGGTAAAAATACAGCAATCCACCATGTTATTTTGAACACCATCAAAGAAATTACATCAGCTTGGCATACACCATAGATAATGTAAGTCAGAGTTCATGTTTAGGCAAAGAGTTTCTTTAATCGTTTTCACAATCGTGACGTGAAATGCTATGCCATGACACTTTGAGCGTTGTCGGCGGCCATAGTCCGCTTTATAACACTAATAAAAATTATTGTTTTTTTCCAAAAATAATTTTCATTATAAACTTATTTAGCAAGGTAAACAGGGGATCTGTCGCTGCTCCCAAAAAAGGGCCAACCCTGTGTTTTAGGATAAGTTGCTGCTACTTCCCACTAGTACCGCATTAATATCTCAGTATAAAACACAATTTAAACAATTTGATATGGCTATCTGATGATGATTTATACAATATGAGATATAGAAAAAATAGTTGAGGGTAGTTGTTTTTAGGGTGTCGAACCCGAAGGATTCCAAACGGGACCCTATTACTAAGCCTCCGCTGTCCGTCCGTCCATCCATTCGTCTATCACCAGGCTGTATCTCATGAATTGTGATAGACAGAAGAAATTTTCACAGATGATGTATTTCTGTAGCCGCTATTACAAAAAATACAAAAAAAACAGAATAAAATAAATATTTAAGGGGCTCTCATACAAATTTTTTTTCAATACCACATACAAACTTCTGAATGCACCTGCTTACTCCCATGGAGTTTGAAAGTAGCCTCACCAATAACTTTGTAAACAATATTTTTCTGTGTAAAATCCCAAACTATTCACTCCACACCATCATAACAATTGTACGGTACTACGGAACCCTTTCTGCGCGAGTTAGACTCGCACTTAACCGGTTTTTTGTGTAGGTGTAGGTGATTTTATGTTTGTGCGAGAAGATGGAGAGTGTGGTGCGTGGGTGATTGGAAAACTGTGATGTGTAGTGAATGTTATCTTAACTAGTATTTATAAATGAACCTTTTGTTTGGCATTCAAAGATTTTCGCAGTCATCATTTGTTTGTGTACGTAATCAAAGACGGATGTTTGTACTATAGTAAATTTCAAAATTTTCAATAAGATTATTACATAGATATGGACCTAGATTTTTTAAAGTCGCTGCATATGTTTTGTCTGAACTAATACAGCCCGAAATACCTTATCTCTCCTACTTTTAGATATGGAGTTATTTTGATTTTTATGTGGGGCTTTGGTTTTGTGTTGTTTCACAACGTATTTGTATAAACAGTTGTCTCCTGAAAGAACATCACAGAAGTTGTATAATTCAGTTGCAGGCAAAATAAAAACTCTTTCGGCTGTTTTAACAGAAAACTAGGCTAATTACAACTAATAATTTGTTTACAAATTCCTTTTACAGAATATTGCCGCATTCTTTTACAACTTAAAGTTGAATGGGTCTTGATTATTCAAGCATAGCTAAGTACATCTGCCACCCTGTGTGAAAAAAGCTTGAAGCTAAGTTTCTCTTTTGTATAATTAATTAAGAAATGATCATTTTGTATCATAAATATTTTTATCTACAAACGTATCATAAACCCTCTTTACTGCATCCAAAAACCGCACGTTACGATCAGCATAATGTTAAACTACTTTGTAAAAACTCATTTCTTCCTATTCCAGCCTATTCCAGTTGTCACTTTCAATGGTACCACCATCATGTATAGCGATAAAGCTAAAAACCTGGGTCTCATCTTCGATAACCAGCTGTCCTGGTCATTTCATGTCAACGAGGTCAGTCGACGAGTATTTGCTACTTTTCACTCTCTCAGGAGACTTCAATACTTTTTGCCTCGACAGACCAAAATCACTCTCGCTCAGTCTCTTCTTCTACCCCTCATCGATTATGCTGATGTCTGCTGGGTCAGTGCTAACGAAGAATTACTGAACAAACTCGAACGACTTCAAAATCTCGGGATTTGGCTTATCTTCGGGCTGCGCAAATACGACCATGTATCACAGCATCGCAAAGAGTTGAAGTGGCTTCCGATCCGTCTTCGTCGGGATTCTCACATCCTCCACCTCCTCTACAACATTTTGCGCAATCCACGCTATCCAACCTTCCTACGAGACCGTTTTCAATTTGTTTCTTCCAGCAGGCCTCGGAGGACCCACACAGTTTCTATACTCACGACCCCACAACATAACACCGCAACTTACAAGCACGGGTTTAGACTCCGGGCCATTCGGTTGTGGAATGCACTCCCCTGCACCATCAGGGACAGTCCTACTCTCAATATCTTAAAAAGTCGTGTGAAGAAGCACTTCCTATCTCTTTAGAAATATAGGTAGTATTTATGTATTTATAATTTATATATGTATATATATTTAATATTTATTTATATTTAGGATGTATATTTTATGTATGTAGTTTATTGAGTTGTAATTTAAGGTATGTTGTACACATCGGTCTACCCGTGCTCTGTGATTAACTTATCTCATCCTGACATGGTTTGCTGGAAGAGATCTCTTGTTAGAGATAAGCTCGCCTTTGTACACTATTTTAATATATATCTTGTCAATATAATTATTTGTGTGCAATAAAGAAATTATGAATTATGAATTCTTATCTGAATATTGAACATTATGACCATAATGTGTAAATTTTCTACATATTATGACATTCAAATTTCGAACGCTGACGCCCGCCTGCGTGCCGCCCCTACTTTGTCTGTGAAGTTGGTACTACTGAAAACGCTAAACAAGCAATAATCAATGCCGGTCCAACATGCGGTTCCTGAACACATCAAAGAGATCTTATGATATGTGTGTAGATAAACTAGTGTATGTAACTCTCGAGTGATGCAGTCACATAAACTTCTATACTAAATAGTATAATTTTCTCATGAATTTATTTTATGAAAATGCACTTTGCTACCTATCTATTTTTCCAATAAAATTACGAACATTAAGTAATAAGTAATTCACTAAGAGTATTTGCTCTGACTAAATCCAGATGCGAAAAATATTTATCATTTTATATTTCATACGATAAAAGCTTGCAGTTATTTGATGCTGTGGATTTCACTTTGACATCGGTGAATTCACTTTTGATCATAATGTTTTTAAAAGATTGAAATATTTATATCACCTTTATTTTATTCATTTACAAATTGAAACTTGTCTAACTTTAAATGTGGTCAAATCCCATAAATATTACATTAATATTCAGGCACATACATTGCTACTGGCCCCACACTAGGATACCCTGTGTCGTGAGAACCAGAAACTGCGACGTCACACACATATAATCATCCAAGACCTGGAGTTTTTTACCCCCAGCGGGGATCGAACCCGAAACCTCCCGCATGGTAGGCAGAGTCACAACCGCAACGCCACAGACTTCGGCATGACATTTCATGAAATTTACGACCTTTCTGGCGTTGCGGTTCTTGGGTCAGCAAGAGGTCCCGCGTTCGATTCATATTAATATTCATATTCATTTATTTGCATATAACATGTACAATACACACTACAAGTGGAAAATGTATGTAGGGTACATGCACCCTCACAGAGTATAACAAATTTATCTACACATACACATAACTTTTACATTGACCCGATCAGCTGTTCACAGGTTAAAGAGACTAAATTTATTTTCCTGATAATTTTTATCTTCGAAGAATTCCTGCAGCACGTAGTAGCATTTTTCGGCAAGGTAACATTTTAAAAGTTTTTTAAATTTTGTTAAATCTTCCATTTCCTGGAGATTTTTGGGTAAATTATTATATATTTTTGTAGCAATGGTAAAGGGATTCCCGGCCAGGGAAGAAAAACTAATAATTCCGAGGTCTTGGATGTTTATATGTATAAAATAGATCACTCCGTAGGCACGCGCCGTGTCGCCCAAGGTAATGTAATCACTACACGCGCGAATAATTTCTACGGTACTCGAACGCGCGCCTACTTTAACCCGCGATTAATAAATAATCTACATACAGACATTAGAAACACATTATCACTCTTAAACATAAACTTAATAGTAGTTTATGTGACTGCTGCATAATGGAGGGCATTAAAACTCGAGAGTGGGTTTATGAAAACGAGCCGAACTCGAGAGTTTTAATGCCTAATTATGTACAGTTACATACACTAGTTTATCTACACACATATCATAAGCTCTCTTTGATGTGTTCAGGAACCGCATGTTTGACCGGAATTGTGGCTCTGCAATTGTTTAACTTGTTCTGTGGTACCAACTTCTCGCAGGCGGGCGTCGGCGTTCGAAATTTGAATGTCATTATATGTAGAAAAACTACACATAATGACCATTATGTGTAGTTTTCCAGATACGAAACGAGTTTTTACCAAGTAGTTTAACATTATTCTGATCGTAACGTGCGGTTTTTGAACGCAGTAAAGAGGGTTTATGATACGTGTGTAGATAATAGTAGTTTATGTGACTGATCCATAATGGAGGGCATTACAACTCGAGAGTGGGTTTATGAAACGAGCTGAAGGTGTGTTACATAATAATATCACTCGAGAGTTTTAATGCCTAATGATGTATAGTTATACATACAAATAATTTATAGATACAAATAATAATATTAATAATACCTTGGACACTATTTACACACATTGTTCTAGCCCCAAACTAGGATTCCCTGTATCTTGGGTATTAGACAACGATACACATACTTATATAGATAAATATTATACATAGATAGATAAACAACCATGACTAGGGTACAAACATCTGTTCTCATCAAACAAGTATTTGCCCCCACCGGGACTCGAACCCGGGACCCTTGGCTTCGTAGGCAGGGTCACTGCCGACTCGGCCATTCGGGTCGTCAAATATTAAAAAATACTTCTCCTCTCCTTTCAGTCCCTAAACCCACATCAATAGTTGTGTAAACATGCAAATAACTTACCTACCAGAAAATAACATAATTTGTGAAGTGTACTAATTAATTTAAGAAAATATCATGTATGATAGCGTAAACTAGGATCCACACACAAACCCAAATGGTTTTCGTGGAACTTTTTAAGATGCTATATTATTCTTCAGTTAGTTAACTATACAAGTTAATAAAATAAAATAAATGTGTATGATGTCACTGTTACTGTCACTGTCCAGAACTCACTTGATAGTTTTTTTTTTCATCCCCTCTCACCCCTCAGTGCAAATTATCGGATGGAAAATAACCCGACTGCATTTTCTTTCAATACCACATACAAACTTATGAATGCACCTGGTTACTTACATGGAGTATGAAAGTAGCCGCGCCAATAACTTTGTGATCCTAGCTCCGCCATATTTAAAATTTTCCAAAAACTTAATTGATTTAAAAAATCCATATAATTATCGAACTTGCTCATGAAATGTGACGACCTCTTTTGCACTGCGGTTGCAGCTCTGCCTACCATGCGAGAGGTCCCGGGCGCGATCCCCAGCTGGGGATAAAGAAAAAAAAACCCCAGGTCTGGGATGTTTATATGTGTGAGACGTCGCTGTTTCTGGTTCCCACGACGCAGGGTATTCTAGTGTGGGGCCAGAAGCAATGCCTATAAGTATGTATTTTTTACGAGAATCGGCTGAGAAATGTGGCCGATAGAAGAGAACATCCGAACAGACAAACTTACGAAAGTATTTTTGCCAAGCTAGAGACGCTTCGAAATTAACACGTAATGTATAATTTTAAATTGAAACAGGTTTGCCCATCAACACAAGATCAACCTTGAAGATATATTCCAATCCGCAAATGACAAATTATCCGAATACCCTCAAAATTTCCACGACAAAGCCTCAACACGACGGATCAATTATACGAAGCAACACTCATGTATTTGGAAATATTATCACTGGGGCCGCCACACTTCCACTTCCCCCTACCGAAGTGCAAGTTTTGCAAGCATGCATTCTTTCGCGTGAATTTGTTTTCTACCGCGTAAACTAATGGCGGTCTAACAACAAAGGTTAATTTCGCAAATTTCACGTATCCTTAAACACTCAATGTATTCGAAAAGGTTCTTGTAATACTTTTGTTTTTTTCCCTTAGCTGGTTATAAAGAAAGTAAACTACAAAGTTACCTATTCACTTTATTTAAACTAAAGTTAAAAACTATTTAAATTTTAATAGAAAAAAAGGCCCCGGTGATAACTTTACGAAGAAGATATCCCACAGATCAATACTACTACCAGATGTTGCCAACCGCCAC
Organism: Argyresthia goedartella; assembly: GCA_949825045.1. Taxonomy (NCBI): domain Eukaryota; kingdom Metazoa; phylum Arthropoda; class Insecta; order Lepidoptera; family Argyresthiidae; genus Argyresthia; species Argyresthia goedartella. The sequence goes on from OX463833.1 coordinate 8,543,205, forward strand.
ACGCGAGGGGACACAAAAGCAATAACGAAACTGGAAGTTGAAGTGACCATAGATTAGAAGATTAATTTAAGATACCAACATAACAAGTTGACGAGGAATGGAAAAAAATATTTCACGCCTGAAAATTATACATTACATACTCCATTGAGAACCTGGAATTGTTTAGTAGTGATTTGTTGCAGCACGAAAATTCACAACTGTTGTGAATTTTCGTGTAACTTCATTACTTTACAATAATTACTACTGTTTATTTTTTTTTAATTTATTTATTTATTTATAAATACATATTACAATTTAGCCCCATTACAGGTCTACCTATTTCGAGACTAAACCAATTAGCAATAACAATTAAGATTCAATTAGCAATAACAATTAAGATTATAACAAATCATTAGTAATATTAATTATTTTAAAAGAATAATAATACAATCCAATACCAAATATTCACTGTTGCTTCCATTCGAAAGACAATTCCAGTATTAATTGCTCCCTGCTCGTGTACAACAGCCAAACTACACCATTGAAGTGCGATTAACGTCTCTATGTCGTATGTATTAAGACCAATAAGTCTAAAAGGTGTTAGCTAGAGGGGCTTACACACACATGACCGTTTGTGTTGTCATGCAAATTGGAATTGCGGTAGGTTTAGCTCCACGTTATGTCTCTCGCTCTTAGGTGATGTTTCATTATGGGTGTGGCTTTAGTATTTTAGTTTGGGAAATACTAAACTGCACTTCAAAAATACTGATTTGCACAGCGAATATCAGGGCAAATTGCTGCGGTAGCTTAGGTGAAGGGTTAGGTTGAACATGTGAGAACAACAAAAAAATACTTAAAACATAAACTTAAGTACACATAACAGTAGTTTATGTGACTGCTACATAATGGAGGGCATTACAACTCGAGAGTGGGTTTCATAATAATATCACTCGAGAGTTTTAATGCCTAATTATGTACAGTTACATACACTAGTTTATCTACACACATATCATAAGCTCTCTTTGATGTGTTCCGGAACCGCATGTTTGACCGGCATTGTGGCTCTGCAGTTGGTGGTTTTACAGACTTCACGCAGACGGGCGTCGGCGTTCGAAATTTGAATGTCAGTACCAACTTCACAGACAAACTAGGGACGGCATGCAGGCGGGCGTCGGCGTTCGAAATTTGAATGTCATAATATGTAGAAAAATTACACATTATGGTCATAATGTGTAATTTTTTAGAATAAGAATTGAGTTTTATCAAGTAGTTTAACATTATGCTGATCGTAACGTGCGGTTTTTGTACGCAGTAAAGAGGGTTTATGATACGTGTGTAGATAAAATATTTAAAACATAAAAAGCGATTTTGTTGATACTTTTTTACTGTGCAAATCAGTATTTCTAATGTGCGATTGAATACTAGCCTTTTAGTTTTAGTTTAGGTTAAGCTAGACTAACTCAAGAGGCGTCACAACTAAACTATATCGGCCTTACTAATAAAATAAGTTATTCACTGTGTAACTTATACAGTGGTTTGTCTTGCTTTAGCATTTGACATTTACTCGACATATGAAAAGGACAAAATACTGTATAAGTTAAACAGAGAATAATTTTTTTATGAGTAAGGCCGTATGTGTATAAAGATAGAATCTTTGTCAACCGGACGAGTGCTGTCGGATTTCAAGCTGTCAGTGAGTTAGTCAGCTCGTTGTCAGGCTGTTTGTTAGTTTTGTCGCCTCCAGATTAATACATATTGGGCTGTGGACAAAGATATAATTTCTCTCAACGGGTATTAAATTGTAAAGAAAAGGCTGAAATTATGATCTCTTGCGAACATGGTATGCGTTACGACGTACCTACGTGTGTCACACAGTACTTAATAACTTGTGTGCTACGCCGTAACGTATTGCTACGAGGTGCTACGTCGTAACGCGCGTCGAGAGACATTATTGACGCCAGTCGGCAGAGGTTCAAAGCTGAAGGGTTTGTTGCAAAAGGTGGTGCTTTCCTTTTTATCTTGTGTATGTAAGTGTATCTGTGCAAATGTCAAAAATGGAACACGAGATATCTCGGGACAACTTTTGGCAGCTACAAAACCTCGAAATGTTAGGCTTTTTTTTCAATTTTTGCTCTAAAAGTAAAAAAAACTGCGTTTTGAGACAAACAAAAGTCTGTTATTTTAAGCATTTAGTATTAAATTTTGGACGAGGAAGGATATAGTTACTATTCTTGCACAAGTATTGATGAATTACAACAATCTTTCATTTAAACCAAGCATTTACAGATTTTTTTGTAATTTTGTACTAAGAAGCAGGAAATGAATGACATAATAAAAAAGAAAAAAACTGCGACTGCGGCACACTAAAAACTACAAATTGAGCAGATTAGCTACAAATTAAGCAGTTTATGTGACTGCTACATAATGGAGGGCATTAATACTCGAGAGTGGGTTTAGGCGAGTTTCATAATAATATCACTCGAGTTTTAATGCCTAATTATGAACAGTTACATACACTAGTTTATCTTCACACATATCATAAGCTCTCTTTGATATGTTCAGAAACCGCATGTTCAACCGGCATTGTGACATTGATCATTGCTTTTCAGTTGTTTATCTTGTTCTGTAGTACCAACTTCTCAGACAAACTAGGGGCGGCACGCAGGTGGGCGACGACGTTCGAAATTTGAATGTCATTTTTTTTTTGTACATTATGGTCATAATGATCAATATTCAGATAAGAAATGAGTTTTTAACATTATGCTGGTCGTAATGTGTAGTTTTTGGATGCAGTAAAGAGGCTTTATGATACGTGTGTAGATAAAAGAATTAACGTTATTTTTACGTAAGTTTTTTTTTTTTTTTTATGTTGTTGTATGTTTTATACAACATTTATGATCGCTGCTTTGTGATCCCTCAAATCGCTTTCTCACAAGCGTATGTCTGAAGTAACACCACGCCACCCCGCAGAACAAATTAAGGTATAACTCATCACGAAAATTCGGGTCAAGTGATGCTAAATCATATGTAAATGGAGCCCCAATTAGATGTCTGCTTGAAATAATAAACAGAGTTTTGTTACGCTTCATGCCCGATGACCTCTGTGGCGACGCGGTTGTGGCTGTGCCTACCATGCGTAAGGTTCTGGTTCGATCCCCGGCTGGGGATAAAGAAAAATAAACAGGCCTTGAATGTTTTTTTTTTTAATATATATAAGCCAGAAGAAATGTATGTGCCTGTACATAAGTAAATATTAAAAAATATGGGGACACTAATGAGATAATATTGTTCTAGGTCGATAGGTGGCTCAGGAGTCAAACACAGAGAACCTTACCACGCTAAGTTACATTGCTACTTACAGTATATTATAACTTACAATAGTTAAATATGTGCTTAATAATGTAGTGTTTGAGATATAAGTGCTAATTCTAACTTTACACCAATATGACTTAGAACTATAACCGGTCCATTACCGCTCTTATGCGAGAGGCATCCCGATTTTGAACGTTATGCGATGGTAGTAAAATTCAAAACCTATAACGGGAAATGGCGTTTCTCGAAATGACATGACACGATACTTGAGTTCGATTTGTCTTTGCCATTCGATAGGCACATTCATTGGATATTAGTTTGATAAATTTACTTCTATTTCATACTAGCTATTAACATCCCCTTGGAAGTACACAGACTTTAACCCGAACTCAAGATTAAGGCATACTCTACCAACCTGGCTCAGTACGTGTCAGTGATTGATCAAGCGAGCCAAACCAAGCGTCAGGCTTTTCCTAGTATTCAATCTGTCGCAACTAATTAAATTTTATTTTATTTGAGTAAACAAAATACCCATATATAAAACCTAAGATAGAATGATACTTAAAAACCTTTGTTAGTTTTTCAATTATTTTTCTGCCTTGTTTTCCTTATTTATTAATGCATTGAAGCAGTAATCACAGCCCGTTGCAAACACCGAATTTCACCACACACATACCTAAACAGTTACACAAAGCAATCTCCATTCAGTAGCAGAAATATAGCCTGCTAAATCGCAACAGCTAAACTTTGCGAATAACAATAATCTAGCGCTCAAACCATTGCCCTCCTAAATTAAATATGACCAAACTTCAACGTATCCCCGGGGCCAAATTGGTATACTCAACTTAGTCGAGTTTGGCTAGCAACGCGGTATAAGTTTAAGGAAACGAAATGTTATTTGTAGGTAATATTTTCGGTTTCAAACTTTTTTGAGTGTTCCCGTCCGGCCCAAAATCGATGGTCCCATTTTACTCAACTGAAAGAAGAACCACCACCAGAAGAGAGAATTATGTGGTCTGTTATTTTTATTCTCATCAAAGCATCTTTTTTGTAGCTGACAAAATAACATAACGATTACATAATACTCACAAAGATAAAAACTAAAAAAAACCGACTCCAAGTTCAAGTCCTATTTCTTCCTCCCCGGTTGGTATGCGAATGAAGTTTATGTACATGAAAAGACCTTGTCAAAACTTTTTCTGCACGGAACCACAAACCAAAACGTCATATGTGTTTATATTTTTTGCATTTGATGTTTTTTTTCAAAAAGCGCTTATCCAATTTTGATAAAATTTATATGGGAGCATCTTTGAAGTATGACCTACCGATAAAAAAAATAACTATCCAAATCTGTTCTTAATTGACGGAGTAATCGCGTAACAAACGCACAAACACAAACAGACGAATTGAGATCCCCCTCCTTTTTTGGAGGCGGTTAAAACGACCTGACGACGACGAGACGAACCGAATGGCCGAGTCGGCAGTGACCCTGCCTACGAAGCCTGGGGTCCCGGGTTCGAGTTCCGGTGGGGGCAAATATTTGTTTGACGAGAACGGATGTTTGTACCCTAGTCATGGTTGTTTATCTATCTATGAATAATATTTATCTATATAAGTATCTGTATCGTTGTCTAGTACCCAAGATACAGGGAATCCTAGTTTGGTACTAGATCAATGTGTGTAAATAGTGTCAAAAACAATTCTGTATCCTGACTCTTGAGTATCAAAGAACCTAAGAAACCGATGCGTGACGTCAATGAATAACGTCAGTTATTCATTATTCATTGACTGTCACGCATCGGGGAGTATTGAGCTCTGCCATCCGTTATATTTTGTGGCATCTCCTTATACGTGTAGAAATGAAAAAGGTCAGGCCTTTAAGGGCCGCACAGGAACACTCACTCAACCTTCCGCCCTTCGCTAAACTGCCGAACTTGGAAATGGACAGTCATTTCTTGATAAGATGCCGATGAAACTGGATTTGATCGGTTCAACAAGTTCGTCTGAAGTTCGGTTCATTCGCAAAATATGGATGGATGGTATTGGCACCTCAGGAAACACTTCATCTGAACTTCGGGAAAGTTGCAAATTGAGATATTACAAAAACACATGGCGTCTTGTCCCACGGGGCAGCGGAAGTATAGTTGCGCCAACGTATAGCCAGTGCAGTTGGAAAAAGGCATCCCACCAAAACATTTTCATGTAAAAATGTGGCCAAGAAGAGGGAAACAAAAAGTTATCAGATCTCAAGTAGAGCCAAGCTTCTAACTCTACACGCCCTAACTGTACAGCCGTAACTTCACAAACTCTAACACCTTACTCAAAATATGTGGCTTGCTTGGCCGTTTCGTTGGTTGCATTTTCCAACTTAAGCTCATGTGACGGTAGTGAAACGGCCAAGCCACATATTTTGAGTAAGGTGTTAGAGTTTGTGAAGTTAGGGCTGTACAGTTAGGGCGTGTAGAGTTAGAAGCTTGGCTCTACTTGAGATCTGATAACTTTTTGTTTCCCTCTTCTTGGCTACATTTTTACATGAAAATGTTTTGGTGGGATTTCATTTCTTTTTGTAAGTTGCATAAGATCCGGGATGCATACTGATAAGGGAAGTCTACAAAGAAGTAATATGAACTGTAGTAATATTCTAGGAGTAGGAGTATCGTGCCCCTCGTTGGGGAAATTAATGGTCTACATTTACTTTACTTTTATTATTTATAACAAGCAGTCCCTGTATAAATTTTAAGACCATAGTATCAAAATTTGCGGAAGTCTCATACAAACTTTCATCCCCTAGTTTAGGGGGTTGAAGGGTGAAAATTCCAAGTTTTAGGATTTTTCTGTTGTTGGTGTACAAATACTAGCCTAGATGCCAAATTTCAGCTTTCTAGCACTTCGGGAAGTGCCTAAAAGTTTTGTTGATCAACAGTACGTGAGTGAGTGAGTCAGTAACGAAATCGGGGTTTTTTAGATATCGATTAAATCTAAAGTATAAAAGCTATGCACTTGAAACTTTGTATGTTTATTAGGTCTACTAATGACATCATATCCCGAGAATTTCGTCGATCTGGTATAATCCGAACCCAAGTTCTGAGAGTTCAAAATAACGACGAAGCGTTACGAGAAAAGGTAGGTAGTGCCCCAGTGCTTCGCGCTCTTCTTGGCGGGGGCACTTCCGTGCCCCCAGATTTAATACGTAATATTTTCAAAGCCGGGGTCGAACCCGGGACCTCTCGCTTAGTAGGCAGAGCACTAACCGCAGCGCCACAGAGGTCATCAAAATATAAGTGTTGACTCCAAAATATGTTAAATGGTCACCAAATTCAGTGTCCCATGTAGTTTCACAGAACCGTAATGGTTGCTATAGGTTCTATCTTTATAGGTTCAACCTAAAGTTAGGTTTGTTAGGTCACAACTTTATAATACAACCTAGAGCCGAAACAGAGCGAAGGAGAGTGAAGTGATCCCATGTGGTTAAGTATAAAATAGGGTGTAGAATTTTAAACTTAATATATTTTTTTGGATGTACCATTTACTCAATTTGGTAAACAGTTAAACATATTTAAAAGTATGACCTGTATATACCTTTAATATACTGATTGATTGATGAATATCTATTCAGACTTCTTCAACATTATTCTAACAGAATTTAATAGTTTTTAAATTAAAGAAAGTCAGTGACTACAACGGTAAATCTAAACTAAATGACTGTGCATCTTTTGGAATTCGTAAAAGTAGAGTTATCTTGTATGATCTTTATGAACAAAAAAACCTATAACTTTGATAGAAAAATTCATGACTATGTTAAAAAAATCGAAAACTTTCAAGTTAGTTTATGGAACTGCAAATTTTTTTACATAATAATAGAAAAATACAAAATTCAAATAAAAGAATGAAAACATTTTGGTAAATAATAAACCGTGAAACTGGCATAGTTATACCAAGGGACCATGATTTCTGCCTAAAGATAGGTGTTGATGTTGTTAAATCCAACGCTGAGGTAGCCCGAGCTTTCGAAACATTCTTCACCAAGCTGCTCTCCTAACTTAGACAACAGTTACTCCAAGAAGTATAGTTTCGAGATAATGGCGCGTAAAGTTTTATTTCTTAAATTAGTGATCAGGGTCTCAGTATTAAACAATTACCATATTTTATGATTTCAACCTGCAATAACAACTGTTCCTTTTAAAACTGTGTTGATTATGTTGTGATAATAATACTTCTTTTATTATAATTTAGCAAATAATCTTTATGCCTAATGCAACATGATAATAAAAAATGTGCGTATCCTAAGCATTAGCACCGTAAGTAACGTAGTTACGGTTCTTGTGTCTAGGAATCTAGCTTTACTAGTCATAACCGTGGCAACTTACTTCTTACATCTTTTCTTTATGACTAGATGATAGAAAGGAAAGAAATGTTTACAACTAAAACAACAATTTCTATAAAATTAATATTTATTATTATTTTTATTAGATGTTTGTACCAACTTGAAGTTGAAGTATCATATTCATTTGGATAAACTCGGCCCCATTGCAATGGCCTTTTAAGTAATTCTTTAATATCTGTGATCAAGCTTTATTTTCGTTTACACTGTTTTCTTTTTGTCCATTTTCTGTATTTCTATCTCTCTCACTAGGAACCAGAAAATCGTTATATTTCTCATCATTTTTAGGTATTTTTTATCAATATGTATATATACATAGTCAGGTCATAAGTTCTGTCACATGTGCAATATGAAATAATTTAGACATGTTTACTATTTATGTAAACATTTATATAGCAAAATGAACTTAATAAAACATAGATTCCTATGGTAATAAAGTTTATTCAAAATAACCCCCGCGATTTTGAATACAGGCCTTTATTCTGCGCGGCCAGTCGTCTATCGCAGCACGAACGAGGTCCATGTCAATATCGGCGGCTGCCTAAATCAAGGATGCCTTGGGTGACTCCAAATCAGGATGAGGCTTTGAGCAGGCCTTTTCCTCAAAGTGTTGCCATATCTTGTAATCTAGCGGACTCAAATCTGGACTGGAGGAGGGCCAGTCTTCGTGCCGGATGAAGTCGATTTCACGCGCCGCCAGCCAGTCTTGTGTGCTTTTCGCTCTATGAGCTGGCGCAGAATCTTGTTGGAATACCCAGTGCCTGTTATTAAACATGGTATGAGAAACAGGTTCCACAAGGTTCTTGAGGACTGTATTTTGATACACAACTGCATTCGTTTTTACGCCTTTCTCACAAAAATGTACCTCAGTTAAGCCCCAATAAGAGACTCCCAACCAAACCATGAGCGAGGATGGAAAATGACCTCGTTGGACACGCGGAATACGGTTGCTCGCTTCTTCACTGCTGTGTGCGTACACCTTATCATTTTGTTTGTTGCAGCTCTCTTCCACGGTGAAAATTTTTTCATCCGAAAAAAGAATTTCCCGATGCTTTTTTCCCGCGTACCGCTTCAACAAAGCGCGGCATCTCTTCAGTCTCAGGTCCATTAAACGAGCGTCCAAACGATGTCCTGTTTTTCTTCGATATGCCCTAAGCCCTAAATCTTCATTTAACACCCTTTTCACCGTGGTCCTGCTTAACCCCATCTGAAGGGCCAACAGTTTCTGCTTACGTATGGGATTTCTTTGAATTCGCGCCTTCACAGCCTTTATCACTGCTGGAGTCCTAACAGAGCGAGGGCGACCACTTCTTGACCTGTCATCTACACTAGAGTCTTCACTGTATCGTTTTATGGCACGATAAACGAATCTTTTGGTTATATTCAAATTTTTCAGTAAGTCGAAAATCTGAATTGGCGCGTAACCGCAACGATGCAAAGCATAACTGCGACACGGTCTTCTTTAAGTGTCCACTCCATATTTAAAAATGAGGAAAATTCTAAAAAGTACACATTTTTATTTTCATGAAAAATTCGAAATTCGAATTCAATAAACTTTTTTGTGACCAGCGTTCTAAATTCAAAAGTTTTTAATGTGTGACAGAACTTATGACCTGACTGTGTAGTATTGTGATGTTCTACTTCGTTTTTGGGCTAAAGAAATTATCATGACCTGTTGGTCTCTGGACGCCATTTTAGATGCAAGAAAAGATCTCAGGTTGATATTAATTTTATATTGGTAACTAATTATTTTAATTGTAAAATTATTTTTATTTATTATTTCTTCAAATTTATTATTATATTTTTATCATTATTTCATAGTTTCTCTTTAATGTCAATAACTAGATAAAAGTCTGTACACCCAGATTTTGTTTGTGCCTAGTCACAAACAAAACCTAAGCTTCAGCAATAAATGAAATTTTGCAAGAGAAAAAGTAGTCAGAAAACTATGAAGATTGATTGAAGCTGAACACAACAACACACACATAGCATAGCGCCTTTCGCCCTACGTTATGGCAAAGGCTCAATTGTGCACACTTTATCCAGTTATTCAATGCCCTATTTTTCACTGATACATAATAATAATATTAAGCTTACAGGTGCCAAGTGAATAACAGCTAAAACTTTTCTCATTCAAAGCTAACAAGAATAAATTGACATTTTGACAAAGTCTGATATAAACAAATTAGGATTTCCTTACATTTTACCGATTTACTTACATTTTGGTGCTGGCGAGCCACTGTTCATCCGTCGTTGGTCACTGGTCGGTGAGACCCCCCACTCCCCGTTTGCACTATCTTACCCCTACGGCATCCATTGATACTACACATAACCTTTGTCATACCACATAACCATTTTCTTTGAACCCACCTCATATTCTGTTGCGGTAATTAATACCAATTCGTCAATAGTTTGAGCGAAGTTAATAATGCGTTGCTTAGTGCGTCTAGTTTTAATTAATACGTAACTTCTATCGGTGATAACCTATTAGTGGTTTTTATGTGTAATACTTTGTAACCATAAAAAAAAATTTGTTAACCTTGGTCTTCCTAAGATAATAAAATTAAAGTAACAACGTACTTGCGGCTGTCATGTTTAGGTATACTGTTTGTACAGATATTCTGTTACTAAACAAGACGATGGTAAGTTATGATACCCTTGTTTTCATTACAAGATAATTACAATAATGATTATCAATACTTGTTAAAAGCATCGTATATAAAGTTTATGTTATAATGTGGATTATGAGTATCAGATGGTTAACTAATTAATATAGTATAGGCATATCCACCGTATCACATTTTACGGTGCTTATATTTAGGATATATGATCAAGCTCATACGGTAAGCACATGAACCGTAGGTGCTCATACGGTATTAATACCTAGGAATGAATCCGAAAAAAATGAAATTACGGTCCTCTTCACTAACGTTTCTTCTTTGTTATTGATTTTATGAAAATACGTCGAAGAGAACATTATAAGATCTCATCACGCTGATTCCGAATGAAGTGCTAACTCAATTTTGAAAAAACCCTAGTTACGGTTGTCTAAGTTTAAAGGGCAGAATCAGGGTGTTCTGAGCGACTACCTCCTAGTGTGGGGGTGCTGAAGTGATGCAGAAGGATACGTCCGCCTGCATAACTTCTGCTTCCTCCTGGTGCACCCTGGTAACAGCGGCTAGTGACTGGTCCCCGGACCTCTTACTAGCCGATGGCTAAAAGTAGCTCCGGTTCTGTCGGTTAAAGTGAGTGTACCCGGCAGACTATCTACACTCACCTGCGTCTTGTGGTCTGCGCAGTTGACCACCGTAGGCCAGGATGAAGGGGTCCTGGGGGGCTGAGCCGAGCGTTGCTGTGGATTTAGCTTCGTAAGGCAACACGCCCTCTTTGGCCTGGATTTCAGGCAAAACGGTAGCCTCGCCCGTAGCCGCGGGTTGGGGTAACGGCCAAGTGTCCCGTCAGAGGGCCACGGCTAGGGGTGTAGGGTCCGCTAAGGCGTCAGTCATAGCGGAGGGATGGGTCATGCTGACGGGGTAAGCTTCGGTGACTACGGCGGTGGGACCATGTCGCTGACACCTTGGTTCCCATCGTCCACAGAAGCGAGCTCCCGATGTCGCGCCAAGTACCAGCCCTATGCTCCTATATCTACTCGGTACTCCTAGCGACTGAAAGCTGTTCCAAGCGAGTAGGCGCTCCCAATTATGCGGGCTCCGTGGAGGGTGGGAAATCGAGTAGACGAATCTCTATACATTTGGCCATGGATCGTGTCAGGTCAAAAAACACATCTGGAACACTTCCAGCGGTGAAAACCGCAAGCGTCTCCAAACAGGTGCGAGAATCTGCCTCGGCAGATCCTCAAGCCTCAACTGGGCGCACTGCCACCATCAGTGACCTACCGGTGCAAACCGGTAGTGATTCCACTGTGGAGGTTAGCTGCAAAAAACCCGAAAGTGAGTCGAGAGGCAGGGCCACGGGGCAACCCGGTGCGCGGAGCCATTCGACAAACATCGCCGAGCATTTCGCCAGCGCCTGGACGACGGTTGGTCGAAAGGGTAAACCACCCAAGCAATCTTTGCAAGGGAAGGGCCCATCGACTAAACGTCCAGATACGGTGCAAACCGGACCAGGGCGTAAGGCGAATCGTCGGTGGAAGAAAAAACAGCGTTTGGCTGCCACATCGGCCGCTGCCGGCGTAGATGGGGTTCCATCTGCCACGGTGACGACCGATGGCGGTCCCGCTGTTAATACAGCTGGAGCTGCGGGTAAGGTGACCGGCTCCCGTGGTGTCAAAGGGGCAACCCTAGACTCAAACGGGGCTAAACCTACCGTAGCGTTCTCTGGTGGTCCAACTTCTAACAAGAAGTTGAAATCTGCCAAGAGATCCGGCAAAAACGAGCGCGCGGCTGCTAAGAGGGCTCGACTAGAGGACAGTATTTCTCCTCGAGTGGAGCCTAAAAAGCAGTGCACGGAAGCGCGCAGAGCTGGGGTCACCTATGCTCAGAAGGTGAAATCTGACCAGTACATCGCCGTAACTGACGTCGCTACTGGTCATATTTCGCAGGATCTATCAACGCTCATCCTCAACGAGATTGATGACAAAATCTTGAGGGAAGCGTTGGCGGATCCGAGCAAGGAAAACCCCAAATTCGGTGGCAAGCCTCGTTACGAGGACGGCCACCTTAAACTGTTCGTGGAGGACGAGTACTCCCTGAACTGGCTGCGGGAGTGTGTCTCCGGTGTGTCTACACCATCCAGCGTACAGTTGGTGGTGAAACGCCAATCGGAGATGGTCCGCAGGGTTCGATGTGGGGTGCTCATACCCAACGAACGAGGCAAGTGGAAGTCTGCGCCCGACGTCGGCGTAGTCCTCCACTATATGAACAAGTGGGCACAGGTTGACCGATGGCTCCTCCAGAAAGTGGATGAGCAGCAGGACAACCTGTTTCTCATCACAGACGTCCCTGAAGATGTGGTGCCGACCCTGCTGGGAAGGGGCAGACAGCTCCTTTTTGGTAGTGGTTCGGTCTACCTAAAATTTCAGGGACCCGGTGGGAAATTTGTGAAGGAACCACCGGTGGTAGCGCAGACCAGCTCTAAGCTGGTCATCACTGGGGTTTCTTCAAGAACAGACAAGCCCCAGAGTTCCACTCCAGAGCGGCAGCAAACAGGCCCCGATGCAGTCGGGGAAAGTTCTGCTGCTCAACCGCAGGACGAGCACGCGCACTGGGAGGCCATGCTGCTTGGTGAAGGCGATGAGCCAGAACCAGCAGTGGTGCCCTCTGAGGGCGAGGAGCTGTCCATGCGGCTGGAGGAGGAACTCGTCTTGGAGGTGCAGGAGGGGTTGACCAAAAATGGCGTCCCTCTCCCGCGATTGTAAAATCCTCCAAGCCAACCTCCAACACAGCCAAACTGCAACGGCCCAGTTAAGACGCTGGTTGGGGGCAAACAGCACTGCCGTGGCTCTGATCCAGGAGCCGTGGATCAACCGCGGTAGCATTCGAGGGCTCGCCAATTTGAGAGGTAAGCTTTTCGGTACAACTGATCACGATAACCCTAGAACGTGCATCATAACTACTAACAACATCCCAGCACAGCCATTAACAGAGTTCTGTTCCAGGGACCTGTGTGCCATAAGGCTGCAACTGCCCGACACAGCTAGGTGCCGCGAGCTCGTGGTGGCCTCCGCCTACATGCCTGCGGAGGACAACCCGCCTCCACACGACCTGTGCCGGCTGGTGGACCACTGCGAGAAGTCGGGCCTTCAACTCATCGTTGGGGCCGACTCGAACGCGCATCACCCACTGTGGGGCATGCCAGATATGAACAGCAGAGGTAAGACACTTGTTGAATACCTATTTACTACAAACCTCAATGTGCTTAACATAGGTTCTGAACCAACTTTTGTTACCAAGCGAAGCAGAACTATCGTTGATATTACCCTGGCAACGGCGAACATATCCGACGACGTTGGGGGCTGGCATGTGTCCAACGAGGCGTCATGCTCTGATCATCGATGGATACGCTTCGAGATCAACGCAGCGTTCTCCCCAACTGTCCCTAAGAGAAACCCACGCAAGACTGACAGAACCAGGTACAGAGCTATCCTAGGTGAAAGACTTGCATGGGCTGAGACTCTACCAGATCCGGAGGGACCCGAACAAATCGAACAACAGGTAACAGATTTTACAAATACTTCAATAGACTGCTACCATTCAACTTGCCCGCTTAGCACACCAGCGCCTACCAACATCAAGGGGCAGCCTTGGTGGGGTCCTGATCTAGATAGGATGCGTGCTAAGATCAGAAGACTGCTAAACAGGGCGATGAACACCAGTGCTGATGAGGATTGGGACAACTATAAAGATGCCAAATCCAAGTACAAGAAACGACTACGGTTCAAAAGCAGCAACTCATGGAGGAAATTCTGCAGCGACATTGAAACCGTTGATCAAGCAAATCGGGTAAGGCAAATACTAGCTCAACAAGGCAACTCCAGGCTAGGGTCGCTTAAAAAACCCGATGGAACATATACCTCTTCCACCACAGAAACACACAGTCTCTTGTTGGAAACTCACTTTCCCGGAAGTAGAACTATTCAAGAGATTGTGTGGCCGGAAGAGGTTCACCATGAAGCTGTCGACCACTTAGACATAACTAATAATATTATCACTGCTGACAAGGTAAGATGGGCCATTAATAGCTTTAAACCTTTTAAATCAGCAGGACCAGATGGAATCTTCCCAGCACTTCTACAGTGGGGTGGGGAACCCGTCATCAATATAATGGTCCGAATCATGAAAGCATGTCTTAGATTCGGATACGTTCCCAAAAGGTGGAGAGTAGTAAACGTAATTTTCATACCGAAGCCAGGAAGGAGCGACTACACTAACGCTAAATCTTTCAGGCCGATTAGTCTCACCTCGTTCTTGCTTAAAACTCTCGAACGTTTGTGCGAGAGACACCTGAGAGATGGAGCGTTAAAACATATACCCTTACACAAGAATCAGCATGCATATAGTTTGGGTAAGTCTACTGAATCGGCTCTCCATGCAGTTGTATCCACAATTGAAGAGGCGATTCAAAACAAATGCATCTGTCTTGGAACTTTTATTGATATAGAAGGTGCCTTTGACAAGACGCAGTATAGCAGTATAAGTGCATCTCTAACAAGGCATGGGGTGTCAACAGCTGTAAACAACTGGGTCACAAACATGCTTAACAAACGTATCGTGCGTCTAGCTGGAGAGTCCCTATCGGCGGAGGTAGTACGGGGATGCCCGCAGGGAGGAGTGCTCTCCCCGCTTCTGTGGAATCTGGTCATTAACGACCTGATTACCAAGCTTAACGCTAATGGATACTACACCGTAGGATACGCCGACGATTTGGTAATCCTCATCACAGGTAAATTTGCGAGCACAGTGTGCAACCTTAAACAAACAGCTCTTCGCATCGTGGAGCGCTGGTGTTTAGAATATGACCTGGCGGTTAACCCAACAAAAACGGTAATGGTCATGTTCACTAACAATAGGGCTCTTGGTAGGTATACCCTACCTAAGCTCTTTGGAACGGAACTCCAGCTAGCAACTGAGGTGAAGTACCTGGGCATAACCTTGGACAGCAAGCTCAACTGGAGTAGCCACATCGACAACAAACTAAAGAAGGCGAGTATTGCTTTCTGGCAGTGTCGGAGAATGGTGGGGAAAAAGTGGGGACTTTCTCCCAACATCATTCTTTGGCTGTACGTAACGGTGATCCGTCCTCTTGTCTGCTACGGAGCTGTGGTGTGGTGGACCAGGACCAAACTAACCACAATGGTAAGCAAACTCCAAAGCTTCCAAAGGCTGGCCTGCATGGCTATCACAGGTAGTATGAGAACTACTCCAACAGCAGCAATGGAGGCCATGCTGTGTCTTCCGCCACTCCAGCTATATATTAAGCAGGAGGCCGCGTCATCTGCGGTGAGACTCAACACCTTAGGACTTTGGAGGAAAAACAGGACCTCACACACCGCCATCCTAGGGGAAGTTTACAAAAAATTTCCCATCTCTATGGCTTGCAGTGACAGAATCCCTAAACAATTTGTTTTTGACAAAAAATACAACATACAGTTACATGAAGACCATCGGGTTGAGGGGCTCGACGTTAAAGAGCTCAGAATTTTTACCGATGGTTCAAAAACTGAAGCAGGCACTGGTTCAGGCACCTTCTCGGAGGACCTAAACATCAAGATGGCCATTCCAATGGGTGCCCATAATACTGTCTTTCAAGCTGAATGCATGGGCATCATCTCGGCCGCTAATGCCATAGCATCGAGAAAGGTAAGAGATTCCTCCATTCGAATCCTCTCGGATAGCATGGCCGTCCTACAAGCCCTAAATAGCAACACTATTAACTCAGGGCTAATCTACGAGTGTCACAAACGACTAATGGAGGTATGTCAACACAACCGCGTAATCCTTCAATGGATAAAAGGACACAGCGGATCAAGAGGTAACGATGCAGCGGATGAGCTGGCGCGTAAAGGATCTAGCTTGACAGCGTATGGTCCCGAACCTATCATCCCTCTTCCCTTCAAGATGGTACGCTCATTTCTGAGAGAGTCGACCAGGAATGATCATGCCACTCTTTGGACAAACCATAAGGAGTGCAGGCAGGCTAAGCTGGCCTTGCCGTCCCCTAGCGCTAGGCTGGCTAAGACCTTGCTTCGACTTAGCAGGCCGCGCATGCGACTGGTAACTGCAGCACTTACTGGCCATGGTTTCTTTAACAAACATCTATATGTCCTAGGTGTTACCGACAGCCCCCTTTGCAGAGCCTGCTTGGAGGCAGAAGAAACGGCTGCTCACGTCCTCATGGAGTGCACAGGAGTAGCGGACTACAGGGCTAAACACCTCGGTCAATCGAGGGACCTTCCAGGGATAGTCGGTAACGTAAAGGGCCTACTGGCGTTCCTGGAGGAGTTGGGTTGGCTCGAATGATTCGCATTCCCACCCACACGCAAAATAGGCGCTTTCGTCGTCGAGTTGCGGAAACCAGCCCGTCTTACAATTGACAATTGACAAGGGCAGAATCGGGGGGCACGGCAGTACCCCCGCCAAGTCGAGCGCGAAGCAAACACTGCCGTACCATCCTTTACTGGAACCATTTCGCCGCATTTTCAGGCCCCTATTTGAGAACGTCTGGATAAGACTAGTACGCAGAAATTTTCGTAATCCAGTAAGCTATAATCACATATTTAAAATCCAAGTTCCGAAGTTAAGCGAAAGCAAAGTTTCGCATTTATGACACTCACTCACTCACTCACTCATGATCAACAGAATAGAACTAGTACTTCCCATAAACTCAGAGAGCTGAAATTTGGTACAGTGTTAGGGTTTAAGGGCTACATAAAGGGAAAACTATAAGAACTAGGATAATCGAAGATCTGGAGTACCTGGTGACCCTGATTAGAAAACACAAGAGCTTGGTTTTCTCTTGGTTTAGATTCGGTGAATACCGTTTTCATATCTCCCGGATATCTCCCGAAAATCTAATAAAATAAATCAATATGCCCACGTTTCTACAAAAAGAAGTGAAATCCCACCAAAAAAATTCTGTGAAAAACTAGCCAAGTCTCGATGGAGCTGCTTGTTTATCTCTAAAAAGTAATGAAATCTAGAAAAAGTTGTGCCAAGTCTAACGTTCCTTAGTGCCATTTCTTTATTATTATAGTTAATGCTGTGTGACTTGGCCGTTAAACATTCTTAATACGTTAGAGGGTTCACGTCAATTTTAAACTGCGTCGTATTTAATGACAATAAATTACAAGCTGCAAGTTTCCTGATAGGTACACGTTATGAAATATCAGAAAATGACTGCAGGCGCCTTCCGTGGTCGTTTTATGCTGCTCGTTAAGGGTATACAAAGGAATTCTATTTGAAGCAAATTAGTATGTAAAATAAAAATAACTGCCATGACTTATTTTTATTGACATTGAGAGTAACAAATATAACATAGGAAGTTACAACAAATATAACATTACGTGTTAACACAATTGACGTGTACCCACTAAAATATAAAGAATGTTCAACGGCCAAGTCACACAACATTAACTATAATAATGAAGAAATCGCAGTAAGGAACCTTAGACTTGGCAGGACTTTGTCGAGATTTCATTACTTTTTAGAGATAAAAAAGCAGCTCCATCGAGACTTGGCTTTTTTTAGGGTTCCAAACGGGACCCTATTACTAAGACTCCGCTGTCCGTCCGTCCGTCTGTCACCAGGCTGTATCTCACGAACCGTGATAGTTAGACAGTTGAAATTTTCACAGATGATGTATTTATGTTGCCGCTATAACAACAAATACTAAAAAACAGGATAAAAGAAATATTTAAGGTTCAATACCACTTACAAACTTATGGATGCACCTGGTTACGTACATGGAGTGTGAATGTAACCGCACAAATAACTTTGTAAACAATATTGCTGTGTAAAATCCAAACTATTCACTCCACACCATCGCTGCCATTGAACGGTGGTACGGAACCCTTCGTGCGCGATTTAGACTCGCACTTGACCGGTTTTTACAGAACGTTTTTGGTGGGATATACTCTTACAACAGCGATTCTAATTTCATCTCATATGAAGCAGAGACTTTGTTAAAAGACATCACTAGCGTATATTGTAATTAAAATGGCATCATATATATCTCTAGGATATTGTCAAAACGTTTAGATTACTTAACTTAAAAAATACTGAAGAACTGTGGGATATATCAGTCAAAATCATTGGTTCAGTAATTCTAGTTATAGCCCTAGCTACCTAGCTTATATATTTAATAAATGTGTTGATGATGGAGCTTTCCCAGACCTTATGAAATACAGTAAATTGATACCTCTGTTCAAGTCGGAAGTTAAGGGTAATCCTTCAAATTTCAGACCAAAATCTGTTCTTCCAGCACTAAGTAAAATATTTTAAAAGATTATACTCAATCAAATGCTCTTACACTTCAACCGTACAAAACAACTCCACGCCGAACAATACGGTTTCACTAGGGCTACATCGACTACGAATGCAGGTGTTATGGACGCCGTGCCCGCTTGGAATAGAAGACACCGTCCTGCTCCACCCCGCTAGCGCTGTCTCGCTCGCACTATGCGCGATAAAAGACTACGAGCCACGACACCGTCCTGCTCTACCCCGCTAGCGCTGTTTCGCTCGCACTATGCGCGCTTCGCCGCGGCTCGTTTGGGTCTGTTAGAACCATATATAGGTGGGAACATTAAGCGTAAGCAAAGATGAGTTCTGCGAACAGCGCCGTCTCCGGAAGCTATGGCAACAAACCCGGTGCCCAACTCTGAAGTCCCGCCTCAACGCCATGACGGCCACCACCAAAAGATGCCTTGCCGACCACGCCGAAAAATCTTGGGAACGCCACATCGAGTCCGTAGGCGATCACGTCCCCTCCGTGCATCGCTTATGCCGGCAGCTGTCGGCCACCCCGGCTCCTGTTCGACCGCTGATGGGCAGCGACGGCTTCCCGAGATTCCGAGCAAAAGACCGAGCTGAAATTTTCGCCGAATGCCTGGAGAGGCAGTTCAAGCCGAACCCCACCGACGACGCCGAACACGTAGCAGCAGTGGAGGAACACCTGCAGCACTACTTCGCGACGCCGATAGCTCCTGAAGAGGACCCCATCTTCTTCTCGCCCGGCCAAGTCCTGCGAGCGATCAGGCGCACCAAGCCCAGGAAAGCCCCGGGCGCAGACCGAATCACCAACATGGCTCTGCGCAACTTGCCGCCACCGACTGTTGCGGCCATGACGCGCCTGTTTAACGGCATCATGCGCACGGGGCACTTCCCTACTACATGCAAGGTAGCCCTGGTCATAATGCTCCCCAAGCCGGGCAAGAATATCAAGAAGCCCGAGAGCTATCGGCCCATCACCCTCCTGAGCACCATGTCAAAGGTGTTCGAGAAGCTGCACGTCGGGAAGACGCAGGCGATGATCACTGGCCAGAGCAACCTGCCACCACCACTCCAACTCCAAGGGAAGGACATTGGGTGGCTGCACCAAGTGAAATATCTGGGGGTCACCATAGACCGCTGGCTCACGATGAAGACCCACGTCGACAACGTCGTAAACCAGGTCCGGGCTGCACGGGCAAAACTTCGTCCGCTCCTGGACTCCGGCCTCCCCCTGCGGTCGAAGCTCGGGATCTATAAAACGAACATCAGGTCCCGCCTCACGTATGCCTCGCCGGCATGGTACGCTCTCTGCTCGGAGTCCAACAAGAAGAGACTCCGGGCCCAAGAAAACCTCTCCTTGCGTACCATCGTCGGCGCGCCTCGCTACGTGAGAAACGCAACGATCGCAAAGGACCTAGGATTGGAGACACTGGACAAGTTCGTCCAGAGGCTGGAAACGAACATGTTCGCAAGAGCGGATGGCTCTCAACACCCGCTCGAGCGAGACCTGGCGCCATACCACGCGCGCCCGCCTGACCGTCGCCGCCTACCCCGAGACCTGGTTGCCGAGCCGGCAGCACCCCTGGATTGAGGCCACACAACCCGACGAACACCTCAGCCACCCAATGACCTGGCCGTAGTCACGGCCAGCGGAAGACTCCGCGGAAGGGGGCCATTGCCCCAGGACCGCAACCCCGCACCCTGGAAAGGGTGTGAGAAGATCACCAAGAAGTAAGCAAAGATGAGTCTGAACCGAGAATTGGAGCAGTAAACACCTCAAGATCAAACGGAGTTTTCATTCATATAGTCCACAACACAGGTGTTAATCTTATATCAACATGGGAGGCCGCCCAGGATGCTATTGCCGTTTTTTGCGATCTGTTAAAGGCATTTGATTGTGTTGATCATGATATGCTTCTTATGAAATTAAATCATTGCGGAGTTAGAAATAAAGCATTAGACCTACTATGATCATACTTAAGCAATATAATATAAAAGGCAGAAGTCAACGGCGTCAAATCTGATGGATCGGGTGTAAAAATTAGTGAACGACATGGTTCCATATTAGGCCCTTTCTAATTCCTGGTATTTATTAACGATCTGCCTTTCATAGTGGAGAAATTGACTGACATAGTGTTTTTGCTGACGATACTTCACTGGTCTTCAAATTCTAAAGACAACAATAAGATTTTGATGATGTTAATGGTGTATTGTCTTTAACCTTGAATTGGTTCACAGTACAATGTATTGTTAAACGCTGGCAAAATCAAGTGTATCAAATTCTCTCTTCCAAATGTCAGGCAAGTGGAAACCAGTTTAGTGTTATACAGCAATACGTTAAAATTAGTTAATGATACGAAGTTTCTTGGAATAACCATTGATGGCAAATTGCAGCGGGACCCTACATAGATAAATTTGCTGGTAAATTAGGTTATGCGGCTTACGCTGTTAGAAACATCAGACAAAACACGGATGTCTAACCTTAACAAAAAACAGGAAAATAACAAAAAAGGACCGACTGTGAATCCAACACCGTCAAGAAGTCCTGCTCATAAAATGTCTAAACATAATGAACCTGTACGCTGTGATGTTTGTTGCCCAATCACAAGAAGGATAATTGATTGCAGTCAATGTCATAAGCCATTACCATCTTAACTGTATACCATCGTCTCACAGGATGCATATTCCCAAAGACGATGTTGATGCATTTTTGTGTCACCTTTGCAACAGAGAAATTAATTCCGACTTTTCAGATAATAATGAATATGAAAATAAAGATGAAGATGAGTTATTTTCACATATTCTTCAAGGTTAAAAAACATGGAGATTTAAGGTTCTAATTGTCACATGCGTAAAGCAGGTACCTAGCTCTAAATGTTTTTTGTCACACCTATCTCTTGCAGAGTATATTTATAAAATGTTAATTATAGTTAGAAAAGGCTAAAAGTTCCTAATAATATTTTCATGCTTCCTAGATCTTTTGAGTGTTTGAAATTTCTTATAATCTCATCTAAAACAAGATATCTGACTGCCAATTACTAATTTTAGATGCCAGTTAATACTAAAATTTGTTATTTTACTAACAAATTATAAAAACATATTCAAATCATTGTTTTGCTTGATTTAATATCCTTGATTACGACAGAAGAAGTTTTACTTTATTCGTATTTTTTTTATCGTCCACACATTAGGTTACGCTTTTATGCAAACTAGCCAGGAGCACTTAAGTGGCCAGTTACTGCATGGTTTACCCTACGCAACCTTACAAAAACCTAGTTTACCTAAGAACTAATCACTTTAGACCTGCGAAGGTCAGCAATTCTTACAATCTGTCGATAGGTGATCAACTAACGTGTTTGTTTATCAACTAACAGTTTTTACTATCTTACGGTGACATATATATATGTGCGATATACAGAATAATTACGAGTATTTCTATGCTTGTATGCCAATGAAGTCTTTAGTCTGGTCATAGGTCATGTGAATGCCATTGTTGTATTTTGTGTTCAGCTTCAGACGGTGAGGCGTGTTTTATTTCACAGACTTGTATGATCTAATTGTAGATATAGGGATGCAAAAACGAGCTGAATCTCTGTGCGGAAGATGTGCTTTAATGACGATTGCTTCGAATATAAAATATTGACAGTAATAAATACATTTGTTTGATAGATTGATTGATTGCTTGCTTGAGAGTGGCGAAGCGCATTTTTTATTCTGAACTGGAGGCGGGCAAGCGAAAACATGGCGGGCAGTTTCTCCGATACAAAGATGTTCAGAAGCGACACATAGAGCCCTCTCAATAGGAACGTTCGCCTCAATGGCAGCACAACGGCTAGAATGGCGCAGGATTGTGAAGAGGCATGTACGCTAGTTCGAGGATCAGCGTAAAGCTGACCTTGATATGAAACGCGACCTGTTAAAAGCCCGTCCACCTGCTGCCATTACCTACAACTACGCGGGTGGCGTACTGACGAGCCCCCAATGCGCAAGGAGTTTCGCTGCGAAGATCGGCTACATAAGCCATGTTCGGGCGCACGCGGGCGAAACCGACTAGGAGTAGAAGTGGTCGCCATGACCGACATCGGTCGGAATCAATTATCATCATTCCCAACATGGGAAGTTCTTATATGTTCAACATTATACAAAGTATAAAGGTGGCTTCACTTTGCTCCATATAGTCTAACCCACTTTTTATCCAATAAGCGTTAAGTAAACCATTTCTTGATATTGTCGCGCAATTCAGCTAGTTTTCGCCCCGCACTGCGGCGAAATCAGTCCATGGTGGCCCAGTTGGTCCACGCCTTCCCCACAATGGCAGCTATGTGGCTCGTTTGTCTTGGCCACTAGCCTGAGGCTAGATGAGCTAGAGTGCCTAACCTCGCCGAAGGAAGGGGAGCGCATTCAATCAGTACAACGACTGCGGCTCGCTGGTGGCCAAGAGACGAGCACGCTCTGCGTGGTTTATGCACAATTCCACAAGATTATTCTGCAACTCAATGCAGAACGGCTCATCCCATAGTCTACGAAGACGGGTCTAAGGGCGGGACTTTGCACCTATATAATAATAATAATACCTTGGACACTATTTACACACATTAATATAGCTCCAAACTAGGATTCCCTGTATCTTGGGTAGGTACTAGACAACGATACACATACTTATATAGATAAATATTATGCTTAGATAGATAAACAACCATGACTAGGGTACAAATATCCGTGCGCATCAAACAAATATTTTCCCCCACCGGGACTTGAACCCGAGACCCTTGGCTTTGTAGGCAGGGTCACTGCCGACTCGGCCATTCGGGTTGTCAAAGTATAGTCAAAGTTACAATATCTTTGTTATGTCTAAGTTATCCTGAGATTAATGTCTTTAACGCTAAGTTGTTTTATGTTGTTGCGTGGTATGCTGTGCAACCCAGGGGGCTGCGAACCGTTGGGCTGTACGTGCCGAACGGCTACATTGGACGGCGGCGCCGAGAGCCGCTGTGGCGCGCGTGCGCACGTGCCTGCTGGAGAACGCGCCCTTCACGCGCGCCCTACGCACTCTTAATCGGGTAGCAGAGACCACAGACTTGTTTGCCTGTTCTTTGAATGAATTTACTAAAGCCACTTTCTTTGTTTACATTGCTTTAATTTACTATTGCGTGTGTGTCTTGTTATATTGTTGTAAATACAACAATATAACACGACACACACACATGTCTGCCTAATACGAGAGCAAGATATAAAATTAAAATTAATTTTATATCTTGCTCTCGTATTAGGCATACCTGTAATGATTGCATTGTAAATAAAAAAATATATAAAAAAACGTGTCAACTTTGACATCGGATATGTCACCGTAAGATAGCCAAAACCGTTAGTTGATCAAATCACGGTTTTTTTCTCGTAAGTTGGTCAACTATCGACAGAAAGTAAACTTTAGCTTACTGCTTACTATATGAAGCGTTGATTGATTAACTAACGGTTAAAACTGTTAAATAGTAAACTGCTTTAAATTCGAATTGAATACGAAATACCAGGGCAAACACTGCGGTAGCTTAGGTGAAGACTAGAGAGGGCGAGCGCAGCGAGGCGACATGTAAGAACAAAATAAACGTAAATTCTAAACCCTGTCAGTCTGGTTAACTATCTGTCGATAGGTGATCAACTACCGCTTTAGTTTATCAACTAACGGTTTTGACTATCTTCCGGTGACAGATACATATTTACAATGGAATATTTCCGAGCAAGTGCTAACTCATGTTTAATCTATCAGGCCTTAGTAAAAGACCGCAACCAAAAAAGCATAAGTTACTTACTATTAAGCCGCTAGCTTACTGGGCTTACCAAATCGACGGAAAAGCTTCCTACGAGAGAAATTTAGCGAAAGAAATTTGCGATACACGCTCCATTGCCCTGGACTGGGAGAAGTTTGTCCTAACAACCTTATGACCACGAAATACTTGGACGGAACACTTAAGCTTTGGTGATACGGGCCATTTTACATTGAAACATTTTAGAGAGCAGGTCGCCGAACTATTGGTTTTATTTTTGTTTTGGCTGTCGATTTGTGAGTTTTTTACGGAAGGCTTATTTTTGTTGTTTTTTTGTGAAGGTGCAGTAAACACAGTTAATAGTAGGTTGTGAGTTTTACACTGGAAGCGGATATAAAATATTCAGTTGAGTTATTAGTAAAATCAACACGAAACTCGTTGAAAAAAATTCTACTTTTATGCAAACATTAATTCTGATGAATGAATATTTGCTGAGCAACTTTATATTTCCTGCTGCATACTAATCCGTTGGCTTCTCGGCCCTAAATTGGAGATGTAGAGTTAATGGAATGTATGGAATATAATTTTAATGTTCGACAATGTTTAAGTTATTAATGAATAAATTGCTTAATAAAGATGAGATATTTATTTTTGTGATAAGTCAAAAGTAAAGAATATTATTATGCAAATTTAGAATACATTAGATAAAATATTGCTTATGCCCAACATGGTCGATAATGATCTAACACTTTATATTTAGACCTTATTGTTATTATGGAATGCAACAAATGAATATGAATATGAATATGTACCCAAAATCAATCTGTCAAGTGCGAGTCGGACCCCCACACGAAGGGTTCCGTACGATCGTACAAGAAAAACAAGAAAAATAATTCGATAAACACGTCACTTGTATGAGAACCCCTTCCTAATTTTTAAAAACCGAAGGGTGAAATTTTTTGCAGTAAAGCGGTAACACAATTAAACAGATACGGTCCCCGGCGGATGGACAGACGGTCGGACACAGCGGAGGCTTATGTAGAGGCGATGTAGAAATAAAGCGTTGGATCTACTAAGATCATACAAAAGCAATAGAAATCAAAAGGCAGAAGTCCACGGCGTTAAATCTGATGGATCGTATGTAGAAATTGGCGTTCCACAAGGTTCCATATCAGGCCCAATCTTTTTCCTGGTATATATTAACGACCTGCCTTTCACGGTGGAGACATTGACTGATATAGTGTTGTTTGCTGATGATATTTCAATGGTCTTCAAATTTGAAAGACAAAAATAATTAATCATAATAATTAAATTTTTCATATTTGTATTAGGCACGTTTAACCAATTTTTAAAAGAGATCTAAAAATCAATGTGGGAGTTTCTACGCCCTTTCTTCTCCCATAGTGGTCCAATGTAGAGAAGAGGCAAAAAATGACGTTTGCTAAGGATATGTAAATATCTACAGTAATAAAGTACTTTGACTTTGACTTTTGACTTAGTAGAGGGTCCCGTTTGGCAAACTCCGAGTATGGAACCCTAAAACTGGATATTATCTTTAATAAATATCCTAATGATGTGTCTTTTCTGAAGTTGTAAACCCCCTGCTCCACCCTAAGGGTGTTGTACTACGAAAAACAGTCGGTCAAGTGCGGGTCGGACTCGCACACGAAGGGTTCCTTACAATTGTTCAAGAAAATCAAAGGAGTAAAAAAACAATTGTTTTCCGATCTTCGATTTTTATACCAGA
Source organism: Argyresthia goedartella (assembly GCA_949825045.1). NCBI lineage: Eukaryota > Metazoa > Arthropoda > Insecta > Lepidoptera > Argyresthiidae > Argyresthia > Argyresthia goedartella. The sequence goes on from OX463833.1 coordinate 8,569,335, forward strand.
CCCTACAGATCGCGCATCCAACGTCAAACCTATCAATGACTCCTTAGGAAAGTGCCGCGAAATTGCGATGATATTAGACTAATGCAGACATCGGGGTAAATTTAAATACATCTCTTGTATGGGGAACCTGAATTTTATTGAAATGGCATAAGGTTCAAAATTTCGGAGCTTCATAAACAGGTCCAGGGCTCGAAAGGTACATTTATAAAATCTCGTGTTTTTAAATATTTGTTGCTGGAGCGACACCAGAATAAACATTCTGTTAAAATTTACTCCCAATCTTTTTTCTCAATCTGCAAATATATCTGCAACAAATTACTGTAAATATGAATATGTACCTACCCAAAATTAATCTGTCCATACATCTGTTCCGTACTATCTTAAAAGAAAAGTAATTCAATAAACACGTATCTTGTATTAATTCATTAATAATTATTAATTATTCACCCTTCTTAATTTTTTAAAACTCGAGTGGTCCATTATTTTCGCTAAAGAGACAACACAATTAAACATTCTGTGAAATTAGATTACTTCCTATTACTGACGGACAGACAGACAATGTGACGACAGCGAAAACTTAGTAATAGGGCCCCGTTGGCGTACTGAACCCTAAGAAATCATTCTCAGTGCATTATTTAACCTTAGAATATAAATTATTTTATCTACACACGTATCATAAACCCTCTTTACTGCGTACAAAAACCGCACGTTACGATCAGCATTATGTTAAACTACTTGTTAAAAACTCATTTCTTATCTGAAAAATTACACATTATGACTATAATGTGTAATTTTTCTGCAAATTATGACATTCAAATTTCGAACACCGACGCCCGCCTGCATGCCGCCCCTAGTTTGTCTGTGAAGTTGGTACTGACATTCAAATTTCGAACGCCCGAAGTTGGTGCTACAGAACAAGCTAAACAACTGCAGAGCCACAATGCCGGTCAAACATGCGGTTCCTGAACACATCAAAGAGAGCTTATAGGGCGGAGTGAAAAGTCTGGTAAAAATTAAATAATGAATATCATTTATTTAAAATATATTATTTATTTTTAACGTAGTTCCCTTCTCACTCAATACACTTCATCCAGCGTTTCTCCAGCTTTTCGATTCCTTCCATAAAATACGATTTAGGTAACCATTCAAAATAGGCATTGGTTTCGTGTATGATCTCTTCGTTGGAGCTAAATCTTTTTCCACCGAGCCATTTTTTTAAATATGTAAACAGAAAATAGTCGCAAGGGGCTAAATCTGGCGAATATGGAGGGTGAGAAAGCAACTCGTATCGCAACTCATGGAATTTGTCCATGGCAATAGCGCAGGTGTGCACTCGTGCGTTGTCTTGGTGGAAGAGGATTTTCTTCTCAGCCAAGTGCGGTCGATTTATTAGATAAATTTTGTCAAATTGATCCAATAAATTGGCATAATATTCGCCATTTATCGTTTTACCATTTTCTAGGTAGTCAATATGTATTATCCCACGTGCATCCCATAAAACTGTAGCCATCACTTTATTGGCCGATAAAACTGCTTTGGCCTTCTTCGGAGCTGGTTCGCCCGTAGCAATCCACTGTTTTGATTGCTGCTTGGTTTCTGGTGTATAGTGGTGGATCCATGTTTCGTCGCCTGTTATGAAACGACAAAAAAAATCAGCTTTATCCTGTTGAAACAATGCTAAACCTGCCTCCGAAGTAGTCACACGCATGCGTTGATCAACAGTCAGTAAACGCGGCACCCATCGCGCGGAGAGCTTCTTCATATGCAAATGTTGGTGTAAGATATTTCGCACCCGTTCGTCTGAGATGCCTACTGTCTCAACTATCTCGCTCACTTTCATTCTTCGGTCGTTCAACACTATGTCATGTATTTTAGCGATCATCTCTAGAGTAGTGACCTCAACAGGGCGTCCTGGACGTTCAGCATCACTTGTACTAGTACGGCCACAGCGAAAATCAGTAAACCACTTATGAATCATTTTAATCGACGGAGCGGAGTCCCCATAATATTTATCAAGTCTTTGTTTTGTTTCCGTAATCGTTTTTTTGCGCAAAAAATAATGTTTAATCAACACACGAAATTCACTTTTCTCCATCTTTGCGAAAATGCGTTCAGTTGGTTTTCTCTAGTCTGTAAAAAAAAACTAACCGGTAGTACTGGCTGAAAATCTAAATTTAGTCCTCCAAAGGAGTTGTGGACAAGGAGGTTTCATACAATTCGCGACAATTTTATTCTAAAATTGGTGTTTACCATACTTATCACTCCGCCCTGGTATGTGTGTAGATAAACTAGTGTATGTAACTGTACATAATGAGGCATTAAAACTCTCGAGTGATATTATTATGAAACTCGCCTTCGGCTCGTTTCATAAACCCACTCTCGAGTATTAATGCCCTCCATTATATAGCAGTCACATAAACTACGATAATGCTTACTACTACTGATCGCTTTGGATGCTTCAAGTACTTTTCAACACTAATGAAAACAACATAACATAAAATAGCGTCACGCCTTTTCTCATACGGGGTGGCAGAGGCACAATTGTGCCCACTTTGAGCCAGTTACTCAATACTCCATTTTGCGTGACAGGGGGCTAGCCCATCGCCACAGCTATGGAGTAATGAAGGTTTCCTCGCGATGTTTTCCATCACCGTTAGAACGTCCATATAATGTACTTAAGATAAATGAATTATCTCATCGGTACATGGTCAGTAATCGAACCTGCATCTCCTGTGTGAGAAGCAAGCATGAAACCCATTAGACCACGGAGCTCGAAAGCCAATGAAAATATAGTCAAAAATAACATATTAATGGGAAAATTATTTACACATGTGCCTTTCTTACATAAATTATAAATAAATGAATTTAGTCTCAATTTGCTTTAGAGTAATATTTTTTTGAAAATATTGACATTTACTAACGATATGACAAAATCTGGATTTTTTATGCAATTAGCACAAAAAACTTAATATAAATATAACGTAATAAGTGCTCAATAAGTGATTATCGAGATAATAATGAAAAACTTGACCTAATCAGATATATCATGCATGGCACATAACTTTAAAGTCAGTCTTTAGTTGCGGCCGAAAAAGATACATTTGATAGATCTATGTTTTAGACGATGGAACATTTTGTAACAAGTATAAAGGTACATACGTCTTTTTTCGCTGGACAATATATGCACATGCTTCTTTTACAATCTTTGAGGGTCTTACATTCCACTGACATTCCACTTACAGTCACTTTCTATTGATATATTTTGTATATGTCTATCGCCCGTTTATCTTATAATAAATCAGTCATTTATTCATGCCAATATGTAATAATTATCACAGACTACTACCAAAAATTATCACCTCCCAGGCCATCCAAAGCTTGATATCTCAGTAACAGCTGAATCCACAAGGATAAGGGCCCTAACTATCCATCGTATCACGGGGGGCCCTAAGTTGGCGCACGAGAGCATGTGTCTGCACAGCAACTTAAATTAATTAAAAAAGTGTCGTTGAAACTGTTTGAGCACGGCCTCCCAGTCGATGGTCTTGAGTTTAGAACCCACCTACAAATATTCGTGGTTCTAGGTACATTGGTTAAGCCTTTGTGTTGTTTATCTGTAGGTTAGCATTAGCGTTTACGGAGTAGAATGGCGTCCCAGTTTCATGCCACTTAGTTTGATCCATATCGCTACGGATTTTATGAAGCATATGAAGTTAGTATTGGCCCTTAACATGTTGTTTTTGTCCATTGGTTAGAACCTCGGAACTTTGGCATCTTTACAAACACTTCTAGGGGGCCACAAACTTCGACGAATCCCCACTAATGGGCAAACTTCCTTCTATACTCGTAACAGTGGCGGTTTAGTGTGAGAGCGTGTGGTGACTTCTTGAGTGTATTTGTTACTAAATAAAGATACGTTGTTTGGTTTTAGTGGGAGATACAATCCAAGTAACGTGTTGTATTTTAATTATACAATTCGGTTATTACTAAAATTACGTAATATCAATGATTTGTCGTCATTCTAAGTTTTAAGATATTTTTATAGTTTATACATACAATTTTACATTATACAAGATGTTGCCCGCGGCTTTATCCGCATGTAGTTGAGTTAAAATGGCCATGTCACATGCGAATTCAGGCGCTTATTCTTCTTTAATTTTAAGGTTTTAAGGTATCTTATTTGTACCCTCACCCTTGATACGGCCCTGTTGTAAATACTCCCCGTTCCCTCTCATCTGGGCAATTTTGAAAATTACAGTTTATGTTACGTCCCACATCTAGAAACTAGCTCCTACCTCTGTGCCACATCTTCACGAGTCAAGTAGTTTTCAAGTTCCATACAAACTTTCACCCCACTTTTCCCCCCTTGTGGAGCCAATTAGGATAAAAATATTACTGAACTGAAGGTCTCAAATCCATAAACTATCTTCCAAGTTTCAGATTAATTAATTAAATATTTTTTTATACAAAATTCATCCAATCATTCAACCCCACAAATTTGAAAAAACTATTTTTACTGACACTTTGCACCGGTATACTTTCTACCTGCAAAATGTTAGCTTCTGAAGTCAAGTTTATTTTTATTTTGAAAGAAACTGTATCCCCATTTCCCTCTAGGGGATGAATATTACCAAAACACTTATGAATGCTACCCTATCCACATAAGAAACCCCCTGCAGAATTTCATAACTATAGGTCCACCGGTTTAGGCTGTTCGTTGTCTGTCAGTCAGTCAAATAGCTTTTTATTAAGTAGATCTTGTATACTCGTACTAAGAAATACCTAAAGGAGATAACATATTTTTACCCACCTCCAAAACTAATACTAGATGTTTGACTACCCGAATGGCCGAGTCGGCAGTGACCCTGCCTACGAAGCCAAGGGTCTCGGGTTCGAGTCCCGGTGGGGGCAAATATTTGTTTGATGAGAACGGATGTTTGTACCCTAGTCATGGTTGTTTATTTAGCTAAGTATCATATTTATTTATATAAGTATGTGTATCGTTGTCTAGTACCCAAGATACAGGGAATCCTAGTTTGGGGCTAGATCAATGTGTGTAAATAGTGTCCAAGGTATTATTATTATTAATATTATGTAAGCGATGGTACCATTATTGTACCGTCATCTCTCCATCTACATTAGCACCCCGGGTGGTGCTTGATTCACTAATTCGTTTTGATTGTTATGCGTATGGGAATTGCCCAAACTATTTGGTGGGAATATAATATAATGGAATTTAGGGAGCGCTTAGCAAAGTTTGAGATGGGTGTTTGGGGCTGGCGAAATTCAACAAAAGGCTACGTTAGGGTACTCTACATTTCTGTGATATTACTTTGCATAAACATCATCATAAGGGACATTTGTATCAGAATCTGATTCAAGCAGCGCCGGTAAACATCTGCACTCCTGGCTATTCCGCTTCTGGAGTGGCAGACACGGTGGCACGCGCGGCACATGTGTTGTCTCGTATACGTCGCACCACGAGTTATGAGCGGTGGCTTTATATGCGCAGTTGTCACTTTTCAATCCCTGTACATATGGGTAGTAATTCCCGCCAACGTCGCCCAGCGCTATTAATTCGTTGCGCGACTTATAACTGCAATAAAAATGCAAATTGTATGAAGATCCGATCAAAACATCCGATCCAAGAATGAATTCTATAGCGTTCGCGTCACTAAGGATTTTTCATTGAAGACTTCTATGGAATTCGCTGAATATTTAGAGAAAAATTTGCGAATTGTTTTTGTAGGTACTACACGTCGCGCGAGAAGTTATGAGCGGCGGCCTTGAATGCGCAGTAGTCACTTTACCTGTACTAATACCTGAATATATGCGCAGTAATTCCCGCCAGCGTCGTCCAGCGCTCTTAATTCGGGGCGCGAGGTATACGTACGAGGATAGTACAATACGATTAAAATCAGTTGACGATTCGGCCAACGTCAGAAATTGTCGTGAATCCCTCATCTCTCACGTAGAGAGAGAGAGAGATCGGATTTAGGCGATGATATCCGAGAAAAGCCGAAACTTTATTTTAATCGTATCGTACGTGCGGCCTGGGTGCATGGTCAACGCTTGAAATATGTCGTTTTTTCAAAACCTGCGGGGGCTACCTGGCAAAGAACTTGTGTTAGAATTATTTCTAAGTAATCATGTCACTGATGTTATTTGAATTACAGAACACTGGTTAAAGGAAAATATGATGTCTTTTAGCAAAGATAATTACTATATTGTCAGTTGTTTCAATAGAAAGACTGCTGATAGACGTGGTTTTTTAATCTTAGTAAAAAATAATACTAAGGTGAAACAATGGAAGGATATTCTTGCATTTACTGTAGAAACACAAACAGAGCTATCCTATGTTGAGTTAGATAGTCATATTATTTTTTGGGTCTACAGAACTCCGAGGAATAAAAATAGCCAATGTAGGTACTATACAATTAAATTACAATTAAATATTTGAGAAAATCATGGAGGAATCCCTCACTGAACTGTGTAATAACAGAAAAAGTTTGTTTATATCTGGCAATCCTAATGAAAATTTACTTTTGGACACAACAATGAAACAAGGAATAATAACTTTATTTAAATTATTTAATTTGTTTAATTCCACGCCTCAACCGAACGGCGTGGAATCTTGAGGGGCTGGGTTTTTGCCAGCACGGGAGAGAAAATCTTGATTGTTACTTTACCTTGCCGTCGTAGACCGGAAATCGAAAGCTCGATTCGAGGCAGGAATACGGGATAGGAGCACAAGTTTGGGTAGGATAGGGACTGAATCTCACTATTCGCTGCCCGACGCTGTCGCCGGCGTGCTGCCTGCCGACACGAGGAGTCGCCGTCCGATACGACGATCTCCAATCACAACACGGATCACTCAACCGCTGACGCGAATCTACTTATTTCCCGACGATGTTGATGATTAACACTCCGACCAGGCTCGACACCTGTATTAGACAATTGTTACACCGAAATACAATCAATGGCCCGACGCCTGAGCAGACAAGTTTTTTCTCCCGACAAGAAAAGATATAACCTCCAATTTTTCATCTCGTTGGTACGAGTGACAGCTGCGGTTCCGTTTCCGCTAGTGATGTCCCGATTACTCGCGGTCGATCCGCGCAACAAAAAACCGGTGCGTTCCGAAGCATAAATATTAAACATAATTTATTTCATATATTGTCGCCAAACTGAAATTAAAAATGTGAATAACTGCTTACCTACTAATCACAGCGGTAAAACAGTTTCATTCCTAATTGCTAGTAAGGATATGACTAAACCATCATCGTTAAGGCCTTTTACATCCCATAGACAGAAAGGTATACTTAGAAAAACTTAGAGATAAAATCTGCTAAAACCAGATTTTAATAATAATAATAATAATAATAATAATAATAATAAAACTTTATTTTCAGACTCATTTACGAAAAATGTTATCCATAGTTGTCAAAAGAACTTAAAAAAATATAGTAAGCAATTACACAGTGTTACAAAATGTATGTAGTTATGTGCTCTTGTCATATTTACTACGCTGCTGTTGCAAGCCAATGCTTAAACATGCCAGTAGTTATAAGTCTATCAGACAGGTCTTTGATGATAGTATTTCTACACATGTCAACTCTGTTCATGAAGGCGGCTATTCTGAACCTCACGATGGCACTAAAAGAGTTGACACGCGTCTCGGCGAGCATCCCCGATGCGCTGCAGCCTCGGCGCAAGCCCATCAGGTGCCTAAAAGTGTTGTTATATGTGACTCGAAGTGCATCGTGAGATTTTCGAGTGTACTTAGCCCAGAGTTGACACGTGTAAAATGATTGACAAAAAGTTTTAAATAATAATATTTTTACATCTGAAGAGGCCTTAAAGAACCTTCTTGCTATCATATTACCAGTTATTGATAAAGCCCTACGCTGCCTCTCAATATCAGCGTCGTCCTTCATAGAAGACGAGAGAATGTGGCCAAGGTACTTGAAGTTCTCGACTATATTTACAGGTTGACCCTTAAGCATGAGACTGGGAATGTGGTCCGGTCCTTTCCCCGACCTGAACACTATCATCTCAGTCTTCTTAACATTATATATTAGATCGTGTTCTAGTGCGTATTTTTCACATATAGACAATAACTTCCTCAGGCCTTTGATCGTGGGGCTGAGCAGACACATATCGTCCGCGTAACTCAGGTTGTTGACATACCTGTCACCAAGCCTGAGCCCCACGGGCGTGCCGCTCAGCTCCACGATCAAGTCATTCATATAAAGATTGAACAGGTCGGGGGAGGTCAGGCCACCCTGCCGCACGCCGCAGGTCAACCTATAACTATCAGACAGGACGTTACCCCACCTGACACTGTTGGTCTGACTACTGTACCAGTAACTTAGAAGATCAACAGTGCCAGATGGCACCCCGCTCCTGTCTAATTTGTTCCACAGCAGATCATGATTAAGAGTATCAAAAGCTCGACTTAAATCTAAAAAACAACCGTATACCGTTGTTTTATTGCTCAAGTAATAATTAACTGTTTGTTTTAAAGAAAATATAGCCATATCCGTGGAAACATCAGCCCTAAAGCCAAATTGAGCATCATCTATTTTTAGAAACTGTGAAGTATTTAGTTGTATCAGTCTTTCAAGTACCTTGGCCACAATCGTAGCCAGCGAAATAGGCCTGTAGTTTGCCGCGCTCGAGGCATCACCAGTCTTATTTTTGACAATAGGAACTACTAGTGTGCGAATTAAGTTAGCAGGTAGGTATGAATGCTGCGCACAGAGATTGAAAAACTGCGCCAGTACCTCACAGATGTACCTACCCGAGTACAAAAGATGTTCAATGCTGAGGCCATCATGTCCCGGGGACTTACCCCGTTTCGCTTTCCTGAGAACCTTGATTACGTCATCAGTAGTCACTCGGAATTTCCCCGGCACACGACGACATCTACTCGAGTTATCCCTACTAGCAGCTAACGGTAAAGTACTTACCGGGTTAAAATGTTTTTGAAAAAGATTTGCAATATTACTAGGATCCTGCTCCCCCCCTACAGTCACGGGTAAGCATGTTTTATGATTGAACTTTTTCGTCTCCTTCCAGAACTGAACAAAATTCCCACCCGATTTATGTCTAGCCAAAACATCCAATTTAATTCTTTCCTGATTTTTCTGTATATATTTTAAGGCAGCCTTAAAATCCCGGCGCGAGACAGACATTTCCTCATAGCAATGCCCCGAGCACGGCCTACCACATACAACCCATTCCTGAAATTTTAGTCGAGCAATAGAATGATATTTCTTAACATGAAAATTCCAACCAATAAGTTTTTTAATTTTAGGGTTTTTAACATAAAAACTACGTACAGCTGCTGTTTGCAGGGTATTTACAATGTCATTATAAAGATTGTCTATTAATTTAATATGTTCACTATTGTTACATTTACATTCATTAATATCGTTATTAGAATAGTTATGCATACAGTCAACATTATAATAGTTACTTAATTTAATTGTTTCAAAGAGATCAGTACATATTTCGGCATATTTATTAATTTGTTCTTTACTGCGATTACCCCATATATGTTTAATGTCAGAATGCGAATCCAATACAATATTTACCGGCTTAAAATTAATATCTAACCTACACTGAATGACTAGTGGCAAATGGTCCGACGAATACACATCATAAAGTACCTGTGCTCCGCTAATTGAAGTTCGGGCCGCTTCTGATACTAGGCAGTGGTCGAGCCAGCGCCTAGTGCCGTGCGCCGCACTTACATAAGTATATGTATCAGATTCCATACCGAGTGAGTCATATTCCGCACAGCTCATAACTTGCTCGTCACAATAGTTCATTAGTTCTACACCAAATAACGTGTGTGGGTGTGCATTAAAGTCCCCTAACACATAAATACTCTCAGTTTCTGAGCACTCAATCACTGCGCTTATGTTAGCTAAACACTGCGTAAATTCAGGTAAATTTTCATCGCTATTTGTCGGCATATAGACACTGAAAACGAGAAGACTGCTCTCCCCACACTGTAGGCGTACCGCCACCATACGCTCGCTATGGCACGGGATGATCTCGGCGATCGGGAACATGTTCCTGTCCCACAGGAGCGCCACACCGCCATACGGTCTTCCCTTAACGATTCCCCTCGAGGTATCCACCGCTGAGACACCATGACTGCCAAAATTTCGGTCCACGGTGTTGAGGTAGTCCAGATCATGTGGCATTAACCATGTTTCCTGTAAGGCTATAACATGATGTGTTTTACACAGGTTTCGGACATGTTCAATCGAACTTTTCAGGTACTGACAATTAAATGACACCAATGTCAAGTTCTTATTAATTTTATTGGTTGTACTATCCATAAAAAATGTGTTTTATGTTATCAATTGTTAGGCATCAAGTCTTTCCGACACCTTGCCGTTCTGCGGCTTACGTGTGGTTTCCAGAAACCTTCTAAAAACTATGTCCTTGGGCCAAAAGCGGTCTCCTTGCCGATTAAGGAATGTATCAACATTCGCAACCGGCACCCTCACTTTAAAGGCATTGAATTCATTGTCTTCGTTGTCATAGGCATTCAACTTGGTTGCTTTTACATCTAATCCAGTTTTATATTTAATAAAGCCAGAAATATCAGATGTCTTAGACTCAGGACACACCCTTGACAAGTACAATGACATCATTCTCTCTGCGGCTCGAAAGTTGAACTGAGGAAGAGGTTCTCCCGTGCCTCTCCTGTTGGTGATTCTCTTTCTATTCTTACCACGAACCAATGTCCACTGCTCATCACCACTATGCTGCTGCTGAGCGGGTCGCTCATGGTAAGCAGTTTTCACCTTGTCGGCAAAGCTTACTGGCTTAACTGTAGTCGGCAGACTCACATACGTCATGTTCATCGTAGTCCTGGGGGAGGTTGGTTGTCTTGGTGTGGTACTCACTTTACTACGTTTTTTATTCTTGTTCTTAGTTGTGACTGAACCCGTCGCGGCAGGACATTGCGTGCCAGGATCTTGTGCGACAGCCTCCTCCTTGTTCTGGTTCTTCCTGTCATGCTTCAGCTCCGAATTCCCCCCCGTATCTGGATTTGCATCGGCAGGACATACAGTGACAGGAACTACAGCAACAGGACTTACTGTGACTGAACCCGTCGTGGCAGGACATTGCGCGCCAGGTTCTTGGACCTCAGAGGGCAATGATGACGTAACCGGCTGGGCAAACCCATCATTATGCTGCCTACTCGTATCCTTATCAATATGAGGCAGTAGTGGCGGCTCCACAAAGCATTTCCTGCTTTGCAGCTCCTGGAGGATTATCTTCATCCCTTCAATCTCACATTTCAAGGCCTCTATGCCAGGAGATGGTTGATGTAGATTATCATCCAGCTGTTTCACTTTGACGTCCGCAATTTCCTTGACTCGTTAGCTCAGTAGGTAAGAGCACCGATATACAAACAAAACAAACTTCCTAAGAAGAGTCATGTCCTTCAAAAAAGTCGTAACATCAATATGGTCAAAAGATACTGGGGGTAGTTTGTTCAAGTTTTTCGCGACGAATATTGGCAAATTGGGCTCAAATTCTTTAACAAGCTTTATCATCTCCAGAATACTCTTCTGCTCCGAACCCTCTTTTTTACGAAGAATCTTCTTATGAGGGGCGAGATGGGAAAACAGGACGCGCCGTCCATCTTGACCAAAACCCGAACAAAATTTATTCAGACTTTTTCAAAAAGATATTCCATTGGTAAAAATCGGCAATCCACAAGGTTCTTAATTAGACCCTTTATTATTCTTGGTATTTATTAATGATCTGCCCTTTATGGTGGAGAACGAGGAAGAGTACGTGACATATTGTTGTTTTTTGTGGATACTTTAATGGTCTTCAAAATTGAAAGACAAAAAGAAGATTTTGATGGTGTTAATGTTGTAATATCTCTAACCTGGTTCAAAACATAATTGACAATTCGAATAAACTGCAGGAAGCTTCGTCAATAAGACATAAGACATAAGAACTCGTTTATTGATAATATACATTACATGCTAACAAAATTCATAAAAATAATAAAATGTATAAAATAAAATTTGATTAACGGGAACATTTGTCACATCATTAATAAGGATGTTCTCATTACTCGTAAGAGTATAATGTAATATTATTGGTACAAATAAAAGAAAATGTACTTATGTAAGTACTTCGTTCTTTAAAATTTATGTATTCTTCATGGGAGTAGAACGACTTCTTGACAAGCCACTTTTTTAATTTAATTTTAAAGTTTAGGAATCTTGCATTAGTAAGCGGTACCGGTCGTCCGGTAGCAAATTATACACCTTCAGACCCATCACCTGTATTGTTTTTATTACCTCAATAGTTTTAAGTTATTGATGATATTAAGTTAATAGTTTTAAGTTAATGACGACGCTTCCTATGCAAATGAGAGAACTTAAACACTAGCTAAACTAAAATAAGATAATTGTACAATAAGGACTATAACTTAACCAAATAATCCCACCCCGGGACACCTCCCTACCAAAGGTCCCCATGACACCAGCGGCATTGCCCCGCTGCACTGCCAAGGAAATCCTCTGCATAATACCCCGAAGCGGTAGGTTTCTTTAACCTTGAACTGGTTCACAGTTAATAATTTATTGCGAAACGCTGGTAAAAGCAATTGTATCAAATTATCACTACCAAATCAAACTTCTCAATTCCGAATATCAAAGGGCCAACCAAATGAAGCCAAAAGAAATTTTGGCTTGATTTGATTGGCCCTTTTTAGTCAGTGCGTCAAACCAAGCGACAAAACACACGACAGTGTTGTGCAGCCATCCGCAACAAATGTCCTTCATTTGTCCTGGTCGGTGGCGAGGTCTTCCCTTCCCATCTGTTGGCTTCAATCTTGAACGCGGCCAAGACGCGTTCGGCACGATCTTTACATACTAAATATTTTTAAAACTCGACTTTTAAAAGCGCTAGTTTTAATAATAATAAAAACATATATATTCAGTTATCATAGAGATGTAATTAAAATAAAATTATAAATAAATAAAAACAGATTACAATAAAAAAAATCAAATCAAAATCAAAATAAAACAATAAAAATCAAAATAAAACAATACAAGATGTCAAGGTAAGCTAGATATGGCACGGCTTGACTTCCCACATACTGTTAGTGTACCAATGATTACACTCACCCAGTGCTTCAGTATTGGGCCTTCGAGCCGTCCCGCGATGACTGCTAGGATGGTGTTGGAGCTGCCACGAATTCTGTTCAGCAGGGAGGCCGTGTCCTTTTACTATACAACATCTACTTAACGGTTTTGCTACTTGATTTTGAAATATCTTTATTCGAAAAATTTTTCCTTGATGTTCACAATCATTCAGGCGATGATTTCTTTCGTCGAGACCTTCATTGTTTGACGAAGGCGATAACTTTCCACTGATACTTTATTTTGAATATAAACTTATTCAATTTCTCATAGTTTATATATTAACCAGTATTGAATATCAGGGTGTATCAGCACACAAGTCTATGTGCGATGTATTCAGAGCGTATCGTATCACTGCGCCGTATCCCTGCCTGTAGTGTTTCATATACATGTTTGTATATCCATCTGATGCATCAAGCCACCGTTTTTAGATTAGTCACTGGGTGAACTAAAACAGGAAGATTACTGAAAGAAGATTGGGTTTCAATACTATAAGTGAGATAACTAAATTAACATCAGCGTAAATTTTATATTTCCTTATTGCACTTAAAATACAGTAATTAGAAGGGTACCTTATTTTTTACATGGAGACTGGCATGCCTACGTTCCGTCATTTTCTACTGTTTGTAGTATGTGTGTCACCGTAAGATTAATAAATTAAGATTACTCAAAGTATACACAGCCAGGTCATAAGTTCTGTCACACAATAAAAACTTTTGAATTTAGAACGCTGGCCACAAAAAAGTTTATTGAATTCGAATTTCGAATTTTTCATGAAAATAAAAATGTGTACTTTATAGAAATTTCCTCATTTTTAAATATGGAGTGGACACTTAAAGAAGACCGTGTCGCAGTTATTGCGTTGCATCGTTGCGGTTACGCGCCAATTCAGATTTTCGACTTACTGAAAAAATTGAATTTAACCAAACGATTCGTTTATCGTACCATAAAACGATACAATGAAGACTCTAGTGTAGATGACAGGTCAACAAGTGGTCGCCCTCGCTCTGTTAGGACTCCAGCAATGATAAAAGCTGTGTAGGCGCGAATTCAAAGAAATCCCATACGTAAGCAGAAACTGTTGGCCCTTCAGATGGGGTTAAGCAGGACCACGGTGAAAAGGGTGTTAAATGAAGACTTAGGGCTTAGGGCATATCGAAGAAAAACAGGACATCGTTTGGACGCTCGTTTAATGGACCTGAGACTGAAGAGATGCCGCGCTTTGTTGAAGCGGTACGCGGGAAAAAAGCATCGGGAAATTCTTTTTTCGGATGAAAAAATTTTCACCGTGGAAGAGAGCTACAACAAACAAAAATGATAAGGTGTACGCACACAGCAATGAAGAAGCGAGCAACCGCATTCCGCGTGTCCAACGAGGTCATTTTCCATCCTCGCTCATGGTTTGGTTGGGAGTCTCTTATTGGGGCTTAACTGAGGTACATTTTTGTGAGAAAGGCGTAAAAACGAATGCAGTTGTGTATCAAAATACAGTCCTCAAGAACCTTGTGGAACCTGTTTCTCATACCATGTTTAATAACAGGCACTGGGTATTCCAACAAGATTCTGCGCCAGCTCATAGAGCGAAAAGCACACAAGACTGGCTGGCGGTGCGTGAAATCGACTTCATCCGGCACGAAGACTGGCCCACCTCTAGTCCAGATTTGAGTCCTTTAGATTACAAGATATGGCAACACTTGGAGGAAAAGGCCTGCTCAAAGCCTCATCCTGATTTGGAGTCACTCAAGGCATCCTTGATTAAGGCAGCCGCCGATATTGACATGGATCTCGTTCGTGCTGCGATAGACGACTGGCCGCGCAGAATAAAGGCCTGTATTCAAAATCGCGGGGGTCATTTTGAATAAACTTTATTACCATAAGAATCTATGTTTTATTAAGTTCATTTTGCTATATAAATGTTTACATAAATAATAAACATGTCTAAATTATTTCATATTGCACATGTGACAGAACTTATGACCTGACTATGTATAATTTAATTCAGGTCTTACCTCGCTCAACCGTCACCTTGCCTGTAAAACATGGTTTGCTGGACGAAATCGCTTGTTGGAGATTAGCTCGCATTTGTACATGTTCTTCTCTTGTTATCTATATGTCAGATTTGTGTAGTACAATAAATAAATTACTAAAATACGAAAATTGTAGCCACAGTGAAACCGGTGTTAATCGATATTACAACGCAATTCATAACAAACTTACTTATTTTAATAAACTAATTGTAATAATTTACTCTATTGTGATGCTTGTTGCACATCCTTTTTAGGTATTCAAATGTATTTTTACCATTGCCACTCGAAAAAGTACATTTGGTTCGTCGGAAACAGTGAAAAAATGCTCTTTTGGTCACAAGAATTTTAAGACATTTTGAATTTGGAACAAGCACGAATTTTACGTACAAGTACCAACTATACCATTGAGCCAATTTAAATGAAGACAAAAATAACCCGCCAATTTAGTAAGGTTTTTTTCTGTAACATATCGTAGTTGTTTTATAGTTAAACTTAGTTCTTCAAGTGCCGAAAATGAAACACTTGTTCGGAATCATTTCGTTTTCAAGCACTAATTAAGGTAGATTTTCATCATCGTCGCTTCATTCGAAGATATATAATGAAACAGGTAGTCCCCCTAACCTACAAGGTAATATTCGCACATTCATAGATAAGATAACTCTATTTTAATAGTTTTCCTTTTACTCCACCTCTACGCCAACGGCATGTGTCGGTCGGTCAAGCCTTCATTCCGTCTTGCGAGGCAACGTGTTTACGGAAACTTTTCATATTCTAAATTAAAAATCCCAAATAACTACTGAAGTTTAAGTTAATTAATATTAAAATTCCGAAACGTACTGCCGTATCCGATTATCTTTCAAAGGTTGTGCCAGTTTTCGGCGTGAATGGGGCGTGTCGCAGTATTGAGTAATTAAAGACGACATCCAAAAACGTTAGTGTGGGTGAGGCAGGGTGTTTGACCTCACTAAGGCTCTTCAATCTGTACATGAATCAGCTGATCGATGAACTCCGCAGCACTGGAGTAGGATGCTCCACAGATGGATCTAGTAGTAACATCAGTTATGCTGACGACATGGTGCTGCTGAGACCATCAATCGGTGCTATGAGGAACCTGCTCAAAAAAATTTAAGCCTATGGTGTGTCCTTTGGACTCAGATAAACCTATAATTATTCTAAAAGTGATCTACTCGTCTTTAAGTCGCGAACTAAAATCTTTTCTGTCATAGTACCTATCAAATTAAATGGATTTCCACTGAAGCGAGTCAGTAATCTTCAATACCTGGCTCACTGGGTCCCATAGGACCTTAGTGACGACACTGATATAGATGGGGAACGAAGGTCATTAGCGGTTAGATACAATATGTTGGCTCGTAGGTTTGCCAGGTGTACAGGGAAGGTTACAGTTAAATTATTTCGTGCCTTCCGTAAATCTTTTTAGGCATGCAGCCTATGGGCCGGCTATACGCAGAAAGCGTAAATGCCCTTGGTGTCAATTACAACAATTTTTTCAGGTTGCTGCTGACGCTGTCCTAAATCTGTAGAGCATCAACAATATATACGGAGGCCCACGTAGACGGCTTCCATGCTATGCTGCGCTACAGAATGTCCTCTATGATGGCCAGGCTGAGGGGGAGAACCAGCAGCCTCCTGAGAGTATGGGCAGACCGCATGGATGATCACATCTCGGATCACTGGGTGAAGAAACATATAAGTGTGCCATCGGATGGATGATCGCATGGATGATCACATCTCGGATCACTGGGTGAAGAAACATATAAGTGTGCCATCGGATGGATGATCGCATGGATGATCACATCTCGGATCACTGGGTGAAGAAAAATATAAGTGTGCCATTGGCCAGGGGGCCCAGGTGTGGCGGATCCGTACTGGAGTGTGCCTGGGTGCAGAAATGTTATTAATTGGAAATAAAATAACAGAGAAAATATTATTTGTTTAACTTATAAGTCTGAGTGTTTTATAATTTTCTATGGGTGATAGAGCCTGAAATAAACATTAATTCACTCATTTATTCAAAAACAATCGGAAAATTCATTGATCATCGTTTTAAAATACAACAAAAAAATTGATAGAACGTTCGTAAAGCGGCAATTAATGCGGAATGCGGAAATGTCGAGCTTTGTCGAATACTATGGTGGAAAATATACTCGGCAAGCTATCAAATGTATTGAAATCAACAAAATAAAAAAAGCCAAAAGATATTGCGACATTATTGAAACTATTTGCTCCCGAACAGTACACAGGACATTGCTTCCGTAGAAGCTCTGCCACCCTTTAAGCAAATTCAGGTGCTGATATTACAGAACTGAAATACCATGGAGGGTGAGGTCCAGCACATTAGCAAAATGCTTTATCGGGAATTTGATCGAAAACAAAGCCAAAAGATGTAGCCAAATAGTGGCAAGTATAAATCTAAAACCATCCATTATTGGTGACACTTGGACGCCACCATAGCCTTTCCATCTCCTTCAACATCGAAAAGGGGGAAACCTTGTGAAACGACTACAGCATCCACAAAATACGGGGACTTGCCCATCACCGCTAGCTAAAACCTTCTTCTTCCGCAGTGGTGAAATGTAGAGAAGAGGCAAAAATCACAGTTATTAAGTACATGTTAATATCTACAGTATTATAGAAAATTTGATTTGATTTGATTTGATATGGAAAACCTATAATCAGGACAATTTAATAATGCAAAATATCCGAGACTTATCTACAACGACCGTTTCATAATCAAACAAGAATATATCACTGAATTTTGTAAACTATTCTAATTTATGATAAAATATATGTGATCTCGGTCCAAGTATCCCTTGCTCCGCTCAGGAATTGAGCATCTATGTATGTATGTACTAAGTAAATTATATTGTTGTATACGTGGTCTACCCCTGTACAGCAATCGATCTTTCTCATCCTAATTTGGTTTGCTGGAAGAGATCGCTTATTAGAGAGAGAGAAAGAGAGAGAAGCTCCTTTGTACACTATTTTTATGTTAGCCTTGTTGTCTTTGTGTGCAATAAATAAATCATGAATTATGAATCGACTAAAGAATCCCTCGCAGCTTTCGGGATCCAACTTCATCCCTCGAATTAAATTCCATTTGTTTTACTTGTTGCATAATGTACTTTAATACCATATACACAAGTTTACTCCAGCTAAGCAAGCAATCTATAACATCCTCACTTGTTAGCTGCTTCCAGCAAACAAGTAAGCATGTTGATGTTCGATTATTTTACATAACTTTGAACATTATTCGTATGTAACAATTTTCCTCTTTATGTTGTGTGCATCCGCCCGAATCCTAGCGGTATTCGCACATCGGGAACGATAGTGCGCGTAACAACATGTGGCAGAGACGGATACTGGATGGGCATCTGTTTCTATGTGGCATTTGTTTCGGTTGCTTCCACAGACCAGATATCGAGATAGACAGCGAAAGTCTACCTACTTCACGTGTTTTTAATAGGCGAACTTCGCTCATCCCGGCTCAGTCGCTCTCTGGCTGTTCGAATGTAAGCCGTGTACTAATAAACATAAAAATGCCTTACTGTGCCGTTGAGAATTGCAACAACTCAAGCAATGTTGTTTCCAAAGAAAACGACGGCGTTACCTTTCATACGTGAGTAATTTTATTTCTGAAATTCGCCTAATTTATTTAATAATCAATTATTTTTAATTTCGAGTAGCGTCTCCCGTTTTTACTGAGATAGGTTGAACCATAGCGTATATTTCCCATGGGCTTCATCCACTGCTGCTTCCACTTTACACAATTCATGGATATCTTTTTCGTAGCCCTCAATAAACAGTGAAGCAAACTATACTTTCGTTAACCTTACAGTTGCATGGTACAGTCGATTTGCTCATTTTTATGTCGATTTAATCAGATAGTGTTGTACAATGCGACGATTCTTGCAAAATCGCTGGACGATTCGATTTTGTTGACGGAAGAATGATAATTCTGAGTTGCATTTTCATTGCAATCTATATTTTAGTAGTAGAATAACGTATATGTGAGATTGTTATGTATTAATTTTATGTTAATATGTAAAAGAAGACTGAGTGACTGACTGACATATCAAAGCACAGCCCAACCCGCTGGGTATAGAGATTCCAAATTTCGCAAGTAGATTCTTTATGAGGTCTGGGGGTGCACTGAGACAAGATTTTTAAAAATGTACCCCCTAAGGGGTTGAATGAAATGGGTGTCCGAAGTTTGTATGGGAAAATAAGATTAGATTAAATATTTTGTTAGAAACTTTACAGATACTTCTCTCGATAAATAAGTAAAAATATGTTTAAGGTTTTTTCAGAATTCACCCCTAAAGGAGGGATAGGGGGTGACAAAGTCTGAATATTAACAAGTGTATCGTTTGAATGGTTTATTAGGTGGCTGATTACGAAAACAACAATGATTCTAAA
Source organism: Argyresthia goedartella (assembly GCA_949825045.1). Classification (NCBI taxonomy): domain Eukaryota; kingdom Metazoa; phylum Arthropoda; class Insecta; order Lepidoptera; family Argyresthiidae; genus Argyresthia; species Argyresthia goedartella. Next base: position 8,588,992 of record OX463833.1, read on the forward strand.
ATTCTAAAATTGACGTAAAAATATCATAATTTTTAAAAATTTACCCCCTAGGGGGTAAAACGGGCGTTCAAAGTTTTTTAAAGGGAAGAGATAAGTTTGAATATTTTATTTTAAACTTCATAGAAGTACCTACTACTATATCAGCAGTATCAATATGGGTGTCGTTTTTATGTTTTTTTGGGACGTTAATTACGGAAAATGGCATCTATTTGGATATTTAATAATACTTTACGATACTTCTCTCTTCTCTAATAGTTTACGAAGTAGTGGGCCTAAGAGTTATTTCTTTTTACCCTTGGTTATCAATACACCCCGTTTTACGTTACCTACATTATTCTAGTCAGCCCCCTTAATTAGTAACTTTAATCCAGTGTAGGAAGCAGGAATAATTACGCGTCGAAAAAGTATGCGAATCGAACTGTCAGTGACTCTTATGTACAATGACATAAGGTTCATGTTTTCTGAACTCGAAAACTCGGTTATTATTCCTGCTTGAGCCAGGTCAAATGCAACGCAGTGTCAATTGATTGTATATAACTATGGGAAATCTGATACTATTCCACAGTTTAAGATCGATTCGAGTTACTGAATAAGGGGGCTGGACAGATTTACACATGAATAATAAAAGGTAAATAGGTACTACAGACAAATACATACTTTAACACTCTATGATGTGATATCCGGGTGCGATGCTACGATACGATCTCCCGCTCGAAACACTGCCGGCTTACTGACAAAAAGGCGACGCGGTAGGTACGTGGTGGTGGTAGGTAGGGGATTCCCGCAGCAGCGCTCATTTTGAATCGATTTGGCGGCGCGTTTGACTCTGTCTCACGATTAACATGTCAACCCATCACTAAAAGGCGCTCGTGACGTCATAGTAGGTAGTGAAAAAGTTACACGGTTGGTTCTCATACATTCGACCGTGTTTGCTACGTCTATTCCATTTTACGGATGAGACGTTAAGCTATTTTGACGACCGGTTTAGCCTAGCGGGTAGTGACCTTGCCTATGAAGCTGACGGTCCTGGGTTCGAATCCCGGTAAGGGCAATATTTGTGTGACGAGCGTGAATATTTGTTTCTTAGTCTTGGATGTTTTCTATGAATTATATCGTCGTCTAGTACCCATAGTACAATCCTTGTTGAGCTTACTATGGACCTAGTTCAATTTGTGTAAGATTGTCCTCTAAGATTTATTTATTGGTCCCGGCTACTGTCGCTACTCGGTTTTAGTAGTCGTAAAGCTGTGTCAGAGGCCTTATGGGGGGCAGCTTGATAACATATGACAGTTGGTAAGGTAGCTAGCCCGACACCCCACCATCAATCCTCACTGAGCCAGCGAGGTGGAGTATGGGATAATCTTCCTCATATTTGGAGAAAGACCCTTGCACCTCGGTGGGCACATTAATGGGCTAAATTAGTTTATTTATCATTAGTTTGTGTGCAATAATAAAATATGTAATTCAAAGAAATGGCTTAACCCAGATGTTACTGGATTTTTTGAAATTGGATCGCTGTTTTTAACTTTAACACTCTAAGATACGGTTCAAATCCTATGAAACAAAATTGATCGTTTTAACGATCGGTAATAACTCGGTTAAGGCGAAATATTTTGTAGCTGTTGTTAAACAAACATAATTTATTTTTATTACGCAGAATGATGATTTGTTATCCAAAATACATTTAACTAGCTGACAAAATTTTGGGGATCGATAGTACCAATTATTATGAAGGTCTTTCTCCTGCAAACATATGGTCGCAAATGAAAATTGATCAAAAGTCAAAGTCAACATTTCTTTATTACTGTAGATATTGAGATATATCTACTGAGTAAATGTAATTATTTCGCCTCTTCTCTACATTGGACCACTGTGGGAGAGGTAGGGCGAGGATACTCTAACATAATGATTTTCAGGTATCTTTCATAAATACGTTTCGTAAATCGCATATTTAAAAAAAATACACATTACAATCTTATAGAAAATACAAAGGCAAGCTTATCTCTAGCAAGGGATTGTTGTTAACAAATACAGATGTCACAATATTAATTATTATAAATAATATGCCGGAATAAATAATTACAAAATTTCTTTCAAGTTCTGTGTTGAGTTAGATTGACACCACGCACTCTTTTCATATAATCTTGAATCTTGAATAAAACACAAAGACAAGATCGGGTCAAGTATCAGTAAAAATTTACATTTGCGGCCACATATTCCTTTGGGAAAGTTGTTAACTATCATTCCCCCAATTATAGTCAGCTAATTAAGTCTTTCTGTACACTCTAATAACACTACACTCTTCACAAAATAAAAAGGCCCAGTGGCCCAAACTAAATTTAACCTTATTACGTCAGTAACACGGACACTGTAGGTTCATCCGGCCCACACTATCCTATCTCATGCAACTCGCTTTTTACCTAGTTCCAGAGTAAAACCGTAAACATAACATGCTATTGTGCACTACGACTCTCCTGTTGCACATCTTTTCCTGTCGTGCCTAGTTTGCTGGTAGAAATCTCTTATCTTAGCATTATGATTTCTGTGCAATAAAGAATATGAATAAAGAATATAACTACGAAAACATTGTACAATACAGGACGTAACATAAACTGATACCCGTATAGAAAAACTCATTATGACTATGGTTACCAGGTAAGTCCGCGAGGGAAATCACAATTGATTGCATAGCTGTCAAACAAATCCGACCGTGCGGCACAGTGGCAAGAATTCGAAAACTCTGCATCGATCTCGCCGCGGACTAGGTAAAGCGTTATTATATTTTCTCAGCCAAAATCGTTGGTGAATTGATAATGATGTCTACACCGTAAAGGCTAAGGTCACTTTAGAGATATTAAATAATTTTTCCAGTTTATCTTTAAGAAATAGAAATAAGAAATAAGAAATAAGAAATAAGAAATTTATTTGCTATGTCAAGGGTATTGTACAGTAATTATTCTTGGTACATTGATTGTGCTCCTTAAACAGCTAGTCAATATAGCATGCAAATATATACAACACGTTTAACAAGTTTATTCAGCAGTTTTAAAATTGAAAAAATCTTGAAGTGAATAAAAACAATTATCTAATAGCCATTTTCGTAGTCTAGATGTGAAGAGATTAACATCGAGGTTTTTAATATATCGAGGTATCTTATTGTACACCGCGATACACATTGCGTCACAATTATTTTGGTACAGTGCTGTTCTGGGACAGTGTTTATAAACAAGCTTATCGGGATTTCTGGTATTTCTGGGATATACATCACTAGCCCTGGCAAATAGATTTGTGTTAAGTTTAACAAATTTCGCTACTTCCATTATATATAGACAGGGAAATGGTAGTATTTTTAACTCGCGAAACAATGGCTTGCATGATACGTGCTGCCGTACTCCAACTATTGATCGGATGCATTTTTTTTGAGCGATAAAAACCGCTTGCTTGTCGGTACCGTTTCCCCAGATGATCAAGGCATATCTGAGTGCTGCTTCTATATATCCGTAGTAGGCCGATATCGCCGTTTGTCTTGATGCAACTTTACTTAGCCTTCTTAAGACAAATACAAATCTATTTAATTTTCCGCACACTTTCTTGGTATGCTCCTTCCAATTTAGATTCTTATCAATTATTATACCTAAGAATGTTGCATGGTCTACATTTTGTAATTGTTGTCCTTGGTGATTTATACTTAGTAATTTATTATTTATAGTTTTATTAAAATTCATTATATTAGTTTTTGTTAAATTTACTTTTAAATTGGAATTGATTAAATAATTTACAATGGTTGTCACAGTTTCATTAAGGTCCGAGATATGATTACTTAAATTATTATTTTTTTGTGTCACTATTATTGAAATGTCATCAGCAAATAATATACATTTGTGTTTGATGTGGTCTGGGAGATCATTTATGTATATGAGGAATAAGAGAGGACCAAGGACACTGCCTTGTGGCACTCCGTATTTATTAAACCTAGGTTGTGACTTATATGTTTTTAAGACATTATCTTCTACTCTTGTGGTTTCTACATATTGGGATCGGTCCCCTAAGTACGTTTTTATCCAGGACAGTGATGGGCCTCTTATTCCGCATTGTTCAAGTTTTATCAGCAGTACTTCATGGTCAACAAAGTCGAAGGCTTTGGACATGTCAAACAATAAAAGAGTCGTAGTTTCTTTTTGATCAACCCGTCGGCTTAAATTGCTAACTAGATTAAAGGCCGCTAGTGTTGTAGATTTTTTTTTTTGGAATCCATATTGATCGGGTTTTAATATTTGATGTGCGGTAAAAAATTTGTTGAGTCGAATTTGCATGGCTTTCTCAAATACTTTTGAAATACTTTTGAAATACTTTCAAAATATACTGGGGGAAACCCTTTTGGGAAAGAAAAAGTGTCGAAATATTGTTGGCCTTGTTTAAGCCAAAATATCGCTCATTGCGCTGATAGAAATACGAGTACATAGCTGTCAATGAGTGTGAAAATGCTAAGCTTTGAGTCATTGGAAGGACTTCAAAAAAGTTCTCTACATTTAAGTGAGATATCTCTTTAGAGATGTTAAATATTTATTCCCGTGTTTATTTCGAAATATCCCGTATATTTCGAAAATAAACACGGGGAAAAAAAAATTTAACCCTTTTGGGAAAGAAAAAGTGTTGAAATATTTTTGGCCATGTTTAAGCCAAAATAACGCTCTTTGCGCTGATAGAAATACATAGATGTCAATGAGTAAGCAAAAGCTGCTGGTTGAACTGCTTGTTCGTTAATCGTCTGCACACCGCAAGCTGGTAAGGAGGTTGGTAGCGGGCGGCTGTCAAATACAAGAAACCAAGAACCAGACGACCGAATGGCCGAGTCGGCAGTGACGCTGCCTACGAAACCATGGGTCCCGGGTTCGTGTTCCGGTGGGGGCAAATGAGAACGGATGTTTGTACCCTAGTCATGGTTGTTTATCTATCTAAGTATAATATTTCTCTATATAAGTATGTGTATTGTTATCTAGTACCCAAGATACGGGGAATCCTAGTTTGAGGCTAGATCAATGTGTGTAAATGGTGTCCAAGGTATTATTATTATATTACGTCACACCCAAGTCGAAAGCGGGCCCAAGTCTCTGTGTCAGTGTAGAGTCCATTTGACCAGGCACTTGACAGCATTGACAGCCACACCGCCACCTGCGGTGTGTCGAAGCCTTAAAACATGTCCAAGCATTTCAGCTAAGCATTTCAGTCATACCCTGCAGTGAACACGGAATCAGTTTTGGTTCAATAATGCGGTTTGTTTTAACTGAGCTACTTATGCTGTTCGGTCTAAGCCCACTCAGTCCTATCAGACGTGACGTGAGGTATCTGAGTTAACTCCTAGTATGGACTTGCATTACATTTTAATTTACCCTCCGCCCAATCGCGCATAACCACGAACTTGGAATAACATTTGTATTTATTTTTATAAAATAATTTCTACTACCCACTATTCTTTTTTATTACTGGCAGTACTGACCGGAGATAGAGTACAGACATACCTTCTCTCTGGTATCTCACACTTGATAAATCGACTGACTGAGTAAATGAAAAAAATTAAATAATCGGTAATGTGGCTGGCTGCCATGACAATTTGGCTTTTTATAGCCATCATATCATATCATAGCGTCACGACTTTTCCTTTATGGGGTGGCAGAGGCACAATTGTGCCTACTTTGAGCCAGTCATTCAATACTCCATTTTGCGTGGCAGGGGGCTAGCGCATCGCCACAGCTATGGAGTAATGGAGGTTTCCCTACGATATTTTCCAACACCGTTAGAAAGTCCGTATAATGTACTTAAGATAAATTAATTATCTCATTTGTACATGGTCAGGAATCGAACCTGCATCTCCTGTGTGAGAAGCAAGCGTGAAACCCATTAGACCACGGAGCTCCTAGTCATATTTTTTAAATGGCTATTGAGAGGGTTAAAGAGATAAAAGAGAAAATGTGACAGTACACCACAAAAATCATGATTAATTTAAGATATGAGGGCAACATTTTAACAATTATGCTTCGCGAGATAATAATGATTCAAGCTAAATCCACAGACGCAAAATAAATAAAAGATCGATGAAGCGTGAGACGGACTGGCAAACAAAGGGTACCGTACCATCGTACTAGAAAATAAGCAAAATGACTTCTTTAACGGCAACAGAAATACACACTCTGAGAAAATTTAAAATCTCTACCTATTACAGTTCATAAAATCCAGCCAGCTGACGGACAGATAGACGTACAGCGGAGGCTTAGTAATAGGGTCCCGTTTGGCACTCCTCGTGTACGGAACCCTAAAAAAGACTAGTTTCTTGAACATAATGTAATTTAATTCAAAAAGGAAATTGTATAAAACAATAATAAGGTATTATTTCCTTGGAGTAACCCTCGGGAGGGTTTTATTATTCATCGCTGCGACCGCCCCTGACGTCTTGATTAATGTTTGAAACAAGTTGAATTTTTTTATTTCCTTTTTAGTTGAGAAAAAGAGCAAAAGTTCCCGAGCGCTTTATACTGCTTGGGATATCAAAATATTTATATAGGTATTTTTTTCTAGTTAAGCGGAGTGGAGTACCTTAGTTTATGCTTTCCCATCTTCTGGGGAAAAGGTGTGAGCAATTTAATTATAATATAGCAATTGAATAGGAAGCTAAATATATTTATCTACACACGTATCATAAATCCTCTTTACTGCGTCCAAAAACCACACGTTACGACCAGCATAATGATAAACTTCTTGGTAAAAACTCATTTCTTATCTGAAAATCGATACATTATGACCATAATGTACCAAAATTTGTTAAATTATGATATTCAAATTTCGAACGCCGACGCCCACCTGCGTGCCGCCCCTAGTTTGCCTGTGATGTTGGTACCTCTGAACAGAGCAATGATCAATGCCGCAATGCCGGTCGAACATGCGGTTCCTGAACACTTCAAAGAGCTTATGATATGTGTGTAGATAAACTAGTGTATGTAACTGTACATAATTAGACATGAAAACTCGGTCTTCGGCTCGTTTCATAAACCCACTCTCGAGTATTAATGCCCTCCATTATGTAGCAGTCACATAAACTTCTATTAAATATATTAAAACGACCCTGACACAGGGAATCAACCATGATAATGAAACCGAGTTGTCTAAACCTTCCTAGGCAACAAGACTTGTACAATTTTTTATGTGTAATTAAGTTTATGTTTTAAGTATTTTTTGTTGTTCCTACATGTTCAATCTAACAAGTGCAAATCAGCTGTTGTCATGACGCCATCTTGTTTTCCAACACGCCGACTTTCGGTAAGACAGATTGTTACACGTTTCCGACGATACTTTATTTAAATCAAAATGCTAGTGACTTGGTAAAACGTCGGCTTTTAATTAACGGTCTAGAGAGTTAGGTATCATGACCAAACTTAATAGCCTTTTTCGTATTTCTGACATCAATTGCATTTTTTTTATAAACAGGAACGTACAGCTTCTTACCCCACACAGGGTTCCCTGTGTCGTTAGATCAAGAAACAATATCACACACATATAAACATCCAAGACCTGTTTTTTTATCCCCGGCCGGGGATCGAACCCGGGACCTCTCGCATGGTAGGCAGCGCCCTAGAGGTCGTCTACACCAGTCTTATTGAGTAATCGAGCAATCAGAATATAATCACTTTAGATGATCTGCAATCTCTTGCGATGTTATTGGTCGATTTAGAATTTGAATTCCATCGCAAGGGATATCAAAAATACTTAATACAGTATAATAATCCAACTAATATTATAAATGAGAAAGTCGCGATGTTTGGATGTTTGGATGTTTGAATGTTTGTGCCCCAATCACGCTAAAACGGCTGAACGTATTTAAATTAAATTTAGGGCAGAGATAGTTTATGAGCTACATAAAGATATAGAATACTTAAATAAAAATGTGGCCTTAGTTCTGAATAGAAGCTGAGTAAAATCTGAATAGCAGCAATATAGATGTCCACTATCTGAATAACTTCTGAATAAAAGTGGTTTTCGGTGTTAGACAGACGTTATTCAGACATTATTCAGACAAACACTGTCATCACCTGCTACTCCGCAAACTTAGACAGACACGCACGCGTGTTGATTTGATATCGTTTCCTGTGAGTGATTGTTTGTTGTTCCAACGAGTGCCAACGAGCTTCAAACTAATTATTCTTGGTAAGTATGTTTTTTGTATAGCAGCAATATAGATGTCCACTATCTGAATAACTTCGGAATAAAAGTGGTTTTCGGTGTTAGACAGACGTTATTCAGACATTATTCAGACAAACACTGTCATCACCTGCTACTCCGCAAACTTAGACAGACACGCACGCGTGTTGATTTGATATCGTTTCCTGTGAGTGATTGTTTGTTGTTCCAACGAGTGCCAACGAGCTTCAAACTAATTATTCTTGGTAAGTATGTTTTTTGTGTTTACATTTTTAGATCATTGTATAAGTGAAATATTAGTGCGCGTGGAAGTTTATCGTGAAAATGAGTAACTTATTTCGATTTATGTCATGCGCTGCTTGAATTATAAAGGATAATGATTGTAAACATAATATTTTACTCGAATGAAGCTCGCGTGACATAAAGGTCCATTAATCCAAGTGATGTTTTTTGTATACGAAAAGTACGACGTAGGTATGAAAGTAAATTATGATGTTTTTGTGTGATTTCATACGTTTTGTCACCAAATAAACCTTACAATTAAGCATAGAAATAATATAGTATTTGTTGAAAATGGCGATACTTTCCAGTCTGATTAAGCGATGCCTTCACGCCAGTTATACAGCTTATTTCTTAATAAAAGTCACGTGTGTACACTTATTCAGCTATTAGCTGGGAAAGACTATTCTGACAGCACATATTGCTATGTAATATTTGAGTAGAGTATCACAGACTCCACAGTAACCAGCTTATTAGGGTTCCATCTTAGAAGTCAAAACAAAAACATAAAACACGAACGCTTACATACAGGCACATACATTGTTTTTGGCCCCAAACTTGGATATTTTGTGTCGTGGGAACCAGAACATTCGATATGACAAACAAGTTAACATCCAAGACCTGGGTTTTTTTAAACTTGTTTGTGAATATGTATGTAGGTATATTTATTTTTTCTATCAATGTATGTAAGATATTTACGTCTACCTTTACTTACATGACAATGCCGTTTAACCTTACAATCCCCCAAGCCTCATATGACGCTCGCCTCGAGTACCGTCCGTCCCCCAAGCGTTATATGACGCTCTCGCTCCCGCGCTTTTTTAAACCGGTATATTTTGGCCAATTTTTGTCATGTTGGTACTGTTAAAGATTTTCCAGACGCTCAATAAGACAAAGTCTATAATCCGATACAATTGTCTATGGTCATTCATAGAAAAAAATATTCCAAACGTGCCTCAAAAAAAAACACTTTTTCGAGGACTTTTTTTTGGAAAATTTCAAACGCTGAAATATTGAACAGTTTATATAAGAACACACTAATGTTTTTATTGTTTTGAAAGGGTAATGTTATTTAGATTACGTAGGTATCAAATAACATGTATATGTTGTTGATGTTTTTCTCATGTCTGCTAGATTTGTGTCGAGAAGGACCATTTTCATAGATGTCTGTGATTCTCATGTCGGTACAATAATAAAGAAAGGTCACTGTGACATTAGTTTTGCATTGACTAAGAGAGGGTTTCATTAGCTACTCATATTTAGCACTCTCATAGTTCTAAGAGTTACCATTTCAACATAATCACTTGATACGTCAGTCAAGTGTCGCGCGCCGCGCGGGCTTAAGTGTGCCTGGGGGACGAGCCGTGTCGGCGCCAAGTGGCTGGGGGTGCGAGGGGTTGAAATTGTTTTAACGCGTCGCAAGGGTAAAACGGAACTGTGCATAGTACCCTCTAGTTGGGAAACTAATAGTAAGCTGCGATGGCCAAAGCATAATGCAGATGTGTAAAGCAAAAATGACATAGTTGTACCTGGGGAAGATGGCTGGCCAGCCATGGACTGTAAATTAAAGAGGACGTTTTTAAACAACTATAATTTTTTTATACTCCCGTAAACATTTTCTGCGGATCCCACCCGTTCTTTTCCTATTTTTCCACTTCATTTTATCTATTTTCATCTAACCAAGTCCAACGCTTTTTAACCAGCCAATTGCTGTATTATAATAAAACTATCCACTTAATGCTGCATAAGAGAGATTTTATTTACTATTACCCAGCACTACGCTGATTTAATTAACCATGATAACCATTAAATCAGCAGCTGCATAAATGTGAAATAGTGTACTATAATTCAGATTGTAGCTTCGGACAACCACCCTTAGTCAGCTATAAGCTAATTTTATAGCTTAATGTCGGTTGTAAGACCCCTTATACAGCTTTAAAAATTCTGTAGCGCAGAAAGCTTAATAACGTCTGAATAAAGGTCCTTAAATTGCTGTTACAAAGCATTAAGAATAAACATGATCTTTTATCAGACATTACTAAACTTATTGCTGAATACAGATAGACCATTGCTTTTTACAGATTTAGAGTGACTCCAGAGCTATTACTCAGACAATATACATATTTAAGCTGAGTATTGTGCTACAGTTGGATCTTTATTTTGCTTGGATGTTGCCTGGTTATACTACTTGGTAAAACTCATTTCTTATCTTTATATTGATACATTATGACCATAGTGTATCAATTGTCGACAAATTATGACATTCAAATTTCGAAGGCCGACGCCCGCCTGCCGCCCATAGTTTGTCTGTGAAGTTGGTACTACTGAAGTCTGGCAGTCAGAGGTAATATGCTGGCCCGTAGGTTTGCAAAATGTTCGAGACAGGTGAAAGTCACTTTATTTAAGTTGTACTGACAGACGGTGCCTGCAACTGCAGCCTATGGGTTAGCTATAAGCTGAAGAATTTCATTTCATAGACACCAATATTTGTATTGGAAAATATTTTTTATCACACCTGCTCTGAAAATACATACTAATTATACCAATTAGAGGGAAGAAACGCCTTTATCCCGCCCTTCAAATCCTTTCATCCCAAGGTATGGAAGTTTGTATGAAAATCCTTCCGACCCAAGGGTGGGAAGTATGTATGAAATTCCATTACATACCCGGTTTTTTTTTTTTTATTTGTCAGCAGTCATACTGCAAAGAGACTTTAACTGTCTACTAATTAAATTTCAAGTAAATTGTTACTGGCCACATACAGTTTTTTTTTACCAGTTACCAACCTCCTTGGTGCATACAGAAAATTAAAAACGAAATTATTTTTGTATATAAAACGCGCGGAATCACGGAAGAAGTGGCTGCATGACCTTATGATCTTAGACTATTCCAGAAACGGGCGAATAAAAAAAGGAAAAGCCCGCGCATTTTCGCAAAAACTTCGATTGATTTAGCATTTATCTTTGTGTTTTTTGTAAAATATGGATGCATTTATGTCTATAATTTTCCTCGTAGGTGTAATAAAAAGCACTATACATACCTCAGGATAAAGTACAGTTCCATACCTCAAATGGTTTGCGCCCCTCGCAAGCTCGTGGCGCAAATGCCATAATCTCGGTGTGGAACTGTCACTTTCTTCCCTCTGAAGTAATGTACTATTTATTTGACTAAGGATAGGTATTACCTATCTAGGTTTTATACAAAGCATAGCATAGTCACTATCTTATTTTATTTTGAACTCAGTCAAGTTTTTGACTAATGAAACGCCTGCTTCTATTGAGCAGTGTATTAATAATGACATGTACTCCTTGGAATCTGTTCCAAGCTCTTTAAATTAACCCATAGGACAACAGAGTAACTCTGGCAGTAATATTAATATTTGTATAAATATACCTTCATCTTGCCCATTAAATCAAGTTACTAGTAATGAAAAATGTAAAAGTAAGAATATTTTAAACGTGGTTCATCAAAATATACAGGGCATGTTAAGTAAAGAACTGGAAATTGAGTTATTCATGAACTGTAATAATATTGATATTTTATGTATAACAGAGCACTTTTTAAAGAGTTATCAGTTCATGTTCAACTTTAATAACCACCACGTTGCTAGTAATATAAGATCCATGATCATCAACTTCAATCAGTTAGAACACATCATAATTAACAGCTCGCGGCTCGTACAGGTCGTGGTAATATGTGAAGCAAATATTTCAGACGCAAACACATGTATGTTTGAATTGGAAGACTACACCATGTACTCGGAATTAAGAAACGCCAAGAAAGGAGGGGGGATAATAATATACATACATAAAAGTGTTATATTTACGAGGCATTCGGTATTTACATGTAACTTTGAGTGTATCCTGGGTGAATTAGAATTAATAATGAAAGTAATAATGGTGTCATAGGATTGTGTGCAGTGTACAGACCACCTAGTTAAAATAAATGTCAATTTATAACGGAGCTATCCAATGTCCTAAGTAAGTACCCAATCAACAAAAGCTATGTTTTAATAGGGGACGTCAATATCGATTTAAAAATACAAAATCCCACTGTAAATAACTACCTTAACAGATTATATGGATTAGGGTTCGAGTGCGGTATCAGTCAATATACGCGGATTGAAAAGAAATTGGAATACGAAATCATGTATAGATCATATTTTTATGCGAGACGCGGATAGATATGAGTACAGATACGTGCGAGCAGCTGTGATAAACAATGCCCTCGCCGACCACTTCATAACTGGCCTGTCAATTGTAAATAAACAAAAACAAAACAACAACCAATACAAATACACGTACAGATTAGATAACAAGAAAGTACTAAAAGACTTACACGAAACTGACTGGAACCAAGCTCTAACCTTTCACAATCCCAATGATATCTATAACTTTATATCTGATAAATTCACAAATGTATACGACAAAAATAGACTCAAAATTAAGATAAATATAAGTAAAAGAAAACAATGCCCATGGAACTGTAAAAGTATAACAGAGATGTGTGCAAAAAGAGATGAATTATTCTCAATATGGAAGATGGATGAAAGTAACCTAGATAATAGATTATTATATAATAGATACAGGAATAAAACTAGTAAACACATCAATAAAATAAAAAATGAATATACCAAAAATATAATTTGTGAAAATATTAATAACCCAAAAAATATGTGGGAAATTATAAATAAACTGTGTGGAAGAAGTGTAAAGTCAGTAGACGAGGTAATATCAAAAGCTTTTAAAAATTGTGAACTAGATGACTTAACAAATAAATTTGCAGACGAATTTCAAAATAATGTTAGTAAAATATGTAGCCAATGTAACATACCCTTATTAAATAAAGATACATATGAAAATATACCTAATACGTGTATGAGGCTTAAAAAGGTGAGTGACAGGGTGGTGCACGTGATAATCAAACATTTGAATGGTAAAAAAGCCCGGGCGCCGATGGGATAAGGGCGTCGGACATAAAATGTATAAACGAAAAAATAGCCCCGGTAATAACCCACTTAATTAACACATGCATCTCCACATCACAGTACCCGGACGATCTCAAACTAGGAATCATAAGACCGGTATATAAAAAGGGTAGCCATCAGGATATTAATAATTATAGGCCAATAACTATATTATCGTGTATAGATAAAATAATAGAAAAATACTTTGGTCACGAGCTAAATAAATACCTAACACAGAATAATGTCATACATGAGAATCAATATGGATTCCAGCAGAAGAAAAATACTTGTCAATTACTCAGTAAATTCACCAGCAAAGTAAATGGTTACCTACACAATAAACAACATGTTTTGGCTATTTTTGTGGATTTCAGTAAGGCCTTTGAAACATTAAATTACTCAACGCTGTACCGAAAATTACAGCAGGCTGGTATACAGGGTCCGTTGCTCGGATGGTTCAGGGATTACCACGAGGGCCGGTCCACCTCGGTGAGAATAGCCGGAAAACGCAGCAAGCAAATACCAACCGAGGTGGGCTCGGCACAGGGGTCAATCCTTGCACCGACCGAGTACCTAATATACGTTAACGATATGTCTAACAACTTTAATGGAGGGTCGGTATACCAATTTGCAGATGATACTTGCCTACTGTATGCACATAAAGATATTGAGGAAGCGCAAAATAGACTACAGATAAATTATGATATGCTATGTAAATGGGCTCATGATGTTGGGTTAGTTATCAACGAACAAAAAACTAAACTCATGCACATTCATTCCCCATATCTAAAGACAACAACAATACCCAGGATCGTGGCCCACGGGCACCAATGTATGCATCGAAACATCATTTGTAACGGTACATGTGCTAATCTGGAACTAGTCGACCAACATACGTACCTAGGCATGATAATAGACAGTGACTTCAATTGGGGACCCCACATCGAACTTATATGTAAGCGTCTAAGGGCTATAATGGGAAAACTAGTTATACTAAAATATAAAATTCCTTACAACATACTAAGATTGTTATATTTATCATTGGCTGACTCTGTAATAAGTTATGGACTAAGTAGCTACGGTAGGACATATAAAACATACGCAGATAACATATATAAACTACAATTAAGTATTCTAAAAAAGATTGTACCATCAAAGATAAAAATTCAATACAAAGACGACAGCACAGCAATATTTGAATACTGTAATATTGTCAATATCTATAATAAAACTAAGTTCCTAATAATGTGTGAAGAAAAAGAAAATATAATTAATGTAAAACGCCATGCTCGACCGAAATCATTGCGCGCACTATCTTATATACCTACATTTGTTGTACCTAGATTTAACAATGACTACGGTAGGCGAACGATAGAATGTATGCTACCGCTAGTACTCAATGAACTACCGAGCGAGGTCATTGATTCCCTGTGCGTGGACAATCACAAATGTAAAACTGTATTAAAAAAGTACTTCCTACAACAATGTAAACACGGACCGGCTTCACAGGTGGCGGAGGGACCCGGCGGCGGCGGCGGCGGCGGCGGCGTAGCAGGCGAGCCGTGAATATTCGACTAAGAAATCGCGGCTTGCCTGTCGCGCGGGGAATATCCGTAGCCTGTGAAACCGGCTCATAGTATTTCGCTCATAGAAAAAAAATATTAGATTAAAATGTAAACAGGGTAAAAGCGGGGGACAGTGGTCACACTTAAACCTGTCAAGGATTGAGTGGCCACCTAAGTAATGTTAAGAATAATTATAATTTGTTTTTGAATAAATAAATAAAATAAAAAAAAAATGTTCGTTCAACAGAAAAACAGCTGATCGCGGTGGCTCCTTAATACTTGTAAATAATAGTTTTTAAATATAAGGAACGAGTTGACATAGTGAGCCTGTCTGTTGAGCGTACCATGGAAATAGCCTGTATTGAACTTGAACAACTTATTGTAATGAGCGTATACAGACCACCAGATTCATCCTTTGATTTATTCGAAAAGAAAATGGATGAAGTGTTGACTAAAATCAGCGATAAAAACAATTTTGTTATAATTTGTGGTGATTTTAATGTTAATCTGTTAGAGGATAATAATATTTGTACTAGATTATATATAATAATAATACCTTGGACACTATTTACACACATTGATCTAGCCCCAAACTAGGATTCCCTGTATCTTGGGTACTAGACAACGATAAACATACTTATATAGATAAATATTATACTTAGATAGATAAACAACCATGACTAGGGTACAAACATCCGTTCTCAACAAACAAATATTTGCCCCCACCGGGACTCGAACCCGGGACCCTTGGCTTCGTAGGCAGGGTCACTGCCGACTCGGCTATTCGGGTCGTCAGATTAAAATCTTTATTTTTATATCACAACATGAACTACCTGTTTTTGGAGCCTACTAGAATTACTGCAACATCTGCTACCTGCATTGGCAATATATTTACTAACATTACGCCCATTTTCAAATTGGTCATCAATAAATTAACATCTGATCACTCTGGTCAGATAGGTATATTCAATATTAAAATAAAAAGGACCAAAAAGAGGATATTACATGTGTGCCCGTTAGTGACACTCGGCTTGAACACTACAGGAATAATATTTTAGATAAACTATGGGATATATCATACAGTGACGATCCAAATTTGTTGTACAACTCAGTATTTAACCTTGTCAAAAATGAATATGATACGGTATTTAAATCAAAAACTATAAAAGTTAATAACAAAGCTTTGTTTAGTGATTGGGCGACAGTTGGAATTCATAGGAGCAGACGAAGATTATATGAACTCATTGAAGAGAAATCATATAACAAAAATACGGCCTTTCTAGATTATGTTCGTAGTTATTCAAAAATGTTTAAACGCGTTTGTGCCGTAGCTAAATCTATTTTCATTAAAAACAAAATTGAATCTAGTAGCAATGTAATGAAAACGACTTGGCAAATTATAAACAGAGAGACTGAAAAGGCCAAAGCTACACATAATAACTTCAAGCTTAAGATAGATAATCAATTGCTAAGTACAGACCTAGAAGTAGCAAAAGCTTTCGAAAATTTCTTTACGGACATTCCAGTTTCAACAACCAAGTCTTTAAATTCATCTCCCGCTGCTGCTGAATCTATACTTAAACAAAACTTTGAGGAATGTAAAACAGATTTTAAATTTAGGCACGTAAATAATGAAGACATTGTAAAAGCGTTTAAATCCCTGGAAATGAAAAAGACAGCTGACGCCCATGGTCTATCAGTGAAAATTATTAGTTCCATTGTAGATTGTATTGCACCTCACCTTTGTTGTATATTTAATCAATGTATAGATAATGGTGTGTTTCCTGACTTGATGAAACTAAGTAAAGTTATACCTTTATTCAAAGCTGGTAGTACATCAGACCCCACCAATTTTAGACCCATATCGATACTACCAACGCTTAGCAAAATATTTGAAAAACTCATACTTAATCAATTGCAAAGTCATTTTTATCTCAATAATTTAATTCATATTGCTCAGTTTGGTTTCACAAAGGGTCGTTCAACAGCCGATGCTGGTGTTGAACTAATTGACAATATTTTTGATGCCTGGGAAGACGCAATGGATGCAATAGGTGTCTTCTGCGATCTATCCAAGGCTTTTGATTGCGTCCATCATGACACTCTTGTCAGGAAGTTACGCCATTATGGTGTAAAAGATCAGGCACTTGGCCTTCTGGAGTCATATCTAACATATAGGGTTCAGATGGTCGATGTTAATGGGAAAAGATCACCTGGGACTTCAATAAGTATGGGCGTACCGCAAGGTTCAATTCTTGGTCCTTTCTTGTTTTTAGTATATATTAATGATTTACCTTACCTTGTTAAAGCAAAACATGGGTTATTATTGTTTGCCGATGATACTTCTTTGATATTTAAAGTTAAAAGACAGCAATCAAATTATGACGAGGTAAACAATGCTATTTCTAGTATAGTGAACTGGTTTACTGTTAACAATTTATTACTTAATGTAAAGAAAACTAAATGTATTAAATTCGTGTTACCCAATGTGAACCCGGTAACTACAGACATATTTATAAAAGGACAGAGATTGGACCTTGTGCAGTCGACTGTCTTTTTGGGCATTACTTTAGACGCCAAACTACAATGGGATCCTCATATAAATAAATTGTCGAACAGACTGAGTTCGGCAGCGTTCACAGTTAAAAAAATTAGAGCTCTTACCGACGTAGACACCGCTAGACTAGTCTACTTTAGTTACTTTCATAGTCTAATGACCTATGGTATTTTATTGTGGGGTCACGCTGCGAATGCTAATAGTATATTTATTCTGCAGAAACGGGCTGTTCGTGCAATTTATAGATTAGAGCCTAGAGTGTCACTGAGGGAAAAGTTTAAAGAAATCAATATTCTGACATTTGTGTCTCAATATATCTATGACAATCTTGTGTATGTAAAAAGAAATATAACTAATTTTCAGAAGTACAGTGATATACACAATTTTAATACTAGAAATAAAGACAAGTTGGTTGCTTATGTAAGCCGACTACATAAAATTAGTAATTCTTTTAAAGGCAATTGTATACGCTATTACAATAAGGTCCCTACTGATATTAAAAACTTACCTTTAGACAAGTTTAAAATAATAATAAAACAGAAATTGTATAAAAAAGGTTACTATAGGATATCTGATTACTTAGAGGATAGATGTCCATGGGAATAGATTGTTTGAGTAACAGGCTGTTTCGATATATAATTAGCATTCATTTTGTAATTTGACAATATTTTATTTAAAAAAGGAAACGCAAAAGATGCGACGACTGTGGAGTTTCTTCGGTGAGCTCTTCTCCACAGATTCCGCCATTGTGTTAGTGAACTCACCCAAAAAGAAATGTAATGACGGATCTAAGTGATGTAACAACATCCTATGGAAATAAATGATTTTTTATTTGATTTGATTTGATTTAAGACTTACAATGCCCTGCGAATCCAATATAAAAACATCATCAGGATGTTGTTGGGGCTACCTCGGTTCTGCAGTGCTTCAACAATGTTTGCTGAGGCGCGAACAGATGATTTCTACGCGATCATGAGGAAACGCATTGTTTCGATTATCGGCAGAGCCTGGGACAGCACCAATGAGATCCTGAGGGTGATCTCGAGAAGGTTTGACTGCAGAATATACCAATATTGGGTAGTCCAGCTTATCTCGAGCAACAAATTGTTTTCTGGTTTTTCTTTTATGCTGTTTACTAACCATAGTTTTTGTGTGTTACTAACTAATAATGGATCATTGTTATCTTAAATAAATAAATAAATTGAAAAAAATGAACAAGCTAAATAAGTGCAGAGCAATTATCAATGCCACAATGCCGGTCGAACATGCGGTTTCTGAACACATCAAAGAGAGTTTATGATATGTGTGTAGATAAACTAGTGTATGTAACTGTACATAATTAGGCATTATGTATCAGTCACATAAACTACTATAATAGTGTGGACATTAGTAATATCTGGTGGGACCCCATTTGTCGGGGATGATTTAATTTTTTTTCTTTCTGACATATTATGACATTCAAATTTCGAACGCCGACGCCCGCCTGCGTGCCGCCCCTATTTTGTCTGTGAAGTTGGTACTACAGGACAAACTAAACAACTCAATGCCACAATGCCGGTCAAACATGCGGTTTCTGAACACATCAAAGAGAGCTTATGATATGTGTGTAGATAAACTAGTGTATGTAACTGTACATAATTAGGCATTATGTATCAGTCACATAAACTACTATAATAGTGTGGACATTAGTAATATCTGGTGGGACCCCATATGTCGGGGATGATTTAATTTTTTTTCTTTCTGGTGTAATTCATGTCGGTGCGACATTATTTTATTATCTGTGTCAACTAAATAACAAGCTACGCTGCTATCATTATTCCTCCACATACCTCCACAATTAGTATTAGCTTCACGCAAAACCGTTTGAGCAATCCCCAGTCAAAAGAACATTATCGATTCATGCACGAATTACCATCACCTACGCGAAAGCGAAACGGAATATCTTATGAAATAAATGAGGGCATAATCGTTCTGAAACCCGGTCTTCGAATAAGATCGGGGGGTAATGGTGCGCATCATTCCCGAACGTTTGAATAATCGGAGTGGAAGCGTCAGATAAATTAGCGATCTGAACGGTCTCCGGATCGCGGCTCACTTGTTTCGACAATTTCTGAACGATACAATCTCTTTGTGCGAAAATGATGGAGTGTGATTGGGCGTGAAAATCTTGTGCGGGGTGAGGTCTGGGGAATCGTCGCGAGGGATTGTCTGAGGGAACAATTACATGACACTATCTATATAAAATGACGAGAATTCAAATACCGTACTGAATAAGCATCTAATAATGGAAAAGATTGCGAGGAACCTCCACATTAAACCTTCATTTCTCCATGGTTTTTTAGTCGCCGTCTATCCTTCTTCCGGCAAAAGCCCTGAGCATAATACTTAGTAAAAAACCGGTCAAGTGCGAGTCTAAATCGCGCAAGAAGGGTTCCGTATCACCGTTCAATGGAAGCGATGGCGTGGAGTGAATAGTTTGGATTTTACACAGCAAAATATTGTTTACAAAGTTATTGGTGCGGTTACTTTCACACTCCATGTACGTAACCAGGTGCATCCATAAGTTTGTATGTGGTATTGAAAGAATTGTTGTATGGGAGCCCCCTTAAATATTTCTTTTATCCTGTTTTTTAGTATTTGTTGTTATAGCGGCAACAGAAATACATAATCTGTGAAAATTTCAACTCTCTAGCTAGCTAGGTTCTTGAGATACAGCCTGGTGACAGACGGACGGACGGACGGACGGACGGACAGCGAAGTCTTAGTAATAGGGTTCCGTTCTTACCCGTTGGGTACGGAACCCTAAAAACGGTCAAGTGAGAGTCTTACTCACGCGCGAAGGGTTCTGTACCACAGTACAATGGCAGGAATGGTGTGGAGTGAATAGTTTGGATTTTACACAGCACAATGTTATTATATTATATATTATTAAAGTTATTGGTGCGGCTTTCCTTTCACACTCCATGTACGTTAGCAGGTGAATTCAAAAGTGTGTATGTGGTATTGAAAGAATTGTTGTATGGGAGCCCCCTTAAATATTTATTTTATTCTGTTTTTAGTATTTGTTGTTAAAACGGCAATAGATATACAGCATCTGCAAAAAAAATATCTGTCTAACTACCACGGTTCATGAGATACAGCCTGGTGACAGACGGACGGACAGACGGACAGCGGAGGCTTAGTAATAGGGTCCCGTTTAGCACCCTTCGGTTACGTAACCTTAAAAACGACTCAATATTTCAACTTCGTACTAGTCTGTAAAAAATGTTTAATAATCCAAATAGCATCACGTTTCATTTCGTCTCTGGGTTGGGTAGAATTTTCCGATTTTACGAGTCAAATAGAAAACTTTACTGAAAGCCCTATTGCCCTGCTCAGCCCTGCTGGGAGGAGGGGTAACAGGACGGGATGACGATAATAATGATAGCCATATTTCCCCACAGCTGCAGCAGCACATTCACCACGAAATACCGACCCAGGTGTTATACGGGTGACCAAAAAATAAAAGCACAAAAGCGGTCTGGGCAAACAATTTGAAGCTGCAAAAGCTAGCCTCACTTTAGCTTTAGGGTTTTATTAACCCACGAACAAAGTGTACTGAGACACCTTCCGCATATTTTGAACATATTTGGCAATAAAGCCCACCGTTGGCACGTCATAACGTCGGGCGTAGGGTCATTCGCGACTCAATATTTTAATTCTTTAAAAATATTCCCAACCAAATAATTTTGCTTATTATTTGGATAGTATAGTATTTTTGGTGGCAACCACCTGCCTTTTGTGATGAAACTTTGTGTGGAGTTTCGACATTTTTTATTATATTTTTAATTTTAAACATAAACATAAAAACATACCTACCCATTGCATATATTACAAAATGTCGTAGTTAAATTTTAAGGTGTGGTTAGAGACATCATTGTTAATGATTTTACTGTGAAGTTTGATTAAGGCAACCTTATGACCTCAATTGATTGTTCTCAAGTGTGTGTATACTTTGGATGACAGTTTTGTCTTGAATGTTGAATTTCCTTTTTATGTAAATTAAGTAATAGTCATCTGTTTTATACGTCGCGCCACGAGTTTTGAGCGGCGGCCTGGAATGCGCTGTAGTCGCTTCTCAATACCTGTACATATGCGCAGTAATTCTCGCCAGCGTCGCCCAGTGCTCTTAATTCGTGGCGCGAGATATACACACCTGTAGTATACACGCGCCGACGACACTCCGCTACGGGCCTCAGTCGTGTGCGGTTGTGTGGTGCTGGAGTACTCTATCTCCACCGATACAAATATCTGTATGGTCAATTACCATCCCTAAGCCTTTTACAAGTGGCGACAGAGGAAAACGTGAATAAAAATACAGTTAAGTATATAATTTTGATGGAAAAAAGAGAAAAGTAAGTGCCGAAGCAACAAAAAGTTGTAGAAAAACATGTTGATTATCAAATTAACGAGAAACTTTTAATTAGAGAGAAATGCCATGACTGCACAAATCAAATGTAAACAACTTTGTTAAAACTAACGATAATAAGTAATAACCCACTCTATTAAAACGAGTAAAAACGATGCATCGTATTTGTTACCTAGGACAATGCAAGCATAATTAATGACAAAGGATGTGCTGATAAACCATAATATGGCTTGACTAGGACCAGGGGTTATTCATGATGTTTATAGTTAGGCACACATCATTCCATTATTAACAAATCTATTTTCTGCCTGCATATAGTTTCAGAGCTTGTTAGTACCTAAAGATAGGCACTTGTGCCCGTGCTATTGTTGCCGCAAAAGCCGGCGAGCGCATGAGTCAGCCTCGCGCAACGCGCGTCGCACTGCTCAGTGCTCATCGCGCGAGACAACATGACTGTATCTACGAATTGTTGTTGCAAATTCATGGGCAGATCGAGCGTTGGGTTGATGTAGGTCTTATGGGTAGGCAGATAAATGTATTTTACCTTTTAAAGTAAGTATCTAAATATCTCGTAATAAATAGTTGTTTTATTTCATTAGGAAGTACCAAGCTAGGTATGTAGCATTTGACTTTGAATAATACTCATTGCCATGCCAATTCTCGTATCTGTTTTTCATAATAAGGTCGCTCTATATGGAAGGGCCAAAATACGATAAAACATGTTTCTTATACGCCAATCAATACGTTTTGACACGTATGTTATAATAATATGATTACCACTATTAGAATCACACAAAACCTACTGTTCCTTTAGTAAATAGCTTGACTACAATCAAGTAACAACAAGAGCCATCCACATCCAGCTGCTGGTAGGTACAGCAAATAGCTAGGCCACTGGAAATAAGATATATCTTACTACTAAAGTAAGAATAGGGCCATGCATATAACCCGCTGTTGTACTGCCAGCTAGGCCACTGGAAATAAGATATATCTTACTTATAAAGTTAGAATAGGGCCATGCATATTACCCGCTGGTGAACAGCCAGCTAGGCCACTGGAAATATGATATATGTTACTTATAAAGTTAGAATAGGGCCATGCATATAACCCGCTGGTGTACAGCCAGCTAGGCCACTGGAAATAAGATATATCTTTCTTATAAAGTTAGAATAGGGCCATGCATATAACCCGCTGGTGTACAGCCAGCTAGGCCACTGGAAATAAGATATATGTTACTTATAAAGTTATAATAGGGCTATGCATATAACCCGCTGGTGTACAGCCAGCTAGGCCACTGGAAATAAGATATATGTTATTTATAAAGTTAGAATAGGGCCATGCATATAACCCGCTGTTGTACAGCCAGCTAGGCCACTGGAAATAAAATAAAGGCTTATGTTTAAATGATCACCAAAGACGGCCTATTTCACTACCTATAAATTCGAAGCGACCGTTAGAATTAGTAAACGACCAACAAATTGTGTTTGGATAAATGATCACCAAACTTCTTTTTATTTTTTGTTTACTTATGTTTTAAGTATGGTTTGTTGCTCTTACATGTTCAACCTAACACGAAGGATAAAGGGGGCTTCGCTTCGCTCACCACCTTTACCCTTCACCTAAGCTACCGCATTTTGCCCTGATATTTCCTGCAACTTTTGGTGATCATTTACCCATTATGGGTAGGAAAAAAGATTTTGGTGATCATTATATGTGTTACCTAAAATAAACACCTAAAATGTATATACAGAGCATTGAATAGCCAACTGTTTTACAGTTAACAGCAAGGCCACTGGTAAAATATATGAAATTAAATAGGGCCATGCATATCACGCTGATTCCACAGCTAACAGCTAGGCCACTGATAATAAAATACATACAATGTATAAATAAGGGCCGTGCTGCTTCCACAGCGAACAGCTAAGCCACTGGTAAATGATAACTGTATAATATAAGTATTTGCAGGTTGTCCCAATAGCTCAAAACCGAGGACTGGTGAGCCTAGAAAGCTTCAACTGTGAAGGAGAGCCAAATTCCACAGCGACGCGTTTAAATCGCGATGTTACACAAAACTAAAACGAATGTCATGCGTGCAAATAACTTAAAATTAAAACCAACCTACTTCGCAGAAAATACTCGCCCGTGCTCCTGAGTCGATTTAACCTTGGCCTATTCCTCAGACAACATTGGCATAGATTTGATGAACGAGGTTGACGCGTTAGTTAAATAGCCGACCCATGAAATAAACCTACGGTCAAAGTAAAACCATTTCTTGTAGGTATCATGAAATTAAAGTCGACATTTTTTTTTGTTTTTATCTGCCTGGTCATTATCATTGTAGGTGTCCTGGCTCCACTCGTACAAATATATCGAGAAATAGTTCATCGAAAATGCTTAAAGTAGGTATGTACTAACCTGAGCTAGACAGTGTTACTTTATTCACTGTCGGGTTGTTTATTGTTCGAAAACCATGGCATTTTGTTTGTCAAAAGAAGTGGTAGTTTATCAAACTAGACGATTTTAATAGCATTAGTCAATAATAGCCAAATCCCAAAAGGTTGTCGTAAGATTTGTCGTCTACCTATGCCTAGCATCTCGAATGCTAGATAAGCAACTATGTAGCAGTTCATCAAAAGTCGAACAGTACCGTGAACCGTGAATGGACATATTGATTGTCATCTGAAGATATAGCAGGTGTTCAGTATCACGCGAGATTGTTTAATTTTCATTAACCAAATTCAATGAAGTAAACAGTGTTTTGTAATATTGCGTACCTAAACATATGCCTTGCCTTTCGATGACTAGTTATGCAACTATTTAGTTCGTCAAAAGTCACTAAGCTGCACAAAGTTTGCACAAAGTGTTGATTCCAACATGTCGTGGAAGACACACATCGAACACTTGCAAAAGAAGCTAAATCAATATGCGTATGCGTTACACATGCTTACAAAAAATTGTGAACACTGATGCTGTACTTGTTTCGTATCATGGTTTTGTAGAGTCTTCCGTGCGCTACGGTATAATCTTCTGGGGAAATGCGACGGGTAGAGAGACTATTTTTAAAGCGCAGAAGAAGCAAGCTGGTCCAAACTGACAGTTGTAAACCCTACTTCAAGAGTCTCAACATTCTTACGATGCCGTCTACTTACATATACGAAACCTTGGTTTTTGTCAAAAGTAATATGCATCTTTTTCAAAATGTCAAAAGCAGGCGTCACCATATGATGCTCAAAATGGAGTGCCACAAGTCAGCCTATTTTAATAAAAGTATATTTGTCATGGCTATTAGAATATATAACAAACTCCCACAGTCTGTAAAAGAAATACAAAATATACATACATTTAAAAAGAAAATAAAGGGTCTTCTAACAAACAAGGTTTATTACAGTGTCGATGATGTTTTACCTCAGTGATGTTTTATAAAGATGGCGACAATGTATTATTTGCCAGATGCCTAATATAGTCATATATGTAGGTAATTAGTAATTCTACGCTAATTTTTATTGTTTATAATGTAATTAATACTTATAATGTAAATAATATTCATATGCCCTCCCATGGCAGAGCATAGAGACCCATCACTCAATGTCATTGATTAAGATCTACATATTACCTATCTTCCTGAATAAATGATTCTTTATCTTTATCTTTATCTTTAAAGTAAAATAAAGACGAATATAATGAAATGTACACAACAGTAGCAGAGGGCAATTCATTATGTAGATTTTGAGCTTACCATGGAAGCGTATATTGTTATGTTTGCAGGTAGGCCAAAATGTCTCATCCTCAAATTGCTTCTTTGGAAGCATTTGACTGCAAAAATGACCCAGTTTATGTTGGCTTCCGTTGGGAAAAATAGAAACGAGCTTTCGATATATTATATTTGTTAGTGACAAATATTAATATGCGAGTTCAAAAACGGGCGGCACTTTTACACTCTGGAGGATCACCGGTCCAAAAGATATTCTTTTATATTCCTGGTGCAAATATAGATGAGAATACATCCCCAGAAGATGTCTACAAAAATTCAATTGAAAAATTTAATGATTACTTTGCTCCAAAACAAAGCCGTGCTTACGGGAGACATTTATTCAGGTTATTAAAACAGAAACCTGAAGAAAATTTTGACAAGTTTTGATCAGATTACGCAAACAATGCCAAAAATATCGATTTTCTAATTAAGAAGAGAATATCATTGATCAAATAACTGAAAAGTGCGTATCATCAAAATTACTCAAGTAAATACTGACACTTGGTGATACAGCAACACCTGAGTTGATCATTACAGAAGCGAAGAGGCTGTGAAGAAACAAATAAGAATTTAGATTCCACTAAATCCCGGAATAATTCAGCGAATACAAACAAACAATACAGATACTACAGCACCTAATAAATAAATAAATAAACCTAATTTTCAGTAGGTTTTAGAAGTGAAAAATTCAGTTGCGCTGATCCCATTTTGATAAGATTTTATTAGGTCGACTTTTAACTAAATAAGATCGTGTAGCAAATCTTGAAATGGAAATTTCGCCCAAAACATTTTTTTTTTTATATTGTCGTAGTTAAAGTAGTTAGTAGTCGAGTTGAGAATATCCCGTCATAGCGACGGGCGTAGCGGGCGTAGTGCTCGGGTATGGCCATATGGAGCGGCTGCATTTAGGGCGTGGCAATGATGAGTAAGGGGAGATGTGACAGTAAACTCGTCTGTGGGTAGATCAAAAAATGGCCCGCGATCTTGAACCTTATCGCTTGGCGATAAAATTCAAAATCTATTAAAAATAAATCATCATTATTTGATGGTTACACAGCTGAGTAGATGCGTTGGGTTTAAGGTATTCTGATTAAGGCTCGTCTGTCGGCGAAATGGCAACTCAGCAAGTGGTGGTTGAAATTTTGGACACAACCGTATCAAAATGGAGTTCATACAGCTCGCTGCGTCTCGCTGCCGCAGAACAGTACGAAAATTGTGTATATTTTATTGTTTATCTATCTAAGTATAATATTTATCTATATTAGTATGTGTATCGTTGTCTAGTACCCAAGATACAGGGAATCCTAGTTTGGGGCTAGTTCAATGTGTGTAAATAGTGTCCAAGGTATTATTATTATTATTATTATTATTATTATTTTTAAGATTCAGTACCTATTACTAAGCGTCCACTGTCCGTCACAGTGGTCTAGGATTCGGCCTCCATACTCATAGGAACTTAATGTCTGGAATAATTATAAAAAAATATGTAATGTCTCCGGTATACCTCCCTATATGTCATATTAAAACATGGAGTGGATTGATTGCTCTACAAGTGAGAAAAATAATGTTAATTATTTTTTTGTATGGGAGAAAACTCTTAAAGTACATTATTTCGGAACTAATTACAACTGATGGGCTGGTGCTCACATGATCTATTAAACATGGCATGCTGAACATAATGTCATATAATTCATGCACTTTTCGGTGCAGCTTTGGAAGTAGTTAACTTTTGAAATTTTGAATTTGTAATATCAGCTTTATCATTACAATCTTTGACATAATGAGATACCAGCCGATCTCTTAGAGAGTGAAAATACCATAAAAATAATAGAAATGCAAATAATAACAAAAACAAAGTTTATAAGTTATTTTATTTTATTCTTTTGATACGGAAATTACAATATGGTTAATATAATAATTAATAATAGCTTGTTCTAGTATATATTTTTATACATATATCTATATTATTTACCTATATATAGTATGGATATCCATAATGATAGTTTCTTGTCGTGTGCTTCTAGCGATGAATTTATTAGTGCGGAAAGCGATATTTCCACTGTGGAAGAACCGCTTTCCGTCAAACTTAAGACTGTCTTTGGTGGGTCAGGGAAAAATCTGAACATAGTGCACATCAATGCTCAAAGTATTCACACTAGCTACCCCGATCTCATCGAGGCTTTTTCTGAGCAACGTGTGGACGGCATCCTTGTCTCTGAGTCGTTCCTTAAGCCTTCACTCCCTTCATCCATGTACTCTCTTCCAGGCTTCAGGCTATGTAGGAACGACAGAACCGGAAAGGCAGACGGAGGTGTCGCTGTTTACCTGCGTGCGGAAATTGCTTGTAAGGTGATTAATGTATCCCCTAGCCAGTACTCCGAGTCTGCTGAATACCTCTTCCTTGAAATTGTTCTTCATCACAATAAGGTGCTGCTTGGTGTCCTCTATAGCCCCTCTCTTCGTGTTGACTACTTTGACACCTTTGAATCCCTTCTTAATGATTTGACCCCAATTTACGACGACACTCTCATTCTTGGGGATTTCAACACCTGTCTCCTCAAAAAGAATTCCCGTTCTGCCAAACTCAGGTCCATAGTTGATTCATTCAATCTCCACATCTTGCCACTTGAGGCCACTCATTTCCAGCCGCATTGTTCTCCCTCTCTTCTAGACATCATAATCGTCTCCAACTTGGATAAGGTTGCCTCTCACGGTCAACTTAACTCTCCTTACTCTTTCCACGATCTCATCTACCTCTCCTATAAGATTAGGTGTCCGAAGAGCAGAACGAAATTCATAGATATTCGAAGCTTCAAAGGCATAGATGTGGAGTCCCTTAGGTCTGATGTCTCACTGGTCGATTGGTCCCCTGTCATCTTGAGCGAGAACGTTGACGACAAAATCCACAACTTTAATGCAATTGTCTTGGGACTTTACGACAAACATGCTCCCATTAAGAAAGTCAAGGTAAAACACCTGCCGGCGCCCTGGCTTAACGATGATATCAAGCGCCTAATGGCCAAGAAAAATCGCGCTAAGTGTAACTACAAAAAGGATCCGACAGATGACAACTTTCTTTCCTACAAATGCCTTCGCAATCGATGCAATCGTCTCTGTCGAGACGCCAAGCGCCGCCACATCTTCGAGTGTATCGAAAGGTACACCCCAGCTCAGGTGTGGAAATTCCTCAGGACACATGGTATTGGCAAATCCCAGGACATGCATCTGCTTGGAAACAAGCATTAGTTATCCCTCTCCCCAAAACATCCAATCCCACCTCCTTTAAAGAGTATCGCCCCATTTCTATCCTGCCGATCCTTTCTAAAGTCCTCGAATCCATTGTCCATACTCAGCTCTCCCATTATCTATCCTCTAAAAATCTACTTAATCCTTTTCAGTCTGGCTTTAGAACGGGTCATAGTACTGTTACGGCTTTATTAAAAGTGACCGATGATATTCAGGTCGCCATGGATCAAAGGCAGCTCTCGGTGCTGGCTCTGCTGGACTTCAGCAGTGCTTTTAACTGAGTTGACTTCGACATTCTCGTTGAACTTCTCAAATCTCTTAACGTCTCCTCCCTCTCTGCCAGCTGGTTTGACTCTTACCTAAGGAACCGAAAACAGCGTATCAAGTCGGAGGATGCTTGTACGGAGTGGTGTGACCTCTCTTCCGGTGTCCCCCAAGGTGGCATTCTCTCTCCTCTTCTATTCTCAATATTTATCAATTCCATATCCGATGTCCTCTCTTCTTCCTATCATCTCTACGCGGATGACCTTCAGATCTATCGTCACTTCTCTCCTGATGATGTAAATTCCGCTGTGGAAGCGTTAAACGCTGACTTGGCTGGTATTAGTGGATGGGCATCGTCATTTGGGTTGCTGGTTAATCCGAATAAGTCCCAGGCCATGATTATAGGTACCAGACACTCTTTAAACACGTTGCAGCAATTGTCTGTCCCTTCTGTAACTTATAACGGTACTGTAATCATGTATAGCGATAAAGCTAAAAACCTGGGTGTCATCTTTGATAATCAATTGTCCTGGTCAATGCATGTTAATGAGGTCAGCAGGCGAGTTTACGCAACTTTTCATTCCCTCAGGAGACTTCAGAACTTTCTTCCTCGCCAGACCAAAATAACTCTCGCTCAGTCCCTTCTTCTCCCCCTCATTGATTATGCTGATGTTTGCTGGGTGAGCGCAAATGAAGAACAACTGAACAAACTCGAACGACTTCAAAATCTCGGGATTCGGTTCACCTTCGGACTGCGCAAGTATGACCACGAATCTCAGCATCGCAGGGAGCTGAAGTGGCTACCGATTCGGCTTCGACGGGACTCTCATATCCTGTGTTTCCTTTATAATATTTTGTGGAACCCTCGTTACCCTAACTTCCTACGTGATCGCTTCGAATTTCTTTCTTCAAGCAGGTCTCGGAGAACTCATATGGCGTCTACGCTCAAAGCTCCAGATCGCTCCACTGCAGCCTACGAGCACAGGTTCAGAATCCGAGCCGTACGACTGTGGAATGAGCTTCCTTGCACTATCAGGGACAGTCGATCTCTAAATATATTCAAAAACCGGCTAAAGAAGCACTATCTCTCCCTTTCCAGTTAGATAATATATATATATTTGTATGTATTAGTTTATTATACGGTGTATTCATATTTTTACGTTGTATTTAAGTAATTGTGTATGCAGTCTATTTTTAGCAATGAGGGTTATCAGTATAATAAATACTGTTTGTAGTATAAATTAGTCGTAGTATTTATAGAGTTTTATTGTACGCGCAGGTCTTTCCCCGCTCAACCATCACCTCTCCTACCATCTTGGTTTGCTGGAAGAAATCTCTTTTGAGAGATAAGCTCGCCTTTGTACTGTTTTTTTCTATTATAAGTTATCTGTATGACTGTTTTGTGTAGTACAATAAAGAATATTACAATTAATAGCTTGTTAAAAAAGTAAAAAAAAATAAGGCAAAATACATCAATAACAATAAAACTGTCATTAGTCAACAGTCTGCTAATGATCTTTATTAACAATAATAGAGGTAATTTAAATAATAATAATTTAATTAATTAATAATTTAAATGTATGTCTCGCACGGCTAGACAAGATCCACTTTTGTTTCAAAGCGCATGTCTGGCAGAATTGTTTCAATTCTTTCTTTTCACTTTCTGATAAGGTTGCATTCACAAAAACTTCAAATAATACACTGATCTCTGAGAAACAACTGATATTTGCAACAAACATGAACATGTCCAAATTGGTTACAAATATTTTCATTATAACGCGGAAATGAATAGAACGTATGAAGTATAGTAAGCGCTTACAAGTGCGAGAAACTACTGAATTAACCCATCTTTAATGTCCCTATATATATTGCAATTCCCTTTGTTTGTTATTAAGCTTGAAACTAAACCATTACTATAACGATCTGGTTAGTCATTCAATGTAATTTCTTTAACTTCATTATTATTCATAAAAGCCAAACACGGGCTATTAACTAGCAATATCCCCAAAGTTATTACAACGGGCTATTAACTAACGACATCCCCAAAGTTATTGATGATGCACCTACATAAACACAAGTACCTAGTATTCATGTTTGCTGCATGTAGTTCATAGGTAGAAACCTATGAACTACATCTCATTATGTTGAACATAAACGAATACGCTCATACTAAATAATCAATTTTTCAAAAGTTAACTACATCCAAAGCTGCACCGAAAAGTGCATGAATTAGATGACGGTATGTTCAGCATGCAATGTACAATAGATCATGTGAGCACCAGCCCATCAGTTGTAATCAGTTCCTAAATAATGTACTTTAAGTGTTTTCTCCCATACAAAAAAATAATCAACATTATTTTTCTCACTCGTGGAGCAACTAATCTACTCCATGTTTTAATATGACATACAGGGAGGTATACCGGAGACATAACATATTTTTTTATAATTATTCCAGACATTATGTTACTATGAGTATGGAGGAACAAATCCTAGACCACCGTCCGTCCGTTTGTCACCAGGCTGTATCTCATGAACCGTGATAGTAAGACAGATGATGTATTTCTGTTGCCGGTATAAGAACAAATACTAAAAACAGAATGAAATAAATATTTATGGGGGCTCCCATACAACAATTCTTTCAATACCACATACAAACTTATTTATACACCTGGTTAAGTAGTGTAAGTGTAAAAGTAGCCGCAATAACTTTGTAAACAACATTTTGCAATGTAAAATCCAAACTCTTCACCTCACACCATCCCTAATTGTACGGTGGTACGATCCCTTCGTGCGCGAGTTAGACCCGCACTTGTCCGTTTTTTTTATCAATAACCATAGATTATTTATATGGATAATTTCAAAAATATTTTAAAATATTTTGAATAACATAGCATAATATTTCATAATTCCCATCGTCTTGAACCTAAAGCGGACAAAATAGATGGTTGCCAAAATTATAAAAAAAAAAAAACATGACACATCACGTCACGTCGCCTCACTCACGTCTTTTGTCATGGGATGGCAGTGCCATATTTGCGATAGCGTTGCGTTGATTTTGTATATAACCTACAACAAAATATCCATTTGATTTCAAACGAGCCGGTTTTACTGGTTGTAGGTACTACTTGTTTCCTAACATACATAAAATTCGTGATTTCAATAGTTTTATGTCAAGCATAATATTAACACTGAAATCAAGAAGTAAGTAAAGTACACATCTCGATAACTTCAGTGAATACATCCATTACGAAAAACATTTCCGCTCATCTCCGCTTTGGTGTAACTCAAGCGTAAAAACTAAAAACCCAGTAACTTCTTCTTCTTCTTCCCAAAAACAGTACTTACCGCATTCCTATTCCCGTACTCAAAACCTGCACTCAAGATTTGCAACCTTTCAGTCTTTAAGTTAATTGGCCCCCTTAGCCATTCTACATAGTTCCCGTTCTTGAAACCGCGTTGAGAACACGGCCTCAAGTGGGGTTTCCCCTCATTATTTTTGAGACCTTCCACGCAGCGTTTTCATTGTTGTAAGAGGTCTCTCTTGAAAACGAGATCGGTTTTTTCACCAACGCCCCTGCCGGCCCGTTCCATTCCGGTTTGTGACCGAAATGGGGCAGATTTTCGGAGCTGTTATTTTTAACTTTGACAATTTCTCTTTGAGATCCACCCGAAAGTGAAAACATTTGACTTAAAAATACGGATCGTTTTATCATTTTTTTAGTCGCCCATTAAAAATTTTACTCGTATTAGGTATTATAAAAAACACAAAAGTTTATTTTGTTCTCTCACATAGCTTTACATGGTGTAACATAGTTTAACTTAGGTGCTAAGCGTTTTGTATTATCTATGTGAAAGACTGGTATCCGTACTAGGAGGTCCTGTTTGACAGATTACCAGCCTCCAGCCTAGGTGCTTTTAATTATAAGATAGGTAAGAGAGTGTAATGGTGTGGGGTGTGTGGTGTGTGTGTGTGTGTGTGTGTGTGTGTGTGTGTGTGTGTGTGTGTGTGTGTGTGTGTGTGTGTGTGTGTGTGTGTGTGCGTGTGCGTGTGTGTGTGTGTGTGTATGTGTGTGTGTGTATGTGTGTGTGTGTGTGTGGTATGACAGGGGGAGATCATCAGGAGATGATTGACAGTATTATGATTTTCAGTAGGTAACTTTTAAATGAAGTTATTAGATAATTATTCTAATGACCAACAATACAATCACACAGCTTATCATTTGGACTGTAATAACGAATCGATTAACATCTCATTCATTAAATTTCTAAAAAGTTTCTCATTTTTTTTTAAACTACTCGTGACGTCACTTCCGGCTCATCGCGGTCTCTGTAGATTTACAACTTTAGCCGACTTTCCGACGTCTGACCGTCTTGACGTCCGCAGCGTCGTACATTGTCGACCGCGAGAACGCGAGAAGGCTCAGCAAAATATATCTAGTAGTCTAACTAGATATATTTTGCTGAGTACAACAAATATAGATATGACACAGTCATTCTCACGTATTTCCATGTCTAAAACCTATAAATTTTGATACCTAATATTCTCCAACTTTGCATGTCAAAGTCCATATAAGTATTTCAATAAAACCCAATCCAAACTCTTATCTCTACGTAAACAAGTTTTTATACTCATAAATGGAAGAAACCTTCAAAGAAAACCTTTGTCCAACGTTTTCGAAATTGAGAATTTCAATCAGGCCACTATCTTTGTGCCAGTGTTATTCGAATGCAAAAAAATGGTACCTACCAACTTCAAATAAAAGACTGAATGAGAAAAAAAAAAAATGGTTCCGACACGGGAGCGAGGAAATTCTATCTCTGGCTAGAAACACGAGAACGAGCTTGTAGCCAACGGGAAACAGGCAGGGTACCAACGGTATATTGAGATGTAATTAGATTTTTTTGGGATAATTTGGAGAGAATTGTCATCTTCCGACAACGACTCAAATTTAATAATTATTTATAGAAACCGCCATAGAATAGAAAAGGCGATGAATAAAAGGAGCCGACTCCAGCATGTTTGACATAATTTTATGTGTACTTTAAACACTTGATAATAAATGTTTGCGTTTTTTAGGGTTCCGTACCCGAAGGATTCCCAACGGGACCATATTACTAAGACTCCGCTGTCCGTCCGTCCGTCTGTCACCAGGCTGTATCTCAAGAACCGTGATAGTTAGACAGTTGAAATTTTCACAGATGATGTATTTATGTTGCCGCTATAACAAAAAATACTAAAAAAGAGGATAAAAGAAATATTTAAGGGGGCTCCCATACAACAATTCTTTCAATACCACATACAAACTTATGGATGCATCTGGTTATGTACATGGAGTGTGAAAGTAACCGCACCAATAACTTTGTAAACAATATTTTGCTGTGTAAAAACCAAACTATTCACTCCACACCATCGCTTCCATTGAACGGTGGTACGGAACCCTTCGTGCGCGGTTTAGACTCGCACTTGACCGGTTTTTTTTCTTATCAGTACACAATCTGCGTAGGTATGACCGCGCCAAATGTCTTTGTCTCTGAACGAAAGGTGCGAAAGAGAAGGTGAGATGACAGAAATGGGGAAAGGTAAGTTAAATTTCAGTACTAGGTAGGTAGGTAGGCTACTTAAAAAAAAAAAGGTTTTACAAAAAATCTCGATACCGCCACAAAGATCATCTTGGATATATAAGGAAACCCAAGTATAAAATAGTGACTGAAGCCTGAAGTAATCTCTCCAAAAACGAGTCAAATCTAGCACAAACGATAGAAAGTAAATTCTCATTTACATGCAAAAATATTCATCAGCCATCCATTTTAAATATTCCACAAACCATGTCGGCTCTAAGGCAGCCATTTTTTAACCATGGCAATATAATCAGAAAAACAATTTTGTTCCAAATTTAAAGATACTGAAGGTACAAAAGCAATATCCTGGTTTTGGGACTTTGGGTCGTCATTTTAGGGTCACCGGTCTCACAAGAGCCGTCCCATTTCGTGCTGCTGAATTAATGAGGATATTTGTCTGAGGGAAGAAAATAAGGTTCGACCGCGCCCGAATCTAAAGGAATTCACTTTATTGGCAGCGCGGCCGCTTAGGGTAATGGACTCTTAAGGTGGCGCATTAGGCCAAAACAGCCTTTTGTAAATCTCAAGTTACGTAAAATGATAAGTATGAACGTTGTTGGTTTTTTAACACTAGGGCGAGCTAAGATGGCACCTGGCTCGAATGACGTTTGTGCAAAGTAGAGTATTGCAAAATAAATATATTAGGAAAAAACATATAAAATATATATTATAATGATGTATATTTAGTACATAGATACTCAATGCATACTACTTAATCAAAATTAGAATAGGTACATAATCGATGTTAGGTTACACGTTTTATAAAGTAGATTTTAACATCACGAATGTATTTCGATTCTGGGATTAAGATAAAATATTGATAATATTAATATTCATAATTGAAAAATAAGATTTAGTTCATATTTTAGTATTATACGCTCAATAAACTTAAAAGTTCCATTTCGATGGAAATAAAATTAACAGTTATATTTTAATACGCTGAATCGTAACTATCATTTATGCTCTATGCCAGACATAGCGCTATCACTGCCATCTTTTTTTACTTCCACTTTCTGATGAGGTTTCTTCTCCCCCAGGAGTTTCTCTCTCAATAATTTCGTGGAGTCTATATTTTCTCTAATATTATTTTCAGAGTCTGTCGAAATGTTTAACTTTTATCATCCTATCTGCCGCCTTCATAGATGTTATTGCTTATCTTTCTTTCCGAATATTGGAGCAGACGTCAAAGTAGTCGGCACTGATGATTCAGACGATGATTAACGATATTTCAGCTGCAGCACAGGTTCCATTTATTGGTTGATTTACGGATTTACATTTTTATATTCACTTTTGTAGTGTCAAA
Source organism: Argyresthia goedartella (assembly GCA_949825045.1). NCBI lineage: Eukaryota > Metazoa > Arthropoda > Insecta > Lepidoptera > Argyresthiidae > Argyresthia > Argyresthia goedartella. Next base: position 8,625,140 of record OX463833.1, read on the forward strand.
AGGAACCATGAAATCGCTAACTTCTTACTTGTGTTCAAAAAAAGGCAATACTTTGAGTCAATACCCCTTCATATTCGTCGTCAAAAAACTTAACAGCGATAACAAAAACTTGACAAAAATCCAATAATAACAGTGAAAGAACAACTTGAAAACTCTAAAGCGCAAATACATGTGCAATGGTAATTGAGATGCTATTGCTACTGGTCTAGCCGGGTGACTGCGGGCCTACGCGCTGAAAAGCGGTAGTAGTATCAAGTACCGAGCCAGGTGCCAACTAAGCACGCCCGGGTAGTAGCTAGTTAAATATGAGTGTCAGCACGCATTCACTAACGTGATTTGATTATTTTTGTTCGATATAAAAATCTGCCAGAAATTATCGCAAAATCTATTTCTCACAACACTTTTTTTACTTTGCATTTGACATTACATGTAAATTATTATTCCTCTCAAAGTAAGCTAAAGCATTCTAAGTTCTGATTTCGGGGTGCCCACCCTTAATATTTTGGAGCTATTTTTTGTAGCTGGAAACTTCGCGATGACAAGATCGGTTCCGGTGGGTAAGTTAATTGAGTTTGGCAACATTGTATAAATAAGCTCCCTAGGGCGTGTGTACAGTGGCAAGATTGGAGAGTAAAAAGTAAATGTGCCCATTAGCGTTCTCCCAGAGTGACACCAACCTTGGGTTTATTGATAAAAGAAATATAAGATGGTTGTTAATGGCAGATAATGAAATAAATACTATCATCAAATTCTTTTTGGACCACGCTTGCGAGGTCAACGACTCGTTGGTTGTGGTTGTTGTTGAGACGTACAGTGTGATGAACTAACTTAGCCAAGTTAAGTTATTAATTTATTAGTTAAAGCCCAGCCACCAACGAAGGGATCTTTATTAAATTTCATTGTTCAACCTATATTAAACCATCACTTTGACCACCAGTAAATATTCTATTGTCAATGGACTTGCCGACCTAACAAAATATAAGGTTACAATTGGCTCCGTTCACTTCCTTTCAAATCCTCCTAAAGCGGGATTTCTCAAAACTGTGAGATATAACCTGACATTAGGAGCTACAAACAGTACAAAGCCTTTTAAGCTCGATATAAAGATTGACAAAAGGCAGTCAGACATCAGGAAAATTCAAGAACGCGAAACATCCACGCATCAAAGAGGGACTGAAGATATCGACGATAGAGATAGAACTTCTAAACTAGGATGTGAAAAGATAAACATAAACATAAAAATTTACATACAGGCACATTGCTCTGCCGTAATACAGTATTTTACTCGTACGGAGATCCTTCATATGTTTTCTTCAAAAAGCATGTAAGAAAAGATTATTAATTCCTAAGCATACCATTGTGCCGTGTAATGTATTGTCAAAATAATTTTAGTAATATTTGTTTAAACAAATAAATTTTCATTTCATTTCATTTTCATTTCACTTACATTGCTTCTGGCCCCACACTAGGATACCCTGTGTCGTGGGAACCAGAAACAGCTAAGTCACACACAAATAAACATGACAAATAAACATAAACAAAACCTGGGTGTTTTTTTTTCTCCCCCAATCGGGGAACAAATCCGGGACCTCTCCCGCACGGTAGGCAGAGCCACAACCACAGAGGTCGTCCAAAGATATGGCATACTTTTAGGAATGGCCTAATTTTAGATTTGCATTTGTTTGCAAAATTCAGTTCAGATTTGATAATGTTGACTCAGTGAGGGAATTTATTTCTGATCTTATTGTATGTTTTGCTTAAGTAATATTTATCATTCCACAGCTTGGACAGCTACCCAAAACTCACTCTTTATTGTATTCATGATAGCCTACTTCAACTTATTGTAATCCTTTTTATGCTGTCGAAAAATATGCCAAGTAATCGAAAAACAAATATGAATGAAACATGTGATTTAGCCATAAGTAAATGCCTATAACTGTGGGAGTCCAAAGCAAAGGTTTTTCGTCCATCTACGAACTGTGAGCGTTTCTGAGAAAACACGTATAAATAGACATCTTGAGCGATTTGATTGATGTTCCCGCTGATTTGGTATCGTCAAAGAGCGTCTTTGTGTACTTTTCTGTATATAAACGTGACTTTTTATATATATTTCGTCTTTCAGCTTCAATATTGTGAGACTATTTACTCAACTTAACCGCACTTTTCTGAAATGACATGGTTTAAAACGAATAACGTCACACCATTTCCTACAACGGGTGGCAGCAGCACAGATGTGCCCACATTTACCCAGAACTAGTAAATACTTGCGTGACTTTAAAGTTATAATGTAATAAATAACATTTTATTACTACATTTATAGTCGGTATGCGTTAGTGTTTTGATAGCGGCCAGCGACCCTACTACTATTGCGAACTGAATCATACATGGTAACCATGGTAACGGGCGGTAATCATGGTAACGGTTAGCGACCGCCAAACGCTAAACAAGAATAATTTCGAAAATTGCACGCAATAACTGAGTATATCAACAACAAACAAAACCATGAGTGTTCAGTGGTAGAGAGGAGTCTATGACCGCTATTGGAACGATGTCCCGAAAGTTGTAAAATTATATTATACATAAGTACGAGTGCTACCCTTAATGTAATGAAAATTATGATTGATGTGTACTTTAGAATAATAATTAGCATAGACTATAAACTCTAGATTTTTCTTAAGGAGTGTGCAGTCCGGCTTATTTCTACGGCACAAGACAAAGCCAACAACGTTTTATTTTGTCCCAATCACATTTAAATTTTGGTCCGAAGAACAGGATGAAATCTGATTAATTAAGCATTAGAGCCATTAGGAGGCATACCACGATGCTGTAGCACTTAGTGATAAAATCGCCAAGTAATTTATTAATTTGTATTCGGGACGGAAGTCTTTGCTTTGGTTTTACTCAAAACATGGCGGTTTTTCCAGGGATTGCTGGAAAATTCTCTGGTATGTGAGAGCTTACCTTGAAACAAATCAACACTATTTACTTACATACATATACTGACACTTTTGCTCCTTCATGTTCATCTAGTGCCTCTATTAGGAGCTTATTTCTCTCTCGGTCTTTCACTAGGTCTTCGACGCCGGCCTGGCTGCTGTGCCTTCGTTACAGAGCTTTCACCGTAAGATATTCAAAACCGTGACGACCCGAATTGCCGAGTCGGCAGTGACCCTGCCTACGAAGCCAAGGGTTCCGGGTTCGAGTCCCGGTGGGGGCAAATATTTGTTTGATGAGGACGGATGTTTGTACCCTAGTCATGGTTGTTTATCTATCTAAGCATAATATTTATCTATATAAGTATATGTATCGTTGTCTAATACCCGAGATACAGGGAATCCTAGTTTGGAGCTAGATCAATGTGTGTAAATAGTGTCCAAGGTATTTATTATTACCGTAAGTTTATAAACTAACACGTTGGACCAGACCGACAAAGAATTTAAGTTTCTTTGGTTTTTACATATTCGGGGGCTTCGCTACGCTCGCCCTCTCTAGTCTTCACAGTAGTGTTTGCCCTGGTATTTCATTTGCAATTCAAATTTAAACCAGTTTACTACTGAACAGTTTTAACCATTAATTTATCCACTAACGCGTCATATAGTAAGCAGTACGCTACAGTTTACAATCTGTCGATAGTTGACCAACTAACGAGAAAAAAACGTCAGTTTATCAACTAACGGTTTTCACTATCTTACGGTGACAGAGTCACGATGAACACATACAAATGCTAATACACCCATTTTTTCTGTGTGGTCCATAAAAATATTCCATCGTAAATGTCTGTCCGGGCCCTTAATATTGCATTACCTTGCTCCCCCGGAATAAATCAGAGGAGTCACACAGTTTTACTACGGTCATTCATATGAAAGTTGAAGTAGACAAAACAGTCTGATTTTATACATTATAAATGTAGACCATTAATACACATAACACTAGTGGTGTTAATATACTGTAAATTCCTCGCGAGCGACGCTGGAAATAACCGTTTTTTTTCTAAACCGTCGCAACCACGACCTCTTGAAGTTTATCTGATGAACAAGTGGAATGATTATAAAAATAAATAACCCAATGACGACCCGAATGGCCAAGTCGGCAGTGACCCTGCCTACGAAGCCAAGGGTCCCGGTTTCGAGTCCCGGTGTGGGCAAATATTTGTATGATGAGAACGGATGTTTGTACCCTAGCCATGGTTGTTTATCTATCTAAGTATAACATCAATCTATATAAGTATGTGTATCGTTATCTAGTACCCAAGATACAGGGAATCCTGGTTTGGGGCTAGATCAATGTGTGTAAATAGTGTCCAGGGTATTAATATTAAAACTGCATTTTCTTTCAATATCTACCACATTCAAAGAGCCTGTAACATTTTTGTCATACTAACTGACGAAAAATCATGCGGCCAAATTTCTGCAGCCAGTGATGAAACGGGTGTCGATCGAAAAGTATTATTATTCGAACCAATTTGTGTAATTATACATTTCTAAAACGATATACTTTTCGAGAAATCTGACTTCAAAGGGCGAGAAAGACCACTTTTTTGCACTTTGGATTCCGATTTCTCGCAAAGGATACCGTTTTTGAAATTCATAATTACACACATGAGTTTCAATAATTTACTCTATCGATGGACATCGGTTTCATCTCTGGCCGCAGATATCAGGATTTTTTAAAAACGGTATGCCAGTCTCTATACAAAAATATTTATAAATGTACCTGGTTAGTTTAACGGATTATGAAAGTAGGCTACCAATAATGTTGTTCTCCACAACTCCGCCATTTCAAAAAACCTAAAATTGAATTGACAAAAAAACATATTTTTATCAAACCTATACTCACAAAATTTCACGAGAATTGGTTGAGAAATGCGACCTGTAGACAGCCGGAAATCCGGATAGATCCGCTTACGTATGCCCAATACGAAAACATTTTAGCCCAAGCTCAAACGGAGAAGCTTGAGTAACTTGGTGAAATAATAATAATAATAATAATAGTAAATATCTTTATTTCAGGTTATAGGTCAGCTATAAATACAGATCCATAATTTATTAAATAAACACAAATTATTATCTAGCCTAGCTAGGGATTTTCTTCAATGGGGAAGATTACAATGCATTTGCTCGATTTGATGATTTCACTAGGCTTTTGTAATTATTCATTCCTGCTTATTACTTATTAATATTAAAATATTTGTATTAGTTAAGCACAACCAATTTTTAAAAGATATCTAAAAATCAATCCGAGGGAGTTTCTACGCCCTACTTCTTCCACAGTGGTGCGATGTAGAGAAGAGGCAAAAAATGCCGTTTGCAAGTAAGTGTATGTTACCATCTACAGTAATGAAGAAATTTTACTTTCAATTTTTTGCTTTTCAGTTTTTTAACTCCATCGTCAGCCAGACCCATTTATTTATATTTTTTTGAGTAAAGTTTTACACATTAGTCAAGTACAGTTTATCATTCATATAAAAGTGACAATAAAAGTAAAACTTCATTAAATGCGTTGTGTTTTTTATTTTTTTTTATTGAATTTGGATTTTGGTCAATTAATACATTTATCTACACACGTATCATAAACCCTCTTTACTGCGCACAAAACCCGCACGTTACGATCAGCATAATGTTAAACTACTTGGTAAAAACTTCTTATTCTTTTCTGAAATTTCTAATCTGAAAAATTATACATTATGTAGTTCTCTACAGTCCCTCTCTTCACATTGATTACTTCGATACATTCGAGTCTCTGCTCAATGAGCTGACTCCTCTTTATGATAACACTCTCATCCTCGGCGATTTTAATACTTGTCTTATTAAGAATGACTCTCGCTCTGCCCAACTCCAGGCCATTATCAATTCTTTCAATTTGCATATTCTTCCTCTCAACGCTACTCATTTTCAGCCCCATTGCACTCCATCTCTTCTCGATATCATGATAACCTCTAATGTAGACAAAGTTGCTGCCCATGGTCAATTTAACTCTCCTTTCTCTTTCCATGACCTAGTGTATCTATCGTACAAGGTTAGGCCTCCTAAAAGCAGAGGTAAATTCATTTTTGCTCGTAGTTTTAGGGGTATAGACCCTACTGTCCTAAAGTCTGATGCCGCCTCGATTGATTGGTCGCCTGTCATCACTAGTGAGACCGTTGACGACAAGATTCACCACTTCAACACAATTATTCTGGGACTCTACGACAAGCACGCACCAGTAAAAAAGGTTCGAGTAAAACATCTCCCTGCGCCCTGGCTCTCTGATCCCATTAAGCGATTGATGGCAAAGAAGAACAGAGCCAAAAGCTTCTACAAAAAGGACCCCACTGATGAAAACTTTGCTGCCTTCAAATGTCTCCGCAATCGGTGCAACCATATGTGTCGCGCTGCCAAGCGCCGCCATATCTATGAGTGCATCGAAAATTATACCCCGGCTCAAGTGTGGAAGTTCCTTAGAACCCTTGGTGTTGGCAAGTCCCAGAATCAATTGGTTGGTGATGTCGATCTCAATGGTCTTAATAGTTTCTTCTCCGACCCTCCTGTTGTAATGAATCCCTCTGTTAAAAATGCCACCCTGCATTCTCTGCGCTCCAAGCCATCTCCCACCACCACTCCATTCGACTTCAGTCTTGTCGAAATTGACACGGTTAAGAAGGCGGTGCTTGCCATCTCCTCAAAAGCTGTAGGTGACGACAGTATCTGCTCGAGAATGATAAACAGCATCCTTGATTTCCTCCTACCTGCCATTACACACATTGTTAACTTCTCTCTATCTCAGTGTTCTTTTCCTAATGTGTGGAAAAAGGCGTTAGTTATCCCTCTTCCCAAAACCTCAAATCCATCTTCATTTAAAGATTATCGTCCAATATCTATCCTGCCTTTCCTTTCCAAAGTCCTTGAATCGATTGTCCACACTCAACTCTCCTCCTATCTTTCCTCTAACAGGCTGTTGAATCAATTCCAGTCCGGATTCAGGCCGGGACATAGTACCGTCTCGGCCTTACTTAAAGTGACCGATGACATTGAATCAGCAATGGATATCAAGCAGATCACTGTGTTAGCGTTACTAGACTTTAGCAGTGCCTTTAACTGTGTTGATTTTGACATCCTCGTTGAGATACTGAAGTCCCTGAATGTCTGCTCGGCCGCTGCCAGCTGGTTCGGCTCCTACCCGAGAGGTCGTCAGCAGCGTATTAGGTCCGAGGAGACTTCCACGGAGTGGTGCGACCTTTCTTCTGGAGTTCCTCAGGGTGGTATTCTTTCCCCTCTTCTTTTCTCCATCTTCATCAATTCCATTTCGGATGCCATTTCTTCTTCTTACCATCTTTATGCCGATGATCTGCAAATCTACCGCCATTTCTCTCCAAGTGATATGATTTCTTCTGTGGGTGCATTAAATGACGATCTCGAGAACATCAGGGGCTGGGCTCTGTCTCATGGACTACTTGTCAATCCCAGTAAGTCGCAAGCCATGATTGTCGGCTCCAGACACTCCCATAGTGTATTACAGCATCTGCCTCTTGTTCCTGTAACTTATGATGGAACCATAATTCCGTACAGTACTAAGGCAAAAAATCTAGGAGTTATCTTTGACAATCAGCTTTCATGGTCTGCTCACGTCTGCGAAGTTAGTAGACGAGTCTTTGCCACATTTCACTCCCTCAGGCGCCTTCAAAACTTTCTGCCTCGTCATACTAAAATTACTCTGGCTCAGTCTCTTCTCCTTCCTCTCATTGATTACGCAGATGTCAGCTGGATCAGCGCGAACGAAGAGCAACTGAACAAACTCGAGCGACTTCAAAATCTCGGGATTCGGTTTGTCTTCGGGCTGCGTAAGTATGACCATGTCTCCCAGTGTCGTAGGGAACTGCAGTGGCTTCCAATTCGTCTTCGCCGGGATACCCATGTTCTCATTCTACTCTTCAATATTCTGCACAACCCTCGCTACCCCAGCTTCCTGCGTGATCGGTTTGAGTTTCTTTCTTCGGATAGGTCTCGGAGATCAAACACTCGGTCGCTGCTTGCAACTCCTCAAGACAACTCAGTCGCATATGGGCAAGGATTCAGGATCAGTGCTATCAGGCTCTGGAACAAGCTCCCCAGTGCCATCAGGGACAGTCCGTCACTTAACGTTTTTAAGATTCGCTTGAAAGATCATTACCTCTCTCTTCCATAGTATGTATATATAATTTGTATATGTATTTTATGTATGTATATAACTTGTATGTGTATGATATGTATGTATGTATATAATATTATATAAATTAGGTGTAGTAGTAGTAGTATTAGGTATATGTACCTACTTATATTATTATTGTGTATGAATAATTTTGTTGTGCAAATAGGTTTTACTCTCACAATCCACTTTCCTTTCCTATCTGGGTTTGCTGGTAGAAATCTCTTTATAGAGATAAGCGCGCCTCTTGTACATATATCTTTCTTTGTATATCTCTGTATGTTTGTTTTGTGCAATAAAGTATTCATTCATTCATTCATTCATTCATTATGACCATAATGTGTAATTTTTCTACACATTATGACATTCAAATTTCGAACGACGACGCCCACCTGCATGCCGCCCCTAGTTTGTCTGTGATGTTGGTACTGACATTCAAATATCGAACGCCCGAAGTTGGTGCTACAGAACAAGCTAAGCAACCTGCAGAGCCACAATGCCGGTCAAACATGCGGTTCCTGAACACATCAAAGAGAGCTAATGATATGTGTGTAGATAAACTAGTGTATGTAACTGTACATAATTAGGCATTAAAACTCTCGAGTGATATTATTATGAAACTCGCCTTCGGCTCGTTTCATAAACCAACTCTCGAGTATTAATGCCCTCCATTATGTAGCAGTCACATAAACTACTATTTTGATGTGTTTGGCTGAACGTAAGGTTTGCTAGTGCCTTTTTGCTCAGATGAACAAAACTCTTTACAATAGGAGAGGTTGTAGCTATTTTCACATGCGCAATAGTAGAGTCCCCGCCACCACTCAAACTGATAGCCGCAGCGCGACCATGTCGTCTTGAAGGTGAGATAAGCGTATTTAGTTCCTCTTTCCGTCACAAGACATAAGTGGTGGCGCGGACTATAGTCCGGTTTTAAATGTATGAGCGCTCACCATATCTATAGATATGGTGAGCGCTCATACATTTGTAAGCATACAATATGACGCGTTAGTTTATAATAAAAGCGTTAAATTGTGAACTGGTTTAAACTTGAATTGCAAAGGAAATAACAGGGCAAACACTGCGGTAGCTTGTTAGGTTGACATGTAAGAACAAAAGAAACTCACATTCTAAACTCTATCGGTCTGTTTAAAAAATTGTCAATAGTTTACAAACTAACACGTTAGTTTTTACCTCCTCACATCATGCTTAGTAAAACATTTACTGCAAAACTCTTATATAAAATAAGTATTTAGTCTGTGATTCATTTGTACCCTTTTTTTCGTGCCCCCAATGCGCAAGGAGTTTCGCTGCGAAGATCGGCTACATAAGCCATGTTGTAGAAGTGGTCGCCATGACCGACATCGGTCGGAATCAATCAACATCATCACCATCATCATAGATCTTTACTTACTTATTCTGTTTTTGTTACAAACACTTAGCGCCCTATACGTGGAACTACTTTGAAAGTTTTCTTCCCCATCAACGTTTTTCCAGTTATTTAATACTCGATTTTGCGTGACAGGGGGTTAGCCCATCGCCATGAAGAATGAAGGTTTTTGAAAGATGTTTTTCAGCTACTTAAAAACCACAAGAGAATCCACCGCAATCCCGTATCGATGACGTCTATCAAACTTAGGGAAAAAATCGGCCATTATTCTTTTGTTACAAGTACCTATCTCCCCTGACCAACTATACATTATAGGCGTTTTATTACCACTTTTTATTGTTATTGAATTGACTTGATTACTTTTGAAATGTCATAGTTATTTCGAAAAATAATTCTACCGACTTCATCATAAGAGGAGTTAGCTTCAATATTTTACTTCTGAGTCTATTCTAACTATGTCGGGCCGACAGTTTTACCGGATCTGATTTACATTTAAAGGCTTATGTATTTCAATAGCGCTGTTCACATTAGGCGACCCCATTGAACTGTCGGATCCGTCATATTTGCATGCATCTGACACCTTTCCGGATCCGGAGAAACGGTTGTTCCGGCATAGTGTGATCTGGCTCTTTTACGTAAGTTATAGATGGTGATTATGAGGTGGGAGGCCCGCTGAACCATAGGCGGATGATCGGCCCTCTATCGTGACTATTTCACCCAATTCCCAGTGTTTGGGCACTGGTTACTGTTGTTTCAACAGATGTGCCTCCCCAAATCTTCTTGTTCGTTTAATGAATTCTAGGATGTGGCTAAACTTTAAGTTTGACAAATCATCTGCTTTAATGTTATCCATTCCTAATGTTCGCCATGTTATGTTTGAATACATTACGCATTCTCCCAAGAAGTGCTGGCTACTTTCCTCAAAGCCACAGTGAGGGCATGATGGGTCCTGTAAGAGCCTTAATAATGATAGGTGTCTATTTAATTTGCAGTGACCTGTCACCACACCTACCAGTGTTGCTAAGTTTTCCCTGCTAACATTAAGTAAATACTTAGCCTTTCTGCGGTCTTTCCTTAAGATAAACATCTTAGACTGCCTACAGTCTTTGGTGTTCTTCCATTCTTGGTTTGCATCTCGCGTAACTATAATGTTGAAGATGTTCTTTGTAACAGTCGCTGATATAGGTAATCTTGGTTCTGGTCCAATAAAACGCTCATCAGCGCCGTTAAGTTATAGATAGACAGAATGCTGTTAGCGTCACTGCCTCTCCAAAACTGAGAAGACTGTAATGGCTGGTGCACGTAAAAACAAGATGGAGATAGACTACCCCGTAAGTAGAGTAGTGCCCGGCCAAATAGCTGACGCAAAATCAACCGGCCTCACAACTTTGCAAGCAGCTATTTGAAAAGGAACTACATACTGTTTGAGCTGTATATCAAAATTCAGACAAAGGATATTACCAAGTTGGAAGTATTATCTTTGTTATTTCAAAAAGCTAGATTTGCGCCGCATTTAAATCTTCGTAGACACTAGTGCAGCTTAGTTATTTAAAGCCTTAACTGCTCAAAAACGCCCTCGGTTTTTGAGCAGTTAAGACTTTAAAGCAGTTGGGACGGATCGCGATTGTGAACCTTATGCCATGGTAATACAATTTAAAAGGGAAATATTAAACTGCACATCAATGATACCGATTTGCACAGCAAATATTTACTGCAAATATCAGGGCAAAATACTGCAGTAGCTTAGGTGAAGGGTAAAGGGGTTGAATGAAGCTAAGCCCCCTTCCTTATCCTTCGTATTAGGTTGAACATGTAAGAACAACAAAAATACTAAAAACATAAAAAGTGTTTTTGCTGATCCTTTTTTGCTGTGAAAATCTGTATATTTGCTGTGCGATTAAATACTAGCCAATTTGAAGCCTATAACGGAAAGGTGGCGTAAGCTAACGCCGGTGGTAACTGAGGGGTTAAGGCTCCCCGCAGACGGGACTACTCGAAGGCGACTCGATTTTGATACGCAAATCATCGCTATGCAATTTCTAGGGTCGACTACGCGTTTGATGTCAGTTCCGGTACACAATGACAGCTCCATGACAATTACGCGACGATTACGGTCAACTTTAAATTCCAATATTCAGCGTTTGGAGAATATTTTTTTAGGCAATTATGGTAAAAAATATGTTAATTGGTAAGCATAATTTATAGTATGTATAGCATAGTACGTCAATAAAGAAAATGAGATTACAAAATCGTCAGATATTGGATATCTAAAGTTGACAGTAATCGTCATGTAATTGTCATTGAGCTGTCGTTGTGTACCGGAATTGGCCCCCTGATCGTATGCAAACAACGAAACAAACGAATGAAATTGTAAGGCGGTGATTTCAAAGCGACGCGTAGGATTTGCTTATGAAACTCGAGTGGCGTTCGAGTAGTTGCGTGAGCGAAAGGCCTTTTTCTTACCTTTTTTAAGGGTTCCGTACCCAAAGGGTGCCAAACGGGACCCTATTACTAACTCCACTGTCTGTCTGTCTGTCCGTCTGTCTGGCTGCATCTCATGAACCGTCATAGTTAGACAGTTGAAACCTTCACAGATGCTGTGTGCTCTGTTGCTGCTATAACAGCAAATACGAAAAAACAGAATAAAATAAATATTTAAGGGGGCTCCCATACAACAAACGTGATTTTTTTGCTCGTTTTTGCTCGATATTGATAAAAGCAATAGGTAGACGCTTGAAATACTCAAAGAATATCAAGTTGTATATTCACTTTTAAAATAAATAATTAAATTACAATAAAACTAATATTTAAGAGAGCCCCCATACAACGGTATATCTTTTTTTTTGCCGCGAGATATTTTTTTGCCTTTCTCTACATTGGACTACTGTGGGAGAAGAGGGCGGAGAAACTCCCATAGATTGTGTTTTTTAATTTCTTTTAAATAAGTTTTCGTTTAACTAGTACAAATATAACATATTATAAATAATATGCAGTAATGAGTAATGAGTTAGATTAAAACACCACGCAGTCTTGTCATTTATTTAGACTTGAATATTGTAATATCCCCTTTTTAGATAAAGTGGCTTTTACAAGGTAGTTAAATTTCTCATATCGCAATTTCAAAATCCCCAGAGGTATCCTGTTGTAGTATAGAATGCACTGACCCTTGAAAGAATTGCTAACCTTCGCGAGTCTTAACCGGGGAGCAACTAGTCTATGATTATTTATACTTTATTGCACAAAAACAGAAGATACAGATACATCAAAATGGAAATTAGGTATACAAAGACGATCTTATCTCTAAAAAGAGATTTCTTCCAGCAAACCTAATATGGACAGAATACATGAAAGAAGAGCTACCTCTTCTTTCATGTATTCTGTCCATATTAGGTAACCCAATAAATAAGTGCCCATAGGTCTACACCTATTGGCACTTATTTATTAGGTTAACATTAGCTATCACTAAGTTTGAATAATGTTGTAAGGTTCTTGCATACATATATTATATTTTCGAAAACTAGCTACAGTTAGTAAGTGAATTACTTAAAAAATGTTCTCTTAGGGAGTCCGTGCGTTTTAATTATAAGTAGTTTGAATAGCTCTTTTGTGTTATTTAAAAATAGTTTAAATATCCGCTGCTTTCCCCCACAACGAGATACCATAGGACACCAAAAACGTCACTAAATTTGACTAGCCTTGCTGTAGCCAAATTCGTGTTTTGTCTGATATTCCTAACGGCATAAGCTACATAATTTAATTTACCAGTAAATTTATCTATGTTGGGCCACCATTGCAATTTGCTATCAATGGATATTACAAGAAACTTCCTGGCATTTACTAATTGTAACGTGTTTCTGTCTAACCCCAAACTGGTCTCAACTTGCCTGATATTTGCAAGTGAGAATTTGATACACTTGGTACACTCCATACTTTTATATATGTACTTGATTTCAATATTCGGAAGAAAGAATTTCTAATAATAACATAAATATTTGTATTAAAGTGTTCCTTTTCTTCCCTCATTCGCGAGGGACAAAGAGATTGACGAAGAACGATGTTGGAAACGGTTATTCGAAATGCCGAGCTCACATAAGACGTATGATGAAGGGAGGTACTCAGATGCCCTGCCAGTTATAACGAATGATCTCGAACTATCTCTTTTCGGTTCAGGTAGCAGTGAAATATTGTAACTTACATCTGAATCAAATGGACTGCATATCGCGACCCATCTCTTCAACCGAAAGGGAGAATATGATACGAAGATTCATAAATAATATGTTACTCGGGATGGGTGTCGTTTTGGGATAAAAACGTCAGCGTGACATATAAAAATGCGAAGGAACTCCCTATTCATTGGATTTGCGGAGACGTTTTTTTTTTCTTTTATAGGTCCAAGCTTTCTACTTAATAAGATTGACATCGGATTTTATAGCCAATTCAGTATGCCATCGTAAAGTCGGCTTATCTTACATATTCCTAAAATATTTTTATACAGGGCACTGGAGTGGTTAATCTTTTTGATGGACTGACAACTTGGCATAGTTTTATTTCTGCTGCGAGATTGTTGAATCAGATATTTTTTATCCTGAGCTTTACCCTGGCAAGTGTTTTAAGTGATTGGATAGATAAAAAACCTATGTGATGATTTGATGAGCATTTTTTCCGCTTTATTATTATAGGTTCCGTTATAATATTTTTTCAGAATAAAAAGTATTTATTGATTTCCCGAAAGATTACAAAATGGCCTGAGGTGGGTTTTACATCATGCATTTCCTTATTGAAACAGTCTCTACCTGGTAATAAACAACGGCATGATATTATGATAAGTATAATCAGCAAAATCAAGTGCATCGCTTTTTTGACCTCTAGTCCCGGAAAAAATAAATCAAAGAAAGAAACAATACTATTACATTATTGCCAAGCAATAAAATTCAAAATATGGCGGAAATGCTTACATTTTCCCATGTCTGATAAAGGTTTGTAGTACTTACTTTATCGTACTACACGTTCTCTAGTACATGCTATTATTTATTATAACATAAAATTTACATACAAATACATTGCTTCTGGCCCCACACTAGGATACCCTGTGTAGCGGAAACCAGAATCAGCAACGTCACAAACATGTCAACATCCAATATATTATAATATTACGTACTATTGTTATTCTGTGTTATTACTGAATATCAGGGAAATCCAACAATTTTTACGTAATTCGAAGAAGTTAAATTTCAAAGTTTTATCCACAAAAAAAAATACAGACATACTAACCGGGCGAGCTAAGTTGGCTCCTGGCGCGAATAGATACATGATCGATATTAGGTTTAGGTAGTGCTTTGTTTCCCGTTCAATCAGTTTAGCGTTTAATTAATCGTTTGACAGTGGCAGCGACGGGAAGGTGGTTATTGTCTTTATTAGGTAATGATCTTTATCACCAAACAATGAGGTTCAAAATAGCGGGCCATTTTTATGGTTGCCTTATAACGCCGGCTATAATAGAAGTTTATGTGACTGATACATAATGGAGGGCATTAAAACTCGAGAGTAAGTTTATGAAACGAGCCGAAGGCGAGTTTTACATTAATTATCATTCGAGAGTTTTAATGCCTTATTTAATTATGTACAGTTACATACACTAGTTTATCTACACACATATCATAAGCTCTCTTTGATGTGTTCAGGAAATGAGGAAATCATGTTCGACCGGTATTATGGCATTGATAATTGCTCTGCACTTAATTACCTGTTCAGTAGTACCAACTTCACAGACAAACTAGGGGCGGCACGCTGGCGGGCGTCGGCGTTCGAAATTTGAATGTCATAATTTGTCGAAAATTTACACATTATGGTCATAATGAATCGATATTCAGATAAGGAATGAGTTTTTACTAAGTAGTATAAAAATACGCTGATCGTAACGTGCAGTTTTCGGACGCAGTAAAGAGGGTTTATGATACTTGTGTAGATAAAACACTAAATGAATGAATGACATACAATGCACAACCAACCTATTATCGATTATCTACGTATTAGAATTGCGATGGAGTAATACGGGGTGTTTGGTATATCGATGCAAAGTCATAAAACGAAGATAATACAGATAATTTATGACCATTTGGCCGTACTTATGTCAGCAGAAGTCATAGGGTCTTACCACAAAACAATAAACTAATGTTCAACAGTTGTCTAAAGACAAAAATGTATAGGATTTGACGTTTGTTTTAAGGTTAAACTATGTGTAACTAAATTTTTTGTAGTAACACGGTTACCGTCTCGTTTGTATCGATGTTTTATGGTTTTTAACGAATAAAACCCTGAATTTTACAGATGTTTAGTATTAATTGCGATTTTGAACAATAATTGTTTTCAAATTCAATCATTTGTAATTAAGTACTTTTTAAGTAATCTAACTGATTTTATTCTAGGCATCTGTAACTTGAGATTTGGTTATTACACGCCTTTGAAATGATAGAAAATTTCCTCTGCTGTTAAGCAGGTTTTTTTTGACTGCGTTTCAATAAACACAAGATTTTTTATGTGCAAATAGTTTCTAAAACGTGCTCGGCTATTTTTTTATCTTTTAAGATATTAATTTCAATGGTATCTCATAAAGCAATGAAATTAGAACCTCCGAACGAAATGGAGGGCGAAAAATTCCACCTTAATGTTTTCGTAGACGTTGATGGCGCATCTGAAAGTTACGTATACATCTATAGAAATCCATCAAACAAACATAAAATGTTATATAACATTCCATACATACACATAATGTCATAAAAAGTCACATTAACGAGAAATTAGGCTTAAAATAAAATAAAAATACATTTGGCACTGCCTTTCTTTCCCGTCAAATTCCCGGCTTATGTTATTCTACTTTAGGACAATTTTATCAACAAAAAATAGGTTTGGCTTGAATGGTTCTAAATGGTACCATCTTCATTTTAAGAATTTGCACTGATCTACCAAATACCAAACACCAAATTCCAAATTCCAAATGTCTTTATTACTGTAGATATTTACATATACTTAGCAATCGTAATTTTTTGCCACTTCTCTACCTTGGACCACTGTGAAGAAGGGAGAAGAAGTTTGTATTACTGTACTTTGCACTAACGTCATTGGAACTAGGTGCTAACTCAGATCGCCCGAGAAGTATCTGCAATATCCTCCATGAGAGATTGTGAAATACCCAACAGTGTTTGACTGAATCCTTATCCTAAAATATATATTATCTTCATTATCTGTCTCGGTCCAAAGCCCTAAAGACTATCTGAAGAAAAACGTAAGAAGGCGGGAAGAAGAGAAAATATATAATCAAGGGATTTTAAATTAACGTTGAATCTTACTAATGAGATATCAAATCTTGCGGAACGGCTTAAGACATAATAGCTCCAGGCTTTCCATTTTGTTTTTCATTTTGTACGGCTTTGTAAAAATAAAACAATGATAAATTATGTCATTTTCTTGGCTAATAGGCAGTAAGTATTATCTTCTAATGGTCAGCCAATCGCGCTATGAGATTACATAGCCATAAACTTAACTAATCCGATGAGCAAAACGATAAATAAAGTCGCCAGTACGAAACAAGGACTGGATAACCGAAATGTATCGGTATCTAAATACAACGGTTGGGTGCCCAACCTTTACTTTCACGGTACCGAAACATTTCGGTAGCGGAATAATACACTATCGAAGGGCAAAAGCGTAATTCCACCGATATTAAATACTTATAGCTTGGTTTTACATCCCCGCCCCCGCCACTTCTTTCCGTCAATTCTTTTGATGAATTGTGATATTACGCCGCCGACAAGAGCCGGTGACGGCGATAATCATTGATTGACAAGATTGTTTCAAAAATAGGCAAGTCAAGAAACCATTTACTTCTTGATATCTGCTCTGCTGTGAAATGAAATACCTTTTAAGGGTTCCGTAACCGTACAAACGGGATCATATTACTAAGCCTTCGCTGTCCGTCCGTTCGTCTGTCCGTCTGTCGCCGGGCTCTACCGGATCAACCGAAATAGGTAGAGAGTTGAAATTTTATTGCCGCTATGTCAACAAATAATGAAATATACCGGTTTTCAATAATTAATAGAAGTATCCATACAAGAAATAATTGGTATGGCCATTTTCGTAGCCATTTTGTATCATTTTTTTATCGGTGAAAACTGGAATCTCCCGATCTTATCGGTAAAGATCTTTAATTGTAGGCATTGAGTTTTGTGCTAAGTTATTTGTCATTAAACGATTAATAATTGCTCCTTCAAATTATTATAAATTATATTCAGTTTTAGATCATATTTAATTTGATATCTGTAAATAAGTTATACAATTTCTATCCACTTCCGGTTTCAATGAGCAAAGGGTTTAGTACTCAGGATAACTCTCAGGTTACATAGTTCAATACTTACATAATACCTACAAAAAACTCTTTTTCAAAGTTTCGATGTACGGCCTTGAATGTACTTCTGCCTAGTATTTAATATTTTATTATTAAAAAAAATAAAAGGTATATTTATATTCATTTATTTATGTTTATTTAGTGAAACCAACAGCATACACTGTAATACAGATATTTTAAAATAATTAATAGTAGATAGGTTCCAATAAAAACATGCGGAATATAATAATACAACGGAATTGAATAATTTAATGATAAATTAATCAAAATTTAAGGATGATTATGTAAATTTAAGTTGTACTAGTTAATTTCCTAATTACAAGATTTTTAGAAGCGTTAATTGATAGATTGAAAAAGTCAATGTTGTTAAAAAACTTATTGTAGGTGGCCATTATTCTGTCCATCGTATTATTTTTTCCACAGTTTTTTCTATGGAGTGGGATATGTAAAAGGGTTTTAATTCTGGTTGACGGTTGAGGCAATCTGCAATTCAAACGACTTAGCAGCTCTGGGCAGTCAATCGAGTCATTTACGACATTTAATCGTACAAGACTGTTCTTTTACGTTTTTCCTCGTACAATGTAAGGAACCCTTCGTGTGCGGGTACGACGTCCTAATCGCACTTGACCGGTTTTATATAATAATATGTTGTCTACCGCCACCTGCGTTGTGGTCTCCATGCAAGCACTTGACCAAGAAACGCTGTGTCGCGAATACGCGCTAGATATTTCAAAATCCTAAATTCGTAATACAAGTTTTCCTTTTGTTTTGGTTTCGTGGTCGAGTGCTTGGTTGTGGGATGACGCAGGCGGTGCACGTCCCACTCTTGCCTCGCCCCTCACACCTTAGCTGCGGTCATAGACAATGTATTTAGTAGTAGTTAGGATGTATATGTTCCTGTTGCTCACGAACCGAAAATGCTTCATATTGTTGGGTATAAGTTAAATATGTTTAATTTAGGGAAGCCCAGTTACAATACATACACCATATATTATACTTGTATGTATTTAAAGTAGATAAGTATAATATTCTGATTGAACTGGCAGAACAGTCTGATTGTGGTTTTTTATTTATTTTCCAAAACTACGCTAATTTGTATACATATTTTTTGCAAGAACCATATCAATATTCCTTTTAGATCTCAAGGAATAAACCTTAGGTGAAAAACATGTACTTATTTTGTATTTTTATTTGCATTTGACATTTAGTCGAAGTATGAAAAGGACAAAACACTGAATAAGTTTAACTGTGAATAACTTTTTTTATTAGTAAGGCCTTAAAGTGTTAAGACAATGTATGACGAAACACATCGCGACACCATGAACGGGTCATATGTTTGTGGGTGATTTTTAACAATGTCCTGTCTATTTTGTCAAATGTCGCAGGAAAAATTTACAAAAAAACATCAAAGGATACAAAAAGCTGGTTTGAACTTACCAAGTACATGTAGAGTGATGCACACCACGAAAGACTGGAGTATCATCGCCATCTTCTTTTTCTTTTATTTATGTAACTTCATTACTCACTGACACACACTTTTTTTTCAAGTTCATTTTGAAAACTTTTTCACAAAGCCATTTTACGTGTATTAAGTTGGGTCAGTTGTTTTTTTGCACTGCCATTTTAATTTAGCAGATTGTGAAAAAAATAGCTCCTTTTATTTCACTGTCTAATTATTTAATTCCTGAAACAAAGAAAAACATTTGTTACACAGGATAACAGAGTTTACATGCTTAAAACTATGTTACTACGTTAAAAATATTGAAGAAGAAAGAAAGTTTTTTTTTTTTACAGAAAACTGTATATATTATAAATAAAGGGAGTTGCAATAAAAGAGATTTATTTTAAAACCCTGTGCAAAATAACAAATCATATCTTCATTCAAATATTATCACAGATTTCGCGGATTATCACACACGTTGTGTGGTAGCGCAATTGGTTTGTTTTCGGTTGCGCAATCGTTAAGTTCGAGGTAAGCGAAGCGAAACACCCTTTAATCTTCGTGTTAGGTTGAACAGCAACGAAATCCAATATTTTATATTACGCAAATTTAGGTTTTCAAGTTGCTGTTCTTAGATTTCCAGTCGCCCAATTCAGTAATTTTGTCAGACGAAGGCAGTGTTTCTATTCACGCAATTTTTTTTCGTTATCCAATATTTCAGCCAGGAAAAACCACTATTTTTGTCAAGCGAAAAGTGGATTTACAGTCGTACTTTGAAATATTGCCCTATCAGATAAACATACTACAGTACCCGCGAGGAATGCGTTTCCCTCCCTCTCTCGCTGGCTCTCGCCCTCGACGCGTCAGTAGGACAGTGAGGGACGCCATAACGTCATCAGAGCGAGATGTCAAGTTAACTTTAGCGTATATACCCTCAAATATAATAAGTCAGCATTAAATATGACATCCACGATCAGACATATATTTTTTTTTTTTGATAAAGTTTTCTTGTACGATGATACCGAACCCTTCATGTGCGAGTCCGATTCGCACTTTACCAATTTTTCACAACACCTGTTTTAACAGGTTTACTTGATTAATTTTATTCGCTTCAACAAAAGAAATTAACTACGAAGTTTCCTAATTCAATATTTGACTTCAAAAAAGGTACACTGTTAATTTTTTCTCATCACCTATATTTGTACAGTCGACGGAATTTAACTTTCGACCCACCCAAGGTTGGTATTCAAAATCGTGCAGCTAACTGGAACCATAACATCTTAAACTAAGTATGTTGTTATTATAAACATGTAGCTAGGCAACTGATTGATTATTTCTGTGATTGACGAAACTCCCTTTTCTTTTGACAACTTTTCGCAAAGAGGTTATATCACTATGAGAGGTATTATATGTTTTGATTATGATTTATTTATTTATTTATCTACACACGTATCATAAACCCTCTTTACTGCGTCCAAAAACCGCACGTTACGATCGGCATAATGTTAAACTACTTTGTAAAAACTCATTTCTTATCTGAATATTGAACATAATGACCATAATGTGTAAATTTTCTACATATTATGACATTCAAATTTCGAACGCCGACGTCCGCCTGCGTGCCGCCCCTATTTTGTCTGTGAAGTTGGTACTACAAGACAAACTAAACAACTCAATGCCACAATGCAGGTCAAACATGCGGTTCCTGAACTCATCAAAGAGAGCTTATGATATGTGTGTAGATAAACTAGTGTATGTAACTGTACATAATTAGGCATTAAAACTCTCGAGTGATATTATTATGAAACGAGCCGAAGGCTTGTTTCATAAACCCACTCTCGAGTTTTAATGCCCTCCATTATGTATCAGTCACATAAACTACTATTATTAATACAGACTCATGCACAACATTACAGACTATGTCCAATTCGTTGTACACATACAAATATACAAATAAGATATATAACCTTCCATTTAAACCAGATGATATGATGATGATATGAGTAATTAAGAAAACAGAAAGTTTGGGGAATCTGAGACTTTAACATTTGTATGGAATTGTCAAAGTATACTCGAGTTAAATCTTATTCCGCCTTCAAGCTAGTCGCCCATAGTATCTTCTTATATGTCTGTGTTGTGTCTAACGAAATTTCAACGAAATGGGTAGGACAAAAGAAAGGAAAAAAAATGGAATAAAAATCTTTGTTTATTTTTAGTTTAATTAATACTAGACGTTGTAACAAAGACCAAATAAAACGAAAAAGAAAAAAACCTTGCTCAAATAGATTAATGCCTTGGCTGAAGTCCAAGTCTAAGAACATTAAACTCTTCTACGCAAGCCAATTTTCTATCTAAGCATAATATTATGTCTAACACTCAATGGATATAATACCATATTCTCCAATAAATAAGCTAAATTCTATTAAACGTTACTTAATTAGTGATACATTTTGCGAATAGATTAATTAAGGAGAAGAAAAAATCATGAACAAAGGCGAATATTTCTGAAAAATAAAATCTTAGGAAGGATATCTATAAAAAGAGCGTTTGTATTATAATAAAACACGTTTTTTGCATAATAAATATAGCCATACAAAAATCATGTAACAAAAAACGTGGGGTAATTATTTCGCAGCGGTTATTTGAAATTCAAACGATAAATATTTAAATGCCTCCGTTTATGCATTAATTTTATAAAACCATCTTGAATTTTGCTCATCTCATTAAAAACCATTTGGTTCTTCTGTGAGGCAAGTTGAGAAACTCGTTGCAAAGTTAGAAGTTGACAACAAATTGAGTCAGTAGCCGACTGATCTAATTTACAACTGCTTAGTGCTCGACGAAAGATCATTTAAAAGCATCTGTTTCAGATGATTTAATGAGTAGTTTTTACTCAAGATTTACCCCAAAACTGGTTCGTCTGAGGTTAAGATTTTAATATTTGTATGCATTACATTCTAGAGTCTTGCATCTAATAGATGCAGGACTCTAGAATGTAACTCTAGCAGGTCCTGCATCTGGGTTTCACGCTTGCTTCTCACAAAGGAGATGCAGGTTCGAAAACTGACCATGTACCAATGAGATAATTAATTTATCTTAAGAACATTATAGGACGATCAGTGTCTCGGATGACACGTTAAGCTGTAGGTCCCAGCTACTATTGCTACGTGGTAATGGTCGTCAAACCCCTCCACCAACCCGAACTGAGCCAGCGTGGTGGGGTATGGCTTAATATTACGCGTTTCCGGATAAAGGCCTATGCCCCGGTGGGGACATTAATGGGCTGCATTTACATGCATCACCTTAATTTTTGGTTATCCTCGCTATGCTGCCATATACAAAACAAAATAAAACCTGAAAGCAGAAACAATCCCCCATCTCATGAAACATCGAAGGATTTAATAGCTCTGTCCCCGAATGTGAAATAAAAAGTACATAAAATAAACAATTAACTTTTCGTTCATAAAACTGTGTGTATGTCGCAGTTAGTTGGTTAAATCAGACACTTAACTAACTCTCTAGACTGGTAATTAAATACCGACGTTTAACCAAGTCACTAAAATTCCCTCAGACAAGTGAGTGAACGAAACGTTTAACGAGTTGTCTAGACGTTTCTAGACAACAAGACATGTACCTATGTTTATGTTTTAAGTATTATTTGTTGTTCTTACATGTTCAACCTAACACGAAGGATAAAGGACCATTGCTTCGCTCACCCCCTTTAACCTTCACCTAAGCTACGGCAATGTTTTTCTCTGATATAAGCAGCCGTCAGCTGTTGTCGTGACGCCATATTGTTTTTAAACACGCCGGCTTTCGGTAAGGCAGATTGTTAAACGTTTTCGACGATGCTTTATTTAAATCAATATAAAAATCAATTGCTGCAATAAGATTGTTATATACTGTTCCTGTTTGTCTACATCAACTGATACGGCGATTCAAACTTTATTTGTTTTTAATATTTCGACTAAAATTATGTGTTCACGCAGACTCAGAGAGCTGCTTAGTACCGATTTTTGTTGACTGCCAATAGCTGAGACAGTGGGATGGTCATGCATGTGGTACGTCATTATGGCCCGCCAAAATATTTAATGTAACATTTTGATTGTATGGTGGCAAAATATAATATCTTCCACTTTTTGGGGTGTTCTTTTTAATAATAGTTGTAAAATAGAAGAAAAAAAACATTATCAATAAGAGTCGCGCGTTTTAATTTAGGTAAGGTTAAACGTCGGTATTTAATCAACGCTCTATAGAGATAGTTAAGTGTCTGATTTAACCAACCAACTGCGACATGCATACCATATGGTTTTTAAAATGATTCGATCTTATTTTATGACTCGGCTCGCTCTTCTTCGCCCGGGGAAGGGTCTCTGAAAACGGTAGGTAAACGATCTCGTTACAGATAAACAGAGACGATTTTCAATTTAAAAGGATAAACATTTAAGGGGGCCTCGCCCGGGTAACGAGTATCGGATGATCGCAAAATGAATTGGAGCTACTGTTTAACGCCCTTTAAAATCGGTGGAAGGGTTGCTTTGGTAATGGCGGCGGGCCGGTGAATGAAGAAACGGGTTTATATGCCTATTTTTTACGGTATGTTCTCTTTTGTCACATAAAAACTTATAGGTTTCAACTACCAAATAGTTTTACATTAACATAGCGTCGCGCCTTTTCCCATATGGGGTGGCAGAGGCACAATTACGCCCAGTTTAAGATATTTTTTTACTGTATGTAAAATGTGTGCAATCTTGTAGGGCTATAGGCGTGGGCGTAAACATAACTTACTTACTAACTAACCATACTGACAACTTGACTTCGGAAACCACTTATGAGGTTGCAAAAGTTCTATTCTTGTTTTTAGGGTACCCCTCTGGTCCGTACCCGAGGGTTAACAAACGGGACCCTATTATGAAATATCCACTGTCCGTCTGTCCGTCTATACGTCAGCGGGCTATATCTCGTGAACCTTAATAGATACGAGAATCATAATTTGACAGAATGTGTTTTATATTGCGGCTGCAGTAACAAATTTGGTAAGTGTTTAATTGCACTAGACTACCCTTTTCATTTTATACGTATCCTATCCAGATAGGTTTGCTGGAAGAAATCTCTGCTGAGAGATAAGCTCGCCTTTGCCTTTTATTTTCGTGTATAATTGTATTGTTCTAATGTTCTGTGCAATAAAGAATTTTGAATTGTGAATTGTGAAATATTGAACTATAAGCCCTTTTAAAGGGAGTTCCCACACAAAAGATGTGTTTTGCTTTTACTATTGTACGATGGTACGGAACCATTCGTATGTGAGTGCGACTTGCACTTGACAGTTTTTTTATTAGTTGAGTTGTTTTTCCTCTGGCATCGGTCCCACTGATTGTTTACCATATTAACACAATGGATAGATAGATAGAGTTAGCATGGCAATAGAGGGCATTGAACCGACTACTACTACGAACTGAATGAATCATTTATGGTAACCATGACAGCGGTTGAGGTGAACTGCGCATTCACCCCGACCGCTATCATGATACGCTAAACGACAGTAATTTCGAACGTCGCACGCAATTACAATCGCTGTATCCCAATCACGAGCGAAGGTACATTGGTATACAGGTGTCAATGATCGCTATTACCATGCTATCTTACGAAGACGATATTAGTCATTAATCCGCCAACAAATATTAAGTACAACAAATAAAATGTATAGCATTGAGGAAAATTCGTGTTTGTTACGACTCTCAACAACAAAGAATAAAGGAAAAATATTTTATCCCGGAAATATACACAAAGAAACGAAACTCCTGTACGTAACGCTTCTCCACAGAAATCTGTGTCCCTATTTCGGAAGACTCGTGCACAGTACCCGTTACAAATAAGATATGTCAAAAGCAAGAATGGAAGAAACAATAAAATACTTGTGAAAATATAGCCAATAAAGCAGTTCTACGAACATTCTATACGTAGAACAGGGATCACTGGAGTAACAACTCAGTATTAGAGCTTGGTTTTGTTACAAACCATTATTAGCCACACTTAAACAAAGAGTTTAGTTTATCTGAGGGCTGACCGCGTGTCGTTGCGGTCGAGCCGAGGCGACAGAAAAATTTCGGGTTTTATGACAATTATAATATCTCTGTGACATTGCTTTATCTGGTTCCTATAACACAGTGTAGCCTACTGTGGGGCAGAGGCATTTGAATATTGGTTTCATTGGTACACTAGCCCGATTCTGTATCTCCTGGCATATCCCGATTGCTTTCAAATTCAAACCACAAAGGCACCTATACCCGCCTTTTCTCCCGCTAGGTGGCACTGGCATGGTTAGAGGCAAAGGTTTCATTCAGGTTAGGTACAGATCAGTTTCACTTGTCTCTAGCAAAATTTACCTCAAATGAGGTTGGCACGCCAAACATTTTAAGAAGAAGAAATAGAATTTGACAACTTTGACAGATAGACAGCCTGCGACTTTCCAGCAGCTTTGAAAGACAGTGAAATAATCGCGTTCAGATCGATATAATTTATTTCTGATATCAATCGCAACACCAATCAGCTGTCTTTTCTTGCGATTCGATTTTAGGGAGTTCGAATTTGAATGGCATGACAGCACGACGGCAGCAAAAATACATAATAAATAAGGCTACTGACTGGTCAAATGTTATTGGCACCAAAATCTCAATGCAGATGGCGCTGGTGAAAGCATAAACATAAACATTTATATAGAGGCATATACATTGCTTCTGTTCCCACACAAGGATACCCATTGTCGTGGGAACTAGAAATAGCTGACGTCACAAACATATAAACTTCCAAGACGCAGGTCTGGGTGCAGACCTGTAGCATGCTGAGCACAGAGTGGGGGGGGGGGGTCTGTCGCGAGAATCAATCATGCAATCTTCTCACGCACCCATTCTGGGGCGTGGGGAGTCAGGGTCAGATCAACGGATCTCTTCCTGAGGAAGCGGCTCTGTCCACTCCTATGGACAGGTCATCAGGGGGCCCTCGCGGGCGGTGGAGATCTTCTCACTTGGGGTGTTCCGTTGGATGATCGCCGGCTAGGCAACCAGGTCGCGTGGCAGGTGGCGGCGGTCGGGCGGGCGCGCGTGGTACGGCGCCATGTCGCGGATATGCGGATGTTGTGAGCTATCCGCACGCGCGAACATGCCCTTCGCCAGCCTCTGGACAAACTGGTCCACTTTTTCCCATCTGAGGTCCCTCTGGATCGTCGCATTCCTCACGTAGCGGGGGGCGTCGACGATGGTACGCAAAGAGAGGTTCTCTTGGGCTCGGAGTCTCCGTTTGTTCGTCTCCGAGCACAGGGCGTACCATGCCGGGGCCGCGTAGGTGAGGCGGGATCTCACGTAGCGCTTGGAGATCCCGAGCTTCGCCCTCAGAGGGAGGCTGGAGCTGGTCGCGAGAAGTAAGGGACAGAGCTTTATATAGCGCATAGCTCTGTCCCTGTCACTTTCCCGAGTCAACAACCCCCGCGGTTAGTCATGCTAAGGATGCTGGGGTTTTATTTTATCCCTAACCGGGGATCGGACCCGGGACCTCTCGCATGGTAGGCAGATCCACAACCGCAGCGCCACAGAGGTCGTCAAATGTGTAGTTGGAGGCTTTCTATCTGTCAAAGTTGTCAAATTCTCTGTACTTCTTCTTTTATTCTATGGCGTGCTAACCTCATTTGAGGGTTTGCCAATGTCAAGTAATGTAGTATCCCTATATAGTCTGTGGTCAAGTGTATTTGAAAGATCACGTGACGTATATTTGAAGACTTGGCCTCTAAACTCAGATGAATAAAACTCTTTGCCTCTAACAACACCAGCGCCACCTAGCGGGAACAAAGGCAGACATAACTGCCGTTTGAAGTTGGCTATCATTCTTCAAAACATTAATTTGAAAAGTGTATGGATAGGTTTCAGAGATACCGACAATGTAATATCACTGTTTAATCTAGAAGCTCCGGTTCTCCCTTATTTGGGAAACTTCTTATCACTGCAGATATTTACGACTGCAATGAATATGCTTAGGTACACATTAATTCATACCTCTTCTCTAACTATTCATTAAACATCAAAACAAACCCATTTATATACAGGCAGTTAAATTGCTTCCGGCCCCACACTAGGATACCCTGTGTCATGGGAACCAGAAACAGTGAGGTCACACATATAGTAAATATCCAAGGCTGGAGATATTTTTGTGCCTCCCCAGCTGGGAATCGAACCCGGGGACCTCTCGCATGAGAAGCAACACCACAGATGTCATCCGAAACCTGGGGATTATTAAACCACATCCCACTGTGTGAGAAGAAGGACAAAGAAACTCCCAAAGATTAAGTTTTAGATCTCTTTCAAAATTAGGTTGTATTTAAATATGGCTTGTGTTTAAACGATTACCAAAAAATTCGAAAATTTACTAATAATAATTTCGGAATGACTGCCATAATTTGCAAATGATCACCAAATTGTGTTTGGATAAATGATGACCAATTTTTTTTATGTTTTGTGTATCTACTTAAGTTTATGTTTTAAATATTTTTTGTAGTTCATAAGAATGTTCATATAAATGTTCAACCTAACACGAAGGATAAAGGGGGCTTCGCTTCACTCACCCCCTTTACCCTTCACCTAAGCTACCGCAGTATTTTGCCCTGATATTTTCTGCAACTTTTGGTGATCATTTACCCATTTTGGGTAAGAAAAAAATATTTTGTTGATCATTATATTTGTTGCCTTTAGATATGACAAAAGATACATTTTAATTATTAGTTATTTATGTAGAAATAAATAATAATAATACCTTGGACACCCGGACTCGAACCCGGGACCCTTAACTGCGTAGGCAGGGTCACTGCATTCGGGTCGTCGACAACCTTAACAGCAGGATCTGTTACTCTGCCGCATCCGCACTAGAATCTATGGAGAAATATTGGCAGACTCAGCCAGCTCTCAATTTTATTTATCTCAACAAAGAAAGGTGAGAGAAAAGATGGGACAAAGAGAGGTCGTGAAGGAGAATTGACGATGCACTTGCCTCTCAGAATTACGTTAAGTGGCCGTTAGAGCTTCCACTCCGATATTCTGAAATACTCGAAAATCTACTTGGCCGTTTTATATTCATACGGTCAGTAAAGGAATTAGCTGGGCTAGTTAACCTTTCTTTTCTTAGTGTACAGTGTGTTTAAAAAAAACTATTTTTGATGATTGTTTAGGTGGTAAAACTGATTTATGATGACTGAGCTCCGTGGTCTTGGTTTCACGCATGCTTTTCACACAGGAGATGCAGGTACGATTCCTGACCATCTACCAATGAGTTCATTAATTTATCTCAAGTACATTATACGGGCGTTCTAACGGGGATGGAAAACACCGTGAGGAAACCTTCATTACTCCATAGCTGCGGCGATTGGCTAGCCCCTTGTCACGAAAAATGGAGTATTGCATAACTGGCTCTAAGTGGGCAAAATTGTGCCTCTGCCACCCCATATGAGAAAAGGCGTGAAGCTATGTTATGTGTTATGTGTCAAAACTGATTTAACTAAAGTAATTGTAAGAGCGAGTATGAAATTGTAAGGAGCTCGAATTTAAATGCCTACCAGAAATGCACCTATTTACTACAAATAAATTCGAAATCCTTCACACAATGGATAATTTCTTATCAAATCGTGTTTCATGAAGTATTGTAGAAATGACGCTATTTCCCTTTTGTATGCCATAAGAATATATCAAGGCCAATTAAAGTTAATTTCAGAACTAATCATTTATATTATAAATAAATTGATGTTACCAATATTAACTAACACACCTCTCTTAAGTTTTCAAACAGAATGTGACCTATACCAACCATTTCGGTTGTGTGAAACTACATAGGTTGGCCTCGCTCCGCTCCGCTTCGGTTCAGCTCCTGGTGTTGTTATAACGTTGTGACCTAACAAACCTATCCCACCAAAAACATTCTGTAAAAAACTAGCCAAGTCTCGATGGAGCTGCTTGTTTATCTCTAAAAAGGAATGAAATCTAGGCAAAGTCGTGCCAAGTCTAAGGTTCCTTACTGCGATTTCTTTAATATTATAGTTAATGTTGTGTGACTTGGCCGTTGAACATTCTTTATACGTTAGTGGGTACAAATGTGATTTCACTTCTTTTTGTAGAAACGTGGGCATATTGATTTATTTTATTAGATTATCCGGGAGATATGAAAACGGTGTATACCGAATCTATACCAAGAGAAAACCAAGCACTTGTGTTTTCTAATCAGGGTCACCAGGTACTCCAGATCTTCGATTATCCTAGTTTTTATAGTTTTCCCTTTATGTGGCCATTAAACCCTAACTCTGTGCCAAATTTCAGTTCTCTGAGTTTATGTAAAGTACTAGTTCTATTCTGATGATCATGAGTGAGTGAGTGTCATAAATGCGAAACTTTGTTTTCGTTTAACTTCGGAACTAAATGACCTACAGACTCAAAATTTTGGATTTTAAGTATGTGATTATAGCTTACTGGATGACGAACATTTCTGTATTCTGGTTTTATCCAGAGGTTCTCAAATAGGGGCCTGAAAATGCGGCGAAATGGTTAAAGTAAAAGATGGTACGGCAGTGTTTGCTTCGCGCTCGACTTGGCGGGGGCACTGCCGTGCCCCCTGATATTTAGTTTTCAAACAGAAAGTTTCGTTTGTGTGAAACTACATGGGGTCGCCTTGTGAATAAATACCTATATAGGGAAACGACTTTAATCTTTGTTTAACAATAAGATATTTCGGATTGAAATTGTCCAATTTAAAAGATATAACTGTAATGTTTGTTAGTAATGTAACTGTTTCAGTAAAAAAATATTTTATGTGAGTTTATCTGTTTTGGTTAGGCATAAAAGAATATACAATACAAAATGTTTGATTACTTTGATGAGTGTATATTTGAGGAAAGGGTTTAAATTATACCCATTGCAATGCATGGCTACCGCACAAAGCGGTAGCGGTAGCGGTACCGCACTGGGCGACGTTGGCGGGAATTACTGCGCATATTTACAGGTATTGAAAAGTGACAACTGCGTATTAAAGGCCACCGCTCATAACTTGTGGCGCGAGGTATACGAGACATACAACTACTCGTTTGTAAGTAGGTGGGTAAAAAGTTAGTCATTTACTTTGACACTAAAACATGTAAATGTATATGTTTTCTGTTAAATTTACTGAAACTGTAATTATTGTATATCACAAAGCAGCAATCCGACGTTTTAACAAAAGCATTACAAGCTTAATACAAACCCGGCTCAATCCCGATGCATCAAACATAGCTCCATTAATTTCAATCTATTTCAATTTCCAAGCCGAAAATTATCTAATAACGGTAAACTACAGTAAATACACACACACTCGCGCACACACACACAATTTGAGTCACGTGGTCTGCTAGACTTGTTTGTTCATAATTCCTGCACTGGTATGGGTTTCCTCCTGGAGATACAATATTACCTATACACGAATAGTATAGTTTCTGCCTGGTACATGTGGAATAAAGTTCGTCGTCCCGCTAAGACAAAGTAAGCAAACGTCAAATCTAACCAAATCAATCATATCTAAATTTCTTATATTACTGTAAATATTTACATATACTTAGCAAATGTAATTTTTTGCCACTTCTATATATCACTGTGGGATCAGAAGGGCGAAGAAACTCCTACATATAGATTTTTAGATCTTTTTCAAAAATTTGTCGTGGTTAACGAGTACAAATATTACAATATTAATTGTTATAAATAATTATGAAATCAGGTTGTAAGAGAAAGTTCTGTATTGATTTAGATTAACCCCATGCAGTCCCGTCATTTAAGTAATCTTGAACATTGTAATATCCCTTTTTAGAAAAAAAGTTGCTTTTACATGGTTTTGAAAATGCTCGTAGAGCAATTTAGAAATCTCTAGGTATCTTGTTGCTACTAGGCTTGTATTTTTTAGTTATTTCCATAGCATTCTATCCTACGGCATACTACTATGGGGACGGGCTGCTGACATTGAGACCATCTTCATTTTGCAGAAGAGAGCGATCCGATTTATTCATAAGCCAGGTAATAGAGAGTATCTGAGAGATTTCTTCAAAGAAATAAACATCCTAATAGTTGCAAGTCAATATATCTATGAAAACATAATGCATGTGAGGAAAAATATCAGTAGCTTTGATAGCCATCACTATGTGCAAACTAGAAATAAACATAAGCTTTCTTTTCCAATGTTCAGACTCAGAAAAGTAAGTAGTTCTTTTATGGGACACTGTATACGCTTCTACAATAAAATTCCGCAAGAAATACAAAATTTAACTGAAGCTCGATTCAAAAAATGTAAAAAGCACACTTAGTGCACAAAGGTCTACTAAAAAACTAATTACTTTTTACAAGACACCGACATCTGGCATTAAACCAGTTCATTGCACCCTATATATTATGTACTAATAATTAGGCACCTACCTAATGTTTTATTATACTTGCTTGATTATGTTATGACGTTCATTAAGTCTCAATTTTTGTGCTTTAATAAATAAAAAAAATAATACTTGAACTCGAACTAGATCTTACACCTGATTGATGTGTGAGCACATACAAGGGTCTCCTCATTATTTGATTTGGAGATCTTTAGTTTTGGGAAATAATGAATCAACCAATAAAAAACTAACCAAGCGAATGGCCATGAACAGCAGCATTACCTGAAACTGAACATTACCAAATGGTTTAGCCAACGCTTATTGGCAAAATAAATACGTCTGGGCGAAGTGGTGGGTAAATGAGCGAGTGAGCGAAGCGAAACACTTTCTATCTTTCGTGTTGGGTTGAATATGTAGGAACAACAAAACCAACGCTAGTTTAGGTTTTCAAGTTGCTGTTTTTCAGATTTACAGACGCGCAATTCAGTAGTTTTGTCAAGCAAAATCATTATTTTTGACAATCAAAAACTAGATAAACGCTCATACGTTGAATTAGTATTTAATGACCAACTACAATGAGTTTAAAAAGGAAGAATAGATAATAATAATAATAATAATAATAATAATAATAATAATAATAATAATAATAATAATAATAATGATAATCATATTAATGTAGGTCACCGAAGGGGCACCGGCCTTACCCGGTTACGAGTGAGTTGGAGCCATACTCCACCACGCTGGCTCAGTACGGGTTTATACGGGGTGTCGGGCAAGTGCTTTCAAGCTGCCCTATTATGAAACTTGTGGCTTTGCGGTTGTGGCTCTGTCTATACTATCTGCCAAATAAGGTGGAAATAGTTTGCGATAGATTCGTATGGTAGGTGGCGGTATTAGCGAAACATCAAATGGATTTTGGTGAAGGTCCTCTATTGTGTGAATAACCTCTATTGTCACGTTATTTGGCGGGATAGTATACCATACGAGAGGTCCGGCGTTCGAACCCCAGCTAGGGATAATTAAAAAAAACCCCAGGTCTTGTATGTGTTTGACACATGGTTGTGTTCTAGTTTGGGGCCAGAAGCAATGTTTGTGCCTGTGTGTAAATGTGTGTACGAGATAGCTCGCTAAAGAAACATCTACATCCAATACCCGACAGTAAACTGATTCGTATCAGAATTCAGAACAGGATACCCGTTCTAGTCAGTGCAACGATAATATCCAAAGTTTCCGAATAGACCAGATCAGTTAGAGTGACTCCGAGTTTACGCGTTGTGACTGCAAATTAGATCGTTGCAGACTAGCACGCGTTACCCGGGTTATGGGTTCGGGTAATACGTGTTACCCGTGGGTATTGGAATAAAAATGGAATTAAACAAACGAGTGCGATACAATTGGAAACTTGAATTGATTTTATGTAAGGCTTTCGTTTTTACGAATATCAGGGCGAGCTTAATTATAAAATTATAATACTACGATTTAAAGTCGAAAACCGCGGGTTCAAACTGACAGCTGACAATTTGGCGCGAAAACGGACCTACAGCGTCTAAAGATCCTCTAGACGCTGTAGGTCCGTTTTTCCGTTTATTCTCTCTCATTTGTAAGAGATAGAACTAGACGGAAGTGTTTTGCTGTCACTAGATGCTGATAGATGAGATAGGTACCCAAACATACCTACACAGCTGACCTTTGTAACTAGGTAGTCAGATGCAAATCTAGTGCAACCTTGATATCTGTCGACATAGGCAGATTAATTAGTATTTATAGTTGAATATTTAAATACACAGTCAGGTCATAAGTTCTGTCACACAATAAAAACTTTTGAATTTAGAACGCTGGCCACAAAAAAGTTAATTGAATTCGAATTTCGAATTTTTCATGAAAATAAATGTGTACTTTTTAGAATTTTCCTCATTTTTAAATATGGAGTGGACACAAGAAGACCGTGTCGCAGTTATTGCGTTGCATCGTTGCGGTTACGCGCCAATTCAGATTATCGACTTACTGAAAAATTTTAATATAACCAAAAGATTCGTTTATCGTACCATAAAACGATACAATGAAGACTCTAGTGTAGATGACAGGTCAAGAAGTGGTCGCCCTCGCTCTGTTAGGACTCCAGCAGTGATAAAAGCTGTGAAGGCGCGAATTCAAAGAAATCCCATACGTAAGCAGAAACTGTTGGCCCTTCAGATGGGGTTAAGCAGGACCACGGTGAAAAGGGTGTTAAATGAAGACTTAGGGCTTAGGGCATATCGAAGAAAAACAGGACATCGTTTGGACGCTCGTTTAATGGACCTGAGACTGAAGAGATGCCGCGCTTTGTTGAAGCGGTACGCGGGAAAAAAGCATCGGGAAATTCTTTTTTCGGATGAAAAAATTTTCACCGTGGAAGAGAGCTACAACAAACAAAATGATAAGGTGTACGCAAACAGCAGTGAAGAAGCGAGCAACCGTATTCCGCGTGTCCACTGAGGTAATTTTCCATCCTCGCTCATGGTTTGGTTGGGAGTCTCTTATTGGGGCTTAACTGAGGTACATTTTTGTGAGAAAGGCGTAAAAACGAATGCAGTTGTGTATCAAAATACAGTCCTCAAGAACCTTGTGAAACCTGTTTCTCATACCATGTTTAATAACAGGCACTGGGTATTCCAACAAGATTCTGCGCCAGCTCATAGAGCGAAAAGCACACAAGACTGGCTGGCGGCGCGTGAAATCGACTTCATCCGGTACGAAGACTGGCCCTCCTCCAGTCCAGATTTGAGTCCGTTAGATTACAAGATATAGCAACACTTGGAGGAAAAGGCCTGCTCAAAGCCTCATCCTGATTTGGAGTCACTCACGGCATCCTTGATTAAGGCAGCCGCCGATATTGACATGGACCTCGTTCGTGCTGCGATAGACGACTGGCCGCGCAGAATAAAGGCCTGTATTCAAAATCGCGGGAGTCATTTTGAATAAACTTTATTACCTTAAGAATCTATGTTTTATTAAGTGTTTTTGCTATATAAATGTTTACATAAATAATAAACATGTCTTAATTATTTTATATTTCACATGTGACAGAACTTATGACCTGACTATGTATAAAAAATAGTCATTAATGGCCCGCATCTGGCTTCATTGCTCTCTTCTATATATCTATGGGCACTGGAGACAGCCCCCATCCTCTTTAGGTGTATTAAAAACGTTCTGTTGCACGTTACTTTAAAAATGTATTTATTGCTGGAAATCTTAATAAAATAAAAACTTGCAATGCGGAGCCTGTTATATTTTTGGGTCTCAAAATTTAATGAGGTCAAAATCTTAACTGAAGCTTCTCTACTAAGACATTAGCACAGAAAGTAAGAGAAAATTTAATTGTCATTATCAATACAACACATATCCCACTTCTACCCAACCTCATTCCGACTGCAGGCAAGCGCGGGGGAGCAAGCCTACCCCTTGCCTGTTAGATTTATTTATAGAGCTCCTCGAACACGTAACGCCAATTTATTTCGGCTCTGAATACAGTCTAGAGGGGGTAGCAGCACATGGTTACAAGAGAGATAGAATAAGAATAAGAATATTTCTTAACAAGTGTTGACATCAAATGTTTGATTCTGTAACCTAAACTAGGCTATGGACCTGTATAATAGGCAACAGCTTCTCTTGTGATGATGACAAAATTATTTGTTGCTTTGAATCGTGACTGAGACTTGTGTCGTAGTTAGTTGGTTAAATCAGACACTTAACTAGCTCTCTAGACTGTTAATTAAATGCCGACGTTTAACCAAAATATTGAACTTAGTCTAAAGAAATTATATATTAAACTTAGTTTAGTAGTTGTCGTGTAGCGACAAGAACCTAACCAGAACCTAACAAGAAACAACAACCAGAATAAAATTTAGAAATGACAGTTTATTATGTTGATTTACAATGATTATTTTAATCAAAATGATATGAGGATGAGGATGAATGAGGTGACACAGGTTTTAAAAGAGACAGGTACAAAAGATATAAAAAGGGGAGCGAAGGACACGGAGAGTAGGAGGGCAGAACAGGGAGCACGCGGCGGTGGTGCCCGGAGCCTGGAGTAGTGGCGAGTAGTTGGAGATCCGGAGGTGGTGTAGGAGGTGGCTTGAAGGCAGCAGCACGTCAGGGTATAGATGGTTGGAGACGGCAGCACGTCAGGGTATAGGTGGTTGGAGACGGCAGCACGTCAGGGTATAGTTGATTGGAGACGGCAGCACTTCAGGGTATAGGTGGTTGGAGACGGCAGTAAGGCAGCAGCAGCAAACAGTAGGCGACTCAGCAGAGGCTCGCAGGATCCCGGGGCAGTGCGGCCCCGGGATAAGGCCTTTAGGTGATGCTTCCTCTTCAAGAGCTGAAGCGAGACTTTTTCAATTTCAGCAATGTTCCGCTCTTATACCCTTTTTGGAGAGTTCTAAAAATTATTTAAATTAAAAGCTTTTTTTGTGAATGGCCAAGAGGGAAAAAGTATTTTTGTAAAAGTATTGAAGTAAACATATCGGACCGCTAATGAGTTTGAATGGACATTGCCATGACAACCAGATAAACAACGATATCAAAATATGACAGATTTTGATTTCAGGCTCGTAATAGAGAAAACAACAAGATAACAATGAAAATTGGGACATTATCTATATATAAAAAGGAAGCGCACCAGCGCGCAAGAAGCCCGAGATTGCAGAGTTTCGGAGAAAGCCAAATACAAGGTCACCAAACCCCTTCGACATCGATTTAAAAGTGCTGATAGTGTGAAAATACGAAGTGAAAATGATTTGTTATTGTGTTCTTATGGTTTAAAACGTTACAGGGTCCTATAAAAATATAGGTGATACGAAATATCCAGCTGTGAGATAAATGCAGACCATCAAAGCAGACTGGAAAATGGCATGTAAGTAGCATAACACTACATAGTATGTTAAGTAAGGTATAGAAGGAATATAAGAAGGATGGAAATTTATTTTATAGCTGGAGATTGTGTTGGATGAGTGAGATAAGTAAAGTGGGTGTGTAAGTGTACGTAAGCACTGCCGCACTGCGGCTGGCCGTCCGGGTGGCCGCAGGTTGCGGTTACAATTGTGGCCAACTAGACGGCCAGCCGTAGCGGCCAACTGGACAGTGCGTATAGCGACCGTCGTTTGCGGTCATGTCGGCCTATTTCCAAGATTGACATCGAAGAATTCGTAGCATTTATATTTACAAGTGTAATCCAATCATCATCCGAGCGACCGGAGCAGATTGGCGGCAGCCGCATTGCAGTGCGTATAGATAATACGGTGTGTGTGTGTGTGTGTGAGTGTGTATGTGTGTGTGTGTGTGTGTGTGTGTGTGTGTGTGTGTGTGTGTGTGTGTGTGTGTGTGTGAGTGTCTGTGTTAGTGTATGGCTTAGAGTCTATGCGTGGGTGTGTGAGGTGCATGCATGGACGACAGAAAGAAAGAGGTCCCGCTCGTCAAGTACGTTACCACGTCAGGCTGTATTTCCGGAGCATACAGCGTCTCAGATACCAAATAAGAGATCGCCGCCGCCGGACACACAGACTCCCCTCCCCCCCTTTTGAACCTCCCGGACTGAGGTTAGACCCCAAATAAAGATTAGCGTAGGATTAGGATAGGCTTAAGGTTTAACTATGTCATTGTAGCGGGGGCCATCTGCCCCCCTGGCACGCTGCTAACCCAACTGACTTTTGACTGTGAGCTGATTTCCGCCCGTAAAATCGGGTAAGCAGGCAAACTCCTTCCTTATATATCGCCCAGATGGGTACTTGCAGGTAGTAAACATAACATAAACATTTACACTCACATATAAACATCCAGGGCCTGGTTTATTATCTTTTTGTAAACCTTCCGCATAAACCGGTGGCAAGTAGTAACATCTACAGTTATGTGTTATGTGTATGTGTAGTCATCTAAAGATAACTACACATACACACACTGAGCTCTATTTTTGAATCACTCGCGTCGTGGCGAGCGCTCGCCAAGCGCAACGATTGGTTCATATCACTCGACGTAACTAAGCTCCACCAATCGTGTCGCCTGGAGAGCGCTCGCTTCCGAGGCGAGTGATTCAAAAATAGAGCTTCAGGTGTTGTTTTTAGTCCGGAAACTACACGACATGGGTAATAACTATTATTTCCACTCCAAAAAAAAATCGCTTTGAGAGGATACAGCTGGCTCAGAGACCAAGGCACCTGGCGCGGGCAATAATGCTTTTAAATAGTTTCACCTGTCCCAGGCTCTGACCGTGTGTCTATCTGTGTGTTCAAATCTTGAAAGTAAATTTGACCCACTTCCCGGTTTCCAATCGAGCTGGTACTTCGCTTGCATATGTGAATCCAATGTTATTGAACTATTTTCATGACATGGAGCTGATCTGTTGATGGAGCAGGAAAGTGGCCATGGGAACTCTGTGATAAAACGACGCAACCACATCAAGTTTGGGCCCGCTTGATTCGTCTTGGAATTACTTTGGTCCTAGGTCATATCCAGGGTCTGATGATGGAGCCGGAAGGTGCCTAGAATAGGTAATAGAATAATATAGAAGCGTGCAAAAAAAACATACGGTGACTGCCCATTTTGGGCATTCTATATATTGGCATTGCATACAATGTCGGAGTTCATACATTGCCGACTATTTCTGAGGGTTCTGGGTTCGAATGCTTGTTGCAAACTCAAGATACCGACCGGAAATAAGATATTCAAAATGGCGACAAACCGGAAATCGAAACGTTTTCGTCTACGAACGCGCTTCAACTCTAATTCAAAATATTTATTTCATTCATTTTTGTACAGGTGATTTTAATCAACCGACCATATTTTGGGGAACTATAGAACCCATCACTGTGAACATCTTTCCCAAAGATACATATATGGTCACAAACAAATATTTTTAATGATACTCAGTACATTGGCCCGATCAGCCTTAAAAGTTAATATGGGAAACCCAAAAACTATTTTCGTTTGCGTCCTTAGGTTTATAGGGGAATGTTATTTGTAATAAGGGATGTGCACTATCATTTCCAAAAATTCGGTCATCTAATAAATAGTAGCGGCGATAGCCTTGTCCCTTGTTAAGTAAAATGAAGTTTTTAATAACTGGCTAAAAGTGGGCACAACTGTGCGTCTACCACCCCGTAAGGGAAAACGGGACGTTTATTCTTGTAGTGTTTGAGATTCCACTTTACTTTTAGTAACACTGCAGCTGTATGAGATAATAGATGTAGCCTTGTTTACCGGGAGGCACAGGCGTTTAAGTGAAAAAACTCGTGCAGGAGAGTACAAGTCCTCGAAGTAGAACTCGTGCTCAGAAAAATTGCTGTCTACGCCAGAACATAATAAAACTCCTTTAAGGCTTCGGCGCAGTCGGATCAAAAGAAAAGAATCATGAAGAAACGAATAACTAAATAAATATGACTTTGGCCTATTAAGAAGGAAAAAACACATAAAATGGCGCTTGTTTCATTTGGAATATTTCAAACAAAAACAACACTGCTTGAAATAATCAAAGTACTTGATTGATTTATTAACTTTTTTCTGTCTAATTAACGTAATTTTTTACGACTTTAATTATAATATAGTATGTCCGTTTTAAAAACGTTTTCAAATCATTGGTCTTTTAAAAAAACCTTCAGCGGTTCGTCCGCCACATATTCTTAACCCCTCGTCTGTGGGAATGGCAGATTGCGCCAATCTATATATATGCTTATAAAAATTAATCTCTGTACGTAAGTCTTAATAAATATCTAAAATGGCCCGATCGGTTTGTATTATTCCTATCAGGTTTTTTTCTCTTTAGTCCAGAGTAGGTGTAGATAAAAATTAAATTATGAAAAACGCAAAGCAACAAACAAAAAATCTAAAAAATAATTTGTATGGAAAGTTCAGCCTCTTTCGTTAGATGGCGATAATAGCTAAGGATTTAGCATCACTCAAACTCCTTCGTCGTTGATTAATTTATATATTACATCAAACCTCTTTGTACCAACAAATACTACTTTGTACTACCAAGCGGAACTTACGTTTGACAGTGCAATGCATAAAGTTTGTAGGCAAAAAGTTTAGTAAATCTGAGGTCTGATGCGTGTTATGCTCAATAACGGGTGGATAATGTTGATATGGATTTTAGAAACATATGAGCTACGGGGAACTATGATAATACGAAAAACGCGTTGCGAAGCCGCGTTACGGGCAGCTAGTAACAATTAAAAAGCAGTCTTATAAATTAGCCACTGATGAGAGGTTAATAGTTTTTAAGATAGCTAGTTTTTTAAGTAAGTAACACTCGCCACTACAGATAAACTACTGGGACATTCAAATTGGTATACGGGGTGGCAGAGGCACAGTTAAAGATCTGGGTTCGAATAATTCTATCGGACGCATTATAATTTTTATCTACACACTTATCATAAACCCTCTTTACTGCGTACAAAAACCGCACGTTACGATCAGCATAATGTTAAACAACTTGGTAAAAACTCATTTCTTATCTCAAAAATTGCACATTATGACCATAATGTGTAATTTTTCTACACAGTTGATATTCAAATTTCGAACGCCGACGCCCGCCTGCATGCCGTCCCTAGTTTGACCGTGAAGTTGGTACTGACATTCAAATTTCGAACGCCGACGCCCGAAGTTGGTGCTACAGAACAAGCTAAACAACTGCAGAGCCACATGCCGGTCAAACATGTGGTTTCGGAACACATCAAAGAGAGCTTATGATATGTGTATAGATAAACTAGTGCATGTAACTGTACATAATTAGGCATTAAAACTTAATTAATATTTTAAACTTAAAACTTAATATTAATGCCCTTCATTATATAGCAGTCACATAAACTACTATTTCTTTTTGTTTTGGTTTTATTATTTGGGATTTAGTGTTTTTTTCATGTACGATGGTACGTAACCCTTCGTGTGCTAGTCCGACCCGCACTTGACCGATTTTTTAACTACCACTGGCCCTACACTCAGCGGCCTTCCACTACCCCACCGCTTCCCGGTTCACTTAGTTCAGAGGTTTTACTATTAATGTTTTACGATCGTCACTTTTGGTAACGCTGCTAAGCAAAGGGAGGGAGCGATGCTTACTTTGGACGAAGCCTTCGTATAATTTTGATAGAACTTTGCTTACAGGTAAGTTGTTTTAATCATAAATTATACTTCGTGCTACGTCCTCGAAATAACCGACCAAATTAGAAAGCCCGCAGGCTGGAGCGGGACCTCAAATACTTTTATAAAGTAAATATATTCATCACGCTGGCTCAGTGGAGGTTGAAGTAGGGATAAACCATTAAAAATATACACGATATGGGATATTTATGTGCACCTGTTTGTGGCTTAAATTCAAAATCAGGGGTAAAA
Source organism: Argyresthia goedartella (assembly GCA_949825045.1). Taxonomy (NCBI): domain Eukaryota; kingdom Metazoa; phylum Arthropoda; class Insecta; order Lepidoptera; family Argyresthiidae; genus Argyresthia; species Argyresthia goedartella. The sequence goes on from OX463833.1 coordinate 8,666,313, forward strand.
AATCTAACTAAGTTATGACTAAGTTAGTTTTTTTACCCCTGATTTTGCTGAACTGAAAACATTGAATCCGCCAGCTCTTGTGCGGTCTTTTTAGATTCTATTTTCAAACATTTTTTTATTAGTTTAGTCGATTCGCGTCCAGTATTAACGTGGGTCCAGACTTGTTCTTTTGTCCGTAACTTACCTCCGTATCGTATCAGCGTCGCGATCCAAGAACACTAGTTTGGACGCCCGGATCGTTGCAATCCAAGAACGCTTGTTCGGATGTCCGTTCGGTACGGTGCGGTAGTACGGCGCATCTCATATAAGGGTGAGATTTTCATAAACTCTTTATTTTGGTATAGTTCAATAGTTCAATAGTATTTATTCGTAAAGAATAGTACAATTGTGTCTGAAATACATCGATTAAAACTAAAATATTATTTAAATGGTATAACAATTCTATACAAGTGAAATCATTATAAGCCAGAAATATAATAAAATGTAACTTAATTGAAATTAAATTAAATGATAGGTAGACAAACAAAATAACAAAACACTTTGACATGTCAAAATAAATTATTCAATACAAATACACATCACATACCTGGCATAATAGTTATTAGTAATCATAAGTGAAGTACGACTAATTAAACGTCAAAACTAAAATTAATCATGCGCATGTCACAATAAATAAATAAATTCATAAACACAAGGAATAAAATATCATGTCATAAATAAAAATTGTATAATGTTATTTTGATTGATTGCAGAATTCGTCAATACTGTATGGACTCATTTCCAATAAGAATGTTCTTAGCTTTTCCTTAAAACTGCTGTGCGTAACCATGAGCTTAAGCTCTGTCGGGAGTTGGTTAAATAACCTGAGTGACTGATAACCCGCTGTATGTCTTGCTACTTCTAACCTAGGTGCAGATACTATCGGCAAGTCCTTTCTACGCGAATTGTCTCGTGTATGTCTCTGTTCCTGGTTTTCTATTTTGTAAATATTCTTAACTAGAACATCCATCAGCACAAGCAAGTAAAGCGCCGGAACTGTCAGTATACCCAACCTGATGAAGTGCGGCCTGCACGATTCCGTCTGTTGGATACGAGCTATCGTGCGGATTGCCCTTTTTTGTAACACGAATGCTTTTAAAATATTATGTTCATAGCTATTTCCCCACAACTTGATACTATAGCGCAACTTGGACTCAACCAGAGCATAATAAACCATTTTCAGGTGTCCTTCAGTTACTACGTCCCTAAGACTTCTCAGGGCATAGCACGCTGAGCCAATACTACCTTCCAGGGCAGTAAGTTCGGGCTTCCAGTTGAGAGAGGCATCAATATTAACACCCAAAAACCTAACTACATTGACTGTCGCCACTGCGTCCCCGTTTAGGGTAGCCTTTATTTTATCATTATTTCGTGCGGTGGTCTTGAATAAGAGTAGATAAGTTTTAGTAGTGTTGATTTTCAGGTTATTGTTGGTAAACCAGGAATCAAACAGTTTTAGAATAACATTAACTTTAGATTCGAGTGATGTTATGTCCTTGTCTGAAGCGACAACATGTGTGTCATCCGCATAAACTACAAGTTGACTATCAGGTATTTCCCTACCAATATACTCAAACAGGTCGTTAGTGAAAACAATAAAGAAGATTGGGCCCAAAATAGAACCCTGCGGCACTCCTCTAGTCAACTGAACTAATCTGGACCTGTTTATCATTTGACATCCACTAACAGTCGAGCACAGTTCAACAAACTGCTTCCTATTTTGAAGGTAAGATTTCATTAAATTCAGGCATTTCCCTCTTACACCATAATGTTCCAGCTTATCTATTAAAATGTCATGTCATTTTGTTGACAAAATCAAACGCCGAGCTCAAGTCTAGAAAAAGTGCAGCAACTTTCATTTTCTCGTCTAGTTTACCTACAACGTCATCTACCAATGTATCAATAGCATCAGATGTACCCAAACCTCTCCGATAACCGAACTGTCTGTCACTTAGTATTTTATAAATTACCAAGTGCGCTAGAAATCTTGCCTTGATAATTTTCTCAAATATCTTCGATAGGACTGGCAATAATGAAATAGGTCTGTAGTGGGACGGATTTTCTTTTGTTCATTTTTTATGAACTGGCAATACACGGGCGATCTTAAATTGATCTGGGAAAATTGCCATATTTAAACAGTTATTAAAGAAAATTGTAAGTGGCTCTGCTAAAATATCAATGTTGTTTTTGATAACTGTGATTGGCATGTCATCGTAACCGCATGATGGCTTGCTTTCAAAAAGTTGGACTATCTTTTTGATTTCAGTTGTACACGTCTGTCTAAAGTCCATCTCGCCTGTGACTCTCGTACAGTTAATTTTTAGCAGATCTACTGCTTGCTGAGAACCGTTTATAATTCCTACGGATTTAACCTCAAATTGGTCTGCGAAGACGTGTACTATTTCGATTGGTTTGTGAATTATTTTGTCATTTACTTTTAGCAATAACTTTTCTGTAACCGAGATCGTTTTCTTATTTCTGTGTTTGTTCACTACTTTCCACAAGGCTTTGGTAGAGCATTTTGCTTTATTTAGTTCCGACCGAACTGCAAGCTTTTTGGCTTGTGTTAGTACTCTCCTGTATATCCTAATATACTCACTGCGGCAATGCTTGATACTCTCGTTACAGCTATTCGTATTGGCTAAAACCCTCTTCATTTTACTTGAGACTTTTAGGCCTGGTGTAAGCCATTTAATTTTGCCTGACTTTCCTAACGCTATCTTTTTCTTCTTTTTTACAAAGCAACTATGGAAAAATTTACCAAAACTTGAAATAAAACCATTTATTCCTGTATCATTTAGGTTTCCTCTTATAACTTCGGATCTAAACCGTTCATTATTGCTTTCTGAATACTGTCTGCGTTCTATTAGGAGAGTATGGTTTTCCTTGTGTGCTAAACTTAGATTCGGCAGTTTAAGGTTACAAAAGATTGCTGCATGACCATCTGAAATACCGTTATGATCCACATCCGTACCTTCAATATACTCTTCCGGCACATTTGTCAGAAAGTTGTCGAGGCATGATGCGCGAGCACCATTTCTGATAAAGGTTGGTGTATCTATAAATTATCTAAAATTGTAGCATTCCAACATGGCCAAAAATTTGTTGAGTCTATTATTATCACTAAGGGTGTCCATGTTGAAATCCCCACAAATTATACAGGTTTTTGTGAAATGATGCTCTAAAAGCTTTTCTAGGTATACCATGAACTCATCATACGTGTCATAGTACGGATTTCGATAGCAACAGATAATACACAAATTTGTATCTTTATCTCTGATACCACATACCTCGAAACACCTATCTTTAGACAGTTTCTTACAAATTGCTATTTCGTCATTACCTTTTTGCGCATGTCCTAAAATAAGTGAACCACCCCGTTTCATTGATACTCTAGTATTATAAGCAGCCATCATATAATTTTCTATTTGAAATAATGAAGCCATGTGTTCGTTTAGAAAGTGTTCAGTAATACCGATGTAATGACAATGTTATTGAAAACTATCTATGTACATCTCTAATTCATCCTTTTTTTTGGTGATTTCACACACATTTTGATGAAAAATGTTAATTTTTGCCATATTACTAGCTTTTCTATCAGTGGAAAGGGTACTTGTAGAGGGTATACCTATAAATTTATCTGATTTCTCGTTGTTAGGAACGAAAAAACTGTGTGTTATTTGGTGTGAGGCTGGCTTTCGCCTTATTTGTAAAATAATATGGAATCGTGCCCATTTTGGGTAGATCTGATTGTGTGATTACTATTTTGTGATCTACAACGGTTATCTTCTGAGTGTTTCTCTGGAAGAAGTAAGGAATGGTACCCTTTTGCAAAATGGCTGGCTGGTGGGAGCAGGAATTATTGTTGTATATTGGGCTACTAATTGGTATGTTCCCCGCATGCAGATGTGGTGTGCCACTTTGTTTGTTCTGTTTAGATTTTATTAAAAATCTCCTATGATTTGTTTTATTAGTTATACGCAATATTTCCCTTAAAATATGTCTACTTATAGTTAATCATCTAGGGATTCTAGTCATACCACCTACATTGTTTTCTTGTTGTGTTAAGTCTACAAAGGTCGCATGGTCAAATTGGGTGCATAAGAATTTGAACATTTTGTTCATCATTTTCTCATTAAGAAACCTAGTCGAACAGATTGTACCAAGTAAAACATTTGTCCTTAATAAACTCATGATGTGGTACAGATGCCACTGCATTTTGATAGGGTTTTTGTCATTTGTACCTAGAAGAAATACTACATAATCTTTTTCGAGAACATCTTGAATAGATTCTCTGATACCATGTCCTCTTTCATCTGCAAACAGCATAACCCTGTGCTTCCCATTGGTCCTTGGGGTTTCTGTACTTTTTAGGTTATCACTTCGTTTTAAATTTAGGTTTTCATCTTGATTAGGTTTAATTTCATACTCTTGTCTCGATTTTTGTTCTTCATGTTGTTTGGTTTTTAGGTCTATTCTTCTTCTATTTTTGCTGGTTCTGAGCGGTTTTGTGGATGATCTATAATATCTGTTCCATCTTCACATTTTGTTGTTCCTCGTAGTCTCGTCCACCTGGTGTCCATGTATCAACAATTATAAGGCGTTTCGGCGTGAGTTCTCTTTTCCTGTGGCTTGATCTTGGGGTTCTATATATGGTAGGCGTTTCAGAACAAATCCTTTTCAGCAAATTGGTTTTCTTCTGACGATCTAGTAGTTGTTTTTTTAATAAATTGTTCTCTGTCGACAATGAGGCAATTTCAATATGTGCACTTTCTAGTTGCGTCTCTAATATAAGAATTCTATTTTTTAATTCCTGGAATTCTTCTGTTGATTTGCATAGTTGATCCGATAGATCTGGTAGACTCAGCGGAGGATTGGCAGAGACGTCTGAAATATTTAATGCGTTCAGAATTTCTTCATGTGAGTGTCGACGATTTCCACTTCCCTTTCTCAATGTTACGTTTTGGCGGGAGTTATCTGATTGCATTTTTAATTAGTAAGATGAGGGCAAAAAGAAAAGAGAAAAAAAAAAATAAAAAAAAAGTTTTAGCAGTCTTTGTTGACCTCCGTTTTGTAAAGCCGCCGTCGTTTACTACACGCCACGAGCGCAGTTACTTCAGCGTGTGAATTAGTGGTTTCGTTTCCGTCAGCCGTACCGAGGCACATCAATTTTTGCGCAGGGCTAGCGACATCTTTTGATATGTAGTGCCAACTTTTTGACCCAGATTCACCTAGCACTGAGAGTTTGAGACACTACACTACTATGTTATTCTGGCGTAACAAGTCCTCGCGGTAGATGTCGTTGTTGTCCAAACGTACGTTAAAGTCCCGTTATCGAATTATGTTAGATCGTTTTAACAGCGTAATTACTAAGTTACTGTTGTTATATTTTGATCACTTTTTCTGTAGTTGGTAGTGATACCAATTTATCGTTCTATTTATTGTCACTATTGTCACTATTGTCATTTAGATATATTCAGTTCACATTTATATATTTCACTTTTACACCGTGTATATTGTGTTATATAAGTTGATAACACTAACACATCACTATTGTACCATTGTCTTCTGAAATTCACTGTTTTATACTTGTCAAACACTTAATTGCTAATTTTAATTTAAAATAATAACGGAGCTCAATGTTTACATGCTCGGTGCGGTCCGATTCTCGTATATTTAATGTTGTCCTAAAAGTCATAATAAATTACGTGTCCGCTCAAAAATAGAGGTTTCGTAAATATAAGCTTACTAAATATATGGTTTCAATCAGGATGGCATCAAAGTAAAATAGTCAAGCATGAAATTTTCTACAAATTGGCATTTGTACATTTTAACTAATGCAAGTAGTTTTTGATTTGCATTCAAAATTTTACTCAAAATTTTCCCCCCTTAGGGGAGGAAATTCGCGAAATTACTTTCTAGGGCTCCAATACGCTATAAAGCGTGGCATTTAATTTAATTTGTGGAACGATAAACTCATAATTATGAACAACTTGCCCTAGAAAACATAAAATCTAAATCAAAAATTCTTTATTACTTAGCAAATGTATTTTTTTGCCTATTCTCTACATTGGACCACTGTGGAAAAAAACGTTTAATACATTGACCCGACCAGCTGATTAAAAGTTACTATGGGAGACTCAAGTTTAACGTTTGCGAACATACGTTTCATGGGAAAAGTTGTTCGTAATAATGGAAATTATCATTCCCGAAAATACAGGCTTTGATATAGGTATCATAGAACTCATAATTATGATATTTTTTACCCAAGAAACACTGGTCGCAAACGCAAAAAAAATAATTGGATGTCCCATTGTAACTCATAATTAGCTAATCGAGTCAATGTACTGAAAGACGATATTTTTTTATTTGCGATCTAATGTTTCTTAGCGAAAGTTGTTCATACTGATAGGTACTATCATTCCCCAAAATATGGAAACTGTTTAAAACCACAGCCAGACGGTATAGCCAACTAATTAAATGTCACCCCTGTATAAGACCACACAAAACTCCACCGGTTTATTTCGGACACGGACATATGATTTGTTACTTTTGGGATAACATTAAGGATGTCAAAATGCAAGTTTCCAGCTCTTTGTATCACATATCGGGGTAAAAATATTAAAATTAGGGACAGCATACATATTCAATCGGAAAATATTAAACTGCACATCAAAGATACTGATTTACACAGCAAATATCAGGGCAAAATGCTGCGGTAGCTTAGGTGAAGGGTAAATTAGGTGAGCGAAGCGAAGCCCCCTTTATCCTTCGTGTAAGGTTGAACATGTAGGAACAACAAAAAATACTTAAAACAGGGTTTTGAATGAAATAGTAAAAGAAACTCATCGCCTCCGAGCAACAAGACTCTCTTGCATGGCAGGACCAGCAGCCTTATGGCGTAAGTCGTCTGAGCTATGAACATCATATAGACTTTTACGTTTGACACCTTGCACCAGCTTCATCTGTCAAATTGGTATCACGCAAGTAGCATCGTAATGGAGGCCAAACCCAAGCTCATTGAATGAAGCCTAGAAGCTTTCGGTGATACCCCGCAATCGATGAAATTGTATGAGCAGGAGATGAACCATAGACACAAGCTATGAACTTCAGAGAGCTACGCCATAAGGCTGCTGATCCTGGAGGTGTTTCAGTCGATATTGTCCTCAGGGGACTGGGATGTGGATTTTATATAGGATTTTATATAGCTATAGGAAACCCATTACTGACTGTCTTAATAAGAAAAAGAGGCTTAAATCAGGTCAGACTCTTTTTAAATGAGAACTGAAGATTTCTTTTGTTTCCGGCACTTGAATGAACTTGTTGAACTTGCCATCCATGTTTCCAGGCTGTTTGATGGTTTTATTGAGATATCAATTCATTTTGTACAGACCCGCGTGGTCAAAATCATAATTAAGACAAATCAGATCAACAGAGATGCTAATTGTTGCAAGTGCATTTTGGTAGGCATTATAAATAAAATTAAGTATTTAAAACTATTTTAAATCATCATAATTATGTTTTCTGTTTTCAGCCTTTGCCCATATTGTACGTTTTCTAGAAAATCTGGAAATGGTTAAGTTTTTTGATATACAGGGCAGAAGATCTATTCATATTTTAAGGAGTTGTTAGTGACATCATTCTGAAAAACTTTCACTCTGAAGCTGGTTTGATCAGAACAACTTTATCTTTCACTTCTCCATACAGATGTAGATGTAAAAAATAAGGTTTCTCTGATCAAATCGGTGTCATAATGAAAGTTGTTCAGAATAATCTCCCTATCAACATCTCTAAATATGACTACACTTTTCTTTACATTCTGTATAAGTCAGTGACAAAAATTGCAATTTTTTAATGCTATTAAGTCATGAACGGTTTGGGGCTACTTCGTTGAAATTTGTAACTTAAAATAATCATAGGGATATAATTATACGGATATTTTTTTTAGTATGTAAGTAAGGTCAATAGATTTTGAGTTATGAAGGGCTCAAAAGTAGCTCGAAATGGTTCGTTTAGTACTTAAATAACACACGGATTATGCGCCAGTTTAGTCCGAACTTGGCTTTGACACACTGCTCGCTGATTAGAAGTGAGGAATAAGTAGGATTATCTACTGGGAAATATAATACATAATATTGATAACATACAACCATAAAACTAAAACTAAATATGTGCTCAAACTAAAACAACTCGCCTTCAAAGCTAAACTACAATTACAATTACTGGCTGTATTATCACAACCAATTAAAAAGAAAAAACAATTTGGATACCTCCATCACATCATAAATGGCTAACAACAACCTAGAACTACAAATTGACTCATTTCTGGATATTCAATGCAAAAAATTTGAAACCCCAGAGCTCTGTAGAAGTGTTCTAACGTCTAACTATAATTTCAAACTAATAGCTTTTAATGTGAGAAGTATTAATAAAAATTTTGATGCCTTTTTAGTTTGTCTACACAGAATGAGTGTTCAGTTTGACGTTATAATACTAACAGAGTGTTGGCTCAACGAGACAACTATTATTGATGGCATTCCAGGCTACACTCCACATCACACCAAAAATAATATAAACAAAAACGGAGGTGTAGTAGCCTACATCAAAAACTCCTGGAATGCTACTACCTCCGAGCTGCATTTCGATGAAGCGAGCTGTCTTGCTATAGAAATCCCAAATCATGCCACAATTCTCGGCATATATAGATCTCCATCTTTTAACACTGTAAGTAACATTGACCTATTCTTACAGTCACTAGACACAACACTCAAACTCTTTAGAGACAGAAAGAACATTATAATGGCTGGAGATCTTAATATCGACATACTTCAATCTGAAACAAGAAGAATTAACCCAACAGAATATTTATGTCTCCTCGCCGAACACGATCTCATACCTGCAATAACTATTCCCACTAGACTGAACGCATGCCTCGATCACATTTTTATAAAAAGTAATTCTCGTAGCATAGGGGGAGTATGTAACACCGAATTAATCACCGGATCAAAAAACAGTTTTAATAGGTCTTGAGTATAAAAAAGCAAAGGCAAACATAAGCAGAATTAAACCTATTATAAATTATGAGGGAATTGCAAAAAAGCTGGAATCGGTTGACTGGACGCCAGTCTTTTAGTCTACTGACGTGAACCATGCAGCAGAAAGCTTCACTGACACTCTAACTAAAACAGTCGTGAGCAACACTAAACACAAAAAGGTTAGTAAATCGAAATTCACCATCCAACCGTGGATTACACCGGGCTTGATGAGATGCATGCGACATCGTGATAGGCTACACTCAAAGCTAAGGCGTTTTCCAAAAGACGAAGTCTTGAGGCTCACATTTTGCCGGTACAGAAACTTTTGCAACGAACTTTTAAAAAAGCTGAAAATTTCTTATGAAAGCAGTCAACTTGAAGCAAATTCCAAAAACCCAAAGGGACTATGGAACACGATTAGGAATATATGTAACTTTCAGACTAAAAATACTCAGGCGCTTGATTTGATAACAGCCGGTAACGACCCAGTTGACGCCCTGAACGAATGCAACACTTACTTTGCTACAGTTGGACAGAATCTCGCCAGCACAATCATGGAGAACTCAGGCAATACCGAGGAAGCTTCTATACGTAAAACCAAACTTAACAACATCACCCCAAACTCATTTTTTATGCAACCAACTGACGCAATAGAGTTGGATGGCATAATTAGGCAACTTAAACAGGTCAGTGCACCCAGGTTGGATGGCCTGAACAACTAACTAATAAAAAGCACAAAACTTTTAATTATTCACCCCTTAGTACACATATTTAATCTAAGCCTAAGCACAGGCTGTTTCCCAGATTGTTGGAAAGTAGCCTCTGTATCACCGATCCATAAATCTGGCCCCAAAACTAATCCTGGCAACTACAGACCAATCTCCCTACTTAGTAATTTATCAAAACTCCTAGAGAAGCTGGTAAACAAACGCTTAGTAAGTTTTCTGGAATCATATGGCTTGCTCTCTGATAGGCAATTTGGTTTCAGGCAGAGACAGTCAACAGAGGACGCTGTTACTCTTTTAACCAACTTTATATCTAAATATCTAGATAATGGGCTCAGCTGTGTCGGTGTCTTCCTTGATCTAGCAAAAGCATTCGACACAGTGTCAATCCCATTATTACTTAAAAAAATGGAAATAATTGGCATCAGAGGGCTACCGCTATCGTGGTTCACCAGCTACCTTTCCCAAAGGAAACAATTGGTTAAAGTTGAGTCTTTTACCAGTGATAGAACACAAGTTAATTACGGAGTTCCACAAGGAAGCATTCTTGGACCAACCCTCTTCATAATATATATGAACGATTTACATGACTACAGCACTAGTAATAGCGAAATCATATGTTACGCAGACGATACAGTGCTCTTATATAGTGGTAAAGGTTGGGACAGTACTATCAGTGCTGCAGAAAAAGGTGTGTCTCAAATATCTGAATGGCTTCGAAATAATCTCCTTACACTAAACAGTGGAAAAACAAAATATTTATGCTTTCACAAAACCGCAGCATCAAAGCCATCAACTAACTTTACATTTAAAGTACACTCCTGTAATAATATCCTACTAAATAACTGTTCTTGCGATCAAATAGAGCGAGTACATACTATGAAATATCTTGGCGTTAGCATAGATGAGAATCTTAATTTTAAAGACCACGTTATACCTTGGCGTTAGCATAGATGAGAATCTTAATTTTAAAGACCACGTACTTGGTTTAGCAAAGAGGGTCCGTAAAATCATTGGAGTTATGAAAAAGCTTCGTAATTCTGCCAGTAAACAAATCCTTACTCAGGTCTATACTGCCATTTGCCAATCTCTTTTGACCTACTGTATCACAATATGGGGTAGTGCGGCTAAAACAATTCTTATTGATGTAGAAAGAGCCCAGAGATCGGTACTTAAGGTTATGTTAAAGAAACCCTACAGATATCCAACCAGCGATCTTTACACAGATTCGCAAGTTCTCTCAGTCCGTAAGCTTTTTATATTAAAAACCTGTCTTAGCACACACAGAAAGACTTTGAACAGCCCTGAGTACAACCACCTTCTAAGCAAGCGAGTCTTTAGAATTCCTACTCTAAGTACAAACACAACTTTTGCCCGTAGATTTGGTAACTTCATCAGCGCACATATCTACAACAATTTATTAAAACACTGCGATATTAAAACAAACACAAACACGGAAGCTAAAAAAACCATAACAAAGTTTCTTCTCACACTGGATTACCAAAGTACAGAGCAGTTTCTAATCTAGAATAGTATGCTGTTAATATATTGTAATTTTTATTGTTTTTGTCTTGAAGCCTAGAAGCTGTTTCTTTTAAATTTTATAACCTTGTTATTCTCTTTATACCACAGATACTAATATTATACTAATACTTTATACCCAGAAGCTGTTTCCTTTTGTTATTGTGAAGCAGTTTATTTTAAATAGTATAACCCTATTTCGCTCACTACCCAAAAGCTGCTTCGTTTTGTTTTGTTTATCTTTGTTTATTTTAGTAAAGTTTATGCCAAAGCTTATAAATTTTCACATGTTTAAATAGTAATTGGTTCCCCAAGATACAGGCCTAGCCTAGTTTGGGGACCCCTGGAAATTTGTTTATTTTGTTTAAGCTATGCACTGAATGTTAGATGCTAAGTTCCATTACGCCGTACCTTTTTGTGCTAAATAAATATTTTTTCATTTCATTCATTTTTTCATTTCATTTCATATGATTTTGGTATAATTAATGCAATAGTACAAATTCAACAAATGTTAACGTAATTTTTTGTAGCTTTGTATTTGTTTTAGATATTATGAAAAAAGTAACATAAACATGACTCACATAGATTTTTCATTAAAATATTCACGAATCACTCATTTTTCATCATACATGAATACATTTTGCAGTCAGGCACGTTTACTCCATTTCCTTGGCATCAAATGAAAGTTGTTTGGCTGAGTTTGTCTTTACTCATCTAAAAATTAGGAAACCGGTATTGAAATTCTTTCTATATAGGTACATTTATGTAAATGAATAGAAAATATGAAATACACTTATAATATAATAGCTGATGCCTGAAACTTCATCTGCGTGTTCCTAGGTATTATCATTTACCGAGATAACGTTACCCTCCTTCTGGTGCAGTCGGTTAAAAAGTATCCTATGTGTTAATCTAGCTCATAAACTATGTCTGTCCAAAATTTCATTCAATTCCGATCAGCCGTTTTAGCGTGAGTGAGGCACAAACACTCAAATATCTAAACATCCCTACTTTCACATTGATAATATTAGTGCGATAGTTGGTTTAAGAACGACCCGAATGGCCGAGTCGGCAGTGACCCTGCCTGCGAAGCCAAGGGTCCCGGGTTCGAGTCCTGGTGGGGGCAAATATTTGTTGAGAACGGATGTTTTTACCATAGCTGTGGTTGTTTATCGAACGAATTATAATATTTCTCTATATAAGTATGTGTTTCGATGTCTAGTACCCAAGATACAGGGAATCCTAGTTTGGGGCTAGATCAATGTGTGTCATTAGTGTCCAAGGAATTATTATTATTATTATTATTATTTATTAGGTTTATAGGTAGTCGTCTAAACTGGAATTTGAATAAAACTATAATAAACATAAATTAAAACCCGCATACCTGTTGCTTCTGGCCCAACACTAGGATACCCTGTGTCTTGGGATCCAGGAAAGCGACATGATAAATTACTGGTCGTCGTTATTAATTATTAATTATATTAGTGGTCGCCTGAAATGTAAATTATATTGTGTAGATATAATTACGGTTACTTCATCCAGGTCTGAGGAATGTTTTGATTACTTGCCTTCGCAACCGTGATACAGAAGTTCCTGCATTAAGAATTAATTGGTTACACGTCCCACTTTCTAAGTTTAATTTTGCGAAGAAAGTTCGCCTCGCAAAGTAACGTCCCGGGAGGAGTTCGTTGACTACCCCATTTTATTATTTAAAACGAGATTTTTATCGCGGTCACGTCCGAATTTCGATCATCGAAGCGGAGGCGGTGCCAAAGTAAATAATAATTTGGTCATGAGTTGTGCTTTGGGGCGAAATGTTTTATCGGGTAACTTTGACCCGAATCTGAACCTGCCGATCCAAAGTTTAATGGACACTCGAAGTAATTCTGTCACTTACTCCCGCTCGGGAAATGACAGCGCTAGTAGGCTCTTTCTGAAATCAATATCAATAGCATTTAAACTTGATGTTTTGAAGGCTCTTTGCCATTCATTTTGACGTTCACCAATCAGACCGCGCTTATTTCACCCAAGCTATCATCTGAAGTGATTGTAATTTGAATAACAAAGGTATAGGGGGTATGTTAAGATATACATTATTGAGGTAAGGTTTTGTTAACAACTATGTATGACAAATTACGCTCTGGTTCACACAGCGACATTTAGCGGACGTAATACAGCGGTGAATGACATCACTAAAACGTTGTCAATGTAAACCAAATAACGCGGTTGCAGAGAGCGCTATTTGGCACCGTAGTGTCAAAATCTCGGCCGTGATGTCATGACGTGTTGATAAGTCTCGAACGTTCTTTTTCAATAGCTGTGTCACATTTATTGCAGAATGAATGTCAACGTCAATTCTTCACCGTTGGCACGTACTTTGCGGTATATGTTTTTCTCCGTAAAACGACATCCGTCAGTTTCAAACATTCCACGTGTCGTCGGCCGTCGTATTACGGCCACCATATTATGTCCGCTTAATGTCACCACCCTTTTGTGAGAAACCTTAACTTAAGCGGCAGTTTATTTGATCAGCTAACGTAAAGTTTGTCATTTAAAATGGGCGGGAGTCGATGACGAATCAGACGATTGTGACGATTTGGACAAATAAACATGGCATCACGCGTTTTCGGGTCTCTTTCTTCTTCAGTATGTACGTGTCCACTGATGGACATATGCGTCCCTAATTGGCCGAAAATTCGTGCGATCTACGGCCATTACCGTCCATGTTGGTCCGGCTGAACCTTTGATGTCAGTGGAGCATCGAGCCGCAGGTCTTCCGACATTTCTCTTTCCTGTACGGGGCCTCCATAACAGAACTTTAGATCGCCATCTTCCGTCGTTTCTGCGGCCGAAGTGTCCTGCCTATTTCTATTTAAGTCGCGCGAAATGTCTCCCTTCAACGGTGACTTTAGTGCGTTCGCGAATGAGCTCGTTCCATATCTTGTTGCGATCGGGTACTCCAAGCATCGACCGTACCATTGCTCGGTGACTTCCAGTTTGTTCATCATCCCGACAGTAAGAGTCCATGCTTTGCAAGCATAAGTCACACTTTTTTAATAAAATAAAAATACCTTATTAATGTCCGCACCTAGGGGCACAGGCGTTTGCCCGGATACCAGAAAGATTGAGCCATTCTCCATGCCACTACCAAGTAGCGTCAGTAGCCGGGACCAACGGCTGAACGTGTCATCCGAAACACGGTGAGTCCGATAATGTAAATTATCGGACTCTCCTATATTCTACTCTCCTATTATCCTAATATAAATTAATTATCTCTTGGTACATGGTAACCACCGGATTTGAACCGGCATCTCCTGCATAAGAAACACCTTTCACATACGAGATGTTAAAGACACAGTTGCGTTCAGCCGATTGATCAGGACTTTTTTTGCGTGAGTTATCAATATTATTTGACTACGTCCACATCCCTTGCATGTTGCTTTCCTGTACGTAGTCTACTATCAATAAATCATAAAGAAAAAGATAAGTCATATCGAAACCGCACGTCTACTCGTATTACAGGATATGGCTCGTGGGTCATGGGGAAAACCTTCAAATTAGTTCAAATGAATCACAGAGTTAAAGTAATGTTACATACTAACATCACGCTGATTGATCTATTTATCGTACTTTATGTAAACTGTTGCTGCCACTATTTAAGAGTGCAAGTTTAAGCAAAGAGTTTGTTAATTAGAGAAATAAATTGTCAATATCCATAGAACTTAGCTGTTGACAATGTTTGATAAGTTACAAATACACAGCTCCCTTTATCAAAAAGTTTTGCGAAATCTTCCCCATTAATTAGCTAGAAACTGTTTTCAATATTGATAAATTCCAAGAACGTAAGTAACTATCTTAAGTTATTGTTAGAATTTGTATTTCGATATACGCCAAAGTTCATCAGTTTCATTGCAAAAGTTTTCAGAGTGTCGAGATTTTCAATTTCCTTGCTTATATGGCAACTAAATTGATATTGACATTTACATACATGGCTTCTGGACCCACACTACGATAAATTGTGTCGTGTGAATCAGAAACAGCGACAGCACAAACATGTAAACATCCAAGACCTGGGGTTTTTTTCATCCCCCCTACCGGGAGTCAACCCACATAGTTAGCTGATATTTCCGTCACCCGATCATTGTAGTGCTAACACATTTTTTTAATTCGTATAGTCACGATTAGGTTATAAAAAAGGTGTCATAAATTGATTGTGGACTGAGTGGTCAACCGATAGTAATGAGAATTGAAAAATAATTTAAACAAAAAGTAAAACTTCAGAAAAAAACGAGTTAAATTTAAAACTTTATATAAATTAGCAACCATTAAGCAATCGAATCCCAACCCACCAAATACCGAGGATTGAGTAGTTCCGGTGGTAATTATCAGTCTCTATCATCAGTTCCACTTCAGCAAGTCATGCATTCCAAGAACTACAGTCTCCAAACCAATTTATTTATTTATTGCATATCATTTGTTTATTCGCAAACTGAGCCCACAACACAATCTTAAAAATAACTTAAACCTAGGCCAATTAGGGGCTCTTATTATCTTACTTTTACTTTTAAACATTTTTCAAATACAGCAGCTACCTACAATTTTTAAGTTTTATTTTTAAAAAAGTTTTAGGATTTGATAAATGAACTAGGAGTAACAGAGGAAAGGGTAGGTGTAAAGTGTGCGTGTGTGTGTGTGTGTTTGTGGGGGTGGGTGTGTGTGTAGTTGTAATAGAGAGAAATTTATTTATTTTTGACGAAAGTCATTGATTTAGTGGTGGTACAAAGATCAATTTCATATTCTTTTGAAGTGTCGTGTGTGTTAGGGTGGGTGTGTGTGTAGTAGTAACTGAGAGAAAGTTATTTATTTTTTACGAAAGTCATTGGTTTAGTGGTGGTGCAAAGATCAATTTCATAATCTTTTGAAGTGTGCGTGTGTGTGAGGGTGGGTGTGTGTGTAGTAGTAACAGAGAGAAAGTTATTTATTTTTGACGAAAGTCATTAGTTTAGTGGTGGTGCAAAGATCAATTTCATATTCTTTTGAAAGAGGCCGGGAGAGTGATGGAAAATGTCTAGACCGGTTTTTTTTTATTGTATGTGCGAGGCAGGCGGCGGCTGATAGAATTGGCTGCGTAGTTTGTACGGGATAGCGGCACATTTAAAAGTCTGGTGTGGCGGGTACGTGTCGACGGCGCATCCAGTCTGACCAGAGCCTCAACCAGATCCGGTCAGTCAACTACACCATATACCATTAACAATTAAACCCCCATGGGGGTATCTGAGTATTCATTAACGGGGTATATGAGTGTTCATTAACATATTTTCTTATTATCCATTTACATTAATATCATTTTCTATATTATGTAACAGTTTTGGTAAGTATCTATCATAATAATTTAAAATGTAACAATAGATCATTATGCCTATTTATAAATCTTGTGTTAATTTATCGTTTATGTATTCATTTATTGAGTAATAGCATTTTTCTTGTAGTAGTTGTTTTAGTTTATTAATGAATGTTTGTTCTTTTACTTATTGTTTTATTTTTTCGGGAAGGTGGGTATATATTTCAATTATACTCATGCTCCGTCTTCGAAATGAGTAACCTAAAATAGACCTTATAACTGTGTAGTAGCGCATCCAGCTGTCACACTCAACACTGTATTTGAGGGTATTAGTATATATTTTTTTCCTTTTCCCTCCGGATCTTCCACCCGTCGTTCGTCATTCACGTTTTCAGTGTCAATCACTCAGCAAGCTTCCTTTGATTTTAAAAAAAGTTCTTAGAAATTTCGTCATGCCGAAACGGAAAAATAGTGAGAACATAAGTGAAATCGCTAGGAAGCTCAGAAAATTGGAAAAGAAGATGAAGAAAAGTAAATCTAGACGTAAAAGGATCATTTCATCGTCATCGGAAGAAGGTTCGCGATCTCCAGAAAAACAACAAGGTAACTTTAACCTATACATATGTATATTACGCACCAGGACGCCTGCGGGGCGATCCGAGCGTACTTATTTACAACCAGGTTGGCTTTCGGAGCCCTCCGCTGTAAACACATTGCGAGCAACCAGATTGGCCTACGGGGCCCTTCGCTGCAGCGCACTAGTATAGCTATAATACAGTTACATGTACCGTTTTTAGTTGGAGAAGACGAGAGACCGACGAGGGAAGTAATCTCCGGCCTTGACTCAATCGTCCTTGACCGAACTACAACGGTAGATCATGAGCCTGGCCCTGGCCCTTCGACCAGCAATCTAGGCCAACCCAACGGGCATCAAACGCCGGACTCTCGGGCCAATGAAACGAGCGCCTACGCAAACGGCGACGCCGCCGCCGACACACAATACCTCGACAGTGACGCGACTGACAATGTCGCGCTGCTGGATGGTGAAGCGCTCGATATCTTGGGTGAAGATCCAACAAACATCATTATATATGGCAAAGACATTCGATCAGAGGTAGCCACCAGGTACGAACATATAGTGACTAATGGCTTGAATAAAGATATAAGAAGTGAACTCTGCAGTAAGTACCCTATCCCTGCAAATGCTATGCTCATCGGGGCCCCAACCCTCAACCCCGAGGTCAAGGCCGCTCTGACCGAGCCGGTCATCAAGCGTGACAGACTTATCGAGGCGCGCCAAAAACGTCTTGCCTCCGCTATCACTTGCCTGGGAGAAGCTGCAACCCGCTTACTAGACAGCAAAGAAAGAGACAACACGCTTTTAAAACTCATAATGGACGCGGGCCGCCTCGTATGTGATGCTCAGAACAACGAGTCCGTATCAAGACGAAACCTAGCGGTTTATTCACTCAAGAAGGAGATTCAAGGCCCACTGCTTAACACTAAAATAGACAAATCTATGTTTGGCGAGCAGTTGTCAGAATCCTTGAAGACTGCAAAGGCTGTTTACAAGTCCGGCACGGATCTTAAAATACAGACCAACAACAAAACCACAACACCAGCAAAAAACTGGAAAGGCCAAGCTGCCAATCGCCGTACCCCCGCCGCCCCCGATGACACCGAGGAATCGGGGATACGCTGAGCCGATGGTGCCAGCGCAGTCGGGAACTCTGCCGCCGCCGCCACCGCCGCTGCCACCGACGCAGCGCAGCGGGCGCGGGTACTCGTCGAGGCCGCCTCCGCCGCCGCCGTACAAGCAAGCGCGCAGGCGATACTAGACCCGGTAATATACGGGGACAGGCTGGCCCTTTTCTACAATGCATGGGTTACAATTACGAACGATCCTCAGATATTATCATGGATAGAAGGCTATAAAATAGTATTTTCTAAACCAGCCATTCAACTGCATAATCCCCCTGTTCAAACATATTCAGAAAGCGAAAGAAATATATTTTTCAAATCTATAAATAACTTAGAGACAATAGGGGCGATATCGCCATGCATACCATGCAAATACCAATTTATATCAAACATTTTCATGCGACCCAAATCAAACGGCAAGTGGCGGTTTATTTTAAATTTAAAAGAACTTAATAAATCCATTGAAACCAATCATTTTAAAATTGAAGACCTTAGAACTGCTCTAAAACTAACATCAAAAAATTGCTACATGTCAACAATCGACCTAAAAGATGCCTATTTTTTCATAAAGATTCATCCGGAGAGCAAAAAATACTTTTTATGGGAAGGAAAATTATATGAATTTAATGTCCTGCCGTTTGGTCTGTGCACCGCTCCGTACGTTTTCACTAAAATAATGAAGCCCGTAATAAAACTGTTACGGACGGGGGGCTTCATGTCTACCATATATTTAGATGACATACACTTGATTGGTAGGTCTTATCAAGAATGCCAAGACAACGTCTTAATCACAAAAAAGCTAATATCTTCACTCGGATTTAAAATCAACGATGAGAAAAGAAACTAACACCTTCAACCAAGTGTACTTTTCTGGGTTTTACCATCGATTCAGTAAAATTTCGACTAGCTTTGCCAAACGAAAAAAGAAAACGCATCAAAAAAGATCTTCTAAAATTCATTAACATTAAACAATGTAACATAAGAGAATTCGCCCAACTCGTTGGAACCCTGGTCTCCGTGTGCCCAGCAGTTGAATACGGGTGGCTTTATACGAAAGAGTCTGAAAGATGTAAATACCTGAATCTAACAAACAACGATCATAATTATGACGTCATCATGAACATACCGGATTCATGCCATAACGATTTTCTTTGGTGGCTAAACGCCGTAGACCACTCAGTTCACAGAATTACTGCTTAGAAATATTTTCTGATAGCTCAACGACTGGGTGGGGCGCGGCCTGTGGGGGTGAAACGGCCAGCGGCCAATCATCACATTAACTATTTAGAGTTGCTTGCAGCATTTATAGCACTAAAGATTTTTGCAACTAGCTACAACAATTGACAAATTTTACTCAGAGTAGACAACAAAACTGCAGATACAGCATCAAGAAGTATACATCCAGATATAGAGTGGGAACTGAATGACTCCGCATTCCAATTAATATGCCAGCAATTTGGAACCCCTGATATAGATTTGTTCGCGAGTCGAATAAATAAAAAATGTGACAAATATGTAGCATGGCACAGAGACCCAGATGCAATTGCAATAAACGCATTTACTCTTTGTTGGTCAGAATTCTTCTTTTACTCGTTTCCGCCATTCTCGGTTTTACTAAAAACCATGCGTAAAATAATATCAGATAAAGCAACAGGTGTAATAGTCGTCCCCAAGTGGGAAACTCAGCCCTGGTATCGCCTATTTAGACGCTTACTCGTTAGCGATACAATTTCATTCAGTCCTTCTGACAATATCATTATTACACATTCCAGTCAAAGCAATATTCAATCGAACCTTACACTGATGGCCGGAGTGCTCTGCGGTTGGCGCTACTGCGACGCGGCGCACCGGCAGACGCCTTAGATATCATGATCGCTTCACTCGCCGATAACACTATGAAGCTGTATGAAGTCTGCTTGATACGCTGGTTTGCTTACGCTATAGATAAATCCAACGACCCGTTCGAAGCCTCCATCCCCGCGGTATTATCGTTCCTCACACACTTATACAATTCAGGAAGCCAGTACGGCTCGTTAAATAGCTACAGGGCTGCATTATCAATTCTGATTGGATCGCATATCTCTAACGACGATTCAATCAACAGCTTTTTGAAGGGGGCCTTCCGCCTTAGACCTCCCTTACCTAAGTACGATGTCATCTGGGACACGTCCACCGTACTTGATATTCTTGGAACATGGTACCCAAACGAGGAAGCTTCGCTCAAGCATCTTTCAAAGAAATGCGCATTACTTCTAGCACTTACGACTGCACACTGAGTACAAACATTGTCTAAAATTAATATACAAAATATTACAGTCTCTGATTCACAAATAGAAATCAAAATAACCGATCTTATCAAGACATCCCGGCTGAGGCAAAAACAACCAATATTATATTTACCTTTCTTTACACAAAAACCAGAAATATGCCCCGCACTTACGCTCACTTGCTATCTAGATAGAACCAAAAATATTCGGGGTGACATTCAGATTCTTTTCATAAGTCACAGAAAACCTCATGCCAGTGTCGGTAGCCAAACCATAAGCAGGTGGATCAGGTGCAACCTTGATGAGTGCGGTATCGAAGTGTCTAGATTCAGCGCGCACAGCACGCGGCACGCTAGCACGTCGCGCGCGCGCCACCTCGGCCTGAACGTAGACACGATCCGTAAGACCGCGGGCTGGAGCGGCACGTCTACGACTTTTGCTAGGTTCTACGATAGAATCATTGTCGATAACAATAACCAATCCTTAGCCAGACTGATTATAGAGTAAATTACGTATTTACGTATCTTATTTATTACAATTTTGTAATAAATTAGTTTATAATATCTTATAAGTACATTATGTTATATTATCTGTTGCAGTAAGTAATAATAAATTTGTTATTACTTCATTTTGAATTAAAAACCAAATGATTGATTATCACACCTATGCCTTTGATATTTCCTGTTCACATAGTAAGTACGCATACTCTCAAAGTCTACACAGTAATAAGGTCTATTTTAGGTTACTCATTTCGAAGACGGAGCATGAGTATAATTAATGATTAAACGAACTTACCTGTACGTGAAGTTCTATCATAATTATACGAAGGCTCCGTCTGAAGAAATGAGTAATCACATCCCGCCCTTCCCGGCCCCAAGCTTCATCGGAAATATCATAGCATAGAGAGGAGCTGAAGCCAAGCAGGGGCTAAGTGAAGACTCCAAACTAAATGACGAACGACGGGTGGAGGATCCGGAGGGAAAAGGAAAAAAATATATACTAATACCCTCAAATACAGTGTTGAGTGTGACAGCTGGATGCGCTACTACACAGTAATAAGGTCTATTTTAGGTTACTCATTTCTTCAGACGGAGCCTTCGTATAATTATGATAGAACTTCACGTACAGGTAAGTTCGTTTAATCATTAATTGACATAGCTAGTGGACCCGTGGAGGACATTTTAAGCCGGGAAGTTGTTTCAACTAATCGTTTCAGTCGGGTTAGTCTTAGTGAATAGTTCATTGGAATGTCATCACGTTTTCAATTTCAAATTCAAATCAACGAGATACAATACAAAATACCTAACCTATCTAAAGCTATGAGTGCGTACTTAATATTTGAGGAGTTCCGTCGTATTCCCCATGATACCATCATCAGGTCCTGACTGAAGGTGATAAATTGTTGAGAAGCTCTCCTGGTACGTCACATCCACTTCACCTATACGCATTATGATGATTACATAACAACTATAATAAACTAACCATATCGTAACATGTGGGATACCTAGTACAAAGCAGTTCAGGTGACCATCTGTGGTCATCAGGTGGTCATCTACACTTCCACTTAACAAAATAATGCTTCCTGAGAGTAAGCGCACGAGTTACTATTAAAAATTCAAAAAATATTTTCAGGCCTGCCTATAAAATTTGGAGAGTTCCCTCGATTTATTCATGATTTCGTCAGATCCTGCCTGATCTTATGTCGATGTGACCAATCGGAACGTCAACTCTCGCAAACAAAAAGGATATTTCCAAATCAGTCCATCCGTCTTGTCCAAATCACTGAACATTCATAAAAAGATAAAAAATAAAACCTCTCGACGAATTTTTAAGTCGTGTAACAAAGTTGCTCTGATTCATCAACTAATATTATAAATGTGAAAGTAGCGATGTTTAGATGTTTGGATATTTGGATGTTTTTGCGTTTGTGCCTCAATCAGGCTAAAACGGCTGAACGGATTTGAATGAAATATAGGACAGACATAGTTTATGAGCAAGATTAACATAAAGTATACTTTTTATCCGACTGCGCCAGAAGGAGGGTAACGTTATCTCGGTAAATGTTAATTCCTAGGAACACGCAGACGATCTTGCGGGCATCAGCTAGTAATCAAATAAATCAAATTCAAAGGTTTTGTACTGGCCCATGACATTTCATTGTTTACAAAAACATAACAATATTAGTAACGGGAGTTTGGTAAGTGCACCTAAATTAAGTGTCGCCGCAGACGGGCCACACATGACAGCCACAAACGCCGCCACCTGAAGCTAGAAACAGCTACAAATGTAGCGTACTTCAACCACTTGTTACCATGGTCGACACAATTGGTTGGCATTCGCTGCTTTTTAGGGTTCCATACCCGAAGGGTGCCCAAGGCGTCCCTATTACTAAGCTCCACTGTCTGTCTGTACGTCTGTCCGTCCGTTCGTCACCGGGCTCTACCGGATCAACCCAAATAGGTAGAGAGCTGAAATTTTCACAGAGGGTGTATTTCTACCGCCGCTATAACAAAAAATAATGGCACATACGGGTTTTTAAGAATTTAAAGTAGTACCCGTACAATATATTATTTGTATGGCCATTTTAGCCATTTTTTTTTATTTGTTTATCGATGAACCAAACTGGACTCTCCCGATCTTATCGGAAAATATCTGTAATACCTAATACCCGGAAAAAACCTAATACCCGCATTAGGTTTTTTGCATAGTTATTTGTCATTATACGATAAATGATTATTCATTCGAAATAAAACAAATTATATTAAGTTTTTTTATCATATTTGTTTTTTTTTTCTGAAAATAAGTTACTCAACTTCAATCCATTTTCAGTTTCAATGAGCAAAGAGTTTCGTTAACCTGAGTTCTTAATTCAATACTTATATACTACATAAACGAAACTCTTTTTCAATGTTTCGAAGAACGGCCTTGAATGTAGTCCTACCTAGTATTTTTTTTTTATAAAAATTTTAAAACTCGTACAAAAGACTGTCGTTTTACGTTTTTCCGTAAACAATGGTATGGAACCCTTCATGCACGGGTCTGACGTCCTACTCCCACTTGAGCGGTTTTATTTACCCCGTTGCTTGCAGTATCATAAACGACTTCACCCGGGTCGACTAAAGCGTAGGACAAAGAGGGCGGGTTAATCGCAGGAGTGGGGTGTGTCACCGTTTTGTGGCGGCGTTAAGTGGCCGGTGGCGGCAACAAGAAACGAGCGGCGGCGATTTGTGTGATGATGTGACAAGTCCATGTAAAATGTGTGAAACTACAGGTCAGTACCATTTACGCAATGTAAAATTACTTTTGTTTGCATTAATTTAATCTGTAAAATTGAACCAGTTTCATCACCGGCCGCAAATATAAAGATGTTTCCATATAAGGGCGGAAAGTAAGGCATGCCAAAAATAACGTTCCCTGTATGACGTTACAACGAAAGTAAGCAATAATAACTATTCCTTGTATATTTTCCTTTCAATTGTGCTTTTCATCGTTTGATCTTGTCCTCTTTATTGGCCGTGTACAGAATGCCGGAATACACGAAATATAACTTATCCAAGCTAGTATAAATAAAAGACAAAAATACACAAGTTCTTCGGTAGGTTCTCTTCCAATACCCATACATGCATATTTTAGCATTTGTAGTAGATAAATATGTGCATTTTTGCGACCGGATATTGAAGTTGCTCTCATCACAATGTACGCCTTCTGAATGTTTAGGTTCCAGACGTGTGAATATTTTGTAAATATACCAAACAATTGAAAACATGAATATTGTAAAAGGAACATGACAGAAGTAAGAGTTCTCCAAGAGAGATAATCGACACAGCAAAATATCGTTTCAGCATTTTATTCGCCTCAAGCGTACAACAATGTCTGCCGCACCAAAAATCACATCGGCTCCCACGGTAGTTCACTAACTTCACATTGGTAACTTGAAATAACTTCACACCGGTACTGTACTTTCTACCAACGGAATAACAATTAATAATAATGTTATCTTAATATATGCTATGACAACATGACTGTCGTTTATAATTACTGATCTGAACATTGCTGAAGTTATTTTATATTTAAAACATACCAGTGTATTATGTTATTTTAAAAGAATATACACTTAACGACATTTAGTACTGAATCGTGACGCAGGGCGGCAAAAAAACAGTATTTTAATTATTAAATTAAAAATAATATCTTAATTTAAGCATTCCTTAAACAATATCTATAATTATTATAATTAATCAAGAATAGACCACGACCTTAATAAAAATTACCATCAATTCAAATTTCTTAATTAATGGCGGTCTAACAACTGGGTTGAATTCGCCAACGTCACGTGTTTTTATAGATTTTCCTGTATTTGGACAGGTTCTCTTTCGAGGACCTGGAAGTTTTAGTGTTTACTTGTTGCTCCTTAGCACTACCCGGGAGGACGTGAAGGGCTGTGGGTACCAAGTATCTCGTGAGAAACTCTAATAAATCGAGGTTACTGCCAAAAATCGCGGGTTTCAAACTGACAGTTGACAGTTTGGCGCGAAGACGTCGACGTCCTGAATACGGTATTTGACAAGGTAGTCCAATAAATCTTGTAAAGTATCACTAGCTGAACCTATTGAAAAAAATATATTTGACAATTTCAGAATTGCATATTTCCGGCAGTTGTATTTTATAAACGCAATTTTGTGTAAAATAGACAGCATTTGACTATGACGTCACATGCTGGTATTTCATAGAACTCGAGAACAAAATTACTATTTTGACAGTTCCTAAAAAGTATATATTTTGACAAGCAGTCAAATACCGTATTGTGACACTTCTATGAGGCCGTATCGTGACACTTCTATGTGGAAAACGGAAGCCTGGTGGGCAGTATCGCCGATACAAGAAAGTCCTGAAACGACATCTAAAATCCTCCGGCATGTCTCGTAATACGTGGGAGGTAGACGCCTTGATGAGACCAGACTGGCGTAGTTCAATCAAAAAAGGAACGAAATAGTTTGAAGATGCCCATCTTGAAGAACTCGACGCCAAACGTCACGATCGAAAGACTCGCCCCAAGGTCTCCTATAATTACACCTACAATAAAAGCGGACAGTTACAGTGCAACATATGCAGCCGCACGTTCAAAACCAAGTTCGGCTTTGCAAGTCACCTCCGAGAACATGCCAGAAACTGACAGGGTGTCGCCGTTGCGGATACGTCGTGAAGGACATCATCATGTTAGGGCAGAGCTATGCAAACTCTTCTCCTTCTTTCCCTTGGAAAGGGAAGGGAGACTGTCGCTTAGCTCTGTCCCTTACATTGAAGGGTCATAATGGCATTCAGGACGTTGACCTGTCCTTTTCCTGTGCGATATTCAGCCATGAATCACCACTTCAAAAGGAAATTTTACTCATTAGTTAAGTTGATCATATGTGTCTTATTTTTTATTTTTCCCCTGGTAAACATAAAATTAAGTCACTTATGTAAAGTGTATGACTTGTAAAAGTGCTTTTGCCTATTTGCAATAAAATATTTGATTTTGAGTTAGAGTTTGACGTCATTTCCGCTGACGAGTGTTTAAAACACGTTATAAAAGTTTTTTATAATTATTTTTTTTAAATCAATACTAAATAAAATAAAAACGTCCAAAAGAGGGGCATTTATGATTTTGGATCTCATAATATTATTGAATGTGTATATCTTCGGTGAAGCATCTCTATTGTAGACTGATACTTTAATTTGTAAAAGTTACTGATCAAGCTATAGTGTCACACTCGATTTGATTGTCAGAGCGATATTAAGAATCAGTAGTTAATAGAAATAAACAAGTATAGTTATGTATACATATTTTGGACTACAGTTTAGTGCAGATAAGTCATAATGATGTATAAAAGTATCAAATAACTGTATTCTGTTTTGTGTACTTATAAAAAGGTGGTCCCGCAATCTGCACATGTAGCTTGTAAAATCTTTGAATGTAGTAAAGATAACATCACAAGCGGAGGAATAGTTGCTAACGTTCGCAGGAAATACTTGGATTCCACAGCCTTGCGCGGTCCCCTTGGATGGTGAAATTTCGAGGTGGTCGATAGAGAACCTGTCCAAATAATGTGAAATCCATAAAATCACCTGTCATCGGCGAAATTAAGCTAAGTTGTTAGACCTTCGTTAATAAAATTCGCTTCTACAATAAAATTCCGTAAGAAATACAAAACTTAACTGAAGCTCGATTCAAAAAATGTATAAAGCACACTTTGTGCACAAAGGCCTACTACAAAATTAATGACTTTTTACAAGACACCAACATCTGGCATTAAACCAATTCATTGCACCCTATATATTATGTACTATGTAATATTATAAATGTGGAGGTAGCGATGTTAGGATGTTTAGATGTTTAGATGTGTGTGTGTTTGTACCTCAATCACGCTAAAACGGCTGAACGGATTTAAATGTAATTTAGCACAGAGGTAGTTTATGAGCTAGATTAACATATAAGATACTTTTTATCTGACTGCACTAGAAGGAGGGTAACGTTATCTCGGTTAATGATAATTGATATGAACACGCAGATGAAGTTGCGGGGATCAGCTAGTGTACTAATTTGGCACCTACTTAATGTTTTATTATGCTTGCTTGATTAAGTTATGACGCTCATTAAGTCTCAATTTTTGTGCTATGATGAATGGGTGGGTTTGGGTTTCACGCTGGCTTCTCGCACAGGTAATGCAGGTTCGAAACCTGACCATGTAAAAATGAGATAATTAATGTATCTTAAGTATGTACAATATCGGACGTTCAGTGTTTCGGATGACACGTTAAGCCGTAGGTCTCGGCTAGTATGGCTACGTGGTAGTGGTCGTAAATCCCCTCCACCAACTCGTACTTAGCCAGTGTGGTGGATATATCTTAATCTTACTCGTATCCGGGTAAGCCTACATTTATTTATAAATGATATTATAATCTTAAAAAAATGATACGTATTTTCCTAAACGGGATGACAGAGACACAGTTATGCCCACGTTCAGACGTTGCTCAGATATGTACTCATAGGCTCATCCCTTTTTCTCGGAAGAGAGGGGTAGACAGACACTAAAGACCACAGTACCACAGACTCGCATATATCTCTCGCTTCCTCAAGATTAATTTCTCCTCATACAAGCTCGCCATCTAACGGGTTCATCTAACTTGCCCCTTCACTAATAAATAGCTAATTTGTAGGACCTTCTTGGGCGTCTCCGTTCGACGGCTCTCGCTGCATAGATCTGTTTCGTCAAACTCTTTTGATTAATCTTGTCAACATGACCAAACCATCTAAGCTGACCTTTCAAACAACTATGATAAAGTTTGTTGATGCTCTCTCTAATCTATTAGTGGGCAAGATTGTTCTATGTGCCTTCCCTTACAAAAATACATTTAATGGAAAGCAACAGCACGCTACTCATAGGTTAAATATGTATATGTATAATATGACTGTACGCAATACAAAAATTGTATTCTTTGACACAAATCTATTAATTTGTAAATACATCACTGACGGAAACAGTGAGGACATCAAAGTTATTATTGTTAAAATTGACACTGACGTAATAGCTAAGTCTTTAGCTTCATTTATTTTAGAATCTGTTATAAACAGTATAACAGAAGTAATTAATTGTATAACGGTCACCACAACGATTAGTACACGTACTAAGAAGCATGTAACTACTGACAAGGCAATATGTACAAACGATACTATTGTATCTTTAAACTGCCGCAACTGACAACAGGAAAGGACGGCTTAAAGATAATGCACCAAAATATACAAGGCTTTTCTGGCAAGCAACTAGAATTAGAAATGTTTTAGAAAGCGAAAGAATAGATATACTTTGTATGACAGAACACTGGCTGCAAGAGTGTGCAATGCAGTTCAGCATACTAAATTATAAAGTGATCAGCTGTTTCAATAGAAAGACTAAAACTAGAGGTGGTTCCTTAATTTTAGTAAAAGATTGTTTTAAGTGTAAAGAACAAAAGGATATTGTTAGTCTTTCTAGCGAAATTAATGCTGAAGTCTCGTGTGTTGAGATGGAAAAATATACTATTGTTAGTGTGTACAGGTGGGGCGAAGGAGATTTTGAAGTATTTGAATCAGTGATGGAACAAGTTCTTCAACTTGCATCCAGAAACAAGTCCAAACGCGTCATAGTTTGCGGCGACTTTAACGTAGATTTACTAGACACCGCAAACCGCTCTATTTGCACTAGGATCCTAGCAGTATTTAAGTCTTACAATATGTGCAATGTCTTTCTGGAGCCTACACGAATAACGGTTACCTCCGCTACTTGTCTAGATAACGTATTCTGTGAATGTAGTATTCACGATAAACAAATAGTTAAGGCATTAAGTTCAGAACACACTGGTCAGATTGTAGTATTTGAAGAAAGTAATGCTATAAATCCCGTTAAAGTATTGTGTAGACCAGTAACTTTGAAGAAAATGGAAAAATTTCGTAGTGGACTAGTGTCAAGTCTACCATTAACACCTTACTGTGAAGATCCGAACACATTATATTCCAGCTTCTTCAAATCTGTATCTGCGGAATTTGAAAAGGTTTTCAATCTGACAAAAGTGAGACTGGACAACAAATCAAAATTCTCTGAATGGGCAACAGAGGATTTAAGACAGAGCAGGTCCAGACTATATGAATTGTATGAGCAAAAATCCTATGATCACAGTCCTGAGTTTAACGTCTTTGTCAAAAATTATTCTAAAATTTTTAGGAAAGACTGCCATAAAGCCAAGTGCCTACATCTTAACAATAAAATCAAAGCTTCTGGCGACAAAATTAAAACTACATGGAACATTATTAAAAAAGAGACAGGCAAGGTTAGGTCTAGTGAATCTAGTTTTAATTTAAAAGTTAACGACCAATTACTCTCATCAAACGAGGACGTTGCTAACGCATTTAAAAAGTTCTTCAGTACCATACCAATAATAACAACAGAAGCACTACCATCCTCTTCTGAAGTCTTTAGATTACTTGGTTGAAAATGTGCCCCAAAACAAGGATGGCTTTAACTTTAAGCCAATAGGCTCTATAACTATAGTTAAAACATTTAAACTTCTTAGCATGAAAAAGACTGAAGATTTATGGGGCATGTCGGTTAACGTGGTTGAATCAGTAATCGATGTGATTGCACCATTCATGGCAATCAGTATTGCCAGTGTTGAGCAAGGTGTTTGAAAAGGTCATATTGAGTCAACTACTCTCTCACTTCAATGCATCTGGGCTACTCCACAAAAAACAGTTCGGATTCACTAAAGGCAGATCAACAACAGAGTAGCGCTAGTAGAACACATTTATAGTGCGTGGGAAGGATCACAGGATGCGGTTGGTATTTTCTGTGATCTTTCCAAGGCCTTTGACTGTGTGGACCATCAAACTCTTTTGCTCAAACTTCAACACTATGGTATCAAAGATAATGCGTTAAAATTAATGGAATCTCATTTAATGGAAAGATTACTAAAAGTAGATATAAACAGATGCAAGTCCACTGGAACCCATATTGTTCGATTCAAAATCGATACTCGATCGATGGTTTCGGAACGGCCATTTTGAATTTGACGTTGCTGCCAACCTAGCAGTTTTTGACAACTGACAGACGAAAAGCCCTCGCAATGTAACGCGTATTGATTGGGGTATTGAATTTAAATCGCAAGCCATCTGGAATGTATTCGGGTTCCCCTCAGGATTGTCTATATAGCTGAGTGTGTTGTGGTTCCCCGAACCAGATAAAGTTCGCATTTACGTGGCCGATTGGTTTTTCCCACGTAACATAACCTGTGTTGGAACACTGTGCTCGTCGAAGCTGGCCTGCCAGCCATACCTGGTTGGCTGAAGAACCTGTCTACCAAGAAGAGCCTAGGGTGCACCCGGGCCTTGCAGAGAGACAGGAAGTTGACGGGACCGAAGCACAGACCAGGTTAGATCGACTCCATAAGTATTAGCTCGGTGAATCGCCGACGTTCACACTTCTTGGCATCTGATCGCTACGCTACCTCGTAGCTGATGGGCCCCTGCGAGGTCATTGGGTGCCGAGAAGCCTGAACAGTTTTGGTAGCAAGAGCGTGGTTTCCTGAGATTTGCAGCCGTCAAGGGCTCCAGGAACCCACGATTTGGGACTATAAATCTGTAGGTATAGGCGGTTATTAGCTAACTTGGTGTTGTTCCTGTATCCACATAGATTGGTAGTATTGTAAGCTATAAGTCTATTGCTGGTAGTAGACAGACAGATATTAAAGTTTTCCCTAAATGACCAGTTGTACTGAGATGTGACTCAGAATAGTAGGTACTCAACTTAGGTACATTGTAGGTGAATTGAAATTTGCATTGAAGTACCAGTTAGTCAATCTATTAGTGGTCTAGTAATGCTAATGAATGTTTGGTTAACATAGGTAGTTACATCTATTGATAGCAGGCTATTACATTGTTTTCAGTTTATAGCAATTTATAACTTGAACTAATATTGACTATCTGTGTGTGTTATAATGATAAAGGGAAACTAAATTGTATTTACAGAATTTATATAGATATAAAACTCGGTTCCTATTGTTTAAGGAAAACAGCATTGTTTAAGTTGTGGTTTAGGGTTCCCTCGTTTGGGTTGTAGACTGGAGGGTCCAATATAATTGAGTTACTGCAAATTGTGAGTAAGTATCGTTCCGATCATGTCGTTATTTGAAATACAAAAGGGTGTTTCTAAGGAACTCAGATGGTTTTCCTCCGCACACGGTCTGATAGACCGTTTAGATAGGCATGATGTGGTATTGGAGCGTTCTATGGACGTTAAGGAACGTTACAATAGGGTGCTCGAATTGTCCGCGCAGGCGGAATCAGTTGATGGTTGCGCACCTGACAGGCTGTCACGGTTGCTAGGGGATGTCGACCAATGTATGGAGATGGCAGCTGCTATCACGCAGAAGGCTGCGGACATACGTAGACAGCGCGAGTCCAGCCATGGTGGTGACATTGAAGCACCTCTGCCGCTTCAGGGTTCGGGGTCCAGGTTACCTGCCATAACTATGCCTACTTTTGACGGAGTGTCCGGTGAATGGTTGAGCTTCATCAATCTGTTCGACAGTTTGGTGCACATGCGATCGGACATTACCAAGTCTGTCAAGATGGCTCAGCTGGTGGCAGCATTGAGGGGTGAGCCTAGGGAGCTGGTCGCTCATTTGACAGTTACGGAGGGTAGCTATGAAACGGCCAGACAATTGTTAGTCAGACGTTACCATAACAAACGGAGGTTGGCCGATGCCCAACTGAACCGTTTGTTTAGTATCCCGGTTGTGAACAAGGTCGGGGCCATACAGACGGAGGTTTTGAACCCGTTGTTGTCCGTCACCAAGGCTCTAGAGAATCTTGGACTTCCGGTTGGTGAATGGTCGTACCTACTGCTGTACATTGTACTTTCCCGCCTACCCGCTGACGTGCAGACTCGTTTCGAACAGTCTCACGGGAGGTCGGCCGAGGACCTGCCCGCCTTCTCCGACTTGGTCGGATTCTTGGAAGAGGAGGCTCGACGGGCAGAGAATTTGGGGTTGACGGTCACCCACCCTTCGGAGCCACAGAGAGCTGCCGGGAGCGCTGTGAGTAGGGGCCCTCCGACGAGGAAGGACCGCACCAACCGGCAGTCGTATGGGACTGTGAGTGCATTGACCCCACATAGTGAGACCTGCCCATGTTGTAGGCAGATTGGCCATGCTGTGGCCAATTGCAATAAGTTCGGGGAACTTAGGGTTGAGGGACGGCGCCGGATGGCCAAGCAGCGGAGCTGGTGTTTCCTGTGCCTCGGGCCACACATGGCTAGGGACTGCACGCGCACAAAAATGTGCGGATATTGTGGTGGGGCCCACAACAATCTGTTGTGCATGAACCGGTCCGGCCAACAGCCTCCACAGGGCCGTATCCAGGGTGACACGGCATGGGGCCCTGAGAATTCGTTTGCGACTCGGAGCGCAACTCAGGGGCCAATGTCCCCACGTGCACAGGGCGGTACTAGGGTGCAGGGCCGCACTCAGGGTCATCACATGGGGGGCCCTGAGTTTTCGGTTGCGACTCAGCATCCGACTCAGCGGGCAATGGGGCCACAAGCACGCAGCCACCCAGGGGTGCAGGGCCGCACTCAGGGTCATCACATGGGGGGCCCTGAGTTTTCGGTTGCGACTCAGCATCCGACTCAGCGGAACATTGGGTATGTTGAGCAGGCCGTAACGGGCGGGTGGCATGGGACACCTTCGAGCTATGCGGATGCGGTTCGGACGCCGCCTCAGTTGTCGCCCCGCTCGTCGCCTCGTCCTCGTCGGTCGCATGTGATGTCCCCCCCGCTCATGGAGCGGCCACGGTTGAATTCAAGCCCACCCCCTTTTAAGGGGAATCGTAGGTTGGGAATGGAACCGGCGCGTGGGCCATTTGTACAATGGGACCCTCTGGCGTATAGCTGCATACCTGATCGGTTACAGGCACAGTGGGGCCCCGGGGGTCCTCGCTAGGAATTTGCGGCCCAACCATTGGTTGCCCCCCAACCGGAGACGGTGGTGTTACCGATCGCCTCTGTGCTTGTTTGGGATTTGGCGGGCAACCCAACATACGTTCGCGCCCTATTAGATTCTGGAGCTCAGGGCTGCATTGTATCGAATGATTTAGCAAAATGGTTGGGCCTCATAAATAATGTATCGCTGCCGAGGAAATTGGTCCCTGCTGGGGATTACAGGGCAACCCTTCACGGGTTTTGTGATGCCTCTGAACGAGGGTTTGCGGCAGCGGTTTATTTGCGAACCGTCACCTCCACCGGGGAGGTCGACGTGCGTTTGGTTTTGGCAAAAAGCAAGGTAGCGCCTATTCGGACAAGGATGACGATTCCAAAACTGGAACTGTCCGGGGCTGCTCTTTTGACCAAACTTTTGAATCACACTCTAACAGTGTTGCGTGGGTCAGTGGGTTTGGAGGATACGGTGTACGCGTGGACGGACAGCCAGATTGTTTTGTGCTGGCTGAAGGCTTCGGTCCACAACTTAGAGGTTTTTGTTGCGAACCGTGTCTCCCAGATTGTGTCGTCTGAGGTCCCACTGACCTGGAGACATGTACCAGGAGAATTGAACCCGTCTGATTGTGCATCCAGGGGATGTCGGGCTCCTGAACTCGTTAGACACCATTTGTGGTGGGGACCACCCTGGCTTGCCAGGAGAGAATCGGACTGGCCCCACAGCCATGTAGTAGTATCTTCGGATCATGGCCCCAGAGCGGCCGTGCATGTTACCCAGAAGGCTGAGGACCCTGACGCCGGGTTTCTGCTGGACCGGTATAGCTCATGTGTGTTTGTTTGTTTATCCACCAAGGCGGTACATATCGAGCTCGTTGCTGATCTCTCGACAGAGGCTTTCATTGCTTGTTTGGATAGGTTTGTTTCTCGAAGGGGACTTCCAACTTTGATCCGCTCTGATAACGGCACTAACTACGTCGGTGCGGAACGATACTTACGAGAGATAGTCAACGTTTTGAATGTAAATAAAGTGGATATTGGAACGGCCCTCTCCCGTCGGGGTATACAGTGGACCTTCAGCCCACCGAGTTGCCCCCACTGGGGTGGGATTTTTGAGGCCGTAGTTAAGTCAGCTAAGACGCACTTGGGGCGTATAGTAGGTCAGACCGCGCTGACTTTTGAGGAGCTCGCGACATTGTTTTGTAAGATCGAGGCCGTTCTCAATTCGCGACCGTTGTGTCCGCTCAGCTCGGATCCAAATGACCTGGAGGCTCTGACCCCAGGCCATTTCTTGATAGGACAGCCACTTAACGCGTTGCCCGAGCACCCCTTCGAGGGAGTGAAATTGTATCGGTTGTCAAGGTATCAGATGTTGCAGCAGTTTACTCAGAATTTCTGGAAGCGTTGGTCGCTCGAATATCTGCATATCTTACAACAGCGCCTTAAGTGGACTGACAAAACCAGCCCCCCTAGTGTTGGTGACCTCGTTCTGGTTAAGGATGCTAACCTACCGCCACTACGTTGGCGCAGGGGGCGCATTGTTAACTTGTTCCCTGGCTAGGACGGGACCCCCCGGTCTGCAGAGGTTCTAGTAGGAGGCTCGGTTCTAAAACGAGCGGTAGCAACGTTGTCTCGGCTGCCCGTAGATTAAGGGACAGGTGGGTGCCTGTCCGGGCGGGTGATTGTTCGATTCAAAATCGATACTCGATCGATGGTTTCGGAACGGCCATTTTGAATTTGACGTTGCTGCCAACCTAGCAGTTTTTGACAACTGACAGACGAAAAGCCCTCGCAATGTAACGCGTATTGCTTGGGGTATTGAATTTAAATCGCAAGCCATCTGGAATGTATTCGGGTTCCCCTCAGGATTGTCTATATAGCTGAGTGTGTTGTGGTTCCCCGAACCAGATAAAGTTCGCATTTACGTGGCCGATGGGTTTTTCCCACGTAACATAACCTGTGTTGGAACACTGTGCTCGTCGAAGCTGGCCTGCCAGCCATACCTGGTTGGCTGAAGAACCTGTCTACCAAGAAGAGCCTAGGGTGCACCCGGGCCTTGCAGAGAGACAGGAAGTTGACGGGACCGAAGCACAGACCAGGTTAGATCGACTCCATAAGTATTAGCTCGGTGAATCGCCGACGTTCATACTTCTTGGCATCTGATCGCTACGCTACCTCGTAGCTGATGGGCCCCTGCGAGG
Source organism: Argyresthia goedartella (assembly GCA_949825045.1). Lineage (NCBI taxonomy): Eukaryota > Metazoa > Arthropoda > Insecta > Lepidoptera > Argyresthiidae > Argyresthia > Argyresthia goedartella. The sequence goes on from OX463833.1 coordinate 8,701,646, forward strand.
TCATTGGGTGCCGAGAAGCCTGAACACATATGAATATTGGTGTATCCCAGGGTTCTATCTTAGGTCCGTTCCTTTTCTTAGTGTACATGAATGACCTGCCTTATATGGTAGAAAAAATGACTCAGATTGTTCTATTTGCTGATGACACATCTATTATTTCCAAGGTGAAAAGACAAGAAGAAATTTTAGACGACGCAAATAGTACACTATCTCATGTGTTAAGTTGTTTCAATGTAAACAACCTGTTATTAAATTCAAAGAAGACTAAATGTATCAAATTTTGTTTGCCTAATCTGCGACAGGTTGAAAGCAGTGTTAGAATAGGATCTGAAAGATTGGACCTCGTTGAAGACACAATCTTTCTCGGAATCACTATAGATTCGAAACTTCAATGGGGTCCTCACATAACTAATCTCGCACGAAGACTTAGCTCAGCCGCTTTTGCGGTCAGACAAATCAGATATCTTACAGGTGTTGAAACTGCCAGATTGGTTTACTTCAGTTATTTTCACAGTATTATGTCTTATGGAATATTGCTCTGGGGGAGAGCAGCAGATATAAATACGATATTTTTCTTACAAAAAAGGGCGATCAGGGCGATATATCAATTAGATGCTAGAGAATCATTAAGAGAAAAATTCAAAGAAATTAATATACTTACGGTTACCTGTCAATATATATACGAGAATATCATGCATGTAAGAAAAAACATAGCTTTATTTAAAATTGTAGGTGATAGCCATACAATTAACACTAGAAATAAAAATAGGTTAGCACTACCATTATTTAGACTAAGTAAAGTAGGCACATCATTCATGGGGCACTGTATTCGCTTCTACAATAAAATACCACAGGAATCATTGATCCTTCCTGAAAAGAGGTTCAAAAACTATGTTAAAAATGAGCTGATAAGAAAGTCCTATTATAGTATTAAGGAATACTTAGATGACAAAACTGCATGGTCCATACCATCTCAGCGCACAGAAATTCGACGAGGGGCGATGGATCAAGTCGCCGGCGAATTTCCTTAGACCGAAACCAGTACCTGTTGTAAAGTCACTTTTTAAAAAAAAGGTATGGGAGAGTTTCTTGCCGTTTCTTCTTAACCCCGAGGCCTACCTTCCGAAACGGTGTAGTCTTTTTTTATATAAAAAAAAATTTACTTGTAGTTATAAGTAAGTATAATTTTGACGTTGAATAAGATAATTTATTTATTTATATTCAATAAAAGAAATGACTCTGACTCTGACTCTTTCTCTATCTGTGACACTATATCTCCTTTAAAGCCACACAGCGTATCTTTCAATGTTACTTCTGACAGTTATAAAAAATCATATTGCATAATAAACAACTTTCTTAGAGCATTATTTTTTCACTTGTATTGCTTTAATCCCTAATAACTACAGATTTATCTACAATATTCATAATTTTGGTGCAGCAAAATACTATATCATAACTGAAAAATCCGGTCAAGTGCGACTCAGACTCTTTCGCTCCGTTTCCAGACTTTAAAAAAAAGTATGTGGGTACACCTTTAACTTTTTACAACGCGTGTGGTTCAGTATGTCAATAGATATAAAAATCTTAAGTCTTAACCTATCACGGTTCCTGAGATAAAGTCGACAGACAGACTAACAAACAGTAAGACTATTCTACTGCGAATAGTTTTATCGTGGTGCTGACCAACATTTGGAACAATGAGTTTTGCGAAGTTACATTACAATGTATATATCACCGTAAGATAGTCAAAACCATTAGTTGATAAACTAACGCGTTAGTTGATCAACTATCGACAGATAGTAAACCAGACCGACAGGGTTTAGAATTTACGTTTTTTTTTGTTCTTACATGTCAATCTAACACGAAGACTATTCGGGGGCTTCGCTGCGCTCGCCCCCTCTAGTCATCACCTAAGCTACCGCAGTGTTTGCCCTGGTATTTCGTTTGCAATTCAAGTTTAAATCAGTTTATTTAACGGTTTTAACCATTAGATTATCAACTAACGCGTCATATAGTAAGCAGTATACTACAGTTTACAATTTTTCGATAGTTGACCAACTGACGAGAGAAAAAACGTTAGTTTCTCAACCTTATGGTGACATACACAGTCAGGTCATAAGTTCTGTCACACAATAAAAACTTTTAAATTTAGAACGCTGGCCACAAAAAAGTTTATTGAATTCGAATTTCGAATTTTTCATGAAAATAAAAATGTGTACTTTTTAGAATTTTCCTCATTTTTAAATATGGAGTGGACACTTAAATAAGACCGTGTCGCAGTTATTGCGTTGCATCGTTGCGGTAACGCGCCAATTCAGATTTTCGACTTACTGAAAATTTTGAATATAACCAAAAGATTCGTTTATCGTACCATAAAACGATACAATGAAGACTCTAGTGTAGATGACAGGTCAAGAAGTGGTCGCCCTCGCTCTGTTAGGACTCCAGCAGTGATAAAAGCTGTGAAGGCGCGAATTCAAAGAAATCCCATACGTAAGCAGAAACTGTTGGCCCTTCAGATGGGGTTAAGAAGGACCACGGTGAAAAGGGTTTTAAATGAAGACTTAGGGCTAAGGGCATATCAAAGAAAAACAGGACATCGTTTGGACGCTCGTTTAATGGACCTGAGACTGAAGAGATGCCGCGCTTTGTTGAAGCGGTACGCGGGAAAAAAGCTTCGGGAAATTCTTTTTTCAGATCAAAAAATTTTCACCGTGGAAGAGAGCTACAACAAACAAAATGATAAGGTGTACGTACACAGCAGTGAAGAAGCGAGCAACCGTATTCCGCGTGTCCAACGAGGTCATTTTCCATCCTCGCTCATGGTTTGGCTGGGAGTCTCTTATTGGGGCTTAACTGAGGTACATTTTTGTGAGAAAGGCGTAAAAACGAATGCAGTTGTGTATCAAAATACAGTCCTCAAGAACCTTGTGGAACCTGTTTCTCATACCATGTTTAATAACAGGCACTGGGTATTCCAACAAGATTCTGCGCCAGCTCATAGAGCGAAAAGCACACAAGACTGGCTGGCGGCGCGTGAAATCGACTTCATCCGGCACGAAGACTGGCCGTCCTCCAGTCCAGATTTGAGTCCGTTAGATTACAAGATATGGTAACACTCGGAGGAAAAGGCCTGTTCAAAGACTCATCCTGATTTGGAGTCACTCAAGGCATCCTTGATTAAGGCAGCCGGCGATATTGACATGGACCTCGTTCGTGCTGCGATAGACGACTGGCCGCGCAGAATAAAGGCCTGTATTCAAAATCGCGGAGCCATTTTGAATAAACTTTATTATTATAAGAATCTATGTTTTATTAAGTTCATTTTGCTATATAAATGTTTACATAAATAATAAACATGTCTACATTATTTCATATTGCACATGTGACAGAACTTATGACCTGACTATGTATATACATATGTAGGTATATAATAGTAGTAGTAGTATATTATAAGCATTTAGATTATTTATTTTATTTAATAATAGGTATGTAAGTACCCGTTTATTTCATTATATTGTGGTACAAATATTTCCAACCCTGCTCAGCAATCAATCTTTCTTATCTTAACCTGGTTTTCTGGAAGAGATCTTTTATATTTGCAGTAAAGAAATTATGAAATTATGAAGCTGGCAATCAATGTTGTAAATAAGACGAAGGGTATAACATAAATACTAAGTCGATAAAAAAATATGTGAAAAAAATTACATCATCATTTTTATCGGGAGATAGATTAAATCGTTTAGCCTTAGTAAGTCCGACATTGACAAATTGAAGGAAGGGCTAGATCTACCCATGGTGTGAAAGAAGTAGTAAAATTACACGGGTTATTGGGGATTGTAGTATAAAGTAACGGGAAATATTAAACTGCACATCAAAAATACTGATTGGTAGCTTAGGTGAAGGGTAAATGGGGTGAGCGAAGCGAAGCCCCCTTTATCCTAGGTTAGGTTGAACATGTTAGAACAATAAAAATACTTAAAACATAAACATAAGTACATATAAAATATTTTAAACATAAAAAGTGTTTTTGTTGTTCCTTTTTTGCTGTGCAAATCAGTATTTTTGATGTGCGATTAAATACTAGCCTAAAATAACTAGTAAATGTGGGCACAGCCGCACCGCTGTCACCTCGTATAATAAAAGTGGTGACGTTGAGTTTGTGAAATTGTCTTCCGTGTATTTTTCTCGTTGAGATGCCGCTATTTGCCAACATCATAAACATTGCGATATGTCTTACCCTTATGGCTCTATTCCCATGCTTGACAAAACAAACAAACATTATTGACAAAAACAACAATCTATTTCTTGGCAAATTGTTAAAGGAACGGTTCGATCGCTCGTAAGAAAGGATCGATTTGTTACGAACAACTTCATTATTCCATTTAAGAAAGGGCCGCACGGTAAATTGATGATATTCGTGCCTTTCTATTCTTAGCTGTTTTATTTTACTGTTTGGGAATAGAGAGAGCAAATTATTAGTTTGATGATGAATCTCGAGTACCGTTGCAGCGTTGCGGTTCGAAGCCTATCGGCACAGGATATCTCTTTCCCAGAGCATCCGTTCCAAAACAATAGTTTCCCAAAACATGCCTTTCCCAGAACATCCTTTTCTGTTTTCCATGAATGCGTGGAGGTATCAAGTTGAAATTCATATCAATTGGCTCAATTATGTAGTCCCTTGCAGCTGTAAAAAAATCTAACTTTTGCAACATTTGGTCGACGCAATCAAAAGGTATGTCCGTTTATGCTGCAAAGATCATCGGCGAATTTTTATCTCATATATCCAGATCGTCTTTAAACACTTGCCTATATAAAATTGTAAATAAAATTCTAAATTGGAATCTAATTTTATATTGTATAAATTGGAATTTCAGTGTTTTTTTTCATTACTTTCCTGTTCTTATTTGAATCAAGATACAATTATACAGCTGTAAAGGTTCAGTCCAGCCAAATCCAGTTGCCGCGTACACGGAAAAGAAAAATAAGTAGGCAGACCTGTAATTTGTTTTTCATACCTTTCATTCGGAAAAGTAAGTTTTGCTCCACGACGAGAGGGAGCAAAATGCTACTTTTCTGTTCAAGCTACTTTTTTAATTTATTTATCGCCATGTAGCATTTACGCAATGAGCACAGATTAAAATAATCGAATGTTATTATGAAATTACATAACAATCGACTACGATGGCGTAGTCGATTAAAAACGATCATGTTTGAAGTTTTAACTTTAACAACGATAAATGCAAAATTATGAATTTTTCGTAATATTTTCAAAAAAAATGTCACAATAAATTATTTTTTTTACTGAAATCTAAACTATTGATGTCTGTTATTATGATATAATGAATATTGATCCGAAACCATTGTAATATTCTATTCGATTATTTTTACACATTAGTAAAAGTACACAGGAATATTTTATCTGTGGTGATCCTAATCTTTCACAATCCGCCATTATAAAAAAAAGTTTCGTTTACGTTGTTCGATTACTGTAAAAGTTGTGAAAGTATAATTCAAAGTATAGTTATTTAATTTTTTTAGAGTATTTAATTTAAATTTTCCTCATAGTCGGTGTGAAAAGTTGTATGTGTCACACAGGAGCAAAATTATTTTCGTCATGGGCGTTAACGCTTGAATCCTTCCCTTCACTCTGGATTCAATGTACCGTCCTCGCCGTAAATACATCATTTTGCTCCCTTGTGACACAAATAACTATTTCTGTTCCGTGGCCATATTAGTCCATCGTTGTAAGTGGGAAATGTATGTGGTATCGTGTTTCAAAAGACAGGCGTGACTTTATTTTTTATATTCACAGACTTCACGGATGTCACAATATATATATATATATATATATATATTTACATTGCTTTGTTTGTAATAGCATTGAAAAAATACTTTTCACTTCTCATGCTCGAAAAAGTACTTCTTTATGCAGGATCTAGGCGACATAAAGTTGAATTTTATGCTCTTGTGCATAAAAGTAGCTTTTTAAATGTGTCTACACTAAGGCAGTGACCATTTAGCCCATACAGCCAAAAACAATTAATTGTACATGGATAAAACTTGCTAATTTATAATATTTCCATCCCTATTTGCATTTTTGATTTATAATAAGATAATACGAAAAAGAAACTAAATATCAAAACGTGTTTACCACAAGAAAAAAACATTATTCCAAAATAATTTAAGAATAGGCTGTATATTTTTTTCTTTGCCCGAAAATTATGCAGGAAAATTAAAAAAAGTAAAGTAGCGGGAAAGAAGCCGTGAACTTTTCGTATTGAATTTTAATTAAAGAAATGTTAATACGTTATGTTACTGTTTTATTTTCTCGCAATCGAAGTGAAAAGCAGAGTTTATAACTCGTCCACAAAACCTTTTTTATCCGAGACTTTTAGCAGCCCGAGCCGAAGGCGAGGGCTGATAGTTCGTTTTGTGCACTTGTTGTAAAATCTACTATTTTTTAAATGGCCCCAAGCAACAATAATAGATTCTACAACAAGGGCATAAAACACGCCATTTCATCTGAGACGTTGATATACCCATGCCTGCGGCTCGGGTGGATAGTTAAGTCAAGGGTAAAATGGGCTTTATGACCGAGTTATACACCCTGCTTTTCACTTCGATTGCAAGAAAATGATAATGTAAAAAATACATTCTGAGAATGTATTGCCTTCTTTGCCGCTTCTCCAGAGCATGAAATTTTCATACCTTTTAAGATAAATTTGCTTGTATTTAGGCGGGAATATCTGTTCAAATCTCCTTTTGCTTTTGTTGCCATTATTGTGTTAGGCGTAAGCATTATTTCCTCTTCACTGGACGACATATTAATTAACTTTCGTAAAACAACAAGTTTTGCAGAGAAAACAACTAAATGGAACTCAAAAACAAGTCTCTTTCCCGCCACTGTATTTTTAATATTTTTTTTTTCTGCACGTCATTTTTAGTTTAGGTCGTACGCGATACTGCACGAGTCATGCTTGGATTTTTTAATGTTTTTATTAATTTTAGTTTTTTTTTACTATGCAACAGAGAATTCATATAAATTTAAGTAAAATGTATTAAAATATCAAATGTATTTAATGCAATCACCTCGTCTGTCTTAATCTAGATTATTAATCTGTGGTCTAGATGACGACAACACTTCATGCACTGGTGCCTAAAATGCGATTTTATGCAGCCTTTATCCAGCATAAAGATGGACTTTTCGAGCATGAGAAGTGAAAAGATTCTTACAGGATTGACGTTATGATCAAAAAATCTATTGAACAGGACGATTCTCATATGTAGACGTTACAAATTCGTTTCAGATAAAAGTATGCATGGGCAATTATCGGTCTTCTTTGTTGAATTTGCTTATACTCGCAAGGGTAGGTCCCGTTGACCTAGAGTCATGAAATTTGGCACAAAGCTAAGTTTAAGAGAACAAGTAAAGGAGAAAGTCCGTGAAAGGAGAATGAGATACAGCCTACGCACTGATGGATGGACGTGGCTATGCTGGACAGCCGTCGCTACATTTGAGAGGATCAATCCAAAATTAGTACACTGTCAAAAACCTGTCAAAAACTGTGACAACTGTCAAAATAATGATAGTTGTCAAAAAATGACACCTGTCAAAAATAGTGAAACCTGTCAGAAATAGTGAAGGCTGTCAAAAATAGTGACGGCTGTCAAAAATAGTGACATCTGTCAAAAATAGTGACACCTGATAAAAAAATATATGTTATTGTGGCGGCATGGCTGGCTGGGCTGTGCCATGCCGCCCCATCTGAGAATATACATGTTATTGTGGCGGCATCGCTGGCTGTGCGGTTCTTTACTACACCATTAGAGAAAATACATGTCATTGTGGCGGCATGGCTGGCTGTGCTGTGCCTTGCCACCCCATCTGAGAAAACGAGTGTAAGATAATTATACAAGAACGTCGGTCTTTCCTATTTGGTCGGGTTTCATCAGTCAGAGGGACCACGGGCAAAAAACGGCGCAAACTTTAATAGGGAAGTATCAAAAATAAACGAAAGCGGCGAGGTTTGATCTCACAGGGAAAAAATAGTTTCCTGATGTGGAGCCAGATATAAAATAGTTATTTGTGTCACAAGGGAGCAAAATGATGTATTTACGGCGAGGGCGGTACTTTGAATCCAAGGTGAAGGGAAGGATTCTACGATAGAATCCTGAGCGTAGCGAGGGATTCTAAGTTAGAATCCTGAGCGTAACGAAGGATTCAAGCGTTAACGCCCATGCCGAAAATAATTTTGCTCCTGAGTGACACATACAACTTTTCACACCGACTAAAAACCGACCGAAAATTTAAATTAAATGCTCTAAAAAAAACTATACTTTGAATTATACTTTCACCGCTTTTACAGTAATCGAACAACGTAAACAAAACTTTTATTTTTATAATGGCGGATTGTGTGAAGGATTAGGGAAAGGTCACCACAGATAAAATATTCCTGTGTACTTTACCAATGTGTAAAAATAATCGAATCGAATATTACAATGGTTTCGGCTATCAATATTCATTATATCACAATAACAGTCATTGATAGTTTTGATTTCAGTAAAACATATAATTTATTGTGATATTTTTTTTAAATACTACGAAGTATTCATTAATTTTCACATAACGTTGTTAAAGTTAAAACTTGAAACATGTTCGTTTTAATCGAAAATACAATCAATTATTTTATTAAGATCTATTTTCAATTGGCACATTGCATGAATGCTACACCCTAATGAATAAAGTAAAAAAAGTAGCTTGAACAGAAAAGTAGCATTTTGCTCCCTCTCGTCGTGGAGCAAAACTTGCTTTTCCGAATGAAAGGTGTGAAAAAGTAGTTTATGTGACTGCTGCATAATGGAGGGCATTAAAACTCGAGAGTGGGTTTAATAATATCACTCGAGAGATTTAATGCCTAATTATGTACAGTTACATACACTAGTTTATCTACACACATATCATAAGCTCTCTTTGATGTGTTCAGGAACCGCATGTTTGACCGGCATTGTGGCTCTGCAATTGTTTAACTTGTTCTGTAGTACCAACTTCTCGCAGGCGGGCGTCGGCGTTCGAAATTTGAATGTCAGTACCAACTTCACAGACAAACTAGTGGCGGCACGCAGGCGAGCGTCGGCGTTCGAAATTTGAATGTCATAATATGTAGAAAAATCACACATTATGGTCATAATGTGTAATTTTTCAGATAAGAAATGAGTTTTCAACTAGTAGTATAACATTATGCTGATCGTAACGTGCGGTTTTTGTCCGCAGTAAAGAGGGTTTATGATACGTGTGTAGATAAAAATATATATTTAGAAATAAAAAAGAGTTAATAAGAAATAATCGATTTTACTGCAAATTAAATAAATAAATGTAGCTCATTAATGTCCCCCCCCGAGGGGCACAGGCCTTTACTCCGACACGCGTAAGATTAAGCCGTACTCCACCACGCTGTCTCATTGCGGGTTCGTGGCAGAGTTTTACGACCGTAGTTATTTTTGGATATTTATTCAACGCAACAACGAAATTCAAAACCATTTTACGCAACAAAAATACCAATGTAGAAGTTAAACGAGATTGTAAATTAAGAAAGCTTTCACGCAAGTCCTTTGCAAGCAAACGCATAATGAAGGGTACTTTACTTGTGGGGATCCTCAAAATTATCCTTCCATTTTCTTATGTCAACACGAAAGGCTCTCCGGCTGGGGCTGAACAGCCTGCGAATTCAAAATACCATGGCACCATCGGTTAAATTACTCCATGTTATTTAGCCCTTATGACGTACGCAATAAAGCGTTAGAAAGTTCGAGGCATCGTCGGTTGTGCATAATCTAATGTAAATTTAAATATTAGCCATTTAAAAATATCAATGGCACCAAACTTAGAAAACCATTTTGTCACAACTGAATTCCGTGTTTCTAACTGAATTCCGTTATTTCCATCAACAAAATGTTACAGGATTACTGAAATAACCGCAAAAAACAGAATGAACTACATATGTCCTCTACAGCGTAGATTTTTCAAATTTCCGTCGCCGTTAAGCTGGGTGTACTGTAAAACTGTCAAGTAACAACAGTTTTCCTGTCAGTCGATAACGCAGGTGCCAGTCGGAACGTAAACCAATATTAATATGATAACCCGAAGGGTACCAAACGGGACCCTATTACTAAGCCTCCGCTCTCCGTCCGTCCGTCCGTATGTCTGCCACCAGGCTTGTATCTCATGAACTGTGATAGTGAGACCCCTTTTTTTTACAGATGATGTATGTATTTATGTTGCCTCTATAATAACATATACTAAAAACAGAATAAAATAAATAATTAAGGGGGCTCCTATACAACTATTCTTTCAATACCACATACAAACTTATGAATGTTACAAAGTTATTGGTACGACTACATTCACACTCCATGTACCAGGTATATGGAGTGTGAAAGTCGTCGTACCAATAACTTTGTAAACAACATTTTGATACGTTAAATCCAAACTATTCACTCCACACCATCCCTAACATAAATAAATACGTACGTTGTACGGTGGTACGGAACCCTTAGTTTGGGGCTAGATCAATTTGTGTAAATAGTGTCCAAAGTATTATTATTATTATTATTATTATAATCATAATGAGTCCTCACAAAGGCATTTTGAAGTGCAGTAGCTGTTATTCCTAAAAAAGTCTGCTGTATTTTTCCTTCTCTCTCTCCGATACAAAACTCCAGAATGAACTTCGCGAAAAATCCACTTTATTTTGAAAATGCACAGTGACAAATCGCTGGGGCGCGTTCGCAAATCGGTTCTTTCCTTACCTAATACTGTGCTTATATCCGTAACACAGCTGCGTTCCAATTTATAGCTTAACCTTTCTTCCCTCCAATGGAATTGAAGCCTATAAATTATACGTGATACCCAAATAAGGCTCGCGAGTTACGAGCCAAACAGTGATAATGGCAGATGAATCCCGAAGATAAGTCTGAGATGGCAAAGGTCCAGTTTTTCTTTTACGAATAACTTTTTGTTATCTGTTTATTTTGGCAATAAATGTATTGTTTATCAATGACGACCAGAATGGCCGAGTCGGCAGTGACCCTGCCTCTGAAGCCAAGGGTCCCGGGTTCGAGTCCCGGTGGGGGCAAATATTTGTTTGATGAGAACGGATGTTTGTACCCTAGGCATGGTTGTTTACCTATCTCAGTATAATATTTATCTATATAAGTATGTGCATCGTTGTCTAGTACCCAAAATACAGGGAATCCTAGTTTGGGGGTAGATCAATGTGTGTATGTATATAGTGCTCAAGGTATTATTATTATAATATGTTTTTTACTCCAAAATACGTTAATTTTTTACCAAGTTTAGTGCCCCCATGTTGTCCCACAGAACCTTAGTCGTTGTTATATCACACTTTCTGTCCGAATACAAATGTTAGGTTTGTTAGGTCACAACTTTATAATACAACCTGGAGCCGAAGCAAAACGGAGCGGAGCGAGGCGACCCCATTTAATTTAGTACAACATGGGGTGTAAAATTTTGAAGAACATTCATAATTCATAATTCTTTATTGCACACAAATATTCAAAAAGTAACATTAAAAGAAAATGCATGTACAAAGGCGAGTTTATCTCTAAAAAGAGATTTCTTCCAGCATACCAAGGCATTACAGGAATTGTTATCATAAAAGGGTAGGTACCATAAATACTATAGCTAAAATGCCTAGGAATAAATTAAATACCTATAAAATATAGATAGGAAATACAAAATAATTACCGATATATAATAAAATTAAATTAATAAAATTTACATATTATAATATAAATACAATAACTTTTACGAAAGAGAGAGGTAGTGCTCTTTAATACGGTTCTTAAAAGAGAATTTAGTGGGACTGTCTTGGTGGGAGGGTGGGACTGTGTAACTTACTTTACTACCCTTTACTCAATTTAACAGTTAAAAGCCGTTAATTTTTGGCCTGGTGTGGGGTAACAGGAATGATGGTGACTGACCGACGACCCGAATAGCCGAGTCGGCAGTGACGCTGCCTACGAAGCCAAGGGTCCCGTGTTAGAGTCCCGGTGGGGGCAAATATTTGTTTGATATGTTTGTACCCTAGTCATGGTTGTTTATCTATCTAAGTATAATATTTATCTATATAAGTATGTGTATCGTTGTCTAGTACCCAAGATACAGGGAATCCTAGTTTGGGGCTAGATCAATGTGTGTAAATGTTACCATTTATAATAATAATAATATCTTGGACACATATTATTATTATTATAAATGGTAGCGGTCTGTTTCTTCGTTGGGGATATTTTTGCTTATCATCACGCCGTTTCTCATGCGGGGTGGGAGGGGCACACGTTGAGCCAGTAATTTAATTCTTAATTCAAAAAGAAAATGCATATAATTTAAGGGAAATATTAAATCACACATCAAAAATACTGATTTGCACATCAAATATCAGGGCGAAGTGGTGGGTCAGGGCCTAAGAAGGGTAAAGGGAGTGAGCAAAGTGAAGCCCCCTTTACCCTTCGTGTTAGGTTGATATATAAAAGCAAAAAACATGCAAAAGAAACATAAAATTTTAGTACTCATAATAGTAGTTTATGTGACTGATACATAATGGAAATGTACAGTTACGTACACTAGTTTATCTACAGACTTAACAAAAGCTCTCTTTGATGTGTTCAGGAACCGCATGTTCGACCGGCATGGTGGCATTGATAATTGCTCTGCACTTGTTTAACTTGTTCAGTAGTACCAACTTCACAGACAAACTAGGGGCGGCACGCAGGCGGCGTTCGAAAGTTGAATGTCATAATTTTTCGAAAATTGATACATTATGGTCATATTGTATAATGTCAATATTAAGATAAAAAATGAGTTTTTACCAAGTAGTACAACATTATGCTGGTCGTTAATTGCGGTTTTTGGACGCAGTAAAAAGGGTTTATGATACGTGTGTAGATAATAGAAGTTTATGTGACTGCTACATAATGGAGGGCATTAATACTCGAGAGTGGGTTAATGAAACGAGCCGAAGGCGAGCTTCATAATAATATCACTCGAGAGTTTTAATGCCTAATCACGTACAGTTACATACACTAGTTTATCTACACACATATCATAAGCTCTCTTTGATGTGTTCAGGAACCGCATGTTTCACCGGCATTGTGGCATTGATCATTGCTCTGCAGTTGTTCAGCTTGTTCTGTAGTACCAACTTCACAGACAAACTAGGGGCGGCACACAGGCGGGCGTCAGCGTTCGAAATGTGAATGTCATAATTCGTCGAAATTTGATACATTATGGTCATAATGTGTCAATATTAAGATAAAACATCAGTTTTACCAAGTAGTATAAATTTATGCTGGTCGTAACGCGCGGTTTTTGGACGCAGTAAAAAGGGTTTATGATACGTGTGTAGATAAAATATTTTAAATATACATAGTCAGGTCATAAGTTATGTCACATGTGCAATATGAAATAATTTAGACATGTTTATTATTTATGTAAACATTTATATAGCAAAATGAACTTAATAAAACATAGATTCTTATGGTAATAAAGTTTATTCAAAATGACCCCCGCGATTTTGAATACAGGCCTTTATTCTGCGCGGCCAGTCGTCTATCGCAGCACGAACGAGGTCCATGTCAATATCGGCGGCTGCCTTAATCAAGGATGCCTTGAGTGACTCCAAATCAGGATGAGGCTTTGAGCAGGCCTTTTCCTCCAAGTGTTGCCATATCTTGTAATCTAACGGACTCAAATCTGGACTGGAGGAGGGCGAGTCTTCGTGCCGGATGAAGTCGATTTCACGCGCCGCCAGCCAGTCTTGTGTGCTTTTCGCTCTATGAGCTGGCGCAGAATCTTGTTGGAATACCCAGTGCCTGTTATTAAACATGGTATGAGAAACAGGTTCCACAGGGTTCTTGAGGACTGTATTTTGATACACAACTGCATTCGTTTTTACGCCTTTCTCACAAAAATGTAGCTCAGTTAAGCCCCAATAAGAGACTCCCAACCAAACCATGAGCGAGGATGGAAAATGACCTCGTTGGACACGCGCAATACGGTTGCTCGCTTCTTCACTGCTGTGTGCGTACACCTTATCATTTTGTTTGTTGTAGCTCTCTCCCACGGTGAAAATTTTTTCATCCGAAAAAAGAATTTCCCGATGCTTTTTTCCCGCGTACCGCTTCAACAAAACGCGGCATCTCTTCAGTCTCAGGTCCATTAAACGAGCGTCCAAACGATGTCCTGTTTTTTTTCGATATGCCCTAAGCCCTAAGTCTTCATTTAACACCCTTTTCACCGTGGTACTGCTTAACCCCATCTGAAGGGCCAACAGTTTCTGCTTACGTATGGGATTTCTTTGAATTCGCGCCTTTACAGCTTTTATCACTGCTGGAGTCCTAACAGAGCGAGGGCGACCACTTCTTGACCTGTCATCTACACTAGAGTCTTCATTGTATCGTTTTATTGTACGATAAACGAATCTTTTGGTTATATTCAAAATTTTCAGTAAGTCGAAAATCTGAATTGGCGCGTAACCGCAACGATGCAACGCAATAACTGCGACACGGTCTTCTTTAAGTGTCCACTCCATATTTAAAAATGAGGAAAATTCTAAAAAGTACACATTTTTTTTTTCATGAAAAATTCGAAATTCGAATTCAATAAACTTTTTTGTGGCCAGCGTTCTAAATTCAAAAGTTTTTATTGTGTGACAGAACTTATGACCTGACTGTGTAAAAAGTACTTTGTTGAACATTATGCTGTGCAAAATATGTTCTATATTTGAAGTGCGATTAAATACTACCCATACTTTAACAACGCATCCAGATTTTATCGCCGAGTTGTAAGGATCGTTTATGTAATGCCTTTCCATCCATCCCACTTAATCCCCGGTGTTCACAGGATCCGAATACGGAGAACCAGATCCGCACGAAGGATCCAATTAGTTAATTGTCAATGAGGAACAGATATATGTCGATATTTAACAAAATTGTCAGACCTCGAAGCGATTGGTAAGTGGTAACATCTGGACAGAAACCTAAGTAAATTCAATGTGCACACGCCAAGGAAGTTTCAGAATGAAGACGCTATATTTGCATTGAGACATTTTCCGAAGTAGAAGTTTGTGTAATATGTTTAGCCACCATTCTTTTGCGGATTTGCGTGGGAGTATTATTTTTTTTGTCCTACAATGGTCCAGTGTAGAGAAGAGACAAAAAAAATACTTTTTGACTTCCCGAATGCTCTACAAAATCGGCTTTACGCTGTACGGAGGAGAATTTAAGTCGCTTTTTATTCTAGTGTATTGAGTTTTATTTTTCTAAGACTAAGATAATCAGTCCCAACAGTAACAATAAAACGTCGCAGAATAAAGTCGTTATTTTATTTCGATAGCTTCAAATTTTATCACTACCGTGTTTTCTATCGTTAATTTAACAAAACCAGATAAAATAATTGTTATGCATTATTTACAAAAGCAAAGAAGCGTTTGTTCACGCTAGAGGCGTGACATTTGCGCATGTGTAGACATTGCATTCGTTGTCTACGCATTTATATCTAGGTATAATTTTCTCAAATATTTCGAAATTCCCATGGCCTTTTTTATCCCTCGAAGGGCTGTAGACACAAACAATAATATGGCTATGTAACTCCACACAGGATACCTCTATTTGTCTTTCAACAGTAAGTGCAAGAATATCTTTCCGTTGTTTCACCTTAATAATATTTTTTACTAAGATTTAAGAACCACCTCTATCAGCAGTCTTTTTATTATAACAACTGACAATTTTGTAATTATTTTTGTTAAAATTTATCACATTTTCGTTTGACCAGTGTTCTGTAACACAAATAACATCGGTGTCAGATTTTTTAAGAAATAATTCTAATACAAGTTCTTTGCCAGGTAGCCCCTGGATGTTATCATGGGTTATATTTAAGTTGGGCTTACCCTTTGACATATTTAGTGGCTCTTATATGCTAGAGATTGCCGCTTTCGTCTTACAAACTAATTGAAATGAATTGGAACAGATTACAATGTTGCATGCAAAGTATTATTAACCCGTGAATTCCGGTTAATAATGCTTGCCATCTTACCCTTAACATAAAAAGGTTTCTGATAAGTCTGTTCAACAAAAACAGCTGATGTCAAGTTGAACTTGGTTAAACCAACTATAGCTGCATCGCATATATTATATTATATGCTAACAATGTAGGTAGCTACTTATTTTCTATATTTAATAAAATGTTACAACGTATAGGTACTGAGTCAGAGTAAAGTTTGGAATAAAATTATTCATGTCGAAATATAAAGTAGCATCACTGTGATGACACGTTAAATTAATTAAATTAATATTCATTCTATGTTCAGATTTGTTCTGTTTTTCTGTCAAAATACAGGGGTATGGAAAAATGCATAGTATAAATTTGCATTTCATCCTCCTGTTTAAGTCTAGAAGTGTTTCAACACTTTTATTCAGATATTTCCGACTAACGTTTGAATGATTTCCCACCATAATGACAATAAAGCTGTACTCATCATAAGTACCACGACTTATAATATTAACAAGATCTACAAATGAACTATTTGGACAGGAAATGTTCCTTACTTTTTGGTTAAGTCAGTAATGTAGTAGAGGTCCAAGTCCTGTACTTAATTTGTCGGAGAACAATATAGTTTTTCTCTGAGCACTTATTTCGGTAGTTGGCGGTACACAAATGGAGGTGAATGGCGGGACACACGTGTTGGAGTGCGGTGCCAACAAAGCGGGTGGCGCGGCATTCGTGGCAGCGAACGGCGCAACGCTCGTAACGGTGAGCGTCACGTTCCTCGCGGCAGCGTGCAGCATGACACAAGCCTCAGCAGGAAGCGCGACACGCGCGACAGCGGGCGGCGCGGCGGTCGCGCTGTTGAGCTGCGAGGTGCCTCCTCGTCGACCATTCTAAGCAGGTGTATTTGGTCCTTAGATGACTATCCTGTCTGATTTCGGCATATTCGTTCTTCAGCTTTTCGCTCTACATGTATTTTTATATTTTTATTGTATCTACAAGCCTCTTTCTTTTATTTTTGCAATAAATGATAGCTCAACATTATTCTTTGAGATCAATTTAATGTGTGCATAAAAGTTGCTCACTGTGTCAGTTGCTTTGTCTATCACTATGTTGCACAGTAGTGTAATGTGAGTGTTTATTTCGAGTTTGCATCTGTAGTTGCTTTTCTTTGCATGCACCGTTCTTAACCAATTACATACTTTTTAGGGTTCCGTACCCGAAGGGTGCCAAACGGAACCTTATTACTAAGCTTCCATTTTCCGTCCGTCCGACCGACTGTCAGCAGGCTATATCTCACGAACCGTGATAGTTAGAGAGTTGAAATTTTCACAGATGATGTATTTCTGTTGCCGCTGTAACAACTAATCCTAAAAACAGAATAAAATAATTATTTAAGGGGGCTCAAATACAACAAACGTTCTTTTTTCTTTCTCGGATTTGCTCGATATTGATAACGGTAATACGTAGAGACGCTTAAAATATTCACAGAATATTTAGTTATATATTCACTTTAAAAAAATAAGGGGGGCTCCCATTCAACAAACGTATTTATTATTGGCGTTTTAATTGATTATGGTACGGAACCCTTCGTTTGCGAGTCCGACTCGCACTTGGCCGGTTTTTTTTGTCTCATTCGAAAGGCACCTCCAGGCCTAATTATGCCAAGTTATATGCAAACGAAATTCAATTTATGACCCGCTACAGAATTCACAGTCTGTAGACAGTGACACGCTGGGATCCCTCTTTTGATAAAGAACGACTACAAAAGGTTTGGTTGTATTGCAATTGGTTAAGTCTATAGTATTTAGGGGCGATTGTTCCATCTCCAGGACCTACGTCAGTCGGATAACTTAATTTGACATTTGAACGTACAAATACTGTAAAAATCCTCAGATAAACGTTAACTGAGGATGATAAAATCGGCCGTTAGAGATAAATTATTATCAAATTTGCGAGAGTAACTGTTCCTGGGTGAGATGCCGGAAATATTTAACCCTTAGTAGGGCAAGATGACATATATTACCACATACATTTATTGTCATTATTATCACTTTGACATTTTATTGCTAATTTGATAGATTTATTTTTTACAATTTACTTTATCGACATTACTATTTATTGATTAAATTAATTAATAATATTTTATTTTTGAAATTGAAATGACATTTAATTTGAATTGAACATTATGAATACAAAAAATATCTTATCTTATCTTGCGTTTCAACCTTATGACTTGGTAATATATTTGAAAATCAATGAAAAAATAGTTATGCTCCGGCGCTATAAAGGGTTGATTCATTATAAAGTATAATCCAGTACTTAGGAAGCAAGTAAACTGCGAATTAACGTAACACTCCGACGAATTTAGCTGTTGAATTGTTTTATTTGACGTTTTAATTAAATCGCCACGGTCACGACATAAAACCGTTCAAAATACTTAAGTTTTATACAGAATAGAAGATACAAAACCGTCCTGTAGGATTATTCGCACCTAAAACAACTGTAGTCGACCTGTTTCCACGAACTATTCCCAGAATCCCCGTCCCATCTGAGCCATAGATTAGTAGACATGGCGTGGGTCATCTAGTTAATTTGCATACTTTTGCTAACCCTACTTCAAATATTGACGAATAGAAGAAGGTTGCTTGGAAGTCAGAAGGGTTTACTGAATTAATTCAATTCTGATTACAAGTGATTCCGTGACAAGCCAAAATAATACCAAAATAATATTACAAATGCGAAAGTTACGATGTTTGGATGGATGTTTGTGCCTCAATAACTCTAAAACCGCTGAACGAATTTCAATCGGATCTAGCACACAGAAGCTAGCTAGTATATGGTCTAGATTAGCATATAGGATACTTTTATACGACCGCACCAGAAGGAAGGTAAAGTTTTCTCGGTAAATGATAATCCAATGGTTCACGCAAATGAAGTTGCAGGCACCGACTATTTTATTTTGTCACTTAATTCTCAATATGATTATAACACCATGTGGTTCCTTTAGTCTACTAGCAACTATTCGCATATCGAGAGCAATTTCAATCGATTTTTAAATCAATGAAGTACTTTTATCTACACACGTATCATAAACCCTCTTTACTGCATCTAAAAACCGCACGTTAAGACCAGCATAATGTAAAACTATTTGGTAAAAACTAATTTCTTATCTGAAAATTTGTACATTATGACCATAATGTACAAAAATTTGTAAAATTATGACATTAAAATTTCGAACGCCGACGCCGGCCTGCGTGCCGCCCCTAGTTTGTCTGTGAAGTTGGTACTACAGAACAAGATAAACAACTGCAGAGCAATGATCAATGCCACAATGCTGGTCAAACATGCGATTCCTGAACACATCAAAGAGAGCTTATGATATGTTTGTAGATAAACTAGTGTATTTAACTGTACATAATTAGGCATTAAAACTCTCGAGTGATATTATTAAGTGATATCATATACCCACTCTCGAGTGTGAATGCCCTCCATTACGTAGTAGTCACATAAACTACTAATATACTTCCGATTTTACTTAGCCAACAGTGGCGCCAACTACGTAATTAATTCCTTTATTTTGCAAAGCAACTAACCCATGTGCCACATGCGCAAAAATAGATAAAATTTCTTAGCGCTCTGTTTAATATTTATGCTTCGGAACGCACCTCTTTTTGTTGCGCGACTCGGACCGCGAGTGATCGGAAACGAAACTAGCAGCTGTCACTTGTATAGAAACGAGATGACAAGTTAGAGGTTACTTTTTTTGACATGAGAAAAATGTGGGCACATGGCGTTCGGGCCTTGGCTGTATTTTAGTAGTAATAATTGTCTAACACAGGTGTCGGGCCTGGTCGGAATGTTAATTATAATAAGCACGGAACAATCGTTGGGAAATAAGTAGATTCACGTCAGCGGAGTGAGTGCTTCGTGTTGTGAAGCTTGAAGTGGTTCGGTCCCCAATTCGTCGCGTTCGGCAGCGACGGCGACAGCATCGGGCTACGACGAGAGTAAGATTCGACTCCTCTCCCCTCACCCCCCTTGTGCTCCTTACCCCGTATTCCTGCCTCGAATTGAGCTTTCGAATTCCGGTCCACGGCGTCAAAGGTCAGTACCACCTGTGATACTCCTGGTGAAAACCAAACCTACCAGATTCCACGCCCGTTCGGTTGAGGCGTGGAATTTAACATTTTGGTAGCAGGCGCGGTTTCCTAGTAGGAAATCGATTCACGGACTGTTGTAGGGTTGTTTTTTTGCCACATTGTAGTTGGGAGAAAAGGGTACCTCAGATTGGTCGGCAACCATTTTGTGAGTGAGTCGTGTGGTCGGTATACCACAATTTAGGTTCATTTTCGGTTAGTGAACGTGTAATTTACGATTTATTTAACAATTATTATGAATTTGTAGTCGGAAACTACTCGGTGTGCATAAGAAACAGTCATTCGGTCGGACTATAGTATTGCAGTCGGGTTCCATAGCATTGCAGTGTTATTTCGGATTACAGAGCAGGGTCAGGCTATTTAAGGGGTATTAAGCTGATTTTGCTGACCTCAGTGGAAGTGTGGGTCATATCGGAGGGGCCACTTCTAGAAGGTTCACAGCTACCTTCATTATATTAAAAATGGCCTTTTTTCTTATAATAAATTTTTGTGTGTTATTTTTTATTGTGCCTTATGGTGGCATTCTCTAATTGATTTAGAGTGTATAGTTATAAGGTGTATGCCCACAGGGCGACCATATTAAATATTTTTTAGGATTTAATTGTTTTAGTGGTTGCCTTAGTTTTGACAACTTAGTTTTAATTTCTGTGCCCAGCGCTGACGGGCAAGTGCTGGTCTCTGGCTATACTTAGTTCGGTAGTGAAGTATAAGACCAGAATCTATTAAATCGGTAAACATGGCACCTTCGCCCTTGACGGTACTGCGGCATGGTGTCCGTGAGGAAATGAGATAACTCGCCCATACTCATAAGTATGTGGAGCGACCAGATATGGATGATGTCCTGCTCAAGTGTGTGGAGGACGCAATGACACGCGTCGGGAAAGTGTGTCGGCTGACTGCGGAGGCTGAAGCTCTCGGGCTTACTGATGAAGCCTCGGTGGCTGCAGTGAAACAGCTCTGCGCGGATGCTGACCAAGCGATGGAATGCTTGGGCGACATCGAGCGTCGCGCGGAAAAAATTAAGCGGTCGCGAAGGAATGACCGCGGGGAGGGTAACGGAGACCCACCCCCGAAGGGTGTTGTTGGACGGCTGCCACACCTGGAGATTCCGGCCTTCAGTGGGGCAATTGATGAGTGGCCGGCATTCATTAATTTATTTGATAGTTTGGTCCACGGTCGGGACGACCTGGACAAAGCCTACAAGTTGGCCCAACTATTGATGGCTCTGCGGGGTGAACCGAAGGAGTTGGTCGGTCACCTAACGGTCACGGCGGGCAATTATGAGATAGCCAGGTCCATATTGTTTGACCGCTACCAACACAAACGGCGGTTGGTTGATGCGCAGCTGGGGAAGCTGTTTAGCATCCCTAAAGTAACCCAGGATGTTGACATCCGAGTACAGGTGCTCAACCCTGTGCTGGTGGCCACTAAGGCCCTTCAGAACCTTGGTCTTCCGGTAGACCAATGGTTATACATTGTTTTGTATATGGTTTTGTCACGGTTGCCTGCAGCTGTTCAAAGTCGGTTTGAACAGCTGCATGGGGGCAGTAGCACGGAGCTGCCCACGCTCGTCCAATTGACGGATTTTTTGGAGGGTGAATGCAGGCGATGTGACTCACTGGATACGGAGGCCAGTGAGCAGCACCAACCCGCGCGGATGCGTGAGGGGCCGCGCCCCCCGCCCCCACGGGGGGGTGGGCGGTCGAAACAATTTGGCGTTTTGAATGCCGCGCCGTCGGGTGACGGCTGTGTGCACTGCGACAGTGCCGGTCATGAAGTGACCAGTTGCGCCAACTTTAAGGCGCTCGGGGTAGCTGCCCGCAGGAAGATAGTCTTCCGCCACCGATTGTGTTTCAGTTGTTTGGGGCCGCACACGCTGAGCGAGTGCTCGTTCCCCTGTGAGTGCTGTGGTGGCAAGCACCACATCGTGTTGTGCCTGAATCGGTCAGGCCCATTGGTCGAACACCAGGGCCGGACTCAGGTTGGTCGGCCACAGAGCCCAACCAGGGCCGGACCCAGTCCCCCTCCGGGCAACGGGAGTCACCAACGGGGTGACTGGGGTACCCGCGGACGGGACCCCCCCCTAGGGGAAGGGGGCAGCGCGGGGGGTAACATGCGGGATAGCAGGGGTTCGCGAAGGCTGGGAGCCCACCACCTTCTGCGCCACCCTGCCCATCACTCTGGGAGGCGAACAGGGAGGTGAACAGTCGGATGTCGCCCCCATTCCTAGAGCGCCCCAGGTTGGATCCGCTCTCTCCCATCCATCCACGGTGGCCACCGGGCACACCGTACACCGTCCGGTATGGTCGGATACCGGGACAGCGAGGGGCATATTATGCGGGTTGGGACCCCTTGACGTACATACGGTCTGATATGCCACCGGCATATCAGCAGCCGAGTTACTCCACGGCCGACGGAGGTCTCAGCGGGTTCGGATCCCGCGGAGGTTCCCGCTAGGGACACGCCGCCCACTTACAGGGTGCCGCCACTCCACAGACGGTCATGCTCCCCACCGCCTCTGTGATAGCGTGGAGTTCGGACGGCAAAGCATGTGTGGCATGAGCACTATTGGACTCGGGGGCCCAGGGGTGCTTAGTCTCGTGCAACCTCGTAAGACGGTTGCGCATTTCGGTAAGGGAGTATCCACATTCCATTCGGGGAATTGGGAACACGGAAGTCGGTTCCGTTAAGGGAGTATGTCGGATTACTCTCTCGTCACGGGTGGATTCATCGGTGAATCTGACGGTCACGGCATTAGTCATGCCTAATGTGATGGGCTCACACCCTCACGTACGGTTGTCGCCCTCGGTGCGACAGTTGGTCGCTGGGTTGTCACTGGCTGACCCGGAGTTCGATATTCCGGGCCCAGTAGACATTTTATTGGGTGTCGATGCCTTGGGATACCTGTTAGTGCCAGGTGTCCACGTGTTGCAGGCGACTGGTCTGGTTTCGGTCAACACCAGACTGGGCCATGCGGTAATGGGTCCGGTCATGCCGGCTGCCCCACGCCTAGCGACTCGTAGTCCCTTATTCGGTTCTGTACTCTCGGAGGTGATACAGAAGTTTTGGGAGGTGGAGGAACCACCTACGGTCCGCCGGTTAGACCCGGTTGAAGAAGAGTGTGAACAGTTTTATCGGAACAATACTGGTCGCCTTCGGTCAGGTCGATTTCTCACACGTCTTCCATTCCGGAGTGATCGCCCACCGCTGGGCAGTTCACACCATGCAGCCGAGACGCGGCTTCTGTCGATGGAACGACGCATGAAGCGTGACGGGATTTTCCGGCAGAAGTACGTCGACTTCATGCGGGAATACGAGTCGCTCGGCCACATGTCGGTTTCGGGTATCGACTGGAAGCGTGAAGACCACTGCTTCCTGCCCCATTACGCGGTCTTGAGGACCCCGGAGGGCAAAATACGGGTAGTGTTCGATGGATCGGCATCAACATCTAACGGCATGAACCTGAACCAGTGTTTGCATTCAGGGCCGAAGTTGAACCATGACATCGCGGATGTTATCACACGGTTCCGTCGACACAATGTTGTGTTTGTAGCTGACATCCGGATGATGTTTAGGCAGACGGTCATTCACCCTGACGATAGACGCTATCAGCTGATACTGTGGCGAGAGAGCCCAGATCAGCCCATCAGGGTGTACGAGTTGAACACCAACACGTACGGGCTACGGTCTAGTCCTTATTTGGCGATTCGCACTCTGCGGGAGTTAGCGGATCGAGAACGGTTAAATTTCCCTAGAGGAGCAGCGATCCTGGAGCAGGACCTCTACGTGGATGATATCTGTACCGGTGCAGATTCCGTGGAGGAGGCGCTCGCTCGACGGGACGAGCTAGTTGAGCTCTTACGGGGTGGAGGTTACGAGCTCCGGAAATGGATGTCGAACTCTCCAGAGTTACTGACTGGTCTTCCGGATGACTACCAGCAGGACCCGCATATTTTTGAAAATTTGGAAAATCCAAATATGTTGTCGGTATTAGGCGTCCAGTACCAGCCGGTGTCAGACATGTTTTCGTATCGGGTCGAGTTGGACTCCCCGAAGGTCTGGACGAAACGGAACGTCCTTTCAACGGTGGCTAGGACATTTGATCCAAACGGGTGGATCACCCCGGTAACATTTCAGCTCAAGTGTTTTATGCAGCAATTGTGGTCTGCTGAGCTGAAATGGGACGACCCGATCGGCGGGTCATTGAGCTCAGAGTGGGACTCGTTCTTTTCGACCCTCCCTGGCATCAATCGGATATCACTGCCACGGAGGTTGGTCCCCACCAAACGATACACCGCCACCCTGCATGGGTTTTGCGATGCCTCGGAGAAGGGCTACGGAGCTGCGGTGTATCTGCGTACGGTCGACTCCTCGGGGGAGGTTGATGTGCGGTTGGTCATGGCCAAGAGCAAGGTTGCGCCGTTGCGCACTCGCCTGACCATTCCCAAATTAGAGCTTTTGGGAGCGGCTCTCCTGACTCGTCTGCTCAACCACACGATGACGGTTCTTCGTGGGTCAATAGCGTTAGAAGATACGGTCTACGCTTGGACGGACAGCCAGATCGTATTATGCTAGCTAAAGGCTTCAGTTCACAAGCTGGAGATTTTTGTGGCGAATCGGGTTTCGCAGATTTTGAATTCGGAGGTTCCCTTAATCTGGAGACATGTTCCAGGGGAAATGAACCCAGCAGACTGTGCGTCTCGTGGGTGTCACGCTCCGGAGTTGGTTGGACATCCCTTGTGGTGGGGTCCAAAATGGTTGACTCAAGCCGAATCGGATTGGCCAATGAGTCCACGCGTTACCTCGGCGAACAGCGCCTTGACAGTCGGAGTCTGTACGACGCAACCAGAGCCGGAAGAGGAGTTCAGCCTGCTGGAACGGTACAGCTCGCTCGACAAGCTGGTCAATGTGACCGCCTGGATCTTCCGATTTGCGCGGAATTGTCGCGATTCTGAGGCGCAACGGGTGCGGACACAGGTCCTGACACCACGGGAACGGAACCATGCGTTGTTCGCATTGGTACGGAACGTGCAGACGGTGCACTTTAAGTCCGGACTGGACATTCTGTGACGCGGACGCGTCCAACTGAAGGAAGCTGTGGCTCGGCTCAACCCGTTTATTGACCCTCAAGGATTGCTGAGGGTAGGAGGTCGGCTGCGGAATGCCAACTTGCCTTATGCGGCTCGCCATCCGTTGTTACTCCCTACGAAAGGGAAGTTGGTCGAACTGTTGATACAGGATCGACACATTCGGAATGGGCATATCGAATGCCACGCCTTAATGGCGTTTCTCCAGCGCGAGTTCTGGATTCTATCGGGAAGACGCTTAGTGCGTAGCGTCGTATTTCGGTGCCTGCCTTGTTATCGGGCCAAGGCGGCTACGATGCAGCCCCAGATGGGCGATTTGCCCTCGGATAGGGTTAACGAAATCCGGCCCTTTGCGGGTGTCGGAACGGATTTCGCGGGACCATTCATGGTCAAGTCTTCACAGCTACGGAACACCAGATTAGTGAAGGCATACCTGTGCGTCTTCGTGTGCTTGGCCACGAAGGCAGTCCACTTGGAGGTGGTCAGTGACCTAACTACAGAGGCATTTATCGCATGTCTAGATCGGTTCGTCTCACGAAGGGGCCTCCCGACATTAATCCGTTCGGAGAACGGCACAAATTTTGTCGGAGCCAGGCGATATCTGCAGAAGGTCACTCAATTCCTGAACGGTAACCATGACGCCATCGGTACGGCTTGCTCCCGACGAGGGATTGAATAAGTTTTCAGTCCGCCGGGATGTCCTCATTGGGGAGGAATTTTTGAGGCTGCAGTTAAATCGGCTAAGTCGCACCTGACGAGGATCATCGATGAGACCTCTCTACGCTTTGAAGAGCTTGCGACGCTGTTCTGTAAAATTGAGATGACACTGAACTCGCGTCCGTTGTGCCCGCTCACTTCGGATCCAAATGATTTGGAAGCGTTGACGCCGGGTCACTTCCTGATAGATCAGCCCCTTAACGCCCTGCAAGAATACCCATTCGGTGATGTTAAGTTAAGTCGGTTAACTAGGTGGCAGATGTTGCAGCAGATGGCTCAAGATTTTTAGAAACGGTGGTCCCTTGAGTACTTGCACATCTTGCAGCAGCGCCTTAAGTGGACTGACCGGACGAGCCCCCCTCAAGTCGGTGATTTGGTGCTGATTAAGGATGCGAACCTGCCATCATTGAGATGGAGACGAGGACGGATCGTCAAATTGTACACGGGTCGGGATGGCACGCCTCGATCAGCAGAAGTCAAGGTGGGGGACTCAGTCCTCAAGAGAGCGGTCGCAACACTTTCTCGCCTTCCTATTTATTAGGGACAGGTTCGGGCCTGTCCGGGCGGGTGACTGTTTAATATTTATGCTTCGGAACGCACCTCTTTTTGTTGCGCGACTCGGACCGCGAGTGATCGGAAACGGAACTAGCAGCTGTCACTTGTATAGAAACGAGATGACGAGTTAGAGGTTACTTTTTTGACTTGAGAAAAATGTCGGCACATGGCGTTCGGGCCTTGGCTGTATTTTAGTAGTAATAATTGTCTAACACAGGTGTCGGGCCTGGTCGGAATGTTAATTATAATAAGCACGGAACAATCGTCGGGAAATAAGTAGATTCACGTCAGCGGAGTGAGTGCTTCGTGTTGTGAAGCTTGAAGTGGTTCGGTCCCCAATTCGTCGCGTTCGGCAGCGACGGCGACAGCATCGGGCTACGACGAGAGTAAGATTCGACTCCTCTCCCCTCACCCCCCTTGTGCTCCTTACCCCGTATTCCTGCCTCGAATTGAGCTTTCGAATTCCGGTCCACGGCGTCAAAGGTCAGTACCACTTGTGATACTCCTGGTGAAAACCAACCCTACCAAGATTCCACGCCCGTTCGATTGAGGCGTGGAATTAATCAGCTCAGTTGAAGAAAAAATCGAAAGGTACAAATGTAAGCTTCGGAAACTAGAAGAAAGTGTTGGTGGACGTAAGAAACGAGTGATACATTCGAATGATGAAAATGATTAAGGTTAGTGTTTATACATTTCTTTATAACCTAACTTACTTTACCTATCTTTTGATCGACTGCGAGTCGATCACTCGATCGTAAATACTTTACATTTGGTTTGACTGCGAGTCAATATCAACAACATGTTTAACCGTGGTGTCTTAAACAAACAAGGCAGAAAAACTTTGGTTACCTGCGAGTTCACCATAGTTTCTTTGTTTCATTATAATGTTTGTTGTCAATCAACCTTTCCGCAATTGCTGTTTTGTTGGCGAGACAAAGTGGTCTTTTCCCTGTGTACCCATGTTAAATGAATATTCATTATCATTTTATTCAATAAAAAGTAAACAGTACAATTTCTTAATTTAAATTTTTAAAGAACAAGGGATTTTCACTACTCCCTAATAAAGGGCAGACCCTATGTGAGTAGTTGTACTTCCCACCAAATTATATGTTTAGTTAGTTTTTGTAAAAATAGGTCAACATTATTTATACTCAAGCAGTTACTTGAGTTAATGATTACTAAAAAGAGTGCAGGTTTTCTAAACTATATAAAACTCAAAACTCAGTACATGTATTTCAAGTAGTCAAAAATAATGTACTTTTACATGTCAAAAACTTAATTCTCGTATTCACGGAGA
Source organism: Argyresthia goedartella (assembly GCA_949825045.1). NCBI lineage: Eukaryota > Metazoa > Arthropoda > Insecta > Lepidoptera > Argyresthiidae > Argyresthia > Argyresthia goedartella. Next base: position 8,729,525 of record OX463833.1, read on the forward strand.
AAAATAATAATCAAATATGAACAACTTAACTAATGCGTAACTGATTATGGTTTGAGTTTGAAAAAGAAAATTTAAAAATTATCATATAAAAAATTGAAAAAAATCTAATGTAAATATTACAATATTACATCAAATCATATAAAACATCGTATCTATAAGTACCAATAAGATGTCCCAAAATATCAATTTTACAAAAGAAATAAATAAGAATAAACAACCAGGACCAGTCCCCCCAAGCAGCACTCGTTCACGAATATGACTTGTGCACGAGCCGTCACCCTCCTCGCCAAATTTGAGGGAGGGGAGCAACCCGCTTCACAGAGAATTAAAAGAGAAAATATGAAGAGAATAACTAGGGCATACTTTTTAGTAGTATGTGATGTGTGTGTTTGTGCATGTGAGTAATAGAGAAGATGACAAGTAAAATGTTTGCATGTTTGAGTATGGTGTGTATTGAATGGATGTGTTTATTTTTTATTATTGTATTTCGTTATTATTCTATTTAGATTGTAATTATAATCGTTTTTTAATCATTTTGCAATGAATAGATTAATTATATGTTAACGAACTCAGCTATTTGTATACATTATTTTTTTCATAGATCATCTTAGTGTAGATTTCACAGAATTTGCTGATTTTATTATAATGATAGGGTCCGAAAAATTAAAAAAATATTTGCACAAAATTTGTACCTTTACTGTTGAATATTTTATCATTTCGCCGTTTTAAAAATTACTGCTGTTTTACTAAGAGTTAAGAGTACAATTATGTTTATCTGTTAGAACATCGCACGTAACGGAACAGAGATTTAGCTAGAGTAACATAAATGCGCTTCATGAAGCATGTATTTTTTTCTCATACTAAAAACAAGAAAACATTTTGCCATTATTGACATAACAGAAAAATCGTCCGAAAAAAAATATGTCCTGCTACAGCTCTATATGATTGCTACAGCTCTTTAAGACTTACAGATGATAATAATAATAATATTTATATAATTTTATTTATATTTAAATTATAATAACATAGATATAATTTTGGTTGAAAATATCAGAGCATGAACCCTTTTAATGACTTACAAACGACGACACAAAGCAGCTACGAGACGAACCATCAGTAGATGGATAAACAAGCCCTGTGCGCGAGTGGTGTGGATGCGTCTGTGTTCAGTCAGCGCCCACCTGTGTTCAGCGCCCACAGCACGCGGCACGCCGCCGTCACCTCGGATGCAGCTGCCCCCGGCGACAGCGTCGGCGTCATACGTGACACAGCTTGCTGGACCAACACGTCCCACACTTTTGCGAGGTTCTTTAATAAGATCCTGACTGACCAAAAAAATCATTATGTCCAGCCCTGACGCTGTCTCTGGCTCCCACAACAGGATATCCTAGTGTGGGGTCAGAAGCAATGTATGGGCTTGTTTGTAAATGTTTATGTTTATGCAGTAATTCTGGGTTAGCCAATCGCTGCAGCTAGTTATTCATAAAATTTTTGTACATCCAGGTCAAGCCTATGCTATGTATAATTTTGACAGATGCCTTTAACAGTTAGTTAACATTGCAATTCATATAAATGACTAGCTGACCGTTGTTTTGCCATATAAATTATTTCTAGAGATTATGTTAGCAGAAAATTAATTCCCATCCTATTCCTACCAACCTAACAAATGAACATTTTTTTTTTAATTAAAATCGGTTCATCCGTTTCGGAGGAGTGTGGCAACTAACACTATAACACAAGAATTTTATATATTAGACATATATTGTTTTTTTTTTGAGTTTATGTAGAAAATACGATTATAAAGACCGTCGACATGTAATCACTATTTCAGAGCTCAAAACTATAGGTTTCGTCATACTATGTTTTCTTTATACTTCAATGGCACCAAAAGATTTTCTTGGTTGCCACCTAGTGATAGGGGGTTATTTATTTATTATCCAGCACATACATTGCTTCTGGCCCCATGAGATCGATGAAAATTTATTTATACCCAATACTAGTGCTATTTGTATTTTTCTACCGCATAATATGCAATAATGCTTTTTGGTATAACTCGTTTATGGAATTGTTTTGCAGAGTTTCTGTGAAGCGAAAATCTCCAAAAAATGCTCTAAGCTACTGGGAAATGTGACCTTTCTTGTAAATATTTAAACCCTTTTCGTCTACGAATCGGACGTGATACATGTGTCTCAACTAATTCAGTCGAAAGCTCGAGGGACGAACTCTGATATCACGTTGTGAAATAGAACCACCTTCAAAAACTATTTTAATTAATATAAACTGCCTGCCGTAGTGAGTTACCACCGCAGTGTGTGGAACACTTTTAGCTTGATTGATGGAAAATAAATATTGAATGGGTGAAAAGGTTGGGAACTTCTATGTGCCCTTTACATTAACCGTGTTAACAAAAATAGTTATTTGTGTCACAAGGGAGCAAAATGATGTATTTACGGCGAGGGCGGTACATTGAATCCTGAGCGTAACGAAGGATTCAAGCGTTAACGCCCATGACGAAAATAATTTTGCTCCTGTGTGACACATACAACTTTTCACACCGACAATGAGGAAAATTTAAATTAAATGCTCTAAAAAAAATTAAATAACTGTACTTTGAATTATATTTTCACCACTTTTACAGCAATCGAACAACGTAAACAAAACTTTTTTTTATAATGGCGGATTGTGAAGGATTAGACAAAGGTAAAATATTCCTGTGTACTTTTACTAATGTGTAAAAATAATCGAATCCAATATTATAATGGTTTCGGATATCAATATTCATTATATCGCAATAACAGTCATCGATAGTTTTGATTTCAGTAAAACAAATAATTTATTGTGACATTTTTTTTACGCCATCGTAGTCGATTGTAATGTAATTTCATAATTACATTCTATTATTTTAATCTGTGTTAAATTGGCATATTGTGTAAATGCTACATGCCAATGAATAAATTAAAAAAGTAGCTTGAACAGAAAAGTAGCATTTTGCTCCCTCTTATCGTGGAGCAAAACTTACTTTTCCAAATTAAAGGTGTGAAAAATATATTAAACAGCGTTGAACCTCAAAACAAATGTCAAATCCACTGTTGTTTTTAAACTAGTGTTGAACGGTAGTTTCTTTTTTGTGGTAAGGCCCTAAAGGTTTAAACTTAACAAAAAATACTGTACTCTTAACAAAATTCTTTGTAATTCTGAAGGCAGCAAGACTAACTAACTAAACTGACAGCTTAAAGGCTGAACAAGTGCCAATGGTCCTAAGCATTAGGCAAAGAAAACAAATTCCCGTCGCACCGTCACTCAGCGAGTTGACAAATTATTTAAAATATTAAAATCTCGTTTATTATATTTTTTGAAATAAAAGGTATAATACAATTTCAATATTTTTTTAACCTCTGATTTCGTATCCGATCGAACTTCCATTTAGTGACAAATAATGCATCAGGAAGAAAGGTTTGATTATTTTTATTAAGGAAATATCACAGATTGATATTGTTCCATGCGATTTCTGCTCTAATAAACGTTATACAACATATATCTATCCTACATCTTTTCCCAAATAGTGGTATGGCCTAGAATTTAAGTCTAAAAATTAATTATCCCGTTGATTGACTTCGGGTACCCGGGGTGCCCAAAATGCCATATTACCATGACATAAAGTGTAATTAGTTCAGTTGAGACGTCCCCGAATAGTTATGAGTGGCTCCTCAGGCTCAACCCGCACTAATCTTACTCGTATCCCGGGTAAAGGCCTGTGCTCCTCGGTGGGAACATTACCGGGCTACTATCTCTACTCGGTGGTAGTAGTCGTTAAAGCTGGTCAGAGGCCCTAACAGGTCAGCTTGAAAACTCTGACAGTCGGGTTGGCCACTAGCCCGACACCCCTCCACCAACCCGCACTGAGTCAGCGTGGTGGAGTATGGCTCAATCTTACTTGTATCCGGGTAAAGACCCGGTGGTGCTCCTCGGTGGGGACAATAATGGGCTACATTATATATAAAAAATAACATAGTTATAGTTTAACAGGATTTTGGAAGTGCCTCTTCGAGAAAATAGCACTAAGACGGCCATTTGACAATACCCAACGTCTTAAAAGAGAGCCAATTTTAGATAAATTTATTTAATGTATAACAGAAACTCTGCTCTACTTTTACGTGGGGAAATACGCGAGCCCGTTTCCTTCAACGACATATTCTTTGTGGCATTAAAAAAACCGTTTCACCCTAAAGTCCATCTTCTTTACGAGATGTAATATACATAGTCAGGTCATAAGTTCTGTCACATGTGCAATATGAAATAATTTAGACATGTTTATTATTTATGTACACATTTATATAGCAAAATGAACTTAATAAAACATAGATTCTTATGGTAATAAAGTTTATTCAAAATGACCCCCGCGATTTTGAATACAGGCCTTTATTCTGCGCGGCCAGTCGTCTATCGCAGCACGAACGAGGTCCATGTCAATATCGGCGGCTGCCTTAATCAAGGATGCCTTGAGTGACTCCAAATCAGGATGAGGCTTTGAGCAGGCCTTTTCCTCCAAGTGTTGCCATATCTTGTAATCTAACGGACTCAAATCTGGACTGGAGGAGGGCCAGTCTTCGTGCCGGATGAAGTCGATTTCACGCGCCGCCGCCAGCCAGTCTTGTGTGCTTTTCGCTCTATGAGCTGGCGCAGAATCTTGTTGGAATACCCAGTGCCTGTTATTAAACATGGTATGAGAAACAGGTTCCACAAGGTTCTTGAGGACTGTATTTTGATACAGAACTGCATTCGTTTTTACGCCTTTCCCACAAAAATGTACCTCAGTTAAGCCCCAATAAGAGACTCCCAACCAAACCATGAGCGAGGATGGAAAATGACCTCGTTGGACACGCGGAATACGGTTGCTCGCTTCTTCACTGCTGTGTGCGTACACCTTATCATTTTGTTTGTTGTAGCTCTCTTCCACGGTGAAAATTTTTCCATCCGAAAAAAGAATTTCCCGATGCTTTTTTCCCGCGTACCGCTTCAACAAAGCGCGGCATCTCTTCAGTCTCAGGTCCATTAAACGAGCGTCCAAACGATGTCCTGTTTTTCTTCGCTATGCCCTAAGCCCTAAGTCTTCATTTAACACCCTTTTCACCGTGGTCCTGCTTAACCCCATCTGAAGAGCCAACAGTTTCTGCTTACGTATGGGATTTCTTTGAATTCGCGCCTTCACAGCTTTTATCACTGTTGGAGTCCTAACAGAGCGAGGGCGACCACTTCTTGACCTGTCGTCTTCACTAGAGTCTTCATTGTATCGTTTTATGGTACGATAAACGAATCTTTTGGTTATATTCAAATTTTTCAGTAAGTCGAAAATCTGAATTGGCGCGTAACCGCAACGATGCAACGCAATAACTGTGACACGGTCTTCTTTAAGTGTCCACTCCATGTTTAAAAATGAGGAAATTCTAAAAAGTACACATTTTTATTTTCATCAAAAATTCGAAATTCGAATTCAATAAACTGTTTTTGGGCCAGCGTTCTAAATTCAAATTTTTTTATTGTGTGACGAACTTATGACCTGACTGTGTATATACACATAGTTAGAGAAATCATAAATCAACCGAATAAAATAATAATGGCTTATGTTTAAACGATCACCAAAAACTCACCTATTTTACTACCAATAAATTCTAAACGACCACCAAATTGTGTTTGGGTAAATGATCACCAAATTTCTTTATATGTTTTGTTTACTTAAGTTTATGTTAAACCAAACACGAAGGATAAAGGGTGCTTCGCTTCGCTCACCCCCTTTACCCTTCACCTAAGCTACCGCAGTATTTTCCCTGATATTTTCTGCAACTTTTAGTGATCATATACCCATTTTGGGTAGCAATTACCCATTTTTTTGGTGACCATTTTTTCGGTGGTCATTTGACGACCTGAATGGCCGAATCGCCAGTGACTCTGCCTACGAAGCCAAGGGTCCCGGGTTCGAGTCCCGGTGGGGGCATATATTTGTTTAATGAGAACGGATGTTTGTACCCTAGTCATGGTTGTTTATCTATCTAAGTATAATATTTATCTATATAAGTATGTGTATCGTTGTCTAGTACCCAAGATACAGGGAATCCTAGTTTGGGGCTAGATCAATGTGTGTAAATAGTGTCCAAGGTATTATTATTATTATTAAATTGTTCTCAATACTAATTATCCGACCAAAATACTGACTTTCCGAAAAGTCGCTCAATGCTTCGGAAAAATTGTACTCTAAGCTGACAATGCGTATTACAGTTAGATTAGGTTATTTTTTTTTTGATCGCTCGCATAAATACTACCCAAAAATACAAATCAGACAAAAACAACATAATGGGGAAAACAAAAGCTATCACACTAACAAACCTTAGAGTTTCGCACCCACATCGAACTGGACACTAACCTTTCTACCATCCCTCCATAAATAAACATATTTTTACCAAAGAGAGCTATTCACCTTCCCTTTACACCATGAAAGGTGGGCCAGGTCGGGCATTGTGTAAGAGAAATGGCCGAATCTCGTTCATAAGCCTCGGCGTTATTCTGCAATCTACAAACAATTGGAGTTGGAATGACGGGTGCGTTACAACATCAGCTCCAAATTTGGCCGTTTCAAAATACAAAATTGTTTATTTCATAATAAGAATTAAGGTTTATCAGACATGGGATCTCTTTTTAAGTATTATTCCTGTATCAGGAGATTGCTACCTTCCACAATGACATATATATTTTGAAATAAACACTATCACACATTTACAATCTACTTGATTATTATCAGTTTGATAGTTACCTTACTTCAAACAAAGTTTGGTGTAATAAAAGTGACAGTCGTTTTACAGAATGTAAGGTTTAAGTTATTTTATCATAGTTTTAAGGTAATTAATTAATTCTTAACAAGTTATGTTTTACTTATTATTTAAGTTATAGTTATATGTGTATCAACCATTTTATGCACGAAAAAGTTATTTTTGTTATTTATTATACATGTTAATGCAGGTACCAGAAGTTACAGTGAGCCAAGGAATAGGTATAATATCAGCTAACACAGTTAATTTATTGGTTGTCTGTAGGTCTAAAAATGATGTTATAATTTTTATATAATAAACAGATAATGGGAGTTGAAATGACGGTTGCGTTCCAATATCAACTCCAAATTTAGCCGTTATTCAACCATTTTTGTACATGAAAAAAGTTATTATTTTTATATATTTATTATTATTAAGAAAGTTACCAGTATGAAAAGTTAGCCAAGGAATAGAAGAATATATAATTTTTTGATTTTTCGTTTGTTCCCTTTGCATTTTTCAAATCCTCTCCATATGAAGAAAGACTTTAAAGAATAGACAAATCAGTCCAGCCAGTTGAATTTATTGGCGTTACCAACACATTGAGATTACAGATTTTTACATACGTAGATAGATAAATAATACCTTGGACACTATTTACACACATTGGTCTAGCCCCAAACTAGGATTTCCTGTATCTTGGTTACTAGACAACGATGCACATACTTATGTAGCTATCTACGTATGTAAAAATATTATACTTAGATAGATTAACTACCATGACTAGGGTACAAACATCCGTTCTCATCAAACAAATATTTGTCCCCACCGGGACTCGAACCCGGAACCCTTGGTTTCGTAGGCAGGGTCTCTGCCGACTCGGCCATTCGGAGATAGATAGATATTTAAGCAGTATACAGATTGGCCTCAGGCAATTTTGGAACGCAGCCTACCCAAATAGGGGCTCGGAACGATTGATCGCCGCAAATTGGCGCGTTATCTGATAAATGGCTCTGCCCTGATTGACTGAATTATCTAGCTGTCAGATAAAGCAGTTCGTCTTAGTTACCCGTTTTAGTTTGCGTTAAGTTTTGGAGGGAAAGAGAGGGCAGAGGAAACTCGGGAGTTGGGAACTACCACCTAATGAGAGTAATAAGTGATTTTTAGAACTGATTTTCGTAGTTACTTACTTGGTGATCTCTTGCACGCTAACTCTGATATGCCGATGAATGTGGAAAATTACATAATGTAGGTGTTCAGAAAATCGGTGTAATTGCGAAAGTGTCAAACATAACTTAGTTAGATAGAACGCTTACAAATTCCACCGATTATCTTATTACTTCTACATTTACTTCTTCATAACAAATATTAGCTGAAAGCGAATTGGAATCAGGTGCAATTGTTAGAAAAGATAAAGGATTATTTCAGGAATTTTATTCCAATAAGAAATAACCATAATTCTAACTATAATTAGAGAATTTCATTATAATCAGAAAATCGGCACTCAAAAACGCCTGTCAGTGAATCGTCCTAAATTGGATTGCACAGTGTGGGTGAAGAAATCCAAAATGGCGCCCACTGTTGACAGGTTAATCTTCTACATTTAGAGAACGAGCACTGAACAGCTTGAAATCCGGAAGAAATCATCCTGTTATCATAGGTTCTATTTAGAAACGTTTTCTAAACTATTTTTAGGGTTCCACGCCTCAAAAAGAAAAAAAAGGAACCTTACTTTGTTGTCCATCTTTCTATCCGTCTGTCAAGAGCACTTTCTCAGAAACGCATGGAGGTATCAAGGTGAAATTAGTATCAATTAGTTAGGTATTTTATTGGTTTATGGTAAATTGTTGTAAAAATAAAAACGTATAGATCGATGCAATCAAACGATATGTTTATGTCACAATTTTGCTAAATTTGCTTGATGCGCTAAAGGGTATCCAAATCTATTGGATACTTCCCGTTGACCTAGAATTATGAAATTTGGCACGAAGGTAGGTATTATAGCATAAGTATAGAAAAAAAAACTGAACACCGTAAATTTGTAGTCCTTTCACAAAAAAATGCGATTTGGGCGGAACCCAGGGGTGCGCGTGTCCAACTCGCAAATGACATAAGTTATCGTCAGGCCTTTTCCCATACGGGGTGGCAGAGGCATAATTGTGCCCATTTTTAGCCAGTTATTCAATGCTCCATTTTGCGTGACAGGGGGCTAGCCCATCGCCGCAGCTATGGAGTAATGAAGGTTTCCTCACGATGTTTTCCATCACTGTTAGAACGTCTGTATTATGTACTTTGGTTAAATAAATTATCTCATTAGTACATGTTCAGGATTCGAACCTGAATCTCCTGTGAGAGAAGCAAGCGTAAAACCCATTAGACCACAGAGCTCCTCGCAAATGACCTTTTATTTGAAATGTGTTAAGATATTTTGGTTTTGGCGCCTCTGGAATTTTTCTGACAGTTATTGATTCCACTGTGACTAACATAATAATTTGATTATTCATTTCTAATACGTTATTACGACCTTAAACCTTATATTCTGCTAAAAAGAACCGAGAGCAATGTAAAATTACGCCCATATCAGTTTGATATCACTGCATTTTCTCGTGATGAAAAAAGCTCAAAAGCTCTGCTTTCCAAGCACGAGTCTGACTGCCTCTTCCCTGCGCTAAAACCCACTACGTGATATGAATAGAACGCAGCTGGCAAATGGAGTATAGTTTTATCGAAAAGTACATTTTGGACCGCTGCTTCTGTAAGACATTAAGTAATAGGTGGAGCTTCCGTAGTCTAGTGGTTATGTTACGGTCAAAGCGAATAGTTATAACCGCAGGTCAATATGAATAATGACTAAGGTGTTTGCTCAATGTGAGAAATTTCTTACTTTGATCGGTCATTATATATGTGTATGACAACCACTGGCGATTGGAAAAAATAATAAATATTAATGAAAATATGGAAATACACAATGAACAGATAGATAAAAAAAATACATATTTTTAATTAAAATAAAGCATTTAGAATTGAAGCTTTAAGCCCCGCAAAATACTAATAGGCGTAAAGTCAAAGCATGTGACGCAGTATCAGAGAGAGAAAGAGAGGGAAATAACGAAATGGCTTATGATTAAACGATCACCAAAAACGCACCTATTTTACAACCAATAAATTCGAAAAGACCTCCAGAATTAGTAAACGACCACCAAATTGTGTTTGGATAAACGACCACCAAATTTCTTTTTATGTTTTGTGTACTTAAGTTTATATTTAAAGTATTTTTTGTTGTTCTTACATGTTCAACCTAACACGAAGGATAAAGGGGAACTGTCAAGCACATTAGCATTTTGCGCGAATTATTTAAGAGATCGACGACCTCTGAGGCGCTGCGGTTGTGGCTCTGCCTACCATGCGAGAGGTCCCGGGTTCGATCCCCGGCTGGAGATGAAGAAAAAAAATCTCCAGGTCTTGGATGTTTATATGTGTGTGACGGCGCTGTTTCTGGTTCCCACGACACAGGGTATCCTAGTGTGGGGCAGAAGCAATGTATGTGCCTATATGTAAATGTTATGTTAAAAAAATGATTTCTAAAAAAAAACTTAACGAAAGACGATTTACGGGGATTCTGCCATAGTCTTGTAAGTATTAATAAGTAGTGGAACAAATTTTGGAGTCCATAGTTTGATCAAAAAAGGGAAAGAACGCTAAAAAATAGCGTAAAACAGTGTTTTTTCTCACGTACCAAAACGTACTCGATATTTTAGATAATGACCGGCTAATGTGAGATAAACCGCCTTATTTCTCACTTTCGCTAAGTTAAACGGTCTTTATTTAAAATAACCGGTCATTATTTTAATTTTATATTCACTTTGACCGTGAAAATCAAAGCATTTCTTTTCCCATACTAGATCAGAAGACGTGGTTTCGAATCCCGGCGCTGACCAATGTGATGTCATGCGGTCTGTTAAAGACAAAAAGAAATATAAAAATATAACGTAATTTCCCCATATAGTAGAAGACGCTGGCTTTGTCCGCGCTGACCAATGTAATGTCATGAGGTCATGAGGAATCCCTCAGTGATAATCTGGAATCAAGACACTAACACAAGGCAGTGTGTCAAAGCCAAGTTCAGATAAAATTCGCGACCCAACTGCCGTGTATTACACGAACCATTTTGAGCTACTTTTGACCCATTTATAACTCAAAATCTATTTGAACCACACACATGACATATTTAAGCCCATGAGATTACTTTAGGGTACAAAATTTCAAAAATGCAACCCAAACGGGTCATGATTTATTATAATGTATATGCCACGTGAGACCGCGAAAGGATGGGCCCCTGTCATACAAAAATAGTGTTGAATTACTGACTTTTTACCCGTTGGTAATAATCTGTGCCTTCCCGTATCCATTCCAAATGAATAAAGGAATGGCGATAAACCTGTGGATGTGTATTTGGTGCCCTATTTGGCCTCCACTCGTTCAAGCCATTATATGTTTTCAATAACCTATCGAAATTGAATATAACTTCTCAATTGTAGTCCGCGAAACTTACAAACCAACATTTCAAAAGGGCAATAGGTATTATTCTAACGATACAAACAGTTAGACCGGTCCACTGATTATGACATTCAAACAAATTTCACATTCCATAACCAACAGAGAGGTCGCAGTGAGTCGTTATAGAAACTTCCAGATGTTTGGGATTCTATGCGTGACATAATCACGGGCTGAGGTAAACTTGTGTACCAGAGGTGTGAGTAGCATATGTATTCCCTGAAGTCTGCGAAAGTTCGACACACGACAGAGAACCTAGTAGAAGTGGTCAACTGGGAGAAATGCTTTACACCAGTCTGTTTATACACGTATGATTTTACTCGACTTCTGTTGATATTTCGCATACAATTAGAACCGAGACGATGGTTAGTCAAAATAGTGAATCATACATTACCTAATACCACATGAGTAAAGAAACGGAACAAAGACCGGGTAGTATATTCATACAACCACGCCGTCGTGGGTAACCTACTACAAGCATACGGCGTATGTGTGCGTGTCATCAGCCCCTGTGTCGCGTACGCGCCGTCACCGGATAAAATCGGTTTACGCTCTTCCGGGAGGATGACAAACGGAGGGCCTGCACTGCATAAACTACGTATTCTTTGTTTAATCATCATCATCATCATCTACCTTATCGAATTTTTTAAGTGCAATAAACAGCAAATAGTTATTAAAGTGTTAAGAAGTGTACGTTTTGGAATCGTACCTACAAAGGTTCTTTACTGAAATGTTTGTATGAACAATACGAGGAAAAGAATAGATATTCATCTTTCAATTATACCCAGGTATATAATATATCTAGGTATGGGATATATCTACTAGGTACACTCTCAAAAAAATATTGCCATTGCAACAAAAGAACTTTGATGCTGGACAGCCGTCAAAGGTGCATAGTTATAAGGGCAACTTTTTTATTGTTACTAAGTAAATTTACCAATTTTGATATAATAGCAATAAAACATTGTTGAAATTACAATGCTAAAATTGTTCGTGTCACTATATGATTTCTTGTGCTTTTGTTCCCATGACAAATGCCTTTAGCTATCATATCAAAGGTATATTGTCCCGATGACAAGGGGTTTTGTTAAAAAGACAAAGGTTTACTGTCCGTGGATCTAACTTTGTTTTGTTGAATTAGCTATCTTCCTTTGTGCTTTTATCAATTCACCGTTGCTTCTCCGACAAAGTTACTTTTCTCGTATATATTTTGCTGCTCTAGCAAAGTAACATGGCTGATCTTATCCCTGCACTTTGTTAATGGTACACCATGAAAAAATATTAATACTCCCCGAAGCTTCTGACTATTATTCCAGGAGTATGCGTACCCTGAACTATATTTAATGTACACCATACATCTGTATGGTGCATACACAGAGCACTCCGGTCAAGGTACGTATACCCGTAACAATATATAGGCAGAAGCTTCGAGGAATATAGATTTTTTTCAGTGTACCATTTACAAAGTGAAGGGATTGTAATCTACAATGTAGAACATTGCTTGAGTAGCACAAGATACGATAAGAGGATAGAGGTATTTGAAAATCCTAAAAGAAAATAAGAAAATATTTATATCAAAAGTATGTAATAATCTCTACTTTACTTATTTATTCCTATGGCATTAGTAAACAGTTCATACCAAATTACAAGTTAATATTAAGGGATTTAAGCCACTCGGTGGCTTCGTCAGTAAGCTTGATCAGGTCCTCGGGAGGTCCCCCGGTATATCGCGTTTCTGGGCATTCAGAGATAATATGTTGAATGTCTTGTACTTCAATTCCGCAGGTACAAGCAGGGAAGTCTATCCAGCCGCAGCGATGTTTATATTGGGCACAGCGTACATGCGTAGTCCCGTGCGTAGTCTGTTGAAGTTACACCAGTCGCGCCTCGGCAGCTGGGACCCCTTTATTTTGGAGCCTGGAACAAGATCTGAGCCTAATTTGCCGGCCATTGTTGAGTTCCATTGTTGCGACCATTGTTGCATGAGGTTGGAGTCTTCTTTCAGCAGATTTATCGCGATTTTGTTTGGTGGGTTTCTGGATTCAAGATGATGAACGACAACGACAACGGGTCAACGACATGAACCTCATAATTAGGGCACTGTTACTTACCAAGCATAGACTGCAGCAGATGCCGCAGTTTATTTTCTGTTAAAAAAGTCTCCAATGCCATATTTCATATCACTCTTGAGCATAAACACTACGTCTCTGCACGACATCCACGTTGAAACTGGCAGAATAGGAGAAACAGTTTGCGCTTGCGAGAACAAGTATAAGACGTCACTTTGTAATTTTAGCTAAGAATACTTTTTCAAAACATCTACTTCGTATTTTGTTAGTATATAACGTTACCGTATCAACAACATCATTTAGCCGTAGTAACAACTGTTATTTTGATAGATTAAACTTTGCCGTAACATCACTTCATAACGTTGCCGTGTCAACAACACCATTTAGCCATAGTAACAACGCCTATTTTGATAGATTGAACTTTGCTACAATATCACTTCATAACGTTGATAAGTTGACAACGTGCCGTTGTTATCCCATTTAAACATGTTTAACATAGTTACCGTATCACGTGTCTTTAGCTAAAATAACAAAAATAATTTCAACAATAAAAAAGTGACCAAAGCAACTATGGGCCTATAGCTGCAGCGACGATGCACTTACGTGCGGTAACAATAAAATTCTAACAAAGCTTTTATTGTCGCTTTGTTAGCCGATTTTTCTCTGAGTGTAAGTAAATGATACCAGATAATACCTATCGCACAAACCATGTTCTAATTGGGAGAATCAACAAATATTTTGCTGTTTGGTTTCCGAATAATCATTTCACATATGCATATGTTCTTGGCTATATTCCCATAAAGGGACAGCCAGAGCTGCAGAATCACATTAGCAATCCTACAGCCACCAATTTATTTTATTCTCTTTTGCCATCCCCAATAAAATAGTTAAGAATTTTGGACGCTCCTTCAAAGGTGTCTCTGTTTCTTTTTCCTACTCATGTGCTAATACTAACGGGTCGACAGTCCGGTCTAAAAAGGTATGGTAATTTTGACGTCACGAGCGCATTTTAAATCTTTAAATGGAAACAATTTTTTTGTACAATTTTAGCCATTTATGCGTGATTTCGTGATCCATTTTTGCATGACAGGGGGCTAGTCCATCGCTGCAGCTGTGGAGATTAAAGGTATCAAGGTATCACGATGTTTTTCATCACCTAGAACGATCCATCATCGATGTGTTCTGCTGAATGGAACCATTGGTGTAACACGCTAAACTGACTGACAGTGAGTGACAGACAACGCACAACCAAAACCTGGTAACGATTATGTACATCGAATTTCGATTTAGTAATATGTCATACTGTACTGTACACATACTTTGCCCAAACGTCATTCAAGTCAGGATAGGAGTATATTAGTGAATCAGCTAAGTAAGTTCCATAGACCTCGCTTCAACAATGTTTGGTTTTCGAATATTGAATAGCTGCTTACCCAATATTCGAAAATCAAACATTAATGAAGCAAAGTCTATCTGTTATATGGTTGTAGGTCGTTATCGAAATGTTATTCCTAAGGGCCAGGCAGACAGAAAAGAGGTAAGACGAAGTCGCGTCAGAGTCGCGCCCCTTTAATTCACTTTTACACAAACTGGTGAGAAGCATCGCGACGCAAAACATATAGGAAAGACGGGGGCGGATACGACGTTTGTTCGTCTGCGCCTGGGCTGCGTCCTATTGCAAAACATGTAAAAAGGTCGGGGCTTAGGTGCGACCGGGGTGCGAACGGCGCGGGGAGCGAGGGACTGTCGTGTCAAAACCCCCAAAATATTTAAAAAACGTTCTCGTCTTACGTATTTTCTGTTTGGCCTGGACCTAACAGTAACTTAGTACAAATGCAGAACAACCGGTGATAGAAAAAATATAGTGTCACGTGGCAGTTTGCGAGGCGATCGTGATTGCATAATTTAGTTTTAGATTCTTCGTATCTAAAACTAAAGATATGGTTGTTACGTGAAAAAAATAGTTTTACCAGGTATCGGAATAGGGATTACAATACCTACAGATAAGTCAAACCCAAAAACATGATAGAGTAGAGTAGACAAAACGTTACTAAACGTGAATACTGAGAGTAGCTTTCTTTGTTAGCCTATTGAGTTGAAGTTCTATAAAAAAACAATAAGGCAGCTGTATAGCGATCGTATATAATCTGCGAAGCGCTCAACCAACCAAACCAAACAAAACCATCAAACAGAGAGGGCTTATTACGGCCATGTCCTGGAACGCGCTAATTAATACGCAAATGTGACTGAACACGTCATGCCAGAGTCGAGTATTTGAGGTTTACTTTAAAAAAAATACTGTCGAATTTTTTTACGTGTGAAAAAAATACTATTCGTGTGACTGTAGGTATCACGTGGTGTAATGCAAGCACATTGTCGCCTGCATGCGAACACTCGCTAGCGAGACTAATTCTTCTCTGGTACTTATTTAACAGAACATGTGTCTTTACTTGTATCTATGTACTTCGAAATGTATAACTTCATATATCTACAAAAACTCTATTCTTTCCCACCAACTTTCTACCCGTTGCAGTGGTGACCCCGACGTGATTGAAGTTTGGGAAGTGAAGAAGCGGACGTGATCCAAATGTGAGAGAAGCATCTACAGCGACATTTAATTAGTCAACACTGAAATTTTTGGAGCAAACGTGTCCGTTTATATAGGTCAGCGTGTGTGCCATGAGCAGAGACGACTCCCCGCCGCGCCGGTTAGCGTAGCAATCTAACCGACGAGTGAATACGAAGGACCAATTGAAGGACGAAATTGGGATAGTAAGAACTTCACTGCCAGCCAAGAAAAACAGATGAGAATCTCAGCTGTAAGTACGTGAAATTAGAACACCAGCATCATGAATACTCAAGGAAGAGGAAAACCCCTAGCGAAAGCACAAATAACAAGGCAGGAAGTGAACAAGCTCCTACCTGTGATATGGCGTCTGCGAGGTGCAATCAGACCGCGCCCTTTTAATTAATTCTCAAGGAAAGTACTGAACTTCGAGACACAGGTTGCGACGGGAAACAGCAAGATAACTCATGTTATGCGTCATAGCCAGCCAAGAAATAGGCCCGTAGAAACATACTTTCGTCATCACGAATAGCCAGGTAAGGAGCGGTTTAGCTCTCCCAGCGAGCGACGAATAGTTTTGCGGTAAGGTCGCCGAGAATTTTCGATAGAGAAGCCTAGATTTGGATTGGCCGAGCCCAAGTTAGTGATGGCGACACTGAAGCACGGGGATCAAGAGACCCCTAGAAGAACAGAATAGTTGTACAGTCACGAGTTCACATGCAATATACGACACAGACGGTAACAAGATTGAAGTTGCTGAATTGCTATTACAAGAAGAAGCCAGTGTTTCACGCTCATGTGACTATTGCAACAAGCAATTGCAGCAAGCGCTGAACATGGTTCAAATTACACGAACGCTAACGGCCTGGCCACGGGCCATTCGCTATAGCAAATATTTGCGCAGTGCGAACGGAGAAGCACCTAGCCAGAAATAAATGCGTAGAAATGTACTGACCACGCTATGCGCAGCACCGCGAATATTCGCTATATTCCCGTAGCCAGGCCGTAACAGAGTCAAATGTGCCATGAAAAACGTCCAGAAAAAGTCTATTCTTCTCTATGAAGTTCTTATGCCAAAAATGGAGATAATAAAGCCAGAAATTATGAGATGAAAACCGAAACTAGAAGGAAAATGTTTTTAAAGTGATCACTCCAATGATAATTTTTGATAACAAATGCAGCACACACCTTGGTTGTACAAGTCTTGTACTACAAGAGGTGTCGAAAAGAATTTGTGTTTACATTGTCAGCAAGCCAGGCAGCTATAGCCCCTCAGGCTGACAGAAGTGCAATATCCACATCATAGTATTATATATCTGGCAGGAGTTGATCTTATGGCAACAACCTTTACATATTATGACGATCCGAATGGCCGAGTCGGCAGTGACCCTGCCTACGAAGCCAAGGGCCCCGGGTTCGAGTCCCGGTGAGGGCATATATTTGTTTGATGAGAACGGATGTTTGTACCCTAGTCATGGTTGTTTATCTATCTAAATATTATATTTATCTATATAAGTATGTGTATCGTTGTCTAGTACCCAAGATACAGGGAATCCTAGTTTGGGGCTAGATCAATGTGTGTAAATAGTGTCCAAGGTATTATATTATAAAGGTGAATGTGTATGAATTTTCGTTAACGTGTAGGACTGTAATGGTCCATAATATTTATACGATATGTTTGGCGATGTTTCATTTTTAAATGTGTTTTACTTTTTTAAATTGAAGCAATGAATATCCACCAAAGTGATATCCATTCCTACAAAAGAGTCCTTTGTTTGTAATCCTTCTGTATTTTTTTTAAATGATTTTTTTCAAGCGTTTGAGCAACATCAGCAATGTCACAATAAAATAAATACGTAATAACAGAAAGCACATTTTGTCGGACAGGTTAAGAAATGTAATTAAATTTAACAAGTTATTATTAGATTAGAAATGTGAGAGTATTTTGCATGTATTTTGTAATAATTTAAAAAATTACTTATTTTTTATTTATTTGTGCAGCGCTAGCACATTGCGTGAGAGACTTGCTCGTGAGACTAGTCATCTCTGGAACATATTCAACTGGTGTCGCAACTTGTACCTATCTACTTCGTAAAACATAACATTGTATATCTACAAAGACAATTCTTCCTCACCATCGACCAACCCGTTACATGCGCCCATTACTATTTACATCCACATCCGAGATTGCAAATGTCTACCAATTTGTTTAACAAATCCTACTTTGATTTATCAGAAACGTGGGTTTTTTGTGACTTAAGTGAAGACTGTAAGTTCAAAGTTTAGAGTTCATAGTTCAAATTTCTTTATTACTGTATAGTAATAATACCTTGGACACTATTTACACACATTGATCTAGCCTCAAACTAGGATTCCCTGTATATTGGGTACTAGACAACGATACACATACTTATATAGATAAATATTATACTTGGATAGATAAACAACTATGACTAGGGTACAAACATCCGTTCTCATTAACAAATATTTGCCCCCACCGGGACTCGAACCCGAGACCCTTGGCTTCGTAGGCAGGGTCACTGCCGACTCTGTCATTCGGGTCGTCAAACGTATATATTTACATATACATAGCAAACATCATGTTTTGCCTCTTCTCTACATTGGACCACTATGGGAGCAGATAATTGTTAATCCAAAATAACATGATAGTTCAGTTTGTAAGGTCGATACTGTGGAACGACCGATCGATTGTCATTCATTATGCTATCTGTCTATAAAAAGTGGGTTCATGTCTCAACCAGTCTTTCATTCTGTCAAGTCCGTAGCACCGTATCCGTGCAGTTTTGCTATGTGCAGTTTTGCTGTGTGGGTTAATAAATAATTAATGATCAGGTTGATATTTCAGAGGTTTCTCAAAAAATAAGTCGGTTTCTATTTTGGATGTGTTTTATGTCTCATTTAGTAAGCATTGTGTATCATCTGTACTTTATCTCATCTATAAGCTATCCATAAACTTTAACTTCGATCTTGAATTGTGTAAACAAAAGTAAATACAAAAAACTGGTCTTGTGTTATGTCCTAGTGAGAAATGATTAAGATGTCAGGTTTTGTGTTATGTTGTAAGTCAATTTTTATGTTATGTCACTTGTCATTGTTATTCTCCAAATAAATAAAATTAAAATAAATAAAAAAGTCTTATTCAAAAGCTATCGCCGCGGGCGATCGTGTCGAAATGTCAACGCCAGTTTAATCTTGTTCAATAGTCATCGCCGCGGGAGGTCGCGCCAAAATGTAATTCTCTGTTTATCAGCACGTAGCGAGAAGCTTTCAATTTTTCATACTTGTACCGTGCCCTAGTATCAATTAATCAGTGTAATCATACAACTATATTCACCGTTTCAATTCAATGTCACCATCAACCATCATCACAGCCCTTTTGAGGGCAGTCTGCCGGTGGGGCGACTATTTTCACACGTAGACGTGGGTAGTACCGAGAGATCATGCCTGGCAGGCAGTTGGACCGTACTGCAGTCATCATCTGTGGTTTTGGAGCTGAGAGAGCCACGTGCATCATCCAGTTTGGGAGTTCAGCACTCGGGTGCCACGAGGTGACACTTACCCCTATCCCATCATCATTTAGGTTTCCGAGGTGGGATCTACCGATTCATCGAACAATAATTATTTTCATCACATCTATTTGAAAAGACCACGTTTATTACCAGTTAACAGGGAGCAATAAAGCACTTTACTCCCTAGGAAGACTTAAGTTTGTGTTGCCAGTACCGAGCAAATAATCACTTTCACAGCATTCCAACTAACAGTTCCAATCACAAAAGAGAACAATCTTGAAACTCAGACCAAATTAAAAAATAAGTTTCAACTAAATATAGTATTTAAAGAAACAAACAGACATTGTTAAGGCGAATTAATTGAGCCCAAACTTGATGGATTTACAAGTTTGAATACCAGTTGATGATGAGAATATCGCTTGCAAAAATGGATAGGACTTGTCACAACAATTCAAATTGGCTCAACAAGTAAACATCCCAGAATTGCCCCTCCCTCCTTCTAGCTCCATCATCGGACCAGTTCGATGATATCATATTATTGTATCGTCATCTGAACTTCATATACATACCAAGTTTCATAATGACAGGAAAACTAAAAATTAGTCAAATCGAACTTGCAAGATTGTTTAGGATTTCCTCTCCCACCTTCAAGCTGCATCATCAGACCAGCTCAATGGTATCATATAATTGTACTGTCATCTGAACAACATATACATAGCAAGTTTTTTAATGATGGAAACACTAGAAGTGGGTCAAATTTTACTTGCAAGATTTGTTTACATAGTTACAGGTGAACCTAATAAAAGTTTGTTAAAAAGAAAAAAATGTACTTTGTCAGCAAAGGCGAAATAATCCCAACGTACTATTTATTAGTTCCAATCAGTAAAGATCGATTTCGATGCGCCGATTTAAAAAATAAAAAATGAAAAGAAAAACAGTTAAATTCATTCTGCCTTTGTTTGTTTACTCTCGTTTGCTGAAAATGATTAAACGTAAAAATAAGATCTTCCTTTAAAAGTGAAAATGGGAATTTAACTCCAGATCATATTGTGAAAGATGCAAAAACGTGATTCAGTCTATTCCTACAAATCCCGTGAAAAGAAAGCATACGAAAATATCATAATTTGGAAAAATGCAAGTTCAAAAATATTTTCAGAGTACGGCATTGTATTATTCGTAAATGTGTATTATTATTCTTATTATAAGTAAACATGGTCACTCACTTTTATCTCATAGAGGGCGATAAAACTAGATTGTCCACCCCAGGTAAAAACTATTTCAAACTCGAGTGATGTTCTTTAAATCCCTCGCTGCGGTCAGGATTCTACTTGAGTATTTCTCGTTTTGCTCGGGATTCAACTCTTTCGATCAAAAAATATAAAACTCCATTTTCGACGACCACATTTTGTTTGTAAAATGGTTTCAACATCAAGGCTATTGACCGGGCGAGCAATTGATTGGAAGGGGGAAGAGAGGCCTTCACCCAGCAGAGGGGCAGAATGGGCTCATAATTGACCGAGTAAGCCCAAAGCCATCTCCGCTTCAGCCTGGGCAAAACTACTTTCGTATGTCTGGATGTCTGACATTTCTCATTTCTCAACTCGATTCTCGTGAAATTTCGTACGCAGTCTCGTTTTTTTTGTCGATTCAGTTTTTTTTTCCTGTTCAAAACAGCGGAGATTTTGGGTCGAAAATTAAAAAAACCGCTACAGCCCAAATGGCTTGATCGATTTTAATGAAGTTATCTAATAAACAAACAGCCATATCATAGTAGCGGCTCTTCTGTACCTCGATTATTTAGCTTCCTACTAGAGGCTACCACCAAGTCATATCTTAGGAGGTCATACCTTAAATAATGTAGAGTACAGGTCCGCTATAGAAATGGCCCGGCTACGTGGAATATAGTAGTTTCAATGCACAACGGTGGTCCGGGACTTGCCTGAATTTATTATGCTCCTGGAAAGAAAATTTACGAAGGCCGTTGCCATATTTATAGGGGTGATATGCCAGATGGAACGGTGGCCTGAAAAGTGTAACAAATAGACACATATGTGTATGTTTTATTCCGAGCGACCAAAAAAATTGGTTGGTCCGTCAAAACATTTGTAGAAATCATAATCTTGCACCATGCAAAGCTATGAAAACGTCAAAGACGAGTTACGATTCTGTGCTATTCTGCAGCGACGTAATGTGGGGAAACCTTGATATGTATCTCCATAAAGGTATACATCTGGTGATGGGCTAGCCCTCTGTCTCGTATATTGAATTGAAAAACTGCCTAAATGTAGGAGAAAATTTGCCTCTGTCACCCCATCTAGGAAATGGCGTAACGTTTTTCTCTTTTATTTTTGTTGCTAGGCCCGAAATCGAGTTAGCCCTAATCTCGGATTAACTTTGACAACCCCATACTTGTTTATATGAAGTTGTCAATGTTAATACGAGAAAAGTGCTAATTCGCGTTCTATCGATCGAGCTTTAGTGACCGTAT
Organism: Argyresthia goedartella; assembly: GCA_949825045.1. Lineage (NCBI taxonomy): Eukaryota > Metazoa > Arthropoda > Insecta > Lepidoptera > Argyresthiidae > Argyresthia > Argyresthia goedartella. The sequence goes on from OX463833.1 coordinate 8,751,532, forward strand.
TTACCTAATGTTCTTTATGCTACCTATATAATCCGAATAGCTGTATAGTCCGATTTATGAGCCATTGCACACGGCGCATTAAGTACGCGCGGACGGCGCGCAAACAACGACAATAGAACGCTCAGGATCGCAAGGGCATCGGCACATATCAAGATCACGACAAACACGCGTTCTCTTGCAGTTAGGAAAAATTGCAGTGGAGAACCCATATATATAAACTAACTGGTAAATGATGTAGCTACATCTAGGCTTGTATATGTTAGTTACTTTCATAGTGCCATGTCCTATGGTATCTTGTTGTGGGGGAAAGCAGCGGATAATTTATTTATTTTTATTTTACAGGAAAGAGCTGTTCGAGTAATTAATAATTTAAAACGACTCCTTAAGAGAGAAATTTTAAAAAATACATTCTAATTGTAGCTAGTCAATTTATTTTCGCAAATATAATGTATGTACGCAAGAAATTTACAACGTTTTCCAAACTTAGCGATAGTTATAATTTAACCTAAGAAATAATCACAGACTAGTTGCGCCCCGGTTAAGACTCGCCAAGGTTAGCAATTCTTTCAATAATGCACTGACATTATGTACTACAATTGGAACCTTTGGAGATTTTGAAATTGCCATTTGAGCAATTTACAGCGAGTTTGTCGAAAAAGGGATATTACAATGTTTATGATTACTTAAATGACGGGACTGTATGGGGATCGAGTTCAACACAGACATTGCTGCTAATAATTTTGTAATTATTTATTCCTGATATAATTAGTTATTATGATTAATAAATCATAATAATTAATATTGTGATATTTGTATTACTTAAGCACAAGCAATTATTGAAAGAGATCTAAAAATCATTCTGTGTGAGTTTCTACGACTTTCTTCTCCCACAGTGGTCCAAGAAGGCCTAAACTGACGTTTGCTAAGATATGTAAATATCTACAGTAATAAATAAATTTTACCTTGACTTTGACTATATATATGCTTTATCAGAGAGTATTAGCAGATTATATCCGTTTCTCGAGATTATAAAAATCGAACTTCGTCCGTGCGGAATAAATACGCCGTGTCCTCTAAAATATCTCGAATGTACACTCCAAAAACATCTGTGTGCTAAACCGAGACTAAAACGAAGAAACTGGTCTTAATCCTACACTTACACTCCCAGCGCACGTTCAAGGAGACTATTATAACGCGCTTTAAATAATAGATAGCCAGTTAGGAGTATGCGTTGCAGCTCCTATATAACTTATAGTATTCTAACAATAGGGTTGCCACAGAGATGTGGAATAAAAATATGGAACGGTTAAAAAAAAATATGACTATGTACTTGTGCCAGTATGCATAAAATTGCAGATTTTATTGGAGCAACTCCCTACTTTCACAGAAATTTAATTCTTATATTTACTTCCTTTTCTTTGGGCCAGTCAAAATTTATTTATTTATTTAGTTGGTTTACAAAATAGATAACAATCACAAAATTACATTATTAAAGCATGTACAGAATATGGTTCCCGACTGCTCTCCAAAGTATGTAAACACATATAGCGACATATGGGAGGCGGTACACAATTAATCAACATTAAAATGCTAGATATTTTACAATAAAAATTTCAGTAACTTGCAACAAATTGGCAATTATTAATAAATTAATTCATTACATCTTTCAATTAGTTATCACATAAGATACATTGATTATAATTCCAATAAAAATAAAGATAAAATTAAAATTAAATAATTAAATTTAGAGTGACAACGAGCAAAAGATTGGTAATAATTTTTGAACTGATTTATTAAATTTGTAACGATTATTATCATATATATCAACATCATCACATACTTCAATAGTTAATTTATTATATAAACGACACATTCTTGATATTGGTTCATTAAAAGACATATTAATTCGATGGACAGGCACATGAAATGGTCTAAAGTTACGGGTTCTTGTGTAGTAGCTAAATTTTAAGAGTTCAAGTAAGGGTGGGCAATCCATTCTATTGTGAATCAAATTATGCAAGTATTTCAAGTCCAATACCTTAGTATAGTCCAATAATTCAGTATGTTCTCGTCCCAGATTACATCGGTATGATAATACATTAAGCAATTTGTGTTGAACCTGTCCTATGCTATTTAGGTGGACGGATAACAATGGCGACCAGACCTGACAACCATACTCGAGTATACTCCTGACTAGGCTACGCTGGTGTGAAAGCTATCTCCGTAACAGATCCTCTTGTGTCAAGATAGATGATAGCCTCAGTGACCAAAGGCCAGCCGCAGTAGGAACCGCCCAGGGCTCGGTGCTCGGGCCCTTGCATTTTCTCACCTATGTGAATGATATGTGCACATGCCTTGACTCCTGCACAGCTTATCAGTTTGCTGATGACACATGCTTTATTATTGCCAGTGACGATGTTAACTCCGCGATGTGTATGCTTCAAGCTGACTTCGACAAGCTCAAGCAATGGTGTCATGACTCGGGCTTAGTTTTAAACAGCAATAAAACAAAACTCATACTCATTAAATCACCATACATGAAAAGCAATCTCGAAACACCTCTCATATCACACAGTCATACTTGTATGCATGACCAAAATATTACAAAATCTTGCCACTGCCCCAATATAGAACTCGTCAACTCGCACGTCTACCTGGGTCTGGTAATAGATCACAAGTTTAACTGGAATAGTCATATAGAACGGGTGTGTACAAAGCTTCGAGCTTTTCTGGCTAACATGCACATAATAAAAAATCGCCTGCCCTTTAACATCAGGTTAATGCTGTACAATGCTTTGGCAGACTCCGTAATTTCCTATGGGCTCAGTAGCTACGGACTCACGCATAAAACTTCCCTAGACTGCATACTACGTCTACAAATTAAAATTCTAAAAAATATAGTACCTCCAAAAATCAGACTCCAGTACTCCAATGATAAGCTCAAACTGTTCAAATACTGTAAAACACTACCAGTACACACCAAAGTAGAATACACACTACTAAAAGAACAATTCTTCAATTTATCCGTCCAAAAACCGTTATCACATAAAATCGGCACCAGAAGCTGCACGAAAAAAAAGCTGATGACTTTAGGAGCAAATAACTTTTACGGGAAACGTCGAATTAGCTATCTAATTCCTCGTCTTCTTAACGGTCTCTGTCCGGAAATCAAATCATCAATCCATCCCAAAAATATCAATCACAAATTAAAATCACACTTTATATCATTACTACCATAGTCGTACACAAACTGTATTTTGCCTTTTAGCCAGCAACTGACTTCATGCTTATACATATTGTTTTTATCGATCCACCTACATAATACACTAGACTAATTTTGTGCTACATACAAACCTTAGTGGTTTAAGTAGTGCATTAAGTTAGATAAGTATTTAAAACTCTGTAATTTGATAAATAAATTAAAAAAAAAAAAAAAATATAGAAGTATGAGACTACTGGGTCTTTTGAAGTCTTTGGTATTTCTTATTACAAAACCCAGCATTTGTCGAGTCTTCTTAACAATACTATGATAAGCCGGAATTCAGTGAGTCGGACGTCACTGCAATCCATATTATGAATATAAGTCCAGGGCTAAACGTATGAACATGTCCAGAATAAAGTTAGTACAGAATAATGTTAATAATAAATAAATAAAACAATAGAATAGAAACCACATATATGCGCTATTCATAAATCTCCCTTCCCTTGCTTCGCTTGGAGAGGGGAAGGAAGTTTGACGCATACATAGCTCTGTTCTTTACTTTCAATGTCAGATGAAAATCTGTTATACAGAATGAGTTTTTATTTTATACATATATTGAATGGGTTTAGAGTTCATTTTCAAAAAACTTACCCTATTATACCCTATCCGAAAATGAGTTTCGGGTAATTTGGGTTTTTTACTTTTTATATTTTTTCCAAAATTTATCATTAAGTCATTATTTACGAAAAATTTACTGTCATTTGATAAGTTATACGTTAATGATTATGTGGGAACGTTTTAATAAACAAAAAACACTCTTCGTTTTGATGAGAAAACTTAAACTTATTTTAAATAAGTACAACGTTATATTATATATTATATATATTATGGTTGAATTAGAACTTTCATTAAACGAAGAAATATTTTTGGGCAAAACACTGCGGTAGTAGATGAAGACTAAAACGGGCGAGAAGCCCAAAATAGTTATTGTGTAAGGTCGACATGTATAACACAAAGTACTGAATACAAATGCTTTAAAAAGACATGTTTTCGTAAATTTCAACCCGTTCTGATAATTTCATGAAATAATTGACTTTATCATGAAATGGTTGGCTATTTCATGAAATAATCAAATTTTACGATATAGATATTTACATATTCTTAGCAAACATCATTTTTTGCCCCTTCTCCCACAGTGGTGCAATGTAGAATTGCACCACTGTGGGAGAAGAAGGGCGAATAAACTCCCTCAGAATAATTTTAGATACCTTTTAAAAATTGGTCGTTAACTAATAAAAATATAACAATAATAATTATAATTCATGACCAGGAATAACATTTTTTTAACAGCAAGTTCTGTGTTAACTTAGATTACCCACATACAGTCACGTCATTTAAGTAAAATCAAAATATCCAAATTGATTGAAAGAAATCCATGTCTTATCAGCTATCCACCATAGTACATTGTTAAAAACAAATTTAAGAACAAAAATCTATTGCAATAATTGCAAGTAGGTGGAGAGTACTTTAAGGAACAAGGATCTCTTTTGTATGGAGAATTAAAAATGGAATAAGTTTTTCCTCCCAGTTGCTACAAAGTTAGCTGCTATAATACTGTATTACATTTTCAAAGACCTTTTTCAAACTCAAACTCAAACTCAAAAGTACTTTATTACTGTAGATATTTACATATACTTAGCAAACTTCATTTTTTGCCTCTTCTCTACATTGGACCACTGTGGGAGAAGAAGGGCGTACAAACTCCCACAGATTGATTTTTAGATCTCTTTTAAAAATAGGTTGTGCTTAACTAATACAATTTTGATTTATTTTTATTTAATAAGCTGGAATAAATAATTACAAAATTATTAACAGCAAGGTCTGTGTTGAGCCAGATTAAACCCATACAGTCCTGTCATTTAAGTAATCTTGAACATTGTAATATCCCTTTTTCGACAATGTCGCTTTAACATGCTTTTTAAATTGCTCAAATGGCAATTTCAAAATCTCCAGAGGTATCGTATTGTAGTAGAGAATGCACTGACCCTTGAAAGAATTGCTAACCTTCGCGAGTCTAAAACGGGGCGCACATAGTCTGTGATTATTTCTTAGGTAAATATTACAGCTATCGCTAAGTTTGGAAAATGTTGTAAGGTTCTTGCATTATATTTTCGAAAATAAATTGACTAGCTACTGTTAGTATGTCAATTTCTTTAAAAATCTCTCTTAAGGAGTCTGTTCGTTTTAAATTATAAATTGCTCGAATAGCTCTTTTCTGTAAAATAAAAATAGTTTGAATATCCGCTGCTTTCCCCCACAACAAGATACCATAGGACATCACACTATGAAAGTAACCAAAATATACTAGCCTAGATGTAGCCACATCCGTGCTTTGTCTGATGTTCCTAACAGCGTAAGCTGCAGAACTTAATTTACCAATTATTGCAGAACTTAATAGCCAATTTATCTATGTGGGGACCCCACATAGATAAATTGGCTAATTTATCTATGTGGGGTCCCCACTGCAATTTCCCGGTAGTAGCTACAAAGGTGTGTGTGAGTCCATACAAAAGTGACAGATGTTCTTTTGGGGTACTACGCGCCACTCTGCTTTGCAAATATTGCAACTTTTTTTTTTCTAATTATTGTGTAAAACAATTTACCGTGGTTGACATCTCATAAAACAACCCCATACCGTAAGTTCCACACAGGTTTTCGAAAAACTCACTGTTATAATGATTAAATAGTAAAATGGTATAAATTTTCTAATCACGTGAGTATTATATATTTTATCTACACACATATCATAAACCCTCTTTACTACGTACTAAAACCGCACGTTACGATCAGCATAATGTTAAACTACTTAGTAAAAACTCATTTCTTATCTGAAAAATTCAAACATCATATTTCGAACGCCAACGCCCACCTGCGTGCCGCCTCTAGTTTGTCTGTGAAGTTGGTACTATAGAACAAGCTAAACAACTGCAGAGCCACAATGCCGGTCAAACATGCGGTTCCTGAACATATCAAAGAGAACTTATGATATGTGTGTAGATAAACTAGTGTATGTAACTGTACATAATTAGGCATTAAAACTCTCGAGTGATATTATTATGAAACTCGCCTTCGGCTCGTTTCACAAACCCACTCTCGAGTATTGATGCCCTCCATTATGTAGTAGTGACATAAACTACTATTTTCGTATAATTAATATCTTTTATCTACACACGTATGACTACTGTATAATGCCTAATTATGTACAGTTACATACACTAGTTTATCTACACATATCATAAGCCCTCTTTACTGCGTTCAAAAACCGCACGTTACGATCAGAATTATGTTAAACTACTTGGTAAAAACTCGTTTCGTATCTGGAAAACTACACATTATGGTCATTATGTGTAGTTTTTTCTACATAAAATGACATTCAAATTTCGAACGCCGACGCCAACCCGCGTGCCGTCCCTAGTTTGTCTGTGAAGTTGGTACTGACATTCAAATTTCGAACGCCGACGCCCGTCTGCGTGAAGTTGGGTCTAAAGAACAAGCTAAACAATTGCAGAACCACAATGCCGGTCAAACATGCGGTTCCTGAACACATCAAAGAGAGCTTATGATATGTGTGTAGATAAACTAGTATATATAACTGTACATAATTAGGCATTATGCAGCAGTCACATAAACTACTATTTAACACCCTTGCTCGTAAAGCTGATGTAATTCCACCGGTTTTAAATATGTAAAGCGGGTCATAAAAAACGCGTGTGTTACCAAAGCAAATAGTTAAGTTATAGTCCATAGAAATTCCATAACAGTATTATTTGCCATTTGAAACATGGAACTGATCGCCGCCGCACGTCTCCAGCTATTCAAATTTCGAACTAATCGCCGCGCGGCGTCAGTCAATTGACAATGTGTTTCACAGATTGAGTTTATTTAAAATAAAAATAAAAAGTTGCATGCTCTAGCGTCTTTGCCAACATTTTCACGCAGCCACGGGAGAAAATAATCCTCGCGCCATTTTTCTCAAATTTTCTTTTCTTTGTACTTGTATTGTGAATATCTAAAAATGACAACTTTCAATAATGAAGATGAGCAATATATTACTTCAACTCCACCGGATATACTAACAGAAGCGCGAACCGCATGCGACAGCTTGCTGCCGTCAATATCCAAGGAAAGATACATAACCACGTATGAAAATTTCTTGAAGTGGAAAAACATGAAATAAAATAATTTTTTGTCTGTTTCCTCGCAAATTTGTTAAAAAACGTCGTACGATATACGTGCGTATTGGTTATAACATGCTTGGCTCAATTACGCCCTCACCTTCGGCTTGGGCTGAAATTCCGCCTCGCATGTTGTAACCATCTTAACGCACTAATATGTAATGGAGATAATGTACTGTTATCTCCACACGTATCATAAACCCTCTTTACTGCGTACAAAAACCGCACGTTACGATCAGTATAATGTTAAACTACTTGGTAAAAACTCATTTCTTACCTGAAAAATTACACATTATGACCATAATGTTTAATTTTTCTACATATTATGACATTCAAATTTCGAACGCCGACGCCCGCCTGCGTGCCGCCCCTACTTTGTCTGTGAAGTTGGTACTACAGAACAAGCTAAACAACTGCAGAGCCACAATGCCGGTCAAACATGCGGTTCCTAAACACATCAAAGAGAGCTTATGATATGTGTGTAGATAAACTAGTGATAGATAAACCCACTCTCGAGTATTAATGCCCTCCATTATGTAGCAGTCACATAAACTACTATAATGACAAATTTTGGAAAAAAATAATTAAAAGTTAACGAACTAAATTACCCGAGTCAAATATATGGAAACATGACATTCGGCCGTTCACTGATTGAGCAATGAGAACATAGCCTTGTTCACCGGTTTAGCCTAGCGGGTAGTGACCCGGCCTACGAAGCCGATGGTCCTAGATTCGGATCCCGTTTAGGGTAAATATTTGTGTGATGAGCATGACTATTTGTGTCTTTGTCTTGGATGTTTTCTGTGTATTTACATAAATATTTATCTGTATCAACAATATCGTCACCTAGTACCCATAACACAAGCCTTGTTGAGCTTAGTAAGGGCCTAGTTCGATTTGTTTAAGATTGTCCTACGTTTATTTATTTATGGGGAATTATAAAACGACCGAATAAAAAACTAATCGAGCGAATGATCACTGAGCGCATGACTACGAATAGCGGAATTACTTGAAATGAGCGAAAAAAACACTGAATTTAGCATTTTGTTTTTTGATAATAATAAAATCCAGAACGAGTCTAAAAGTGCGCATTTTAGATATTAAAATTCTAGCCGTGCGACCAAAGTACTAAGTGAGCGACTAGAAATACAGCGAGGGCAATTTCAATAACGGAACACAGCAAGCCAAATTTGGCTGGAGTATGTTGTGGCTAAAGTTCAATTGTATTATAGGTTAGGTTAGAACTTAGCAGAAGCAACCCCGGAGCGGAGCGTAAGCAAAGAAAAGCCATATTTGGCTAGAGTAGGTTATTGTGGCAAAATTTCAATTGGGTTAAAGGTTAGGTTAGAACTTAGAAGAAGCAATCCCGGAGTGTGGCGGAGCGGAGCTCAAAGCTAAGAAAAGCTTATTTTTTATTTTAAATAACTCAAGTTTATCTTTGCAAGTTGCTGTTTTGTTGATTTCTCGTCACTCGCAGTCAGTCGCTCACTTAGTACTACAATAAACTAAATTAATTATTTTTGTGACTTAAAACTTTTATTTACAGTCAGTTGTATAATACCACCCTTTATTTATTATTTAACTCACAAGTCTAGCTGTTGTAAGTAATGTTATTTATAATATCCATTTTACAATACTTCACTTACTCCTTCTTCTATACAGAGTCTACTAACAGTAGTTTATGTGACCGTTACATAATGCCTAATTAATTACAGTTACATACACTAGTTTATCTACACACATATCAAAAGCTCTCTTTGATGTGTTCAGGAACCGCATGTTCGACCGGCATTGTGGCATTGATCATTGCTCTGCAGTTGTTTAGCTTGTTCTGTAGTACCAACTTCACAGACAAACTAGGGGCGGCACGCAGGCGGGCGTCGGCGTTCGAAATTTGAATGTCATAATTTGACAAATTTTGGTACATTATGGTCATAATGTACAAATTTTCAGATAAGAAATGAGTTTTCACCAAATAGTTTTACATTATGCTGGTCTTGACGTGCGGTTTTAAGATGAAGTACAGAGGGTTTATGATACGTGTGTAGATAAAATAAGTTAACCTACTTGGCAACCCTACTGTTACCATATAGCGCCTTTAGCATAAAGGCACCTGCTTTCGGCATTATGCCCGTGGGAGTTTTAACTGCTGGTAATCTTTTGTTTTATACTCTGGTTGCGTATGTTTTTACATTCCATGTGGGATCTTCTAAGACCTTTAGTTATTTCGGTATTTAGTAAACAGTTTCTTGGAATTCAGTGCCTTAAACTGTGGTGAATTGGAATGATATTATCAGGATGATGTAACCATTATCCTCAAACATATTTTATGAAGTGTGGGAGCAAGTCTTTGCAGAGTAATATGTTTTAAGATTTTTTTCTGCCTCAACAAACTTTAAGAAACTTACAGAAAAAAAACTAAGCATTTTTATTTGTATGTAGATTTACATATTTTCTTCTGAGTGAATTATTCATGTGAAGTGCAAGAAAAAAATAAAAATACCTTTTTCATAACAATAAAAAACATACCAGCTCTCAACTAAAAACTTAAACATAACTTTTATAAACATAAATATAAAGGCACATACATTCCCTCTGACCCGACACTAGGATACCTTGTGTCGTGGGAACAAGAGAGAGCGACATCACACACATATAAACATCCAAAACCTGGTGTTTGTTTTCTTTTAGCCTCAGCTGGGGATCAAACCCGGGACCTCTCGTATGGTAGGCAGAGCCACAACCACGCGTCCACTAAAGAGGTCGTCTACTCGCGGCGCGAATCAATAGACATTGCAGTATTAAACAATCGTAAGATCTTAATACAGCGTCACGCTCTTTTCCTTACGGGGTAGCAGAGACATTTGAAATATTTCTTTCATAAAATATTACACAATTCCGAATTGAACCGAGAGATGAATATGTATTTAATTAAAACACAAGAGTTTAAGCTAACAGTACTCCTCGTAAATCAACAATGTCTATCCTTTACAGTTCGTTAAACATTATTCGTTGACGGCGTATTAAAACTGTTAAAAAACGAGCCAAGTGCAGATCTGAAGCGCACACGAAGGGTACAGTACAGAAACACATTTGTTGTAGGGTTCCGCATGTATATTTAACTCATGGCCAGCGCAATTATCTTGCCGTTATATCGGCCATTGTAATATCGCCTCTGGCTTCAATCAGACTGGTGATAAGTATTAGGCGTTCGAGTTTTTGCATGACATTCATTCAGAGTCAAGCGCCCAAATCCTAATTCCATGGCCCAATCCATATCTTAGGAGACTCGGGCCCCGGGTCTTTTTATTGAAGTTCCCCTTGGGACCTGGTGGTTGAACTGCCAAACTGATCAAACCAGAAGATATAGTTATAGTTATAGTTTAACGCGGGCGACTTTTCCGCAACGTCTTAAATTTTGCGCCGATTTCGCGCGATGTGGGTTGGGGGCACTACTCCTGCCAACCCAGCTCCTGTAGCAAACCCTTGACGCTGCCGACTTCCTGGAGCGACCTCGGTGACCGTCGGTGAGGTGTGTTGTAGGTTTACCAGAAGATTCCCGGTGGTTAGACTGTCAGAAGACAAGTTATACAGTCGTGGTTTTCTAAGATGGGGTGGCATTGCACAGCATGTAGCACTCTTTATCCTGACTCTATCATTCTGTGTTCCACCATTCAGGGTACTGGATCGTGAAAAGTACGTATAAAACGGGGAGATCGAAATGGAAAAATCCTCCATCACACAAATTACTCGCGTCAACATTGTAGGACCCATTGATTCGTACTAACGAGTACGATTTCATCACATAACCCGATAGGTAGCTTTAGTCTAGCGAAAAATAAAATTCATTGAACGATCCAATTGCATTGGAGGGAAAAAGCGGATCGGCAAAGTAAATATTTTATTAACATAGACTCAGACGGACACAGACGGACACGTAAGGACGCACACGGACACAGACGGATACAGACTAAGATACAGTGCCTACATTTTCTATGACTTACACTTACAGTATAGATTTATATCAAATACTGTCAATGATTGATGATGCGCCACACTAATCTGAGGGGTATTTATATCTATAACCAAGCAATATAAATGTATGGTGTATTATATTTGAGGGTTTAGATCTGTATTATATCTTAGAACTTAGAACTTTCACTATAAAACTGATTTGATCAGAGCAACAGAGTGTTGAGTGTAAAATAATATAAAATGTGACACAAAAACTAGTTTTGTTCTCACCACAAACTGGCGACATAGTTACAAAGATAGTTTTCCTGACCTTTTATTCCATTTGCTCCACGAATCGTTTTTTTTCATCTTCTGCATACGGAAATTATGTCTAATATTATGGTCATTGCTGAGATTACACATTTTTTTTAAATCTGATGTGGTTGGCGGAATCTTGGAAATGTATTTTCCCAAACATGCGCGGAAATTGGAGTGAATGACTCAAATCTTATTTTTTTTTTAAAGAAACGCCCCAGAAAGTAAGGTAAAAAGTAAAGACTTATTTGAATTACAAACAGAGCGCGCCAGAAATGTTACTATAAAAGAACAGACTTATATGAATTACGAACAGAGCGCGCCAGAAATATAAGTATAAAAGAACAGACTTATTTGAATTACGAACAGAGCGCGCCAGAAATGTATGTACAAAAGAACAGACTTATTTGAATTTCAAACAGAGCGCGCCAGAAATGTAATTTTAAAAGAACAGACTTATTTGAATTCGCCAGAAATGTAATTATAAAAGTGTCGTCTTATTTAAATTTTTAACATGAATTGAATTTGCAAAGACATCAAAAATCGTACACATCACAAGGCCTATCGAGTTACCTTTGCCTAAAAAAAGGCATAAGAATAAAATACCTACCATTAGCGGGAAAACAAACAAAAAAGCTAAAAAGAGTTGAGAACAACTATTTTAATGAATAAATTATAATGAGTTCTATTAAGAGTGAAATGAAGGTTGAGTGTACTCAACCAAATTTAAGGACGGCACCCAAATTCTCCATGAAAAAATTGTTACCAAAGAAGTACAGGGAAAGTTATACAAAATCTTACGAGAATTTTATATCCTGGAGATTGAAAAGGGTTTTTATAGAATTTTAATTTATTTCCTTGCATTTTTTGGACAAAAGCACTACCTCGATGGAAATGCCTAACTTGTATTTTATTGATTACCTGGCGTGCGGCTTAGCCTGAAACTCAATACTCGTCCTGCAATTTCTGTCTTTCCCCGGTACGGCATTAATGTACTACTATAATCTTCGCGATAAAAAACTACAAAAAAATATATTTTGACCTGCCTGCAGTCCTAATTGACCACGCGTGTAAAAAAAAAACATTTATAGGAAATTTAATTTCGAATGGAATACCATGGCGGGGACAACGGTAAACAACGCGTTTTCAGTTGCATGAGATTACGGCATGTCCACTCATTACTATGCCAATACAGTTCCGGCAACCATCGAATTGGGCATCGGGGACAAAGAACCCAACGACGGCAGTTAAAATAAATGGTCAAGCGCGAGTCGAACTCGCACACAAAGGGATCAGAACTACCGTACAATGGTAGGGATGGTGTGAAGTGAATAGTTTGGATTTAAAATTTATTGGTGCGGCTACTTTCATACTCCGTGTACGTAATCAAGTGCATTCATAAGTTTTTATGTGGTATTGAAATTATTTTTGTATGGGAGCACCCTTAAATATTTATTTTATTCGTTTTTTTGTATTTGTTAATATAGCGGCAACAGAAATACATCATCTGTGAAAATTTCATCTGTCTATCTTTCACGGTTCATGAGATACAGCCTGGTGACAGACGGACGGACAGCAGAGGCTTAGTAATAGAGTCCCGTCTGGCGCCCTTCGTGTACAGAACCCTAAAAAATGGGCATGTGCTATTAGAACTTCCCTGTACGTTGTGAAGTTGGTTTTTTGGCTTTAATGAGTACTTTAGACTGGATGATTTTTAATTAGCTGATCAGTGCGGCACGAATAATCACGCGCTAAAAAAGTATTCAAACTGAACTGGCAGTGACTCTTACGTATATTGTCATAAGGTTAATTTCAAACTAGAATACTTTTTCGGTCTGTCTTATATTCGTGCTCCCGGCTAAGATTTTGGGGAATTATAGTATCCAATATATGGCAAATAAGGCCGATAAATAATTGTCTCAATATAAGTACTCAGGTACATTGACGACCCGAATGGCTGATTCGGCTGTGACCCTGCCTACGAATTTAAGGGTCCCGGGTTCGAGTCTCGGTGGGAGCAAATATTTGTTTGATGAGAACGGATGTTTGTACCCTAGTCATAGTTGTTTCTCTATCTAAGTATAATATTTATCTATATAAGTATGTGTATCGTTGTTTAGTACCCAAGATACAGGGAATCCTAGTTTAAGACTAGATCAATATGTGTAAATAGTGTCCAAGGTATTATTATTATTATAATTAACATTGACACAATTAGCTGCTTACTACTTACTAAGGAAAACTTTTCCAGTATTTTGCGTTCCGAAGGACAGCTAATTAAAAGTCGGCCGTAATGAGCATGTTTAAATGGATGACGTGTGATAATGATAAACCAGAAAAGAACAAAATCTTTTGCACATCCATGATTGTCATAATTGCCCTTATTTTGTTTACGCTACGGCGCATGGTAATCCGGTGTAGACAGGCGTATAGATGACCTTCCTAACTCCCAATTAGGATGCGACTCATGGAGTGATGACGGTTAGCATACAGCGACATTATTCATTATTTAAACTTCAGCAAAATTAGACTTTAACGTAGAGAGTTCATTTGGAATTGTAGATTAACAAAATGCTTTTCACTTCTCTTGCTCTAAAAGTTCGTCTTTATGTTGTGCGCAGGCGACATAAAGTCGCTTTTTATGTTCTAGCTTTTGTTTTTGTTTTACATACAGGCACAACCATTGCTCTGGCCCCACACTAGGATACCCTGTATCGTGGGAACCAGAAACAGCAACGTCACACACATATAGACATCCAAGACCTGGGGAGTTTTGTTTTCTTTATACCCAGCCGGGGATCGAACCCGGGACCTCTCGCAAGGTAGGCAGAGCCACAACCGCTGCACCACAGAGGTCGCCATAGTATACATAAAGTTTTTTTTCTAAGACTAAGACAATCAAGCCTAACAGTCACACACAATAAAACGTCGCAGAATAAAGTGGATGTTTTATTTCATTTGCTATAATTATTATCACAAACTTGCGTTTTTCTGTCGTTAATTTCATAAAACCAGATAAAATATCTCCGTGTTCTAATGGGTTTCACGCTTGCTTGTGAGACACAGGAGATGCAGGTTCGATTCCTGACCTGACACCTGACAAATGAGTTAAATAATTTATCTTATGCACATTATACGAACGTTCTAATGGTGATGGAAAACATCGTGAGGAAACCTTCATTACTCCATAGCTGCGGTGATGAGGCAGCCCGCTGTCACGCAAAAATGTATTATAATTTATAAATATTGAAGAAATGGCTCGAAGTGGGCACCATTGTGCCTCTGCCACCCCGTATGGTTTAAGGTATAATAAGGCGTGACGTTATGTTCGTGTTAAATAAATAGTTGTCATTTAATTAATGACGTAATTAAAAATACTAATAATCTCGACCGCGGTACACCAAAAATCATAAAACAAGCAGATTAGACTTAACTTAAATATTGAGATTCCATAAAACTAATATAGCACAATGTCAAATTAAATTAAATTTGAATGCAGGCGGGACCACTTTAATTAAAAAGACTGTGTTCCGCGTGCATTTAAATTTAATTTGTTTTGTCCAGTGCTGGATTTTTATGTTTTTAATCAGGTACGTTATTTTTTTTATCTACACAGATATCTTAAACCCTCTTTACTGCGTACAAAAACCGCACGTTACGATCAGCATAATGTTAAACTACTTGGTAAAAACTCATTTTTTATCTGAAAAATTACACATTATAACCATAATGTGTAGTTTTTCTACATATTATGACATTCAACGCCAACGCCCGACTGCGTGCCGCCCCTAGTTTGTCTGTGAAGTTGGTACTGACATTCAAATTTCGAACGCCGACGCCCGCCTGCGAGAAGTTGGTACTACAGAACAAGTTAAACAATTGCAGAGCCACAATGCCGGTCAAACATGCGGTTTCTGAACACATCAAAGAGAGCTTATGATATGTGTGTAGATAAACTAGTGTACATAATTAGGCATTAAAACTCTCGAGTGATATTATTATGAAACCCACTCTCGAGTTTTTATGCCCTCCATTATGTAACAGTCACATAAACTACTATTCTGATTTTTAGGACAAAATTACGAAAATCCTTAGCTCAGAACGAATGTGTGTTATTCATAGCTTTTGCAATATTAGTCTAAATTACTGTACTCGACTTTTAAAGCCATTTATTTTGATTCGAAGAACTTTAAATATCGAGTTTTATCCCGTTTATTTAAGCGTTCAAAATTCGCCATTATGTATATTGAATGTACCCAGTGACACTCGCACTGTGAAGACGAATCTATTATCAAAATCGGTTCAGGAGCTGAGTAGTTACGAGGAAATCCAGGAACAGACATGCATATATACATACAGGTGAAACAATTAACCCTCATTTTTTCGCCGCGCTGCAGTCAGGTTTAAACGCGAAGCAACTTTTATGTCTTGGCAGTTACTCGGGCATAAACGACTCAATTTACTTCTCGGCTTAACTATAGATATGTCAAGATTGTCAAAACCGTTAGTTTATAATCTAACGTTTTTTTTCCTCGTTAGTTTACAAACTATCGATAAATTGTAAACTTTACCAAACTGCTTACGATATGACGCGTTAGTTTATAAAAAGACAGTTACATTGTGACTGGTTTAAACTTGAATTGCAAAGGAATTACCAGAGCAAACACTGCGGTATCGTGTTAGGTTGACATATAAGAACAAAAGAAACGTAAATTTTAAACCCTTTCGGTCTGGTTTACAATTTATCGATGGTTAACAAACTCACGCGTTAGTTTATAATCTTAATGTAACATATATATAAACCTCTCGGCGTAAATTGGTTTCTTTTATGCATTAGTTGCACAATCCACTATTATAACTTGTTGTAGGTTTAACTGACTGATTATTTTACCATGACGTGTATTCGTAATGTTTTAATAAAAAATATAATATTTCCCGGCAACGTCCAACGGGGAGGATGGCACAGATCAATCATCTAATTCCCCGGTCATTTTCACTACACATTTAAAGAACCTAGTCCTTTTTCATAGTAGAAAGAGCCGTCCCTTTCCATTTTAGCCCATAACCTCCATATCTCAGGTAGACTATATATGTGCCATCCTGATCCTGATATATATATGTATATATTTGTATTATTTAACCACAAGCAATTTTTAAAAGAGATCTAAAAATCAATCTGTGGGAGTTTTTACGCCCTTCTTCTCCCACAGTGGTCCAATGTAGAGAAGTAGCAAAAAATGACGATTGCTGCTTAGCAATCGTCATTTACTTATATGTAAATATCTACAGTAATAAAGACATTTGGAATTTGGAATTTTGATCTCTAAATACCAATGCCGTAGCAGTTGACACATACTCTGTGTCCACGGTGATCGTCGCACCAGGTTAGATGGCGTTTTTGTGGAGAATTCTCCGCACCGTATCACCGGGGAGGGTGGGAATAATTCCGGAATAATTCCAAAACATTAAACTGATGAAACTCAACTTAATAAGGATACAACATGCCCAACTCAAAGTAATTGCGAGTTGACCAAATTAATCACGATTATCTCGCCTGGGTGTCGCTGGCGTTTCGCAACTTTGCACCGTGAACCGGATTGTAAATTACCCTGGAATTATAAGGGATTACGACGCATAATAACCCTAGAATTATTGTCAGTGATAATGACCGGAGGGGACTTTCTCAAACAGGTATTGTGAGTAGATAGACCAACGATAGCATGACAAAGGTGAGACTGTATCGTGGTAACCTAACCTAAGAAGGATAACTTCATAAAGAAGCGGCATTGTACTGGCCCCTTGTCTCGCTAAATGGAGGGAGTATCTGCCAAAAGTGGGCGCAGCTGTGCTTCTGCTACCCCATTTGAGAATAGTCGTGACGTGGCGCTATATTTATATATTTGTTTTGGCTTTATGATGATTCGAAAACTTTGGCCACCCTGTTAACACCCCAAGTGTCCGATGTGTTAAACTAAGGTTGAATTTAATTAGCTTGGACAAGGTTCCATCGCCATCTTGCTCCCAGCAAACAAATATAACAATGGATTAAAACTATGAATCAAGCTCTGGCTGTTAGGGTAATGGGGAAAGTTTCGGTTGCTAGTGGGGAAAATTTCGGTGGTGAGTGTTGAATATTTTAATTCCACTTAGACATATATTGGAGGAATATGCAATAGTTGGTTGGGTGTTTGAACTGATTTCAGCCGCGTGTCTCGCCGCACCCCTCTGCGCATTTGATTATGGCTTGTGTTTAAACGATTACCTAAATTCGACAATTCACTACCAATAAATTCGAAATGATTGCCAAAATTGGATGATCACCGAATTGTGTTTGGATAAATGATCACCAAACTTCTTTTTATGTTTTGTGTATTATGTTTTAAGTATTTTTGTTCTTACATGTTCAACCTAACACGAAGGATAATGATAACCTTTATTCTTCACCTAAGCTACCGCAGTATTTTTCCCTGATATTTTCTGCAACTTTTGGTGATCATTTACCCATTTTGGGTAAGAAAATTAATTTTGGTGATCATTTAAATCTCTTTGGATATTTATATTTGAATATACTTTATTGCACAAAAACAGAAGATACAAATACATCAAAATGGAAACTAGGTGTACAAAGGCGATCTTATCTCTAAAAATATATTTTTCCAGGGATCCTAGCATGGACAGGATACATTAAAGAACATGTATACTTATGTGCATAACGTTAAATAATTTGAATAATAAACTACTTACCAATATGTACACAAATACCTAACAACAATACAAAGAGATAAAATTATACGACAAAATATATATCATTACAATATACTTATATAAGTATATTATGGAGAAGAGCATTTCAATGTTTTCCATCATCGTTAAACATCTGTGTAAGACGATGGCTATTCTCAAAAGCCCATCTTTAACTAACTTAACTAACTTAACACTATGGCGATCAGCGAATTCTACAGAAGTCATCAATGAAAAACTCATAGTGACGCGAACGCTTTAGAATTCGTTCTTGGATCAGCTGTTTTGATCGGATCTTTATAGAATTCGCTTTTTTATTGCAGTAACAGATAGCTCTTTGTGCAAATGTGAGTAATTCCACAGGTCGGATAGTGTTATATTAGAGCGTTTTTGCACCCATAGGAAGGAGCGAGTGAGACAGATGATAGTCCTGTCTCGCTTGCTCCTTCAGTTCACTGCTATACCGTTCGAATTCTACAGCAGCATTCTAGCTCTTTGTGCAAATGTGAGTAATTCCACAGGGCGGATAGTGTTATATTAGAGCGTTTTGCACCCATAGGAAGGAGCGAGTGAGACAGATGATAGTCCTGTCTCGCTTGCTCCTTCAGTTCACTGCTATACCGTTCGATTCTACAGCATTCTATGTCAAATCGCAATGAATTAAGTGTCTGCAAGTGGACATCACTTCTCTAGCATTTTTCCCACACAAAATGATAGTAACCAAAACGTAATACCCGCCCTTCGGTTACCCTTCGCGCGTATTCCTCTTAGAGAAGACACTTTCCTGATCGCAAAAAAAAAATATGTTACCAAGACTGCCTTTTCCTGCAACTTGCATGTTTAAAAAAAAAAAAATTCAATAGAAGGACTGCATGAAAAAAATAAAACTAAATAGATGTAATTCACCTAAAAATTTTTATTTCTTGGAATCAAAATAGTAGTTTATGTGACTGCTACATAATGGAGGGCATTAATACTCGAGAGTGGGTTTATGAAACGAGCCGAAGGCGAGTTTCATAATATATCACTCGAGAGTTTTAAAGCCTAATTATGTACAGTTACATACATGAGTTTATCTACACACATATCATAAGCTCTCTTTGATGTGTTCAGGAACTGCATGTTTGACCGGCATTGTGGCTCTGCAGTTGTTTAGCTTGTTCTGTAGTACCAACTTCACAGACAAACTAGGGGCGGCAAGAGGCGGGCGTCGGCGTTCGAAATTTGAATGTCATAATATGTAGAAAAATTACACATTATGGTCATAATGTGTAATTTTTCAGATAAGAAATGAGTTTTTACCAAGTAGTTTAACATTATGCTGATCTTAACGTGCGGTTTTTGTACGCAGTAAAGAGGGTTTATGATACGTGTGTAGATAAAATAATATTAACCTGGTTCTTTTGTCAAAAGTCAGGCATTTAAAAATCTCATAACTGAATTTTTGACATTTTTGACATTTTTGTAAATAATCAGCGTTAAATAGATGTTATTGAAATTAAATGAAATGAAATGAAATGAAATGAAATTTATTTGTGTTGATGTGGTACAGTCATAAGTCTTGAAGTAGGTATAATTAATTCAGAACGGCACATTCAGCCAACTTGTGGCATGCAAAAATTAGAGTCGGGTATCTTTGTGTTATGTACCGACAATTAGTAGCTAAAATATATAAATTAAATCACACTTCCTTACACTAATACCTTAATTAGTAAATCATTCATAATAACAATATTCCGTAATAATAACATTAAATTAATTATTGAGTTTTGATGACATGCTATAAAATTCATTTAAATCATAAAAGCAGTTATTAACTAACCACCTTTTAAGCCTAAACTTAAAAATAGGTAATGGTAAACATTGTAAGTCTGCGGGTAAACAGTTAAATATTTTCACAGCCATAGAATAACAGTTTCTTTGTAAAAGTGCCGTTTTTGATTTAGGGACTACTAGGCGATTTGGATATCTAGTATTAAAAGGATATGCACTGGAAAAGTTGGTAAATAAATTGATATTTAATTTTACAAAACTGCTTATTTCGAATATGTAAATGCCAGTCAGTGTTAGTAGATTTAGTTTTTTAAACAACGGCCTGCAAGACTCATATGGGTTTACGCCACATATGGCTCGTATGCGGCGTTTCTGTATTATAAAGAGACGTGGTATGTCCACTAAGTTCCCCCAAACGACGATTCCATAGCGTAGCATGGACGCCACGTATCCGTGATAAGCTAAGAGAGCTGATTCTCTGCTGGCTACTTTCGTAAGGCGGTACAGTACAAAAGTAAACCTGTTTATCTTTTTACATATTTTGTCAACTTGCGCCTTCCATGATAATCGAGGGTCTATTGTAATTCCGAGAAAAACTGTTTCATTTGATTCATGTATTGGTTGATTTTGATATGTCAGGGATAAATTTAATAATATAATATTCACCTATAACTTGCTATTTCTTGGGATAAAAAATTATATACTTTTTTCAAAAAATATATATTTAAAACTAAATGTTTATTATTAGGAAATAATCAGTGGTTCGTGAAAATTTTATAAAAGCACACCATTACAGCCCTGTTGCAGTACGAGCTGTTGCAAACTTTATTTTAACTATCCACTCTGGTGTGGGCGATCCTGTTTATGCTTCTCATTCTCAACCTTGGTGATGGAGTAAGAAACCAATGAAAATATGGAGTCACACTTGAGTGGCTAAAGTTGTGTCCAAAATTTGAACCGCCACGAATCGAGTTGCCAATCTTACGGATACACGCGCCTTGAAATCACAGAGCTATTCCCTTTATCCGTGTAAGAATACATGAAAACAATGTGAAATTCCCAAACGGGCATATATTTCATCCATGCCTTGATCTCATATGATAAGTACTTGATCGTATATATCATATGAGAAAGATATTTCCACCTATACTTTTAAATAAAACATAATTATTTATTTAAACTCAAACTCAAACTCAAACTCAAAAGTACTTTATTACTGTAGATATTTACATATGCTTAGCAAACGTCATTTTTTGCCTCTTCTCTACATTGGACCACTGTGGGAGAGAAGGGCGTAGAAACTCCCACAGATTTATTTTTAGATCTCTTTTAAAAATAGGTTGTGCTTAACTAATACAATTATGATTTATTCTTATTTAATAAGCTGGAATAAATAATTACAAAATTATTAACAGCAAGGTCTGTGTTGAGCCAAACTAACCCCATACAGTCCTGTCATTTAAGTAATCTTGAACATTGTAATATCCCTTTTTCGACAAAGTCGCTTTAACATGCTTTTTAAATTGCTCAAATGGCAATTTCAAAATCTCCAGAGGTATCTTATTGTAGTAGAGAATGCACTGACCCTTGAAAGAATTGCTAACCTTCGCGAGTCTAAAACGGGGCGCACATAGTCTGTGATTATTTCTTAGGTAAACATTACAGTTATCGCTAAGTTTGGAAAATGTTGTAAGGTTCTTGCGTACATACATTATATTTTCGAAAATAAATTGACTAGCTACTGTTAGTATGTCAATTTCTTTAAAAAGCTCTCTTAAGGAGTCTGTTCGTTTTAAATTATAAAATGCTCGAATAGCTCTTTTCTGTAAAATAAAAATAGTTTGAATATCCGCTGCTTTCCCCCACAACAAGATACCATAGGACATCACACTATGAAAGTAACTAAAATATACTAGCCTAGATGTAGCCACATCCGTGCTTTGTCTGATGTTCCTAACAGCGTAAGCCGCAGAACTTAATTTACCAGCCAATTTATCTATGTGGGGTCCCCACTGCAATTTGCTATCAATGGTTATTCCAAGAAACTTCGTATCATTTACTAATTCTAACGTGCTGTTGTCTAACACTAAACTGGTCTCAACTTGCCTGACATTTGGAAGTGATAATTTGATACACTTGGTTTTACCAGCGTTTAACAGTAAATTATTAACTGTGAACCAATTCAAGGTTAAAGACAATACACCATTAACATCATCAAATTCTCCTTTTTGTCTTTCAATTTTGAAGACCAGTGAAGTATCATCAGCAAACAACACTATGTCAGTTAATTTCTCCACCATGAAAGGCAGATCATTAATATATACCAGGAATAAGAAAGGGCCCAATATGGAACCTTGTGGAACGCCCATTTTAACACCCGATCCATCAGATTTTACGCCGTTAACTTCTGCCTTTTGAATTATATTGCTTAGGTATGATCTTAGTAGATCCAACGCTTTATTTCTAACTCCGTAATGATTTAATTTAATTAATAGCGTATTATGATCAACACAATCAAACGCCTTCGACAGGTCACAAAAAACTCCGATAGCATCCTGTGCGGCCTCCCATGCAGAATAAATATGAGATATAAGGGTAATACCTGCATCCGTAGTCGATTTACCCCTAGTGAAACCGTATTGTTTGGCATGGAGTTGTTTTGTACGGTTGAAGTGTGAGAGCATTTGATTGAGTATAATCTTTTCAAATATTTTACTGAGTGTTGGAAGAACAGATATTGGTCTGAAATTTGAAGGATCACCCTTATCTCCCGACTTGAACAGAGGTATCAGTTTACTGTGTTTCATGAGGTCTGGGAAAGCCCCATCGTCAACAAATTTATTGAATATATAAGCTAAGTGTGGGGCTATAACTAGAATTACTGAACCAAAGACTTTGACTGATATACCCCACAGGTCTTCCGTATTTTTTATGTTAAGTAATTTAAACGTTTTGACAATGTCCTGGGGATATACATGATGAAATTTTAAATATACATTACTGGCGCTAGTGTTATTTTTTAATAAAGTCTCTGCTTCATATGGAGATGAATTTAGACGGTCTATTGTGAGTAAGGGTACATTGGTGAAGAATGTTTCAAAAGCTCGAGCAACATCAGCGCTGGATTTAACAACATCATCACCTATCTTTAGGCAGAAATCATTGTCCCTTGGTATAACTTTGCCAGTTTCGCGGTTTATTATTTGCCAAACTGTTTTCATTCTATTATTTGAATTTTGAATTTTTCTATTAATGTGTAAAGTTTTTGCAGTTCTACAAACCAACTTGAAAGTTTTGGAATATTTTTTAACGTAGTCATGAAATTTTCGATCAAAGTTATAGGTTTTTTGTTCATAAAGGTCATATAAGATAACTCTACTTTTACGAATTCCAAACGTTGCCCAGTCATTAAATTTAGATTTACCGTTGTAGTCACTGACTTTCTTTAATTTAAAAACTTTATTGAATTCTGTCTGAATAATGCTGAAGAAGTCTGAGTAGATTTTGTTTGGGTTCTGTTCATCAAAATCCGGTACTGGCAAATTTATATCTAACTTTTTCATATACGTCTCTAGTCTATGGGATGTAATAGGCCTATAAAATGATGGATCAGTCCTATTTTTACTGGCAATTGGGAATGAAACTGTTTGACCACTGTGATCGGAGGGTAAGCAGTTAATTACATTTTTACTTGTGAATGCACAGTCACAAAATACGTTATCTAAGCAAGTTTGGCTGGTAAGTGTAATTCTAGTCGGCTCTAGAAATATATGATATAAATTAAATAATTTGAACAGAGTCATTAATCGTTGTTTCAATGTTGTATCTACAAGCAAATCTACATTAAAATCGCCACAAATAACTAACTTTTTTCTGTTATTAAAAAGTATAATGAGGGCATCCTCCATAATTTTCTCGAACATTTCAAAATTGCAATGGCCGTTTTCATCTCTCGGAGGTCTGTAGACACAAACAATAATATGGCTATCCAACTCAACACAGGATACCTCTATTTGTCTTTCTACAGTAAGTGCAAGAATATCTTTCCGTTGTTTCACCTTAATATTATTTTTTACTAAGATTAAAGAACCACCTCTATCGGCAGTCTTTCTATTGTAACAAATGACAATTTTGTAATTATTTATGTTAAAAGACATCATATTTTCCTTTAACCAGTGTTCTGTAATACAAATAACATCGGTGTCTGAATGATTAAGAAATAATTCTAATACAAGTTCTTTGCCAGGTAGCCCCTGCATGTTTTGATGGGAAATATTTAAGTGGGGCTTACCCTTTGTCCTAGTATTTTTCATTTGATTGCCAGAAAACCCCTGCTTATTTTGTAAAATTTTCTTATGTTTTGAGGGGTCCTCAAAACATAAGAAAAAAATACCAAAATCTACACCTATCTTATCTGAATAAACTACAGTTCTTTTGTTTGCTATTGTTCTTCTCGGAGCACGATTTGAGGTGAGTGGCGGGACACTCGTGTTGGAGTGCGGTGCGATGCACGTGCCAGCGGGCGGCGCGGCAGTCGCGGTAGCGAGCGGTGTAACGCGTGTAACGGCGAGCGCCGCGGCCCTCGCGGCAGCGTGCAGCATGACACACGACTCAGCAGGCAGCGCGACACGCGCGTCACTTAACGGCGCGGCGCTCGCGCTGATGAGCTGTGAGGTGCCTCCTCGACGACGACGGCGACGCTGTTTCTTGGTCGGGACAGCAGTGGGCGTTGCAACACTCACGTTGAGGGGGGTCAAGACCAGAGTTTGTGATGTGGGCTCATCCTTCTTGCTGGTGTCATCCTCCTTGCTGGTAAACTTCAACGGAGCAGCGTCCAAATAGATTTTCTCGTTCAGACAATTTTGACGTAATCGTAAACGTACCAACAACTTTTTTTAAGGTATTTGCTCGATATTGATAACGGCAACAGGTAGACGCTTGAAATATTCACAGAATATTCAGTTATATATTCACTTTAAAATATTATAAAAATATTATATTCACTTTGACGACCCGAATGGCCGAGTCGGCAGTGTCGCTGCCTACGAAACCAAGGGTCCCGGGTTCGAGTCCCGGTGGGGGCAAATATTTGTTTGATGAGAACGGATGTTTGTAACCTAGTCATGGTTGTTTATCTATCTAAGTATAATATTTATCTACATAAGTATGGGTATCGTTGTCTAGTACCCAAGATACAGGGAATCCTAGTTTGGGGCTAGATCAATGTGTGTAAATGGTGTCCAAGGTATTATTATATATATAAAAGGGGGCTCCCTTACAAAAAAAAGTGATTTTTTGCCGTTTTAATAGATGTCGTGGTACGGAACCCTTTGCGCGCGTGTCCGACCCGCACTTGGCCATATATTTTTTTAAACCGAGACTAAAAATGACTATGCACGATACCTTCTTTGTATAGAATTACTGCACCCTTGCATTTATTAACCTGAAAGGCCGCCATTTGCGGAAAAAAACGAGCTAAAAGTAAGTATTTTCATAAACAAAGTTCAACTCTATCGCTTACGGAGAACCCTCTTAATGGTCTCATTTAGCTACTAAATTGATACAGGCCCCTGAAAAATCTAGAGAAAAAAGTTGCACTATCAAAAGCTTATACAGGAAAATGCAGCGTCTAGGGTTCTGCAGTCAGAGGGTGCCAAAGGAGACCCTATTACAAATATATAATATATTATAATATACCTTGGACACTATATTTACTTGGACCCTTTAGTTAAACACATTGATTTAGCCCCAAACTAGAAGTCCCTGTATCTTGGGTTCTAGACAACGATACACATACTTATATAGATAAATATTATACTTAGATAGAATAGTGGCCCTATGGGCAGTAGACCTGGCTCACAGGGGGACTGTGAACCAATTTATAGGTAAGTATTTTAGATTCAATCACAGTTAAGAAGCCGCACCAATAACTTTGTAAACTAAATTTTACATTTTAAAATACTTATACAATATATAGACTTTTCACGAAAATAGTTATACTCTATTTCACTTACTCTCATGTTCTGTATAGATCCTCTTTACTAATCCGTCTCCTACTTCGAGGAGTCCAAACTTGGTATGTTTTGAAAATACTTCTTGGATTTTTAGAAAACAGGCGACCGAAATGTAGTATATTTTTAATTTAATACCCCACACGATAGGTTTCAGGAAAAAGAAAAAAACAACCCATACAAAAAACTTATGACGTCTTAACTCCCCCAAAAGGGGAAAATCGAGAAAAGCTCTCGACAAAAAAATCTTTTAATTCTAGGAACACGTGTGCTGAGTTTTGTGAGGATCGCTTGAAAACTGTGGCCCCTAGACCGGAACTGACAGACACTTAAAAGACAGACGAAAATAAAATCGGCCTCCTATCTTGTCGAAATGGAGGCTTTCGCTCGCTCGGTCAATAAATATTATACTTAGATAGATAAACAACCATGACTGGGTTACAAACATCCGTTCTCATCAAACAAAT
This sequence comes from Argyresthia goedartella, assembly GCA_949825045.1. NCBI lineage: Eukaryota > Metazoa > Arthropoda > Insecta > Lepidoptera > Argyresthiidae > Argyresthia > Argyresthia goedartella. The sequence continues at coordinate 8,778,230 of OX463833.1, forward strand.
ATTTGTCCACACCGGGACTCGAACCCGGGACCCTTGGTTTCGTAGGCAGGGTCACTGCCGACTTGGCCATTCGGGTCGTGATTGAAAGTATAAAGTTCAAAGAATGTGTAGTTCTATTGCCGCAACACCAACAAATATGTATTACACTCGTTTCTATAAATAACATAAACATTTACATACAGGCACATACACTGCTTCTGGCCCCAAACTAGGATACCCTGTGTCGTGGGAACCAGAAACAGCGACGTCACACACATATAAACATCCAAGACCAAGGGTTTTTTTTACCCCACAGCCGGGGATCGAACCCGGGACCTCTCGCATGGTAGGCAGAGCCACAACCGCTGCGCCAAAAAGGTCAAATGAAAAGGGCTTATGTTTAAACGATTACCAAAAACGCACATATTTTACTACCAATAAATTCGGAATTACTGCCCAAATGGATAAATGTCCACCAAATTGTGTTTGGATAAATGATCACCAACCTTTTTTTATGTTTTGTGTACCTAAGGTTATGTTTTAAGTATTTTTTGTTGCTCTTACTTGTTCAACCTAACACGAAGAATAAAGGGGGCTTCGCTTCGCTCACCCCCTTTACCCTTCACCTAAGCTAACCGCAGTATTTTGCCCTGATATTTTTTGCAACTTTTGGTGTTCATTTATTCATTTTGGGTAGGAAAAATATATTTTGGTGATTGTTATATTTGTTGCCAATGAAAAGACATCCCCATACAAAAGTCGCGGTTTAATATTCCTGCCTACTGCGAACCACCAAATAAACATGATTCAAATATCACGCATATTTCGCAGCGCGGTCATGACGTCAGCAGCGCAATCTATTTGGCGGCGCATCCGCAATATGATGGTATTGAAACCAAGTTATTATTTTTAGTCCGTAGGTTTTCTCGTACTATGGAACGGAACCCTTCGTGTGCGTGTCCGACTCGCACTTGACCGTTTTCTGTCCCATCGGGGGTGGAAAAGGCGCGGTTGTGGCCACGATTTTATTAATTCTGGTATAATAAATGTAGCCCACTAATTTCCCCACCGAGGGATACGGGTAAGGTCAAGCCATACCCCACCACGCTGGCTCAGTGCGGGTTGACAGAGGGTTTGCGACCACTACCACGTAGCGATAGTAGCCGGGACCTAAAGCTTAACGTGTCATCCAAAACAGTGAACTTCCGATACTGTACTTGATATAAATAAATCTCATTGGTACCTGGTCAGGTTTCGAACCTGCATCTCCTGTGTGAGAAGCAAGCGTGAAACCCATTAGACCACGGAGCTCTATATTATATTATCTTTATTATAATCACTGTCATTTTTATAGGCTAGTATTTAATCGCACAGCAAATATACTGATTTTCACAGCAAAAAAGGATCAGCAAAAACACTTTTTGTGTTTTAAGTATTTTTGTTGTGTTCAACATGTTCAACCTTATACGAAGGGCTCCGCTTCGCTCACCCCTTTACCCTTTACCTGAGCTACCGCAGTATTTTGCACTGATATTTTCTGTAAAAATCAGTATATTTGCTGTGCAAATCAGTATTATGGAAAGAAAAGTCTTGCTGTTAGTGTAAATAGGGATTCGAATCCCGGCTAGGAGGAACAAAGAAAAAGCCAGGACTTGGGTAATAATATGTGAGTTTGTGAAGTCACTGTTGCTGGTTCTCACGACATATGGTAAACTAGTGTGGGGCTAGAAGCAATGTATGTGCCTGTATATAAACGTTTATGCTCAACCCTAACAGCACATAATTCCTCAACAGCTTTTACCTACACACGTTTCATAATAGTAGTTTATGTGACTGCTACATAATGGAGGGCATTAATACTCGAGAGTGGGGCTCGTTTCATAATAATATCACTCGAGAGATTTAATGCCTAATTATGTACAGTTACATACACTAGTTTATCTACACACATATCATAAGCTCTCTTTAATGTGTTCAGGAACCGCATGTTTGACCGGCATTGTGGCTCTGCAGTTGTTTAGCTTGTTCTGTAGGAGAACAACTTCGGGCGTCGGCGTTCGAAATTTGAATGTCAGTACCAACTTCACAGACAAACTAGGAGCGGCACGAGGCGGGCGTCGGCGTTCGAAATTTAAATGTCATAATGTGTAGAAAAAATACACATTATGGACATAATGTGTAATTTTTCAGATAAGAAATGAGTTTTTACCAAGTAGTTTAACATTATCGTAACGTGCTGTTTTTGTACGCAGTAAAGAGGGTTTATGATACGTGTGTAGATAAAGAGGGTTTACTGCGTACAAAAACCGCACGTTACGATCAGCATAATGTTGAAGTACTTGGTAAAAACTCATTTCTTATCTGAAAAATTACACATTATGACCATAATGTGAAATTTTTCTACACATTATGACATTCAAATTTCCCGCCTGTATGCCGCCCCTAGTTTGTCTGTGAATTTGGTACTTACATTCAAATTTCGAACGCCCCAAGTTGGTGCTGCAGAACAAGCTAAACAACTGCAGAGCCGCAATGCCGGTCAAACATGCGGTTCCTGAACACATCAAAGACAGCTTATACGATATGTGTGTAGATAAACTAGTGTATGTAACTGTACATAATTAGGCATTAACACTCTCGAGTGATATTATTATGAAACTCGCCTTCGGCTCGTTTCATAAACCCACTCTCGAGTATTAATGCCCTCCATTATGTAGCAGTCACATAAACTACTATTACTGCGGCCAAAAACCGCACGTTACGACCAGCATAATGTTAAACTACTTGGTCAAAATCATTTCTTAGCTGAATATTGATACTTTATGACCATAATGTATAAATTTTCGGCAAATTATGACATTCAAATTTCGAACGCCGACGCCCGCCTGTGTGCCGCCCCTAGTTTGTCTGTCAAGTTGGTACTACTGAACAATCTAAATAAATTATCAATGCCACTATACCGGTTGAACATGCGGTTCCTGAACACATCAAAGAGAGCTTATGTTAAGTCTGTAGATAAACTAGTGTATGTAACTATACATAATCAGGCATTATGTATCAGTCACATAAACTACTATTTAAATATTAAACATATACTATACAGGGTGATATTTAATTAGCTGACCATATTTTGGGGAATGGTAGTACCATTATTATGAGCAACTTTCCCCAAGAAACATATGGTCGTAAATGAAATAAATTTTTGGGTCTCCCATAGTAACTTTTAATCAGCTGATCGGGTCAATGGACTAAGGGACGAAAATAATTTTTCATTTGCGACCATATGTTTCTTTGGGACAGTTGTTCACAATGATCGGTGCTATCAATCCCCAAAATATGGTCAGCTAATTAAATGTCATCTTGTATATTATTTGATGTTAGGGAATTTTCAATCTTATTTAGGTTACTGGAACTGTAGTAGTCCTATTTCGTAGATAACAACTAACATTTGGTTTTACCGTTCACAGTGTTAAGGTGGGTCCAGATATGTTCTTTAGACTTTGACTTTGAACTTTGTATTTGTTTTTACAAAATTAAGCTTAATTAATATTACAAATACTGGTCAATTTGTTTCGCTAATAGGTACAGTGGTTTGCTGGCCCCGAACTAGGTAGTCCTGTATTTCCGGTACCAACTCGCCAACTCACTATAAATTTATTACAAATTTAACAGGAACTCATTGTGAGCGGTAGCTAGCTATGTGATATAATAATGCGTGTGATATCCGTAGTAAAGTTATTATGCTAAATTAATTGGTTGATTTTGGATTTAATCATTTTTCTAACATGCTAGAGAAATATGTTAATGTATGTTATGTTGTGTTCTGTTGTCCGTAAAGTACCTCTGTATCGTATCGATGTCGCGATCCAAGTACGCTAGTTTGGACGCCCGGATCGGCTGCGATCCAGACCCGCCGTACCACCGTGCCGTACCGAACAGGCGTGCTAGCGTTCTTGGATCGCGACGATGATACGATACGGAGGTATGTTACGGACAAAAGAACTTGTCTGGACCCACCTTTATGTGATGTCCAGAGCCTGAATTCTACTAACAAAATGATGCCTTAATGACAATGACGTGTCAATGGAGGTTCACTTTAGGTATCTGTGTTTCTTAAATACTGTTATCCTTTTCCCTGGTACGAATAACTAATTCATGTCATATGAAAATACCAAATTTTGAACCATCATTTGCTTTAAAAATATTCCTTTAGCACCAAATAAAAGATATCTTAAGGGGCCTGTCGTCATCGCGTAATTTTGAGTGAGCCGCCACTTTGCTAGCGGAATCAGATATTTCGACAGTCCGAAGCTGAAACAAAAGCCTTTGAAAACTTAAAAACACTGTATTAAAAAACCGGTCTCGTCCCGCAACATGCCATAAAGTAGTCTTTTCATTGAGATGACCATACTGGCGATCGTACGTGCCCGCACTGTTGAATGGCCAATATCGAGCAAAGGAAAATGACCGTTCAGGTTTATTATTGAAAAGAGGTGGGACTTTTGTGAAGTTTTTGCACGACCTTTTTGGTCGGTTCGATGGATAAAAGAAAACAAAAACCTGCAATTTTTAGGTGGAACAAAAGTTACAATTATATTTTTGAAGAGTATTTTGTTCTCAGATTATGTTGATAAGTATGCAGATGTATTGTTGATGTTGATGCAACTATCTTCTATACGCATAACAACCAGTCAAGTGCGATTCGGACTGGTGATACCGGAGAACGGTAGGGATGGTGTGGAGTAAATACTTTGGATTTTACAAGCAAAATGTTGTTACAAAGTAATTGGTGCGGCTACTTTCACACTCTATCTAATTAAACAAGTGCATCAGTAAGTTTGTATGTGGTATTGAAAGAATTGTTGTATGGGAGCACCTTTAAATATTTATTTTATTCTGTTTTTTAGTATTTGTTGTTATAGCGGCAACAGAAACACATCATCTGTGAAAATTTCGTCTAACTATCACGGATCATGAGATACAGCCTGGTGACAGACGGACGGAAGGACAGCGAAATAGGGTCCCGTTTGGCACCCTTCGGGTACGGAACCCTAAACGTGAATAAACGCTTTACGTTAGACTTACTAAATCTCTAAAATGGCGCGATCGGTTTGTACAATTCCTATTTGGTTTTATTCTCCTCAGTCTATCCCTGGACTGAGGAGAATAAAACCAAATAGGTTAAATAGAAATAAAATACTAAAAACGAAAAGAAACAGCCAAAATCGAATAATGTTTTATATGGAAAGTTCGGCCTCTTTCGCAGCATCACTCAAACTTCTTCGTCGTTGATTAATTTATGCGATGCATGTAAAGTATGTAAGCAAAGAGTTTCGTTAATGTGAGGTGTGATGTTTATTATGCACAACGACGGGGTCGATAATATCGTTAGAATTCAGAAACCTATAAAGGTGACTATTAAATGATAAACGAGTAGTTTTATGACTATGAGAATACAAAAAACGAGTTGCGAAGCCGCGCCACTGGCAGCTAGTTGAGAATATGAAACAAGGCATAAACAACTGACTTTAGTACCCGTAAAGCGATAATTTCTGCCCCAGACTTGTAAAGTTACGGCTTCTAGATCATAGAGATATGGACTTAGGTCTTCAAGAGATCTGGATTCAGGAAGTCTGTGACATCTAGAAATTTCTTTCACAATCCCTTTCAAATTGATATTTTAGGGTAAAGATGTTCGCTTACTTCAGATTGACGTTCGACCAATCAATTAGCCTTAATATTGTTTTTGCTGATCTTATATTTTTGAATGTCAGAAGTTATATTTTTATTTAAAATTTCACATTGTTTATACACTATGTAGTATTTTAATCTGAGGCATTTATTCTTGTGGGAAGTAGCAGCAACTTATCCTAAAACACAGGGTTTCGCCCTATTTTAGGGAGTAGCGATACATCCCTTGTTTACCCTGCTAAACAAGCTTGTAATGTACATTTATTTCTGTAAATAAAGGATTATTATTATTATTATTATTATTAATATGCAATTCAAAAATGTTATCCCGTAAACTTGCCAATTAAGGTCATATAACTTTCATTTTTTGTTTGTATAAATGTCCTTAACCCGTACTTATACGAGTATATAGGTATATACAAATGTACGTCATGCGCCAAAGAAAAAATGGAGAGGTGTCTTGTACGCAATCTATTGGATTGTACTCCGTTTCGTTCGGGTTTCACGCTTGCCTCTTACACAGGAGATGCTGGTTTGAATCCTAACCACATGTTCAGGTCAGGTATGGTACTGTAAGGTAGGTTGTATATCGTATACGGGCCTCTTTAGAGTGGGTGTTCACTTGGACACTGTCACGTTATATGTAGTTTTAAAAGAAAGAGGCTTGGATGTGGAAGTCAATGTGACACTTCACCGTAGGCTTCGGCCAGTGACTGAGCTAAATTATAGTGAGGATTAGATTAATGACTATCGAGCCAGTTGTGGATCCCTTTTATAAAAAGTGTACATAACTAAAAGATCAAATAAAAACAGAACAGTAACAATAAACCAGTCCAGTGTTATAATTTATAATTATCAATTAAGCACTACATCATGGTGCTCAAGAATATTACATTGAGGAGCACTACAGTGAGATAATTAGTTTATCTTAAGTAAATTAGCGGACGTTCAGTGTTTCGGATGACACATTAAGCTGCAGGTCCCGGCTACTATCACTAAGTGGTAAAACCCCTCCATCAACACGCACTGATCCAGCGTGGTGGAGTGCTTAATCTTACTCGTACCTGGGTAAACGCCTGTGCCCTCGGTAGAGACATTAATTAGCCTAAATTTATCATTATTATTAATTTGAATTTTGAAAAGAAAACTGCTCAGAAAGTATTCTACTTTGAAGACTTGAGATAGATAGATAGATAGATTAACGTTTATTCCATCAAAGCAGCACACATACACATTAAAAGTGATACGGAGGTGCAACTAAAAATAACTTAAATGATAGCAAAGTAACAAAAACAAAAACTCATAAGATTATTACTAAAACAATAAAACAAAAAGAAGAATATAGGTAGGTATGTAGGCGCGCTGCATGGACGCGAAAAGGTCAAAGCTCAGTGTTTATTGCTGATTACGAGCAGCACTGGTTTTCAGCCCTCGCCTAGGAGACGCGGAGACCAGTACTTGCCACCAAAGTACTGGGCCTTAAGGTGACGTGAATCTGTGGCTGTATGGGTGACAAAATATTTTTGGCAGGCGGGCGGCATAACGAACCGTGACAATTCCTCAGGAATATTCTGTGTTTATCTTTCTCTTCTTCACATCCCCGTCAAGGGCGTCACGAACGGGAGCACACTCGGTGAGAAATGTGTTTTACTTGAATTAATATTTTTGGCAAAATGAGGTGGCAGGATAAAAACTGGAGATAAGACTTGGCGTCTTTACGGTGCAGAAGAGGGTAGACATATGATATTTTTGTTTATTAGGGTTCCGTAGCTTTTTTAGGAAACACGGAACCATTTTGGGATTGTCTGCTTTTTTCTGTTTCATAAAACATACATAAACATAAACATTCACATACATATTGTTTCTGGCCCCAAACTAGGGTACCCTGTGTCGATGTGTGTATGTAAATATGTAGTTTTATCTACACACGTATCATAAACCCTCTTTACTGCGTCCAAAAACCGCATGTTACGACCAGCATAAAGTAAAACTACTACTACTACTTAGTAAAAACTCATTTCTTATATATTTCTTATAAAAATTGATACAATAATATGACATTCAAATTTCGAACGCCGACGTCCGCCTGCGTGCCGCCCCTAGTTTGTCTGTGGTTGTACCGACATTCAAATTTCGAACGCCGACGCCCGCCTACGGCACGTTGGTACTACAGAACAAGCTAAACAACTGCAGAGCCACAATGCCGGTCAAACATGCGGTTCCTGAATACGTCAAAGAGAGCTTATGATATGTGTGTAGATAAACTAGTGTATGTAACTGTACATAATTAGGCATTAAAACTCTCGAGTGATATTATTATGAAACTCGCCTTCGGCTCGTTTCATAAACCCACTCTCGAATGTTAATGCCCTCCATTATGTAGCAGTCACATAAACTACTAGTATGTTACTGTACATAATTAGGCATTAAAACTCTCGAGTGACATTATTATGAGTGTCGCCATCGGCTCGTTTCATAAACCCACTCTCGACTTTGAATGCCCTCCATTATGTATCAGTCACATAAATTACTATTATAGGCAAACTTTGTGCACCTTTATAAATATTAATAGTAGTTTATGTGACTGCTGCATAATGGAGGGCATTAAAACTCGAGAGGCTCGTTTCATAATAATATCACTCGAGAGTTTTAATGCCTAATTATGTACAGTTACATACACTAGTTTATCTACACACATATCATAAGCTCTCTTTGATGAGTTCAGGAACCGCATGTTTGACCGGCATTGTGGTTCTGCAATTGTTTAGCTTGTCCTTTAGTAACAACTTCACGCAGACGAGCGTCGGCGTTCGAAACTTGAATGTCAGTACCAACCAACTTCACAGACAAACTAGGGACGGCACGCGGGTGGGCGTCGGCGTTCGAAATTTGTATGTCATTATATGTAGAAAAACTACACAAAATGACCATTATGTGTAGTTTTCCAGATACGAAACGAGTTTTTACCATTTAGTTTAACATAATGCTGATCGTAACGTGCGGTTTTTGAACGCAGTAAAGAGGGTTTATGATACGTGTGTAGATAAACTAAATAATAATGGCCCCATTGGATCTTAACTAATCTGTGTTCCTCTTGGTGCGGGGCCCACTATTGCAATACCTAATGGTAAAGCAGTAAATTTAACTAGGTAAACAGATGATTAGGACTTCGATCATGATGATTTTAACAAAATTACCCGCACAAAAGTGAGCGCGAGCACTAAAAAAGTAGGCGAGTTGAGTGATTATCCAGCATACTGATGGTGAACCGTGGGCCACTTATGAGATTGTGTGACCTTTGACGACCCGAATGGCCGAGTCGGCAGTGACCCTGCCTATGAAGCCAAGGGTCCCGGGTTCCAGTCCCGGTGAGGGCAAATTGTTTGATGAGTACGGATGTTTGTACCCTAGTCATGGTTGTTTATCTATCTAAGTATAATATTTATCTATATAAGTTTGTGTATCGTTGTCTAGTACCCAATATACAGGGAATCCTTGTTTGTGAAAATAGTGTCCAAGGTATTATTATTATGTAATATATTATTTATGTCTGTAAAAGTTAAACGTCCGAATTCTGGGCCGATGAGGTTGGAAATTGGTACACTTATGTAATTATGTTAATCAAACATGAACTTATTAAGTGCGTTAACAAATTAATTTTGAATTTGGGGGCCAACCAGATACTAAAAAGTATTTTTGTAACGTGTGCCTTGTCAAATGAAAAAACTTGTTGCGAAAGTTTAAATAATTTAAGTACATAATTTTGAATTTCTTAGTCAAGAAAATATTTAATTAAATAGACAAAAAAGATGATTCTCCCCCTTATCTCCGGAACTACTAATCCAATAATACCAAAAATAATAATTTTGAACTATACTTAAAAAAACAGGAAAAATCTGTTTCTGGTTGCCACGACAGAGGCTATCTAAGTGTGGGGCCAGAAGAAATGTATGTGCCTGTAATTAAATGTTTATGTTTTATGTTTATGTTTATTTTTATCTATATTATGTGACATCATGTATAAATGAAAGAGCATGTTTGCAGATGTATATTTTTTTCATAATTTTAAAGTAAATAGTCAAAAAGTTATTAAAGAAAATAGGCAAAAAATACCACTCACTCTCTCCCCTTATCTCCGAAAATATTTATCATATAGTTTTGAAATAAATATATCGTATAGGTCTTTACAATATTACAGAATAAATAATGAGAAATGTATGGCTTAAATAAGGAGGCCACAATCTAGTGCAAACCAGTTTTATGGAAACCTTCGTACGCGAGTCCGACTTGAACTTGGCCGTTTATTTTATTTAGAGAATACATCATTCATCAGCCGTAATTCCTCCCAACGATGTCAGGTAGGAACTTACATCAAAATTCCTACGATTTCATCAGAGAGTCAATCGACATGAAAATTATATGAAAGTTGGTTAAATCAGACACTTAACTAACTCTCTAGACCGTTAATTAAATACCGACGTTTGAACAAGTCACTAAAATTCCGTCAGACAAGTGAGTGAACGAAACGTTTGACGAGTTGTCTAAACGTTCCTAGGCAACAAGACATAAATATATATTATATAATTATTTTCATATGTGTACTTAAGTTTATGGTTTAAATATTTTTTGTTGTTCTTACATGTTCAACCTAACACGAAGGCTAAACGGGGCTTCGCTTCGCTCACCCCCTTCACCCTTCACCTATGCTACAGCAATGTTTTGCCCTGATATAAGCTGTGCAAATCAGCTGTTGTCGTGACGCCATCTTGTTTTCCAACACGCCGGCTTTCGGTAAAACAGATTGCTAAACGTTTTCGACGATGCTTTATTTAAATCAAAATGCTAGTGACTTGGTTAAACGTCGGTATTTAATTAACGGTTTAGAGAGTTAGTTAAGTGACTGATTTAACTAACCAACTGCGATATCAACACAAGCCGTTGCCCGCAGCACTATATTCACCCTCACCCGTGTAGGAAAGGCCAAGTCATACGCGCATACAGATGTTCCCCCTTCTTTAGCTTATAATTTACACTAAAATTACGGAATATCTCTAATTCGTCGTCATTCTAAGTATAAGGTTATTTTTATAGTTTATACATAAAATTTTATATTATAGAAGCTGTTGCCCGCGGCTTTACCCGCATGTAGTTGAGTTAAAAGGGCCATGTCACATGCGAATACAGGCGCTTATTCTTCTTTAATTTTAAGGTTTTATGGTTAGTTATTTGTATCCTCACCCTTGATACGGCCCTGTCGCAAATACTTCACCTCCCATTTTTCTCTCCCCTATCCAATTTAGAAAACTATACTGTCAATGACGTTTCGTATCTAGAGTCCCCTACCTATGTGCCACATCTTCACGGTTCAATTCGTTTTTTAGCTTCATACAAACTCTACCCATCCACCCTCCTTATCCCCCATTTTGGGATAAAATTTGGATAACACTGAACTGGTCTTACATCTATAAACTACCTATCTGCCAAATTTCGGATTTCTAGGTCGAGGATTTTTTTTATTCTTAGAATTTTTACACCCCCTTTCCCCCTTAGTGGCCGAAAATAAAATAAAAACTTGTTAACTGACGTATTACGCCTATAAACTATCTACCTGCAAATTGTCAGCTTCATACGTTGAGTAGTTTTTGATTTTCATACAATTTGTAACTCCCATTTCACCCCATAGAGATAAATCCCTTTTTAGTGCTACCCTACGCAACATTAGTTTCATGACGTGCGTCGCCTGTCAGTCAGTCAAATAGCGTATTATTAAGTAAATAGCGACGCCTAGAAATAAAAACGAAATGAGTAGTAGAAAGAAACAAACTGAGCCGGCCTTCATACTTAATAAACAACTCCGCCAGCTTCTTCGGTTCTTTACCGTTGAAAAGTAGGTTATTCTGCGTCTCCAAAATCCTTTATAATTAATGTCAACACTGAAATAGGTAACTACGAAAGTGCTACGACTTAGTTACGCGCGAGTGCTACGCGGTAGTTTGAGCGTGCTACGACACTTGGCATGTATGGATGTATTTCCTAATTGGATAGTTTACTGGGATATAGTGGGATGGGATGGATAGTTTATCATCATTATTTTTTTATCTACACACGTATCATAAACCCTCTTTAATGCGTACAAAAACCGCACGTTACAATCAGCATAATATTAAACTATTTGGTAAAAACTCATTTCTTATCTGAAAAATTAAACATTATGACTATTATAATGTGTAATGTTTCTACACATTATGATATTCAAATTTCGAACGCCGATGCCCGCCTGCGTGCAGCCCCTACTTTGTCTGTGAAGTTGCTACTGACATTCAAATTTCGAACGCCGACGCCCGAAGTTGGTACTACAGAACAAGCTAAACAACTGCAGAGCCATAATGCCGGTCAAACATGCGGTTCCTGAACACGTCAAAGAGAGCTTATGATATGTGTGTAGATAAACTAGTGTATGTAACTGTACATAATTAGGCATTAAAACTCTCGAGTGATATTATTATGAAACTCGCCTTCGGCTCGTTTCATAAACCCACTCTCGAGTATTAATGCCCTCCATTATGTAGCAGTCACAAAAACTACTAATATACATAGTCAGGTCATAAGTTCTGTCACATGTGCAATATGAAATAATTGAGACATGTTTATTATTTATGTAAACATTTATATAGCAAAATAAACTTAATAAAACATAGATTCTTATGGTAATTAAGTTTATTCAAAATGACCCCCGCGATTTTGAATACAGGCCTTTATTCTGCGCGGCCAGTCGTCTATCGCAGCACGAACGAGGTCCATGTCAATATCGGCGGCTGCCTTAATCAAGGATGCCTTGAGTGACTCCAAATCAGGATGAGGCTTTGAGCAGGCCTTTTCCTCCAAGTGTTGCCATATCTTGTAATCTAACGGACTCAAATCTGGACTGGAGGAGGGCCAGTCTTCGTGCCGGATGAAGTCGATTTCACGCGCCGCCAGCCAGTCTTGTGTGCTTTTCGCTCTATGAGCTGGCGTAGAATCTTGTTGGAATACCCAGTGCCTGTTATTAAACATGGTATGAGAAATAGGTTCCACAAGGTTGTTGAGGACTGTATTTTGATACACCACTGCATTCGTTTTTACGCCTTTCTCACAAAAATGTACCTCAGTTAAGCCCCAATAAGAGACTCCCAACCAAACCATGAGCGAGGATGGAAAATGACCTCGTTGGACACGCGGAATACGGTTGCTCGCTTCTTCACTTCTGTGTGCGTACACCGTTATCATTTTGTTTGTTGTAGCTCTCTTCCACGGTGAAAATTTTTTCATCCGAAAAAAGAATTTCCCGATGCTTTTTTCCCGCGTACCGCTTCAACAAAGCGCGGCATCTCTTCAGTCTCAGGTCCATTAAACGAGCGTCCAAACGATGTCCTATTTTTCTTCGATATGCCCTAAGCCCTAAGTCTTCATTTAACACCCTTTTCACCGTGGTCCTGCTTAACCCCATTTGAAGGGCCAACAGTTTCTGCTTACGTATGGGTTTTCTTTGAATTCGCGCCTTCACAGCTTTTATCACTGCTGGAGTCCTAACAGAGCGAGGGCGACCACTTCTTGACCTGTCATCTACACTAGAGTCTTCATTGTATCGTTTTATGGTACGATAAACGAATCTTTTGGTTATATTCAAATTTTTCAGTAAGTCGAAAAACTGAATTGGCGCGTTACCGCAACGATGCAACGCAATAACTGCGACACGGTCTTCTTTAAGTGTCCACTCCATATTAAAAAATGAGGAAAATTCTAAAAAGTACACATTTTTATTTTCATGAAAAATTCGAAATTCGAATTCAATAAACTTTTTTGTGGCCAGCGTTCTAAATTCAAAAGTTTTTATTGTGTGACAAAACTTATGACCTGACTGTGTATATGTCACCGTAAAATAATACGATCCGCAAGTTTATAAATTTCCTAGGAAATTTATAAACTTCCTTCTAGATTATATTAGGCTAGGTTAGGTTAGGTTAGGTTAGGTTATGTTAGGTTAGGTTATGTTAGGTTAGGTTAGGTTAGGTTAGTATGTTTATAAACTTGCGGAAAAAAATTTAGGAAATTTATAAAATTGCGGATCGTATTATTTTCCGGTGACATATATGGAAAGAGCTTGCTAGCCTTCAAATGGCTGCTTCGATTTTGATCATCAAACGGTAACTACGAAAGTGCTACGACTTAGCTACGCGCGAGTGCTACGAGGTAGTTTAAGCGGGCTACGACACTTGGCATGTATGGATGATTGGATAGTTTACTGGGTTATCATCATTAAAATTTATATATATGTATATGAAAAGAGCTTGCTAGCCTTCAAATGGTTTGCTTCGAATTTGATCATCAAACATACCTAACCGTGGATTAATACATAGCAATGTAATCAGTATATGGTTCAACGGACCCAGACACATTCACTTGGTTCAACCTAGGATTTAGATATTATAAATGAAAAATATAGGTCCATTGAAAATGTTTACGTATTTCTCAGGCACGACGCAGGGAATAAACGTTTTTTTGCGAACACTTCATATCAAGTTCTGGCAATTTATTGCCGTCTCAAGAAAAGGGAGATATTTTACTGCCCGAGTTCAACCGACTGTTTTTATAGCATAACAAATTTTCTTCAGGCACCATCAGTGCTCTGTCAAATGTAAATTAAATACTACAGAAAAAAAATATTTTTTTTAGTGAGCGCAATACAACTCATTCTATAAACTAACGTAATAAAAAGGTCCTAAACTTATCATTGGTTAATGCGCACTTTATATGAATAGCGTATTCTATCTAGTTATAACTATACTCAACTCGTTACCAAATGACATAAACATTAATTCACTAGAATTCTTAAAAATAAAATATACTTTGATAATAATCTTCCACTTGAACGATAAAGAATTTATTGCTAACAAAACTCGCAAAAGTTATTGGGATAGCCTGAGTTTTCTTGTCGTTTCTTTGTCGACCAGAAATCCCAAGGAATTAAGCGGAGTAGCAACCTACTTATCGAAATAATATTTTCCCTACTATTTCTTAGTGAAATCAAAATAAATATAAATAAAGTATATTAATATAAATATCTTATAATTTTAAGTATATTAAATAGTAAGTACTTGTAATGTTAATAAATATCTAGTAATTAAGGTGCGTAAATGCTATATCATTTGCATTATTATTTAAGATTATATCATGTGGGACTGAAATATATATATTAAAGACCTAATGTACACAATGATACGCAAATTGAGTGTATTATTTGTTATTTCTCCTGTTTTTCAACCAACTGTTCGTCGTATGCCAGTGGAGGTCCTGGATTCGAGCCCTGGCAGTGGTGTAACTGCAGCTAGTCAAGTAATCATCGAAAATATAATGTTTTCCAAGACTAGCGATAGCTGTAATGTTAACCTTATAAATAATCACAGACTATTTGCCCCGGTTTAGACGCGCGAAAGTTAGCAATTCTTTCAAAGGTCGTTACATTTTTTACGGGAAATCTTAAACTGCAAATCAAAAATACTGATCTGCACAGCAAATATCAGAACAAAATGCTGCGGTAGCTTAGGTGAAGGGTAAAGGGGGTGAGCGAAGCGAAGCCCCCTTTATCTTTGGTTTAGGTTGAACATGCAAGAACAACAAAAAATACTTAAAACATTAATAGAGTACACAAAAAAATAAACATAAAAAGTGTTTTTGCTGGTCCTTTTTTGGTGTGCAAATCAGTATTTTTGATGTGCGAATATACTAGTAATTTTTTATTAATACAACATGATACCTCTGGAGATTCTATGTACAGATTTGTTCTGTAGTTCTGTCAAATTACAAGCGTATGGAAAATTGCATAGTGTAAATTTGCATTTCATCCTACTATGTAAGTATAGAAGTGTTTCAACACTTTTATTCAAAGAATTCCGACTAATGTTTGAATGATTTCCTACCATAATTACAATAGTGCTGTACTCATCATAGATACCAAGACTAATTATCTTCACAAGATCTACAAATGAACTATTTTGATAGCAAATGTTCGTTACTTTTTGGTTAAGCAGGTAATGTAGTACAGGTCCAAGTCCTGCACCTAATTTTTCGGAGAACAATAAAGTTATTCTCACACTTTGAGCACTTATTTCGGTAGATGAAGGTACACGAGTGGAGATGAGTGGCGCGACCCACGTGTTGGAGAGCGGTGCGATGCACGTGGCGGCGAGCGGCGCGGCCTTCGCCGCAGCGTGCAGCATGACACACCCCCCAGCAGGCAGCGCAATATGCGCGACAGCGACCAACCAAACCATGAGCGAGGATGGAAAATGACCTCGTTGGACACGCGGAATACGGTTGCTCGCTTCTTCACTTCTGTGTGCGTACACCGTTATCATTTTGTTTGTTGTAGCTCTCTTCCACGGTGAAAATTTTTTCATCCGAAAAAAGAATTTCCCGATGCTTTTTTCCCGCGTACCGCTTCAACAAAGCGCGGCATCTCTTCAGTCTCAGGTCCATATAACGAGCGTCCAAACGATGTCCTATTTTTCTTCGATATGCCTTAAGCCCTAAGTCTTCATTTAACACCCTTTTCACCGTGGTCCTGCTTAACCCCATTTGAAGGGCCAACAGTTTCTGCTTACGTATGGGTTTTCTTTGAATTCGCGCCTTCACAGCTTTTATCACTGCTGGAGTCCTAACAGAGCGAGGGCGACCACTTCTTGACCTGTCATCTACACTAGAGTCTTCATTGTATCGTTTTATGGTACGATAAACGAATCTTTTGGTTATATTCAAATTTTTCAGTAAGTCGAAAAACTGAATTGGCGCGTAACCGCAACGATGCAACGCAATAACTGCGACACGGTCTTCTTTAAGTGTCCACTCCATATTAAAAAATGAGGAAAATTCTAAAAAGTACACATTTTTATTTTCATGAAAAATTCGAAATTCGAATTCAATAAACTTTTTTGTGGCCAGCGTTCTAAATTCAAAAGTTTTTATTGTGTGACAAAACTTATGACCTGACTGTGTATATGTCACCGTAAAATAATACGATCCGCAAGTTTATAAATTTCCTAGGAAATTTATAAACTTCCTTCTAGATTATATTAGGCTAGGTTAGGTTAGGTTAGGTTAGGTTATGTTAGGTTAGGTTATGTTAGGTTAGGTTAGGTTAGGTTAGTATGTTTATAAACTTGCGGAAAAAAATTTAGGAAATTTATAAAATTGCGGATCGTATTATTTTCCGGTGACATATATATGGAAAGAGCTTGCTAGCCTTCAAATGGCTGCTTCGATTTTGATCATCAAACGGTAACTACGAAAGTGCTACGACTTAGCTACGCGCGAGTGCTACTAGGTAGTTTAAGCGGGCTACGACACTTGGCATGTATGGATGATTGGATAGTTTACTGGGTTATCATCATTAAAATTTATATATATGTATATGAAAAGAGCTTGCTAGCCTTCAAATGGTTTGCTTCGAATTTGATCATCAAACATACCTAACCGTGGATTAATACATAGCAATGTAATCAGTATATGGTTCAACGGACCCAGACACATTCACTTGGTTCTACCTAGGAATTAGATATTATAAATGAAAAATATAGGTCCATTGAAAATGTTTACGTATTTCTCAGGCACGACGCAGGGAATAAACGTTTTTTTGCGAACACTTCATATCAAGTTCTGGCAATTTATTGCCGTCTCAAGAAAAGGGAGATATTTTACTGCCCGAGTTCAACCGACTGTTTTTATAGCATAACAAATTTTCTTCAGGCACCATCAGTGCTCTGTCAAATGTAAATTAAATACTACAGAAAAAAAATATTTTTTTTAGTGAGCGCAATACAACTCATTCTATAAACTAACGTAATAAAAAGGTCCTAAACTTATCATTGGTTAATGCGCACTTTATATGAATAGCGTATTCTATCTAGTTATAACTATACTCAACTCGTTACCAAATGACATAAACATTAATTCACTAGAATTCTTAAAAATAAAATATACTTTGATAATAATCTTCCACTTGAACGATAAAGAATTTATTGCTAACAAAACTCGCAAAAGTTATTGGGATAGCCTGAGTTTTCTTGTCGTATCTTTGTCGACCAGAAATCCCAAGGAATTAAGCGGAGTAGCAACCTACTTATCGAAATAATATTTTCCCTACTATTTCTTAGTGAAATCAAAATAAATATAAATAAAGTATATTAATATAAATATCTTATAATTTTAAGTATATTAAATAGTAAGTACTTGTAATGTTAATAAATATCTAGTAATTAAGGTGCGTAAATGCTATATCATTTGCATTATTATTTAAGATTATATCATGTGGGACTGAAATATATATATTAAAGACCTAATGTACACAATGATACGCAAATTGAGTGTATTATTTGTTATTTCTCCTGTTTTTCAACCAACTGTTCGTCGTATGCCAGTGGAGGTCCTGGATTCGAGCCCTGGCAGTGGTGTAACTGCAGCTAGTCAAGTAATTATCGAAAATATAATGTTTTCCAAGACTAGCGATAGCTGTAATGTTAACCTTATAAATAATCACAGACTATTTGCCCCGGTTTAGACGCGCGAAAGTTAGCAATTCTTTCAAAGGTCGTTACATTTTTTACGGGAAATCTTAAACTGCAAATCAAAAATACTGATCTGCACAGCAAATATCAGAACAAAATGCTGCGGTAGCTTAGGTGAAGGGTAAAGGGGGTGAGCGAAGCGAAGCCCCCTTTATCTTTGGTTTAGGTTGAACATGCAAGAACAACAAAAAATACTTAAAACATTAATAGAGTACACAAAAAAATAAACATAAAAGTGTTTTTGCTGGTCCTTTTTTGGTGTGCAAATCAGTATTTTTGATGTGCGAATATACTAGTAATTTTTTATTAATACAACATGATACCTCTGGAGATTCTATGTACAGATTTGTTCTGTAGTTCTGTCAAATTACAAGCGTATGGAAAATTGCATAGTGTAAATTTGCATTTCATCCTACTATGTAAGTATAGAAGTGTTTCAACACTTTTATTCAAAGAATTCCGACTAATGTTTGAATGATTTCCTACCATAATTACAATAGTGCTGTACTCATCATAGATACCAAGACTAATTATCTTCACAAGATCTACAAATGAACTATTTTGATAGCAAATGTTCGTTACTTTTTGGTTAAGCAGGTAATGTAGTACAGGTCCAAGTCCTGCACCTAATTTTTCGGAGAACAATAAAGTTATTCTCACACTTTGAGCACTTATTTCGGTAGATGAAGGTACACGAGTGGAGATGAGTGGCGCGACCCACGTGTTGGTGAGCGGTGCGATGCACGTGGCGGCGAGCGGCGCGGCCTTCGCCGCAGCGTGCAGCATGACACACCCCCCAGCAGGCAGCGCAATATGCGCGACAGCGACCAACCAAACCATGAGCGAGGATGGAAAATGACCTCGTTGGACACGCGGAATACGGTTGCTCGCTTCTTCACTTCTGTGTGCGTACACCGTTATCATTTTGTTTGTTGTAGCTCTCTTCCACGGTGAAAATTTTTTCATCCGAAAAAAGAATTTCCCGATGCTTTTTTCCCGCATACCGCTTCAACAAAGCGCGGCATCTCTTCAGTCTCAGGTCCATTAAATGAGCGTCCAAACGATGTCCTATTTTTCTTCGATATGCCCTTAGCCCTAAGTCTTCATTTAACACCCTTTTCACCGTGGTCCTGCTTAACCCCATTTGAAGGGCCAACAGTTTCTGCTTACGTATGGGTTTTCTTTGAATTCGCGCCTTCACAGCTTTTATCACTGCTGGAGTCCTAACAGAGCGAGGGCGACCACTTCTTGACCTGTCATCTACACTAGAGTCTTCATTGTATCGTTTTATGGTACGATAAACTAATCTTTTGGTTATATTCAAATTTTTCAGTAAGTCGAAAAACTGAATTGGCGCGTAACCGCAACGATGCATTGCAATAACTGCGACACAGTCTTCTTTAAGTGTCCACTCCATATTAAAAAATGAGGAAAATTCTAAAAAGAACACATTTTTATTTTCATGAAAAATTCGAAATTCGAATTAAATAAACTTTTTTGTGGCCAGCGTTCTAAATTCAAAAGTTTTTATTGTGTGACAAAACTTATGACCTGACTGTGTATATGTCACCGTAAAATAATACGATCCGCAAGTTTATAAATTTCCTAGGAAATTTATAAACTTCCTTCTAGATTATATTAGGCTAGGTTAGGTTAGGTTAGGTTAGGTTATGTTAGGTTAGGTTATGTTAGGTTAGGTTAGGTTAGGTTAGTATGTTTATAAACTTGCGGAAAAAAAATTAGGAAATTTATAAAATTGCGGATCGTATTATTTTCCGGTGACATACATATGGAAAGAGCTTGCTAGCCTTCAAATGGCTGCTTCGATTTTGATCATCAAACGGTAACTACGAAAGTGCTACGACTTAGCTACGCGCGAGTGCTACGAGGTAGTTTAAGCGGGCTACGACACTTGGCATGTATGGATGATTGGATAGTTTACTGGGTTATCATCATTAAAATTTATATATATGTATATGAAAAGAGCTTGCTAGCCTTCAAATGGTTTGCTTCGAATTTGATCATCAAACATACCTAACCGTGGATTAATACATAGCAATGTAATCAGTATATGGTTCAACGGACCCAGACACATTCACTTGGTTCAACCTAGGATTTAGATATTATAAATGAAAAATATAGGTCCATTGAAAATGTTTACGTATTTCTCAGGCACGACGCAGGGAATAAACGTTTTTTTGCGAACACTTCATATCAAGTTCTGGCAATTTATTGCCGTCTCAAGAAAAGGGAGATATTTTACTGCCCGAGTTCAACCGACTGTTTTTATAGCATAACAAATTTTCTTCAGGCACCATCAGTGCTCTGTCAAATGTAAATTAAATACTACAGAAAAAAAATATTTTTTTTAGTGAGCGCAATACAACTCATTCTATAAACTAACGTAATAAAAAGGTCCTAAACTTATCATTGGTTAATGCGCACTTTATATGAATAGCGTATTCTATCTAGTTATAACTATACTCAACTCGTTACCAAATGACATAAACATTAATTCACTAGAATTCTTAAAAATAAAATATACTTTGATAATAATCTTCCACTTGAACGATAAAGAATTTATTGCTAACAAAACTCGCAAAAGTTATTGGGATAGCCTGAGTTTTCTTGTCGTTTCTTTGTCGACCAGAAATCCTAAGGAATTAAGCGGAGTAGCAACCTACTTATCGAAATAATATTTTCCCTACTATTTCTTAGTGAAATCAAAATAAATATAAATAAAGTATATTAATATAAATATCTTATAATTTTAAGTATATTAAATAGTAAGTACTTGTAATGTTAATAAATATCTAGTAATTAAGGTGCGTAAATGCTATATCATTTGCATTATTATTTAAGATTATATCATGTGGGACTGAAATATATATATTAAAGACCTAATGTACACAATGATACGCAAATTGAGTGTATTATTTGTTATTTCTCCTGTTTTTCAACCAACTGTTCGTCGTATGCCAGTGGAGGTCCTGGATTCGAGCCCTGGCAGTGGTGTAACTGCAGCTAGTCAAGTAATCATGGAAAATATAATGTTTTCCAAGTCTAGCGATAGCTGTAATGTTAACCTTATAAATAATCACAGACTATTTGCCCCGGTTTAGACGCGCGAAAGTTAGCAATTCTTTCAAAGGTCGTTACATTTTTTACGGGAAATCTTAATCTGCAAATCAAAAATACTGATCTGCACAGCAAATATCAGAACAAAATGCTGCGGTAGCTTAGGTGAAGGGTAAAGGGGGTGAGCGAAGCGAAGCCCCCTTTATCTTTGGTTTAGGTTGAACATGCAAGAACAACAAAAAATACTTAAAACATTAATAGAGTACACAAAAAAATAAACATAAAAAGTGTTTTTGCTGGTCCTTTTTTGGTGTGCAAATCAGTATTTTTGATGTGCGAATATACTAGTAATTTTTTATTAATACAACATGATACCTCTGGAGATTTTGAAATTAACATTTGAGCAATTTAAAAACTCATGACTCATACAAATTAGAAGGCGGCTATTAGAACACCGGCTTTATGGTTTTCAAGTTTTACGAAATGTATAAAATATGAAGGTATACCTCCATATTTTACACATATAGCTACATCTGTACAAGTAAATCTCGCAGCAAGCTTATGTTTCTTAAAATTGTGTGATGTAATAAATCAATGCCATTTCATTGTCGCATTTAAAAACCATGTTAAAGCGAATAAGGGATATCACTATGTTCAAGATGACGTCACTACTGACAAACCGAGGGTAGGACGTTAGACGGATCGCGATCGTGAACCCTATGCCATGATGATAAAATGTAAAACCTATAGCGGAAAGGTGGCGTTTGCTAACGCCGGTGGTAACTGAGGGGTTAAATGACGTGACTGCATGGGGTTGATCTAAATCAACACAGAACTCGCAGTTCATAATTTTGTAACTATTTATAACAAATAATATTCATACTAGTAAAACGCTTTTTTAAAACATCAAAAAAAAATGGAAATTTGTTCGCCCTTCGTCTTCCAATGGTCTAATGTAGAGAAGACGCAAAAAATGATATTTGCTAAGTATTTGTAAATGGATACTATATATATACTTGTATTGGCACAGCAAAAGAGGATAAACAAAAACACTTTTTATGTTTTAAATATTTTATGTGTTCTTAAGTTTATGTTATAAGAATAAAGATTCGCTTCGCTCACCCCCTTTACCTGAGCTGCCGCAGCATTTTGCCCTGATGATCAGTATTTTTGATGTGCAGTTTAATATTTCCCTTTGTAAATATCTAAGTAATATATAATTTTTTATTATGGTTTGGTCAACAAAATTAAGTCCACTGCATGACATAGCCCAACCTGTGTCATAGCATGTCCAAAATGTTGTTTCTATGACGCGGCATTTTTAAGCTTTCGCTAGCAGGCACTAACAGCGTATCTGAAAAGCTTTTAGTGTCAAACGTCAAAATACTACGGTTTATTGACAGGCTAAGCCAGTTTAATCGTGTTTTACAATACGATACGTGTTTTGCACAAACAAATATAATTTTGTATATTGGCTTACCTTAAAGCACCTTTATAAGGCATAAGATAGATAATTTTTCATTGGTTTTAGAGTTTATTACCAAGCCATAAGGTTGAAAATATGATGGCAATATGGTGGACAGAGCTTTACAAAGGGTTAAAGCAAAGCTTAACTAAAAACAAACTTACAGAATCCATTTATATTTGTTTTATATTAATTTTATAGTTAAAAGTTAAAGCCAATAGATTACTAATTTTATGAGAGGATCATTATCAATCGTAGCTTTTCTAATTCCAACAGTTTCAATAAAATACACATTAAAACAATAAAACAAAAATAAGAAACAGATTTTTCAACTACAAACGTCTTACCTGCAAAAATATTTCACTAAAATATTTTTAAAAACCTATCGTCCAGCAAACAAAAGCCTTTAAACTCAACCCTTTGACTGTACAAAAAAACTTTTACTTACATTCCCAAGTCCCTCTTCACACATCCACACGAATTACATTAGAAATCACAAACACTTAGAACCACTTCATTAGCAATCCACAGATTTCAGCCGGCCAGTTTACGTAAAAGCCATTTGTATGCAAATCGAGCTTCAACACGATTGTGGGGCCGATATCGTATTATTAATTTGTTCACGTCTGTCAATTATCGGTGCGCGGTATTGGAGTTCTGAGGTCTGGCGTCGCGGTCGCACGTCCGTCTCTCGCGGAGCCTCGAACCACACTGAAGGGTGAGAAGCGAACTTCGCTTCGTACGGTTTTGGAATAGGGATGATGGATGGGCGAAAGATCTTGAGATTTGAAATATCTCGTCGGAATGTGATTTAGTTGTATACGCCTGTGGTGCATATTGAAAGGATAGCTTAAAAAAATAACCCAAAAATATGCTAAGCCGAAACACATGTTCTAGAACGGGGGGGCAGGACGCAAAGTCACAGTAAAAATACACTTTATAAGAAATGTCTAAAAAATAACAATTCCTAAAATTCATCAGCTCCCCTAGCCAAGTTGCATTCGCTAACATAGCACTAGTTACGACGTAAGAAAATTTAAGCGATTAGACATTCGCGAACGAAAAGTCGAGTGACTGGGAGGCACGTGACGTTTCGTCATGTGGGGGGGGGTCTTGCAGCCGTTTAGTGATAAAAACTAGAGATAATTTCTTTTAATAACATATACAAACTAATCAATGCACCTGGTTACAAATATGGAGTATGAAAATAGCCGCACCAATAACTTTCTAAACTACATTTTGCGGTCTTTTACCGAATCTGTAAATTTTTCACTAAAATTATAAAACCTGTTACGCTCTCACGGTCTCTTTAAATCTAACGACACCTCATTTCTCAAAATCCATCAAGTCGTTCGGACTGTAGCGGTTTTTGTTTAATTTTAACACCCCGACATCTCCGCCATTTTGAAAATTTTCCAAAAACTCAATCGACGAATATATGCTATTTAATTATCGAACCTGGTCATCAAATTTCACGAGAATCAGTCGAGAAACGCAGCCTGTAGAGGTTAACATCCGGACACACATCCGGACATACGAAAGCATTTTTGCCCAATCCTGGAATGGAGACGCTTTGGTCGCTTCGCTCGGTCAATAATAAGTTGAAGTTGCTCAACTTGCTAAAATGACAAAATATATATTATTAATTATTATTAATTATTATTAATTATTATTAATTATTATACGTTTATTTTCAAGCATCTAGGCCCATAAATAGAATTACATAACATTACACATTAAATTAAAATATACATTAAATTACACATTAATTAGGTTATTATATAAAATATATGGGCATGATACTTTACAGGCGGGCGGCCGTGTTTCAGATGACACGTTAACCTGTAAACTTGGGTAAACCCTAAAATTGAACTTTTATGACAGACGTCACCTAGAGTACTGAAGATTCTATTGTGGGCATTTGTGGGGAAACAACGTAAAATTTGCCTTAATTGTTATTTAATTTTTAGGGTTCCGTACCCGAAGGGTTCCAAACGGGGCCCTATTACTAAGCCTCCGCTGTCCGTCCTTCCGTCCGTCGGTCTGTCACCAGGGCCTGTATCACATGAACCGTGATAGTTAGACAGTTATAATTTTCACAGATGATGACTTTCTGTTGCCGCTATAACAACAAATACAAAAAAAATATATAGAATAAAAAAAATATATTTAAGGGGGCTCCCATACAACAAACGTTTTTTTTTCTTCTCGTATTTGCTCGATATTGATAACGGCAATAGGTAGACGCTTGAAATATTAACAGAAAATGTAGTTAGATATTCACTTTAAAAATAGAAAAAAATAAATAAATAAAGGGGTCCCATACAACAAACGTATTTTTTTTTTGCCGTTTTAATAGATTATGGTACGGAACCCTTCGTGTGCGAGTCCAACTTGCACTTGGCCGTTTTTTTTTTTTGTTTCCAGCCAGCGAAATAGTAAAGCTGTAGGTACTCGATGATAGTATGAGTAGTCTTAAAGCTGTGTCATAGGCCATAATAGGGCAGCTTGATAACTTCTGACAGTTGGCCCGACACCCTCCATCAACCCGCACTGAGCCAGCGTGATGGAGTATGGCACAGTCTTACTCGCCGGCAGGGACGTTAATGGCCTTTATTTATAAAGATACCTTAACGTTTTGTACTTTTGTATGAAATATCAAAACTGGTCTGAGATAAGCGCTAGCTCGCATATATTCTTAAGGGCCTTTTTCACTAAAATCGATCGATATTTGTGGTTTATTTTATTTTATTTTCTAAATGACAATTTAATATAAACTGGGTCGATCCGCTATGGATTGTATTTACAGCTAAGGGGTTAAGATAATTTTAATTTCAACTAGGCATAGAACTAGTCTATTATATCTATGTTATGAAGTTCAATTTTAACTAAATTTAAAGTTAATAGTTAATTAGTTTCGTTGACCAATAATATTAGTTTTATTATCAATTGGGTAGAGGGATGTGTCTAATGGTTTCAAATTAGCTTCTCACGCAGGAGATACCAGTTCGAATCCGGTGCTGGTAATGTACCAATGAGATAAGTAATATATAATAATAATAATAATAATAATAATAATAATAATAATAATAATAATAATAATAATAATAATAATAATAATAATAATAATAATATCTATTGTACATTATACGGAACATCATGAGGAAACCGTCAATCTCCACGACGCTGCGGCAATGGCTTCGGCGATGGACTAGTCTCCTGTCTCGCAAAATGGAGTATCAAATTACGTGCTAAAGGTCAGCACAACTGTGCCTCCACCACCCGGTTTAGGAAAATGTGTATGAGTGATGTGTGTGTGATGAGAGGCCCCCATTTGAGAGATTTTGAATAGGTATGGAAAAACTTGAATAAAAACCTTTATTATGTTTTTTTAATCAGTCTTTAAATTTTTAAATAACCACAAATAGCCTTTATTTTGGCATATTATTTATCCATAATATCTTAAAAAAAACATTTGATTGTTAAAAATAAAAATAAAACTTCTATTTCTTGGTGCTTCAGTCGATGCATGATCTGAAATAAAAATTGTATTAAAAAAAATATATATAACAATACACATAAAACAGCATATACTACACATATACTAAAAATAAAACCTAAAAACTTCATTACTTACGCTAAGTAGTAGCCCATTCTGACTACAATGGGTAAAAAAACACCGGGTTGAGAGTATATCTCGAGACCGGCGCTCGCGCACAACCTCTCTGCCCGCGTATACGAGGGCTACTTTCGACTCATTAGAATCTCATTGCCAACTCTGAAAAATGGTTTACGGTGTTACCAGCTGTTACCAAAAAAAGTGTAATTTTATAATAAAAGTGTTTAAACTTACAGTGTTATTGGGAATAATAAAACACGCATTCCATTTTTTTTTTATTTTGACATCAAATTTAAACATTTCAGTATTTGTCTCCCTAACATGTCTTCCGGTGGCAGAAAGTCCACGCAATGTTTTCTTGGCTGTTGCTCCAGTAAATTTCCTTTTATTTACTTCTTGAGAAGCTTGTTGTTCTTGTTTTTTGTTTTAATATTGTTAACCTTGGATAACACTCTCTCGCACAAGGCGCGCGAGTGCGGTACTGTTAAAATTGCAAGCATACATTTAGTCAGGTAATATACAACGTGTCATTAAATAAACGCATAACCTTATACAACTTATTTTTTTTTAAATAAAAATATTAAGAAAGAAAAAACAAATATTTGTAGAAAATATTTCAGACTTAAATTGTTGTGTCATTTCTGTCGAATTCACAACTCTGTGGTGCATACGTGCCGCGGCCCTCGAATTCAATCAAATTATCCATCACATTTTTTATGGTAGGGTTGTTTTTTAAGTAAGATAGGATACCATAGCAACATTATAGTAAGTACCTATTAAGAAATAAATCAATGGAAAATTGAAGTAAAACTCAAATTTTAGTGATGTACCTACTAACTATAAAACATCGCAAAAATCTATGCACTTCGAATTCTCCGCCCCCGCCCTCACTAAGCTTACAGTTCCACCAAGTTTATTTGGGTCTGAGCAAAGTCAAAGTCAAAGTACTTTATTACTGTAGATATTTACATATACTTAGCAAACGTCAATTTTGCCTCTTCTCTACATTGGACCACTGTGGGAGAAGCAGGGCGTAGAAACTCCCACAGATTGATTTTTAGATCTCTTTTAAAAATAGGTTGTGCTTAGTTAAGCAATTTAAGCAATAACAAATATGAAAAATTTAATTATTATGATTAATAAGCAGGAATAAATAATTACAAAATTATTAACAGCAAGGCCAGTGTTGAGCTAGATTAACCCCATACAGTCCTGTCATTTAAGTAATCTTGAACATTGTAATATCCCTTTTTTGACAAAGTCGCTTTAACATGCTTTTTAAATTGCTCAAATGGCAATTTCAAAATTGCCAGAGGTATCTTATTATAGTAGAGAATACACTGAACCTTGAAAGAATTGCTAACCTTCGCGAGTCTAAATCGGGGCGCACACAGTCTGTGATTATTTCTTAGGTTAACATTACAGCTATCGCTAAGTTTGGAAAATGTTGTAAGGTTCTTGCGTACATACATTATATTTTCGAAAATAAATTGACTTGCTACTGTTAGTATGTCAATTTCTTTAAAAAGCTCTCTTAAGGAGTCTGTTCGTTTTAAATTATAAATTGCTCATATAGCTCTTTTCTGTAAAATAAAAATAGTTTAAATATCCGCTGCTTTCCCCCACAACAAGATACCATAGGACATCACACTATGAAAGTAACTAAAATATTCTAGCCTAGATGTAGCCACATCCGTGCTTTGTCTGATGTTCCTAACAGCGTAAGCTGCAGAACTTAATTTACCAGCCAATTTATCTATGTGGGGTCCCCACTGCAACTTGCTATCAATGGTTATTCCATGAAACTTCGTATCATTTACTATTTCTAACGTGGTGTTGTCTAACACTAAACTGGTCTCAACTTGCCTGACATTTGGAAGTGAGAATTTGATACACTTGGTTTTACCAGCGTTTAACAATAAATTATTAACTGTGAACCAATTCAAGGTTAAAGACAATACACCATTAACATCATCAAAATCTGCTTTTTGTCTTTCAATTTTGAAGACCATTGAAGTATCTTTAGCAAATAACACTATGTCAGTTAATTTCTCCACCATGAGCTAGCGGTACCTTTATTTCATTCACCTCACCCTTACCCTATGAGTGAAAGAGAGTCCCCGCTCGCTCAGACCCACAGAAACTTAGCTCGGATTGTATGAAACGGGCTAGATAGTTTCTGACGTATTGTACTTACTTGTACCTACCGTTCGCTCGCGAGGTGAATGCATTCCAAATGTAGGAACTGTACCGTTGTAGTCGCTGTGACACTCGTACCACGAACCGTTCAAGTACACCTACACAGCTTCATTGATACTGTCATTACATTGTGCAAGAACAAGTACTCTCACTATTTCATAATACTCCACATTTGTGTATAGAAATTAAATTGCTCACGCACCAGTGTGGTGACGGACTAACAAAACAAACAAAGAGATCCCCGCCCCTACCCCTTCCCCTTCCATGATTTTCACTCGCTCACTCGATTGATGTTTCCGTTGACGCGACCGCCCCTTTTTTTTCCATGCGGAAGAAAAAAGTAAGCATACTTACGAAATTATCCTTTCGCTTTGTTTAGTAAAGAAAACGAAATCACGTTTCTTTTTGGCGGGCGGCCATCTGTGTGAGCTTTGTCTGAGCGTGAGTAGAGTCTAGGCAGGGGTCATTTAAACTGGACGTTCTAAGTTAGCTTAGCTATAAAGATACAGAGCAACAACAATAACCTTTTTTTCGATTTTTTTATGTTATGTGACTCAATAAATAAACATGCTTCCAAGACAGCTAAGCATTCTCCAGTGAATACTGAATTTTGCGGAGGAAATTTGATTACGATTTGAGAATTTTGAAAAATACTACAAAACCAGTCCAGTTTACTGCATGGTTTCAATAGAAAAGAGCCATAGTCTAGTACACTCCTAATGAGTGCATTCTAAAGTAATTTTAAGGTAAATGGGTGTGCACCCCACCATACGCCTGAGAGGACACAATGAATACCTATACCCATATATTCACATAACAACGAAGTAAAATGACAGTTCCAGTGTTACCGCTTTTTGGTAGAAAAAAAATTGTGATGGGGTTAAGAATGATTTAGTTCATCGGGGGGCACGGCAGTGCCCCCGCCAAGTCGAGCGCGAAGCAAACACTGCCGTACCATCCTTTACTGGAACCATTTCGCCGCATTTTCAGGCCCCTATTTGAGAACCTCTGGATAAGACCAGAACGCAGAAATTTTCGTCATCCAGTAAGCTATAATTACATACGTAAAATCCAAAATTTCAAGTCTGTAGGTCATTTAGCTCCGAAGTTTACGAAAGCAAAGTTTCGCATTTATGACACTCACTCACTCACTCACTCATAATCCTCAGAATAGAACGAGTACTTCCCATGAACTCAGAGAGCTGAAATTTGGTACAGAGTTAGGGTTTAAGGGCCACTTAAAGGGAAAATTATAAAAACTAGAATAATACTTTCGCTTGTTGATACTTGGTGGCCTTAACACGCCGAGATTCTTCAGGCTGAGATTTCAGAAATTTTGCAACACTTTGCCGGTGTACTTCAGGGTGTGCTTTTTGGAAAAGGGAAAACATGTTATTGAAAAACCTCTGCTCATGATTCTGAACAAACTATTTTCTTATTATGCGTGTATTCGATGACACGTTATATAATAACAATTTTTTTTATCTTTTACTCAACTGCGCGACCTCATGCCAGAATTTGTCTGGAGCTTGATTTAAATCCAACTCATACTTCACTTATATTGGAAATTTAAAACATTCATCATCCAGCTCCTGTTGGTGTTTTAGGTATTTTGAGGTTATGCTTGGCAGCAGGGCAAAATCAATGATAATGTTTTCTTTTACCCTAGGAGTACTTACACATTTTTGGATCGAGTTTTGAAATGGCTTTCAACAATTTGTCATTTAATTAATAGCTTCTATGTTTTCCTAAGCAAGCTGTGATGATGAATTTTTGGCTTGTTTGTTTAATTTGATAGTTATCGGAATTCCCACTAGTACACTGCTATTAAAAATGTTGTCATATTATGACAAAAAAGTACGCTCAATATTACGTGTTTTTTGACATTTTCATTAATATACTACAGCAGACGGTTAATTAATGCTGGATACGGTGTTTTAACCGTAATTGCGGTGTAGTTGGCAACGCCGTCTGGAATACACGAAATCTCAAGGCGCTGCAGTAGAGACGAAAAATGATACAGGCACCAAATTAAGTTACCCGGGTGTAAAAACACCATAGTAGGCTTTAACGGTTAAAGAGTTTTTACAAATCAGGACTCAAATATAGAGTCAAGGTTCTTCCCAGGAGTCAGAGGCCCAGTTTTACACTTGCTATTCAATATTATATTTTCATATAGACACGACGGTTTCCTCGCGATAACACCGTAAAAGAAAGTTACAATTATAAGGATACCTAGAAGTACTTAAATATGTATTAATATTTAAAAATTCGCTAATCGCTCACTAATCCCGGAAACTTATTGCTGTCAATAACACCCCAGAACAAAATCCTCCACAGTGACGTCACATCCTTAATGTTTTTTATTGATTGATTGACCTCAAAAAAATTACAATAAAATGCGAAGATCGCTAACGGAGGACCGGTAATCCATAATCAATAGGCCGCTGTCACTGCCTTTGTGGAATCCCTCAAAATTTGAAAGCCCCGCCGCGAACCTAATGAAAATATTGCGGGGGACCACTCCGTTTTTGCCATATAAACTTCATTAAAGGCTTTAAGCAACTTTCGCAGTGTTGGACAGTGATGGATAGACGGAACAAACAGAATGATAGCTGGTATTATGAACGAAGTTTCAAGCTCGCGGATTCGCTTGTTCTATGAAATATGGACGCGCCCATTGACACAGATGATAATTTATAGAGTTGTCGCTTCCACAGCTCAGACAGGGTACGTCGGCAAAGGGTTGGGGCCGGAATGACTGATCGAAATACTTTGCTAACTGGCAGACTTATTAATAAAGTCTGATGACTCTTTTGGCTTTGTTCGGAACGTCGGTTTTCGCTTGCGGCGGCCAAAGTGTGTGTTTGTCAAACAATGTATGTAGTCATTTGTTTCGCGTTGTTTTGTTTCGCGTCGAGTATAATGACGAAACAATTAGAGCGTGTTAGAAGTTGTTTCGGTTGTTTCTTTGCCGTTTACGCAACGATTACTTGTTCGCTTGCATATTCATTACGGTACGATCTCGGGGATATTATAAGCAACAACAAAATAATTACTTAATTAAGTATGTATATGGGGACATATGTTATACCTAATGATCACTTAGATCGTTGGTATTAGATGTTTATTCAGTAGAGTGTTTCAAAGCTTGTCAGAAATGCCGTCCCAAAATACGATTTTTCTAGAAGAAAACGAATTATTTTAGTGTCTGAAAAACTGTGATACCATTGTGATATCATTAAAAAATATATTAACCAAAACCAACACAGCATATGAAAGTTACCAGACATTTGGGACAAAGTAAAATATTATTATTTCAATATATCGTAATTTCTTTATTCCACACAAATCATATAAAAAAGTAGCCAAGTGCGAGTTGAACTCGCGCACGAAGGGTCCCGTAACACCGTACAATGGCAGGTATGGTGTTGAGTGAATAGTAAGGTTTGGATTTTACATAGTGTTAGAGAACTCCTCAGGGCGGTGATTACACTGCGGGCCCATAAGCAGTTAGCTCACCGCCGTGAAGGTCTCTAACATCGTGCGATATCCTTAACTACTATCCCGGTACCTTGCTAGAGACCTTACTTCTGCACCTTCACCGACAGCTTCCCTTGAGCTGCTTCCGCGGTTCTGGGTGCACCCAGTTTATCGAACCTCGATGAAGATGCCGTTCCCAACAGCACTTGTGCCAGAAAGCTCACTCATATCCGTTCTTATTCTTATAAGTGTGGCTCCCCTACGGAGCTCGATTACACGCGACACTTAGGATCAGCGGCCTTATGGCGTAACTCTCTGAAGTTCATAGCGTGTGTCTATGGTTCATCTCATGCTCATACAATTTTATCGATTGCGGGGTATCACCGACGGCTTCTAGGCTTCATTCAATGAGCTAGGGTTTGGCCTCCATTATGATGCTACTTGCGTGATACCAATTTGACAGATGAAGCTGGTGCAAGGTGTCAAACGTAAAAGTCTATATGAAGTTTATAGCTCAGACGACTTACGCCATAAGGCTGCTGTTCCTATTCTAATGGTGTCGGGCACCAGCGCAGCGTCTCCCAGCGAGATCGACCAACTCACGCGATAATTCATCTCACCGACTGCATTGACGATTACGCGGAGTCACGACATTGAATACCAAACACGCGTTTTCGGAATTGATTACTATAATATAACTTGATTTTCATTATAAATCTCCAAGTTCCGTCGACATTTTCGGGGAATGACCCAACCGAGCCGAAAATGCGATATCAGTGAGAGCTAACCAAAAAAATCATTCACAACAAAAAAAAGGTGGGTTCCGATTTAGACTTATCGTGACGAAACCGCAAAAATATAATAATAATAAATTGGTTCTAAACACATAGTAAAATGTTGTTCACAAAGTTATTGGTACGGCTACTTTCACCCTCCATATACGTTACAGGTAAATAAAAAACCTTGGCAATTCCGAGTAGGTTTTTCCGAAATCTTTGGGTTAAGTTTTATATTCTGTTTTTTTTAATACTTTTAGACTTCGTAATTTCAGAGATCAGTGGGGGAAATGGTAATTTTTTGCACTTTTTTGATCATAACTTCTGAAGTTATTAAAATTAAAATAAAAAATATTGAAAAGTTTGTAAAGAGCCCTTTTCAACGATACCCTACATAACTTATTACGGTGTTTTTTTTTTTCAATGCAATGATGATCATCCTGCAAACTACCAATAATGCAGTGCACGCTTGATATGCCTGGAACGTACCCAGCAGACTCGTGAAATACCTAAGTACCAGCGAGCTGCACCCACCACCAAAAAACTCACCGACAACCGCAAGTGGTCTGCCGTACTCAAAGGACAGCAAATCCCACCACCAGCTGCAACTCAGGGACCTGAGCAACCAGAAAAAGCCATCGAAAAGCTATTAGAGAAACGTTGAGCATTCTGAAGATTGTAAAAAATGACAAAAATGAATTCAGAGCCTGTACAACAATGTTGGAAAAGGTCTAGTGATAGCCCATTTAGGTTAAAATGTCTAATTTTGGTGAACTTAGATTACTATATTAAAATGCTGATGGCATTCAATTCAAACAGCACGACTTAATGAACTCAGCGCTGATTGCGTCATCGACATCATCGCCATTTGCGAGACTAGATTGACTCCAAATATACACCCCAAGTTCCCTAGCTTTTGTTGCTACCGATAAGACAAACATTGTAGTGGCAGGGAAAAAGATGTAGCCATACTCGTTAAGGAAAATATAGTTCACACTTAAGTTAAGTTTCCAAAAACAACTCATATGGAAGCTGTAGGGAAAAACTCGCATATAAAGTATAAGACATGTGGTACTATCTATCTACCATTCCCCAAACCTCAAACTAATAGT
This sequence comes from Argyresthia goedartella, assembly GCA_949825045.1. Lineage (NCBI taxonomy): Eukaryota > Metazoa > Arthropoda > Insecta > Lepidoptera > Argyresthiidae > Argyresthia > Argyresthia goedartella. Next base: position 8,812,231 of record OX463833.1, read on the forward strand.
AAAAGATATAGAGTTACTTCTGAAATTAGGCACACATATGCTTATAAGTGGGGACTTCAATGCCAATCACGAACAATGGCACCATGGGCCTAGTAATAGATGCAGCAAAAAGCTCTTCAATCATACGTTCAATAGTGACTACACCATCCACGGATCCAAGATTCCATCCCTTGTACACTACCAACCCGGCCATAAACCGACTAATCCTGACTTGGTACTGTCCGTTAATGTTGCTCACGTTAGCGAAGTGAAAACTAATCCGGCGTTGTCCTCGAACCATCTACCACTATCCTTTTCTATTAGTAGTTCTCCCTCTCAGAGTCCTCGGTTCCGCTATTTTAAATATGCTAACGGGGACTGGAAGGCCTTCAGATCATTTATTGGCGGACAAATAACACTTTAGGCCAATGTTCTTCAAATGAAGTCGATTAACGATGCAGTTCATCATCTTCAGCAGTGTTCCCTAAGTGCTAGAGATAGGTTTGTACGTACTGGCATCAGAAAAGAGAGTAAAGTACCAAAGCTCAGCCGCCACCTCAAAAAATAACTTGGGTTTGGATTATTCCAGATAAACAAAATTCTCGAAATATGATGTCAATAGCTCATTAAACATAAAACAGTTTTAAATGCATAGCACTATACTTTAGATTTTATCGATATTTAGAAATCGCCGATTTCGTCACTGTATCACTGATGATCATCAAAATTCTTAGGGTACTTCCTGAAGTCCTAGAAAGCTGAGATTTGGTAGATAAGCTTGTATTAGTACATAAGCAACAAAAACATCTACAACCCTGTTATACCCGTTTTTATCTCAGAAATTCGATTTCTAATGAGGTTTAGTTATGAGTCGAACACACGTTAACATTTCAGCTATCGCTAAGTTGGGAAAATATTGTAAGGTTCCTGCGTACATACATTATATTTTCGAAAATAAATTGACTAGATATAGTTAGTATGTCAATTTCTTTAAAAAAGCTCTCTTAAGTAGTCTGTTCGTTTAAATCTATAACTTGCTTGAATAGCTATGTATTTTCTGTAAAATAAAAATAGTTTGAATATCCGCTGCCTTCCCCCACAACAAGATACCATAGGACATGCCACTATGAAAGTAAATAAAATATACAAGCCTAGATGTAGCCACATCCGTGCTTTGTGTGATGTTCCTAACAACGTAAGCCGCAGAACTTAATTTACTAGCCAATTAATCTATGTGGGGTCCCCACTGCAATTTACTATCAATGGTTATTCCCAGAAACTTCGTATCATTTACTAATTCTAACGTGTTGCTGTCACTAAAGAATAAAATGGTCTCTGTTGCTTGACATTTGGAAGTGAGAATTAGATACAATTTAGATTTAAGATGTCATATAATAAGATTAATATTTGTACACCCAGTACTACGGAATAATATAAACCTTAACAACAGTAACAAACAAAGATAAACGAATAAACATTTTTGTATTAATATTTGTTTTGGTGTACCAACGTTTAACAATAAATTATTAACTGTGAACTAATTCAAGGTTAAAGACAATACACCACTAACATCATAAAAATCTTATTTTTGTCTTTAAATTTTGGTGACCAGTAAAGTATCATCAGCAAACAATACTATGTCAGTCAATTTCTCCACCATGAAAGGCAGATCGTTAATATATAACAGGAATAAGAAAGGGTCTAATATGGAACCCTGTTGATGCCAATTTTTACACCCGATCCATCAGATTCAACGCCGTTGACTTCTGCCTTTTGAATTATATCGCTTGAGTATGATCTTACTAGATCCAATGCTGTATTTTCTAACTCCGTAATGATTAAAATTCATTAGTAGCGTATCATGATCAACAAAGTCAAATGCCTTCGACATAATGCATAATGAATATGAGATATGTATAAGGGTAATACCTGCATCCGTAGTCGATTTACCCCTAGTGGAACCGTATTATTTGGTGTGGAGTTGCTTTGTACGGTTGAAGTGTTTGATTGAGCATAATCTATTTAAATAATTTACTAAGAGCTGGAAGAACAGATATTTGTCTGAAAGTTGAAGGATCATCCCTGTCTCCCAATTTGAACATAGTACTCAGTTTACTGTATATCATGAGGTCTGGGAAAACTATCGTAAACACATATATTCAATAAATAAGCTAAGTTTAGGATAACAAGAATTACTGAACCAATAACTTTGACTGATACCCTATATGTCTTCGGTATTTTGGCAGCTGTCAACATCAGTGACAACTGCCAAAATGATATGAAGATAGCAAGGTGATATTACTACCCATGTGAATATATGGCTGTGCCACCCCATCTGCGAAAGCACGAGTTATTGTGACTAGTATGGCTTTGCTAAGTCTCTGCGGCCCCATCTGAGAAAATACTGGTTATTGTAACTGTTTGACGCAAAATAACTTGCCATCATTATACTTTATTATACCCTAGGCAAATTATCAGGTCGATCATGGTCAAACCCTGCTTCATTGTAAATTATACTGAAACGGTTCAGGCTATTCTAGTTTCCTGTCTATTAGCCTAACAAATAAAATGAAGTTACTCACAATATGCACAGTTTATTAAGGAAAACCATCGAGGGTTTCGAAGAACATAACTCTAGTTAGCTTAAATTTAAATATTATCAGTAACTAGCATTCCCCTGAGTCTCGATGCATCAGCGTGATGTGGAGAGAGAAGTGGAGATGTCAGGTATGATAGTAATAGTAGGAAGGCCTGCAGAGAGTGGTAGAATGGTCAACAGATAGTGGTATGGATCAGGCAGTGTAGGAAGACCAAAGCGGTAGAGTCTCTGAGGTCGGAGGAGGTAGGACGACCCTCTAGAAAAATTACAGTCTTAATAGAGCAATGATACGTCTATAATGTCTCCGCCATCGCGTCCGTCTCGCCGTAAAGGCTGAAGGCTTTGATGACGTACTTAGTCATCAGAGACATTGAAGAGAATCACAGCTATAGGGAAGGAAAGATCACAGAAGTATGTAAGGACAGTAGTATGTAAAAAATTACGAGTAAAACATATGCATATCCAAAATTTAGGGAAATCACACACTACACTTTACAAGTTAACATAAAGATTCGTAGATTTGCAGATAGGTAAACTGGTAGATTATTTTGTAAGACTAGACAGCCAAAAGACAGCCGTTCACGGCTTTGATCCAAAAATAAGACCAACCAAAAGGGAATCCAGCCAGCTTGACAGTTATTTCGAAATTGAATTTAGAGTGAAGTTTTCCGAAGAAGATCTGCAAAGAACCACCAGTATTTTTAAATACAAAAACCTAAACAAAACCTAATAAACTAAATATAAAATAAAAAATGCGGTATGTTACAGCAGCACTCGAAAACACTTGAAACGACCGATTTTTTACACACAACAGACCAGACTAAGGATGGAATGACAACACGCGTTAACTGATATAGCGGAACCAAGGTTGGAAGTTTCAAATGAGTTTTGAGTTTCGCGATAGTTTCATTAGTGACATCGTATTGAATGGAAATAAAAATTGTTACAACATAATTGTGTAATGTCAATTATATATTTATTTTATTATATAGTATTGCAATTTTTAGTAGCAAGCTGTTCTTCTAAAAACACAATTGTAAAATTCGTAACGTTTATTGAAATAAAGAATACCTTCGCTGACCCTACAATGCAGTATAACTAAACAAAGGCAGCAAATATATTGTTTACCTATATAAGGTTTGACTCTCGAATATGTTAGTAAATTTACAGAACCGTTTTGGTTGCTAGTCACTTTATGTTGGAAGAGTAAAGTTAGTTTTGTTAGGTCACAACTTTATAATACAACCTGAAGCCAAACCGAAGCGGATCAGAGAGAGGCGACTCCAGGTAGTTTAAAATTTTGAGAACTTTAGTAAGTTGGGATGAAAATGTATTTTTTTATGGTAATTTTTAGTCAATTTGTTGAACAGATAAAAATAAGCCCTAAATAAACACACATCACGCGTTATCCCATCTTATGAACACGACTTAATTCTTTAAAATCTCCATCCGAGTGTTACATCAGAGAGACAACTAACAGGGAACAAAACAGTGGCCATCTGGCGGCAGGAATACGTAAACAGTTCTGCGTAAATGTATTCACTTTTCTCTAAATTTAAAAAATGTCTCCAGCAGGTTTGCCATTTTTGGTAGTTTTTTTTGCTGAAACAGTGTATTTTCACGAAAAAATACTAGGAAAATTGTTCGGGCTCTGTCCATTCACCTTTTTTAATTATAGACCATTATCTTCCTGAAAACAGATAACTCTTTTCAACCACATTCATGGGCCCGCTGGAAGTACATATTGGAACATTTGAAAAATATATACCTATATACTTACATATCAATAAAAATACATACAGAAATACAATATACATGTCATTCCCCATTCTAGGTCAGTTAAATTAGAATTGTTACCGGAATTAATTTCCAGCAATCTGGAAATCGTTTTAATACCTTCATTTGGTCCTAAATGCGAGTAATTTGAGGAACATTGCTCAACTTTCGGGAGCCAAAAACCAGCGGAATACAAAAGAGTTGCTCATTTTCTATTAAAATGAGGTGTTATTTAATGCAGTGTGAGAGTGAATAACATATCAATGCAAATTTCTAAGATCAGAAAACTAAAGATTCCAAGTAGTGTAAATGAAAAAAAAATAAGCAATTAATCTTCTTAATATTAATTAATGAAGAAACAGAAACATTTGAAATTGACATGACACTGATAAAATAGAAATAAAAACATGTTATCGAAATCAAGTGTGATGCAGCACAAAATAGGACAGCATTCATGCTCGCATTTTGTTAGAAGTCGATGACCCTTCATATAAGAAGCTATCAAGTTGGGATGGCATGTCGAGGCCCGCTTCACTGGGATCACCTTTAAAGGGACTATCCTCACCTATTTCTGCTTCTACGGCGATTGGCATGTGCGATACCTCGAACGACGCTGAGTTCGAGCATGACTGGCCGTGGCAGTTGAGACAAATGGTTGAAAAATGTATGCCTACTTAATGGCAGCTGCACTTCACTGTACACCCCTTTTTACATCCGCAGGACGCTGCGTTGAGGATTTCAGCTGTAGCTGGATGCTTGAACTCATGGTGGGGAGAAGGCCAAGGTCTTCCCTCCTCCAACCCCAGTTGAGACGATTCTTTGGTCTATCATACCAGCCCTTAATTTGGCGCCTCCTGGAAATCTGTGTTCTTTACAAAGAGCTCGAAAAAGTTCAACTTCCCTTAGCGACAGAATGCCGAGATTGTATCACACCTACTGATTGCATGTAGGAACATAAGGTTTTGTTTGACAGGAGAAGAGAGGTTTAAGAGGCGGTTAATAGGATCAATAGTTCAATGTTTTCTCCGATTATTACGAGAAGTTTCTACCTAGAAGAGTTTCTACCTTTGATTTCGGCTATACGACTAAACCTTATTTGAAGTTAGATGTTCATTCGACGCAGAAAGAACACTCTTTCCCTGATAAGAATTACATTTTCTGTCCGACGTACCGTTTTTGAGGAACAAGCACGAAACTAGAAAAAGTTGAAAAAAGTGCGAAAATTTATCGGTTTTTTAGCTCCTAAAAGTTGGGCTCACCTCCTGGGGTAAAGGTATTAAAATGATTTCCTGCTTGCTGTACATACATTCTTCAAAAAGCTTTTTTATAGTTTGATTGTCAAAAAAGCATCAGGGATACTCTCAATATATTTAAAAGCCGCATGAAGAAGCACTACCTCTCTCTTTAGAATTACAGGTAGTATATATATAAAATAGTAGTAGTTAGTATTATATTCTAAGTATTTAGTATATAATTATTATATTTAATTTAATTATTTTATTTATTAATATTTGTGTAAGTACTCGTTTATTTCGTCATGTTGTACACAAAAGTCTACCCCTGCTCGGCAATCAATATTTCCCACTTTAACCTGGTTTGCTGAAAGAGATCTCTTATAAGAAATAAGCTCGCCTTTGTACGCTATTTTTATGTAACTCTTTTTTTATATCATTTGTATTCAATAAAGAAATTTTGAATTATGAAAATCCAGTACATATTCAAAAATTTAGTATTCAACCTAGTGCCTAAGCCTCTTATAAAATACTCTATTGCTATTCGTGTTCCATAAGTGACTCAGGGCCCTGACCTACACCCATCGACTGATATAGTTGACTCATCTGCATATTGTACAAATACACAACAGACTCAAATACCGTTTAATAAACTTTGAGACAAATTCCGGCCTCAACAAATTGTAAAGCAATCACTGAATAAGGCTGTGTCATGGAAGTTAAAGATTGGAAAAGTCATGCTTGCGCTTACCCCTCTACGGATGTAAACATGTATATACAGAAACATCTACCTATATGAAATGAAATGAAATGAAAACGTTTTATTTGCCTACTTAGTTTACATTTTGGGTTATTGGCTCCCAAACTAGGATACTCTGTGCTATGGGTAGCCAGGCATCATTCGTATACTTGGTTGGCAATAAAATAAAATTTAACATAAGTTAAGTACGTATGAACTATTAAAAAATTACTTGTTAAGTTACATATAAGTTAATATTTTAGAAAAAATAATACTGTAATAAGTAAGTAGGTACATTACACAAGTAAGTATAACTTGTTTATCACAGTCAGTTAGATAGGTTTTACATATTAGTTATAGATAAATTTTTAATTAAGTGAGTTACGATTAAGTTTAAACAACAGAAATGTTAGCGTAGGCAGTGAAACATTTCAACATTACGATTGATAAGTGTTCAAATGGCTAATGAATGAGGAATATTTTATGTTTTCTGTTTTCTTATTACAATAAGGACCAATATTGAAGCAAATATGCCTGCAGCTTAGGGTCGTGAAATGTATTTCTTAGTACCACGTGATCGTGTCCAAGCTATGTGAGTGTGCGTGATGGATAAATTTGTACAGTATATGTGGTGATTGCAGATTAATTTATGCCGAGTTATAGTTTAATTATGTTCTGGTAGGAAAGTATTGCATTTAGGTGAGTAAGTATTTGTTTGCATTGTTTTTATCGATTTTTTTTATTTATTTGGAATTTAGATAGGTATTCGTTTTTAGTGTTATAGTTTTAAATTTTTATTTGTTTTGAATTTTGGTAAGTAAGTATTTAATTGTATTTTTTATTTGGAATTTAGATATGTAATCGTCTTTAGGGTTTTACTTGTAAATTTTTATTTGTTTTGTATTTTGGTAAGTAAGTATTTGATTGTATTTGATTGTATTGTTTTAATTATAAATTTTTATTTATTTAGTTTTCGTTAAAGAATATCTTCGGTTTCATTATAGTTCATTTGCAGTAGCCATTTAGTTAGGATTTTTTTACATTTATAGGGATTTAAATTGACAATCTGAAGTGTGTTGTTCATTTTAGAGTACAAGATTGGGCCTTTAAATTTGTAAAAATGACTTGCAAACTCTGTCTTAATTTTAAGTACGCGCCAGCGGCGGTCATACCTCGTGGGCCGAATAGGTACTAAGCGGGTTGCTGCAGAGTTTTTGTGGACTCTTAAGATGGTTTTTAGTATGTAAATTTGTCTAGTTGTGAGTACCTTACTTTCTTGATAAAGTTCTTTTGTAGAGAAACGATAGGGCTTGGAGTGAAGAACTTTTAGCGCTGCTCTTTGTGCGCGTTCGAGTTTGATTAGTGTCGTTTTGTGAGTTCCCCCCCACACCACAATGTAGAAGCTGATTATTGACTGACACAGAGCGTAGTATACCGACTTCAAAACAATTTTATTAGCCGCTTTACGGAGCCGTTTAAATATGTGAAGTAATTTTCTGACTCTAGGCACTAGTGCAGCGATTTGGTAAGATCAGTTTAATTTTTCGTCAATTATGACACCCAGGTATCTTATATTTGTTGTGCGTTCGATGTGACTGCATGAACAGGGTTGATTAGGGCGAGGATTATTACAAGAGTGAATTTTGATCATGAAGTCATCAGGTTTAGTTGCATCGGTTATGTGAAAACATAGGAATTTGGTTTTAGAGGTGTTTAATGTCAGAAGATTTAACTGTAGCCATTGTGAGACCTGTGTAAGGCCTTCTTCAGTCTTAGCTTTGACATTTTGACATTGACACATTGTCCCCCCTAAAGAGTAATACCATGTCGTCAGCAAAAGCCGTTACCTTATCCGCCACTGCTTCCATTTTAGATATATCGTTTATGTAAGCTAGAAACAGCGTCGGAACAAGCACACTTCCCTGCGGGACCCCAAAAAGTGTGTTCATAGTGTCGCTTTTTGAGTTGTTTAGTTTGACATACTGTCGCCTTGTTGTCAGATAGCTTGTGAACCATGCAAGAGCCGTTCCAGTCACTCCAAGTGCGTCTAGCTTTTTTAAGAGAAGGGGAATTGACACTGTGTCAAATGCTTTTTTAAGGTCCAGGAAGACACCAATACACCTCTCCACTTTGTCGAGTGAGCTAGCTATGGAGTCTGTAAGTAGGGTGACAGCGTCCTCCGTGGACCTCTTGGCTCTAAAGCCAAATTGATTTTCGGCAAGCAGTTTGTTAGGTACTTGGTTAAGCGATGGTTAATTACTTTCTCTAGTATTTTTGCTGTTATAGTCAGTACAGCAAAGTATTTTTGCTGTAACAGTCAGCTGGTCTGTAGTTACAGGGATCAGTTGTGTCACCATTATTATAGATAGGGCAAACTTTGGACAATTTCAGCAGTTCAGGAACAATTCCCGATGATATGCTGAGGTTAATAATGTGTGATATGGGTTCTGCAATTATATGTTTTTTTTTTTTTTTTTTTTAAGTTTAGGTGGGAGTTCATCCCAGCCGGGCGAACCGTCTGATTTGAGACTCATTATAAACTTGGAGGTTTCTACGGTATCAGTCGGGGTCAGAAAGAGTGAGAAAGAGTTGAATCTAGGGGTTATTTCTATCCTTGATGTGAGTTGTTTCTCTGTTAGGTTCGATGAGGTGAGTATATCGTTAGCCAGATTACTTCCAACTGAAGTGAAGTAGTTGTTCACCAAGTTAAGAGCTGAAGATGGTGTGTCACCTATTTCAAGGAGGTTGGTGCATGTTTTTTTCCCAGCGTCTATGTGGCAGATTGATTTAATTGCCTGCCAGGTTTTTTTTGGGCAACGTATGTTTTTGCGGATAAGTTCTTCGTCATGTTGGGTTTTTAAATTTTGAAGAATAAAGTTGCAAATGTTACGATATGTATGATAATTCGTTCTTAGGTTATCATTATTTGGGTATTTGTTCAGTTTGTTGTGCAAAATTTCACTTTTTTTCATGCATTTTATCAGGCTGGGGGTTATCCAGGGTTTCATACTGTAAACTCTGTGGGATATTTTATGAGTAGTTTTGTATTCATTGTAAAGAGTTGTGAGAAGTTTAATAAAGTTCAATGCAATTTTTGGATCTTCAATTTGGTAGAAAGGGTCCCAGTTGGTTTTAAGTAGTTTTTTCTCAAGAGCTTCATAGTTAATTTTTGTTATAGACCTTGGCAAAGGTGAGGTCCCAGCTAGTTGCATTTCGATGGACACCATTACTATCGAGTGATCAGTAACACTAGTCTGACATACAACTGCTGTACTAGGCTTGTCAGTTTTGATAAGTATATGGTCGAGACAGTTCGCCTCCCGAGTACATAGTTAGTAACTGAGCAAGGTAGTAACCGTGCAGGGCTATCAGATCTAGGTATCTGTCACTGTGCCTGTTGTCATTGTTTGTTTTGATGTCTATGTTAATGTCCCCTATTATTATGTTTGTCTTAGCAGATGAGTATTTTGCCAGAGTGAGGTCGAGGGAGTTAATAAATTTGTCTGTATTTTCAAAACTAGGAGATCTGTAGATAGATGTTATTATTATATCTTTTCCATTTTTAAGAATAAAGCAGTTAGATTATTCTAAAAAAGGTTCATCAACTGTGACTTTTATGTTGTTTCTACAGTAAGTAACAAAACCGTCGTTCTGGTTTAAATATGTTTTAGAATAAAATAAGTTGTACCCAGTCAACGGAAATTGTGGTGGAACGTCTTTGGTGAGTCTACACTCAGTGAATATTATAATTTCTGGTGTAAATTTTAATCTTGTAAGAAGTACTAAAAATTGTTAAAGTTTTTGTTAATACTGCGTATGTTTTGCGTAATAACAGTGAGATTACCATGTTTTAAGTTAAGTTTAGATTTGCATAATTCTGGTTCGGTTTCCAAAACACTGCTGGATATTGATGTGCCATCTATGTCATCTATTAGGTTTTTAACTGTGAATTTGAAAAGCATTCGGGTAGAGCCTGTGCTCAGGACTTAGGATTGGAGGAACTCGAGTAGATAAGGTTGGTTTGTTTGTGTTGTGTGGTGTTGTGTTGTGTTTTTCGTGGTTGGTAGTTAGTGTAGTGTATGTAAGTTTAGTTATAATCGGGTCAAGGTGGTTGGTTTTGGTTCTTTTGTGGTAGTTTTTTTGTCGTGATTTTGGCATAATTAAGCTTATATTGTTGTTTTTAGAGAGACAAGGTGGGTTGGTTTTTGTTTTGCAGGTTTTTCGAGATTCAAGATATTCGAACTTATTTGCGGGTACGCGTTGATGCTACATTGCTTCTGGCCCTACACTAGGGTACACTGTCTTAAACCAGAGACAGTGACGTCGCAGATATATAAACATCCAAGACGTGGGTTTTTTTATTCCTCCCCAGTCAAGATTTAAGCCCGGGACAGAGTCGTCAAAAGTATTTTTTAAAGTATATTTATTATTAGAATATAATATATACTATAAGTCTATATAATATATACCAATAATAAAAATACTTTAAAACTACTTTTGACGACTATGTCCCGGGCTTAAATCTTGACTCGTCCCACTACTGGGCAACAGCTTCTTTTACCCGCTTTCACTCTTCACGCTCCTGAGTGTTTCCCACCTTCCTGGGGCGAACTCGTTTTACATTCGCCGCGGGAGACTTTGTTGTAACCACAGCACTGGTGACTCGCTTTGATCACATTTACGAAGATATCCGATGACAAAAACGACGATATCAACCTCCCAGAACCGAGAGTACGCATTTCCACTAGAAACGAAATCCATCGCGTCGGTGTGACAGTCCCACCATTCTACGCTGAGAACCCTGCAGTATGGTGCAAATAACTGGAGGATCAGTTCAAATTGGCCGGGAACAAGACCGATGAAACTAAAATTTGCTATGCTAGTATAGTAGTTACATCCACCATATACGACGACGATGACGACGACCTCTGTAAGACCAAGTAAGAGGTCTCGGGTTCGATCCCCGCTTCGCCAACCATATTCAGTCTCAATATCATCAGTAAAAATCATGACAAGGAATACAACGCAGTCTTAAATGAGATTCCAGAACTCACCCAACCCATCTACCCTCGTCAACAAATTAAAGAGAAAGAGTATTATAAGAGTGAGTTCTTTTACTTCACATAATCCTACAAGTATATACAATCTAGTCCCCAACAATATATACACGACCTTACAATACATATACGACCTCACAATATATACACGCCCTAAATATCTAGGCTCTGGAAAAGTAGCAGCAGTAGAACTTTGGTGTAACGAATGGTCCTTAGGAAGAGCCCAACAGGCTTCGTAGAGTTGAAGGATAGTGGCAGTAGACGCAGAGCTTCAGTAGGTTGGAGACGCAGCAGTTCTCTCCAAAGCAGAGTTCTTCAAAAGTTCCCGGGTCGCTAGCCGCGTAATCTGGCCTTCTGTTAGTTCTCTCTTTTGAGAGCTGAAGTAAGCTGAACTTTTTTGGGTCGAGATTTATTAGGAAAACTCGGATCAATTCCAAGGTTCATATTTCAATTTTTGAAGACAAATTAACGTAATCTCCCAGAGGCCAGGAAAACCATATGGTAAAGGAAGGTGAACTACGTGGTACTCATAAAAACATAAATCAGACAGAACATTGACAATCAATCCATAATAACAATTTAACAGTTTACTCGTTTAAACAAATATGAAATGAAAAAATATATTTATATATAAATAAGTTCCAATAACATAAGCCCTTTAGTAAAACTGGACTATCGATCAAAAGAAGTATCCAAGTGCAATCTCAGGACCCTTGAAATACCTAGCTGAATATAGCGAAACTTGTATTTGCAGTGTTTGTCGAAATCCTGCAGGTGAGTTTTAGTAGGTAGAGTAGGGAAAACTCTTCAGCTTGTGTGGGACGCGACGTGTGTCGATCTGGCGATAGGGTAACAAAAGACGTAAATAGGCAGACAGACAGGGCTTCATATGTGTGCCATTTGGAGTAAGTACTAACCATGGGGTCCAGAGGCGCGGGCGCTGTTCAAAGAACTTTCCTCGCGCCTGGTCGACGCCTCTAACAACTGGTGGGCTGAAGCCTAACTTGGGCAACAGCTGAGCCTCGTCATACAGCGAGGCAACGCCTTTTGGGCATCTTGCCTAACGACAGCGGCATTGACCTGGCTCAAATTTTATTTCTCTTATATGTGCCTATCATATATTACCAGTGGTTCTGTGAGAACAGTAGACCTCGCGAGCCCTTCGACATTAATACATACTAAAACATATTGTCACGACTGACGGAAAAAGGCTTTATTATAATGCGAAACAAGTCTATTTCACACAACAATTTTACGAAGAAAGTCCAATTTTAAATTAAATGTCAGGTGCTTCAATTTTCTAATTACTATGCAGACTTTTCAGCATATAGAGGTATAAGTTTTGGCGATAACTCGCGTTATCATGATCATAGGAGGTAAAATCTGGTGTCAAGGGGTCTCGTGAAGGTGGAGATAACTACGTAGTCTGATTAGGTATACATTTTCCGTAGTAAAATCAAAAACTGAATTCCGCTACAACATGAACAACTAGAATTATTATAAATAAAATAACCCGACTGCATTTTCTTTCAATACCACATACGAACTTATGAATACATCTGGTTTAGTACTTGGTGTATCCAATAACCAATAACTTTGTAATGCCATAAGTTCGTTATTTAAAAAAAACAACTAAAAACTGACTTGCCGAAAATTCTATTAAATTTTATCGAACCTGTGTAGGAAGCAGGAATAATTACGCGTCGAAAAAGTATGCGAATCGAACTGTTAGTGACTCTTATGCACAATAACTTAAGGTTGATTTTATCTGGACTCGAACACTTTTTCACTCTGGTATTTATTCCTGCTTGAGCCTCTGCTCACAAAATTTTACGAGAATCGGTTGAAAAATGCGACCTGTTGGCGAGCATAGACAGACAGACAGACAGTAGGACAAATTCATTTTTGGCCAATCTCGAAACTGGACGCTGCACTCGATTAATTAATTAAAATGTATTTTTTCATGATAATTTTTTATTTGTTTTTTCATAGTTATTATTATTTTACTGTTTCTGTATGTTATTGATGTGCAACAAAGACATTTCACAAATCAAGTGCTCAAAAAGCGCCTTTTCCAAGGAGGGAAATCTTGCGGAGAGGTTTTCTTTACTTAACTTTACTTTATTCTTTACTTTTCAGATTTTTATTTTCCACTCCGTCGTCAGCCCGCATAGAGTTTTTGGTATATGAGTTTTTTTTTTCAATTACATCATTAACCTCCCTGCTTTGTCCGGGTCTCTACATATTGAGCGGGCATCAGCTCGTGTAGTATACGGACTAAAAACAATCCCTGTATGTGTGGGTGTGTGTGTAAAAGCAGTTATCGTTAGACGTCACAGCTAGCCATGGGCTCGGTATACGGTTTTCTAACTGCACGTAGGCATAATATGGAACCTTGTGGAACGCCAATTTCTACACCCAATCCATCAGATTTAACGCCGTTGACTTCTGGGCTTTCAGATGGATCAAGCATTAACATGGGACGCTCACATAGATAGACTGTGTGGAAAACTGGCTAGCGCATGCTTCGCGCTAAGTCGGCTTTCATGTACGCTACCAGCAGAGCCGATGCGCACGTGCTACTTCGTGACGGTGCACTCGTTGCTGCAGTACGGCGTGGAGCTGTGGGGGCCCGCGGCGCAGTGGCACCGCGTGTTCGTGTTGCAGAAACGCGCCGTGCGGCTGCTGGCGAGAGTACCGACTGACAAGTCCGCGAAACCGCACTTAAAACATCTCAAAATTCTCACGTTACCTAGCCTTCTCATTTTCCAAGTGGCCATTTATGTGCGTGAGAATATTGACCAATACCATCGAATTGGAGAATCGCATCAATATGAGACACGGAACTCAAATAAACTAGCTGGAATCGTGCACAAGCTTGCTAAAACAAGTAAGGCGATCCATGTTATGGGTCCGGTAGTCTACAACAAGTTACCTGAAGCCTTCTGAATTATATTACTTAAGTATTTGTATTTTTAACTCCGTAATTATTTAATTTCATTGGTAGCGTATCATGGTCAACACAATCAAATTCCTTCGACAGATCGCACAAAACTCCGATAGCATCCTGTGTCGCTTCCCATGCAGAATAAATATGAGATATAAGGGTAATACCTGCATCCGTAGTCGATGTACCCCTCGTGAAACCGTATTGTTTGGCGTTGAGTTGTTTTATACGGTTGAAGTGTGAGGGAATTTGATTGAACAAAATCTTTTCAAATATTTAACTTAGCGCTGAAAGAATCGATGTTGGTCTGAAATTTGAAGGATCACTTTTGTCTCCCGACTTGAACAGAGGTTAATACTTATGTAAACACTAGGTAATTCAATGATAAAATAGGTATAGTTTTACAATTCTATAAATTATTAATATACTCACTATTACTTATGATTTTTATAGCTAAAATGACTCTTCATAACAATATTTTTATGTTTTTCTTTGATATTAGGATGTAAACAGTGAATAATTAATACTTTTCTTAATTCCCTGAGTTTCCCGGTTTAGGTATGTAAGGTATATGTTACCATAAGATTATCAAACCAGTGAGTTTATAAACTAACGCTTTAGTTTTTAAACTATCGACAAATTGTAAACACGACCAACAGGGTTTAGAATTTACGTTTTTGGAAGGCTCTTCCAGTCTAAATTATACTGAAGGCTATGTACACTAAACTTTACAGTGTTGGCACCTCGATGCTATTAAAAGGAGGTTTTCATATAAACCCAGTGCCATTCTATAGAAATGTCGTCATTTGAACTCATTTATAAGCAGTTCCTGACTTCGCATGACCCCAAAGGAACTAAACGTTATATGGAAGAGGTTTCTCAATAGACCGTTAATGAAGCCTTTCACATTTTAAACCTCTAAAATAAAGACTGGCTCAGCAAATCCGGTTTTTAACTGTACTTATTTCGAATACACAGATCTATTAAAATTACTTTAACATCCCATAAACTACTTAGACAATGTGTATCAAACTCGTGCAAAGAATATTCCTAGATGGAAGAACTTGGGTTTTTACTGCAATAAGCTATCAAGAAGTTATTTTATTATACGTGCTTATTGAGAAAGGTCTCTTGGCGTTCAATACTTTCTATAAATGAAAAGGAATGAGCTTACTTTATTTTCTGAAGCAGCTTGCTTGCTTTAGTTACGTTCGTAAGTGGAGTTGCTTCTTTGATCGATACTTTTTTAAACACCATTCATAATCATATAACTGTGGTTATGGGTCAGCTGCCTGTGAAGTACCTATTGAAATATGGCTAAAAAAACTCAAAAAACCCACTAGAGTCGAGAAACGCAGAGAGACAAACGTATAAAATTTAAAACAAAATACTGATTCTGATCGTACGTAACTACTTACCACGTTTACCCTTAAAATACACAACTCTAATATCTAATATCATTTTCTTTTTTTTTAGATAGTCTATAGAATTATGTCACTGCTGGACAAAGGCCTCCCCGGTTTGAGCCCACACATCTCTGGTAGCCGTAAGATTGACCCACTCTGGTTGGAACTTGTCCAAATCGTACTGCCATCTTCTTCTGGGCCTTCCTCTACTCCGGTGTCCATCTGTAGGCACTATGTGCTATCAGTGGCTATTCAGTGGCTATCCTTGCCCATCTGTCTGGGTGCATTCGACACACATTATATTCGGCAGATGCCGGTTAGGTTCGGCAGAAGGCACATGTTGACGAGTTTGCGCTTTAGGTTCAATGGTAGGTTGCCCTTTATTAGCTCCTTCATGGACCAGAAGCTCTTCCAGACGTTCGAAACACGACGTTCGATTTCCTTGTCCTGCCTGGTTTCGAAGGAGACTGGCTGGCCCAAGTAGGTATACTCGTCGACGTATTGTATCTCCTGCCCATCAAAGAGTACCTTACACTTTGCGCCGTTGATCATTAGATGAGTTTTTGACCGATTCATCTTCAGTCCAACCACAAGGCTCGCCGTGCTTAGTTCCTGTAGGATAGTTTGAAGGTTGTGTAGCCTTCGCTCGCAGACAACAATGCCTTTATCTTGCCATGAAGCTGTTACCGTGTTGAAGACTTCTTCTAGGGTGCTGGTGAACATTTTCAGACACAAGGGGTCACCTTGTTTGACGCCCTTTTCAATGACAAAGGTGGGTCCCGGAAATTTAAGTTTAATATCTGCTGTACTATTGTTATAAACTGATCTTAATATGTTGACATATTGACGGATGGCCCGAATGGCCGAGTCGGCAGTGACGCTGCCTACGAAGCCAAGGGACCCGGGTTCGAGTCCCAGTGGGGGCAAATATTTGTTTGAATCTATTTCGGACAGGCTCAAATCGGTCAGTTACACTGACGTAAAGTTCGGCAGGGGTCTCTCAGACCCCATGTCACCACTTACGTAATTTTTTAACGTAATTTTGCTGTATTGTTTTTTCACATTTTTTACCGAGAACAATCCAAACATCAGTAAAGCAGGAGCCAGTTGTCTTCCTCGATAAAAGCGCCAATCAAATTAACAGTTTGAATCGTGTTCGAAACGTGTGTGCTTGCAGTGTGCAAAAAAATTATGCCCGGACTGCATATAAAAATTGGCAAAGTTTGACCATAGTAGGTAGATAATGACAGTTTAAATTCACTTCACGATCGTTCGGGCCTACGGGCTCGACAGATGGATCGAAAAACCTATCGACAGATGGATCGAAAAACCTATTGACAGTTCAAATTCATTTCACGATCGTTCGGGCCTACGGGCTCGACAGATGGATCGAAAACCTATCGACAGATGGATCGAAAAACCTATTGACAGTTCAAATTCATTTCACGACGTAGAGCCTAAGTTCGGGGTCGGATGATTCTTGATCCAGAACCAGGCTGCTACACAATATAATGTTATTAATATTCGAAATATTTGTAGTCTTATGCAGATTTCCAAGTGAATCATACCGATTTCAATATGAAATTTTTAAAACAAAAAAGTACATTACACTTAGATAAATTATGTACTTCTGATTCAACTAAAATACTTCGCCATGGTAACCTGTTACCAAATTCCATACGATGTCTGATATGCGGGCCGTCAAACTGCGGGAAAACGAATCTGATGGTCGGTCTTCTATTACATGAAAACGGGCTCCACTTCCAGAATATTTACGTTTATTCAAAAACCTTACATCAACCAAAATACGAATTTCTTGAGAAGGTCTTAAGTTTAGTTCCGAGTATATCGTTCTTTAAATTCCATGCTAATCAGCAAGTACTCAGCACGGAGGAAGCGCAATCAAACTCAGTAATTATATTTGATGATGTCTCATGTGAAAATCAAAACAACATGCGTGATTATTTCGCAATGGGCAGACACAAAAATATTGATTGTTTTTATTTAAACCAGACTTATACTAAAATACCCAAACAACTTGTTAGAGACAATGCAAACCTACTTGTACTTTTTAAACAAGATGACATTAATTTACGACATATATATGATGAACATGTTAACACGGATATGACATGGAACGAATTTCGAGAAATGTGTTCAAAAATATGGAACGATTCTTATAGCTACTTGGTCATAAACAAAGATTGTGAAAAAAATAAAGGGTGCTATCGTAAACAGTTTGACACGTTCGTCGTTTTTACCTGAGTGAAAGTATATATAAATGCTGTTTTATTCGATAGCTTAGCACTTAGCTTAGAAGAGGACGAGCATACAAGATATTATTTAGATATGGAAAATAACTTAAAGGAAATCGTAACTGCTGCCGAAGCAGTAAAGAAAAAGTTTAAAAAAATGCGTAACGTTGAATCAGAATATGAAAGAGCTATAGGAAACGTGTTCAAACCAGTTCTTAGCCCCCTTAATAAAATTACTGATGCTATGAGGCAAACAGAGAGCAAAGAAACAACATGTCCTATCAAAAATGGAGAGACGAAATTTGAAAATGAAATCGACGATTCCATTGACCGGAGTGCAGCCGATGACACTTTACGAAATATAAGACGTTCTGATCAATTTATGACACCTACTCATAGCTTAGATCGTGCAGCGGAAATGGAAGGCGAAGATTCTGACAACGACTTTAATGAAGGACAAGAATCTGATATATCTCAAAATTCGATTGAGTCTGATGCAAACACTCAGAACCAAAATTGTTCATCATGGTCGCTTACATCGGAGTATTTAAAGAATACTCCTTTTGGAGTAAGAGTCGAAAGAGGAAAACTTTTGATGGGCTCAGCGAATGTAAATATCACCGATAAAACCATTACAATAGGAACATCTGATTACAATAAGACTCGAGGCTTGATGGAATTGCTAACCAAAAAATTACCAGACTTGGCAGATATAACAAAGGAAGACTTGGCAAATTACAAGTTAATGCTGTTGGAGACAAATGCACATAGGCGAGATTACGACTCAA
The DNA here is from genome assembly GCA_949825045.1 of Argyresthia goedartella. Taxonomy (NCBI): domain Eukaryota; kingdom Metazoa; phylum Arthropoda; class Insecta; order Lepidoptera; family Argyresthiidae; genus Argyresthia; species Argyresthia goedartella. The sequence goes on from OX463833.1 coordinate 8,831,009, forward strand.
ATAAACCAGTAAAAAGCAACAAAGGAATAAAATACTTAAACATTATTAAACCGCTATTTAATAAACATGACAATAGTGAAAGCAATCAGGTTCAAGGTTCAGGTTTACCTGTACTAAAAAAATGGAAGAAAAATATAGACTATGTCTACTGGGATGATCCAAATGAGCTAGTGGATAGGTTAAAACTACTTATAGCATCTCGTGACGCTGGAAACACTGGACTTGATAATGAAATAATATCCATCATAGAAGAACTCAAAGAAAGTGGTTTGCTTGGTTAGAATAAATAATCATACTTAAATTATTTTGAGCACTTCATCTTCAACTCTCTACAAATAACTAGGGTAATCTACCTCAGTACTATGAATATTGATAAATTCGGTCACCATGTTCATAAACGTTTACGTTTATCTGAATTGTTTGATTTTACTGACAATGCGTTGACCAAAAACGAAGAAGGACTTTTTGATCTTCAGTCGTCACGATTAAAAGGTTTAAAGGCACCACAAGAGTCAGACGACGCCGTAAACAAGGAGTACGTTGATATGAAGAGTAAAGATTTACGGGAAGATTGTCAATTTCTACTGAACGAAGCAATTAAAGATATACAAGGAGTGCTGAATAACTTTATAAAGGATGTTTATACGAGGAGTGAATTAGATAATATCATTAAATCGTTGAACAAAGATGAAGCAGCAGGTGGTAAACGAAATACATAAAAATGCAAGAAAAAATTTTTCTCGTCGATCAGTGCTTCTCAAAGGAATTGATGATTTGTGGCAGGCAGATTTGATAGATGTTATTTCATTGAAAATTTATAATAAAGGTTATAAGTTTATTCTTGTCGTTATTGATTGCTTCTCAAAATATGCGTGGGCTGTACCTCTTAAAACTAAATCTAAACAAGAAATGTGTCAAGTCTTCGAAAGCATCTTGCAGAAAAGTAGAAGACAACCAAATAATCTACAAACAGATATGGGAACTGAATTCTACAACGATGAATTCAAAAGACTAATGAAAACCTACAAAATAAATCACTATTCTACATATTCAGTTAAAAAAGCATCCATAGTGGAAAGATTAATCAGAACATTAAAAGCACATCTCTATAAGAATTTTTCTTTTAAAGGTAGTTACAAGTGGCTAGGTAAACCATTAGAAAGTGTAGTTCATTCTTACAATCATACAAAACATCGTGTTACGCAAGAGGAGCCTGCAAAAGTAACAAAGTTAAATGCAAGCAAAGTATTAGACAATATCAAAAAGTTCCAGAGTAAAACTAATCACGTTAAGAAACCTAAATTTTGTGTTGGCGATAACGTAAGAATAAGTAAATACAAAAGCTGTTTTAAAAAAGGCTATACGCCTAATTGGTCGACAGAAATATTTCTTATCAAGAAGGTAAACAACACGATTCCTGTTACTTATTTGATTGAAGATAGTCGTCGTCAACCGATTTTAGGAAGTTTTTATGATCAAGAACTCCAGAAGACCAAATATCCTGATGTATATTTAATTGAAAAAGTCATAAGAAAAAAAGGGAATAAGTTGTTTGTAAAATGGTTAGGTTTAGATGAAACTCAAAATAGTTGGATCGATAAAAAGGCAATGGTATAAACTATAACCTTAGTCTATTATCAGTAATGCATGGCGGAGGTCTTATTAACAGTTTTATCAATAATTTACCGATCGAGCTACATCTACCTGGCTATAATTATTGTGGTCCTGGAACAAAGCTGGTGAAGCGTCTAGCACGTGGAGATAAGGGCATCAATCTATTGGACAACGCATGTATGCATCACGACATAGCGTATACGAAATTCTCTGATTTAGAAAACCGACATAAAGCTGATTTGGATTTACTGAATATGACAAAACAGAGACTACGATCAAAAGACGCTAAGCGTGGTGAAAAGATAGCTTCTTGGTTGGTTAATAAAGTCATGAAGACAAAACTTAAAACCGGGTCTGGGGTACGACGTTTTAAAGATATGGTATCTAAAATAAAAGGTCATCTTCAGAAATTAAAACCAAAAAATAGTAATAGTGCTATTAAAGTTGCTTATGCGGTCGCCAAAAAGTTAATTGATGTAGATACCAAACACAACATAAGGATACCACGAATTATTCCTCTCCCTAAAAGTGGAGGATTTCTTCCTTTAATACCTATCTTTGCTGGGTTGTCTGCTTTAGGAAGTCTTGCTGGAGGGGCAGCTGGAATAGCAAAAAGTGTTAATGATTATAAAGCTGCTCAAGAAAGTTTGCGAGAATCAAAACATCACAATCAAAAGATGGAATCAATTTCAGTGGGTCGAGGCTTATACATCAAACCTTACAAAAAAGGTAGTGGCTTGTTTATTAAATCAAAAAACTAATAAACAGGCTGCCTAAGCGTGCTCTGACCAATTTAGATATCATCGAATATGCTAGAGAAATACCATATTTTCGTGGAGTTTACATGAAAGATGCTTTACCACGAAAACCAAGAAGTATAGAATGTGGTATTATAAATTTAGACGATTCGCACAATGCCGGAACACACTGGGTAGCCTACATAAAACTGAAAGACTATTATGAATATTTTGACAGCTTTGGAAACTTGAAGCCGCCGGTAGAAGTTGTGAAATATCTCAATACTCCTAATTTGTATTACAATTATACTCGATATCAGACTTATGAAAGTGTGAACTGTGGACATTTATGTTTAAAGTACTTGCAAGATTTTTGGAATAAACATATAAAGTATTGATGTTAGCGTTTATTTTCACCATTGTTAAAATGTCATTCACCCTATCAATAACAGGCAATACGTCGCTTTTAATTACGAATTATTCTCCTACATTACAACTAGAGGGAGAATATGAGTGCGCTCTGCTATACCTATCTACCTTTAATTCAATTCCAAACGTTGATAGTACAAATAACAAGTTTTATTACGGTGAAAATGATGTTATTGAAATTCCTGAAGGAACATACGAATTGCAAGATATAAACGACTACCTGAAAGGAAAATTGCAAGACATCAACTTTAATTTATCATGCAACAATAATACATTGAAAACGTACATTATCAGCAACAAAGCTATTCATTTTGAGAAAGAAAATAGTCTAGGAAATTTGTTAGGATTTGGTAATCAACCGCTTGAAGCTAATATATTACACGAATCACAATATCCTGTTAATATGCTTTCAACAACTGTGGTGAGAATAGAATGTGATATAGTGAGTGGATCATATATAAATGGCATATCAAGTCACATTATACATGAGTTTGCTCCTAACGTTCCACCAGGTTATAGGTTAATAGAAATACCAAAGAACGTTATTTATTTTCCCGTTAACCAAAATAACATAAGCACCATAACTGTAAGGATATTGGACATTAAGAATAATTTAATTAATTTACGTGGTGAAGAAGTTCAACTGTATTTACACCTTAAGAAAAAATGATTGATTTTAATAAAAACTTATCACGACTACCAAAAACGATTAGTCACACTTCAATCTCTCACAAGGAAAGGACTTGGAAGAAGAAGAAACTAACTGCAAAAAATATAAAATTCCTTAAACAAATTGGACTTTTATCATGAGTAACATTCTAGATATTTTGAGTGCGCCTGTCTATGATAATAGCATTGATGGTATTGAGATTCATTCGTATAAACCTTATGTCACTACATTCAATCGTAATGATGAAATTCGTATACCGATTAATCAACAAGATCTGTACATACTCCCATCGGCAAGCACGTTATATTTGGAAGGTGTCGTCAATGTTTCGAAGAACGCTGCAAAGGAAACGGTTGCTAGTGTGCAGTTTACAAATAATCCGCTGTTATACTTTTTTCAAGATATTCGTTATGAATTGAATGGAGTTGAAGTAGATAAGGTTAAAAACGCTGGAATTACTACTACAATGAAGTCACTGTTGTCTATGAATGATAGTGAGTCAAAGATGTCTAAAGCGTGGGGTTGGGATATCAATGGCACGAAAAACGTGCAATCAGGAAAATTTTCAGCGTCGATACCTCTGTGTAACATCCTAGGATTTGCAGAAGATTATAAGAAAGTTATAATCAACTGCAAACATGAACTTGTTCTTCTTCGCAGTAACACAAACCTGAATGCTCTAAAATTAAATACCGGTGAAGTCGTAGAAGACGTAAAAATTCATAAAATTATATGGCGAGTTCCACATGTAAAAGTGAGTGACGCGGAAAGAATCAATCTTCTACGATTGTTGGAAAAGGATAGATCTATCCAAGTACCATTTAGAAATTGGGATTTGTATGAATATCCCTTGCTGCCAAGAACTACAAAGCATACATGGTCAATCAAAACATCTTCCCAGATTGAAAAACCACGATATGTTATACTAGGGTTGCAGACCAATCGCAAAAACGACGCTCACAAAGACATGTCACAATTCGATCATTGTAATTTGCGTGATGTAAAAGTATATCTAAACTCAACCTACTTTCCGTACGACAATATGAACGTAAGTTTTACTAACGACAATATTGCTATATTATACGAGCAATACGTTAGATTTCAGCAGTCTTATTACGGCAGAAGAACTGAGCCATTGTTGAGTGCAAAAGAGTTCAAAGAGTTGGCTCCTCTTTTTGTTATAGACTGTTCAAGACAAAGCGATAATCTGAAATCTGGACCGGTGGTTAATGTACGCCTAGAGCTCGAGAGTGAAGTAGAAATACCTGATCAAACGTCGGCGTATTGTCTTATTCTGAATGAATGTTTAATTGAATATAAACCATTAAGTAATATTGTAAGAAAATTATCATGAATACAAAAACTTTATTTGTAGACGTACAAGGTTTTAAAAATGCTGAGAATGATTTCATTGTTAAAGAACTTGCGTTGGCTACAGCCGAATACACTCAAGTATTTCTCATCAAGCCTCCGTATCCTTATCGATATTTATCAGAAGTGGAAAAGAAACGTGTACAATGGATTGAAAACAATCTCGGGTACAGATGGGGTGAGGGACACGTTGATTTTCTGCAGTTCAAAAGTATTATCAAACCATATCTAGAGAACAAACTTTTAATAGTTAAAGGTTTAGAAAAGGTAAAATGGTTGAAAGAATTGTGTGAGAACTGTGCAATAATAAACATAGAAGAAAAAGGATGTCCAAATTTAAAACAGTTGTTTGAGATGTTTAAATCACATCTCAATGATTTCAGTTGTATAACTCACAAATCCAATTGTGCTCTAAGAAACGTATTATGTATTAAAAAATGGTTTAAAGATAAACAAATAACTATGTAATTATTTTACTTTTGTTTTATGAGTGTATGTGTTATCGATTAGTTTAAAAAATGATTAATAATAAATGTTTGTTTACCTAAATTATTGATTTTATTTCAGCATCCCTTTAAACTACACAAGGGTTAAAGACTTAAAGTACATAAATAAAACATCAAAATAAATTAATAGTGAATTTTATTTATTTAAATAGAATCATTGCATATTTTTTTACAAATTTTATTCACTAAATTCTCTGACAAGTCCATTATTTCATCTACTACTTCCGATTGTACGTACTGTACGCTTACAACACTATCATCTGTACAAGTCTGAGGTCCATTTAAGTCGTAAATTTCTATCTTAATCAAACGAAGAGGTCTTTTCGGGGCCTTTGTTATTACGTATGATGACAACACTGTCGGATTTAATTTATTTCTGTCCAATCTCATCTTTTTCTTCTTTTTCTTTTCTTTGGTGTCTTGACTGGGTGTAGAATCTTGCAGAACGTCGTCATAATTTTGAGGCTGAGCGTGTTGGAACCACAAGTCAGAGGGATCCATTGACTGTAAAACAAAAAACATGATGTAGTTTACTGCGAAAATAAACTTTATAATAATCATCCAAAAATAAACAGTATGTTTTACCTCGTTTAATATAGACATAATCTTGGAGTAATGAACCGCGTCCTCTTCTTAAGCTACCTTCTTTAGAAATGGTCATTATCACGTTGTAATAAAACAAATCACCTAATCTTGCATTTCTTAATAAAATTTTGCTTACGTTAATATGCACATATTGTTATATTTTTCAAATTGAGTTCATTGAACGCAACACGTGCAATATTCACGTTGCGATTAGTCATCATAATCATTTCAACGTTATCGCTTTCAAGCGATATGTTCCATCTTTTAGAAAACCATTCTAAAGTACCTAACCTCTACATACAAGTCCACTCCGGCTGATATCTGACATTAAGTAGGGTATGTTGTAACATTAAGCTTAAAAAGAAACACGAAACATAATCCGAGAACACATTTTTTATTTTAATATAACAATATTCACTTAAAAGCTATAGTTTAGAGTCTATGTTGATTCATATTTTATTTTTAAAACAATATTCACTAAGCACGATATTTTATTTTTAAAACAATATTCACTTACAAGCTATAGTTTAGAGACAAGTTATATTCATACATATACAGCTCAAAATGCTGATTCATGACCCCATGAAAGAGTTGATATTTTATTTTTTAGAATGATGCGCTTATCATCATTACTTGAGAGAGCTATTTTATTAAGCGACTGTGTAAAAATTTCATGTTTTAATGACCTGAATACCATATTTTTTTCCTAACTAAATTATTATCTAATAAAACACCTTTATAGTCCTTAAAACTCAATGTTTTCACAACAGATTTTTTGGTTCCTTTAGCTTTTTTTAATTCAGTATCTTCAGTTTTTATGGAATAAAGTTTAGACCGTAGGCCTACAAATTCGACTATAAGCTGACCTCCTAGCTCATCTTTAAATAACCCAGGCACTTTTTTATTATGCCTCCTTATACCATACATATTATTACACGCGTAGTTGCTAGTGTCGAAGTATTGAGGGAAATGGTATTTTATGTCTTTGTAGACATCTTTCGTTGTTATGGAATACAGAAAACTGTCAGTATCTGTGTAACACATTTTTATATTAGGGCCATAAAAAGGTTTCATAACAGAATAGTGAAAGTCGTACATATGACTCTTAGATATTTCCAAAACAGAAAAACCAATGTAAATTGGTTTATCGAGAGTAATTTTTTCAGGATTCATCTGGACCGCTACAAAATTTTCAGTAAAAATAGTTGAGCTATGGTAATTAGGTCGAGCTATTAGTTGCTCTGCGCCTAAATGTTTTTTCGTTTTGTTATGTTTATCAGACCACTGATTTACTAATTTAACATTTAACCTTTTTTCCGTATCCTCAAGGGTTTTACCAAAAATGCTATTGTTTAATAATTTAAAAAAGTCTTGTTCAAATTGAGATTTAGCTTTTTGCCTCAATTCCGTATTTAAATCAATATATTGTTTCAAATATGGACCTTGTTTAAATTTAATAACTCTGTGTATGCTTTTTAATTTAAGTCCATGTTTCAGACACGTTTTCAAATGAATATAGTGCATAACATAATTATATTTGTCATACAAATTCGGTATCAGTTTACTCGTTTTAGATCCAGGCGGTACAAATTTTTGTGGGCAGAAAGGTAAATCGTTATGATGATCATGTAGTGTCAAAATGACATCATAGCATCAATGTACAGCGCCATCTAGTCTTCCATAGTACGAACCACCTCACCCACAACTATACCCTAAATCAATACCTTTAGAGGTGGTTCGACTAATAAAGGCTAGATGGCGCTAATTAACCATATCTTATAAATTCCGTTCAACTCGATTTAACCACCATTCTCGCATTAGAGCCCGAGCTGCGAATACCTTGTACAAACCGAATTAAATATCTTCAGATAAAACTAAACACCTATTATTTGGGGCACCCATTTTCATGGTGACCCCGACGTTCGAAATAACGCAGTGAAGAAATTGGACGGAAGAAACCTGCAAATACGCCGCCGCGCCGCCCGCGACAAGGACAAAGGCGCGAGCACATGGTCGCAGCCATCTTGCGTATTGCCGCGTTATTGCCGCGTATTCGTTTCAACAGCCGTCTGAAATTCGTTCCTGCATTAGAACAAGTAAAAGCGACCACGAGGCGTCGAAGAAAGTGATCCTGCAAGGCGAAACCCCAGGAAAACACACTAAGACATCACCACGTGCGTCCCGCGTGTGCCCCCCAACATCTGAAGACCATCAGCCGAGAATCAAATCACCGAGCAGCCGAAACCCAACGGACGTACAAGGAGCAGCATATCCGAAGCCCGGTGGAGCGTCCAGCCGAGACTGGACTCGAGACCCGTCGGAAGCCGAGGAGCCGCCCCTGCTGTTGGACGAAAGGCGCGCCAGAGACGAGAGACATAAAAACATAAGTATCTACCGATCACGTGAGTTGGCACAAAATTTCCCCCCCATTTATTTTATCTATACACCGTTATTAGTAGGTAAATTATTGGTAAATTTCGACATTTCCATATGATGATATCAAGGAACGCGATAGTGTCTGTATGACGCACAAACGAGACTCTAAGGAAATTCGTCGTTAATCTACCTATCAAACAATATCTATCTATATCTATCTATCTAAATATTCCTATTAGCTAAAATGCCCAATAACGACGTGGCAACCGTAGAGAAATCTAAACCTGAGAGCATATCAGAACTAATAAGAAAGCGAGGGATTATAAAGGGGAAAATGACCCTATTTGTCAAATTTATAGCATCCATAAAACCCGAAACGATGACTGCCGAACAAATAATCGAGCTTGGGCTGCGCACAGACAAAATGCAACTCGAGTTTTTACAGTTTGATAAAATACAAAGTAATATCGAAACCCTCTGCTCAGATATTGACAAGCAGTTACTCGAAAGAGACTCCTTCGAATCTCAGTATTATCAATACATAGCTAAAGCCAAAGGCACTTTAAATCAAAAAGCGACAGACCAGACCGACTTACAAGAACCTACACATCATTGCAAACATAGCTCAGATGCTAGCGATTCCATTAGGTACCCAGATATTAGCCTACCCTCATTTAATGGAGACATTACACAGTGGATCGAATTCCGAGATACTTTCGACGCACTTATAAATCAGGGTAACCTGAAGCCCATACAAAAATATAAATATTTGAGAAGTTGTCTAAAGGGCAGTGCTTTGGAAGTTATAGGAGCGCTGGAATATTCGGAGGAAGGGTACAGCATAGCATGGCAATTACTTTGCGAACGCTATAATAACCCAAAAGTATTGGTCTACAATCATTTGCGAGCGCTTTTCGGCATCGATAGCGTACAATCGAATCCAATGGCACTAAGGGGCATGGGTGATAACATATCGAAACACCTTAGAACCCTAAGAAGCTTAAATATAGCAACCGAAAACTGGGATATATTGATAATTTTCTTTTTATCTAGCAAGCTAGAAAAGTCACTACAACTAAAATGGGAAGAAAAATCCAACTCACGTGAACTTCCTACATTACAGGATTTCAAGACTTTTTTGAGGTCCCGAGCTGACCTTTTGGAGTCGATGAACAGCAACCAAGCTGTTGAAAATACAAACCGGAATTCGAGTAATACAACTGAAAAGGCGATGATAACCACGTCCCGCAACAATCCGGAAGCTAACAAGGTAACAAAACCACCTACTACCCAGCATAATCACTGCCCTTTTTGCAAGGGCACCCACTACCTAAATCAGTGTACACAGTTCCTAGCCCTTAGCCCTATAGCTCGCAGCCGAGCTGCGAAGAGGTTACGACTCTGCACTAACTGCCTGAGATCGAATCACGCGGTGCCGAACTGCCGAGCCAGCAAGTGTACCAAGTGTTCAGGTAAACATCATACTTTGTTACACATACCTACTATACCTACTCCAGCGAACGAGCAATCTATTTATAATCCCGAGCGATTACCTACACAACCGAACACATCTCGTCCTACCTATAATCCCGAGCGATTACCTACACAACCGAGCGTATCTCGTCCTATGACGCTATACACCCCACAACAACAATCTACATCCGAAAATCAATCTATAAACTTGCATATTAAGCAAATCAACACGTCAAATGACAATGCTTGTTCACAGCCGATGCAAAACAAGCATGTTTTCTTATCTACAGCTGTAGTAAACATAACCGATCACGAAAACAAACAACAAAGCATGAGAATCCTATTGGATTCCGGCTCGCAATCGTGCTACATAACAGAAAGGGCACACAAAAAACTAAACCTACCTGTACACAACACAGATACCGATGTCATGGGTATCAGCAACACAATAATAAACGTTAAACACTATTGTAACGTTATTATTCACTCTAGAACCGAACCATTTTCTGTGGATCTATCTTGCTATATTGTACCTACAATCTGCAACCTACCTAACTATGATATAGGAAATCTTATCATACCTAAACGATTCCGACTGGCTGATGATGGATTCAATTCAGCCGGCGAAATCGACATGATACTGGGCGCCGAAAAATTCTATGACCTATTGTGCGTAAACCGACACGAATTAGGAACTAACTTACCGACTTTGCAAAAAACCAAATTGGGCTGGATCGTGACTGGCTCGACGACGGGGCCAGTACGCCAGCAAACTAGATGTCATTTCATTCAACAACAAATGAGAAGCATTTTCGAAACTGAGGAAAATTCCACACTTTCCAATGATGATATCACGGAGTGCGAAAGTGTCTTTATGACGCATAATCGAGATTCTGAGGGAAAGTTTGTCGTAAAAATACCTCTAAAAGAACCTGCTTCAAGTTTAGGTAGATCAAGACACATTGCCTATAAGAGATTTCTGTCATTAGAAAACAAATTTAGTAAAAATTCAGAATATAAAAAACAATACGTCCAATTCATGAGAGATTTCCAACAAGCGGGCCGCATGAAAGAGATGGAATACTCCAATGTAGGACCCCAAGTCTACTTACCGCATCACGCGGTAATTAATATCGAAAAATTATCAACCCCAGTGAGGGTTGTCTTTGACGCATCATGTCCAACAGACACTGGAAAATCGCTTAACGATATTCAATATAAGGGTACGATATTTCAAGATAGCCTAATCAATATACTAGTAAGATTTAGAACTTACAAATTTGTAGTAAATGCAGATATACAGAAAATGTTTTGCCAGGTCAATATTGATCAATCACAACAAAACCTACAAAATATACTATGGAGGGAAAACTCAACCGATCCTCTACGTACCTACACATTAACTACTCTCAGTTTTGGCTTGAAGGCGGCCCCCTACATAGCCACGAGATGCCTACTGCAGCTAGCAACCGAATTCGAAGGTAAATACCCTACAGCAGCCGAAGCAATAAAAGGTTCATTCTACTACGATGACTGGATCTATGGAGGCGACGACGAAGCAGCGCTAATCGAGACAGCAACGCAAGTAGCGGCCATCCTGCGTACAGCCTGCTTCAATCTACGAAAATGGAAGTCGAACTCAAAAACCATATTAAAAAAGGTATGTAACACCGACTCAACAAATCCGACCGAGAGCGGAAATAACACACACAAACTATTAGGTATCACATGGTGCAGCCACACAGATTGTTTACAATTCTCATTCAAAGAACAACCAATGCCAGATCGACTTACGAAAAGAAAGGTCCTGTCTATAATTTCAGCTATCTATGATCCTACGGGCTTAATTAGTCCCGTTTTAGTGACAGCTAAATGTTTTATTAAAAAACTATGGCAGGATAAAACTTCATGGGACGAAACCCTATCGCCCGCTTTAACAAGAGAATGGATATCTTACTATAGGAGTCTATTTTCTTTAAACAATCTATCCATACCGAGACGCACAATCATAAACAATTACGTAACACTAGAACTGCATGGGTTTGCAGATAGTTCAAAAACTTGTTACGGAATTGCAATTTATTTACGTTCCATTGATAATTTAGGTAATATACAGGTGCATTTGTTATGCACAAAGTCTAGAATTGCTAGAGAGGAAACAATACCCCGCTTAGAATTACGCGCAGCGGTATTGTTATCACAAGTAATGGAATCACAAGGCAATAACCTTGCCAAACGAGTCAGTAAAATATACCTATGGTCTGACTCACAGGTGGTATTGGCGTGGATAAAAACACCGCCACCTAAACTAGGTACTTTCATCAGTAACAGAGTAGCGGAAATTCAGAGATTAACCAAGATCGAAGACTGGCATTGGGTGTGTTCGGCTGAAAATCCAGCTGACATTATATCGAGAGGAATTCAACCTCATATATTAAGAAAAAGCAATCTGTGGTGGTCGGGTCCCGCCTGGCTATCTGGTCAAACGGCGCAGTGGCCTCTGCACAATCAAACTAACACACAAATACAAACAAAGGACACAGAACAAACTATATCCTTAGTTAACCCAACAAACATCGAGAATAATTTCATAGATAAATTGTTTCATAAATATTCAAACGACAAAAAATTATCGCGAGTGTTTGCCTATACTCTGCGATTCATCAATAACCTACAAAATCCTTGTAATAAAATAAGCGGACCGCTGTCCGTTCAAGAATTAAATGATTCGATGCATAAACTAATTATGCGCGCACAAATAACATCACTACCTATTGAATACAAACTTTTAAGTCAGAATAAATCAATACCAACGTCATCAAATATTAAATGCCTTAACCCGTTTTTTGAAGATGGCCTGTTGAAAGTTGGAGGAAGGTTAAACCTATCAAACATTCCCGAAACTAAAAAACATCCTATAATTTTGCATCCAAAACACATACTCACTGAAACTATAATGAGAAACATGCATATCAAACTCTTCCATTGTGGTCCACAGCTACTGCTAGCATGCATGAGAGAGCAGTACTGGCCATTAAATGGAAAAGGTCTGGCTAACAAAATTGTACACAAATGCGTTACATGTTTCAAAGCAAAACCACTCATACACGTACCCATTATGGGTCAACTACCTACAATAAGAACTACTCCTTCACCGCCATTCCACACAACATTTTGTGATTATGCTGGGCCCTATTCAATTCGAGATAGAAGGGGGCGTGGTTTCAAGTCTTACAAATGTTGGATAGCTATGTTTGTTTGCTCATCGACAAGGGCAGTTCACATTGAGTTGGTTTCAGGTTTAGAATCACAAGCCTTTATTGCCGCCTTCCGGCGATTCATATGCAGAAGAGGTAAACCAAGTCAAATGGTAAGTGACAACTCGACCACATTCCGTGGAGCAAATAATGATTTAGTAGAACTATACAGATACCTAAACGAAAATTTTAGCGAACTTACCAACTTCCTTGCAAACGAAGGTATTTCCTGGAAATTCTTACCCCCCTACAGCCCGCATCTAGGCGGCCTACATGAAGCTGCAATTGGCAGCTGTAAGCTTCATCTTAAGAGGGTATTAAGTCAAGCCTTATTAACATTTGAAGAATTCTCTACGGTTCTTACTCAAATTGAGGCAATATTAAACTCGCGCCCATTGTGTCCCATACCTAATGCTAATAATGATGATTTTCCCATTCTTACGCCAGCTCACTTTCTGATCGGTAGATCGTACACGTCTCTGGCGGACTACGAATACCAAGATGTATCAAGGAATAAGTTAAATCACTTCCAACAACTCCAACAGATACAACAGGACTTCTGGAAGCGGTGGTCTCGAGAGTACCTGGGTCTCCTACAGCAGAGGTGCAAGTGGAGGAGCACAAAGGGACCTAACCTCACCATCGGCTCAATCGTGCTGGTGAAGGACGATCGCTTACCACCCTGCCAGTGGAAGTTGGGACGCATCGCGAAGACACAAGACGGTCAAGATGGCGAAACGAGGGTCGCCGTCATCCAAACAACAAAAGGCCTTATCAAACGAGCCTTCAATAATATTTGCCCCTTACCTATTTCTCTGTCAGATACCGACTATTAGTTCTAAGTAATCAGTGTAGGTAGACAGGGACTATATAATTAATTAATCACTTTATTACACAAACAAGTGAAATGTAACCTAATTAACTACTGCCTACTTAATAAAAAAATACTTCTCTTGTGTTTTCTTCATAAGATCTAGAATCTTTCTAGGTAGGTAACTAAAACAGAACGCTAGGAGTATACATAAATCTATTAATAAATTAGCTAGTCACATTCATAAATTACAGTTATATTTGTATACCTAGTAGAGTTTAGGCGCTCTGGAGTATGTCAAAATGACATCATAGCATCAATGTACAGCGCCATCTAGTCTTCCATAGTACGAACCACCTCACCCACAACTATACCCTAAATCAATACCTTTAGAGGTGGTTCGACTAATAAAGGCTAGATGGCGCTAATTAACCATATCTTATAAATTCCGTTCAACTCGATTTAACCACCATTCTCGCATTAGAGCCCGAGCTGCGAATACCTTGTACAAACCGAATTAAATATCTTCAGATAAAACTAAACACCTATTATTTGGGGCACCCATTTTCATGTAGAGATTCAGGATATTCTAGATCGACATCAAAAATGTAACCTACATCTGAATTGTCTTGTAAACAGAGAATGTCAGAAACTTGAAACACAGGATTTTCGATCAATTCGAAATCAGAGTGTGGTAAATAACTACACATAGCAAATCCGTACAAATTATTACAATCTATATACAATAAGTAATTATCAGGATTCGAGGGGTTGTAGTTCGAGAGGTACTTATTATTAGCACTGGCATAGCGAGTAGAACATAAACAAACACCTCCACGAATACCTTTTTGTATCATTCTGATAATTTCCAGATCATCTATTAATTCTAATTTTACTTCTGTTTTTAACAGCATTGCATCGAAGCTTAAGCTGGGAGCCGTTATGTAAAAGGCTGGGTCTAACCTATAATTAGTTTTACACGTCTTTCTAAAACTCTCAAAAATATCCGTCAACAGCATTATATCTGATTTTAAGTATAGATCGGTATATTGACCAAGGTTTGACAAATGGAATAAGCGCCACACACACTGTGCGTGAGCATAATCTGACTCTGAAATAACCTCATCAGTTAAACTGCTGTAGAAACACTCACGCGGAGGTAATTTATTTTCATCATAACGTTTCCATTTATTCATGTACTCGTAAGGATAAATACCTTTACGTCTCAATAAGTCGAATTGCTGTTTATCGGGGTAGCAACGAGAGAGGTGGATAAAATCTTCGATTACTAAATTTTCTGCAACTTTTTCTAAACTAGTACCTAAAAATGCGAATGAGTCAACAAAACGAACAGCCATATAGTCATTATTGTTAACAGGAAAGAACTTTGTAAAAGACACATAATTTTCTTTTGTTCTTGCGATAACATTTATGTTTCCGTGCATTTCACCTAGCTCTCGTATAAACAAATGACAGTCATAGCCTGACAGGTTGTGGAAAAAAATTGGGACGAAAGATTTAGGGAGCTTAAATCGAAGGTTACAATAATCATGAGCTGCCCCGCGGTAGCGTCCAGTCAAATGACAATGATCTTTAACCTTTCCTTCAAACATTAACTTATTACAGAGGTAACAATTTTTCGACTCTAAAAAGTTTTTCAGCTCATTTTCATTAAGGGGTAACATGTCGATAGGATCGTTTAGTATTTTACTTATCGTTTCAACGTCTTCGCCTAATATTTTTAAAAACTGTTGAATACAGTCCGGACCTCGGTATGATTGATATCGATTTAAAGACGCATCGTAGGAGCAAACAATATAATATCCGAACGCTACTGGAACGTGTTTTTGAATCGACTCCGTAAAATTCGAGTTTTTCTCCGAACAGGGTTGTAACATAGACTCAAAATCTGCGTAAATGACAAATGGCATATCATGCATGCGTTCGAAATGTTTGAACTGTATCAATGTCCCTTTATCAGGCAATGACGTTTTAACACCACTGCACACATGCTCATTACGCTTTTTATCATTAGAAAAAAATAACAAGCAATCATCACAAAAAAATATTCTACCATCATGTTTAGTTATCTGAGACCTTACAAGCCTACTCAAATCCTTAATAAGACAATAATGTGTTAGCGCACCCGATTCCAAAAACAATAAATTTATACGATGCTTCCGCCCCTTGTGAACAGATTTGTATAAAGGTCCTACAACAACAGACTTTTCACTGAGACCATAAATATTAATACTTATGTTATCGTTATTCTTTTCAAAAATCTTTACATCCCTGAAACCTGCTGGAAACTTCATGTTTTTTGTGTTAAGCACAGTATCGAAATGAGGATATGAACTCGTTCGGTGTGAATTTTGTTGTGCAGGAAATAAAGCGGCCATTATGCACCATAGAAAACAGAAATTATCTGAGTTCTGAATATTGACACACGCTCGTTTTAATTTAATAGGTCTAGGAAGATCGATAAACCTTGAACCTCTTAGTGGATTATATTTGTTGATATTGACTTCCAGATACGAATTTGCTACAAAACTCCAACCACTGTCTCTCTCCTGAAATTCATCGATTTTTGCAACAATCAAATTTACAGCGTTTTTGTAAATATCTTCAAAATCATAATGTTTGTGAATCACTTTATTGGGCGTGGCGAACGATTTAATCTCCCGTTCATCATTCTTAGGTAAGGAGAACTCAGCATACAGTTCAAAATTTACCTTAACGCTGTTAAAGGAGCCGATCCGCGCCTCTATCAGCTCACGTACGCGTGACCGCAGCGAGCGCAGATAGATGTTCGGAGGGCAAGCATTAGAGCCCGCGCCGCCCGCCGCCGCCCCCGAGTCCACGTTGCTTAGTCTGTACGTTGCGATTCGACTGCGGAAAGCACTGGATATCTTCTCAAGACCCTCACCCTTAATAACAGCATTATTATTTTTGTGTACAGTGCTGCGCAAATGAGCTGACAAACTTTTACTTTTTACAGAGACATCACAGGATGTACAATATACTAATCTATTATTAGACATCTTAATTATATGTAAGGACAAAACCTAAGAAATGATAAATAAAACCTATCTAAAGTCTCCACAATATAAAAGGGTCGGTAGCCCAAACTAAATTTAACCTTATTACGTCAGTGACACGGACGCTGTCACCGAGCCTTTTATTTTGTGAAGACTGTACCTAAGTTACACCTAATTTTTACTACCTACCTACCTTTCGTGGGGCCTACAATAAAGGATGCCTGCCTACCTAATAAATTATAAAGTAAACATAGTAAACTTATTAAATAAATTTTATTAACCAATAAATCTAATCTAAGTTTTTCTTATCACCGAAGAAAAATCCCTCTTCAGTAAAAGACGTCTTGCAGAGTTTTAAGAGCTCTCGCAGGAGTCCCAGTTGTGGTGAATTGAAGTCAGCTTGATACTTCAATGCCAGCACCGCCTTCTCGTAGCGTTTGCGAGGTTCCACGTCTTTGATATCCGCCACCTGGTAGAGTTTCAGGTCCAAGTAGAGGTCACCCTCCAGTTTAATACTTCGCCGCACGACGCCGTCGGCAACCCGCTTCGAGTATGAAGACCTCAGCTCTGGTTTCTTACAGATCACCTCGTCCTCGCTTTCGGAATCCAAAGCGCGCCAACTCTCTTCAGGCTTCTTAGTAACAACGCTCTGCTGCACCTTGCGTTTGGCTGGAGGCTTCAGGTCCTTTTGCGGTTTGCGTCTGTGAAACAAAACAAAAGTTATTTACTGGACGTCTAGATACCTAAATATTGACAGAAAAATATAGAAAGAGAGATTTTAGAATCCCTGTTAAAACTAAACACATAATATGTCGTGACATAGCCTTATTTTATTCATACTTGCTGCTCGGTTCGAACTAGGATTCATGTATTAAAAGTCACAAAAAATATTCACCTTTGTACTGTATCGTCGTCAGATTCGGCGGCACGCTTCGATGATGTCTGCTTAGCGGGAACCTTCCTTTTGTTCCTGAAAACATAAACATCACTGTAGCATATTGCAATTGTGTAGAATGTAATTATCAAAATCTATCGTTGAAAATAAAAACTTAATTACCTCACAATCTCCGATTCCTCATCCGATTCAGCTACACGCTTTGATGCCGTCGGCTTAGCGGGAACCTTCCTTTTGTTCCTGAAAACATAAACATCACTGTAGCATATTGCAATTGTGTAGAATGTAATTATCAAAATCTATCGTTGAAAATAAAAACTTAATTACCTCACAATCTCCGATTCCTCATCCGATTCGGCTACACGCTTTGATGCCGTCGGCTTAGCGGGAACCTTCCTTTTGTTCCTGAAAACATAAACATCACTGTAGCATATTTCAATTTTGTAAAATGTTATTTATCAAAATCTATAGTTCAAAATAATAAGTTAATTACCTCACAATCTCCGATTCCTCGTCCGATTCGACTACACGCTTTGTTGACTTTGTAGCGGCTTTCTTTTTGTTGCTGTTAACAATAAAATATGATAGTCTATGTGAGTACCAGGGTGACGTAATATTATGAGAGCATAATAAAGATATACGTATAGCTGGTATAATGATATTTACCATAAGAAAGCAGCCTCGTCGTCCGTTTCAAACGAGTTCCGCTTCTCATTAGTCGCAGCCTTCTTCGTGTAGTACTCAGTGTCCGACCTAAAAATAAAAATAAGTACATATGTAGGTAAATGAGAAAATAAAACTAGAATATAGCTTACCAACACTCTTGCAGTACCTAAGATTAATTAGTTACAATGTAAAAACGTAAGACATGGAAAGACTAGTAAGATATCAAATAATTACATGGTATAGGTATATTCGATTATTATAACCCATTTGATCCGTCTACCGGCTAATACAATGTAGTACCCATTTTACGTACTACACTTGCATTCAAACAGGTTATAAAGCTTTTCGAATAAGTTATAACTACTTATTTGGTCCGTCTTCCGGCTTATACCAGGTAGTTCTCCTTTTATGAACTACCCTAGTATCCAAACAAATAGTTATAAGCTTTGTACACCATCTATGCAAAACAAAAAACATACAATTAGTCAAGAACTATGTCTATAAAAATAACTTAAAAAACTTACTGACATGATTGTAACGCAGTGGATACGCAGCTTGCAGCAGGGATATGAAGACGGGGCGCGGTGGACCTGGAGCGCGAGCACTAGCGTGAACGTCTGTAGCTTGGTGTTACTACCAACAATGGTACAAAAGTAATTGATAATTTTTCTTTCGATTTTGGCAGTTTTATTGGAAATAAATGATGAGCATGCAAGTAATTTACAGGGTGTAATAATGAAGTCATTGTTTGTCGATACCTATTCAGTGGCGTGAAAAACTAGATTCATGAGAAAGTTTTATTAGCATTATCTATGCATAACATTTTAATTTTAACTATAAATATATTTTCCTGGTATGTATATTTACAAAACTTCACTGCGGTGTAATGAACAAATAATCATAAGAATAGTTAATTACTTACGTTTTACTCCTTACGTTTGATATAAGTAATCAACTCATAGGACAAGAAAAAAAAATAAAAAATAAAATAACTCATTTACGTTATCAGTTATACCTTCAGAAATCTTGTTCAGAATAAATACCTAACCTAGTAACAACAACCTATGCTGTTAGCAAAAATAAACTCAATTATATTTACAACATAATACTCATTTACACCCTGTATAAATTTGCACACTTGCGACTATGCAAAAAATAATAGAGGTAAAATAAAATCAATTAAATGTGATGACAAACAATACCGCCAGCGGGTAACGTGAGACCGGCATCCGTCATCGATTGCATTGTTATACGAAAGCAAATCACACTAGGGTTACCAGATACAATTTATTAAAACCGGCATTGGTAACTGTGGCGATGAGCTAGCCCTATCATACCTACGTCTAACATCACATAAAATGTGTCGTGTAAAAGCTATAATCATTAATGATATGTTACATTACGTACTTTACTTACATACGTTGTACTTACCATGGATATTATACGATTCAATGACTCGCTTTACCATGCGAAGTATATTTGATACTTGCAGCGTGCTAGTTGGTGCAGTTAACGTTACAAACTCACTTTAACATTAAAGTTTTGTTTTTGTATAGTCTCATTTCGATAAAAGTTGCAACAGTTAAGGAACATTTAGAAGATGGTAACACCAAATTTTACTTTAAATAATAGATTTTAAATTTATTTATGTGAAGTGAAGTTAGTGGACACATCGTGTGTTGTTAATCCTTTAAATTATGATCACCTTGATTACAAAACTCCCTGAAGAACCAGGCTTTCAAGAAAGACAAAGCAGATCTGGTTGGGATAAGTACAAAACGAACATATTTCTTGGATTAATACGCATTGATGGTCTCTGTGTTGCTGAAAACTAATGGTGTAGTTGTTTAGATACTAGGGTAGTTCATGAAAGGAGAACTACCTGGTATAAGCCGGAAGACGGACTAAACAAACATCTTATGTTTCAGCTTCCTTTCAGTTGTTATTTAGTATATATTTACATTGTCAAAGTGAAAGTGTAGAGTCATTTGTGTAGCTGAGCAGAAAAATGGTAAGTTAAAAATAGGATATTATATTGAAAATCTAAAATTACTTGTCTGGATGCAAGTGTAGTACGTAAAATGAGTACCACATTGTATTAGCCGGAAGACGGACCAAATGAGTGATTATAGGTTTCCGAAATTATATTGAAAACTAAAATTACTTGTCTGGATGCAAGTGTAGTACGTAAAATGAGTACTACATTGTATTAGCCGGAAGACGGACCAAATGAGTGATTATAAGTTTCCGAAATTATATTGAAATGAATTTGAACTGTCAATAGGTTTTTCGATCCATCTGTCGATAGGTTTTCGATCCATCTGTCGAGCCCGTAGGCCCGAACGATCGTGAAATGAATTTGAACTGTCAATAGGTTTTTCGATCCATCTGTCGATAGGTTTTTCGATCCATCTGTCGAGCCCGTAGGCCCGAACGATCGTGAAATGAATTTGAACTGTCAATAGGTTTTTCGATCCATCTGTCGATAGGTTTTTCGATCCATCTGTCGAGCCCGTAGGCCCGAACGATCGTGAAGTGAATTTAAACTGTCATTATCTACCTACTGACCATTGTCAACTTTGTGAAATTACACTTTTGATTTTAGTTGTTTTTTTTCTTAATTATCATTATTTCTTCAATATTTAAAAAAATAATGTTTTTTTGTCGGAATATGTTGATTTATTTTTTGCTTTTGTAATTTGTGATCTCATCTCTAGTTTTTTGATTGTTAAGACGGCATACATTAAAATTGGAAGATCATAATAAAAAAATATATTCAGTTTTATTTTATCTATTTATATATGATAACACAGTTTTAGCATACTTTGGCTAGCTACCACACTTAATTTCTATGATTTATACTAGAAACCGCAGTGGGCCTCTTAGACCCCTCGTCACCAGTTACGTTACACAAAAACCATGTCACCAGTCAAAGGTTAATCAAAATATAGATCCTGCATAGAAGTGAAAATTGAGGAGTATGCCATACTATCGAATGCTTACCAATAGTCTATAAAAGCAAGTTAAAGCGGTTTATTGTATTCCCGACGTTTTTCAACAATCTGGTTCAGAGTTTGGAGATGATCCGTAGTGGAAAACCAGTAGTAGTCTTTACGACATCCGAATATTCTCTAAAGCCCCCTAGATATTATCACTATCGTCTTTGATAATCTATATCAGACGTTATAACCACTATAGTGGTATTTACTAAATACAGTAATCGCTTATAGTAAGAAACTTTAACAGCTCTACAAAACTACCAAAGAATTTCCAAGTGACTGTTTATATTTAAGGACTAAGATGAATTTTTTAAATTAATTTGCACCCTAACCAAAAAAAAAAAAAGCTCGCAAACTATTTAGAATTGGTAATCGGATGTTTAACTCTCGTATTTGTTCTACTAAGAACGAATAGTTTCTCGATAAAATGGGGATCTCCGATTTTCACGTTCCTTGCACTAGCAAGTAGGTAGATATTGAAACGCGGCCCGCCGGGACTTATGCTTGTGATACCACCTGCGGCCGGCACGCATGGCTGCCTGCGAACAGAAAGGATTTTATAACGTAGACATCCAACCGTACTGAAATTCTTAATGAAAAATAAACGATCTGAGTAAGTTTTTGAGAATCCATATTTATCTGTAGGTCACCGTAAGATGGTCAAAACCGTTAGTTTATAAATAAACACGTTAGTTTGTAAACTATCGACAAATTGTAAACCAGAACAGGGTTTATAATTTACGTTTCTTTTGTTCTTACATGTCAAACTAAGACGAAGACTATTCGGGGGCTTCGCTGCGCTCGCCCCCTCTAGTCTTCAACTAAGCTACGTCAGTGTTTGCCATGGTATTTCCGTTGCAATTCAAATTTAAATCAGTTTACGATTTGACGGTTTTAATATAAATTAACGAGTCATATCGTAAGCTGTACGGTACAGTTTACAATTAAGCGACAGTTTATAAACTAACGGAAAAAAGGTCACTTTCTGTCAAAATACTAAAGTTAGGTTTGTGAGATCCCAACTTGCAGCCGAAGCGAAGCGGAGCGGAGCTTAATATAAAATTGTGTCTAAATATTTTGAGAAAATTTAGTAAATTTGGGATGAAAATGTAGGTTTTTAGGTATAACTTTTCACTAAATTTGGTAAACAGGAAATCATTAACCATATGCAATTTGGTAAATAGTAAAACACAAGCCGTAAATTGCAAGAGCGAAGTATTCCGCTCCAAAGCTAGCGAGAGAGTGTCGAGCGTGGGCCCATCGTTAATGTCGTCGGGATGGAAGGGCATAGACTCCACACACTCATTGGTCTGAGGCGTCGTGTTCACTTAAGTGACGTGATGTGGCATGCATCTGACAACGTCCATGATGGCACGGCATCTCTTTCGATCAGTACCCAATCCTTCAATATTGTGTTAAAATATGCCGTGGAAACATGTACTTTGTCGAATACATGTCACGCCACGTCACGTAGGTCGGCACGCCACCTGGTAGACTCATAAATATAATCTCGAAGGTGCGGCAAAGGGCTGCACCTGTCGGAAGGAAAATTGAATTTCTAGATAAACATGGAAAAATTCTTCATTAATTTGATTTTTTTCTTTCGTAATCTGTCATACCGTATGAACTATCTTATTTATATAAACACGAATAGGCGAAAATTTTATCAGCCAAATTCCTAAAATTAAGTCAATTGGAAACACCCGTTCAAAGTACCGTCATTTTGTCATTGACTGACTCATCATCGGTCATCAAGATTGTATTCTATTATTATCTATTAGATTCTATAGATATTTATAACGGCTTGCGAGGTCTACTGTTCTCACAGAACCACAAAACTACTAATGCCATAAGTAGAAAGATAACAAGCATTGTTTGCCTTTACCCGTAGGGGATAGTTATTTAATATAGATCGCAACATAGCAGAGCGACTATCAATTTGGGGCCTAGTCAGAAGAACTAGTAATTCATAAATATAAAATAAATAACGAATGTAGCCCATTAACGTCCCAACCGAGGGGCACAGGCCTTTACCCTGGTACGGGTGCGGGTGCATGGGGGGGTTTTACGACCACTACCTCGTATTGATAGCAGCCGGGACCTACAGCTTAACGTGTCATCCGAAACACTGAACTTCCGATACCGAACTTAAGATAAATTAATTATGTCATTGGGACATGGTCAGGATTCGAAACATTTATATATAAATATGGGCAAAGACATTGCTTCTGGCCACACAAAAGGATGCCCTTCATCGTGGACACCAGAACCAGCGACGTCACATTTATCTAAGCATCCAAAGACCTAAGTTCTTTTTCTTCCCATGTGATATTCCACCCCTGGACATTTCACTTAGGAGGCTAAGACTCGAACCGCAAGGCCATTCAGGTCGTCTTCAAATACAACAAATAAATTAATCACACTTGATGCTTTATCCTATCCTTTTTTGAGGTAGTAGAAGCACAGTTGCGCCTGCGCCTAACGAACTACTGCGGCGCTGGGCTAGCCACCTGCCTGCGGCCCATGTCACGCAAAACAAAGCATAAAAAAATGATTCGTAATACAAACAACTTTGCATGCACTCAAAGCACAACAGATTTCAAACAAATATGCTCCCGTACACTCGCGAGCATTGGAATTAGACGCGGCTAGCGGAGCGGAGCGGAGCGGAGCGGCAACATCTGCGAGGTCGCGGGCCCGTGCTTCCGGGCCATCGCAGCTGCCTGTGCATGCCGGCAAGTGTACGTTGGCACTTCCTTATGACGGCATTGTTACCGACACACTCGCACAATCTACACACATCCCAATGGGTGTCTTTAATGCTATCTATTGGATTTTATAAAACATCAGGGAGTTTCATATTCGCTTTCTCAAATCCATAACAAATTCGACGCAGCGGCTTTTTTTGCTGACTCAAAAGATAGATGTGGTTTAGATCAAATTGACGTTACTTTCAAAAACTGGCATATTCGATTAGTGACAAAGAGACAAAGGTTCAGAAATACTCAAAATAACGGTCATTTTATAGTGCTTTGTAGTATACTAGTTGGTGCCCGCAACTTCTTCTGCGTGGATATTGGAATCATCCTTTACTGGGACAAAATAAAATCGTATAAAGGTATAATAAATAAAGGCATCAAAAATACCGATTTGCACAGCAAAAAAAAAGATCAACAAAAACACTTTCTATGTTTCAAATATTTTATCTACTCACGTATCATAAACCCTCTTTACTGCGTACAAAAACCGCACGTTACGATCAGCATAATGTTAAACTACTTGGTAAAAACTCATTTCTTATCTGAAAAATTACACATTATGGCCATAATGTGAAATTTTTCTACATATTATGACATTCAAATTTCGAACGCCGACGCCCGCCTGCATGCCGCCCCTAGTTTTTTTATTTGTGAAGTTGGTACTGACGTTCAAATTTTGAACGCCGACGCCCGCCTGTGTGAAATTGGTATTACAGAACAAGCTAAACAACTGCAGAGCCACAATGCCGGTCAAACATGCGGTTCCTGAACACATCAAAGAGAGCTTATGATATGTGTGTAGATAAACTAGTGTATGTAACTGTACATAATTAGGCATTAAAACTCTCGAGTGATATTATTATGAAACTCGCCTTTAATGCCCTCCATTATGTAGCAGTCACATAAACTACTATTATATGTACTTAAGGTTATGTTTTAAGTATTTTTTGTTGTTCTTACATGTTCAACCAATCACGAAGGTTAAAGGGAGCTTCGCTTCGCTCACCCCCTTTACCTTTCGCCTAAGCTACCGCAGCATTTTTCCCTGATATTTTCTGTGCAAATCAGTATCTTTGATGTGCAGTTTAATATTTCCCATAAATAAACTATATTTGTGCTTAATATCATTCATTCATAGCTCATAAACTATCTGTGTGCTGGATATAATTCAAATCTGCTAAGCCATCTTGCGCGGTTAAGTTAAAGAAAAACTCAGAATTTTTCTCATTTATAGAGCTAATATTAGTGGGATC
This sequence comes from Argyresthia goedartella, assembly GCA_949825045.1. Taxonomy (NCBI): domain Eukaryota; kingdom Metazoa; phylum Arthropoda; class Insecta; order Lepidoptera; family Argyresthiidae; genus Argyresthia; species Argyresthia goedartella. Next base: position 8,856,448 of record OX463833.1, read on the forward strand.
CACAGCCAGGGACAACTGATACTGGTAACTCTGTACAGCGAGAATGTCTGTTGAGAAAATAGTAAAGTGCAACTTTGAGACTTTGCCCTGTTGTTCCAGGAATGGCAGAAATCTATTTTTGAAATGATAGTGTATTGTTAGAGAGGTTTTTGTTGTGATATACATATTAACTTCTTCAGACCTAGGCAAATTGCAATTGCTATCAAACTATGTTTAAAGTTTTTTGAACTTTATGGGTTTTAAATAACCCTATGAGATTTGCGGAAAGAAATATGTTTAGCAATAAAAACGTGCACATATTTGTACCTCGGATCCTAGATGGGCTAAATCTATTTTTTTTTTTAATAAACTAGACATCAAACACGGCCACTTTTCTTTTAAAATCAAGGCACACGTCACGTCTGTAGACGTTAAGGATCAGTTAAGCAAAGTATTAATATGATGTTTTGTCATATTATATAGACCAATTTCATAGGCGTCACAACTAAACCAAGTAAACTAATAATATTAAAACCGTTTAAGGTGATACGAAAAATAATCGGGTTTTTTCGAATCCATTTACTCCACTATAAAGTGATTTTCAGATAAGATTTTTGGGTCATTTAATTAAAATTTTCACTAAAGGAAAACGCGATTCAATTAGATTTTCTCTTAAGAATTTAATTACGAATAGACCTCTACCGAGTTACTAAAAAAATATTAGATATAGTTTAATCTCAAAACAAATGTCAAATCCTATACATTTTGTCTTTAAACAACTGTTGAACAGGAGTTTATTTTTTGTGGTAAGACAATTTTATTCTGAAATCTTAACTAATTCTATAACAGAAAAATTATTCTGAGATTTTTCTCAGAATGATCGAAAGGTACGTTTTAATGAACCTTGAGGCATCCTTGGACATGCCCATATTGTATATTTATGACAGTTTTGTGTGTGTTTTCTTGGGTGATTTCAAGTAATGTCTGGATTTTACGATTTTCTCGACTTCATCGATTTTGTTTATGAAGAAACAAATAAAAAATGTTTGGTCCAAAGATTTCTATACTAAGTGCAGATTATCAGATGAATATTTGCTTACTAATTATATTTACTTAGTTATAGGGTCCCATAAAAACCGTTCTGGTGCGAAACCCTAAAATTGAGTTTGTGAATGGAATTGGTTACCATAACCAAGTAACAGCCTGTTGCAGAAACGATAACTTTAAATCCCTAAAACTTCTGAAAATCGGTAGTATTTTTCTGTACCACAACATCTATGTTGATATCTTTGAAATTGACGATGGACAATATTTGGCACATATATAATATTGAAATATAAAAATATTGAAAGATTTCACGGAATAAAATATACAGAAAAATATTTGCTAAATAAATGGGTTTGGAACTCCGCCATCTTCCGCAATGGACAGCTTACTTACTTAACAAACTGTTAGGCGATACGTTTTTTGAGCCAGCTAGTTCCTATATAAAAATGTAATTCAAAATAAATTAAAAAAAAATACTTTGTTTTCTGTAAATATTAACATATGCTTAGAAAAAGTATATTTTTACCCCCTTTTATTGGAACACTGAGGGAGAGAAATGCGGAGAAACTTCCGCAAATTGGTTTTTAGATCTCTATTAAAAATAAACTAGAACAAATATTACATATTAATATGCACGAAAAAATAATAACACAATGATTAAGCGATTTCTGAATCTTAATTATTGTAGTACCCCTTTTTAAACAAAGTTGTTTTTAGATGGTTTTCAAATAGCTCAAATGGCAATTTCTAGATCGTGTTATAGTTAATGATGGGGTTCTTCCCTGAAACAATTTGGGAGAAAATGCGGAATAATTCCGGGAAATAACCCGAAATGGGTTTTTTGTGGGAAGAAACGTTGTCTTAGTATTTCAAGCCTTTCACGCACCATGTGTCTGGTGTGGTGTATATGGATAGAATATACGTAAACAAATACAAAAATCTCAAGTAGGTACCCTTAAATGTTGCGTTCTCGATAAAATTGGGTGTAAGGATCATCGATACTAATCTATTTCTTTTTATTCTTCCGCGCACAGCACATGTGGTATATGTGGGTAGCAGACAATTATGAAAACAAAAAAAATACTTATATATCACTTTGGTGAGAAAAAAAATGGTAGTTAATGTCAGCTGCTAGAGTCTGTTACAATAAAGTAATAAGACAACAAAATTTCATCCGAGTTCCGTAATGTGGTCGTGAGGTTAGGAGATTTTCATCTAATAATGTCATTTATAGGATCAATAGGCATGATAATGGAAGGGTCTGGTTTAAAAGAAATTTCATCAACGATTTACGCGCCGAACATTATTCAGAAGATAATGTCTGGACACTCCTATGCGCGTGCTATGAGAGCTCACACTCTAACCCAGTTGGCATTAGCAATAGAGGTGATTGAAGCCATAAATTTCACTGAAGAAGAAGAAGGTGTACTCGATGCCGTGTTTTACAGCTGTGACCACTCCATCATATCGACCTTACAAGAAAATGAGCAATTATAGTTATAGCCACACACCTAGCTTATATATTTGAGACGATTTGAAGACGAGTGGAGGAAACGACGCTGTCCGTCCGTCCGCCCATCTGTCCCATAGCAGGCTGTTTCTCAGGTACATATTAAATTCTCATGAAATTTTTACAGAGTGTGTATTTTTATTGCCGCTATAATAACAAATAATGAACAACACGCATTTTACAAATAACAAAGGGATTCAAAATACAAGAGATATATTTATTATATATACATAAAATAAAATATATAAAATATATAAATAAAAGGAATATGTACGAATGCGAACGAAATTGACAGCGTTAATTACTTCCACATAAACTCAAACTAAAATAACGTAACGTCAAACCACATAAAATTGTTTAAAAATAAACTACGCTATTTTGACCAAAAAAAAATGTAATGTTTAAACGATCACAAAAAAACACCTATTTTACTACCAATAAATTCGAAACGATTGCCAGAATTAGTAAACGACCACCAAATTGTGTTTGGATAAATGATCACCAAACTTCTTTTTATGTTTTGTGTACTTAGGTTTATGTTTTAAGTTATTTATTTATTTAATATTTATTAATATATTTATTTATTAAATAGTTTTAAGTTATTAATTTATTTAAATTAATAACTTAAAACTATTTAATAAATTACAGCTGTGACCACTCCATCATATCGACCTTACAAGAAAATGAGCAATTGTAGTTATAGCCACACACCTAGCTTATATATTTAATAAATGTGTTGACAATGGAGCATTCCCAGACTTCATGAAACACAGTAAACCGATACCTCTGTTAAAGTCGGAAGACAAGGGTGATCCTTCAAACTTCAGGCCATTAACTGTTTTTTCAGCACAAACTAAAATTTTTGAAAAGATTATACGCAATCAAATGCTCTTACATTTCAAAACAACTCCACGCCAAACAATACGGTTTCATTAGGGGTAAATAGATTACGGATGCAGATACAACCCTTATATCTGATATTTATTCTGCATGGGAAGCCACACAGGATGCTATCGGTGTTTTTTGCGATCTGTCGAAGGCTTTTGATTGTGTTGATCGTGATACGCTACTAATAAATTTAAATCATTACGGAGTAAATAATAAAGCGTTGGATCTACTAAGATCATACCTAAGCAAAATAATTCAACAGGCCTAGATGTCAACACCATTAAATCTGATGGATAGGAAGTAAAAATTTTCATTCCACAAGGTTCCATATTAGGCCCTTTCTTATTCCTGGTATATATTAACAATCTGCCTTTCATTGTGGAGAAATTGACTGATATAGTGTTATTTGCTGATGATACTTCACTGCTCTTCAAAATTGACAGACAAAAAGAAGATTTTGGCGATGTTAATGGATTTGTTTCACAGTTAATTATTAATTGTTAAATCCTGGTAAAACCAAATGTATCAAATTCTCACTTCCAAATGTCAGGCAAGCTGAGACCAGTTTAGTGTTAGACAGCAACACGTTAGAATTAGTAAATGACACGCAGTTTCTTGGAATAACCATTGATAGCAAATTGCAGTGGGGACCCCACATAGATAAATTAGCTGGTAAATTAAGTCCTGCGGCTTACGCTGTTAGGAACATCAGACAAAACACGGTTTTACATCTAGGCTAGTACTTTTTAGTAACTTTCATAGTGTCGTGTCCTATGTTATCTTGTTGTAGGGGCAAGCAGCGGATATTCAAACTATTTTTATTTTACAGAAAAGAGCTATTTGCGCAATTTATAATTTAAAACGCACATACTCCTTTAGAGAGTTTTTTAAAGAAATTGACATACTAACTTCAGCGAGTCAATTTATTTTCGATGTATGTAGGCAAGAACCTAATAACATTTTCCAAAATCAAAAATCAAAATCAAAAAGAGTTTATTTCCATAAGAAACACATAGGTAACATTTGGAGAATGTCAAATCTTAAACTAACACATGTTTAAGGTACAGGGAAATATAGAACTCAATTTGAATTCCGTCACCTCAATGTTTTAGATGCTGGAGGCAAAGAGGCGACTAGAAACCTCCAGCTTTATACGTTATTTTTTACAGAGTTGGAGCAAACACTTTCCCAAGCTTTCTTGTCTTCTACATAATCCGATATTTTGTTGTAACCTTTTTTACATAAGTGATTTTAACAACATTTTTTAATTTATTTACAGACAATTCTTGTAACTCAGTCGGTATTTTGTTGTAAAAGCGAATACTTAGCGATACCTGTAATGTTAACCTAAGAAATAATCACCGACTACTTGCGCCCTGGTTTAGTCTTTTTATGATATTGGGGTCGTGAGATTTTTTAAAGGGGTTACGCTCCCCATTTAATAATCTTTTTAGTGTGGGATGGTATTGAAATGTTTGATTTGGATCTATTGATTTGGTTTATTTTTTCATTGGGTGTAAAGGAGTGTTTAGAGAGGATGAATTTTGGTTGGAGTGTTTCGTCAGATTGTTGGGTTTGAGTTTGCTTTAGTTTGTCTATGAAATGTTTATTATGAGGTACGTGAAGCTGGATTAATGGGTTTGTTGTTTTGATGTTTTGTGATCCGTTAACGAGTGGCAGAATGAAGAGGTCCACTACTCAAGCTGCGGATAAGCAGCCCATCGATTACTTCGCCGTTTCGTCGATAGATCGCGTGAGTAGGTCCAGAATGGGAATTTGTTCTAGCCTCTTTAAAAATCCATGAATTTGTGTTATTGAACAAGCTTCGGTGAGTTGGCAGTTTATTGGAGATTTGTGGTGATTCGGCTCTAGCAGAGGCATGATAGTTTGCCAGTTGAAATGGTGACTTTCTGCTCTGACCACAAAACCCCACGTGCATTGGGCGCCGCCATTTCCGTAACGAGGATCATTCTGTTCGAATGCAACTGGCTGGTGGTATTTTGATCAAGTTGGACCCCGGTATATATTCACGCCCTTCGACCTCAGCGAGACATTTCCTCGAGCTTTGGCACAGTGAGACAGTTTTTAATGGTGTCCTTTGTTCTTCAGTCGGGAGACTGCTGGCCGCACACAATTGTTTGTCGGAGGAACGCGTAGACCACAAGTACCATTGTTAGATTAGCTCCAGCCTGCCCTTAAAGGTCAATTCTATCTACCTTGACGCGTTGGTGAGGCATCAACTTTATTTTTCAATGTATTATAAAAATAAATAAATAAAAAAAACGTTCATTTCTCGTAGTTCCATTATATAAATTTTAATAAAAAATGTTTGTTATTGAAAAGTTATTTATGTTTTAAAAATATTTTGCATGCATTTTTATTTAGATTTATGATATTTTGTTCTCTACAACAACCCTTTTTATGGTGTAGAGGACTCTGGTTTCTCCTTATGCAGACTCTTTTGATTCGTCTTCCAATCTTTTCTGAGAGGTTCCTACTGGCCGTGTCTCTAGGGTTCAACTCTGCTCCGTTAGTCTTGAAATGTGCCTAACCCATCTCCACTTCAACTTAGACCATGCTCCAATGCATCTTTTATCTCTCTATGATGATAATCTGTATAATACGCAGAGGTGATTTATCAAATATAGCAACATCGACATTGAGCAACTGAAGCACGTTTAAAATTAATAAATAATAAAAAAACAACCACCACATGTTTAGAAATCAAACACAGGAATGGCTTTTAAAAACAAATTAACGTTTCTCCTGAAATAATCGACATAACAGAAGAAAAACGTTAAATCAGAAACACAAATTATCATACAATCACACGTCCAACATTATGTAGCGCAGCTGAAAAGTAAAGTCCAATAATTTATTTTACATAATTAAAACAACTCAATAAATGCAAACTAATTAACTTAACGCAAACATGGTGATTGCATTGTGTTATTATGTTATTATATTAACATCTAATGGTGCTTCTTCATCTTCATGTAGTTATACAGGGTGTAACACAGAGGTGTAGTTATATTTTAAGGGGTTGTTAGGGACATCATTCCGAATTAATATGAACTGAGCAACTTGAATTTTCACTTTTGCATACATTTTGGACCGGGAGGTCAGCTGATTTAGCCCTTAGAGCACACTTGGGAACTGTAGTACCCAAAAACCCGTTATAGGTTTTTTTTACCATGGCAAAAGGTTCAAAATCGTGGCCCCTCAAAAAAATAAAGATCGAGGGGATAGGGTCAACAATGAAGTTGCTCTGATCAAATCGGTTTCAAGTTTTCACTTAAAATTTGCTCAAATTGTCACTTTTCAGAACCTCTTAAAATATTACAACACCTTTCTGTAACAGCCTATAGATTAGCTTTGCTTTGGATAGATACTGGTGAAACAATAAGCAAACAAATATAGCCCTTTCATCTCCCCACCGAAGTGCACAGGAGTTACTATTTTCTGTTACGTCCTGTAGATTACCTTAGCTTTGGTTAAATACTAATAAAATAATATGCAAATGAATATTTCCATTTAATCTCCTCACCGAAAGCCACAGGCATTTACTGGAGTACGACTACACCTTTCTGTTACATCCTGTAGATTAGCTGAGCTTTGGATAGATACTAGTGAAACAATAAGCAAATAGATAAAACCCATTTATCTCCCCAAAGAGGGGCACAGGCATTTATGACTACCACTTTCTGCTTTGTACTGTAGATTCGCTTTCCTCTGGTTGCATATGAACTCGTATAACTATCGCTTGGCTTGCTCAACAAAATTTTCAAATCCTAATCCGGCTGAGCAAACTTAAAACTATTTCGACTACCTAGTCGTGAACGTTGTTAGTCGAACATGATGAGTTTTTTTACAACTCTCCCGCCATATCCGTATCAGCAAAGCGCAGATTCGAGCCGTAAGCCACATGCAAATTTTTGCGCAACAAATTTTTATTGCTCGAAAAATTCTATTTTCGCGAAACGTGTGCAAGTCTCGAAAAAATTCAGCAGTTTTAACATTTGTATGGATATTTCTATGTTTGGAAAAGTATGTTAATTCAATATGTCTTTAATGAGCGAGAATTCAGTGTAAATTGGTTTCACTTCACTTGTAGGTGCAGTAATTTCATTTGTGCTTTATGATGAGCAAATCTCATACTTGGGCCAGTTTTGTGTTTTCCATTGTATGTTATAATTCGACGTGGATACTTTTGAATGACTATTAATAATAATACCTTGGACACCATTTACAAACTAGGATTCCCTGTATCTTGGGTACTAGACAATGATACATAAACTTATATAGATAAATATTATACTTAGATAGATAAACAACCATGACTAGGGTACAAACATCCGTTCTCATCAAACAAATATTTGCCCCCACCGGGACTCGAACCCGGGACCCTAGGTTTCGTAGGCAGCGTCACTGCCGACTCGGCCATTCGGGTCGTTGAATGACTATTATCATTGTCAATATCATTTATTCATTGCATACTTATAACTCGGAATAATGTAATGATTTCTTTGTATACATCGCAGCCAATTAAATCAAGTTGTAGAGATAAATAGTCGTTTATGTGACTGATATTTAATGAAGGGCATTAAAACTCGATTGTGGGTTTACGAAACGAGCCGAAGGCGGCGTCCGAAACTTGAATAACATAAAATGTCTAAATATTGATACATTATAGTCATAATGTATCAATAATTTGTTAATTATGATGAGGAGGGGGGCTCTCTCCTGCACCCAAGGCAGGAATATAGAAGAGAGCAGTGAAGCCAGATGCGGACCATTAATAACTCTTTTTATATATTTAAATATCCAACTATAAATACTAATTAATGAATCTGAGCGACCTTGACATCTGTCAACATAGGCATGTTGACAGATATTAAGGTGGCTCTAGATTTGCATTTGACTACCTAATTACAAAGATCAGCTATGTAGTATGTATTTTTTTTTGATGTTCTAGCTTTCTCTTTTCCTTGTTTTCTTGTTTGTGACCACATTGCCTGAAATCGTAGATTATTTAAGTAATAATATGTGTAAAACAATCTAGGTGATTATTTGTGAAGAATAAACTCGTCTACTTGTGCGGGTGCTTTTATTTCTGCTGCGAACAAGAAACATCAGACTTTGCAAGAGGTTATACATAGGGCGCACTGTAAGTTTCCGGAACTGGCCACTTACATAAACAATATTTAAAAATTTATTGCAACATTTGAAAATAGAACTCTTTGGCTGTAGAATGCAGTTTGTTTTATCTGACTGCCTTTTGTTTTTACCTTGTGGCGCCATTTAAAAAATTGTGTGTCTGCATCAACATGGATTTAACTCGGGAAAATTTTCGTAGTATGATTTTCTACGATTTTAAGTGTAATTTGACAGCTCAACAGAGCATCGCTCGGCTTGAAACAGCTTTTGGCAATGAAGCACCATGCAAGACAACTGTTTATAGCTGGTTTGCAGAATTCAAGCGTGGTCGTATCAATCTCAGTGACGAATCTCGCGATGGTCGGCCGTCCACCGCTGTGACCAACAAAAACATCGATGCTGTGCGCCGTATGATTGAAACAGACAGGCATGTGACCTACCATGAAATTCGCGCATCCTTAGAAATAGGCATGAGTCAAATACAATTAATCCTACACAAACATTTGGGTGTGAGAAAGCTGTGCTCGCGGTGGATCCCACACAACTTGACCGAGGCTCAAAAAACGGACCGCGTCACTTGGTGCAGTGCCATGCTGACCAGATTCAACGAAGGTGCGTCAAATTTGGTGTGGGACATAGTAACAGGTGACGAAACATGGATTTATTGCTACGATCCCAAAACAAAGCAGCAATCGAGCGTATGGGTCTTTCAAGATGAGCCGAAACCAACCAAAGTGACGCGCGTGAAAAGTGCATCTAAGCGGATGATTGCTTCTTTTTTTAATAAAACTGGACACGTGGCTACTGTTGCTTTAGAGAATCGTCGTACAGTGAATAGTGACTGGTACACGACCATTTGTTTGCCGGAAGTTATTGACGAACTCCGTAAAAATAACCGTAAACGCCGTATCATCCTGCACCACGACAATGCTAGTTCTCACACGGCCAGACAGACAAACGACTTTTTGAAGGCGAAAAATGTAGAACTCATGAGTCATCCTGCATACAGTCCCGACCTGGCACCTTGTGACTTTTTTCTGTTCCCAAAAATTAAGAACCAATTACGCGGTCAACGATTTTCATCACCAGAAGAGGCTGTCGAGGAGTATGAAAAACACGTTTCAGAGGTCACCACAGAGGAGTGCCACAAAAGTTTTCAAAACTGGTTTAATCGAATGAAAAAGTGCAAAGACGCCAAGGGAGATTATTTTGAAAAACAATAAATTAATTTTGTACCTTTAATAGTATTTTTTCATATTCATTCCGGAAACTTACAGTGCGCCCCAAGTATAGGTACCGACAATTTTGAAAATAAATGTGACACATAAATTAAAGAGATATATTTACAATTTGGTTGAGCTATGAATAAATCGACACAAGGTTAAGGTAAAATAACAAACAATAGAAATAATTACAAAGGTCAGCTATGTAGGTATGAATAGATACCTACAATTACAATGTTTTATATCCGCTGAGCGTTCGGCCCAAATCGTATGAAGACGTGAAAAAGTAAGTTGCTCTGATCTAATCGGTATCATAGTGAAGGTTTTCCATAATTGATTACACGGTGTAGTTATACCCTGTGTTAATATACTTTATTTATATTATGCTAGCACCAAAGCTCAGAATCACCCCTGTAGGCTTTCCCCGTCGTCGTTTTGTGATAAATTGCTTCACGCTGTGACAGTCAATCTCTATACCGACCAGACAAAAGTGGATGAGTAGCTCCGGGAAAATGAATGAATATCTTATTTTTCTATTCTCCTCGGGGATTGTTTGTAGTTCTATATCTAGTAATTTGTTAGTTTGTATTTGTAGTTATATACTGCCAAAACTCAAAAGTTTTGGTAGATATTTCAAAGACTGTTTTGGCAGAGATCATTGAAATAAGTAGTACTACGTCATAGCGTCCGCCACTAATCTGCCGACGCGTCGAGGGCGAGAGCGAGCGAGAGAGGGAGGAGAAATCGCATTTCTCGTAGGTGGCTTGTTAAGTAAGGCGGGCTGTACATAACCATACTTCCCACCACCACGAACGTTTTGTCAAATATTCGATGCTGCATTTGCGTGACATAGGGATGGCATGCGTAACGTGCTGGCTGGCAGAGAACCTTTTGTTTTTCATGGGATGGGGAACTCTAATACCATGGCATTATTTTCAAAATCGCAATAAATAAAAAAGCAGCGAATATGTTAACAACTTGGCGACAACTGTGCCTCTGCCATCCCGTACGGGAAAAAGCGTGACTCTATATATATCAATCTATGTATGGGGCTATAGACCAACGTCGTATGTCAGGGAACTAGCCTACAACCACAAAAAAGTGGAGTAGTTAGATAGGAGGCCCACCACACGTTAAGGGTTCTATACCTGGGTTCCAACGGGACCCTATTACTAAGATGGCGCTGTGTTCACATGTCTCTTGAACTCGAGCAAATAAAATTTGTCTGGAGAGTTATATGCGATTTTTTTGAAAATTATTGATTTTATAGATTTTGATGTGCACTTTCCGAATAAGAGGTGAGGAGCACGGATTCGGAAAGAGGACGTCGAAATCTATAACATCACCAAATTTAATAACTATCGCAAATATTTCTAGTTCGCCTTATGTCGGTCCCACCAAATGAATAGGTCATAGAGCCTATTTTCACAAGGCAATCTTCCAAATTTAAATTACATTTAACAACATAAATATGTGTACAGGCACATACATTGCTTCTGACCCCACACTACCATACCCTGTATCGTGGGAACCAGAAACAGCGACATCACACACATATAAAATAAAAATCCAAGACCTGGCTTTTTATTTCTTTATCCCCAGCCGGGGATCGAACCCGGGACCTCTCGCATGATAGGCACAGTTTCGTTTAGCCCTCAGATAAACCAAACTCTTTGCTTAAAATACTTACTCTGATGCCACAATCTCAGCGCCAGTGAGGTCGTCAAGTCGTTGAGTTGGTTTGAACGACGGCTCGTGTGACATGATCGTGCTTTTTTGGTCAATTGTCGATTTGAGGTAAGCGATTATCCTTCAGAAAATCCATTTGAAAGGGATTTGTATAGAAATGCCTAGATGTCGAAAAAACAGTCAATTTGAGGTAAGCGATTATCCTTCAGAAAATCCATTTGAATGGGATGTGTATAGAATTGTCTAGACAATTCGGTCCTGAAATTGATTTCAGGACAGCGATTATCCTTCAGAAAATTCAACCGAAAGGGATTTTAAAGAAATGTCTAGATGTCGAAAAACCAGTCAATTTGAGGTAAGCGATTACCCTTCAGAAAATCCATTTGAAAGGGATTTTTAGAGAATGTCTTAATGTCGAAAAAATAGAAATAGAACAGAAAACGTTATTCATTGATGTAACTTATACAGTGTTTTGTCTTGCTTTGATATTTGACATTTACTCGACGTATGAAAAGGGCAAAACACTGTATAAGTTAAACAGTGAATAACTTTTTTATTAGTAAAACCGTTTGTGTTTAACTAACTTAGCAGTGAAAGCCCTATGAGCACCCAAATTTTCAACGTAATTCGTACGATTGGCAGTGACGCACAATATTCAATTTCCCTAATTCCCAAATTGTACAATTCGTTTCCGGAATTCAGGCATTGTCCATTTTTAAGGCGATTGCATAATTTAAGATGTTATCCCCAAAGGTTGTTCCTTCGTTGTAATAGCCGATGGGGAGGAATTTTCAATTTTACCTGCGATCTACATATTCAATGAGACTGAAACCGTTGATGGTGGGAGCGGCTATAGAGCTATGAAGGTTTTAGATAGAGTATCCTAAGTTGTATTACTATAAGCTCCCATCATATTTCATTATTTGTAGGTATTAGTTGAATGTTTTTATCAGGTCCGAACCAATCAAAAAAACATATTTGCAATTTTGTTCATCAATTATTTATATATCAACGCATTTTTCCACGTCCAATATTTTCATTTTAAAATATATTATCTACACACGTATCATAAACCCTCTTTACTGCGTACAAAAACCGCACGTTACGATCAGCATAATGTTAAACTACTTGGTAAAAACTCATTTCTTATCTGAGAAATTACACATTATGACCATAATGTGTAATTTTTCTACATATTATGCCATTCAAATTTCGAACGCCGACGCCCGCCTGCTTGCTGTCCCTAGTTTGTCTGTGAAGTTGGTACTGACATTCAAATTTCGAACGCCGACGCCCGCCTGCTTGAAGTTTGTACTACAGAACAAGCTAAACAACTGCAGTGCCACAATAACGGTCAAACATGCGGTTCCTGAACTTATCAAAGACAGCTTATACGATATGTGTGTAGATAAACTAGTGTATGTAACTGTACATAATAAGGCATTAAAACTCTCGAGTGATGTTATTATGAATAGTGCCCTCCATTATGTAGCAGTCACATAAACTACTATTAAACCACTTGCCTTGCCATTGGTTGCTAATTGTTATTAAGTTAGTTGTATTGTAATTATTTCCTTCTCCTTTTAGATTCAGTTATCTAAAATTTTTTAGACAAACATTTGAACCTGAGTCATAAGCTCCATCTTCTTTTTTTCTTCTACATCAATCATATTTAGTATGAATTCCGTTACTTGTATCGATTTGATCGCGAAATGCCAACTATCGCGCTTGGTTAGTTTCTGATAATTTTCATACAATTAGTATTACACATACATGAACAGCCTTAATATTTAAAAAAAACTAATCTGTTTTTACATCAAAGCGTATGCTTTCTTTTTCAAAGGAAGTTATCCACTGCACGCATTCATATTTTTACTGGTATTTTTTTTCAAGTATTCCTGAGAACTGCGGCCTTTTATCTTGTGTTTTCTCTATCAGTTTTTCAAGCATTTTCTCTAGTGTTCAGTTGTCTGTATTGTAACCAGCTTCTTTTCATTTAATTCATCTAAAAATTTACCATCAAACTACAGATTACCATCCTCATCTTAGTGAGTTCCTCGGTTAACGTTATTCATTATTTTCTCACTTGATGTATTTTTACCAAGCTTTTGTCTTATATTATCTTTATCTACACACGTATCATAAACCCTCTTTACTGCGTACAAAAACCGCAAATTACGATCAGCATAAAGTTAAACTAATTGGTAAAAACTCATTTGTTATCTGAAAAATTTCACATTATGGCCATAATGTGTAATTTATCTGCATGTTATGACATTCAAATTTCGAACGCCGACGCCCGCCTGCGTGCCGCCCCTAGATTGTCTGTGAAGTTGGCACTGACATTCAAATTTCGAACGCCGACGCCCGCCTACGTGCCGCTCCTAGTTTGTCTATGAAGTTGGTGCTACAGAACAAGCTAAACAACTGCAGAGCCACAATGCCGGTCAAACATGAGGTTCCTGGACACATCAAGGAGAGCTTATGATATGTGTGTAGATAAACTAGGGTATGTAACTGTACATAATTAGGCATTAAAACTCTTGAGTATCAATGCCCTCCATTATGTAGCAGTCACATAAACTACTATTATGTAAAGCTACAGAACGCAATTCCTTCGGTATAACATATACCTTACTATCACTCGTCGATATTGAGGTTGGGCCAAAAATATTTGATTTTCATTCACCTCCTGGTAGCAGTTTCTCCATTCATCAATGCGATTTATAATCCAATACATGGAACCAAACCAAAACGTGTTTATCTGTAAAACAAAGTTTTTATTATCAAAGGTTTGAAAGTGACATTGCAACACCTACTCTAACAATTCAAACTACACTCCACACTTTTACCTGTAAAACAAAGAAACGACTTTTAAATTCTATTTATAAATAATATTATAAATCCAGCATCTACGTGACCTCCTGGCAAATGTACTAAAATGTTATGCCAAAGAACAGAGTGAGTAAGCCGAACTCAGAACCGCGACGTCTGAGTTAGTTCAGCTACAACGCCAGAACGTGGAATTGGTGGGCTTTCTAATTGAGGACGTGGAGAATGAGACCAGCAAGGAGGACGAGGCCACGTCACTCACTCTGGTCGTGACCCCCCCTGAACGAGAGTGTTGCATCATCCACCGCTATCCCGACCAAAAACCAGTGTCGCCGTCGTCGACGAGGAGGCACCTAGCAGCTCAACAGCGCGAGAGCCACGCCGCTCGCTGTCGCGCATGTCGCGCTGCCTGCTGAGGCGTGTATCAAGCCGCAGGCTGCCACGAGGGCCGCGCCGCTCACCGTTACGTTCTCAAGTGTCAAATGTATGCAATTTGACACTTGAGAGAAAAAAAACATTTGACTTTTGTGCGACTAATGACCTTTCAGTAACGCGGACAGGCTTATAGGTATTTCTATTCGATTTAGAAGCCAGTTGTGCTTATTTTCTAAAGGCTCATGTTTAAACGATCACCAAAAACGCACCTATTTACTTCCAATAAATTCGAATCGACCGCCCGCCAGAATTAGTAAACGATAACCAAATTTTGATTCATGAAATGTGTTTTATATACTTAAGTTTATATAGGTTTTAAGTATTTTCGTCGCTTCGCTTTGCTCACCCCCTTTACCATTCACCTAAGCTAGCGCAACATTTTGCTTTGATATTTTTTGCGACTTTTGCTGATAATTTACCTATTTTGGATAGGAAAAAAATATTTTGGTGGTCATTTAAATTCTTCTCTTAACTAAATTTAACGCCATGAGAATCGCACATAGTATTGTTAATGATCTTAAATTTATATGTGCACCTTTCTTGCGTCTTAGTCCACTCTGTGGCATTTCAGAGCGTCTACTCGACGTCGTCTTGTAATTAGAATCGGGGATCTCGCAACTATTTATTTTGTCCCAATTTAATTTCAACTCTTCATTCCTTCTATTCCAGCATGAGAAGTTCTTTGAGCATTGTAGTTTGCCGCTTCTCTAATTGGAATATTTTGGTATCTGTTTGTCATTCTTACTCTTTGAGGCAAGGACTTACGGAAAAGAATAATAAGAAAAGACTAAAAAAGCCTTTTCTTCCAACTACGCTGCAAGTCTATCATAACAGCACTGCTGCAAGTCTAACATATTCAACACAAAGCAGCACTTTGATGCTTAAGAGCAAAAAAAATGTATGGAAATCCTTTAGGTACTGCACTAATTCAGTTTTTTTTAATCTCGAGGTGACAAAGTCAAGTTACTAAAAGTAAAACCCTGGGTTTACAATGCGTTCGGTTGACCAACCTGATGGCCGTATGGAGTTAACAGGTTTGCTGTGCAGTGATGTGCGTGCTAGGCTTAAAAAATTCTGGCCTTAAAGAATTAAATAAAAATAAAAATTTGCCAAGTGCGAGTCGGACTTGCGCACGAAGGGTTCCGTACCACCGTACAATGGTAGGGATGGTGTGGAGTGAATAGTTTGTATTTTACATAGCAAAATGTTGTTTTCAAAGTTATTGGTGCGGTTACTTTCACACTCCATTTTAGTAACCAGGTGAATTCATAAGTTTGTATGTGCACTCAGAGAAAAATCGGCTAACAAAGCGACAATAAAAGCTTTGTTAGAATTTTATTGTTACCGCACGTAAGTGCATCGTCGATGCAGCTATAGGCCCATAGTTGCTGTGGCAACTTTTTTATTGTTGGAATGATTTTTGTTATTTTAGCTAAAGAAACGTAGATACAGTAACTATGGTAAAAATATTTAAATGGGATAACAACGGTACGTTGTCAAATTATCAACGTTGTGAAGTGATATTGTAGCAAAGTTTAATATATCAAAATAGCCGTTGTTACTATGGCTAAATGGTGTTGTTGATACGGCAACGTTATGCAGTGATGTTACAGCCAAGTTTAATCTATCAAAATAACAGTTGTTACTAAGGCTAAATGGTGTTGTTGATACGGCAACGTCATATACTAACAAAATGCGAAGTAGATGTTTTGACAAAGTATTCTTAGATAAAATTACAAAGTGACGTATGATACTTGTTCTCGCAAGCGCAAACTGTTTCTCCTATTCTGCCAGTTTCAACGTGGATGTCGGGCTGAGAAGTAGTGTTTGTGCTCAAGAGTGATATGAAATATAGCAATGGAGACTTTTTTAACAGAAAATAAACAGCAGCATCTGCTGCAGTCTATGGTCGGTGAGTAACAGTGCCCTAATAAAATTATGAGGTTCATGTCGTTGCTTCGCGATATTGGCTGTAACCTGTGCTTTGTTTCGAATCACACTTCAAACAAATATCTTCGAAATGTTTTCGGACCTTTGACTGCAGCTGTTTGGGGGGCGAATTACCTTTCTGCTAGGATTTTAGGTTAGGTAGCTGGCTCCATTCATATTTTGCAGGATGAAAGTATCCTTTTTTTTTCTCAGGGTTACTTACTTTCATTGCAATCATTTTAGTAGGTATGCCTCGCCTCACGAGTTATGAGCGCTGAGCAAGAACTGGCGCCTTGGGGCGGGGGTGACGCGTATTTTTTAACATAATCAGCACCCGGCCGTAAGTGCCTTTGTCCATAGTTCGGTATATTACGGCTCCAATCACGTCCATTAGTCAGGAAAAATGTCGAAAATTACAAATAGTTCAGTCCTCAAAAAGTAGCCAAATGTATGAAACTTCCAACAATTTGAGTACTTAACTAAATTACCCCATTAAGTTGCTAGATCTAGCTACAAAGTAGTCAAGATGGCAACACTGGCCGTTCGTTGGCCTCCGTTGGCCCGGTGAACAGTCACAATTTGGTTTTTAAAGCCACTAAAATAACCTAACCTAAAATATGGCCAAATTATCACAAGTCTCAGATAGCTTAAGCATAAAATAACAACGTTCTTCTTTTTCAGATCAAGAACTGACGTTTGAATTAATAATGGAATCTGGAAAGCACACTAACTGAACACAAAGAAGAATTAAGAAAGTACTTCAAAATTTGGCGACTAATACCTAGTTCATGCAAAACAGAGGTCAGACGCTTCCATCTACACAATCAACTAGCCAAACGCGAGCTTAAAGTGGTACTCGGAGGTTCCATACTAAACCAGCACAGTAGGGTAACATTGGGGGTTCTGCATCACAAATTCGCGCCGCTCGCTTCGCTCGCTCCGCTCGGTTTGTGCTGCAAAACCCCACAATGTTATCCTACCCTGCAGGTTTTAAACGGCAACCTGTTTATTCTGAAGTGTGTCTAATTCATACTGCACCTCTTTTCTATTGACTGATGACGACCTGAGCTACAAAATCTTATTGTACGCTATGCAGTTAACAATTAGTCTGCTTGACAGACATAAAATAATGAAAATTGTGTCCACTAAGTGATCAATAATTTTCATTTCAAGATATAAAAAATAGCAGCAAAACCTTCGCGTTTCGAGAGATGTCTTTACTTGATACGTGGTACGTGGTACGTGGCACTTGTTGCGACATCTCTCTCAACACTTAGGTTGGTCTGGTATGTGGCATATGGTACTTGGCACTTGGTATGTGGTACTTGTTCCCTTGCGGTTATGTCTAAAGCTGCTTTCGGGTTGCCCAAACCCTAATCACCTCAAGAGACAAATTTGCATGGTTGACAATGGGACATGTATAAGAGCAGTAGTAAATCGGGCCAATTTAACTAAAGCATCTCACACAGAACCAGTCTAACTGTAGTTTATCTTACACTTCTTATATACTAAAAGAATGAAAAACTTTGATAGCGCGATGTAGGACTTGATTCATTTTATACTGGAGAATTAAAGTTTTAAACCTGAATCCATATTATGATGACCCTTGGAACTCTGATGACAAGGTTGTGACGTATTTCATTCACACTGCATTTGTTTACTTAGAGATGTCGTAGCCATATCGTCGATTTGGCCATATCACAATATGGTCAGAAATGGCTTGACCATATCATGAAATGGGTTGCCATATCATGATATGACCTGTTTTAATGAAAACATGTCTTTTTAAAAGCATTGTTATTCAGCACTGCATGATGTTTTTTTTGTGTTATACATGTCAAACTAACACGAAGACTATTCGAGGGCTTCGCTGCGCTCACTCCCTCTAGTCTTCACCTAAGCTACCGCAGTGTGTGCCCTAAAAGATTTAATCGATTTATGATATTTCACGTTTGGCCATATCGTGATATGGCCAATTCGATGATATGCCTACGACAGAGATATTCCTTATAAGTGTTCCATGTCATAATCATAACAAACTTATGCATATAAGGAGCTATCACGAATAAGGAAGGCGCTATGCGCTTTATACAGGGTGTTGATTTGTAAAGTTACGCCGAGCTCAGAGGTGGTTAAATACATGATACTAAAGCAAAAATAAATTTTTTTTTTCAGTAAAAATTAAATTAATATTTTTTTGATTTTACAAATATTAAAAAAACATAGAAATGTCGTCCAAAAAGTGTTGCACTGGGTGGATTGAGGTTCAGGGCGCGGGGAAGAGTCTATTAGCACTCGGGCGCGGTGACTGGGGGGGTGTATCCACACTTTTAGGTAATTTCAGGAAAATTTTCAGATGGTAAACTATCGGCTCTGAGTCGGGTGTAACTTTACAAATCAACACCCTGTATGAATCCATTGCATTGAGAGCTCAACATAATTCAGTTATCCTAAACAATTGTCTCAAAAACCATGCTCTTAAAAACCCTGCTTACATTGAAATTTTCACTGCTTGTTTAGAGTGGACGATATTTTTAATGATGCCAATAAACCCATCAATGTATTTAAAGGTACATCTCATAACCATTTAAAAATTATGTTTCTAATTACACACTTGTCCTTATCCAGTACAACCATTGACCAAATTCAGTCAGCTAAGGCAGCGTTCATACAATGATTGTTAATAGTTGGAAACAAAATTGATAATAAGTACTTGAAATATACTAAGTATAAGGTTCAAAATCCTATGCCATTAGATTTTTTTAATTTTTTTTATTACACCGGTTAACAGTATTTTTTCCATTGAAAGTTCGATGTTGATGCACCTTTATAAATCAAAGCTTATAAATATTGATGCAACTAGATGAAAGCCGCTTTTCTAATACTTGCGTCGATATCTTCGAGTGAGCTCGTGTTTTGTGAATTAGTGCTGCTGAAGAACTGAAGACATAAGTATGTAAGTTTGATTTTTTATCACTTATGGATCCCGCACTTGGATACCTTGTGTCATGGGAACCAGAAACAGCGATAATACAAACATGTTAATCTCTAAGACCTAGGAAGGTTTTTTTGTCCCAACGGAATTAGAATCCGAAACCTCTAGCATGGTAGGCAGACGTACAACCGCTGCGCCACCGAGACCGTTTTTTTTTTTTTTTTTTTTTTTTTTTTTTTCATTCTATTAATATTTTAGGTGGTCCAGCCCATTTGATTCTGACGTAGACGAGGAGATCAGGAGCGAAGTTCAGAAGAAAAAACCTGCTGCGAAGGCGAAAAAAACTTCAACCCCTAAAGCGAAAAAAGCGGCGGCAATCCCAACACCAGCACTAACTGATGCCGGTTCTGAGTCGGATGAGGAGCCCATTCCTTGTGCTCAGCCCAAGAAACGGAAGAGAATTGCTACCTTCCCAGATTCCGAGGTAAGCTTTAATATTATTTTATTTAAACAACCATTTCTCATGTTTTAAACTAAATGTAGCATCTTGTTTGAATAATATTTTATGCTCGTCTATTTTAATTTTTTAATCATTATTTACTTTTATCTGTAGCACAAACATGTAAACATTCAAGATCTGATGTTTGTTTTTTATTTAGTTATCCAGCCGGGATTCGAATCCGCGATCCCTCGCATGGTAGGCAGACGCACAACTTCTGCACCGCAAGCCCCGCCCCTAATTTTATTTGTAATTACTTTGATTAACTTTTGATTAAAGATATACCAAAAATGTTTCGTAAAAACAATTTCCTCTTATCTTAATCCAACTTAACTCACAGTTTTAAAATAATTGCTAATAATAATTGATTGACATGCATATTTTACTAGTGAAATTACATTGACAATGTAAAATATATTTTTTTTAAATAATAGCGAATGCCTATTTCACATCTTTACAGGATGAGCTAGAGCCGATTCGTGCATCAGCGCTCAAGAACTTTCTTTCACGTCGCACCGGCTCGGGGTGTTCATTCCAGTCCGATCCTTCACGTCGAGGCGAATATTATGTGGAGCTACGGGTGTACAACAGCCGTGAGTTAGAGGGAAGCAAGTTAGGAGATCGGGACAGATGTAAATTGGCTTTGATACATATGAAAACGAATGTAAATGGAGATGCTCCCCTATGGCATTCGATTTCAAAAGTAGTTACTGATAGTAAGGAGCAATTCAAGGGAGTAAGACCAGTCATTTATCCTTTGAATATTATGTAATGCAAAGCTGTCGATATCCGAATATCGCAAGCGTAAGAATCAGCCTCCGTCTGTCATTTATCCTTTGTTTTTTTAAATCTTAATATTTTTAGCAACTTATTAACATAAAAATTCATGTAATCAATACAAGTCATTGTTATAATTTTTTCATCGTTCACATAATTTGATATTTTACTAATCTTTTACAACAGCAGTATTTGATTAAATAGATAATTCTCTTACCTACAGATAAAAATGGTTTATTGTCAAGAATGTCAAGCATATGTCTCACGATTATCTTCTCACAAGAAAAGTAGCATTCACAAATCTAACTGTTTGATACGAACTGAGTTAAGCAATGTTAAAATAATAGCAACAGCGTTTAGAAATAGAATAATCAGTTATAGAGTCAATCCTGAAAAAGAATATCTTGTACCTGATTTTTTTTTGTCAGATAACTATTCTACCGTTAGTAATCTTATAAGCACCCTTCTAAGAAAACATCGATCGTTAAAAGTAAACATAGAACTTTTTATTACATATAATCTACCTAAAGATAACACTCAATCTTTAAAATCATTTAACACAAAATATACCATGGTATTGCAAAGTACTGATATTTCCGTTTTATACCATGATTTATCAAACCTTTTGCTAATGAAGTGCTTAGAGTTTGAACACGCAGAGTCGGGGTGGACTATAGAGTCAGTAAGTCATTTGGAGATAAACATTGCGAAATTTAGTCCGTTGAAAGCAGGATCGTACATACCACTTCCGAAAAGTATTCAAAACACAAAGTCTTGTCTAAATATAAAAAATAATGATGAGTACTGTTTTTTGTGGAGCATTGTAGCACATTTATATCCTGCAAAAAATAATCCCAATAGACTTTCATCTTACCCTCATTTCTCTAACTTTTTTAACACTTCAGGAATGTCATTTCCCCCCAGCTTTAAATGTATTAAATGGTTTGAAAGACATAATACGGGAGTGAGTGTCAATATTTATGGATTAGATGAACATGGTAGTATAACAGGTCCTCTATACAAAACTTTGCGAAGACGTGTTGAGCATGTGAATTTGTTATTTATCAGTTGTAAATCGAAAAATCATTTCTGTTTAATTAAAGATATGGGAAAGCTCTTACACAACCAACTCACGAAACACAAATCACGAATTCATCTTTGTGATGAATGCTTCATGTACTTTAGTACAGAAGAGAAGTTAGCAAGTCATAATTGTGCAGGGATACAGACTGTTCTTCCTGAGGAAGGCAGCAAAACAGGTTTTTCAAATTATGAAAGAACACAAAGGATTCCAATAGTGATATATGGTGACTTCGAGAGTTTACTCCGCGAGTATTCAGATAAACATAAATCCACTCATGTAGAGAATGTGCAGGTACACGAAGCAACTTGTTTCGGTTATTTCATTTGTTGTAAGTCTAATCCAGAGTTAAATGATTATGTTTCCTACAGGGGTTCCAACTGTTCTCAAAAGTTTTGTGAGTCAATTTGCAAGGATTTGCTTCGTTTACATAAAATATTATCTGTACAAAGAGAAATGACTCCCTTAACAGAAGAAGAAAAATTAAGAGTGGAAAATACAACTAACTGTCATATATGTAAAAAATCATTTTCTCTCGAAGATACAAAAGTTCTAGATCATGATCACTTTACTGGGAAATTTAGAGGACCTGCACACAATTCATGCAATTTAAATTGTAAGACTTGCCCATTCATTCCAATAATTTTCCATAACCTTTCTGGTTACGATTGTCATCTATTTATTGTAGAGCTATCTAAAATATGTGGTCGCATTAAACTATTACCAAAAAACAAAGAAAAATATATTTCCTTTACAAAGTTTATCCCACTTGACAGACAACATACTGCTCAGCTGAAATTTGTTGATTCTTTAAATTTTTTGGATTCAAGTTTAGATAATCTCATTAAAACACTTGAAACCGAAGACTTCATTAACTTAAAGTCATTTTATGAAGATGAAAAGATGTTTAATTTAGCTCGGAGAAAAGGTGTCTTTTGCTATGACTATGTAGATTCGTGGGATAGATATAATGAGACCACATTACCAGACAGAAACAAATTTTATAACAAACTCACTTCTGAGATTATTACCAATGATGATTATAATCATGCTATGAATGTTTGGGAAACATTTGGAATGAAAACTCTTGGAGACTATACAGATTTTTACTTGAAATGTGATGTTTTATTACTTTCTGACGTATTTGAAAAATTTAGATTTATGAGTCTTAATCATTACAATCTAGACCCTTGTCACTATGTTTCTTCACCATCTTTAAGTTGGGATGCTATGCAGCTTTATACAGGTGTTGAGTTAGACTTAATATCAGATGTTGAAATCTATCAAATGTTTGAAAAAGGTATCAGAGGGGGTTTAGCTCAATGCTCACGACGGTATGCAAAAGCGAATAATAAATATTTATCCGATTATAAACCTAACATATCTTCAAATTATTTAATGTATTTTGACTGTGTTAATTTATATGGATATGTGATGATGTCAAAATTACCCACCGGAAATTTTAGATTTTTAAAAGAAAATGAATTGATCAATTTTAATGTCATGACGATAAGTTCTCATAGTGATACAGGTTTCATTCTTGAAGTAGATTTACATTATCCTTCTGAAATTCATGACAATCATGCAGATCTACCGTTTGCTGCAGAACAATTAAAGGTTCCATTTCCCCTTGGTAAAAATATAAAATTAGTATCCAATTTATTTGATAAATATAAGTATGTGATTCATTATGTACATTTACAAAAATGCTTAGAACATGGCTTACAATTACTTAAAATTCATAGAGTTCTTTCATTTGATCAAAGAGCATTTTTAGAACCTTATATAACTCTCAATACAACTCTAAGACAAAACGCAAAGTCTGAATTCGAAAAAAATTTTTTCAAGAAACAAAATAACTCAATTTTTGGTAAGACTATAGAGAATAAGAGAAAGCAGGTAGATGTGAAACTGATAAACATTTGGTCTGATTCATCAAATAAAACAAACAAATATATTGGTGCTGAAAAATATATAAGCGCTCCTAATTTTAAAAATTTGGCCATTATTTCAAAAGATTTGGTAGTCATACAGATGGAGCCCTCAAAAGTCATTCTGGATAAACCAATTTATGTAGGTTTTAGTATATTAGATCTAGCAAAAACACATTTATATAATTTTCATTACTCAGTAATGAAAAAAATTTATGACAAGAACATCCAACTATGTTACACAGATACAGATAGCCTTCTGTATCTTATAAATACAGAGGATATTTATGAAGACATGAAAAAACATATTAAATATTTTGATACTAGTAATTTTAAGTGTGACAATGTGTACAATATGCCATGTTTAAATAAACAAATTCCAGGATATTTTAAAGATGAGATGAGTGGGGATGTTATTTCAGAATTTGTGGGCTTAAGAGCCAAGTTGTATTGTATAGAGACAAATAAAAACTGTTCAGTTAAGAAAGCCAAGGGTGTGAAAAAATGTGTTGTAAAAAAATTGGATATTAATAAATATAAGGATGCTTTATTTAAAAACATAGAATTTAAAGATTCAATGTATTTTATACGATCTAAAAATCACTGTGTCTATACACAAAAAGTAAATAAGGTTGTTTTAAATGCAAATGATGATAAAAGACAGATATTAAATGGAAGTTTTAAAACATTGCCCTGGGGACATTATTCCACTATATTTTAAGAAATAACCTGCTGTTGTAAATTAATTAAAAAAAATAAACAAAATTTAACCATGTTATATCTAAAGTGGAATCATCACTTTAGATATAATGTTGTTAAATTTTGCGGTTTAACTTTGTAAAAATAACCAAATGAGGTTTTATGTATTTGTAGTTAATATAATTTGCTCCATGTACTGTTGATATTTACTCGCTTATTCCAATAAAATAATATTGTTTAACCTTATTGTTTGTATCATTTATTGAAACCCTCCAGTTCCTTAACAATGTAGAGCTTGTCTTATCTCAAATGACGCACCACCTCATTTCTCATACAAGCAGATGGAGTTTAAAGTGGAGAGGCATGTCATTTGAGCTGAGACAAGCTCTACTTTGTAAATTTTTATCTACTGAAGTTTTTATCTATCCTAGTTAAAATCTCATTAAATAAATTAAACACAAACTTTTAAATATCAATTTATTCACATTTACATTTACATGGGATATATTTATTAGATAAAATAGTATGAAGTCATCGTATACTAGAATAAGGTGAGATAGCTAACATAAATAACAAAAACTACTTATTGATATTAATTATCACTATTATCACATATTTTTTTTGAAATTTTTCTAATTAAATTCTCAGTCTCTTCGAGTACATCCTCATATAAATTTTTTACCACATATTGCACAACAACATTTCTATTCTTATTTCGTTCGTCTAGTGCCTCGATTTCAATTTTTATAACACATGATCCCGAAGCATTTTCTTTTTTAATAAAGGAAGCATCATTCAGTTTCCTTTTTTTAGGGGCAATGGTTTTTTCCTTCTTCTTGGATTCCAACCATGCTATCCTCCTATTTTCAGCTTTATCTAGCCAAGCGTTTACATCTTGACCTTCACCCCCAACACCGAACTCATCAATCAAACTAGGGTCCACAGCTGGGGGGCTAACATTGTAGTAGTTGAAGACAGAGTTCTCCGACATTTCTGAAACAACATTCACATGTTTTTTAAAACTTACTGCAGCAATGATTTGAAGTATAATATTATTTTTAAACAGACATGTAAAATAGGTACTCACTTGTAAATAATAAAGTTGCTTGAATAGTTTATTAGATCCTTGAGACTGGAAGTAATCCCTCAGAGCTCTAAGACACTTAGATGTGCACACTGATTAGGTTAAATATACACTGATATAAAATAAACTGCTTGTGATGAGTATAGACTGAGCGAGGGGAAGGGAGGGTTGTTTAGGTTTTGTTAATATAAAAGGAGATCTGCTGACGTAAGTAAAGATGAAACTTAAAACGGATACATTTTCTAGGAATTTCAGAAACTAATCAAACTTTTATAAGTATTCAATAACATAATAATATACATACATACATACATACATACATATGCTTGAACCTTTTCACCTAAGAGGGGTAGGCATAGACTAAAGATCTTCATTTGCTATGATCCTGGTATACTATATGAAATCTATTCTTATGCAAACAATAAATACACATGCTATTTAATGTATTAATAGCTCATTATGTCATCAGAAACTAAAATGAAGTTAATCAAACAACCCGTTTCTTTAAATATTTGTGAAATAAAAGTTGATAAAAATACTAACACTTTTAGACATAGCATTCTTTTACCAAATTCCATTCGCTGCATAATATGCGGGCCATCGAATTGTGGAAAAACAAATGTAATGATAAGTTTGTTATTAAATGAAAATGGGTTAAAATTTCATAACATTTATCTTTATTCGAAAACAGCTTTCCAGCCAAAATATCTATTTTTAGAGGAAGTGATAAGATACATTCCAGAAATTAAATTGTTCCTGTTCCAAGATGAAAAAAATGTTATTCCACCCCACGATGCTTTGACAAAATCAATATTTATTTTTGATGATGTAGTCTGTGAAAATCAGAGTGATATACGTAATTATTTTTCCATGGGTCGACATAAAAAAATTGATTGTTTTTATTTATCGCAAACTTACTCAAAAATACCTAAGCAGTTGATTCGAGATAATGCTAATTTATTAGTTATCTTCAAACAAGATGATGTAAATTTAAAACATATTTATGATGAGCATGTCAATTCTGATATGAGTTGGCATAGATTTAAATCAATGGCTACTGATATATGGAAAGAAAAATACGCTTGTTTAATAATTAACAAAGATTGTGAGCTAGATAAGGGAAGGTACAGGAAATATTTTGATATATTTATTAAATTAGAATAAAAGGATTATATATTACTGTCATTAGAAAAAAAATACCACTATAGTGCAAGCTATAAGAACGAACAGAAGTGTACAATTATTAGTACTTTAAAATGGATGTAGATATAAAAAAACAAATAATAAAATCAGTAAGGAATATTAAAAATAAATTAAAAATACTGAAAGAGGAAGAAGATATTTCAGAACGTAAACAACGTAAGATATTAAAACCCATTACTGATCCGTTAGAGTCGATAGTCTCGATACATAAAAACGAAGAGAATAAAAACAATCAAATGGAAGCTTCCAATGAGAATAATGATGATTACTTTAGCTCATGTACAAGTGACACTAGTATGCATACTGAAGATGAATTAGATGATAGTATTTTCCATGATGAAAGGAATAAAAACATTACTTATGGTATAAGAAACGAAGGAGGCAAAGTACTAATAGGAAACGTTCCCATCGTAATAAAGAAAACTGAAGATAGTTCAGTGTTTAGTATTAAAGATAAAAGCTATGTCATTACTCCAGGTCTATCAGAGTTGTTGTTTGAAAATAAACCTAAGATAGATTTGATCACAGAACAAGATAGGTTACTATATAAAGATATTTTAATTGCTACTAATGCACATAGAAGAGGATTTATTCCATCAGGACAAATACAAGGTAATTCAGGAATAAAATATTCAAAAATAATTAAGCCTTTATTTCTTGAAACTGAAACAAAAAAAGTACAACAAGGTGGTAGTTTACCAATATTAAAAAAATATAAATCAAATACTGATTTAGTATACTGGGACAATCCTAATGAACTTATTGATAGGTTAAAACTTTTAGTTGCCTCAAAGAGTGCAGGAAATACCAATCATGATAATGAAATAATTTCTATAATAGAGGAATTAAAAGAAGCAGGTATTATTAGAGAATAAATAGAGCGTAAACTTTTTCATTAAACTAGTTTATTACTGACGGGCTAGCGATGAACATCGATAAGTTTGGACATCATGTATTTAAACGACAGAAAATGGATAGTCACTCAGATTATCTGATTTGTAGTATGACTGATGGATCTTTAAATAAGCTCCTTAAAAATATTGTAAATCCAGTAGATGCTGGAGATTGTGTGAACAAACAATATGTTGATAAGAATATAGAGAGCTTAGAAATTAAACTCAAATCAATAAACCAAAATCTGGCACAAATTGGATCAGAAATCAACAGTATCAAACAAAGTATAGAGTCAGTGAAACAGAAAATTAAAAAAAAATGAGTAAAGAAATTGTAGTGAAAGAAATACATAAGCAAGCAAGAAAAAATTTTCCAAGAAGACATGTTGTGATGAAAGACATTGATGATTTATGGCAAGCTGATCTAATCGACATGCAATCTATTTCTAGAGAAAATTCTAATTTCAAATACATATTGGCTGTTATTGATGTCTTTTCAAAGTATGCTTGGGTATATCCTTTAAAACAAAAGAATATGGAACAAACATTTAAAGCATTCCAACATTTATTTAGTAAAAATCGTATTCCTAAAAATTTGCAAACTGATTTAGGAACTGAATTTTACAACAAGAAACTTAAAACATTGTTCAATCATTATAATATAAATCATTACTCAACATATTCTACTAAGAAAGCTTCTGTAGTAGAAAGATTTATTAGAACCTTTAAAGGTATTATGTATAGATATTTTAGTTTAAAAGGAAACTATGTTTGGTTTAGTCATGATATTCTTTCAAAATTAATAGAAATGTATAATGGCAGAATGCATAGAACAATAGGTTTGAAACCCAATCAAGTAAATGCAAGTCATAAAGAACAGATATTGCAAAAATATAAAAATAATATACGTTTAGATAAAAGGTTCATACAAAATAAAACTATACTTAAGTTTGGAGATTATGTGCGTATAAGTAAGTATAAAGGAACTTTTGAAAAAGGGTATACACCAAATTGGTCGACAGAAATATTTAAAATTATAAAAATCCAGAACACAGACCCTGTCACTTATCTCCTAGAAGATGCTAAAAAAAATCCTATATTAGGATCGTTCTATATTCAAGAATTACAAAAAACTAGACATCCTGATATTTATCTTGTTGAAAAAGTCATAAAAAAGAATGGAAATAAGCTATTCGTAAAATGGTTAGGTTTGCCTTCTAATGAAAACTGTTGGATAGATAAATCAAAAGTTTTATAAGCAAAATATACAAGTTACATTCTCATTCTGATAATACCTCTTCGAAAAGAAACATCTTTTCATACAATTTTTATAAATAGTATTTTACAATTCGTTTAGATTACAATGGTGATGCAAAAATCAAAAACAAATCAAAAAAAATGTATTAATAAAAATGACAAAAATAATATCAAAAAAGGCACTGGAATGAAAAAAACTTTTAAAAATATAGTTTCAATTACAAAAAAGCATATAAAAAAATTTAAACCTCAATGCAAAAAGGCAGCTATCGAACTCGCCATGGCTGTTGTTAAAGAATTGGGTTCAGATTCAGATGAGTCTGTGATTACCCCGCGTGTGATACCTATCCCAAAAGTTGGAGGATTCTTGCCATTGATACCGATATTTGCTGGACTGTCTGCTGCTGGTGGTTTGGCTGGAGGGGCAGCTGGCATTGCTAAAGCAGTTAATGCTATTAAATGCGCTAAGGAACGCTTGAAAGAATTAAAACGACATAACAAGAAAATGGAAACACTGTGTATAGGAAAAGGATTATGTCTCAAAGAGCGTGGTGATGGTTTGGGAATTTATGTAAATAATAAAAAAAACTAAATCATAGGCTACCCAAGAGAGCGCTTACTAATATAGATTTACTTAAATATGGTCAAAACATTCCATTTTTCAGAGGAGTGTTTATGAGGGATGATTTACCTCAGCATCCATTAAAAAAGGAATGTGCTATTATGAATCTTGACAATTCTGAGAATGCTGGAACTCATTGGGTAGCCTATGCAAAATTAGATAATTATGTAGAGTATTATGATAGTTATGGTAATTTAAAGCCACCAGAAGAATTAATCAAATACATAGGACCAAATATATTTTATAATTATGATAACGATCAGAAACGTAACACATACAAATGTGGTCATTTATGTTTAAAGTTTTTAAATGCCTTTTGGGATCTAAATAAATACTGAGTACTTTACGTTTGAGTTCAGTTGTTGCAATGTCTGTGACTCTAACAATCGTTGGTAATAAATCTATTCTCCAATCTGAATTTACATCTCCTTTGAGTTTAGATGGTAATTATGAGTGTGGTTTATTATTTTTTTCCACATTCAATTCAATTCCTAACATACATGAAAGCAATAACGTATTTGCATATGGGAATAATGATGTGATAAAAATTCCAAATGGCATTTATGATTTATCTGCTTTAAATGAATATATAAAATCGAAAATGGAGAATTGTAACATTATGATTCATCCAAATAACAATACTTTAAAATGTTCTTTATTTTGCACTAAACCAATTGATTTTCGCGTGAAAAATAGTATCGGTGCAATGCTTGGATTCTCGAGTACGATTTTGGAAGCGAATAAATGGCATGATTCAACTCATCCAGTGAACATTATACCAGCGTCTGTGATACGAGTCGAATGTGATCTAATACAGGGCTCTTTTACAAATGGTTCACCTACACATATAATACATGAATTTGTGCTTAATATTCCATCAGGATATCAAGTTATTGAAGTACCAAAAAACGTTATTTATTTCCCAATAAAAAATATATACATTTCATCAGTAACATTAAAAATTTTGGATTTAGAGGGAAACCTAATTAATTTTAACAACGAAAAAATTCAACTGCGTCTTCATCTAAGGAAAAGAAATGATAGTCTTCAATGATAATCATGATGTCTATAAAATAAACAAAAATAATAAATCTAAAGCCATTATCAAGAGCAACGTGAAACAAACCACACGTAAAAAGTTAAAAATAATTACAAAAAGTAATAAGGAATTTCTTCAAACTTTGGGGTTTAAAATATGAGTATTCTAAAAATATCAGATTATCCGCAGTTCGATAATTCTATCGAAAGTTATGAAACGCATACCTACAATCCCTACAATAATAGCTTTAATGAAAATGATGAAATAAGAATACCAATTCATCAGCAAGATATCTACTTACTACCATCATCAAGTGCGATATACATCGAGGGAAAATTTTGTGTGCAGGCTCGAGATCTGGCTGGAGTTATCAAAAAAAAAAAAGTTAATCTAACTAATAATGCAATTTCCTTTCTATTTCAAGACATTAGATATGAAATGAATGGTGTAGAAATAGATCGTGTACGAAATGTTGGAATAACAACAACTATGAAATCTTTAGTATCTATGAGTAGTGGAGAAAATAAAGTAGCAGCTATATGGGGTTGGAACATAGACGGATTTCATGATCAAGATGGTAGTTTTTACGTCTTACTACCATTAAATAAATTATTAGGCTTTGCAGAAGATTATAGAAAAATAATAATAAATTGTAAACATGAACTAATTCTCAATAGAACTAGTACAAGTTTAAATAGTGTAGTTACTGACAAAGATGACTCTGTTACAGTAAGTTTACAAAAAGTGCAATGGCGTATGCCTCATATCAAGGTATCTGACCAGCAAAAGCTTACTTTAATAAAACACTTAGAGAAAGACAAACCTATACAAATCGCATACAGAAATTGGGATCTATATGAATATCCATTATTACCTAAATCTACCAAGCATACATGGTCTGTTAAAACAACTTCACAATTAGAGAAACCACGTTATGTTATATTTGGATTACAAACAAATAGAAAAAATAATAATGTTAAAGACAGTGCCATTTTCGATCATTGTAATTTGAAAAATGTTACTTTATTCTTAAATTCTTACTATTATCCATACGATGCTCTTAATTTGAAATTTGATGAAAACAAGTACAATATATTATACGATATGTATGCTAGATTTCGTCAGTCGTTCTATAATCTTCCTGTAGACCCGTTGATTGATCACCTAACATTTAAAACTAAAGCTCCGTTGTATGTAATTGATTGTTCACGGCAAAACGAAAATTTAAAAACAGGACCTGTTGATGTACGTTTAGAAATTGAATGTGAAAAGGATATTCCGGATAACACAAGCGCATATTGCTTAATAATAAACGATCATCTGGTAGAGTACAGACCTTTAAGTAATATAGTACGAAAAATATCATGAAATCATCAGCTATTGTAGATGTACAAGGATTCAGAAGAGAAAATAATGAATTTATTATTAAAGAAATTGCTATCATTTGTGGTGATCAAGTTCAAGTTTTATTAATTCTTCCACCTTTTTCATTTCACCACCTTACATACACAGAAAAGATGCAAATCAGATGGATAGAACGAAATAGAAAAATTTTCTGGAATGATGGCTTCATTACCTATGACAATTTTTTAATGAACACGCAGCCATTCTTGGTTGACAAAACAATTTATTGTAAAGGGGTAGAAAAAGCGACTTGGATTAAGAATATATTTAATCATGATGATGTTATAAATTTAGAATACGTTAAATGTCCTAGTTTGTTAAGTTTGCATAAAGAATATAGATTTTGTAATGATATTTTAAATTGTATGTATCATCCTTCATTTTGTGCACTAAAAAATGTTACATGTTTAAAAAAATGGTGTACTTTTTTAAAAATAATATAAACCATCGTTGAAATATCTTTTTTTTATTTTTCAAATACCTTATTTCCTTTTGTAATTTATAAGAAATATATACGCATAGCGTAGGCGGCGTACCCGTCCTATCAGATAAAAAAAAACAGTAAGATTCTGTAGCTCAGATCGTCATCAGTCAACATAAGCAATTGAAAAGAGCTGCAGTACGAATCAGACACACTTCAGAATAAACAGGTTGCCGTTTAAAACCTGCAGGGTAGGATAACATTGCGGGGTTTTGCAGCACAAACCGAGCGGAGCGAGCGAAGCGAGCGGCGCGAATTTGTGATGCAGAACCCCCAATGTTACCCTACTCAGCACTTTACTCCTAAGTACCTTGGCGTCACCCTGGACCGCTTCGTGATTAATATTAACTTGTAATTTGGTATGAAATAGGATTAAATAAGTAAAGTAGAGATTAATACATACTTTTGATATAAATATTTTCGTATTTTCCTTTAGAATTCTCAAATACCTCTATCCTCTTTATGCTACCCAAGTAATGTGACATTGTAGATTTCAATCCCTTCACTTTGTAAATGGTACACTGAAAAAAAAAACCCTAAACTTCTGCCTATATATATATTGTTACGGGTATACGTACCTTGACCGGAGTTCTCTGTGTATACGCCATACAGATGTATGTACAGTAAACATAGTTCAATGTACGCATACCTCTCAAATAATAGTCAGAAGCTTCGGGGAGTATATAATATTTTTTCATAGTGTACCATTAACAAAATGCAGGGATCAAGTCTAGCTATATTACTTTGCTAGAGTAGCAAAATATATACGAGAAAAGTAACTTTGTCGGAGAAGCAACGGGTTCCGGTTTAGGGTTCCGTACCCGAAGGGTTCCAAACGGGACCCTATTACTAAGACTCCGCTGTCCTTTCGTCCGTCCGTCCGGCCGTCTGTCACCAGGCTGTATCTCAAGAACCTAGCTAGCTAGAGAGTTGAAATTTTCACAGATTATGTATTTCTGTTGCCGCTATAACAACAAATATTAAAAAACAGGATAAAATAAATATTTAAGGGGGCTCCCATACAACAATTCTTTCAATACCACATACAAACTTATGGATGCACCTGGTTACGTACATGGAGTGTGAAAGTAACCGCACCAATAACTTTGTAAACAATATTTTGCTGTGTAAAATTCAAACTATTCACTCCACACAATCGCTTCCATTGAACGGTGGTACGGAACCCTTCGTGCGCGATTTAGACTCGCACTTGACCGTTTTTTTATTATTTGTATTTGTTGTTTTAGCGGCAACAGAAATATATCATTTGTGACAATTTCATCTGTCTTACTATCACAGTTCATGAAATACAGCCTGGTGACAGACAGACAGACAGAAAGCGGAGTCTTAGTGATAAGGTCCCGTTTTACCCTTTGGGTACAGAACCCTTAAAAATCAACTTTTTATTGAGAAGTTTTAGCTTAAACTATTTCCGCGCAGAAATATTGCCCATGATTTCAGCTGTGTGTACTTGTGCATCCGTGATTTAGTTAGTTAATACGTATAGGCTAAATGATCGAACATTAAGTTTTTGTTTTGGATACATAAATAAATAAATAAAAATAAAATAAATAAAATCTGGGGCGGGGACACCAGCTACACAAAACATATAAACATATTTACAAAAAATATATAAAATCTTAATTTATTGTATCAAGGTGTAGTATTTGACCTCAAGAGAATGTTTTTTTTATTATGATTTATTATTTAAAACGTAGTATTAGGCCGAAATTTGCATTAATGCGCCTTATTTGTATAGCAACAAAATCATTAGCAATTACTTGTTATGTTAAACTATCAGTACATTACTGCAGCGGTCTATAATGACTGCGTTGCTGGCAGCACTGTTGGTGGCGAAAACGCAGCGTTCTGCAGCTCCAGGCCTACAAGGCGCAGTCATAATTGCAGCCTTTGATGGACAAGCTGGACTAAAGGCCAGGACCGAAGGTTGAGGCTTTTCTAAGCAAAGGCTGCAATGATGACCAAGGTTTAAAGCGGAGAGCGTTGCGTAGCCCGCATTGCAAAAATTGCGAACCAAGGCTTGTACAGTGCTTTACGGCGCGACAATTGATTGAACACAATATAGAAAATTGCAAAAAGTTGTACACAAATACAAAAGGAAGGAAAAAACTACAATATGATTATAAATATTTTAAAAAAGACAAAATAAACCAAAGACCATAAAAATACAATCTAACTTTGCAACGGCACACACAACCCAGTTTCTATCAGCAATATTACAGGCTGTAGGCCAGAAATGTTGGGTTACGTTAAACTGCAGTTATTGCTCTTTGGTGATCGGTTCATTGTATTGAGGCACATTTTTTTTTCATTTGCAAACATATGTTTCATAGGGAAAGTTGTTCATATATATGGGTTCTAACATTGCCCAAAACGGTTGGCTAATTTTTAGTCACCTCTTTTCATATTATCTAGTTAGGTATGTGCGTGTACACTTTTTTTCGACAGAGTCTGACCATAAGGCTTACGTCATCACCTGCGGTGCTGAACGTTGCCATATTACGAAGGGTTGATGTGAATAACCCCCCCTAACGGAAGTTTAATGAAGTAAATTTTGAGGGCCTGAAGAAAATAAAAGTGAGAAATTGAGAATGAGTCCGATTTTATTTAAAACAAGTTTTCCTATTTATAAAAGCTCTCCTACATACCTAATTATATACCTATACATATATGAAACTGACCCCTGGGAGACGCTGTGACTGGGGTAGTCCAGTGAAGTCCGGAGATGGAGGTAGGCAGCGGCTATCTTTGTCCAGGCCTTATAGCGGTGGCCAGGGAGACGACGGTGGTGATCAGGCCTGTGGTCTGGACGCATCTCTGGAGGGAGAAATAACTTCTTCTTTCTTCAACGTTACCCGGGCCAGTTGAGCCCGGGTATCTGGCCCCTTAGTTCTTCTCACTTCACTTGTAGACGAAAGACCATTTTCTTGGTCTAAGTCAAGTCTAAGGAAAACTGTGTTTCCTTCCAATCTTCCAAACTTCAAACCTGTTTTTCGATTTTTCATTTGACAATATTCCACCCAAGGGGCAGTGAGAGCCCTAGATAAAGACTATATGTAGCATATGAAAAAATTTGTTTGATCTTTGGATCAAATAGCAAGTTGTCAAAATGAATGCTGTCAAATATGTAAACAATAACAGTAGTTATTCCTACGAAGAAATCTGGAAATCAAGTCCATTAAATGAGTCGTTTGCAAGACTGGACTATTTGCCCGGAAACATTACTTGAGTGCAAGGTTCAGGTCATATAAAGCGAGAAGAGGATATAACACCAATTTTTAAACCCTGTCTGTATTTGGCGAGTTATTTTAGGGTACAGCGGTTAGTGTAGCGAAAACCCTACAACGTAACCCTAAAAAGACCGAGAAATGGGTTTTTTTTTCTTACTCTCAGCCGGTATTCGAATTCTGGACCTTTTGCTTAGGAGGCAGAGTCTCGAACCGAAACACCACAGATGTCGTAAAGTGAAGCTTAATAAGGCTCGTCTCTCGGTAAAATTATCAACTCGATTCGTGGTGGTGGAAAATTTGGACAAAACTATATTAAAATAAAGTTTATCTACAAACGTATCATAAACCCTCTTTACTGCGTCCAACAACCACACGTTACGACCAGCATAATGATAAACTTCTTGGTAATAACTCATTTCTTATCTGAATATTGATAAATTATGACCATAATCTTCCAAAATTTGTAAAATCTGTTGCCGCTATAGCAAAAAATACTACAAAATAGAATAAAATAAATATTTTATCTACACATTTATCAAAACCCTCTTTACTGCGTCTAAAAACCGCACGTTATGACCAGCATAATGTAAAACTATTTGGTAAAAACTCATTTCTCATGTGAAAATTCGTACATTATGACCATAATGTACCAAAATTTGTCAAATTATGACATTCAAATTTCGAACGCCGACACCCGCCTGCGTGTCGCCCCTGGTTTATCTGTAAAGTTGGTACTACCGAACAAGCTAAACAACTGCAGAGCAATGATCAATGGCACTATGCCGGTCGAAAATGCGTTTCCTGAACACATCACAGAGAGCTTATTATATGTGTGTAGATAAACTAGTGTACGTAACTGTACATAACTGAGTTTACAAGAACAGCACTATTTGTTATTTGTTATATGGAAGATAGGATAAGGTAATATAGGTACTTAGGTAGATTATAAGTAGTCGTGTAGTATTAGTATTTACCGCATTAGGTCTAAGCCTGTAATGGTAGATATTTATGATAAATAAATAAATAAATAAATAAATAAAAAATAAAAAAAATAAAATAGGCATTAAAGCTCTCGAGTGATATAATATGAAACTCGCCATTCTCGAGTATTAATGCCCTCCATTATGTAGCAGTCATATAAACTGCTATTACAGCTCACATCATAACATGGCTGTTACGTCAGTTGCTACCGCAGAACATTGCTGAAGCTGTGTAGTTTTTCGTTATTTCTTCCAAACCACCGATGAATTCTGAATTTCAAACAACAATTATATATTGGATAGCTATATTTCCACATCAATATTTTTTAAATCCCAAGAAATAGAAAGTAAAAAAAAAATTTGTTATATGTTTTCTTTTCAAGCAGTTTCCATTTATTTACTTGTGCTGTCTTCAAACACACAGATTGAAGAAAATATATATCTTCATAACATTTTTATTTTATTTGGGAAGAGTGTCCTATACGAGGAACATCGCTTAAAAAATTGTCATTGTACCCAATTCGACGTTACCCAGTGTGCTTTATATAGCACCAACGTTCGCATCTAGTCATTTTTGTTTCATCCGGTGTCTGAATAATTAAGTTAATTAATCAGGAAACTACGTCAGAGAGAAAGCAAAGCATGTAAACTGATTTGCTTGTTTTAA
Source organism: Argyresthia goedartella (assembly GCA_949825045.1). Taxonomy (NCBI): domain Eukaryota; kingdom Metazoa; phylum Arthropoda; class Insecta; order Lepidoptera; family Argyresthiidae; genus Argyresthia; species Argyresthia goedartella. The sequence continues at coordinate 8,893,940 of OX463833.1, forward strand.
GTGGAACAGGATGTGACGGAAAACACTGCTGGTGAAGTCATTATTACCTTAGCACCGGATAAACGGTTTCTCAGGCTTTTCTGCTAGGTTTGATTTTGGAATTATTTATGAACTAGCTGATGCCCGAAACTTCATCTGCCTTTTCCTAGGAAGTAACATTTACCGAGATAACGTTACCCTCCTTATGGTGCATGCGGATAAAAGTATCCTATATTTTAAGCAAGCTCATAAATTATCTCTGTACTAATTTTGAATAATGAAACAAGGAACTCTTATAGTTTCGTCAAGTCTGTCTATGCGTTCGTCCGTGCGTCCGTATGTCACAGCAACTTTATGCCGAAAATATTAAAACTACACACTTCAAACTTGGTATAATATTTTTTTCATCAAACCTTTATGTGTGGGCTGTTTATAAATAGTATGTTTATAAATCATTACAGGTACAGACCCTTCCAAAGTGAAAAAATGAGTCCCCCCCCCCCTATAACTTTTAAAGTAAGAAAGTAAAAAAATCTACAAGAAATATATGCTATGGCTCTTAATACACACTTTTAACGAAAATTGTTTTGAACAAAATAAAATAAGCAGTTTTTAAAATATATTTTTTTTATTAAAAACCGCAAAGATAACTTTGTCATTCATACAAACACTTTGAAAAACAAAGTAACGACACAAACATCCAGTCAGATAATTACTTGCTTGCTACAACGGAACCCTTCTTGGGCGAGGCCGACGCGTCGCACTTGACCACTTTTTATTCAAATCCGTTAAGTCAATTTAGCGTGATTGAGGCACAAACACACAAACATCCAAACATCGCTTCTTTCACATTTACAATATTAGTTGGATGGACAATTATGGTTCGACAAAAAAAAACTAGGAAGCGCCAATGTTCTTTAAAATTATTTTCTCAATATTGCCACTGCCTCTCCATAATCTCTCCAGAGAGTATCCGATACTAAGCCCATCGCCCCATGGTCGTTGCCAGGGCAATATAAATGGAAAACTGGTTGAGTGCGAGTCAGATTCAAACAGAAAGGCTTCTGTACGATCGTACAAGAAAAATTGCAATAAACATGTGTTTTATATGGGTCCCCCAAGTTTAAGCGAGCGGTTCGTTTCAGCGGTTAAGAAATACACACTCTCTGAAATTTCCACTCTTTTTCTATTACGGTTTATCAGGTAGGATCCTGCTGACGGATATTGCTGAGAGTCATACAGAAGGAACACAGGAAGATTAGTAAAAGGGCCCCGTATGGAACCCTTTGAGTGCGAAACCCTAAAAACACGTTATGTAAAAATTCGCAAATGCTAACAAGCTCTCATAAAATGAAATCCTTAATTCCACGATGACCCGAATTATTTTGTGGTCCTGTTAAAAAACGTCGTTATGTTTTGTGGTGCAATGTTGAAATAGGTGAAAATAAACGCCTTTAGAAATAACACATTTTTATTGGAATTTATAGTGGATTTATTTAACCCATGACGGACGGAACGAAACCGAGGCGGTATGTGCGTTTGGGGTTGTTTGTGTATATGTGTGACTCAAACTCAAACTCAAATAATTTATTGTAAGTAGGCAAAAATAATGCACTTTTACAATGTCCCTTATATATGGAGAATAATTTTAAATAAATCATTGTTTTTTTATTATTTAAATTGTATTTAAATTATTTATGTTGTTATGATTCACCTTTTGTACACTTAATGTGTTTGTGTATGTAGGTCCGTTACTATTTCAATGGAAATCTAAAGAACCGAGTCTAATACCGTTTCTTGCATTAAACAGCTATAATTTCAGAGCAGGTTCATGGTCCTGGTGGTTTACAGTTGTCATCCACCAGGGGGCGCTGCAGCAGCCAGGATGGTGGCCGCTTGAGGGCATCACAAAAACTGTTTAGCCATTTTCGATGCGGTTTTCTGCATTATATTAGGCGTAAGGTTTTATTAATGTGTCAGGGGATTTTCTTTTTTTATATAAAGTATTTTCATTACTCATACTCTGAAAGGGAGTCATTGTTCATCCAGGCACCGTGCTGAAAGTGGTACATGCCTGCTCTAAAGCAGAAAAGTATTAAAAAAAATATGTATGAATCGTAGTTTATATTGAACAACGCAATGGTAGTAACCTATACAGCCACAAAACGGAAGTATTTTTTTTAATGTTATGCTCAAAGTAAAAGACATCAACGGGGGCACCGAAATTACTTTTTTTATGAGTAGAATTTTTAAACTTGAGTTTGTTGTTTGTTTTTTAATAAAATAATTTTGATTTCAACTTTCAAGTGACTTTGTTTTTATTAAAATAATTTTGATTTTAACTGGCTTGTGTTTACTTTCCTCGTATTCGTAATGAAAAGTAGAGTGTTTTACTCGGGTGATAGCACCCATTTCTGCCTCGAACTATTGGCGCTCTCACTTCGTTCGAGCGCCAAAACATCTCGTCAGGAATGGGTGACTTTCAGCCCTCGGTTAACAATCTACTATTAAATCACTAGGTGCCCGTCACGCGGACAATCATTGCCTAGCCGGTAAAACAACAATATCAATAACCCAGTGCAGTATTCAGTGTTGGTACTACCATTGTTAGGAGAAACAATATATGCAGCCAAATCTTCTCATTCTGTTGTCCCTCTAAAATTCGATTAAACTGGAAAGCAGCTATCAGATTTCAAGCTGTCTTTTTCAACATACACATAAACATTTATAAACAGGCAATACATTGCTTCTGGCCCTGCACTAGGATATTCTGTGTCGTGAGAACCAGAAACAGCGACATCACATACATTTGGATTGTTTCCTTCTTCCCACTTTAGTTCCTTAGCTTGTTACATCCGCCCCCGCTATCGCCTCTAATTGGACCACATTTCAAGCGCGGCATTTTTGCATTTTTATGGCGACCTCACAACCGCGCACCAAAAGCCATCAAGTAAAAATAATTAGAATGGACCACAAAACAATTTGTGAGCCGTGACGTCCGATGGTTGCTCTGCATAAGATAGGGATGGGATGCGTGGATTCCGTGAAATTCTAAACATTTTTCAAGCGACTTCAAAATGGAGGGGGTTCTCAATTCATCTGTTTTTTTTTGTGTTTGTCACGCGATTACTCCGTCAATTATGAACCGATTTTGATGATTCTTGTTTTGATTGGTAGGTCATACTTTAGGATTGGTCCCATATAAATTTTATCAAAATTGAATTAGGTTTATTGAAAAAATCTAGAACTAAACTAAACAGAGGACGTTTTGGTTTGTTGTTCCGCACAATTTTTGACGAGGACTTTTCATGTACACAGACTTCATTTGTATCCCGACCAAAGAGAGAGAAATAGGGCTTGAACTTAAAGTAAATTTTTTTTAGTTTTTGTCTTGTAAAGTAATGGTTATTTGCATGAATATGTACATCCGGTATTTTATAATGTCACTTAAATTATGTATCTTGGTTTTAAAATTAAATATACAAGGATTAACAGAAAGTTGTAGTCGATTTGGAAAGGGGTTGTTAGGGGCATAAATCTGAATATTTTTCACTGTGAAACTGATTTGACCAGAGCAACTCTATTTTTCACACCTCAATACATTTTGGGCCGGACGGTCACCTGATCTGCAGAATCCTTCATACAACGACTTCATATTGCGTTCAGTGTCATATTAAGGCCAATAACATCTGTACCAGATTCCAGCAGCGCCGAATTAACATCTGTGCTCGTGTCTATACAGTCCGATGCTGGAGCGGCAGACACGGCCGCACGCGTGACATACGTGTTGTGACGCTGCTGGCAGTGCTAATGGTCTGGGTGGAACAATATGCCGTTTTGCCCTTTTTGCAGCTAGTGCATCAAAGGGCCTGGCCCTAGTTGTCGTGTGTTGTGCGACCCTACACTGCAGCTCTCTTTTAATCGTCTCGGTGGGTGGCGAGCTGAACCCATCTGTTGGGTTCGATTTTGAACGCGGCGAAGTCACGCGTTGCGAAATCTTTGAAGCACAACAGGGGCGGTCCGACTGGTCTCTTGGCGTGCGTGACTTCACTCAGAAGGGTTTGCCTAGGCGATGATATGCGATGCACATGTCCGAGCCACCGCAGCCGTCTCTTCTTCAGCGTTGTGGTGATGCTGTGCAGCTCTGCGGTCTTGAGCACTGCCTCATTTGTGATATGGTGTGACTGTGTGATATGTGATGCCGAGTATGCTCCAAAGGCACCGTAGGTGGAAGGTACTTACGCGACGTTCGCGTTTTGCTTATGATGTCCAGGTTTCAAAGTCAAAGTCAAAGTTCTTTATTACTGTAGATATTCATATTCATATTCATTTATTTGCATATAACATGTACAATACACACTACAGGTGGAAAATGTATGTAGGGTATTCATATACTTAGCAAACGTAATTTTTTGCCTCTTCTCTGCATTGGCCCACTACGGGAGGAGTAAGGTGTAGAAACTCCCACAAATTGATTTTTAGATCTCTTTTAAAAATTGGTTGTATTATGATTAATAAGCAGGAATAAATAATTACAAAATTAATAACGGCAAAGTCTGTGTTGAGTTAGATTAACCCCATGCAGTCCCGTCAATTAAGTAATCTTGAACATTGTAATATCTCTTTTTCGACAAAGTCGCTTATTATGCTTTTTAAATTGCTCAAATGGCAATTTCAGCTCCATACAAGATGGTACTAAGAACGCACGCCTGCAAGGTAAACAAGCATTTTGGTTCTTAATGTGTATTGTCCCATACTCTTGTACGCAGCTTGCCCAACGTGGTGACCACTTTCCCCATGCGGTTATCGATCGATCCCCATCGCGATCCCCATGCGGTTGACGACCCGAATGGCCGAGTCGGCAGTGACCCTGCCTACAAACCCAAGGGTCCCGGGTTCGAGTCCCGGTGGGGGCAAATATTTGATTGGCGAGAACGGATGTTTGTACCTTAGTCATGGTTGCTTATCTATCTAAGTATAATATTTATCTATATAAGTACGTGTATCGTTGTCTAGTACCCAAGATACAGGGAATCCTAGTTTGGGGCTAGATCAATGTGTGTTAATAGTGTCCAAGGTATTATTATTATTATTATTATCTCCAAGTGAGTGATATATTGCTAGACACATGAGTCCCCAACAAGCAAAACCTGAAACTGTGGGTATCATGTATGGCTCTAATATGCCATAACCTTATATATAAAAATAATACTAGTAATAGTTCTCTAATAGATATTTCTAAAAGTTTTCAAGATAAATAACGACCCACCTAAAAATGTTATACCTTCTGTCCTAAAACTTGCAATGCAGATTAAGTTAGCTCTACTTCACTCAGTTCATGTGTGCGAACATTACGCATATAAGTTGTGAATGTTTCTCTATCGTCGAAAACAATTCGCTCAAAACTTAAGCCATAAATTCAAAGTATCCAAAATCATAGAGTGATATTAAAGTCGGAAGCAATCCCGTTGTTGCTATCGTGTTCGAGATAACCTCCACTGTTGCAGTTCCATTTTCGTCCATACGACTCAGTAATAGGAATGTTATATCAACAGTGTAGGCTACCTAGATCCTAGGTGAGCTGGCCGATAATACTTGTCGGTCTGTGCAGCATCTTTCACAAACTCTCCCCGAAATCTTTTCACGAGTTTTCGTCTAGTTAAGGCGATGACGACGACGATTTGTTCTCATTATCTCTGATAGTCTACGTTAGTCTGGTAATATCTTTCAAAAGACGAGTCACATCTACGTGGTCAAAAGTGACTGATGGCAGGCGGTTGAGGTATTTAGCAACAAAGACTCCCGGCTGTACAGGAAAGCATCACAACGAAACCTCCATAGCGGCGGCGATGGGCTAGCCCCTGTCACGTAGAATGGAGTATTGAATAACTGGCAAAACGTAGGTGAAACTTGGGTGCCTCTGCCACCCCGTAAGGAAAAAGCTTGATGCTATGTTTTTTTCTTTGAGTATTTTTTCTTCTTACTAGCACGTGTTTTGCTAATTATTGTTGTGGGATCATTCAGGGTTCCAGCTGGCCTCTACCCCTCTGTAGATACATCTTTGAATATTGTGTAGGTATGTATGAACAGCTGGCGCCCGTCATCACCATAATCATATAAATTAATTGTCACACAGGCCTTTATTTTATATGGCTCCATATTCATCTGCACCATTAGCATTTTACATGATATACAGGATGATAAATAAAGAATTGGGTAGTAATATTTTTTTCACTCCACTGCTCGGAAATGCGGTGAAAGATGATCTGTAATGGGGCCGCAAAACAATGAATAGCTAACTAGAACTAGAAAAACATTTCTTGCCTATTCGAACAGACCATAAAAAATATCGTTGCCTTGATTGTAATGGTTCTGTCATAGTCATAAGATAACACTTCTCTCAGATGAACGAAACTCTTTGGCAACTCATGCCATGTCGATAAAAGCGTGCGTCATGCTGTCGCGTCGGCAAAAAGCGTGCATGGCTTGTGTTATCAATTCTCCACCAAAGGTAGTTTAAAACCTAATTTATCTTAAAAAATATTTTCTGTAAAATTAATTTTATTTCCTCGCAGTCGTGCAAAGCACTTTGTAATGTCTCCGCCAAAAGTGCTATAGATTTACTCGTCTCTTAGAGGTGCCGTGATAGATTTACCGTGCCCAAGGCCTAAGGCTTGGTCCTGAAACTCACTCGTCCATCTATTGCTACGCGTTAGAGACATTGTTCTGATCAACTTTTATAGTGATCCAAACTGACCTGAACAGTTTTATTTAACATTTGTCTATACTAGTCTAGCTAGCTAGATGTTGGTCGCTCGGCCAAAGTTAAGAGTTAAGAAATTAAGTTTAATATGTTATACGTAGACCTTTGTATAACACCCTGTAGATTCACCATAAACCGAACAGAACGTTATATTTTGACGATATCTCGAGAAGGCTTCCGAAATACAATTAACTATTGAAGCAAATTGCCCGAAGCACTTCCCCTTAAGCCATAAAACTTGTGCGGTCACGGAGTTTGACTAGTGTGGAGATATTATCGTGCTAGTAGTATATTACTAGTTAATTTAATTCCGTGTCAACTTAGAAGGAATGTTTTTGTGGCTACTAACCAGTCAAGTTAATAGATGAAGCTCATCTGTCCCGAAAATAGAACTGAGTTATTTCGCAACTTGCAGGCGACTACTGCCGCTAACCAAGGTGCAACGCTTGTTTTTAGGGTTTACGTACCCAAAGGATAAAACGAGACCCTATTACTAAGACTCCGCTGTCCGTCCGTCCGTTAGATAGTTGAAATGTTCACAGATGATGCCGCTATAAAATCAAATACAAAAAAAGGATAAAATTATTGATTTACGTACACGGACTAAGAAAGTAGCTGCACAAATAACTTTGTTAACAACATTTTGCTATGTAAAATCCAAACTATCCACTCCACACCATCCCTGCCATTGTACGGTGGTACGGAACCCTTCGTGCGCGAGTTCGACTCGCACTTGACCGATTTTTTGTTTTTGTTTAATCGACCGCTTCTTGGGTTCTTTTGTGATACAAGGGTGAATTTACCATCATCAATAATGCTCTTAGTTTCTAATTCTGTCCCTGTCTGTGTATAAACATGAATCGCTAAATGTGGTGGTAAGAGTAAAACTCGAGAACGGCTGGCCCCATTCGGATGAACTCTTGCTTAAACTATTCGTTGAAGTGTATCGTCTATAAGTCTATAGTTTAAGATTTGACATTCTCCAAATGTAACCTATTGTTTCATATGGAAATAAACTCTTTTTGAATTTTGAATTATTGAATTTTATCTATCTTTCAATATATACCGGTAGTAGTGGACTGCCGCAATCGTAGCGTTTGACAGAACAATGTCTGTCAAACGCAAGTAAATCGGGTCATTATAAACATGTTTTCTGAAAGCACTAACAAAGTAATACCTACGTAGTTTGTTTTTATTATTATCAAATACAAATACATTTATTTTGTGTAGACATGATTATATAATAGGTGGTAACAAAACATTTTGCGGCACTGGATGTCTAGCCACGTGTGACATACAATTCAATGTTAATGCAGATAACACAGATGCAGATAATAATAATATTTAGGTAGGTACTTTATTTCATATTTGATTGTCAAAAAAGTCTTTAATTTCTTAATTGCATTTTATTGATTAACAATTTAAGTATTTTTTACTGAAATACATTAAAAGGCATGTGTGGTAGTTCCGTTGGTATTTAATTAAATATTAATAGTGACTAAAGTAACAGATCCGTTTGAAGTGCTGTATATTCCTCGTGGAGACACTAATACGTACCTGGTGTTATGTTTGAGTTGAATATACAACATTTTTGGTAAAAATATCCATAATTTGTCTTACAAATATACAAACTTCGTGAATATATATTCTTAGTAGGGTTAAAAGATTCAATTTTGTAAAAAGAGGTCTGTATGATTCGATAGGGCTCTTTCCACATAAAGCATGGATACATCGTTTTTTATGTAACGGGATCTGACTAAGGATAGATCTGTCTAAATAAAAGAGTCAGATTAATCACCGGATAATTTTATTTGGAGAAGGATAGATCTGGGTCGTGAGTAGTTGGCATTGGTGATTGAACGTTTTGCACCCAGAAGTGACTCGCCGAGTGGTTAAGGTCTCCTGCGGCGTCTTAATATTTACCCTTATAAATAAAATAATAAATTTTTATTCACCCGTATTTGTATAACCAAGCTAGCTATGTTTGTAACTTAAGTGAAGTGCACCACTATTGAAGTTAAAAGAAATTTATATAAATGTTTTTTTAAATCTGTCTTACAAAGTCAAAGTAAAAGTCAAAGTACTTTATTACTGTAGATATTTACATATACTAAGCAAACGTCATTTTTTGTCTCTTCTCTACATTGGACCACTGTGGAAGAGAAGGGCGTAGAAAATCCCACAGATTGATTTTAGATCTCTTTTCAAAATTAGTTGTGCTTAACTAATACAAATATGAAAAATTTAATTATTATGATTAATAAGCAGGAATAAATAATTACAAAACTATTAACATCAAGTTCTGTGTTGAGCTAGATTAACCCCATACCAGTGATTAGTGACCCATTACAGTGATACAGAATCTATTATTACTGTGTAGAGCTTATGGATTAAGACGAGATGGTTTTCATTATTATTTTTATTGTTAGGCTTTGCATGATAGGATGCTGATATTTAATCATTAATTGTAAGTTGTAAGACGCCATTAAACTGTATGTATTCAAAGAGGTTACCCACGATTCAGGCTTTGCCTAGTGTGGGGCCACAAGAAGCCATTGTAATTAGTTTCAACAACAATTAAATAAATACTTTGAATAAATACTACTTTGAGATATGGTTTTTTCTCAAAAAATACCGATAGATGGCGCTGTGTACGTTACTTTTCGAGGTTAGTTCCACGTGGACGGTACATTTTCATTTTGATATCTAACCCGGACGAGTAAAGGTGTCGTCATTACGGCGCTATTTGCATGTCAGCGAGGTGACATTTTACTCGACCGGGTTATATTATACGGTCCACACTACACAGACAGACTATAGAATGACGCCCCCGCGGCGCCGTCGGCCGTCAGCAGTTCGATGACTCTGGCAAATGATATGGTCTGTTACCTTTGTTGTTTTCTCGGTGACTTGACTGAGTGACGTTTGAAATTCCGTTCATTTGGCTGGCTCGGATTTTCGTGTTTGCTTGTTGTTGAGTTTTCAGTTTTGTTACGAAAGTGACCAATTTCGAATTATTATTTCGAAATCGCCTTGGGGGGGTCCCCCCATCCCCCTGACGCTACTCCAATTACAAGGTAATGCAGAAAATTAACTTTTTGTAACCTCATTTTTGAGGTTCAAATCAAAAATACTGATTTTCACACCAAAAAAGGATCAGCAAAAACACTTTTTTTGTTTTAAGTGTTTTTGTTGTTCTTCCATGTTCAACCTAATACGAAGGACAAAAGGGGCTTCGCTTCGCTCACCCCCTTTACCCTTCACCTAAGCTACCGCAGTATTTTGCCCTGAATGCCCATTTGTACATTTCGTTATCGCTTTTTATCTGATTTGAGGTTAGAAACAATTTTTATTTAAACTCGATAAATATGCATTATCTTATAATAAGAGTGGTATTGTTATAATCAGGGAGCCAGCCCCTACCAGATTTAACCCCTTTTACTCCCCTTCTCCTGTGAAACGATTCTAGACCCAAGCCGAATTCTCCTTATCAGATCCTGAGCTCCGGCTGGTAGGTTCCTCTGACACGAATAATATCTCTTGTGTATGTGGAGCTGGATTCCAAGGAAAATATGAATGAACATGTTTTTTCAAGGTGTTTTTATAATCTGGAAAAACAATAAGACATTATTTTTCTGGGCGGTGCTTATTGTTGCATTGCATATTTTATGTATATTTTATTTATGCGAGCGAACATGTCAGCCGTCAGCCAGAGAGCACAACTACATCAGAGCCAGAGGTATGTTATTTTTTGTAGCTTTTATGATGATGATCTTGCTATCTATCTATAGATGATTTAGATCTAGAGTACTCTATGCCATAAAAAGTCCACAAACTTACGGGGCTGGTAGGTATGAATCCATGTAATCGGAGTTTTTGAAATGTTATGGGCATATTTGAATGCAATGTATGTTTTGAAATGTCTTCCTTAGTTTCACCGCTTTTATCCAAAGAGATCTTTGAGGTTCTAGTTTTGGAAAGCTATGACACCCATTATTCTTGCATCCAAGGACAACACAAACACGAACCATCTTTTTTTTGTCAGTGTCCACTGACTAGAAGGTGTCCAGCCAGAACAGTTATTTAATTTAAACGTAAAATTTGAGTCCAATCTTCCAACTTGAACAAAACTTGAACGACGACGTCTTTCATTCCCAAAGAGATCACTCGGAAAAAAACACGAAAAAAAGCCCACGGTATACCCCGGTATTCCCCATTCAATTCACAGATTAAAATCTCGCCATAAAGCACTGCAAGTATTGCTCTAAGGTCTGCACCTCAGGTCTGCACAATGGAAATCTGAGTCTAGGCGAGAAAAAAAAAGAGATTTGCCCAGCGCCATCTGTTGGATTTTGGGGAAGCAGTGCTCAGAAAATACCTTATTATAACCAGTATTTTTTCGAAATATGTAAGAAAATAGCGGCATTTTGTAGTACCTTTTTTTAAACTTCCTCCATCTGGACAGGCAAAAGGAAATCTTATATAGCTATTCGTTTCTAATGCTTAGTTCCTTTGTTTTTATCTACCGACCAAAACACATAATTTTCTGAGTACGAGTTTTATTTTTATTTTATTGGTTATTAGAGTTGGCGATTTGGCTACGTAAAAACGTAACCTATGACGTAACAATAGCGTTATTCTGTAAAAGTTCTGCTTTTGGATAAATGAAACATAATAAGTGGTCCGAAAAATAAACGTAATATTTATCACAATCTCATCAATATTAATGTTAATTTTAATCTACTAGAAGTAAAGTCTTACGAAGTGTATTAAATCTTATACGAGCAACTAAGTAGCCGGGAAGTTTGTCGGAAGCTCCAATGGCCATGTGACTTATTGGCTAAGACTTTAGTAGGTTCACCACAATTCCTTACACATATGAGACTTACAATGAAAGACGTTCTAGCGGTGAGGGAAACATCGTGCAAAAAACATTAACATTTGAATGCCTTCGTCAATGGGCTAGCCCCTATAACGTAACATGGGTATCGAATAACTGGCACAAAGTGGACACACCTTGTTTGTTTGTGTTTCTGTAAATCCCGCAATAAAATAAAAATAGTCTTAAGGAGTTTCTTAGAGACGTAATTTTGTACAGCTTTCACTTTGAAGTGTGTTTATTTCATTTGATATAGTCTGACCGGAGCTCGAAATTTGGACCTCCAGCTAGTGAAGCTGAACCTCGACTGCTACTAAAAGATCAGGGGCGTATTTTAAAAGAATGAAACCGACAGAACTATTTTAGTTATTTATTCTTCAACAATCGTACATCGACTAACTCGAGACCAAGCCAAACAGTCCCTTTTATAGTTTTTAAAAACAAAATGGCGGCACATGTTTACCACCAACAGTTGCCGCCTTTTAACGAGTGATGTCTATATTACTGTTTGGCATGGTAAAACTTATTCTAAGTACATAATTTATCAATTAATATTATATCCGCTATTTTAAGCTACAATTGCATGAGTATATTAAACACTAACTCTAACATTCGGCCTTCCTGACCAAGAGTTTGTCCTCAAACTAAGTATCTATGTAGTCTATAAATATCTCCATATCGGTATAAAGTCTTTAAAAATTTGCATTTAACAAACTGCTGTTTTAACATGTAAGTACATCGGGAAATAATCCTAAATTGCCTTATAATGAGATTATCAGGAATAATTATATTTTCCAATTGTTTAGACTCTCACCGATTCACGAAAAAACAATCCTGACTAACACTCACACACATACAATCATAATATTGCTCTTGTCTAATTCTAGTTTCTATATTGAAATAATTGCGGAAATGACAACCACCCGGTGACTTCCAATCTCTATTGATTGCATCACGGACTTCATTGACATCTCCACATAAACATTCATGTATGCAGACTGCACCGGGAGCTTCGCCAATATACTGACCACCCAATGACTTCCAGCTGTCTACAGCTGCACCACGGACTTCATCAATGCTGACCACTCAACGACTTCCAGTCATACATAATCGCACTACAAGCAACGCAGAGTCAACAGTGTAATTCCTCAATTACCTGTGACCTCCGCCGATGCTTTCGGAGTATCAAAGAATCAAAAAATTATTTATTTTCTTATTATGTGTATGTGTGTAAGATATAATATCATGTTTCATTACTTTGTAGCTGCTTAATTAAATCAAAGTTTAATGATATATATTGTATCTATTTAATTAAATAAGCACAAAATGCTGCTCCCGAAAAGAACGGAGTTTATTTAACTAAGTCATTGCTTGAATACTAATTACATTGTGTACCTAAATTACTCAATGAATGAATGAATGATGATTAATCAATGAACTTGTTTCACTACAGTCATATCTTACTTAACTTAAAAATATAACAAATAATATCTACAACTAATTTACTTAATGGATTGATTACCCAAAAACTGAGCAGAGGGTGATCTCACTTAGCTCATACTCTTTTATTTAGTTTCTTATTCTGATAAATCATCTTCACTCTCAGAATTCTCATAATTAACTGCGATATTTATCCAAGGCGCGATTTGATCTACGGCCCAAACGTTTTTATAACGTTTTTTACCTATCGTTGACCCAGGAATGCTCGCAACCTCATACCGATCGTTCTCTAACACTTTGGTTACTTGGTAAGGACCAGAGAATACTGGGAGTAACTTTTTACTTTGCCCATCATTATGCTTAATTTGTTTTCTTATCTTTACTAAGTCGCCAACGGAATAAGCCTTTGGAACTTTTCTACTTTTATCAAACCTATGTTTTTGTTTTGCCTGATCTATTTCAATGTGTTCACTTACTTCCGACCTAATATCCTCTATGTTATCTTGCTGTGATCTCGTCTTTTCAAAAACTTCACGTAATATGTTTTCTTCTTTGTGGCTTAGATTTCTGCCAAACAATGCCTCTGCAGGTGATTTTCCTATGCCTTTATTTAGAGTATTATTGAGTCCCCACTGTAGATTGCCTAATTCGACATCCCATCTTGTCTCTCCTAGTTTTTCCGTGTATGACGCTAATGCTCCTAAGACAGTTCTATTATAGCGCTCCACCTGGCCATTGGCACGAGGTGAAGCAACTGCATTCAAGATGTGGGAAATGTTAGATTTATCGCAGAACTTCTTGAACTCGGCCGAAGTAAATGTAGAACCGCGATCCGAGATTAGCCGCCGAGCATATCCAAAGGTGGAGAAAACATCATCTAGTGCTCTTATTGTCAAGGCCGATTTGAGGTTACGCAAAGGTTTTAGAATACAGAATTTTGTAAACCCGTCTACTATCAACAGCAGGTATGTATTCCCACGTGAACTCTTCACGAAAGGCCCGAGGTGGTCGATATGCACCGTGTCAAATGGCTCAGTTCCTTTTGGTATAGGATGTAAAAACCCTTCCTTCCTACCAGTAGGAGCTTTGCCATAGGCACACTGCAAACATGATTTAACGTATTTTGCAACGAACCTTTTCATCTTTGGAAACCAGAAATCCTTTTGAATTTTGGATAAGGTTTTCTCAGCAGCAAAATGACCTATGTCATCATGATTTAAGCGGCATATTTGCCACCTAGCCCCTTTAGGAACCACCCATCTCAATTCATCTGCTCCTATTTTCCGAAACAGTTTATTTTCTTTTACTACAAAATGTTGTTTTATATCCACTATCTCGTTGTATTTTTTGTCTTCTAAAACCTCGCGTATGTGACAAAGTTTAGGGTCAGTCAGCTGAAGGCTCATCAACCAGTCTTCTTTGGATACGCTCATTACGCGGCACGGTTCTAGGTCGGTTACTAATGTTTCCGAATCGACAGGATTACGACTTAACGCGTCTACATGAGCCATACTGTGTCCAGGCCGGTATATTATTTCACAGTCATACTCTTGCAAGCATAACCACCATCGAGCGATTCTCGGCAGAATGTCTCTTTTAGAGAATGTAGCTCGCAGCGCGTTACAATCGGTGACGACCTTAAAGTTCATGCCCAACAAATACACTCTGAACTTGTTCAGTGACGTCACCACAGCTAAAGTCTCCAAATCATATGCATGAAACTTCTGCTCGTCACCGGTCGTCTTCCTACTGTGAAATGCGATTGGTTTCAAGGGGGAATTCTCATTTTCTCGTTGAAATAGTATGCCTGCCAGACCCATTTTACTCGCGTCTGTGTGTACCTCGGTCAAGAATTTTGGATTATACAATGCCAAAACAGGTCTATCAGTCAATTTAGATTTTAGTGTTTCGAATGCATACGACTCTTCTTCACCCCATTTCCATTGTAAGTTTTTTTTTGTGAGGTCTGTCAAGGGTCTAGCTATGACAGAGAATTTATCAATGAATTTACGAAAATAACTCGACAAGCCCATAAATTGTCTAACCTCATGTACGTTTTTTGGTTGGGGGAATTTTTCCACTGCCTCTATTTTTGCCTTACCTGGTCTCATACCATTCCCAGAAATCTCATATCCCAGATACTCTATGGTGGTTTGGAAGAAATGGCATTTATCCACGTTTAGTGTTAGTTTAGCCTCATTCAACAGCTGAAAGGTTTCCTCCAATTTTAATAACCCCTCGTCGAAATCTTTCGATGGTATTATTAAATCATCCATGTATGCCATGGCGGGTTGACTCAAACCCGAGGTTATACAAGTTGACAAAGCGCCCGCTGAACTTCGTGAATTGTGCGCCCCTAATGCCTTCGAGATCGTGCGCTGAAACACCGATGGCGCGTTACAGAGCCCAAAGGGCATTCTTTTAAATTGGAACAAACCATTCGGTGTTATGAAGGCCGTGAGATATTTACATTCTTCCTTTATGGGTATTTGATAATAGCCAGAAATCAAATCTAAAGAGCTAAAGTAATTATTTCCGCTTAACTGATCTATCTGGTCTTCAATCCTGGGAAGAGGAAAGTGGTCCTTTACGGTGCGACTATTCAACATACGATAATCAACGCATAAGCGTTGACCACCTGTTTTCTTCGATACCAACAGGATAGGGCTAGCATAAGGCGATGTCGACTCCTCTATTATGTCATTAGTCATTAGTTCGTCTATCATTTTCTGAACTTCTTCTTTTTGTTGATAGCTCAGTCGATATGGCCTATATGCGACGGGCGTATCATTTGACAACTTAATGTCCATTTCACAAATATCCGTGCAACCTATTTCTGAGAGATTTTGAGCGAAAACAGGTCTATATTTATTTACAAGCGTTAATACTTTTCTTGTTTCACCGCCTGATAATTCCGAATTAACATGAATTTCGCTATCCGTAAATGGTTGGCAACCCTGAATTCGGTAACAGTGTGCCACCGATGTCTCATCCGAATTTACCTCCGCTACAATCTCGGCGCGCGATAGCAAGGCATCTTTTTTCAAGTGAATACTTGTTTTGGACAACGCAGTCATTATAACATAGCATTCGCCATTACATACTTTGTAAACGCCTTCTTGAACCCAGTATTCACAGTTTGAATATAGCCTACAACTACCCGCAACATAGATGGAACAATCTTTTAAATCCTTTGTGTAGCACGGAACGCTGCTGACCTTGTTTACCGTTATATCATTTTTGCAATACAGTTTTACCGTACGAATTTTTTCGTGTTCAGTCATTGGCAATTCCGGTAAAAATGTGCGGTTTAATATTTCAAGTGAAGTGTCCGTTTTAACCACCAAGATGTGTGGTAGTTCGGTGAAGTTCTGACCGACCAGCAAGGGAACGTGCAGTTTTTCCGTTTCAACAACATAGGCTGAAATGGAAGCCTCAACCGAGTCAATTTGCAGTGTCATTTCGGTTTTACCGATCGGACATAAACGTGAATCGCCGATTCCCTTGATAACAGGTACAGAACCTTTTGTTATTTGTAGGCCATATCTATCAGCGGTGTCTTTACCAACAAGGGTACAGTCGCTGCCAAAGTCTATACAGCATATTGCTTTGTCTTGACAGCCATCGATAGTGGCTTCTTTATAGAATTTCGATGGCGTTGATTTTAATGATTTATTTGTGTCAGTTACAAGGACGCGCTTTTCTTGCACAGGCTTTGCGACTCCTTTGTTAGTACATTCATCGCTTTTGTGTCCGTATTTAGAACATTGTTCGCATTTTATTATCGGTTTCGGGCACTGGTAAAACCTATGACCGGTTTGACTACAGTTAAAACACTTGTTTTCTGACTTTTTCTTACATTGCCTAGTATGATGACCTCCCTGGTTGCATGCTGTACAAAATAAATTGTTACTAATACCGCTCTGTGCTGTGCTATTGTTACTTTCTTGAACTTTCGGTTTGCCTTTCAAATATTTTCCTGAACTATCTCTCTGATCACGCCAAACCTCTTTCAAATAGTTCAGTAAATCCTCCGGATCCGTAAATCGGGCTGAAGAAGCACCGGCACGTATGGTGCGATCATCAATACCATGGACTATGCAGTCAACGGCCTTTTTACCGGATATGTCGCAGGAGTTCAATAGGATCAATTTATCATAATAATATTCATCGATTGTCTCGTTTTGTTTGTGACGTCTCTCCAACATATCCGACAACAGAACTCCGTAGTTACTCTCCGAAGGGAATGCTCTTTTCAAGAGTTCTTCCCACTCAGGCCAAGTGTGAATGAGGGTTTGTAAGCCCTCATACCATTTTTTGGCATGCCCTATCAGACGCGGAAGTGCAAAGTGAGAGGTTTGACGATCCGACCAACCATATATCTGGGCACATTCATTTACTTTGATCAACCAAGTACCTATCCTTTGATTTTTAGCTGATGGATCGAATTCTGGTATAATATTTTTATGAGATTGCGGTGGTTTTATGTAATTATTCATGAATTTAAAAAACTCAGCAAAATTCATATTCATATTACTATCGCTAGTATAATTCTGGTGCGTACCTTGATCCAACGGGCTGGATGCTACCAGAGCAGCAGATGGGCCACTCATAGCTGCCGCATACTGCGGAGCCTGGCTTCCCAGGGCGGAGCCATAAATCTCTTCGCTGCTGCTGGCTGAAGGCCGGTAAACTCCGTGATTGTAACTCTGTGGCTCACAATGCACATCTGCTATGATGGTCCTTGATTCTTTGTCTCGTGTGGAAGCGGTGCTTCCTGCGGTTGACGGCCGCATGGTCAGGTTAGGTCCCACGTGAAGAGTAGCTATATCCGTAGGCCGACTCCTATTATGAGGAGGTGGCATCCTCATCTCGTCTGGTAGGTCTGGGGTGTACCTGCTTGTTGTTGTCGACAATGATGAACTGGATTGTCGCCTTCTCCGTTTATTTGATATAGTCTCGAGACTACGTAGTCTCGAACGCGAAACACGATTAGTTCTTCTTATTGGCCTTTTGCGGTTATGGCCCACAGGGATATCATAGTCTGATTCATCACTCATGATTAATTTATTCGTGCCACTTCTGATAAAAGATCAGGGGCGTATTTTAAAAGAATGAAACTGACAGAACTATTTTAGTTATTTATTCTTCAACAATCGTACATCGACTAACTCGAGACCAAGCCAAACAGTCCCTTTTATAGTTTTTAAAAACAAAATGGCGGCACATGTTTACCACCAACAGTTGCCGCCTTTTAACGAGTGATGTCTATATTACTGTTTGGCATGGTAAAACTTATTCTAAGTACATAATTTATCAATTAATATTATATCCGCTATTTTAAGCTACAATTGCATGAGTATATTAAACACTAACTCTAACACTACGCCACAGTGGTCCTCAATATTAATCACGACTACGACCTGTACTCAGATATGTCTTAAATACTTCTTAATTCGTAATTTCTTTATTATCACAAAAAAGAGATCTGTATTTAGAAATAAGCTTGCTTTTGTAAACTATTTCGATGATATTATGAATTTCCACAAATATACACTGAGATTCAGAAACAATATTTAAATTTTAAAGCATCTTAAAACTCTAATAGGGGTGGGTAACGTCAAGCCGTGTGAACTGTCATTAACATTATTTACTCAGAAATAGGAGCAATGTTTCATAAAAAATAACAAAACTTTATCGAACTGACTCGCCATTAACGTTATGCAGCTATCTATATATAGCTTTAGAATTTCAAGATTGTTTCTGCTACTGGCTGATACTAACTTCTCCATCATGGTGACCCCACTTTCTTGGAACTCGCTAATTCTCCAGCAACAAGTTGGAAATTGGCCGGAGCACCGGGCGCGCACATTCGGTGCAGGTGCCACCGGTCAATTTTACTAAGGGCCGAATTCACCTTTGTTCCGCCATAAAATGATAGCATTTCGCGATTGCCTAACTCAAGAACATTTAAATAAAAAACGCCGCAGTTTCTATTAATGAAGGTGTTCTGAATAACTCACGCCACCAGTTGGCGCCACTGAGGAAAGAGGTCACCATTTTAGGCAGCGAATTGGGCCAAAACAACCTTTCGCAAATCTTAAATTAATTAGGTATAAATGCAGTGGCTTTTTTACGAAGGATGGCGAATTTCGCTCTTTATCCTGTTGTTACCTGTCTCTGTCGCTCTCGCGTAAATATATTTGTCACCAGAAGATAGTCAAAACCGTTAGTTGATAAACTAACGCGGTTGTTTGGAGAGATTGAAGGAAAGTCTATTTTCATTTTTTTAAGGAATGACAAATAGTTTTTTTTTTGTGTGTGTTTCATGTGAGGCAACATTTATCTAACAGCAAATTTGATCAAATTTTTTAAAAGTGCTGTGAAAAATATATCATGACAATGAATGAAAATGGACGAATTGATTTTGAAGATTCAATTTTAGATATCAAACTGAATAATAATAATAATATAAGAAACTTTGATATGTAGATGTGAAACTTTGAAATTATCTTTCAAACAATAAAAAAATAATGGAAAAATCTATTAAATTACTCGAATTAAGAACTTCTGAATCTGTAAGAAAATTTCGCTAATTTTATAGGTAAGCACCCAATATATAGGCACATGCGTTGCTTCTGGAATATTGTTAGGCGCTCCTGTAACAAAACCAGTTCTCCACGTATTGACTTGCTCATCCCTGGAAGCCAAACTCGTCAGGCAAGTCAGCGATACAGCGCTAGAGGAGATAATGCACAGCAGCTGCAATGAAGCACTGAAAGAATGAAAGGACCAATGATGTGATGATGCGTTGCTTCTGGCCCCATCCTGGGATACCAATGTCGTGGGAACCTTATCTAACCTAACCTAACCTAACCACACTTATATAAACATCCAAGACCTGCAGTTTTTTTTTCATCCGCTCCAGGCGGACTTCTTTCTATCTCGGGACCTCCTGCTTGGTAAGCACACCCTCGGCCACAATACCACAAAGACCGTCAAGTATATTATACGGCTAAACCTGGTCACAGTTGTAGCTCTGCCAATCTGTTTGGGAAAAGAGGTGATGTTTTTTTTTTATCCTATCAGTGGTCAGGCCTCATCCCAACTTGGTCAATCTATGTTACTTAGCCAAAACACACTTAAACGTTTTATAACTTGTTTTTTTCTTATAATAGTAGTTTATGTGACTGCTACATAATGGAGGGCATTAATACTCGAGAGTGGGTTCATGAAACGAGCCAAAGGCGAGTTTCATAATAATATCACTCGAGAGTTTTAATGCCTAATTCTGTACAGTTACATAAACTAGTTTATCTAAACACATATCATAAGCTCTCTGTGATGTGTTCAGGAACCGCATGTTCGACCGACATGGTGGCATTGATCATTGCTCTGCAGTTGTTTAGCTTGTTCTGTAGTACCAACTTTACAGACGAACTAGGAGGGGCACGAAGGCGGGCGTCGGCGTTCGAAATTTGAATGTCATAATTTGACAAATTTTGATACATTATGGTCATAATGATCAATATTCAGATAAGAAATGAGTTTTTACCAAGAAGTTTATCATTATGCTGGTCGTCAAGTCTGGTTTTTGGATGCAAGAAAAAAAGAGGGTTTATGATACATGTGTAGATAAGTAGTTTATGTGACTGCTACATAATGGAGGGCATTAATACTCGAGAGTGGGTTTATGAAAACAGCTAAAGGCGAGTTTCATAATAATATCACTCGAGAGTTTTAATGCCTAATTATGTACAATTACATACACTAGTTTATCTACATACAAATCATAAGCTCTCTTTGATGTGTTCAGGAACCTCATGTTTGAGAGGCATTGTGGCATTGATCATTGCTCTGCAGTTATTTAGCTTGTTCTGTAGTTCCAACTTCACAGACGGCGGGGCGGTAGGGGCGGCACGCAGGTGGGCGTCGGCGTTCAAAATTTGAATGTCATAATTTGACAAATTTTTGTACATTATGGTCATAATGTACAAAAATTTGACAAATAATTTTCAGATAAGAAATGAGTTTTTACCAAATAGTTTTATATTATGCTAGTCTTAACGTGCAGTTTTTAGACGCAGGGTAAGAGGGTTTATGATACGTGTATAGATAAAGCTATTAATTGCGTTGTCTGTGATCTGTTATCACTTTTATTAGTAATAACATACTTAAATAGTTACCTTCTTATTGGATTTTGTAATTTCTTCTCTTTTTTTTTCTCTATTGTAAATTTTTTTATCTTGGTTGATAACACTTCTTACTCAAACCTCTAGAATTAGAGTAACTGATTTCACATATCATAGGAGTCCTAACTAACTAGACGATCTATTTTTAAGTGGCCAAAATAATTAATAAGCAACTGCGTCTCAAAAAATATTGCAAAAGGGAGGGACATTATTACAATAAGGATAAGCCCTAATCAGGATGTATATTTGTATTATAATATTTGGAAAAGATAAAATTGATAATATTGATAATGTTCCCTTTGTTCACGGACGTTTTCCAAGTAAGACATTTCCCGTCATAAGTTTTGAATTGTATCACCATGGTATCAGTATGAGCAAAATCACACCGCCTCAGAACTACGTCTTCAGCCGTTGCCTAATGCATTCAGTCGACCGCTTGGAAAAAAACTTATGGATATGACAATAATAAAGTTGCTCTGAGGTGCTGTACCTAACCAAGGCGATGCCTATGTGACTTCGAAAGTAATTTGATCGATTTTCCTTTCACCAAACACCTATGATCGATTGCTCAGTTGGTTAAGCTTTAATTAACCGATAACCTATGATCGAAAAACCACTTACTGATGCTCATTTTAGCGATGTAATGTTTAATAGAAAAACAACTTCCGAGGTCATATTTCATCGAAAGATGAGATTAGAAGCATAAAATCATCAGCCACTTTTCGTCCCACTGGTGGGCACTGGGAAGCATATAAGTATTGATTGTATCCCTTTACATGCAGCAGTAAACCAATTTCAAACTGCAACTGCGTTCATCTTAACATATTTTGTTTGATTTGTTATATATAGGCACATACATTAGTTCTGTTTCGTGGGATACACTAGTCGTGGGACCCCACACTAGGATATCCTGTGTCGTGGGAACGAGAAACAGCGACATCACATACACATAAACATCCAAGATCTAGGATTTTTTTTTCTTTATCCCTAGCCGGGGATCGAACCCGGGAACTCTCGCATGGTACATAGAGCCATAACCGCAGCGCCACAGAGGTCGTGCACAACAGGGCCAATTTTTTAAACTTTAGGTGCGTTTTATTCCCCAAAAAGTAACGCTCCTGAGTAGGAGAGTGGGGGATAATAGTACATTGTTGCCCAGGTATAGACAGTCTGGCAATAGATGGACAAGTTAGTTCGCGAGATGCGAGTCTATCTATTGCACTTTCTACCGAGGCATTTACTATGTGCTTTTCACGCCTAATGTAAGGAAATAAAACAGGTTGAGTACACAGTATAATACACAGTTTAATTAAAAGTAATATTGATATTCGCAATAGGGCAGTTGTGGAATGACAAGGAAATGTTTTTTCCCGGAACATTTATATTAGTATTTTGTGTCATTTCGGCCGGTATGGAGTGTGATGCCGACCGAAAATAATCGACCAATAGCAGAGTAAAAAGTAAAAAAGGCCGCTTAACACTAATTACCATTAGGTTTTAGTATTCGTCAAAAAGTGGAAGCTTTTACTTTTTTTTTTCCAATTATTAAATTGCAATCATTATATTAAATTTAGGAAGCTTCGACATAAATATTAAAAATTCATGATATTACTTTAAAAAATGATACTGATTTAGCTAAAGCGTTTGAATTTTTTTTTGCTGACATCTCTACTACAAAGTCTTTAGACTCTTCCAAAGTAGTCGCCGAATCTTTGCTAAAAGACTATGTACCTAGATGTGAAAATCAATTCTCGTTTAATTATGTAGATGATAAAGATATTATTAAAGCCTTTAAATCAATAAATGTTAAGAAAACTGCAGACCTCTGGGATATTTCTGTTCATGTTGTGAAGCCCCTAATAAATGTTATTGCACTTGATTTAGCTTTCATATTTAATGCATCTATTGAATCTGGCGTGTTTCCTGATTTAATGAAACACAGTAAAATAGTACCTTTGTTT
The DNA here is from genome assembly GCA_949825045.1 of Argyresthia goedartella. Lineage (NCBI taxonomy): Eukaryota > Metazoa > Arthropoda > Insecta > Lepidoptera > Argyresthiidae > Argyresthia > Argyresthia goedartella. Next base: position 8,917,154 of record OX463833.1, read on the forward strand.
AAATCGGGTAGAACATCTGATCCTTCTAACTTCAGACCGATATCGGTATTGCCTACATTTAGTAAAGTTTTTGAAAAAGTAATTTTAAATCAACTTCTTACACATTTCAACACCAACAAAATGCTCCACTGTAAACAATTTGGTTTTACACAAGGCAAATCAACTACTGATGCCGGTATTGAGGTAATATCACATATATAAATGATGCCTGGGAGGAGTCGCATGATGCTCTAGGAGTATTTTGCGATTTGTCTAAGGCTTTTGATTGCGTTGACCATGGGACATTGATCAGGAAATTACATCACTATGGAATTAGGGATAACTCTTTAAATCTTCTCTCTTCTTATTTAAATTGCTTTAGTGCCAATAATCTTTTACTGAACAATAACAAAACTAAATGTATTCGGTTTATACTCCCCAATGTTAAACAAGTTAATGCTAATGTTAATATTAAAGATGGAAAATTTACGGCTAATGTTAATATTAAAGATGAAAATTTAGAAATTGTAGATAGCACGGTATTCCTAGGAATTACCTTAGATAATAAGCTTCAGTGGAGCCCACACATAGATAAGCTATCAAAAAAATCAGTTCCGCAGTTTATGCTCTCAAAAAAATCCGTCTTTTTACGGACTTGGAAACAGCTAGACTAGTTTACTTCAGCTTCTTCCATAGCATTATGTCTTAGGGCATACTGTTGTGGGGGAACGCTGCAGACATTAACATAATATTTGTGCTGCAAAAGAGGGCTGTTCGTGCAATCTACAATGTGGGTCCCAGAGAGTCACTGCGTTGTAAATTTATGGAAATTAACATTATGATAGTGCCGTGTCAGTATATTTATGAAAAACTAATGTACGTCCACAAACATATTGATGAATTTCCTAAAAATAGCGACAGGCACATTGTCAACACTAGAAATAGGAATAAACTAGTTATACCTACTACTAGGCTCCATAAGGTTAATGTATCTTTTAAGGGGCAATGTATTCGCTTTTACAACAAAATACCAACTGAGTTACAAGAATTTTCTGTAAATAAATTTAAAAATGTTGTTAAAAATCACTTATGTAAAAAAGCTTACTACAAAATATCAGATTATGTAGAAGACAAGAAAGCTTGGGAAGGTGTTTGCTCCAATTCTGTAAAGAATAGATAAAGAATAGAATAACGTATAAAGCTAGAGGTTTCTAGTCGCCTCTTTGCCTCCAGCATCTAAAACATTGAGGTGACGGAATTTAAATTGAGTTCTACATATATTTCCCTGTACCTTATACATGTGTCCAGTCAAGTCTTGTATCTGATGCGAGCAGACGTGCTTTCGGTTGATACTATAAAAGTTTATACTAAGTAATAACCACTGAATACGAATCGCGGCGCTATTCCTTGCTTTAGTTGTTGCTTAAGGCTTATATTGGTGTGCTTAAGTGATTAGTTCCCTGTGCATCGGTGAATTTGCATGCGGTGTAAGGCCCCCCCTGTTACCCTCGGGGAAAAGAGACGGGCTGCTATTTTTCGTCTCTCTTAGCGCAGCATCACTGAGCAACCCAGGTTACGACGTGCGTGAAGGTCATCCACTCACTTCCTACGTCACTATCAGCGTATAGTATATTTAAGATTCCAACATGCTTCGGTCTCCAGACAAAACCTTAAGTTCATCTCAACCCAACCTAAATACAACTGAAGAAAATGAGCGGATGAAAAAGATTTCTTCGGGAAAACGTAAATTTGCGGAAGTTGATGGATTTGCGGAATTGAAAGAGGATTTGAAATTAATGCTACTCGGATTTCAAAAGCAACAAGATGAGAAATATGATCAACTGAATGAAAACTTGAAAGCTATGAAAGATCAAAATGACAAGCTATTAAATACCAATATGGAGATAGAAAAAACTTTAAAAGAAAACATTCGAAATTACAATGAACTCAAGACAAAGGTAGAAGAACTCGAGGCGGAACATAAAGCTGATCAAAAAAAGATAAGTAGCATTGAGGACCAACTTGATAATATACAAAAATCACTTAATAAGAATTTAGTCGAGATAAGAGGTGTACCAAGGTGTGATAAGGAAGATCTCAATATACTGATTGATACACTTCATTCTGGTTTGAACATCGGCTCATCATCGGACAAGGTTAAACAAATATTCAGGAAGGGAAAACTCAATGCACCAATTCTGGTTGAATACACGGAAAGCAAATACAAAGATGAACTGCTGGATGCCGCCAAACAATACAACAAAACAAATAGCAAGAACAAGCTAAATAGCTCTATACTTGGAATTGAGAAGGAAAAAGTGGCTATATATATCTCAGAGCCCTTGACTCAAAAAGCAAAGTCTATATATACTGCAGCGAGTAAACTCAGGGCTGACGGATTGTTTAAATATCTTTGGACCTCACGAGGTAAAATACTTATACGAAAAAATGAAACGACCCCTGTCATCACCCTCAGATCCATAGAACAGATGGAATTGCTTAAAACGAGTGTAAACAATGAGATCACAGAATGACTAGAACATTATAATCCTGTTCTCTTTTCTTGTGCTGCCTCCTGCAAATCACCTAAGATAAAGATTTACCTAGCTTTTATTGCTACTTTCTGTTTTTTCTGTATTTTTATGTCAAGCAATTATAAGTTATGCTCTATGTCTCATGTGCCCATACTTCAATATGAGATAAAAATAATTAAACTATACATCAACTATAAACTCTATATATATAAAATTATGTTCAATATATATACTAAGGGAAACATCTATGAACCAAACTACGCTGTTACATGTCCTCAATCACGAAACTTACACACCTTTTCAAAACATCAACCAAACAATCTTAATGGAGGGTGACATAAATGAGGTCACCATCGACCTTGACGATAAAGTCAATTTCGGTGATGCGTATGTGGTTGAGGACCCTGACGACTGTTACAAATTTCTGTCTGGACTAAACAACGAATATAAAGTTATCAGTCAAAACATACGCAGCTTAAACTGCAATTTCAATGACTTTCAGGTTCTCCTAGCAAGGCTGAAGATCAATTTTGATATCATAGCCTTAACTGAGTGTTGGCTACAACAAGTTACTTATCTACCCATTCTTCAAGATTTCAAGATTTATGTGTTTTTCCAGCACCAAACACATAAATCAAAATAGTGGAGTTGTGGTGTATGTTCGAAATACAATCCAAAATATAACCGTGAGTGAACCTGAAATTGTGGATGCAAACTGTCTAGTAATAACAATTCTTGATCGGTATACTTTTATCTGTTTGTATAGGACACCTTCTAAACATTGTATAAACGATTTCAAAACTTCTCTTGATCTTGTTTTGGAAACTCATAAACACTATAAAAATCTAATATTGTTAGGTGATATCAACATTGACATATTAGACGAGACCACTGATCACAGAGCTCCAGGATACCTGGGCTTGTTGGCAATTCATGGTCTGCTGCCAGGACACACGTTTGCCACACACGACCATTCTTGTATTGATCACTGTTTCCTAAAGCTCGAAAACAAATCGACCACTCTTGTCTGTAGGTCAACAGTTACAGATCATAGTGCTGTAATTATATCCTTAAAATTAAAACAGTATCGCCCTGCTCAACAGATTAAATTAACTACTAAAATAGACTACAGCAAAGCCCTTCTGGATCTTGAGAAAATAAACTGGACCGACTTATTGCCCCATGATGATCCCAATGAGATGGCTTACATTTTTCTCACTACCGTTACATCGATACTGCACAAATACACCACTACATACAAAACTCCCTGCAGAATTACTGTTATAAAGCCTTGGATAACAAAAGGTTTGCTACGATGTATGAAATTTAGGGATAAACTGCACTCAAAACACAAAAAAAATCCTGATGACGACTCACTGAAAATTACGTACAAAAGATACCGAAATCATTGCTTACATATCTTACATAATCTGAAACGGAATTATGAGAGATCGGAATTGAAAAAAAATAGACAGAGCATTAAAAATACATGGAGGATAATAAAACAAGTATGTAATATTAATTCAAAAACAAGACCGCCAACAGAGCTACTAAATTCTAAATCTACACCACAGGCATCGGTAGACTACTCGAATAAGTACTTTGTGAATGTGGGACGTACACTAGCTTGCAACATTCTTAATAAATTAAATAAAACGCAAACTCAACTAGCATCAGAATTTTTTGAAGACAATAGTCCCACCAAATCTATAGCTTTTATTCCGACCGATGATAGAGAGATTAATAATATTATAATGAGCCTAAAAAATACCACATCTACTGGTTGGGATGGAATATCATCAATATTTTTAAAAAAAGCTGTACACATAGTAGCTCGTCCAATTTCCGACCTATGCAATCAATGCTTATCAAGTGGTATATTTCCCCAGGTTCTGAAGCAGTCGATCGTTATCCCCATATTAAAATGTGGGGATAAGGACAATATATCCAATTATAGACCGATCTCTCTTCTGCCTACGCTGGCTAAAATCATCGAAAAGACTATTAATACCCGTCTTCTGAACTTCCTTGAAACACAAAACTTGTTGTCCAACAACCAGTTTGGCTTTAGAAGGAACAAGTCTACCACTGATGCTATTGAGACAGTAGTATCACACATTGCACAAAAACTAGATAAGAGGGATAAATGCCTAGGAATTTTCCTCGATCTCGCCAAGGCGTTTGATACTGTGTCTATCCCGATACTCCTACGGAAGCTTGAATATAAAGGCGTACGTGGTATTCCTCTAAAGCTGCTTACAGACTACCTTACCAACAGAAAACAAGCGGTTAGGGTTGACACGATACAAAGCGATAAGGAAGATATCATCTTTGGAGTGCCACAAGGCTCTGTCCTTGGGCCTACTTTATTCTTGGTCTATATCGATGACCTCTGTAAAAAACAAATGCAACATGCCAAGGTGGTCACTTTTGCTGATGATACAGTAATACTATTCAGTGCAAAATCCTGGGAGGAGGTGAAAAATATAGCAGAGGATAGCATGCGTGTTGTTCTTGAATGGCTAAACCAAAACATACTTACTCTAAATATCAATAAAACAAAGTACATAACTTTTAGCATCAGGAACAACACCCAGCCTCCAGCCAACTTCTCTATTAGGTCTCATACTTATAATGGCATTCAACCTTGCAACTGCTATGAGATTACACACTGTACCTCTATAAAGTACCTTGGATTCATAATCGACCAGAATCTAAACTGGAAGGAGCAATGTGATTCAATGAGTAAAAGGCTTAGAAAGTTAAAATATATCTTTAAAAAAGTAAGACACCTGCGTGATACTAAAACAATTAGGACGACATATTTTGCTTTGTGCCAGTCAATCATTTGCTATGGCATAATATCCTGGGGTGGAGCTGACAAAACGTCTTTAATTAAAGTAGAAAAAGCCCAAAGAGCAATAATTAAAGTTGCAAATTTTAAAAACTTTCGATACCCTACAGATAACATTTACAAAGAATTTAACGTGCTAACGGTTCGGCAACTATTTATCAAATCTTTATTGCTTAGACAGCATACTGTACCAGTTTCACAGGTAATATCTAGAAGGAGACAACACCAGGTCTACCATGTTCCAGGCTGTAAAACTTCTTTTGCCCAGAAATTCTCTTACTACCTTGGACCGTACCTATACAATAAAGTTGGAAAAACAATAAATATCAGAGACTGCGTAAAGGCCACATGCAACAATTTGGTAACTGAATATCTGAATAAAATCAATTACGAAAGAACAGAGATGTTGCTAACAGTAATAAAATAGTGTTTGGTTTTTAGATGTACCTTAGGTTTTACTTTTACTGTTTATGTAATTTATGTATATGTAGATATATAATTAATTGTACTTAAGTTGTAATGTATATGATTTAATATATTATATGTTTTCTTATTATTGTATTAACTTTGACTATCATACATATTGTAAACTTTACATATACTACACACGCCATCACTAACGCCAATATAAATTGAACTCGTCAGTAAAGCATTCTCGATAGGAACTTGTGTCTGTATAGGCTGGACATGTAGTTTATAGAATTCTGCCTTGCCGCAACACAGTTTCTGCTAGCGCGGAGGGTAGCGGACTATATTCTGCTGGTTCTATTACCTTTGTAACGTACACACCATTTTTATGGGATATCCACAATATCACCTTGTTTACTTAGTTTATAGTTCTAAACATAACTTTAGGTATGTGGTATGGTTAATAATATAGCTATGAATTACTATAAAGTTAAATATATTAGTACCAATTTGTAAGTACCTACTTTGTAACCAGCATCTTCCACGATCTCTTAATAAACATTTCATTTCATTTCATTTCATTTCATTTCATTTCATTTCAGTACATTTCATTTCATTTCATTTCATTTCATTTCATTTCATTTCATTTCATTTCATTTCATTTCATTTCATTTCATTTCATTTCATTTCATTTCATGTGTTAATTTGACATTCTCCAAATGTTACCTATGTGTTTCTTATGGAAAGAAACTCTTTTTGAATTTGAATTTGAATATTTAGTGTTTACATTCGTGAATCATTCACTGAGCTTCTATTGGTGCAGGTAAATTTTGAGTTGAAACCAGTGATAAATTTAAAAAATCATATTTTTAATTGTTATTGCTCATATTTTTTTTACAACAGCTAAAAAGATTCATTATTGTATTTACGTGTGATTCCGTAGCCGACCACATCTACAGACGACGACGTATCACGTGAGGGTGACGCGAGACAGGAAGGCTATTAGGTACCTGCTTAATATACTCATTTATATAAGAATATGCATGTATGATTAACTTCTTCAATAACGAAATACTTCATCGATGATCGATGATGCGGAAAAGAGAATTTTAAAATGCATTGATGCAATGCATCTTCTGATTAAAAGTATCTAATAAATCACCGCCAATATCATGAATAAATCATTAGTTTGCTGTGGAAGGGGTATCAATACTTTCACCTTTATTTACCCCATTATCAGCAGGTTTCAATGCCTCCAGGATCACCCGTCTAGACCACTAATCTTCTAGACTGCAATTAGTGCGATAATCTCTTACTTAATTTCCTTCTATTAGCCCCTCCGTCTAGCGCCGAAAACAGATTTTAGGCGTTAGTATCGAAATGTATATTATAGCTGGGCCGAATTGAAACACAAAGTGATCGGTTCGACGGATTAATCGATTCAGTGATTTTTCAATTTGGTTATTCGTATTATCAATAGTCGAAAACAAAATTACATAAGGGTTATAGTTAAATCAAACATAAAATGAGTTCAGAATAACTGAAAAACTAACCAAGCGACTGTTTCACTAACTGAACCACAGATGACATGTCTTTGAATCCACGTTTAGGCATCAGCCAAATCTCACTCACACTCCCAAGAGTATTTTCACTTTCTCGAGTGAGATATATTTTGATATTATATCCCTGAATGTAGAGAACGCTTTAATCCACTATCGCCACATAAATTGGCCGCCAAGGTGTCGACAAAGCGAAAACTTTTAATTAACGGAGAGCTGAGTAGCACCTGCGTCTAAACGATTATTCGGCGTCATTTATAAAAGATTTCTGACATCGTCTTTATTATATAGGCTACTTTTCCTTGTATCGATCTGTTATTGGTTGTTTTGCTGACGCGGTGATTTTTATGTAATTGGAGTAGTTTTGGGCCTGACTCGGGAAGTTGTTTATGACAAATTAAACGCGTATTCATACCTTATAAATTTAGGAAATCAATCAGTGAAATCGTCAAACAATCACAAAATTATTGATCACAAAAAAAAACACACTGCATATCATTACCAACAAAATACTACTTAAACTGTGTTTATACGATTTAGCCAGCAACCGAAATCATGCTTAACTTTTTTATTGAAGTTTATTGGCCATTTTCAGTGACGTCGTCGACTTCGGTGGTTACCAAAAAAGTACAAGTTGAATATTATCACCTTTTTATTTGAAGTAAAAATTTGTTTACTAGAAACACCTGAGGAATCTTCGTTCGTCACTGGTGCCTCCGACTTCTAAGATAAAATCTTTCATCTCTTTTTCTATTCCTATATATCATTTGATACTGGGTATTCATTTTTAGTTTCTGAACATGTTTTTCGAAATAATCTTTCCGTTCAATGTCTCAATTTTTCTAGTACTTTTTAATAAGTACTCGTGCTTGATAACGGATTATTAATTGGACTTCACCTTTTCATGTAGTCAAAGAGGCAGTCGTTGCCATTTTAAAGACTTAAGTACAAGTGCAAGTTTCAACGTGAACAAGATCAAAATCGATCAACAGAGTCGATGCAGACTTGCAGCACTAAGGTAAAGGTGAAACAGGGCCTTTGCGGGTGTGCAGGACGTATGCGGGACGTCATCCCCTCCGCGATTTCCTCTGTTCCCTCTGGCCATGAATCCTGACTTCGACTATACGTAAAGGTACAGGCATGTTTCCGACCGATTCGGACGTCCGGATCGGCTGCGATGCAAGAACGCTAGTTTGGACGCCCGTTCTTACGGTGTTACGGTACGTCTCGATCGCAGCCGAGGTACGTTACGGACAAAAGAACATGTCTGGACCTACCTTTATAAATATATTATTTGCTAGGTACTACATTACAAACCTACACTCATTCAGTACTATTAAGTAACTTAGTAGTGCTCTGAGTTATTAATTAAAATAACTTAGAGCTTATCTAAGTTATTTTAAAATTGGAAGATTTTTCAATCCCTAGATAAACAGACAGACAGCTGTATTTGACATTGCTTGACAAAGATGATAAAGTCTCTATCTGAGCATTAAAAATTGGCCGTAAGTTAAACTCTGGAAAGTCGATAACGATGGTCAAAACGTCAAAATTAACGAACTAAACTAAAAGCTTGAAATCCGATTGCTTGCGTTTGCTTACAGAACCCTAAATACCATTTTCCAATTCCAGGTAACATTGCAATAAATCAAGTACATCTATAAAGTAAGTACTCCGGAAGATAACTCCGGAAACTAAGCTCACTTCTCCTGCTATCGACAGATGCAGGCTTAAAAGTTGAATCAAGGAAGATAGATGATACCGGTGTCGAGTATTGGTTGTAGAGAAGGAAACCTCAGGATCAAGTAGTTCCATTACGAAACACCAGGGCGATTTTAAAGTAAAACTAAAAAAGTCGACGGGACTGAGCATCAAAGAAATCACGTTTATGTAAAGAACATAATTTCCGTTACACTTTCAAAAGTTTCACTCCAATCACGTGTAATGTGCAGTATGGTATTTTCCACCGATCAATCCACCAGGGCCCATTATTAAGGGTTCCGTACCCGAAGGGTGCCAAACGGGACCCTATTACTAAGCCTCCGCTGTCCGTCCGTCCGTCCGTCTGTCACCAGGCTGTATCTCATGATAGTTAGACAGACGAAATTTTCACAGATGATGTATTTCTGTAGCCGCTATAACAAGAAATACTGAAAAACAGAATAAAATAAATATTTAAAGGGGCTCCCATACAACAACTATTTCAATACCTTATACAAACTTATAAATGCACCTGGTTACGTGCATGGAGTGTAAAAGTAGCCACACCAATAACATTGTAAACAAAATTTTGCTATGTAAAACCCAAACTATTCACTCCACACCATCCCTACCATTGTAAGGTGGTACGAAACCCTTCGTGCGCGAGTTAGACTCGCACTTGAACGGTTTTTTAAAGTACAGTGCTGCAAGGATCTTTTGGCACGTGCCTGCAATAGGAGATGAACCTTGTGTGATAATCTTAAGAGCTATTAATGTGTCTTCCAAGTGCTAAAATATCCTTGTAGCACTCTACGTAACTCGACAAGTTTGTGATATATTGTCATCAAACAGTATTCACTAACAGCGCGTTCTGAGTGGAGCTAACAGCACTAAAACTACCATCAAACTACTCATGCCATTATGCCATTCCGAATAGAAAATCGCGTCGTTCACAGCTTAAACTCAAGATCCATTCGGAACGCTTTGAACGCGATATAAACGTTGAGACTGACAGATAAACAAACCACTATATATATTTTTTGTTTTGCGTGAATGCAGAGGACATATTAAATATATTTACAATGTAGATTACCAAAAGTTGCTGTTTTAAATGTGATGCGGAAGAATGAAGATGATGATGATGAAAGTATAGAAGAAAAATGAAAGTACTCTCTACGTCGTTCTTGTTGTAGAAAGGAAATAGTTAATGCGCAACATTCAATTGCCTTTCCATTTCCATGGTGTTTTTGTTTTTCAATATTAGTAAAATTTTCAGTTAAGTGTTTTTTTTTTAAAGAAGGCGAATTATGTAGTCGTACCATTTCTCAGAAAGAGTGGCACATGTATCAAGCTTTTTTCTCACATGGGGTGGCACAGATGTGCCTAGCCTTGTATCTTGAATGTCACAATGACATGTTTTTTCTCAGATGGAGTGGCAGAGGAACTGCATAGCCATGAAATTCATATTAATCTGACTTTTCCTAGATAGGATGACAAGCGCAGGACTCACTTATGAACGGAATAACTAAGGGGAAGATTGCGCAAAACTTTTTGGGAGAGGACACTACGTGTTTTGTCATATGTCAAACATTGTAATCAAATACCAATTCCTTAATGTGTACGTACGCCGAGAAAAAAGTTTTACCCTAGACGATTTCTGGTGTATGGAATATTTAGTCGCAGGTTCGTTGTAAATATTGATGAAATTTCAGAATCAATCGTTTTATTGTGAACTTGCTCAGTGTTTTGTCCTTTTCATACGTCGAGTAAATGTCAAATGTCAAAGCAAGACTAAACACTGTATAAGTTACACTGTGAATAACTTTTTTTTATTGATAAGGCCGAAAGAGTTACTAACCAAACTCAATTATTGCTGGACGTACGTGCATCAAAGAAACATAATTTGCACATCAGAAAAATCTAATTAAACAAAACATCTTCGACCACGAATGAAGAGTTCATATTGAAACGCTTTTACTGAGAAAATCAAAATCAAAATCAAAAATCATTTATTTCCATAGGATGTTGTTACATCACTTAGATCCGTCATTACATTTTTTTGGGTGAGTTCACTAACCCAATGGCGGAATCTGTGGAGAAGAGCTCACCGAAGAAACTCCACAGTCGTCGCATCTTTTGCGTTTCCTTTTTTAAATAAAATATTGTCAAATTACAAAATGAATGCTAATTATATATCGAAACAACCTGTTACTCAAACAATCTATACCCATGGACATCTGTCTTCTAAGTAATCAGATATCCTGTAGTAACCTTTTTTATACAATTTCTGTTTTATTATTATTTTAAACTTGTCTAAAGGTAAGTTTTTAATATCAGTAGGGACCTTATTGTAATAGCGAATACAATTGCCTTTAAAAGAATTACTAATTTTATGTAGTCGGCTTACATAAGCAACCAACTTGTCTTTATTTCTAGTATTAAAATTGTGTATATCACTGTACTTCTGAAAATTAGTTATATTTCTTTTTACATACACAAGATAGTCATAGATATATTGAGACACAAATGTCAGAATATTGATTTCTTTAAACTTTTCCCTCAGTGACACTCTAGGCCCTAATCTATAAATTGCACGAACAGCCCGTTTCTGCAGAATAAATATACTATTAGCATTCGCAGCGTGACCCCACAATAAAATACCATAGGTCATTAGACTATGAAAGTAACTAAAGTAGACTAGTCTAGCGGTGTCTACGTCGGTAAGAGCTCTAATTTTTTTAACTGCGAACGCTGCCGAACTCAGTCTGTTCGACAATTTATTTATATGAGGATCCCATTGTAGTTTGGCGTCTAAAGTAATGCCCAAAAAGACAGTCGACTGCACAAGGTCCAATCTCTGTCCTTTTATAAATATGTCTGTAGTTACCGGGTTCACATTGGGTAACACGAATTTAATACATTTAGTTTTCTTTTCATTAAGTAATAAATTGTTAACAGTAAACCAGTTCACTATACTAGAGATAGCATTGTTTACCTCGTCATAATTTGATTGCTGTCTTTTAACTTTAAATATCAAAGAAGTATCATCGGCAAACAATACTAATCCATGTTTTGCTTTAACAAGGTAAGGTAAATCATTAATATATACTAAAAACAAGAAAGGACCAAGAATTGAACCTTGCGGTACGCCCATACTTATTGAAGACCCAGGTGATCTTTTCCCATTAACATCGACCATCTGAACCCTATCTGTTAGATATGACTCCAGAAGGCAAAGTGCCTGATCTTTTACACCATAATGGCGTAACTTCCTGACAAGAGTGTCATGATGGACGCAATCAAAAGCCTTGGATAGATCGCAGAAGACACCTATTGCATCCATTGCGTCTTCCCAGGCATCAAAAATATTTTCGATTAGTTCAACACCAGCATCGGCTGTTGAACGACCCTTTGTGAAACCAAACTGAGCAATATAAATTAAATTATTGAGATAAAAATGACTTTGCAATTGATTAAGTATGAGTTTTTCAAATATTTTGCTAAGCGTTGGTAGTATCGATATGGGTCTAAAATTGGTGGGGTCTGATGTACTATAATTTGAATAAAGGTATAACTTTACTTAGTTTCATCAAGTCAGGAAACACACTACTATCTATACATTGATTAAATATACAACAAAGGTGAGGTGCAATACAATCTACAATGGAACTAATAATTTTTACTGATAGACCATGGGCGTCAGCTGTCTTTTTCATTTCCAGGGATTTAAACGCTTTTACAATGTCTTCATTATTTACGTGCCTAAATTTAAAATCTGTTTTACATTCCTCAAAGTTTTGTTTAAGTATAGATTCAGCAGCAGCGGGAGATGAATTTAAAGCTTTGAATAAAGGTATAACTTTACTTAATAATATTGTAATTTGATATTTTCTTAATAATATTGTAATTTGATAAATTATAACCGCGCTGTTTGGTCACTCCAGTGACAATAGATCTATGTAGCTCTATAGATATATGAGAATGCATATTCGTCAAGTGCCAATGTCGGTGCTCTGTTCTTCGTGTGACGATCATGGTAACTCAGGCATAATTAATAATACAGGTATGTAGTGGCTTGTGTCAATATGTGGCTGTAATCTAATCTAGGACCAGATTATTTGTCAAGACAAATCAAACGAGCTCAACTCGATAAGGTCGCGTGGTTTTGTTACAGAGTTCCCATAGCCACCATTCAGCTCCTTCATCAGAAAAGTTGATTTTTATGACATGGAGGTCCATGTCATGAAAATATTATATAGGACTACAGGACGTGTCAAGACGAATCAAACGTGCCCAAACCCGAAAGGGTTACTACAGAGTTCACATAACCACCTCCCGGCTGCATTATCAGATCAGCTCCATTTCGTGAAAATATTGAGACAAATCAAACGTCTTATCGTCTATCGATAGGGTTGCGTCGTTTTATTACAGAGACCCCATAGTCACCTTCCAGTTCCATCAGCAGATCAGCTCCGTGTTATCAAAATATTGTATTGTCATCCGATTAACAAATGCATGCAATTTTTCAGCTTAATCGGATTTCCGGATGTGAATAGTGGTCTTGACCCAAAAGATTTGACACGAACATACAACATATCATCATCAGCAGTTGTGGAAGACCACCGTACGGGTTCTTATCCCTCAATTCGTTTAATTAGTTCAATCTACCATTGTTTAATCATAGTATTGCAAACATTATTTAATTAAATAGGTATCAGCAAACCTTATCCTGTGGTGGGATATTCTACCTGACGTCAGGCTGTTACAAGTGTTCCAAGACAGTGCGGAAAGACAGTTTAAGAAGTTAGTCTGTGAAATGGAGCTGGGATCGCAGAAATAATCGCAACTGCTGAGAAGATGAGAGAATTGGGAAGAAATACGTAGGCCTCATTACAAACGCTGAGTACAAATCTAGGGTCGGCAGATTAAAGCACATAAGTAAAAAATACGAAGTTTTCAGGAAGTGAAAAAAACGTTTATAAAATAATTAAATACGCATTATTAAAAGTTTATTTATTAATTCAAGAGCTTATAATAAACATTAACATGAACATCAATTAGTATTTACGTAACATTAAAGAAACAGCTATTTTAATGACTTATGTTATAAAGAACACTAATAAAATTAAAAACCTAAGACTTATGTTGTTGAGTACATTGTAGGTACTTGGACCCTTTCTACTAAATAAACTACACTATCTAACTTAAAAGCTTTGAAAGAAATATTATAGGTATAAGTATATCCGGTTTTTATTCCTCTTTGCTATCTATAATATCTGGGTCAGTATTTGGCACACCATCTTTTGTAGGTAAATCTAAATAAAATCTATGAAAAACATCAGGTATTAAAGTTAACAAGGAAATCAAATCATTATTTTTTTCCTTGGAAATGGGTAAAGGTATTAATGATATGACCTCAATATTATCGGGTATCACACAGCCTCTGCGCTTTAAATTTAATTATGTTACAGGCTTTGTCCTTTGAGATTAGAGATATACTTGTAGTAGCACGTAGTGTCTGCCATTCATCCACTATAGTTAAAATACATAGGGTAAACCGAAAAAAACTTTTTATCGAGTGTGCCTTGTTGCTAGCCCCACGCACCCAATCACCCAATGGATCATTCGCGTTCTAGTGCTCCGCCGTTCACCACATATTTCGTGTGCTAAATTTGTGTTTTGGAATAGTTCATCAATCATACTAAAAACATGCCTAAACGCAGTCACAGTGATGAAGATAGTGATTATCTTCGTAAAAAAGTGCGAAAATTAGAAAAGAAGTTGGAAAAACGTAAGAAACGTTCGCGCCGTTCCCGTACTAGGCAATCGTCGACGGATAGTGAAGGTCACGGTCACGCCTCACGGGCGCCGCCGCCGCCGCCGCCGCCGACCCGCCCGGACGTAGACGACCTGGAGCCCCCTGTTGAGTACATCGACATGGACGACGAGCCTGAGACGTCAAATCGTTACAGTAAATACTTCAACAAGATTAAAAATCATAATGTCTTGATGTGTGCATCTTGTGGGGATGCTACCTTCATAAATTATGAAAATGTTCGCGTGATGTGTACATCTTGTGGGGATGTTACCTTCACAAAAAATAGTATTGTGGATAGTTTATAAGGACTATCTCGTGCTTAATAGAACATACTTCAGTCAAACATTTTTCTTCATACAATAATTAATCAACTTTTAGTGTAGTGTACATCTTGTAGGGATGTTACCTTCACTTCAAAAGTACTGTGGGTAGCCTATGGGGACTTTCTCGAATGTTATTACATAAATATAGCCAAAAGTTTGTTTTTAGGCGTTCCCAACGATACTTCTATGGCTGTCATGCGTCAACTAGCCACAGCGCCAACACTGATATTGGCGCCAGCGCTTACGCCAATATTGGCTCAAATAATAACGATAACAATGAACACGCGGAGGCCCCGGATGAAGATATTATCATTTTGGATGATGAAATTTTGGAGATGCTGGGAAAAACTCCGTCGAAAGACAAAACATGCGCCAAAAATTCAGAAAGACTTAGCGTTGAGATGGGAATTTGTCGCTACTTCTGGATTGACTAAAGAAGAACGAAAAGAGCTTCTCGAAAAGCACCTTGTGCCTGAAAATTGTCATAAGATTGAAGCGCCACTGTTGAATGCTGAAATAAAGGCAGCCCTAACCGATACTCTTACCAAGAAAGATAAGGCCATCGAGAATAAACAGGGACATATCAGTGCTGCCATCTCATGTATAGGAGAGGCTCTAACAAAGATATTCTCTCAGAATAACAAGGATACGTCAGTGGTCAAACTTCTAATTGAGGCTGGACGAATAATGTGTGATATACAACACACTGAATCTATGAACCGGCGCAGTTTCATATGCGGGGGAATAAGGAAAGAGATAAAAGATCACCTCTACGAGACGGACATTGATAAATATCTTTTTGGGGAAAAACTCGCTGAAACACTCAGATCGGCAAAAGCTATTAGTAAGTCTGGCGCTGAAATCAAGATACAAGCTTCTGCAAAGAACACAACTACTGCCGCAAGGCCGAAAAGTGCACGTCCTTTCGGTCCTTTAAACTTGAAGCCCCCACTTCCGTACAACGCGGGGACGACAGTGGGCCGGTGGCAGACACCCGCGCCCCCGCTGCACACTGCGCCGCAGCCGCCGCCACCGCAGCAGCGCTCACAGTATCGCGCTCCGCAGCGACGCCAGTAGATTCGGTATGTGGAAGACTTTCATATTACCATGACCAGTGACGTCTAATAACAAGTGATCCTGTTATACTATCTTGGGTACAGGGCTACAAAATACCGTTCATAGAACAGGTTGCCCAAATACATACCCCAAGACAATCAATTTATTCAAAATCGGAGCTTGTCGATTACGAAAAATCTATTAATGACCTCTTACTAAAAGGAGCCATATCTCAATGCCAATCAATAGAAGGTCAATACTTGTCAAGCTATTTCCTGATTGAGAAAGAAAATGGCAACAAGAGATTTATTTTATACTTAAAGTCGTTAAATAAATTCATTAGGGTTTATCATTAATGAAGATAAGAGTTGTACAACTCCACAAACTACCTGTAAATACCTTGGTTTGATTATTGATTCTAAAAATTTCCACATAAGTCTACCGGACAAGAAACGGAAGTTAATCAAATCAGAATTAATACATTTTAAACAACTCAAGCGTTGTACCATTCGCAGTTTTGCGCGACTTTTAGGCCTCCTTACATCTGCTTGCCCTGCCATCCAATACGGCTGGCTTTATACCAAGCAATTTGAGCGGGTTAAATATTTGGCCTTGTTGAAATCTGATGACTACAGCGGTCACATGACTTTGCCGTCACAGTTACAATGTGACTTTAAATGGTGGTTAAATAAGATTGACCGAGCTGTCAACCCTATCAGGGACGACAATTACTGTGTGGAATTTTTTTCTGATGCGAGCAAAACAGGGTGGGGGGTGGCTTGTGGCGAGGAGACCGCCAGTGGTCGATGGTCTGATGAGGAAAGTAAGGAGCACATTAACTCCCTTGAGTTAAAAGCTGCTTACTTTGGTCTTCAGGTCTTCGCTTCCTTCATGATTGTCAAATTCTATTAAGAATAGATAACACAACTGCTATTTCATATGTTAATCGTATGGGTGGTGTAAGATTTACCCACCTTAACATAATATCCAGAAATTTGTGGCAATTCTGTGAAGAGCGTAGGATATTTGTGTTTGCTTCTTATATCAGCTCACAGGACAATGAAATAGCAGATGCGGAATCTAGGAGACAACACCCTGATATCGAGTGAGAACTGAGTGCTGAGGCCTTTTCAATGATAACAAGTAAGTTAGGTACTCCTGAGATTTACTTGTTTGCATCAAGAACAAATAATAAATGCTATCGTTACGTATCTTGGCAAAGAGATCCGGGGGCTTGTACAATTAATGCGTTCACAATAGACTGGAAAGATTGTAACTTTTACGCATTTCCGCCTTTTGCAACTATGTTGAAGGTACTTAAAAAGATAATTACAGATGGTGCCGAGGGTATTGTTGTTGCACCTGTGTGGCCTACTCAGCCTTGGTTTCCACTCTACCAGAGCCTCCTTTGCTCAGATCCGTTGATTTTAGATCCGACTGATATGGTCTTATTTTCTTCAATCAACAGCGCGATCCAACCCACGCTCACTCTTATGGCAGGCAGATTATCCGGGAGGCGTTCTTGAGAAGACGCGTGCCACCTGCATCCCTAGATATAATATGCGCTTCATTAGCGGATAATTCCTTAAAGCAATATGAAGTTGGCTTTAGACGCAGGAAAAAATTTTGTGATCATAATCAAGTTGATTTTTATGAGGCTTCGATCCCAAATGTAATCTATTTCTTAACAGAAGTTTTTATTTCAGGTGCTCAATATGGAACTCTCAATTCTATTCGTTCTGGTTTATCACTAATTTTGGGCTCTAAAGTAGGGAGTGATGACAGAGTGCAGAGATTATTCAAAGGGTTCTATAAGATGCGGCCCCCTACCCCTAAATATGGTGATACATGGGACCCACCCATCGTTCCCGATTATCTCTCTCTTAACCAACCTAACGATTCGTTAGATCTTGTATGCCTGACCAAAAAGACAGTTACTCTTATAGCATTAGTTACAGCGCATAGAATGCAGACAATTTCAAAGATTAAGCTAACATATATTCAGACCAACTCAGATAATATAAATATCAATATACCTGACCTCATTAAAACTTCACGACCAGGTACATCCCAACCCAATTTGTATCTCTACTTTAGAGATCGAACTGAAATCTGTCCAGCTTTGACTTTAAATCAATACATTGACAGAACAAGGGAACTGAGGGGAAATATTGATACATTATTTATAAGTTTAAAGAGACCTTACAAGGCAGTGACATCTCAAACATTAAGTAGATGGGTAAAAGAGACACTTTGTGAAAGCGGGATTGACACATCGATTTTTTCTGCGCACTCTACCAGGCACGCTGCCACATCGAGTGCGTATAAAAATGGTGTAAATATAGACACTATCAAACGTACCGCTGGATGGAGCGGGAGATCTACTGTATTTGCTCGGTTCTACCAGAGAAATGTTGTAAATAATGATAATCACCAATTTGCATTATCCCTGCTGAATTAGGTGCATATTATGAAGTACATAAAACTTTTGAATGAATATTTAAATTAATCATAGGTTAAAGATATTCACCTTCATTGTCTTGAGTACTGATAGAAGAATGTAATGGGACATGTAAATGTTTCATTAAATAAATTCGTAACAGTTGTTTGTGGTTTTTCAATAGTCTACGAGGTAATAGAAATTTATTAAGCAAAAGATTCATGAAAATAAGTACAGAGAATATAAATAAGATATTCATTCTAGTTCAAGCCAGTACGTGTGGGACTACTAATATTCCACTTAGACTTTCAAAACCTACAAGTATATCTCTAATCTCAAAGGACAAAGCCTGTAACATAATTGATGATTAATCGAACTTACCTGTAAGTGAAGTTCTATCATAATTATGTGAAGGCTTTGTCCGAAGAGATTAGCTCCCGCCCGCCCAATGTAACCCATGTAGTGGAATATTACACCTGGTACTCTTGGAGCTTTGAACTAAATGATCCATTGGGTGATTGGGTGCGTGGGGCTAGCAACAAGGCACACTCGATAAAAAGTTTTTTTCGGTTTACCCTATGTATTTTAACTATAGTGGATGAATGGCAGACACTACGTGCTACTACAAGTATATCTCTAATCTCTTCGGACAAAGCCTTCACATAATTATGATAGAACTTCACTTACAGGTAAGTTCGATTAATCATCAATTTGTTAAATGGTGTTTCTTTGTCCAAAGTATCTTTGTACGATATTACTCCGAAATCTTTATCATAGCGCAGCCATCTCTTTTCTAACCATCTATACTGTTTTCCATCTGCGTCCTTATTCCTTAACACCAAAGAACCCTATGAGGAAAATTCCAAAAAGTCGGTGTTTTGCATTTCGATAACTTGGAACTTTTTACTGCTTGACCGTATCAGTTGAATCCAGTCGTGTGGATGATAAATCGGTAATTCTGTTTTCTTCTTCTTTTTTTCTATGATGCCATGATCTATATCTGCTTCCAAATGACTATGGCCAGGTAACATGAACTTATGGTCAATTATTTCCAAGTCCAACTTTTGTAATGCCCAGGTGAACATTGCACTTACATGAGAGTTCCTGTTCTGTCCTCCACAAGTATCTGAGTAAAATATAACTCGTTTAGTGTTGACAGGTAGATTCATTTCAAGATGCTTGAAGAGACAGGAAGCTATCTGGTTTGCTCCACGAGCTGCTACTGTTTCATACCAGACGTAGCATACTGCTTTTCCTGTTTTATTATTGTGAACAGTTAAGTTGAACGTCCATAACTGACGTTTGTAAAAGGCCACTGAAGAGGTCAGTGCTGGAGTTGGTAAACATTGCTGTAAATCAAATGTGTACACTTGAACAGTATCATCATCTTTATACTTTACTGCTCTTTTGTTGATAAGCTTGATCTGCTGTAGTTTGATGATGCTCGTGTTGTGATTTCAGTTCATTTGTGTTTTGCTCATCTTGACAAAGCTGGATTTGCATTTTGAATTTATCGCAAGTGTAACATGTGTCAACGCGAGGCTTTTTAAAAGACAATCCTAATTTGTGAAATTCCTGACTAAATTTTTATCGAAGGTGGATTTAAGCGATTTTCACAAAATAGTTCGTACATTTTGTTTAAAGTTAAATGAGTAGGTAAATATTTTTTAGATGTACTCTTCCTGGTATAGTGACTTTCATATGATGGAAAAGACAAAATATGAGATCTAATTTCTTGTCTTTTTTCTTCAGGAATTTTGCGTTTCGGTTCACTTTTACCACGGTTATCTTGAGTCTGAGTACCTGCTATTGAAGATCGTTTTTTCATTGCCACTGTTTTTATGAATTTATCACTCTCGTCTAATGTTTTTAATAAACATCCCCTACATATAGCCTCTCGTTTTCCATGAATAACAAAATAATATTTGTATGTTTTCATTCGAAATTTTTGACTGTCAGGGTCTTGGGTACGTGGTCTCTGAGTGGCTTTATCTTCAATCTCCATTAAGGAGGCCATGTACGCAGATCTTTTTTAGTATGAGCCCATTTGCCAATATTCCCTAAACAATGCTTCTCTTTCACTCAAAGGTATTCGCTCCTTACATTTCATTCGACATTGTCCAAGTTCTTTCAATACTTTACCGGCGATCACTTTTCCCTTCAATGTTTTATAGGACAAACCTAAGTTTCGTTTTTTTTTTTTTTTTTTATAACACGAATACTTTTTTTTGGTACACTGTGTTGCTGATAGGTGGTGCTGGCTCGGAAGAGCCATCATTAGTCGCTTCATCTTCCGAGCTGGAGGAAACGGTCATTTCTCTTTCGCTTGCTGGTAGATAATGAGGATCTTACACAGAATCATCACTCGAAAAATCAAGTTGATATTGTAGTAGAAATGCTTGTGAAGAAAAACCTCACGAGGTAGATGGAAGAGGTTCAGGTTCCACTATCGATCTAGCCTGTTCTTCAATATGTACATCTGTACGATTCGATGTTGTCGATGGAACCTCCGGTTCCACCCTTAGTTGACTGGTTGGATCTTCAGATTCTTCCCGTAAAAATAATCGTAAATATTATTTAAAAAGTTGTAAAAAAATACTTTAAATAAAAAACTGATTGCAGAATTAAACTGAGCATACCTTCTTTATTAGTCTCTCCTTGCAATGCCAGTTCGACTAGTTTCTTTCCTCTTTGACAATCCATTTATGTATGTAGTTGAAAATAACATGTCTTTTATAAACTTAACAGACAACCTTTCCTTACGATTAACAAAAGCACTACTAACCTGCTTAGATACACTATACTCCAAAATATTTCACTTTCCTTCCACTTTAGATTCCCACAGTAAATTACCAAACTCAAGTCAAGTACCTACCCTCATAGTGTCAAAAAAAATCCGATAACACGCAACACTTCACGTTCCAAACGACTTAAGTCAGTAACACCTCACTCAAACCTATCAGTCCTTTTCACATAAGTCAGTTTCTTATGTTCTTTATAACGTCGTAAGATTGTTCAATATCATCATGTTGAAATGGTGCAGCACTTTGTACGATTTTTTTTTATGTTAAAACCTATAGTTAAATTAATTTAAGTAAGTGTAAGTTGTGATGTGTAAGGGGATAAATAAATAATGATAATAATATATAATAATATACATATATATATATTATTATCATTATTTATTTATTCCCTTACACACATAAATAAATAATGATAATAATATATAATAATATACATATATATATATATATTATCATTATTTATTTATCCCCTTACACACATAAATAAATAATGATAATAATATATAATAAAATATATATATATATATATTATTATCATTATTTATTTATCCCCTTACACATCACAACTTACACTTACTTAAATTAATTTAACTATAGGTTTTAACATAAAAAAAAATCGTACAAAGTGCTGCACCATTTCAACATGATGATATTGAACAATCTTACGACGTTATCAAGAACATAAGAAACTGACTTATGTGAAAAGGACTGATAGGTTTGAGTGAGGTGTTACTGACTTAAGTCGTTTGGAACGTGAAGTGTTGCGTGTTATCGGATTTTTTTTGACACTATGAGGGTAGGTACTTGACTTGAGTTTGGTAATTTACTGTGGGAATCTAAAGTGGAAGGAAAGTGAAATATTTTGGAGTATAGTGTATCTAAGCAGGTTAGTAGTGCTTTTGTTAATCGTAAGGAAAGGTTGTCTGTTAAGTTTATAAAATACATGTTATTTTCAACTACATACACAAATGGATTGTCAAAGAGGAAAGAAACTAGTCGAACTGGCATTGCAAGGAGAGACTAATAAAGAAGGTATGCTCAGTTAAATTCTGCAATCAGTTTTTTATTTAAAGTATTTTTTTACAACTTTTTAAATAATATTTACGATTATTTTTACGGGAAGAATCTGAAGATCCAACCAGTCAACTAAGGGTGGAACCGGAGGTTTTATCGACAACATCAAATCGTACAGATGTACATATTGAAGAACAGGCTAGATCGATAGTGGAACCTGAACCTCTTCCATCTACCTCGTGAGGTTTTTCTTCACAAGCATTTCTACTACAATATCAACTTGATTTTTCGAGTGATGATTCTGTGCAAGATCCTCATTATCTACCAGCAAGCGAAAGAGAAATGACCGTTTCCTCCAGCTCGGAAGATGAAGCGACTAATGATGGCTCTTCCGAGCCAGCACCACCTATCAGCAACACAGTGTACCAAAAAAAAGTATTCGTGTTATAAAAAAAAAAAAAAAAACGAAACTTAGGTTTGTCCTATAAAACATTGAAGGGAAAAGTGATCGCCGGTAAAGTATTGAAAGAACTTGGACAATGTCGAATGAAATGTAAGGAGCGAATACCTTTGAGTGAAAGAGAAGCATTGTTTAGGGAATATTGGCAAATGGGCTCATACTAAAAAAGATCTGCGTACATGGCCTCCTTAATGGAGATTGAAGATAAAGCCACTCAGAGACCACGTACCCAAGACCCTGACAGTCAAAAATTTCGAATGAAAACATACAAATATTATTTTGTTATTCATGGAAAACGAGAGGCTATATGTAGGGGATGTTTATTAAAAACATTAGACGAGAGTGATAAATTCATAAAAACAGTGGCAATGAAAAAACGATCTTCAATAGCAGGTACTCAGACTCAAGATAACCGTGGTAAAAGTGAACCGAAACGCAAAATTCCTGAAGAAAAAAGACAAGAAATTAGAGATCATATTTTGTCTTTTCCATCATATGAAAGTCACTATACCAGGAAGAGTACATCTAAAAAATATTTACCTACTCATTTAACTTTAAACAAAATGTACGAACTATTTTGTGAAAATCGCTTAAATCCACCTTCGATAAAAATTTAGTCAGGAATTTCACAAATTAGGATTGTCTTTTAAAAAGCCTCGCGTTGACACATGTTACACTTGCGATAAATTCAAAATGCAAATCCAGCTTTGTCAAGATGAGCAAAACACAAATGAACTGAAATCACAACACGAGCATCATCAAACTACAGCAGATCAAGCTTATCAACAAAAGAGCAGTAAAGTATAAAGATGATGATACTGTTCAAGTGTACACATTTGATTTACAGCAATGTTTACCAACTCCAGCACTGACCTCTTCAGTGGCCTTTTACAAACGTCAGTTATGGACGTTCAACTTAACTGTTCACAATAATAAAACAGGAAAAGCAGTATGCTACGTCTGGTATGAAACAGTAGCAGCTCGTGGAGCAAACCAGATAGCTTCCTGTCTCTTCAAGCATCTTGAAATGAATCTACCTGTCAACACTAAACGAGTTATATTTTACTCAGATACTTGTGGAGGACAGAACAGGAACTCTCATGTAAGTGCAATGTTCACCTGGGCATTACAAAAGTTGGACTTGGAAATAATTGACCATAAGTTCATGTTACCTGGCCATAGTCATTTGGAAGCAGATATAGATCATGGCATCATAGAAAAAAAGAAGAAGAAAACAGAATTACCGATATATATATATATATATATATATACACATAGTCAGGTCATAAGTTCTGTCATACAATAAAAACTTTTGAATTCGAATTTCGAATTTTCATGAAAACAAAAATGTGTACTTTTTAGAATTTTCCTCATTTTTGAATATGGAGTGGACACTTAAAGAAGACCGTGTCAGTTAATGAACCTCAGTTAAGCCCCAATAAGAGACTCCCAACCAAACCATGAACGAGGATGGAAAATGACATCGTTGGACGTTTTCATGAAAATTCGAAATTCGAATTCAATAAACTTTTTTGTGGCCAGCGTTCTAAATTCAAAAGTTTTTATTGTGTGACAGAACTTATAACCTGACTATGTGTATATACAGTGGTGGTCATATAATTAAGAACGATTTGTTGTACCAGATATTTTTTTTCAAAACTATGCTATGTGAACTTTTAAGTTCCTTCTTAAAAGTAATTAGTTGTGTTATGAAATAGCTACATCGATAAAGTAAACGGGATTAGGAATAAATATTTAAAACATTTACTATTTTTTTTACAAATTTAATTGATTATCGATAGTTACAAATTCAAGTAGTAAAAATGCTGGACAAATAATTAAGAACGATTCTTAAGCTGCTCGAGAGTTGTTTCCGTAGATACTTAGATTTTACAAATCACATTAAATAAGACAGTGACAATGTTAAAAATTATAATTTAATACATTTTATTCTGAGTTAATAGTTTGTAGCGTGACCATGGCTTTTAATAACTGCCTTACACCGACGAGGCATTGATTCTATCAATTTTTGATATTTTTCAAGAGAAATAGAGCGCCATTCTTCTAAAAAAACGTTATATAACTCAGTTAGGTTACCACATCGTCGATTTGAAACCTTTTTCTTGACTTCGTACCAAAGATGCTCTATGGGATTTAAATCTGGGCTGTTCGGTGGCCATTCTAAGACAGAAACTGATTGAGATGTGAGGAATTCTTTAACGGTGCGTGCAGTGTGCTTCGGATCGTTGTCGTGTTGGAATGTCCAAATAATCGGAAGTACGTCTTCAGCATATGGTAACATAGTTTCTTCGAGTATATTTTTGTACTGGAATTGATCCATGTTTCCTTCTATCAGTCTAACAGGTCCAACACCATGACCAGAGAAGCATCCCCAAATTTTCACATTTCCACCACCATGCTTTAATGTCATTTTTGTGTACTTGGGGTCGAATGCTGTATTCGGAGGGCGTCGAACATATCGTTTCCCATCAGAACATACTCTGTTAATTTTTGTTTCGTCAGAGAAAAGAACATTGTTCCACTGTCTTGCTGTCCAGCTTTCATACCTCCTAGCAAATGCAAGCCGGGCTTGCCTATGACACTGTTTCAACATGGGCACCTTTCTTGCTATCCTTCCGTTCAACTTCGCTTCTACCAATAGCCTTCGGTTAGTGCGCGCTGAGATCGCTGAAGGGTTATTTTCACCAAAGTATTATTTTTTTAACTCATTAGACCCCTTAAAAGGGTATTGTTTTGCCAAACGCACGATATTTCGATCGTCTCGCTGAGATGACTTTCTCTGTTTAGGTACACGAGGAATATTTAAAGTTGTTTGATGTGTGTTAAAATGCTTCACAGCGTGGAATATCATCGTTTTTGAGCACTGCAAATGATTGGCAATCTTTTTATATGCCCAATTCATATCGCGAAGTTTGATTATTACTTCCCTTGTAGATGCACCACAACTTTTATTTTTTCCCACTTTTTTATTATGAAACGATCAACTTTTTGACTTTTACAGAACTAAATGGCGCCAAAATTACTCGAATAGTGGCCTAGTTACAGAGTGTTCTCTATTTAAATTTGAATAAAAAAATAAACTATCCAGCGTTCTTAATTATGTGGCCAGCCAGTAAGTTTGCAATAACATGTTAAGATATATTATATACAAAAAGTTTACTTATATAATAATATTGTTGAATTTATCATATTATAACTGTATGCTACGATTGTGTAAAACAGTTTTACGATACCGAGAGAGATACAAAACGATATGCAATAAGTGTTATTCTCGTAAGTTTGAATAAAGCTTGTTTTCAAATAGTCGTTCTTAATTATATGACCACCACTGTATATATATATAAAAGTATATATATATATATATATATATATATATATATATATATATATATATATATATACATAGTCAGGTCATAAGTTCTGTCATACAATAAAAACTTTTGAATTCGAATTTCGAATTTTCATGAAAACAAAAATGTGTACTTTTTAGAATTTTCCTCATTTTTAAATATGGAGTGGACACTTAAAGAAGACCGTGTCGCAGTTATTGCGTTGCATCGTTGCGGTTACGCGCCAATTCAGATTTTCGACTTACTGAAAAATTTGATTATAACCAAAAGATTCGTTTATCGTACCATAAAACGATACAATGAAGACTCTAGTGTAGATGACAGGTCAAGAAGTGAACGCCCTCGCTCTGTTAGGACTCCAGCAGTGATAAAAGCTGTGAAGGCGCGAATTCAAAGAAATCCCATAAGTAAGCAGAAACTGTTGGCCCTTCAGATGGGGTTAAGCAGGACCACGGTAAAAAGGGTGTTAAATGAAGACTTAGGGCTGAGGGCATATCGAAGAAAAACAGGACATCGTTTGGACGCTCGTTTAATGGACCTTAGACTGAAGAGATGCCGCGCTTTATTGAAGCGGTACGCGGGAAAAAAGCATCGGGAAATTCTTTTTTCGGATGAAAAAATTTTCACCGTGGAAGAGAGCTACAACAAACAAAATGATAATGACAGAACTGTCACATGTGCAATATGAAATAATTTAGACATGTTTATTATTTATGTAAACATTTATATAGCAAATAAACTTTTTTGTGGCCAGCGTTCTAAATTCAAAAGTTTTTATTGTGTGACAGAACTTATGACCTGACTGTGTATATACATATGAATAAGTGAGGATATATATGTGTAATGTATAAGTGCACACCCATTTTTTTCAGCGCCGCCGATCACCCAGTAAACTCCAGCATTTTTTCGGTCTCGTCGTAACTTTGCACCGCGAGCCACTTTAGTATTGCGGTTTTTGCTTCCCGAGCTGTAGTTATTTTTAATTCAATGTGTTTGCACACTCTATTGTAGATATAAGGAGAAGCGAAAAAGCTGAAGCGTTTAGCGAACGTATTACGGATTTTAGGGGTTAGGACTCTGTTTAATTCCACGCCTCAACCGAACGGCGTGGAATCTTGAGGGGGTGGTTTTCACCAGCACGGGGAGAATTGCAAGTGGTACTGACCTTGACGCCGTAGACCGGAATTCGAAAGCTCATTTCGAGGCGGGAATGCGGGATAAGGAGCACAAGGTGTGGGGGGAGAGGATTCGAATCTTACTCTCGTCGTAGCCCGATGCTGTCGCCGGCGTGTTGCTTGCCGACACGAGGAGTCGCTGTCCGAATTCGACGAGTTGGGGACCGAACAACTTTAACCTTCACAACACGAATCACTCACTCCGCTGACGTGAATCTACTTATTTCCCGACGATTATTATGGTTAACACTCCGACCAGGCCCGACACCTGTGTTAGACAATTGTTACACTAACATACAGTCAAAGCCCGACGCCATGTGCAGACATTTTTTCTCACGACAAGAAAAGTAACCTCTAATTCATCATCTCGTTTCTGTACAAGTGACAGCTGTAGTTCCGTTTCCGCTAGTGATGTCCCGATTACTCGCGGTCGATCCGCGCAACGAAAACCGGTGCGTTCCGAAGCATAAATATTAAACAGTCACCCGCCCGGACAGGCCCGAACCTGTCCCTAATCAATAGGAAGGCGATGAAGTGTTGCGACCGCTCTCTTGAGGACCGAGTCCCCCACCTTGACTTCTGCTGATCGAGGCGTGCCATCCCGACCCGTGTACAAATTGACGATCCGTCCTCGTCTCCATCTCAATGATGGCAGGTTCGCATCCATAATCAGCACCAAATCACCGACTTGAGGGGGACTCGTCCGGTCAGTCCACTTAAGGCGCTGCTGCAAGATGTGCAAGTACTCAAGGGACCACCGTTTCCAAAAATCTTGAGCTATCTGCTGCAACATTTGCCACCTAGTTAACCGACTTAACATAACATCACCGAACGGGTATTCTGGCAGGGCGTTAAGGGGCTGACCTATCAGGAAGTGACCCGGCGTCAACGCTTCCAAATCATTTGGATCCGAACTGAGCGGGCACAACGGACGCGAGTTCAGTGTCATTTCGATTTTACAGAACAGCGTCGCAAGCTCTTCAAAGCGTAGAGAGGTCTCACCGATGATCCTCGTCAGGTGCGACTTAGCCGATTTAACCGCAGCCTCAAAATTCCTCCCCAATGAGGACATCCCGGCGGACTGAAAACCCATTCAATCCCTCGTCGGGAGCAAGCCCTACCGATGGCGTCCTGGTTACCGTTCAGGAATTGAGTGACCTCCTGCAGATATCGCCTGGCTCCGACAAAATTTGTGCCGTTGTCCGAACGGATTGATGTCGGGAGGCCCCTTCGTGAGACGAACCGATCTAGACATGCGATAAATGCCTCTGTAGTGAGGTCACTGACCACCTCCAAGTGGACTGCCTTCGTGGCCAAGCACACGAAGACGCACAGGTATGCCTTCACTAATCTGGCGTTGCGTAGCTGTGAAGACTTGACCATGAATGGTCCCGCGAAATCCGTTCCGACACCCGCAAAGGGCCGGATTTCGTTAACCCTATCCGAAGGCAAATCGCCCATCTGGGGCTGCATCGTAGCCGCCTTGGCCCGATAACAAGGCAGGCACCGAAATACGACGCTACGCACTAAGCGTCTTCCCGATAGAATCCAGAACTCGCGCTGGAGAAACGCCATCAAGGCGTGGCATCCGACATGCCCATTCCGAATGTGTCGATACTGTATCAACAGTTCGACCAACTTCCCTTTCCTAGGGAGTAACAACGGGTGGCGAGCCGCATAAGGCAGGTTGGCATTCCGCAGCCGACCTCCTACCCTCAGCAATCCGTGAGGGTCAATAAACGGGTTGTGCCGAGCCACAGCTCCCTTCAGTTGGACGCGTCCGCGTCTCAGAATGTCCAATTCGGACTTAAAGTGCACCGTCTGCACGTTCCGTACCAATGCGAACAACGCATGGTTCCGTTCCCGTGGTGTCAGGACCTGTGTCCGCACCCGTTGCGCCTCAGAATTACGACACTTCCGCACAAATCGGAAAATCCAGGCGGTCACATTGACCAGCTTGTCGAGCGAGCTGTACCGTTCCAGCAGGCTGAACTCCTCTTCCGGCTCTGGTTGCGTCGTACAGACACCGACTGTCAAGGCGCCGTTCGCCGAGGTAACGCGTGGACTCATTGGCCAATCCGATTCGGCTTGAGTCAACCATTTTGGACCCCACCACAAGGGATGTCCAACCAACTCCGGAGCGTGACACCCACGAGACGCACAGTCTGCTGGGTTCATTTCTCCTGGAACATGTCTCCAGATTAAGGGAACCTCCGAATTCAAAATCTGCGAAACCCGATTCGCCAAAAAAATCTCCAGCTTGTGAACTGAAGCCTTCAGCCAGCATAACACGATCTGGCTGTCCGTCCAAGTGTAGACCGTATCTTCTAACGCTATTGACCCACGAAGAACCGTCATCGTGTGGTTGAGCAGACGAGTCAGGAGAGCCGCTCCCGAAAGCTCTAATTTGGGAATGGTCAGGCGAGTGCGCAACGGCGCAACCTTGCTCTTGGCCATGACCAACCGCACATCAACCTCCCCCGAGGAGTCGACCGAACGCAGATACACCGCAGCTCCGTAGCCCTTCTCCGAGGCATCGCAAAACCCATGCAGGGTGGCGGTGTATCGTTTGGTGGGGACCAACCTCCGTGGCAGTGAAATCCGATTGATGCCAGGGAGGGTCGAAAAGAACGAGTCCCACTCTGAGCTCAATGACCCGCCGATCGGGTCGACCCATTTCAACTCAGCAGACCACAATTGCTGCATAAAACACTTGAGCTGAAATGTTACCGGGGTGATCCACCCGTTTGGATCAAATGTCCTAGCCACTGTTGAAAGGACGTTCCGTTTCGTCCAGACCTTCGGGGAGTCCAACTCGACCCGATACGAAAACATGTCTGACACCGACTGGTACTGGACGCCTAATACCGACAACATATTTGGATTTTCCAAATTTTCAAAAATGTGGGGATCCTGCTGGTAGTCATCCGGAAGACCAGTCAGTAACTCTGGAGATTTCGACATCCATTTCCGGAGCTCGTAACCTCCACCCCGTAAGAGCTCAACTAGCTCGTCCCATCGAGCGAGCGCCTCCTCTACGGAATCTGCACCGGTACAGATATCGTCCACGTAGAGATCCTGCTCCAGGATCGCTGCTCCTGTTGGGAAATTTAACCGTTCTCGATCCGCTAACTCCCGCAGAGTGCGAATCGCCAAATAAGGACTAGACCGTAGCCCGTACGTGTTGGTACGTTCAGCTCGTACACCCTGATGGGCTGATCTGGGCTCTCTCGCCACAGTATCAGCTGATACCGTCTATCGTCAGGGTGAATGACCGTCTGTCTAAACATCATCCGGATGTCAGCTACAAACACAACATTGCGTCGACGGAACCGTGTGATAACATCCGCGATGTCATGGTTCAACTTCGGCCCTGAATGCAAACACTGGTTCAGGTTCATGCCGTTAGATGTTGATGCCGATCCATCGAACACTACCCGTATTTTGCCCTCCGGGGTCCTCAAGACCGCGTGATGGGGCAGGAAGCAGTGGTCTTCACGCTTCCAGTCGATACCCGAAACCGACATGTGGCCGAGCGACTCGTATTCCCGCATGAAGTCGACGTACTTCTGCCGGAAAATCCCGTCACGCTGCATGCGTCGTTCCATCGACAGAAGCCGCGTCTCGGCTGCATGGTGTGAACTGCCCAGCGGTGGGCGATCACTCCGGAATGGAAGATGTGTGAGAAATCGACCTGACCGAAGGCGACCAGTATTGTTCCGATAAAACTGTTCACACTCTTCTTCAAACGGGTCCAACCGGCGGACCGTAGGTGGTTCCTCCACCTCCCAAAACTTCTGTATCACCTCCGAGAGTACAAAACCGAATAAGGGACTACAAGCCGCTAGGCGTGGGGCAGCCGGCATGACCGGACCCATTACCGCATGGCCCAGTCTGGTGTTGACCGAAACCAGACCAGTCGCCTGCAACACGTGGACACCTGGCACTAACAGGTATCCCAAGGCATCGACACCCAATAAAATGTCTACTGGGCCCAGAATATCAAACTCCGGGTCAGCCAGTGACAACCCAGCGACCAACTGTCGCACCGAGGGCGACAACCGTACGTAAGGGTGTGAGCCCATCACATTAGGCATGACTAATGCCTTGACCGTCAGATTCACCGATGAATCCACCCGTGACGAGAGAGTAATCCGACATACTCCCTTAACGGAACCGACTTCCATGTTCCCAATTCCCCGAATGGAATGTGGATACTCCCTTACCGAAATGCCCAACCATCTTACAAGGTTGCACAAGACTAAGCACCCCTGGGCCCCCGAGTCCAATAGTGCTCGTGCCACACATGATTTGCCGTCCGAACTCCACGCTATCACAGAGGCGGTGAGGAGCATGACCATCTGTGGAGTGGCGACACCCTGTAAGTAGGCGGCGTGTCCCTAGCGGGAACCTCCGCGGGATCCGAACCCGCTCAGACCTCCGTCGGCCTTGGAGTAACTCGGCTGCTGATATGCTACCGGCATATCAGACCGTATGTGCATCAAGGGGTCCTAACCCGTATAATAGGCCCCTCGCTGTCCCGGTATCCGATCATACCGGATGGTGTACGGTGTGCCCGGAGCGCACCGTGTATGAATGGGGGAGAGCGGATCCAACCTGGAGCGCTCTAGGAATGGGGGCGACATCCGACTGTTCGCCTCCCTGTTCGCCTCCCAGAGCGACGGGCAGGGTGGCGCAGAAGGTGGTGGACTCCCAGCCTTCGCGCTACTCATAGGTGCCATCTGACACCCGCCCGTAACACGCGGTGAGCCAGCGGCCCGAAGTCCTTGCTGACCCTGGACAGCGGCAACTGAACCCCGGCTATCCCGCATGTTACCCCCCGCGCTGCCCCCTTCCCCTCGGGGGGGGGGTCCCGTCCGCGGGTACCCCAGTCACCCCGTTGGTGACTCCCGTTGCCCGGAGGGGACTGGGTCCAGCCCTGGTTGGGCCCTGTGGCCGACCAACCTGAGTCCGGCCCTGGTGACCGTCCGAAGGGCCTGACCGGTTCAGGCACAACACGATGTGGTGCTTGCCACCACAGCACTCACAGGGGAACGCGCGTGAGCACTCGCTCAGCGGGTGCGGCCCCAAACAACCGAAACACAATTGGTGGCGGAAGACTACCTTCCTGCGGGCAGCTACCCCGAGCGCGTTAAAGTTGGCGCAACTGGTCACTTCATGACCGGCACTGTCGCAGTGCACACAGCCGTCACCCGACGGCGCGGCATTCAAAACGCCAAATTGTTTCGACCACCCACCCCCCCGCATCCGCGCGGGTTAGCGCTGCCCACTGGCCTCCGTATCCAGTGTTTCGCATCACCTGCATTCACCCTCCAAAAAATCCGTCAATTGAACGAGCGTGGGCAGTTCCGAGCTACTGCCCCCATGCAGCTGTTCAAACCGACTTTGAACAGCTGCAGGCAACCGTGACAAAACCATATACAAAACAATATATGACCATTGGTCTACCGGCAGACCAAGGTTCTGAAGGGCCTTAGTGGCCACCAGCACAGGGTTGAGCACCTGTACTCGGATATCAACATCCCGGGTTACTCTTGGAATGCTAAACAGCTTCCCCAGCTGCGCATCACCCAACCGCCGTTTGTGTTGGTAGCGGTCAAACAATATGGACCGGGCTATCTCCTAATTGCCCGCCGTGACCGTTAGGTGACCGACCAACTCCTTCGGTTCACCCCGCAGTGCCATCAATAGTTGTGCCAACTTGTAGGCGTTGTCCAGGTCGTCCCGACCGTGGACCAAACTATCGAATAAATTAATGAATGCCGGCCACTCATCAATTGCCCCACCGAAGGCCGGAATCTCCAGGTGTGGCAGCCGTCCAACAACACCCTTCGGGGGTGGGTCTCCGTTACCTTCCCCGCGGTCATTCCGTCGCGACCGCTTAATTTTTTCCGCGCGACGCTCGATGTCGCCCAAGCATTCCATCGCTTGGTCCGCATCCGCGCAGAGCTGCTTCACTGCAGCCACCGAGGCTTCATCCGTAACCCCGAGAGCTTCAGCCTCCGCAGCCAGCCGACACACCTTCCCGACGCGTGTCATTGCGTCCTCCACACGCTTGAGCAGGACATCGTCCATGTCAGGTCGCTCCACATACTTGTGAGTATGGGCGAGCCATCTCATCTCCTCACGGACACCATACCGCAGTACCGTCAAGGGCGAAGGTGCCATGGTTACCGATTCAATTGTTTCTGGTCCTATAATTCACTACCGAACTAAGTATAGCCAGAGACCAGCACTTGCCCGTCAGCGCTGGGCACAGAAATTAAAACTAAGTTGTCAAAACTAAGGCAACCACTAAAACAATTAAATTCTAAAACATATTTAATATGGTCGCCCTGTGGACATACACCTTATAACTATACACTCTAAATCAATTAGAGAATGCCACCATAAAACACAATACAAAAATAACCCACAAAAATTGATTATAAAAACAATACAAAATAAAATTCATTAAAAAATAATAAGTGGTGGGCTCCGAGACTATAAACCTAAACAATATAGCACCCTAAACCACACTGGATTCCGAAATCCAAGCTATTTTTAATATAATGTAGGTAGCCGTGAACCTTCTAGAAGTGGCCCCTCCGATTCTTCTTTTCGAGTCGACGGTCATCTCAGATACGGGCGGCCCAAAAGGCCGCAACCGCAATAGCTCGCTCGGTAGCCTTATACAGCTCCTCGTCCGTGCAGGTTGTCGGGCACGCAGGGCACCCAGTCATGTGCGCAATCGTCTGTCTCGGGTATCCACAGACGCACGCCGTGTCTAGTTCCGAGATGATGCCCCACCTCGCCAGGTTAGCTCTGGACCTCCCCACTCCTACTCTGAGACGGTTGAGAGATTTCCAGATCGGCCAGCTGAGCTTGTATCCTTCAGCTAGTTTCTCTTTCACGCAGTTGCTTGGTTCTGTAGGGTTCAGTCGTGACTGCCACTTGGCGAGGCGTGTAGTTTGAGCTGGTTGACTTAGCGGCTGCACTGAGTGCAGGAAGCTTTTTCTGGAACGCAGCCTGGGCCTGGCTGGTAGATGGTTGAACAGGGGATGCCGTCTGTCATGTGTCTGCTTTGACCTTTCAACCGAGCTAGAGACAGATCTCCGAACCTCCGGGGGGGCTATTCCTGCTAGCTGGTACAGCTTGTCGGTTAGTGTGGGTTTCAGACAGCCCGTTATGAATCGACATGACTCGTTCAATGCCACGTCGACCAGCTTTGCGTGCGTTGAACGTTCCCACACAGGGCAGGCGTACTCAGCCGCAGAGTAGCACAACGCCAGAGCTGTGGTGCGCAGGACGGTTGGCTTTGCTCCCCAGGATGTCGTGGTCAGCCTCTTGAGCAGGTTGTTGCGTGTGCAAACTTTTTGTTGGGTCTTCGTGCAATGCTGCTTCATTGTCAGGCTTCTGTCTAGGGTTACGCCGAGGTACTTAGGGAAACTGTTGTGGGACAGTTTTACGTCTCTCCATGTGATGTTAAGTTCCCTTTTAGCATCCCTATTGCGGAGATGGTATGCACAGACCTCGGTTTTCGCTGGGTTTGGCTTCAGACCGTTAGCAGCATAGTATTCGCCAAGCTTGTTCAGGGAAGAGGAAATTATTCCCTCCACGCTCTCGAAGGTGTCCGATTGAGCCGCGAGTGCTAGGTCGTCAGCGTATATGAAGCTTCTGGTATCCTGTGTCCTAGGCTGGTCATTTGTATATATGTTGAACAGACTTGGCGCCAGGACACTACCCTGTGGCAATCCATTACGCTGATTTCTCCAACGGCTCTTCTGGGTTTGCAGGTTAACTTGAAACCGGCGGTTACTGAGGAGTTGTCCTACGATCTGGCAGAAGTCATAATCGCCCGTGATCTCATACAGCTTTTTAATCATTACGCTGGTGTTCACAGTGTCATAGGCCGCCGATAAATCCACGAAAGCGACACCCGTGATTTTCCCTTTCTCAAATCCATCTTCAATGTGCTGGGTCAGGTTGAGAACTTGCGATGTGCAAGACTTGCCGGGTCGGAAACCTGCCTGTTCTGGGATCAGTTTATCGTCGATGTATGGAGTAAGACGGCCAAGAAGGATCCTTTCGAACAGCTTGTATAGGTGGCATAGTAGGGAGATTGGACGAAAACTTTTGGGGTCATCAACTGGTTTGCCCGGCTTGAGTAGCGCGATGACACGGGCCTTGCGCCATTCTTTTGGGATCTTCTTGGTTTCCAGACAGTTGTTGAAAAGCCTCAGAACCCAATCCACCGTCACAGGGCCGAAATGCTTTATCTGTTCGACAGTGAGGTCGTCGAGTCCACACGCCTTCCCGCTTTTCAGCCTTCTAATCGCGGCAATCATCTCTTCGCGGCTGAAAGCATTACTCAGGGTGTCCGTCTCGGTGGCCGGGTTCCTAAGGATCTTCCTAGCTCCTGGGAGGGGTTTAGTCTTGCCATTCAGCAGCAGTTGGTGGGCGACCTGGTTTGCAGTAACATTTGTATATTCTCCAGAAGAGTTCTGGGTACCAGTTAGTTTCTTGATTGTAGACCAGGCTTTCTTACTGTTGTGCGTCATGTCAACCGACTCGACCAGGTCTTGCCATTTTTCCGTCGGGTTTCACCGATACACTGCATTAGAGCTTCACCGAGGGCGGTAGTGTTTTCTGAAAAAGGGTCTCTTTCAAAGGCAGTCTGGTATTCCTGCAGAAGTCCGGCAGTGTCGCCAGTTAGTCCTGGGACATAAGATGTGGCACAGCCCCTCGGATTAGTCCTGCGCGATATTTCCTTAATGACGTCAATGAATGAGCTGTAGTTATTTGGCGTGGCCTCGATGGTGTGAATCCTGCTATCTAAAGTAGTTGCGAACTTCTCCCAATCCGCTTTGTTGAAGTTGAAACGCCTCCGGAACGGGACTATAGTAGGTTCGATTGCAGCGTTTACTTCACAGAAGATGGGTCTGTGTTGGGTGCGTGGGATCGGCCGTGCAACTCGTTTTCGGCATTGGGAGCTAATGTTTGAGCTAGCGAAGATTAAGTCTGGGTTGTATCCCCTTTTCCATCTGCCACTGTTGAAGGATGCCGATAGCTTTGGGTCGTGGATCAGTGCAAGGTTATTGGCCTCGCTCCATTCCTCAACGGCTTCTCCATTTCCGTCCGTTTCCCTGTACCCCCATGCGACGCTATGACTATTGAAATCTCCAGTGACAATTCTGGTTATCGTGTTGCCGAAATTGGGTGTCGCTGTGAATTGGAACGGGTTGTTGGGGGGTTTGTATACGGATGTTACAGTGGCGTCCGACAACTCCACGGTCAGTATCTCCACATTATTTTCGTCTGTTAGGTGGGCGGACTTCACGTGCATACCAGGTTTGGTGTAGATCGCGCTGCCGTACTTGAGATGAGGTCGTTCGATGATACGGGTCATATTCATTATATCCGGCCTCGGGTTGTCTGGGCCTCGGTGGGTTTCTTGTACGCACAAAACGTCAGTCTTATTTATATGACACAGCTCAGCAAGTAAAATTGCTTTGTCCGCTGAGAAGCCCTCTATATTAATAGAGAGAACTGTCAAGGCAGGCCCTGATAAGGGCCATATATTGCGAGCTTGGATCTTACGGATGGCCATCGTGGTGAAAAGATTAGTCAGCCTACTGCTTGTTGATGCTAGTAGCTGCTTCCAGGGGACGCCGGGTGCTTAAGTAGGTATAAAGCGTGCACCACACTGGGAGGCTCTTTTCATGTCCCCCCATATGACCCACACTTCTACTGAGGTCAGCAAAATCAGCTTAATACCCCCTAAATAGCCTGACCCTGCTCTGTAATCCGAAATAACACTGCGATGCTATGGAACCCGACTGCAATACTATAGTCCGACCGAATGACTGTTTCTTATGCACACCGAGTAGTTTCCGACTACAAATTTATAATAATTGTTAACTAAATCGTCAATTATACTTTCACTAACCGAAAATGAACTTTAATTGTGGTATACCGACCACAGACTCACTCACAAACTGATTGCCGGCCAATCTGAGATATTCCTTTCTCCCAACTACAATGTGGCAAAAAAACAACCCTACAACCGTCCGTGAATCGATGATTTCCCACTAGGAAACCGCGCCTGCTACCAAAATGTTTAATTCCACGCCTCAACCGAACGGCGTGGAATCTTGAGGGGGTGGTTTTCACCAGCACGGGGAGAATCGCAAGTGGTACTGACCTTGACGCCGTAGACCGGAATTCGAAAGCTCAATTCGAGGCGGGAATACGGGATAAGGAGCACAAGGTGTGGGGGGAGAGGATTCGAATCTTACTCTCGTCGTAGCCCGATGCTGTCGCCGGCGTGTTGCTTGCCGACACGAGGAGTCGCTGTCCGAATGCGACGAGTTGGGGACCGAACAACTTTAACCTTCACAACACGAATCACTCACTCCGCTGACGTGAATCTACTTATTTCCCGACGATTATTATGGTTAACACTCCGACCAGGCCCGACACCTGTGTTAGACAATTGTTACACTAACATACAGTCAAAGCCCGACGCCATGTGCAGACATTTTTTCTCACGACAAGAAAAGTAATTCGTAAATAAATCTAATTCGTCATCTCGTTTCTGTACAAGTGACAGCTGCAGTTCCGTTTCCGCTAGTGATGTCCCGATTACTCGCGGTCGATCCGCGCAACGAAAACCGGTGCGTTCCGAAGCATAAATATTAAACAGACTCTATATACTCGTCTATTTAGGAGGTTTTGGTATGAGGCAGAGGAAGTGGTTGTCTTGTGCTGAGCTAAGGTTATTTTAAGTATATAGAGTTGCCGAACCGTCAGCACTTTCCAATCCTGGTAGATGTTAGTGGTGGGGTATCTAAAAGGCTTCCTTCCCATTACCTTGAGCAGCGAGCGTTGAGCTCGCTCCACAACTATCAGGCTTGATTTGGAAGCACCACCCAATGCTGTGATGCAGTATGTCAATAGCGACTGGCAGAGAGCGGTGTATACCAATTTTAGTACTTCCATATCGGCACCCTGTGTCAGTCTTTTTATTATGGGAATTAGTTTTCTTGTGCGAGCTGCAAGAGACGAGATGTGGGCTCTAAATGTTAAGTTTTCATGAAGGAACATTAATACATTTGTGGATGCTGAGAGTCATGTTCTGTGGTGGGCTGGAGGCAGCAGTTTTGTGAAAGCACATGAATTTAGTTTTTTGTGTGTTAAGTGTAAGCAAGTTTTCACTCAGCCAGTGAGACACTTCAGTTATGTACCTCTCTGCCGCCGTCTTGGCTCCCTCCCAGGACTCTGAGCGACTGATAAGGGCAGTATCTTCAGCGTAGCACAGAACGTCAGCATCCTTTTTATCTCTAAAAATTCTGGTTAGCTCATCAATATAGATCATAAAAAGCGTGGAACCGAGGATGCTGCCCTGTGGCACACCGAAGTAGATGGGGCTCTGATTGCTTATGTGTTCGTCTATCTTAACGCATTTGCTTCGAT
Source organism: Argyresthia goedartella (assembly GCA_949825045.1). NCBI lineage: Eukaryota > Metazoa > Arthropoda > Insecta > Lepidoptera > Argyresthiidae > Argyresthia > Argyresthia goedartella. The sequence goes on from OX463833.1 coordinate 8,956,125, forward strand.
TTTGGAGGTAGCTGTCGAACCATTTCAGAGGGGTACCACGAACACCAAGGCGTTCTAGTTTATTGAGGAGCTTAGGCGGTGAGACGGTATCAAAGGCCTTGGCCAGGTCCAGGAAGACACCAACACAAGACTCTCCGCGGTCGAGGGATGTGCTCACTGAGTTGAGTAGTTGTACCACAGCATCCTCCGTGGACCTTCCCTGTCGGAAGCCGTACTGCCTTTCCGATATAAGTTAATTCGTCTCAAGGTACTTCACAAGGCGTCTGTTTACAATTTTTTCTAGTATCTTTGACAGGGAGCTTAGTAGGGATATTGGCCTGTAGTTAGAAGGTTCCGTCTTATCTCCACATTTGTGAATGGGTACCACTGCTGCAGTCTTCCAACAGGAGGGGAATTCTCCATTTCTCAGGCTAGAGTTAATAATATGGGTCAAAGCGGGTAGGATGTTTGGGGAAATCGCCTTGATGAGGCCGTTCCCAATGCCATCGAGCCCTGGTGAACTGTCATTTTTTAAATTGCTTATGGCTGAGTTTACTTCTACTGGGTCTGTGGGCTGGAAAAAGAATGATTGGTGGTGAGGTGGGTCCTGGATCACGGGAGCACGAGTGGTAGCACTTTGGGAGTTAAGAATTTCATTTGCGAGGTTCTGGCCAACGTTCGCGAAGTATTCGTTACAATAACTTGTCTTTTTTTGATTTCGAGTGCAATAGATCTGTGCTTTTGGCTGCCGATTTTTTTATATCGCAAATACTTTTAATGGTTTTCCACATTTTCTTTGGATCGCTCCGGCTCTCATTAAGGTGGTCTCTATTTTATTGGAATTTAAGCCTTTTGAGTAGATCATTGCAATAGTTCCGATATCTCTTGTAGCAGATTTGTAGTATTTCATTTTTTGGCTCTTTGCGTGCTTTGTTATGTAACCTGTCTCTATGCAGCATACAACGGACCAAACCGGGGGTAATCCATTGTTTGATGGTGAATTTGCTACGGCTCACTGTCACATCTTTTTTGTGTTTACTGATATTTTCATCAAGTATTTCCATGAAAGCAACAGTGCAGGAGGAGGCATCTTCGTTTTAGAGAACTGTTGACCATGATTGGTCCTTTAGATCGTTGTTTACTGCTGCATAGTTAATTTTTGCGAATGTTCGGATATATTTATTACGGAGAGGCTTGAGATTTATATTAGCCAGGGTCAAGTCATGATCTGTAAGCATCGTCTTACAGACTAGCCCCTCTGCTAATACTTTTGTCCCGACAAATATGTGGTCCAAACAGGAGTGATATCTTGTGAGGTGGGTAATTACTGGTCTGAGGCACATTTCGGAAGTTAGTGATAGGTATTCCTGGGTGTCCTTGTCCTCCTCTGCTCGGATATTTATATTTATGTCGCCTGCGAGTATTGTGGTACCAGTATCCTTGTGTGGGGCCAGTAAATGTTCCAGAGCCCTGAGAAAGTTGGTGGGATCTGTAAAAGAGGGTGAGCGGTAGATGGCTAGGATTGAGAGTTGTCCTGGAAAGTCTACTATTATGCAATTACAGTCTGTGAACTCTGGTTCTCGTACGCTAGCATTGATGTTATCCCTAACGAATACCACCACTCCTCCGTTTTTGTTAATGTATTTAGTAGAAGCGAAAGCATTATAGCCAGGTAAGGTTCTTAATTTCGAGGTAGCAGTTAAATGGCATTCGGTCAGAATTATAACATCACATGTTAGATTTAGTCTAGTTAGAACCAACAAGAAGGTATCGAAGTTATGTGAATGCTTCTTATGTTAAATGATTAGATTTTGCAGTTAAATGAGTCATTAGGCAAGCTTTTGCATAGCTCCGGAAGATCCACGGTTTGGCACGAGATGCTTAACGATTTATGGCGGCCATTTCATAAGAAAAGAAATGTTGACTATGAGCACATAATTGTGCATAAACCGTGACGTGAAACTGAATGCTGAGTTATTCTGGCGGTCCGAGCTGAGAGTGCGGGTGTGTGTTGGTGTGGATGGGTAAATGATAGTATATACTGTAGAAATAATTACACATGGAGTAATGGGATACGAGATGAAAGATGAGAAGAAGACTAATTTAAACACCGAGCGGGGATCCAGTCTCTTCGGGGGCTTGAGTGGGTCCGAGGAGTTTGTCCAGATCAGCTTGTGATCGCACTGGGATTGCGGCACTTCCTTTTTGTTTGCGGACGTAGATGACTTTGGGGAATCATCATTAGGCATGTGGTCCCCTATGTCGTCTATAGTAGATGTCGATTCGGGTGGGGCTTCTTGTTTCGCACCCGTTTTTGCCGCCCACTCGATGTCGAAGTCAGTTAGTTGTATTCCGACTTTATTAGCGGTTACCATTGCAAGATGGGTCGGGTTTTCGTTAGGAAACTCTGGAATACCGAGTATTTCTATTTCGTTTCTCAGACTAAGTTGGGCTATTTTCTGGTTATGCTCGTCAAGTTGACCAACTGTTTGCTTTAGACAAGCGCTCTCTAGGGAACTTGTCTTTTCTCCTTTCTCCAATGTTTTTATTCTCTCATCGAAGGCCGAGAGGCTGGAGAGAACGGTGTCAATTCTCTTCTCACATGCGGCTATCGAGAAGGACCCGGAGTTTAACTATTCCTTCATCAGGGTCACTTCTTTCCTCAACATTCTTATTTCCGATATGAGAGTTTGCAATTCTGAAGCCAAGACATTTTTTGGACGGAGGGTAACGTGAGAATAAGTAGTGCATTTCGGAGTTATTTCCACCTTTCTTCGAAGCGCATTTGCATACGGGGCAGAGCCAGATTGAAACATCCACGGGTATTGATCCTCCCATACACATATCAGTGTGGAATGATTTGCTGCAGCTTGTGTTGGAACAGGTGATAAATTCATTATCTGTGAAGTCCTTTAGGCAGCCACTGCAAGGCATCTTCGAAAAGTTGGAAGGGTTCGTAGAGATATTTCCAGCGGAAAGATAATATCTTTTTACGTGTAACCGAACGTGGTGCAAAGATGAGGTTTTCGAACGTTCTTGTCAAACGTTTTTTTGTCGTATGGCCACACTGGTAGCTGTCAGTTGCGGAAGGTGACAGATTCGGACAGCTAATTGTGTGGGTGATCGTAGTTGACGAAACTTTCTTTTCTTTGTTCTCTAGTACTGTTTATTTACGTGTGAGTGCAGTTTAAATTAACGGAAAAGCAGCAGTGTACCTGGAAAAGCTTGTTATTCCCTGGAAAACACATCCTTCTCTGTATTCTGGGATTCAATCACAGAATACAGACGATGAGGTAGAGGAATTCTACGATCTTGTAAACAAGGTTTGCGATGAACACAGAGGCAATTGGAACATAGTACTTGGTGGTTTTAACGTCAAAATCGGTGTGATGCAAGAACTGGACAACAAAGATATAGTTGGACCACACGGGCTGGGAGGCCGTAACGCACGTGGTAGTCGGTTGATGCAGTTGCAGATACAGACAGAGTCTTAAAATAAGTAATGTTTTTTTCCTTAAAAACCTCAACGTCATTGGACCTGGCGCTCTTTTGATGGAAAAACTAAAAACAAAATAGATTGCGTTCTTTCATCCGATCAATCCATAGTAAACGATGTCACCGCTCTCAACATATTTAAATTCAGCTCTGATCATAGGCCTCTTCACGCAAGGATAACCCTCAATACCAAAATTCTCCGTAAAAAACGATTCAAAAACAGAAAAGAACACGAAGCCGCCATAGCCTTATACTTAACGCACATGTTTTTAAATTAGAACTCTCAAACCAGTTTTCAAATCTCAACTCAGACGTAGAAGATATAGAGTCACAATTCAAAAACATAAAAAAATGCAATAAAATCTGCTAGCAATAAAATGAAACAATATAAACCCATAAAAATCAAATTGAGTACATCCAACAAGCTTTTGATGGACGAGAGAGAATCTCTAGAAAAAGGCTGCAGAGAAAATTATAATTTTGATAGACAAGTAATTCGTAGCATCAAGAACGATATAAGAACCTTCAACACAACTTTGGTGCAAGAAGCGATACTGAACAACACCTCACTCCGAGGAATCTCGAACGGTAAAACCTGGATCACACGGCTGATAAACGAGAATAAAGTTATCTAAATTTGCACCACATTCTACAAAAACCCATATTCGGATATAACTTAAACAGAAAGGTAAAACCTGGATCACACGGCTGATAAACGAGAATAAACTTATCTAAATTTGCACCACATTCTACAAAAACCTATATTCGGATATAACTAAAACAGATCAAACCAAACATGTCCTGATTCCATCTCCCTCATAACAGCCACAGATGTCTTGCCCTTAGATGTATAAAGATTGGCAAAACCGGGGTGAAGATGGAATAACGACAGAAGTCCTAAAGTTTAGAAGATCAGTCCTACTACCACACATCACTAAAATTTGCAACAAAATAATTTTGCAAATGCAAAACTGCCTCAAAAGTTCGGCCATTCCAATATTGTCGTTCTGCATAAAAACGCGACAAAAGTGATATAGGAAACTACAGACCTATCAGCCCGATCAATCACTTCTACAAAGTTTTTATTAAAGTAATAGAGAATCAAATTTCTGGGTACTTGACTACCTTCAACCTCAAGAACAAGCTGGATTCCGTTCCGGTTTTTCAGCTACTGATAACATCCACACCCTTTATCAAGTCATTACAAACAGTAACGAATTTAATGAAACCCTTTATCTGGCATTCGTCGACTTTTCTAAGGCGTTCGACAGCATCATCCATTAATCAGTCTTGTCCGCACTCCATAACCAAAATATTGACTACACTTATATCAGCATTCTGTAAAGCAAATACCTAAACAGTACAGCCGATATTAAACTACATTCAGCAAGATCCTCATTCCCAATAGAAAGAGGCGTCAAATAGGGAGACCCGCTATCTCCAAAACTCTTCACCAGCACCCTAGAAGAGGTGTTCCCTCGGGTTCCGAATATGTTTAAAGTGATAAGTTGATGATCGCTTAGGCTTTTTGCATCTTGTACCCCATTCGTTAATTCGCACTCCACGCGTATATAATGCCAGGTCAATGTTGGACTCGCCGTTAGGCCCCTTGAAAGTTGGCGGCCGTCCCGCGGCGTTGTAGATGCTCAGCCCGCGGGCCTGGATGAAGCCTTCTATGCTGGTGCATCGATCCATTTGGTTCTGGCCGCCTGCAGAGTTTGGCGACGCTCGCAGATCCATAACGGCGAGTGAACGTTAGAGTCTAGTCTCACGACTATCAAACTCCCGTGGGGCGCTTCCATGTCTCCATCCAGGTGCGCGAGATGGATTTCGATGTCATGTCCGTATTGTTAGAAGACAGAGATAACCTTCAGTTTTATGTCTCTCGCCACGACGTGGGTGACAGTAAAGTGCGTGTTGCATAGATGGTGGAGCACACATATGGCGATAGAGCTGGAGGGGATATATATTTCAGCCATGGGCTGGTCCACGAGGTCTAGCGTCCCTCTGTATTGATCCTGGACAAAGACGACATCCAACTTAAGCTCCTTCGCGGTAGTCCGTAGTTCGGTAGTTGCATCTTTCATCCCCTGTGTGTTTCCTAGTAGACGCTGCTCACCCGTGCGGGGCACTTGCGCGTGGCGGTGCTGAGTTCTGTCGCCTCTTTTGTCACGTCTTAGAAACTGAGGTTCCGCGAGTTCGAAAAGCGTCAGCCTCGGCTACGCTATCTAGGGTCGTGGGTTCGAAATTGTGCTCCTACCTGCCTAGAGGGTGACATGTTATAGATGCGGCTGGGAAGGAAAGAAGGATTACGCAAGGTTCAAGAAATCCTAGGGGTACAAGAAAGCTAAGGCGCCGTTATAGCCTAGCCTTAATAACCTATCCAGGTTACATAGATACCGGTTTTACTCTTCGCCGGCTGGGGCCTCTTTCTGGCTTAAGGGCGAAGGTATACGACCTGGACGGTGGCCGCGAGATGCAGCTTCAACGGGCAGTCATGGCGGCGTGGGTCTACTACTCGGGCAGCAGCTTCTGTGGCTAACGGCCCCTGGCGCTTCAATATCGGGCTACAGGTGCGGGGAATGTCTGCGTCGACCACTACTCGTGTATTCTGCTGAGGACCGGGAACGAGAATTCGCGACATCCGTCTCAAATCTAGGCCCGCGTTTAACTGTCGTCGCCCGCCGCCAGAGTCGCTTCTCCATGCCTTGCTTGCAAAATGGCGGCACCCGCTTACGCGCGCCACCGCTGATCGATCACGGAGCTTGTTCCTTTATATGTACACCGCATTCGCATCTTGCCGGCGATCTCCCCCCCGTCTCACTGCGACTCAAGCGACGAGATTAAGTACTACACTTTGGGGCCAAATCAAGTGCAGGTGCCGGTTCCAATGGGCTCCATAGGCAGTTGAGACTGAGGCTAGTGCTGCAGTGGAGGAGACCTTGAAAGGTTTCGCGCCGGGGTGAAAGTTCTGTTGAAATTCTCCTCTACCTCTTGGAGAAAACTGAACCTATTGAGCGTTGACATACTGCACTATAAAGGCAATGCCGTAGCGAACAAGAAATATACTATAACAATAACAAAGTCGTCGCATCGAAGCTAGTATGCACGTGAGCTAAGGAAAACCGCGTAGTATCGGCCGCGCGAAACACGGCCGAGTTAGCAAGCCCGTTCTACATAACGACACGCTTAGCGCATGTGAGCAAGACATCCGACGATAGCAGCGAGCGGTCACGCTGATCAGAGTATTTAGTTCATACACACGAGGATTCTCAATAACCAATTAGAATAGCCCAGATTATGCTTGTTGGTGAACATTACCATTTCCGTCGTATTTGGGTTGACTGATAGCTTGTTTGTTGTGCACTTGCGTTCCACGATTCGCAGTGCTGCTTTAGAGACATTACATACCGTACTTTTGACGATTCCACTTGTTAGTATCACTATATCATGGGCATGTTCTACCGTGTAATAGTTGTGGTGCGTTCAGTGGCCATTTGTTCCGTGGTTTAGCAGTGACGGTGTTATGCTAATGAATTAAGTATTGTCGAAGGCTCCTCCAATGTCAATGAAGATTTCTGCAAAATTTATTTACCTTGACTGTAGATGTGCTGATTTTGATACAAGGGTACACGTGCCAGTTTGAGATGGCTCTCGACGCTTCTTCGGTTGCAAGTGTTAGATCAATGATTGTTCTGCTTCGCTATACGATGAATGTTGGTTCTGAACCTATATTAACGTGTCGTGTGTTTCCGCGCTTTATTCAAAATGCCGAACAAATATTGCAATGCATTTGGATATGGGATATGGGAAACACGGAAAGGTGAAGGAATATTAATTTATGTACACAATAAACATAATTTCACCGCATATAAATACGCAACACTTAACTTTGAATGCATTATGGTTCAAATCACTACGAATACAAACATAAAAATCATTATATGTGCCGTTTATAGACCGCCGGATAAAAGTTCCATCAGCAAAAAACACCAATTCATAGATGAACTGAAACACATATTAGTTAAGCATTCAACCAGGGACTTCATTCTACTTGTAGACATGAATATCGACCTAAAAAAAGAAGATCTGGCTAAACAACGATACATGGAGCTACTGCATAGGTATGGTCTTGTGTGCGGGATCACCGACTATACGAGAATCGGGTTATATTCATGAACGTTGATTGGCAACAAACGCAGTACATAGACTCACCGGTCAAAATCTACGAATTCATAAAAAATAATATGCATAGCTGTTACGAAAAATTTAAATACAAACAAAAAATCAACAACTCAAAAAGAAATAAATATCCGTGGATTAACTCAAAAATTAACAATGAAATTAAAAATAGAGATAAAATGTTTATAGAATTTAAACATGATTCAAGCAACAAAATTTTATGGGTTGAGTTTAAAAAAATAATAATTAAAACGCAAAATCTCATAGAAAACGCAAAAAATAATTATTACCTAAAAGAAATACGAAAAAATCGCAAAAACACAAATAAAAAAGGACATAGCTGACCAATTCGCATTCGGGTTTCACGAGAGTGAATCAACATAATATCTAAATGTAATATACCACTGCTTGATGAGAACACTTACATTAGGCCAGCAGATAAATCGATTTTGTACAAAAAGGCAACACCAAAAACAGTACGAAACATCATAAGATCGTTGCAGCCCAATAAGTCGCCAGGACTAGACGGAATTAGGATAATTGATATAAAATCCACTGCTGATAGGATCTCCGAAAGCATATCAAAACTTATTAACACAAGTGTGAATGAGTACATCTTCCCTGATAAGCTAAAAAAAGGAGTGGTGAGACCGATTCACAAAAAGGGCCTATGGACGATACAGGAAACTATAGGCCTATAACAATCTTGCCGAACTTGGATAAAATCACGGAGAAGTCCATTTGCGAACAAATACAGTATTTCAACAAAAATATGAAATTCTGTCAACGAGACAATACGGTTTCCAACCAAAAAAGAGCACTACACAACTTCTATCGAAATTTACAGACGAGATAAATATGTGCCTCGACGACAGAAAACACGTACTTTTAATATTCATCGATTACAGCAAGGCATTTGATACACTTCGACACGATACACTCGTCAAAAAGCTAAATAATAATGGAGTGCGTGGCCCTCTTCTAGAATAGTGCAAGGACTACCTAGAAAGAAGGTCAACCTTGAAGATAGCAGATGTACATAGCGAGGAAATTAAAGCAACAGAAGGCACTGCACAAGGATCAGTCTTGGGGCCCTAGCACTATTTAGCTTATGTCAACGACCTAAATAACGCAATCAAACACTGCACCGTTTACCAATACGCAGACGACACTTGCCTTGTATCGGCCTCAAAGGACATCAAAAAAGTGGAACGAAGGTTACAAGAGGACTTCGATATAGTATGCAAGTTCGCATGACGTTGGTCTTGTACTGAACGCATAAAAGACCAAACTAATACACGTTCGCTCCAGCCATAACCTGACTCAAAAAGATGTACATATTATCGCACATGACTGCTTGCATGCCCCAAGTCCACAATGCAAATGCGCTTCTATCGAGCAAGTTTCACAACACCCTTACCTAGGATTGATAATTGATAACAGGTTTAATTGGGCCCCACACACTCAAATGGTATGCAAAAGGTTGAAATCTGTGTTGGCTAAATTTTATATAGTTAGGAATAGGATTCCTTTTTGTGTGTTGCTCACCTTGTATAAATCCCAGGCAGAAGGTATAATTTCATATGGTCTCAGTAGTTATGGCAGAACATTTAAATCTTACTCAGACAACATAAAAATGCTGCAAATTAGGCTAATGAAGACTATTATATTAAGAAAGCTTCATTCTTCATCCCAAATCAAAAATACGGACGTGATTCACTTTATCTTTTTTCCATGACTCTTAATACCTTTCAAACTTACGTGAGATTTTAGTCAAAACCCTTCCTGAACCCGTTACCTTAATTTTGAAGCACAAGATAACTAAGTCTGGGTCAAACTAATTTTCATATTCACATTTTACGTAGTTTACTTCTTGCCCACAAGATCATTTTTATACGTTTTTCTGAAAACGTAAAAAGTACGTAAAGTTCTCTTTGGGAGCAGTTGGAACTGAAAGCTAACAGAAAATCAAATGCTAGTTGTTAAGCATGGTCTAAAATCGAGGTTTCAGAATAAATAAAAGAAACCTTGTTGGTTATCTGGAACACTGTTTTTTTATAAAATTTGTGGTAAGTGGTATTTTTGTCAGTTGCGGCGTGTTTTGGGTTCGCGATTGTCTCAAGTTATAAGGTTTTTTGTCATATTGCGATAATCGTACAAAATGTATTGTATTGCAATTTGATTCGTATATAATAAGCTTTTTAATCATGTATAATACGGATAAGAAAAAGTTTATTGCTGAGTTGTATCTATCAAAAACCTTGTGACAGAACTTAAGGTATATATTTCACAATTTAGTCCTTGTAACATACAAGGCAACTTCGCACGTGTTTAGAGTAGGTACGATCAGCTGTACCTAATTTAAAAATCCAAAAGTCAAAAACACAACTGTCATTCCCCACCTCCACACGCCCTCACTAGGCCGTGGCGGGCGGTGCTCATTCTTATTTCGTGCGCAGCAACGTTAACACGTGTACGTGACTGTCTCAACGTCAACATGCCTAAACGTAGGGCCGAAGAAAAGTTGGAGTATTATAATGCTAAAATAAGGAAATTGCAAGAAAAACAGGAGAGACTCGCACGTCATCGTCGTGCGGTAGTTTATTCCGATTCGGAAGATGATGCGGGTTAGTAAAATTTTGCATTCATATGCTTGTTTTCTTTACTGATTAATTAACCTAGTATCGATGTCGATACAAAAATACTGTCTGGATACTGGCCGAGAGTCAGTACGATGACAAATAATGTCTAGAGGTTGGCCGAGAGTCATCCCTTTGACAAATACTGTCTGTAGGTTGACCGAGAGTCTTCCCGATGACAAATAAATGGTCTAGATGCTGGCCGAGAGCAAGCACGATGACTAATACATAGTCAGGTCATAAGTTCTGTCACATGTGCAATATGAAATAATTTAGACATGTTTATTATTTATGTAAACATTTATATAGCAAAATGAACTTAATAAAACATAGATTCTTATGGTAATAAATTTTATTCAAAATGACCCCCGCGATTTTGAATACAGGCCTTTATTCTGCACGGCCAGTCGTCTATCGCAGCACGAACGAGGTCCATGTCAATATCGGTGGCTGCCTTAAGCAAGGATGCCTTGAGTGACTCCAAATCAGGATGAGGCTTTGAGCAGGCCTTTTCCTCCAAGTGTTGCCATATCTTGTAATCTAACGGACTCAAATCTGAACTGGAGGAGGGCCAGTCTTCGTGCCGGATGAAGTCGATTTCACGCGCCGCCAGCCAGTCTTGTGTGCTTTTCGCTCTATGAGCTGGCGCAGAATCTTGTTGGATAACCCAGTGCTTGTTATTAAACATGGTATGAGAAACAGGTTCCACAAGGTTCTTGAGGACTGTATTTTGATACACAACTGCATTCGTTTTTACGCCTTTCTCCCAAAAATGTACCTCAGTTAAGCCCCAATAAGAGACTCCCAACCAAACCATGAGCGAGGATGGAAAATGACCTCGTTGGACACGCGGAATACGGTTGCTCGCTTCTTCACTGATGTGTGCGTACACCTTATCATTTTGTTTGTTGTAGCTCTCTTCCACGGTGAAAATTTTTTCATCCGAAAAAAGAATTTCCTGATGCTTTTTTCCCGCGTACCGCTTCAACAAAGCGCGGCATCTCTTCAGTCTCAGGTCCATTAAACGAGCGTCCAATCGATGTCCTGTTTTTCTTCGATATGCCCTAAGCCCTAAGTCTTCATTTAACACCCTTTTCACTGTGGGCCAGCTTAACCCCATCTGAAGGGCCAACAGTTTCTGCTTACGTATGGGATTTCTTTGAATTCGCGCCTTCACAGCTTTTATCACTGCTGGAGTCCTAACAGAGCGAGGGCGACCACTTCTTGACCTGTCATCTACACTAGAGTCTTCATTGTATCGTTTTATGGTACGATAAACGAATCTTTTGGTTATATTCAAATTTTTCAGCAAGTCGAAAATCTGAATTGGCGCGTAACCGCAACGATGCAACGCAATAACTGCGAACGGTCTTCTTTAAGTGTCCACTCCATATTTAAAAATGAGGAAAATTCTAAAAAGTACACATTTTTATTTTCATGAAAAATTCGAAATTCGAATTCAATAAACTTTTTTGTGGCCAGCGTTCTAAATTCAAAAGTTTTTATTGTGTGACAGAACTTATGACCTGACTGTGTATTATAAAGCTGTCGAGGCTTGTTAATTCGATTAATTATTTGATTAATTATTTCGCCAAAATTATTATTTTTAAACTACCCTCATATATATATATTTTTTCAATTATCTTTTACAGAGAAAGACATTCCGACTAATGAAATAGTGACGGAGGGCTACCCAAATGATACTGAGCTAGAAAACATAATGCTGGCATCCCCCAATGTCGCCGTGCCTTCGAACGACGATGACGGGCCGCCGCCGCCGCAGCCGTCAACCGACGACTCGCAATCGGCACCAGCACTGACGCAGGAGGTAATTCCTTTGGCCGACGAACCGGTGCCAGCTCTAGACGCAGATTTCTTATCAGCCCTTGGGGACACAGTAGACGAGATACCTACTTATGGCGAGAATATTCACCATGATCTTGCCTTGAGATGGCAACCGATCTTACGCTGTGGCCTGTCCAAATAGTGCAAGTCTCATCCTATGAAAGAATATGCTATCCCAGTCAATTGCAGGCTCCTTAGAGCCCCTGCGCTGAATCCTGAAATTGCTGTTGCGGTGACAGATTCTGCCAAGAACAAAGATAAGCGTATTGAAAGTGCACAGCAGCAACTTGGTCTCGGTATCACAGTCGTAAACAAGGCTTTACCTATGATATTTACTGGCAATGACAAACAGAGTAAAGTGCAAGCAATTAAAGTTCTCTCTGATGGCTGTCGGATTTTATCAGACTTACATTACATAAAAACACAGGGAAGAATAAAATGTATAACCCCTGGATTAGACAAAACGTTTCTACACATGGTAAAGGATGTAGAAAGAGATGAATTCCTTTTCGGTAGCAAACTACCTGAAAAGATTAAAATTTCTAAAACGATCGAAAAACAAGGATTTTAGATCAAAAAGGGTACATTCGACATCAGGGGGGGGGGGGGGGGGGAGTAGGCGCGCAGAAGAACAGGTCGATGCCCCGCAAGACGTTCCCTGCCGCAATACCACAACAGACTTAAAACTACACCAGGCCTCGTGCTCCCACTCGGCATCAGTAACTATTGTGAGCCATGCAGGCAGATTACAATCATTTTATAACTGCTGGTTAAATGTGACAAGTAACACTTTTATTTCAAGACTGATTAAGAATGGTTTCTCACTACCTTTTTGTCAACCAGTACACCAAACAGTGACCCCACGCAATAATTTCTAATTAGCAGAAAACTATGATATGATTATAGCTATCGAACATTTGCTTGGGTTAGGTGCCATTTCTAAATGTCAACCCTGTCATGATCAATTTATTTCAAACATATTTTTAGCGCCTAAGTCAAACGGCGGCAAAAGGTTCATATTGAACAGGTTTCAACCTTTAAATCAATTTATACAAAAATTACACTTTAAAATGGAGGACTACAGAACGGCCGCAAAACTAATACCGCAACAAGGTTTCATGGCAACCATCGATCTTAAAGAGGCATATGTTCTTGTTCCGATCTCGGAACATGATAGAAAATACTTGAGATTAATATTCACAAATGAATATGGACAAGAGGACTTATATGAGTTTACGGCAATGCCCTACGGCCTTTCTGTAGCCCCCCGAACATTTACCTGATGAGAGAAATTGTGACCTTTCTAAGATCACAGGGTTATATGTCTGTAGTCTACCTCGACGACATTCTGTGTATCGGCATTAATTACAGCGAGTGTGTACGAAATGTTACAGAAACAATCAACTTATTACAGTGCCTAGGATTTGTTGTAAATTTTGATAAAAGTTCATTACAGCCTACTCAAACATGTCGTTTTCTAGGATTTTTGTATGACTCAACAAACATGACATGACATGACGTTACCTAGCGAAGAACGCAACAATATAGCACGCCTAGTCCTAAAGTTTGAGTCTTTACCAGTTTGCACTATCAGAGACTTTGCTAATCTAATTGGCACTCTAACAGCCGCCTGGCCAGCCGTCCAATATGGCTGGGTATATACAAAGCAGTTAGAACGGGAGAAATTTGTTATGCTACAAAAATATGGTTCTTACGATGCAAAATTTAAGCCATCCTCCGAAATATTAGCCATCCTTGAATGGTGGTCCCATAACATTCATTCAACATACAATACCCTTGGTACTCTCAGTTTTGATCAAGTGATTTTCACAGACGCCTCATTCACTGGCTGGGGTGCCGTTTGTAATAACGAATGTGCACACAGTGGTTGGAAAGAGAGTGAACAATCTTTTCACATAAATTACTTAGAATTATTAGCAGTTTTTTTGAGTCTAAAATAATTTGCTCGTGACAAGACGAAGAGTACTATACTATTGCGGGTTGATAATACCACCGCCATTAGCTATATCAATAGGATGGGTGGCATACAGTTCCCCCATCTGAATGATCTGACTAGAATGATCTGGCAGTGGTGCGAGGAGCGTGAAATATGGTTGTTTGCCTCGTATATCAATAGAAAATACAACAAAGAAGCGGATGAAGAGTCCCGCAGGGTCAATGCTGATATTGAATTGGTATTGTCCAAGGAAGCCTTTGATTTAATTGCTTTAAATCTGGGAAATTCCGAAATCGACCTTTTCGCTTCTCGCACCAACGCCAAATGCAATCTTTCTGTGTCTTGGAAACAGGATCCCGATGCTTTCATAGTAGACGCGTTCACTCTCAATTGGAAACAATTGCGCTTTTACGCTTTTCCACCTTTCACGCTTATCCTGAAATGCTTGGAAAAAATTATCAGTGACAAAGCATCGGGAATCCTAGTTTTCCCATATTGGCCATCTCAGCCTTGGTTCCCTCTTTTAAAGAGCATGATCATATCGAGAGTTGTATTTTTTTACTCCTCTTACGCTCTTTATTCTTCGTATTACAGAGCACGTCAGCAATTCTCCAGTCAGAATACCCTGCTTGCGCGCTCTCTAAAAAAGTATTTATCCAGCTACTGCCCTGGAGGATTATTTATTTGTTACAAAAGATCTGCGACCAATAGGATTCCAGAATATACTGTTAACGGTAAAAAAGCCACACAGGGCTGCATCTGCTCGATCCATTAGTAGATGGATTAAGCAGATGCTGACTGAATGCGGAGTCGATACATCTACTTTCAGTGCTCATAGCACAAAGCACGCATCCATATCCGCGGCTAGATCTGCAGGAGTATCTTTGGATATTATTGGTAGGGCAGCGGGCTGGACAAAGACTTCGGAAACCTTTGCAAGGTTTTACAACTGTCCAATTATGATCCGTCTAATGAAAGTGAATTTTCAAGATCTATATTTCTTGACAAAGTTGAGTAATTAAGATATAAGCTTAAAGATAAACAATTATTTATGTTGGTTCAAATTTATACTAGTACTCTTTTGAAGAAACTGAATAATAAGATGATATGATGATTAATTTTATTAAAGTATACCACAATGACGCAATAAATATATGAGTATGAGTATGAGTATGATTACAAAGAACAAAACTTTTTACTCCAAACATCCTACATTATGAAATATATATGAAGAATGAAGCTTTCTTAATATAATATAATGATCAAACGAACTTCAAAGTGAAGTTCGATCATTATTATATAAGAACGCTTCATTCGAATATATAAGGATATAGGATAGGAAAAGTTTTGTTTTATCTTTATTTTTATATTTATTTTTATTTATGAGGGCGCGTGGAGGTTGGGAATCAAAGTTGTGTTTTTGACTTTTGGATTTTTAAATTAGGTACAGCTGATCGTACCTACTCTAAACACGTGCGAAGTTTCCTTGTATGTTACAAGGACTACATTGTGAAATATACATTCGAATGAAGCGTTCATAATAATGATCGAACTTCACTTTGAAGTTCGTTTGATCATTATATTATACCATACAAGATTTACAATAATCTAAAATCTGAGGGTACAAGCGTATTTAAATACTGCCAAATACTACCAGTCACAAAAAAAATGTTGAAATGCAACTTCTCAGTGAACAATTCTTCAATAAGGAAGTTTAAATCCCAATAATACATACCATAGCAACACGCCGGGTAACTAAAAAAAAATTAAAAAATTATAGGACGACAAACTAATATGGATCACGGACATCAAAACACCTAATCCCCCTTCTAATGAATAAAATGCCACCTGAAATAATAACAACAATCCATGACAACCCTCTCAAACAAAAATATATATTGAAAAAATTCTTCACAAGCACATCACATGAATAATCACCTTATTTACGAGCACGATATATATATTTATACACCTACTTCACACTTGTCTTATATTCAACTTACTTCGAAAGCACGGACCTATGTTTAAGGGATAACTTGTATTTGTTAAAATAATAACGTGTATTTGTTAACACCGACCGTACTAAATATTTTTAAGCTGTAATATGTGCAGCTGAGACAAACCACCTGTGGTTTTACAGCATGCACAAACCACAACTCATGTATTGAACTTTTAAGAAAATAAACAATCTTTGAATCTAAATAAGAACAAAAACCTGAGGTTTTTTTTCACTTTCGAAGGAGACATTGTAAAATAGGTTTTCTGGCCAATACTTTAATATGTAGGTAGGAATATTACAAATGTTGTTCAGAAATGGAGAAAAATTTATAATTGGTTCGTAATTGGTAATTTTCATTAATAAGTTAATCATTCTATTTATTTGTCACAAGGAGACAACCCTAAAGTTACACGGGCCGCGTCAGACGAGATAGGGTTACGCGACAGAGAGAGGCAACTTGTAGGTAAACAAGCGATGTCCGAGCGCCGCGCTATGCCCGATGAATTGTACTTTATTGCGTTGCAGCAAGAGTCGCTATTTAGTTGAATGGTTTTGCTGAGCGTCCCATCTGTTCCTAACTCTTTATTAATCTGTGACTGAAGTAATTTATTAAAGAAGATTGTTTGGAAATACGAGTAGAGTAGTACGATGCCCAATAACAACTATTGAGAGAGAAGCCCCGCGCATTAATAATCAGCATTATTCACAATTCGCTTTGTCCCTGTCTAAGGCATAACAACGTAAAACTCGCTAGAGCAGACAGAGCCAAAACCACTTAACCCCAAAGGCCATCCCGGTTAGCCATCTTAGTTTCATAGCAGAATTAATTCCAGTCAATAGAAGCCTGTGTAGTGTTTCTGTTTGAATTACCAAAACCTTTTGATTTGTGAAATTTTAAACCAAAATTCTTAAACTTTTCAATTTGGGTAAGTATTTTGCTTTTATCGATTTCATCTTCTTGAAAGACAGTCTTAAATTGAAAACAGTAAAACTGGTTTTTAGGGTTCCGTACCCGAAGGGTACCAAACGATGCCCTATTACTAAGCCTCTGCTGTCCGTCCGTACGTCTGTCACCAGGCTGTATCGGGGGGCACGGCAGTGCCCCCGCCAAGTCGAGCGCGATGCAAACACTGCCGTACCATCCTTTACTGGAACCATTTCGCCGCATTTTCAGGCCTCTGGGTTAAGTCCGGACTTCTGGCTGGCCAGGGTAAAGGCCCACCTCGTCCTATCCATTTATGGGGATAATTTGTGTCCAGCCATTCTCTGACACTTCTTCGGAAATGTGCAGGGCAGCATCATGCTGGAACCACATGTCCCTGATTAGGTTCAGTGGCAAATCATCCATCAAATCGTTGAGGTCTCCTCTCAGGAAGTTTTTCATAGTTCTCCCCATTTAAAAGATGTATACTACACGCCCTTAACGGATCTAGATCGACTTAACCTGTAACCCTGTATATGTATCTATGTCTGTTCCTGTGTCCCCTCATAACTACTCAATAGTGCAGTCAATTCTAAAAGATTATACGTCATTACATTCTCGTCAAAACGTTTTGATCTTGCGCGAGTGTCACTTTGTATTAATTTAAAATAAATTATTAATTCGACAAAAGTATAAAGTTGGTGAGTAACCTTTGTGTTCTGTCGTAGGGTTTTCCTTAACCAGCTGAATGGCAGTGGTATTATGGTTTCTGGTTCATCCAACGTCTGTTCCGAACCCAACCTTGCCAGTGCGTCGGCTGCGTCGTTGCCGCGCGAGCCACTGTGTCCCTTTATCCACTGCAGGGTAACAGTATTGTATAGGGTAACAGTATACACATCTTTTAAATGTGGAGAACTATGAAAACTTCCTGAGAGGAGACCTCAACGATTTTATGGATGATTTGCCACTGAACCTAATCAGGAACATGTGGTTCCAGCATGATGCTGCCCTGCACATTTCCGAAGAAGTGTCAGAGAATGGCTGGACACAAATTATCCCCAGAAATAGATAGGAAGAGGTGGGCCTTTACCCTGGCCAGCCAGAATTCCGGACTTAACCTTCCTGGATTTTTATGTGTGGGGGCACATGAAGAGTCTCGTCTACAGCGAGCCTAATCCAATTGCGTCTGTCGAAGAATTGAAAGTCAGGATAATCAACGCGGCAAACGAAATTAGAAGAACATTGACTACTGGTGTAGTAAAAACTGGGCTTCGCAGAAGAATGCGAAGATGTGTACAAAACAGAGGATGACTTGTTGAACACGAAATTTAATCTAGTAAGTTAATAAATGTTATTTTGTACAAAATTACCTATTGTTTTGCTTTACTTCATAGGGCCAAATAATAAATTAGGCTCAATAAGCGTAATTATTTTTACGTCCACTATCGCCTATAAAACTATGTTTTTTCCTACAAGATAAATAAAACCCTAGAGTGTTATACATTGTTCGATAGCTGATAAAACGTAAATATGTTTAGGCATATCTGCTAAACGTCTGCTGTACATTTTTTTTAGATATTCCTTAAAGAAAGGTAAATTATCAATTTTTTTATTAACTTATTGAACTTTCAACCGTCCAGAACAACGTATTTAGTTATTTAACGTAGGATTTTGGTTAAATTCATAGAACATCTTAAACTGCATGTAAAATAATAATAATAATAATAATAATAATAAGGCGCATCGATTTCAAAATATCATATTTAATTGCAAAAAAATCGGCAATTTTTCTAAAAAAAATAAAAGTCGTTTATCTCGAAAATGGTTAGATTTGGGGTAGGGTGTTTCATAGTGAAATCAGTCAGAAAATATGGGTACTACACGCCCTTAACGGATCTAGGTCGACTTAACCTTTTTAATATTTATGCGTCGGAAACGCACCGGTTTTTTGTTGCGCGAATCGATCGCGAGTAATCGAGACATCACTAGCGAAAACGGCACTAGCAGCTGTCACTCGTATCGGAAACGAGATGTAAAATTGGAGGTTAATTTTTCTCTTGGTCTTTCTCATCGGTGAGAATAACATGGCGGCTCGGGCCCCGTGATGGTATTTCGGTGTACCAATTATCATACAGGCATCGGGCCTGGTCAGAGTGTAAATCTACCTCATAGCGTCGGGCTATTGATTGTAAGTAGATTCGCGTCAGCGGCCAAGTGATCCCGGTTGATTGGACATCGTCGCATCGGTAGCGGCGACTCCACGGTCACGGCAGGCAGCACGCCGGCGACAGCGTCGGCAGCAACGATAGTGATTCGACTCCTATCCTATCCCAAACTGTGCCCTTTTCCCGTATTCCCGTCTCGAATCGAGCTTTCGATTTCCTGCCTACGGAGACAAGGTCAGTAACCAATTTCATCACTTCTTTTCTCTCACGTGGCAAAGGCACATCCCCCTCAGGATTCTCACGCCGTTCGGTAGGCGTGGGAAATTAAACATAACCTGTAACCCAGTATACATTACATATATAGATAGAGGACAAACACATAACCGTCCGCTTTTCCGCTTCGCTGCAGTCGGGTTAAAATATAGAAATAGAAGTATTTTCGTACAAAAAATAACTCTAGAAACTCATAAAAACATGTCCTTTTACTTTTAACAAATATGTACTTAATGAGTTGTTGTAATTAGTTATGTAGTGCTCTAAGTATTTAGTAAGTATTTACTGCGCAAAAAATCAAGTACCTAATTTCTTATCTTCTGCTATCGCAACTCACTTCATAAATTATCATTCTGAACTCATGAAGTGCTCTCTTCAAATATATTTATTTGCATGCCAACAATTCCTGGAATTAACGCTAAGTCGTAGGCATATTGAATGATTCCTCGATGTAACTAACGCTGGCATTTCAGGAATATCAACGTACTGCCTCAGTTAACTTGGCACCTCGCTCTGGTGACGTCATAGCGTCCGTCACTATCCTGCTGACGATCGTGGACGAGAGAGAGGGAGGGCAAACGAATTCCTCCCGGGTGCCAAGTTGTCTTTGTGGCGTTGTACGTGCAATGTAATTTTTGGGACACGGGACCCTATTGCTGAGCCTCCGCTGTCCGTCTGTCCGACTGTTCAGCTGTCCGTCAGTCCGACTGTTCAGCTGTCCGTCCGTCCGCCAGCAGGCATACAACCGTCAGCAGTCAGCATCATGAACCGTAATAGGTATTATATACACTGACGAGCGATGAAAAAGTTCCAGTGACATAGCACCAAATTACTCCTAAACGGGAAAGGCTTGCTTAATGACGCCGTCTGCAATATTGAAGTACATTTAACAGCGCATCAGAATATTACCAATTAGAAACGTAAATATTGTAAACGTAATATTGGTTCCATGTCTTAGGAGATATTAAGGAGTTTGTCGGCATTATGTGGGTGGACTTTTACATTGCTCGTCAGTGTATAAATATACATATACTTCAAGCTACACACACTTACAGGTTCGCGTCGCTCGTTCGTTCCCTTTAGTTTCAGATTCAGATTTTTATTTTTTATTGACAAGTATTCGTCATATATGTATACGTCAAAATTATACTTATTTATAACTACAAGTCATTTTTTTATATAAAAAAGGACTACACCGTTTCGGAAGGTGGGCCCCGCGGTTAAGAAGAAACGTCAAGAAGCTCCCCATACCTTCTTTTTTTTAAAGTGCCTTCACAACAGGTACTGGTTTCGATCTAAGGAAATTCGCCGGCGAGTGAAAGACTTGATCCATCGCCCTTCATCGAATTTCTGTGCGCTGAGATGATATGGACCATACAGTTTTGTCATCTATTCTTATTACTATAATAGGATTTTCTTATCAGCTCATTTTTAACATGGTTTTTTAACCTATTTTCAGGAAGATTCAATGATTCCTGTGGTATTGTATTGATAACGGTAGTGCTAACCTGTTTCTATTTCTAGTGTTAATTGTAAAGATATCACCTACAGTTTTATATAAAGCTACGTTTTCACTCACATGCATGATATTCTCGTGTATATATATATATATCGAAAGGTAACCGTAAGTATATTAATTTCTTTGATTTTTTCTCCTAATAATTCTCTAGCATCTAATTGATATATCGCCCTGATCGCCCTTTTTTGTTAAATAAATATCGTATTTATCTGCTGCTCTCCCCCAGAGCAGTATTCCATAAGACATAATACTGTGAAAATAACTAAAGTAAACCAATCTGGCAGTTTCAACATCTGTAAGATAACATACAGTTCTGTCTTTTTGTACCTATAATTTCTTGTTAATTATTATGATTAAATTTATAAATCTTGTCAATTATATATAAGTTAAGCATTCTAATGTTGTTATCCAGACAGAACTATATTTTTAATTTTTCTCTGTTTAAGCGCAAGCAGGCAGTCTTTTTTTTAGTTTCTACATGCGAGAACACAGTTATGGTTATAAGTTATTATATAAGTTTATTGATAGAGTGTGTAAAACTGTTTGATCCCCTAATACAATAAAATAAAAAAATAAAACTGATTTGTCTGACCGCAAAAGCGGCTGAGGTAAGACTTCATGCGAGATTAGTTATGTGAGGACCCCATTGAAGTTTCGAATCTATATTGAGTCTTCACCTAAGCTTTCGTCCGCGCCAATTTTATTAGCTCTCAGTGATCTGTGACCTCTCTCTTCCTCGCATAGGGCAATGTGGGGTGAGAAAGAGAGAGAGAGAGAGGGGTGACAGCACGCTCAGAGCCAAATAATTTTGACGCGAGCTGTACCACTCTGTCTATACGCCCTGAAATATTAATGACCGAACGATAGGAAGCGAGTTTGAACTAATTTCAGATCTACTTAGACATTCAATAGATATTTTATATAGAATTTCAAGGTGGACTCGAGATTTGTTATATGAAGTTAAATCCAAGCGTATTAGAAAAACAAAGATACCGACATCTAAATAGTTATTTTAAAATATTATTATTTCATTCAGATATATTATTTCATTCAAGCAACAAATTATGAAAAAATATCAGCAAATGTAAAATATTGGTGAAAATATTTATGGATTAAAACAATTTGCACAAACTAAACGCACAATATTGTCCAACGTTATATGTTATGGAGTAGTAGGTCTTAAATAAATAAGGCCCATTAATGTACCAACCAAAAGGCACAGGCCTTTACCCGGATAAGACTGTCAGAAGTTATTAGATTAGATTAGAATTAAGATTTTGGAGATACCTTATCCCAGGTAACCAAGATTAGGAACTC
Source organism: Argyresthia goedartella (assembly GCA_949825045.1). Lineage (NCBI taxonomy): Eukaryota > Metazoa > Arthropoda > Insecta > Lepidoptera > Argyresthiidae > Argyresthia > Argyresthia goedartella. The sequence goes on from OX463833.1 coordinate 8,978,417, forward strand.
CACCAAATCTCAGTGTATCTAGAGCCTAAAAAATCATACAAGTGGCATAACTATTGTCGACATAAAGCACTTTGATAATGTATCTTAAATAAATTAAATTATATACCTCATTGGTACCTACATGGTCAGAACCGGATTTGAACCTGCAAATCCTGCGTGAGAAGCAAGCGTCAAACCTACTAGTCCATGAAGTGAGATCAGATTTTATTGATACGTAGATTTTATTGCCTAGTATTTAATTGCACATCAAAAATACTGATTTGCACAGCAGCAAAAATACTTTTTATGTTTTAAATATTTTATGTGTACTCAAGTTTATGTTTTAAGTATGTTTTGTTGTTCTTGCACGTTCAACTTAACACGAAGGATAAAGGGGGCTTCGCTTCGTTCACCCCCATTACCCTTCACCAGCTACTTCAGCATTTTCGCAGCAGTTTAATATTTCCCGATTTTATTGACTAGTATTTTTTTCATTTCTTTCTTAAATTGTAGTATATTTTCCATGCTACATATATACGTGCTAACTAACTCGCATTCTATCCTGCATTCTTTGAATTGGCTGCCACCAATTGCAAATGGACAAATCACTCGATTTGCCCTCTACAGCTACTTCAAACCACATAACTTTACTAACAACAAGTAACAATCTTCATTCATATCTCATTATTTTCCTTGTAAATTGACCTGTTATCTTGCAGAGGCATTAGTCGTTGTTTGGCCCAGCTAAGGACACCTGTTCGATAAGCGACCGTGTTATCTTTGTGCTAGAGATGAGATTGTTTATTATAGGTATTGTGTTATTTACATTAGACTTCGGTTTTTGTCGTGAGTTTACAAGATGTCGTCTAGCTGTTGAGTTGCTGAGAACAAGTTTGATACAGAAGATATTTCTTGGGAACTGTAAGTAAACGCAATGGATGGACGGGCGATTGGAAATGTTATGACGTGCCTTCTTAGGTCCGCCAGATGGAACACGAGTTAAAACTGAACCCGAGTAAATTTAGACGTTCCATATAAGTATATGCCGACCTCTGTGGTGTTGGGGTCGAGGCTGTGCTTCCCAAGCGATAGGTCCGAATCACGGTTGGGGAGAAAGAAAAAAATAGTATCCCAGGTCTTGGATGTGAACATGTTTGTGACGTCGCATTTTCAGGTTTCCACGGAACAGGGTATCCTAGTATGGGGCTAGAATCAATGTTTGTGCCTATATGTAAATGTAATGTTAACTCAAACATCGAATTAGATACCTTGACGACCCAAATGGCCGAGTCGGAAATTCACTGCCTACGAAGCCGAGGGTCCCGGGTTCGAGTCCTGGTGGGGGCAAATGTTTGTTTGATGAGAACGGATGTTTGTACCCTAGTCATGGTTGTTTATCTATCTAAGTATAATATTTATCTATTTAAGTATGTGTATCGTTGTCTAGTATCCAAGATACAGGGAATCCTAGTTTGGGGCTAGATCAATGTCCAAGGTATTATTATATTATTATTACCTTTTAAATTGACGTTGGAGGATATCACAATCGCTATAAATTGCAGCTTGTGTCAAATATTCTTGTTAATCAATGAATATCAAACCTCAAATTCAGATGTATAAGGATCGATGTTGGAGTTGGACAATGAAGCGGTTGGTCAATTGAAGCTGTGGTGGCCAAGAGGAGTGCAAATATCAGTCGGTAGTCCACCTGGCAGATATGGTCCGGCGACATAGCGATGGTTAGCAGGAAAACCACTGACGCGGGTTACACAGGACTGATTTGAGTGGTGTTAGAGCGGCACAGCCGATTTCGTTTCCGATAGTGACGATTCACACGTATAGCCCTTTTTATTACGCTTTTATTAGCTTCACCTGTATGTTTGTTTGTTTGTTTGTATGTAACCGACTCCTTTGGACTCGATTTTGACCCACTTTAAACGGACAGATTCAATTCAAACTTTGTACACTTGTCAAGAATCAGCGACAATGTAATAATTTCATAAGTTTATCTCATTATCCTGATTAGGATCGCCAGGATTAATTAATTTCTCACACACTTACTTCCCGGCTAGCGTACTCGAACTAAAAAATGAAAAATAAATGTATTATAAAAAAAATAAAAAACACGCTTTTAAAACACTTCGAACTAAAAAGTAAAAAATAATTTTTAATATAACCTTAAAACAATAATGAATAAAAAAATACTATTATTATTGTGAAAAAAAAGCGTTGGGCGCTTTGTTCCATATCTTTCTTACATCGACCGCCCGACGCTTTTTGTTTCACAAAAATAATAGTATTTTTATTCATTATTGTTTTAAGGTTATATTAAAAAAATATTTTTAACTTTTTAGTTCGAAGTGCTTTAAAAGCGTGTTTTTTAGTTTTTTTTAACTATATTTATTAATGACCCGAATGGCCGAGCCGGCAGGGACCCTGCCTGACGAAGCCAAGGGTTCGAGCCCCGGTGGGAGCTAATATTTGTTTGAAGAGAACGGATGTTTGTATGGAAGTTATGGTTGTTTATCTATCTAACTATAATATTTATGTATATAACAAGATACACGGAATCCTAGTTTGGGGCTAGATCAATGTGTGTAAATAGTGTCCAAGGTATTATTATTATTTATTATCATTATTAGGGGGTCTATTTTTAAGGAAGGCTGCTTCGTAGAGTAACCACTTACCAAAATGTAAACTCTTCAAAATTATCCACTTTAGTTATGACGAAGGGTTTGGCGGATTTATTTCTTTGTATTTTATTGTATTTCATTTCATTGTATAATGTGGTATTTTTAATTTTATTCTACTTCGTAAAAATAACCACTTCCCAAAATTTTAAACTCTTCCGAATTATCTACTTCGTAAAGTAACAACTTCCCAAAATGTAAACTCTTCCAAATTATCTACTTTGTAAAGTAAACCACTTCCCAAAATTTTATCTCTTCCAAATGATCTAATTCCTATAGTAACCACTACCTAAAATGTAAACTCTTCCAAATTATCTACTTTTTAAAGTATAACCACTTCCCAAAATGTAAACTCTTCCAAATTATCTACATCATAAAGTAACCACTTCCTAAAATGTAACTCTTCCAAATTAGCTAGGTACTTCGTAAAGTAACCACTTCCCAAAATGTAAACATTTCCAAATTATCTACTTCGTAAAGTAACCATGCCGAGAGCGGCGCGGGTTTTGCCGCGGTGGGGTGAGGGACAGAGGTATACAGGGTGTAACAGAAAGGTGTAGTCATATTTTAGGGCGTTTTTTGCGATATCATTCTGAGAAAATTTCCCTATGAAACCGATTTGATCTGAGCAACTTCAATTTTGACTTCTCAATACATATTGGGCCGGGCGATCAGCTGTTTTTTAATAAGACTACACCTTGCTGTTATACCCTGTTTATAGAGCATAGCTTAGTTCCTCACTTTCCCGCGACATAATCCGCGCCGCGTCAGGTTTTTTGCTGGTGCATGTAGCACCCGTAGCACGCCCTACGCGTCTCGCGTTTATCGCGCATTTTTTCACGACTCATTGACACCTGTCAATCGAAAATGTAACATAAAGGCGATAAAATGCGCGATAAACAAACGACAAAATAGAGTATCCTCAATGCAGTTTGATCCTATAAATTATTAACCAAATATTACATACTAATAATACAACTCCGTCAACCACCAAAAACAAACTGCAAACCAACCAATAAATATGTCCCCTGACACCGATATCAAAAAGAAAATTGTCTTATACGGTTTCGAAGAACACCCCTGGGAGGACCAAAACGAACTATATAACCGAATCGTTGATGCATCAAGATCAAGGAATTCTAAACATAGATCTTACCGGTCACATCGAGGATTTACAAAGAATAGGAAAAAGGAGAAACAGACGAACAATACTGGTTGAATTACTAAGCAAGAACATGACTAAACAAATTTTACAAAGAGCCCATTATTTCATAAATACAGGCATTACCATCTTTGAAGGCCTCGACGAAGAATCACGAGAGTACAGAAGAAAATTAATTGAAATCTTAATAAAATCGCGACGGGAAGGCCACCGAGCTCACATAATTAATAATAAATTTTACATTGATGGCACAGAACTCAAAGAAATTGACAGTTAAATGCAGAACAACACAACAAATACAATAGAGAATGTGTCAGTACCAGCAAATGAAGAAACAAAAAATCCATCACCTAACAACGAGAGCTCCCAACAACATCCAAAAAACAGGCAAAATAGATACAAAGAAAATAACAACCGAAACAATAACAATATCCCAAGACAACAAGAACAGGCATTTCGTTACTGATTTAGTTATAAAATTCCAAAATATACAAAGTATAGGAAACAAAGTACATCTAATAGAAAATTTACTACATAAGTCTAATATTGCAGTACTCGCATTATGTGAACTCTGGAGAGATGAAAACTTCTGTAATGCACTGGTTTTCCCAGGATACCAAGTGGCATCGATTTTTTGTAGACAACACCATATCAATCGAGAGGGCGCTAGTATAGCCGTAAACGTTAATAGCTCTTCCCCCGGACCTCGACAAGAGATAGACGTGCATATAAAACCGCATTTGTTTTTTGTTTTGTTGATATTTAAAGTTTAACTAAACATTTTAATCGAGTGAAATATTAGGAGTGCAGAACTAACCAGGAGCTATTGTGGTGCTGCGTACGGCCGCACATGAGTCATCTTCCCCCGATCACCTCTGCGCGAGCGACGTCACCACGCCCCAAAAACCCGTCCGGACGAGCCACGCCCCCTACTTCTACTGATGGGCATGTCCTGCGCGTGAGTGTTGCTTCCGCCCCTTGACCAATCACGTCGCGCGTCTGCCGTCGACCCACCCCCATCCGCAATACCTGTTTGATGCGAACTCCTTACTACTCTGCGGCCCTGGTACTTCACTGAGGAAAGCAGTATCACTGGGATTGGAGAATTAGTGCTGATACTGTCGGCTGACACCTGTCAACTATCGCTGCGTACCTGGTATCTCATAACTTCTCTTTCTTTTAACTACATTAAGTACACTGCACTCCGTACTATCATATCGATGTCGTCACTACAGCGCACCCCACCCCCCACACCCCAATCGAAGTCTACCAAAAACATGGATTTGGGGGAGACCGAGGATGGAGCCCCCCCGCAACTGCAGCAGCCCGGGCCTCCCCCCGCAGCCCTCTCTAACGCCCCGGCTGTGAGGACCACGTCGCTCTCCGGAATTCCTCTGCCTGCACTCTTCTCGCTCTCAAATTCAACTCCAAACCTCAATGAGAGCACTAAATCTCAAGACGACTCAAACGTCACTCTTCGAGCCAATAAGAGAAAGCATGATAGAGATGAGTCAGCCGAACTACATGTTATCACGAACTCATTGAGAAGTATGTTTTCGTCCTTTTCTATGGATATAGAGATGCGTCTAAATGCCTTACAGGACTCTATGAAGGTCATTCGAGAGCAAAATACTGAAATAACAAAGAGTGTGGAATACATGTCAGATAAACATGACGAGATGTTTAACCGGATCGAGATGCTTGAGAGAGAAAAACGGGAAGACAGAAGCTTAATCCGCTCACTGGAGGAAAAGCTTGATTTTTTAGACAGGAAAGCTCGCTCAACTTGTGTCGAGTTAAGAAACATTCCCATGACTCAGACTGGAAAAAATAAGTATGAGACAAAAAAGGATATCTGTAACCTTGTCACTGTTTTATCAAACACATTAAATGAGAAACTGGACGTCTCGGAAATAAGAGATGTGGATATATAGAACAGAGGAAAGGAAAGACTCAATGAGGCCGATTGTTGTTGAGTTTGGCAGCGTCATTAAAAAGGAAAGTTTCTTGCAGGCTGTGAAAGATTTTAACAAGAACAAATCAACTCACAATAAATTAAACACTGGCCACTTACACCTCGATGGTCCAAAAAAGGGAGTCTTTGTATCTGAGACCCTAACTCATAAAACGCAAAAGTTGTTTTATATGGCTCGCGAGTTCGCAAAGATAAATAACTACAACTTTTGCTGGACCTCTCGTGGCATGGTCTATCCACGGAAGGCTGAAAACTTGCCATATATTAGAATTGTGAGTGAAAGTGATATTGATAAGCTAAGAAAGGTCAATTGACTAGGTTTATACTGTTGGACCTCTATATTAATAATCTCTCTAGGCACGCTTTTCGATAAAACTCTACTATTTAACGGCATATACTATTATTTAATCATTGTAAACTCAAGCACCCATACACACACACTTTCTCATTCTTACAATCACACAGAGAAATCAATCATCTTACACAAACACACGTTACTTACACGAAAACAAATATCCTCATCCCTGATACCCGAATCGAAAATGTTAAAAAAGTCCTTACTCTCTGTTTCCCAGCCAAAAATATGGCAAAATCACATTTCTTTCCAAAAAAAGTTTTTTAAAAATATCAATTATTTTCTTATTAAGACATATCCAACTCCAGACTCTTTTACGAACTATTTCTTTTAATGGCTTCTAATGACTTACTTGAAGATCTAGATAGATTTATGGAAACCAAATCTATAATGACTAACCCTGAAGACTGTTTAACACATATCCCTATTTCGCAAAACAGCCTGAAAATAATAACCTAAAATATTCGCAGTGTCGGATATAATTAAGAGGGATTTTTAGCTCTTTACCACGAACTAAAGGTTGACTGCGATATAATTATTTTAACTGAATGCTGGCTGTCATGTTCTCCTGTGATACCTATCATAGAAGGTTTTGTATCAGTTGCAACAAAACTTTTCAACAACCAAAACGATGGTGTGGTGGTTTATTATAGAGACAATTTAAATGTCTCTATAGTTGAACCTACCTTTGTAGAGGGGAACTGTCTTGTTGTTAAACTTAGTCTAGATACAGTGATCGTTGCCATTTATCGATCACCTTCATTTACAAACTTAGACTCATTTCACGAATCGCTAAAAAACGTACTTCAAAGTGTCTCTTCGCATAACAATCTTGTTCTTACCGGTGACTTAAATATCGATCTGATTCCGGAACATGATAGTACCCAAGCTGAAACATACTTAAATCTTACTTCATATTATGGACTATTAGTAGGACATTCTTTTGTCACGAGAGATGCGAGTCAAACATGCTTGGACCATGTCCTTTTCAGGTCTAAAAATGAAGCAGTTACTTTGGTGGTAAATTCAACAGTGACTGATCATAAGGCTGTTCTCTTTTGCCTCAATCTGGATCAGAAAAAGATAATATTCACATCTACATATAACAAGCTTAATAATCAGGGTTTCAAAGAAGACTTATTACAAACAAATTTTAGCTCTATCTACGCCATAAATGACCCAAATAGTGCCCTAACTATACTAATAGAATGTATTCAGACAGCCATAGACAAAAACACCACGTCGCACAAAGTCCCATCCAGTAAAAGAATATTAAAGCCTTGGTTAACGCCCGGTCTACTTAAATGTTTAAGAAATAGAGACAAACTTCATAAAAAAACAATTTCAAATCCAAATAATGACGTATTAAAGGTAACTTATTTGAGATATAGGGGTTTTTGTAATAATTTACTTAAAAAACTTAAAATAAAATATGAAAAGTCTTTACTAAATAAGGCAGGCAAAAATAATAAAGCACTCTGGCAGGCAATTAAAACTATCACTCATACAAAAAAGACTAGACAACAACCACAGGAGCTCCTGACAATTTCAAATACACCAGAGGAATCAATTGAATCAATAAACAAATATTATACAAATGTTGGAAGGAGGCTGGCTGAAAAAAATTATTATAGCCACGAGAATACTGATCCAATTTCACCACTTATATCGAATAATAAGCTGGATTCATTCGCATTTCTAAAAACAGACCTAGAGGAAGTGAACATGCTTATAAATAACCTAAAAACTGATTGTGCAGTTGGCTGGGATAGTGTCTCAAATAAGATATTAAAAGAACACAGACATATATTTGTTCCTATCCTATGCCATATTTTCAATCAATGCCTTGAAAAAGGCATCTTCCCTGATGCACTTAAAAGATCTGTGGTTCTACCCATTTTTAAGGGGGGTGAATCCGACCGTTTCGAGTGCTACAGGCCCATTTCAATCCTCCCCTCCCTTTCAAAGATTCTGGAACGCATAATAAACTCCAGACTTGTGCGTTATTTGGAAAACAGTAATTTACTGTCCGAAAATCAATTTGGTTTTCGCTCAGGGAAGTCTACCTCTGACGCCATACATGTGGTAACAAACTTCATCACGGAAGCCTTGGACAAGCGCAAGAGATGTTTGGGAGTTTTCATTGACCTTGCTAAGGCATTCGACACGGTCTCGATTAAACTACTCTTAAACAAACTCCAGAGCATGGGTATCAGGGGGACTCAGCTAGATCTTTTTAAAAGCTACCTGACTAACAGGAGGCAGAGTGTCAGGAAAGGTAGAAATGTAAGTTCTACACAACCTGTCGAATGGGGGGTACCACAGGGAAGCATACTTGGACCAACACTCTTCCTTATATATATTAATGACCTCTGCAGCCTTCCTCTCTCCTACGGTAAGATTGTGTCTTATGCTGACGATACTGTGTTACTATTTACTGGTAATGACTGGGGTGAAACGTTTGAGAGTGCACAGCAAGGTTTTGACAAAGTCTCAAAGTGGCTACAGCAAAACATTTTAACACTTAATGCCGAAAAAACTAAGTACCTAACTTTCTCAATAATAAATTCTACCCAGCCATCGCAAAACTTGACCCTTAAGGCCCATATGTGTAGTAACATAACCAGCTGCTCCTGTAGAAATCTAGAGAGAACACAGTATATTAAATACCTTGGAGTAATAGTTGATCAAAATCTCAACTTCAAAAAACACGTTCAAATTCTCAGTTCCAAAATTCGTAAACTAATATATATTTTTAAAGGGTTAAGACATGTTGCCGAACCTACCCTTCTCAAAAACATCTACTATGCCCTGTGTGAATCTCTTCTGAGATACTGCATCTCATGTTGGGGGGGTACACATAAAACAACTATTCTCAAACTCGAACGTGCCCAAAGATCCATTTTAAAAGTATGCACCTTCAAACCAATCCTTTTCCCTACTGCTGATCTATACAGTTTTTGTGAGGTTTTATCTGTTAGGCAACTTTTTGTTATGAGTATAGTTTTGTTACAACATAAAAGTGTGCCCTTTCTAACTATTTGTAAACGTAGGAAGGACATCGTTTGTGACACCTTTGCAGCGCATACAAGCTTTATGACAAGATTTTATAAATTTCTTGGCCCCTTCATCTATAATCATACAAATCATTTTGAATGCAAACAAATAGTTTTCAAATGGCTCCTAACTAAAACGTATAAAACTGAAAGTATTTTCTCAATCACGTCGTAACTTAAAACATGAAAAATAGAATGAAATTTAGTATAAAGTTATATATGTACACTAACATGCACTACCCACTACGCTGAAATACATACATACACTACACACACATACATCTTCTCTATCCACACACACAAACTTTCTCATCATGTTTTTCTGTAATTTCTTATTATTAGTTTTAATTTATATTTTTACCTTTTGCTAGGTTATCTACTTTTGATGTCGACAAGATAAAAAACTTGTTACTCTGCGGGAAGAGCGCTCTACTCATCCTAAAACACAGGGTTCACCCTTCTTTAGGGAGTAGTGACTCACCCATTGTTATAATTATTGTAATAACTATAACAAGTATTGTACCAATTTTTATGGAATAAAGCATTATCTTATCTTATCTTATCTTATCTTAAAAATTGAGCTCCGTGTTAAAAAATCATTATAATAACTAAATCTACTTAAAATTATATAAAATCAGATTTTTTTTGGTAAATAACAAACCGATTGAGACGTGGAGTTGTTATAACAGAGTGGTTATAAGTGAGTGCAAAGTGACAGTAAAATCTAGAAAACCCTAGTAAATGTGACGACCATAACATTAGCATATCTGCACAAAAGATAAAAGTGACCAAAGTAACCAGTGTCATACTTAAATAGTGAATAAATTAACAATTCTCACATTCACACAACATCAAGATAACGGTACCTTAACCGTCATTGCCATCACGACACATCAGTAGCGACACCTAACACCAAAAGAAGCAACTCCGACAAAAGTACTTCTGCAACACATCCTGCTGGAAAAAATACACTACGTGATACCACCAATTGCCAACAGAGGTCACCTGTGCTGTGCGAGATTATAATACCTACTTTCGCCGCGATTGGTATTGCTTCCATGGCGTAAAGTGCATCACCAGTGTTTCAAACCCAATCGACTCGGGTTCGATTCCCGAGTTCGTGAATTTTAAGTATCAACTTTTTGTTTAACTTTTAACAATAATGATGCAATCTAACAACGAAAATGTGACGATCAGAAGACTTAACAGACCTAAGAGTGCAAGTAACGAGAACTTAAGTGAAAATGATATGTTCCTGAACTCTACACTCTTTGACAACGCATTGTCCACTAGCCTACCAGACTTCTCAATATGTGACAGATCACAGATATTAGATCTTAAAAATCAAGCGGATGAATTAAAGACCAACCTGGAGAGTGCTAACGAAGAAATTGCCAAACTTGTGAGAGAGGTATTTGACCTAAAATGTGAAAATGAAACATACAAAAAAAATATCGAATTGTACAAGAAAGTCACAAGCACAGACATACTTAATGCCACTAAAACACCAAGAAGATCCTCAATGCCATTTCCCTTCAAACCGGTGTATAGAACAATGTCCCGACAGGTACCATTAAGTCTTACAAGAGGCTTACACAAGCAATACTCACATTCCGTATGTCGAGAGCTGGAGAAATCATTTATAGAACTCACAAACGAATCTGAAGTACTGCCGACAGCTCAAATACAAAAGGCTAACGTAGAGTTGCGAACGCCACCACTGACGAAAACCAATGTAGAGACTAAGCCGAAAAAACGTAGAATAATGATTATAGCTGATCAACAAGGGAGAAATATTCGTAATATCATACAAGAATTAGTTGGAGAAAAATACATAGTAATATGCTATAGTAAACCAGGTGCATCAATGACAGAAGTCGTCACATCGGGAAGACAGGAGATTTTAACAATGACAGAAAAAGATTATGTAGTAATGCTTGGAGGAACCAACGATACTAATCCGTACAGATTTCAGTTCGATTTCCAATGCTGGATTAACACGGTAACTAAAACAAATGTCATAGTCTGCAACATCCCCTACAACAAATACCTAAACAAAATGAAGCTTAATTACGAATTGAAGTTTATATGCAGCCAGCACATAAACCTATCATTCATCGAAATGGACAGCAACCAATTTAGACCGACTCCGAGAATATGTAACATGCAACTATGTACATTATTTTAAGAGAAATATCACTTCTAGACCATAAAGTTGATTCCAAAAGCAACATTATCAACATGACCCACAGCAAGCAAATCGACCAATATACCCAGACAGAACCGGACCACAATGTCAATAAGATTGAGGAGAACAAAGAGTGCCATCCTGAACTAGTGGAAGTTGAAGATATCAAATGTAGAGAAGAAATAATCATTGACAGAAATACCAATAGTAGGCAGCTTTTTCGTGCATAAAAAGTTAAATCTAATACATCAAAATATAGATGGTCTAATTACGAAGTCAGACGAGCTAATGATACATTTAAACGAACTTGAGGGCAGAAATACAGATATAGATGTAATATGTATTACAGAACATAATATGATAGATAGTGACCAGAATCAATTGACCTTTCCTAACCATACATTGGCTTCATGTCTTTGTAGAAAAAACCGACATGGTGGATCATGCATACTCATTAAAAATCCTCATAAATTTAAAGAAATTAAAAGCATGGATAAATTCAATATCAGTAATATATTCGAAGCCAGTGCTATTGAACTAACTGAACAAAAAATTATTATAATATGTATCTACAGAGTCCCTTTATATGATAATAAGTCTTTTGAAACCTTCTTCTGTGCTTTAAACGATATTCTTTATTCTTTATTGCATAGATAATATAAAGTTACGGACAATTAAAAGTAATTTAATAAGCAAAGGCGAGCTTATCTCTAAAAAGAGATTTCTTCCAGCAAACCTAGGCAGGACAAGAGAGTTAATTATACTGGAAAGTCCTAGTTCGCAATAACACTATACATACGGATGCAAATTACTTTCAAAATATATATACACTATACCAAATATAAAATAAAAAAATATATATATACTTCCACTACATAAAATACAATGTAAAGCATGAACATACATAAACTATAATAAATCATACATATACCTACATAAATATGGTACCATTTACGGAAGAGAAAGGAAATGCACTTTCAATCTTTTCTTAAAAGTGAAAATTGAGGGACTTTCCCTAATAGCGCAGGGAAGTGCGTTCCACAGTCGGATTGCCCTTAACCTAAACGAGTGTTCGTAAGCGGCAGTGTTATGCCGAGGAGTTAAAAGGAGAGACACCGTGTGGGATCTCGGATTACTGTCCCTGGGGAAAAGAAAGTCAAAACGTTGGCGTATATATGTGGGGTATCGGGGATTTCGCAAAATATTGAACAGATAGGAGAGAATGTGCATGTCACGGCGAAGACGGATCGGAAGCCACTCCAGCTCCTTGCGATACTGGGAGACATGGTCATACTTACGCAACCCGTAGATAATTTTGAAAAGAAAACTAAATGTATTAAATTCGTGTTACCCAATGTGAACCCGGTAACTACAGACATATTTATAAAAGGACAGAGATTGGACCTTGTGCAGTCGACTGACTTTTTCGGCATTACTTTAGACGCCAAACTACAATGGGATCCTCATAAAAATAAATTGTCGAACAGACTGAGTTCGGCAGCGTACGCAGTTAAAAAAATTAGAGCTCTTACCGACGTAGACACCGCTAGACTAGTCTACTTTAGTTACTTTCATAGTCTAATGACCTATGGTATTTTATTGTGGGGTCACGCTGCGAATGCTAATAGTATATTTATTCTGCAGAAACGGGCTGTTCGTGCAATTTATAGATTAGGGCCTAGAGTGTCACTGAGGGAAAAGTTTAAAGAAATCAATATTCTGACATTTGTGTCTCAATATATCTATGACAATCTTGTGTATGTAAAAAGAAATATAACTAATTTTCAGAAGTACAGTGATATACACAATTTTAATACTAGAAATAAAGACAAGTTGGTTGCTTATGTAAGCCGACTACATAAAATTAGTAATTCTTTTAAAGGCAATTGTATACGCTATTACAATAAGGTCCCTACTGATATTAAAAACTTACCTTTTGACAAGTTTAAAATAATAATAAAACAGAAATTGTATAAAAAAGGTTACTACAGGATATCTGATTACTTAGAGGACAGATGTCCATGGGAATAGATTGTTTGAGTAACAGGCTGTTTCGATATATAATTAGCATTCATTTTGTAATTTGACAATATTTTATTTAAAAAAGGAAACGCAAAAGATGCGACGACTGTGGAGTTTCTTCGGTGAGCTCTTCTCCACAGATTCCGCCATTGGGTTAGTGAACTCACCCAAAAAAATGTAATGACGGATCTAAGTGATGTAACAACATCCTATGGAAATAAATGATTTTTGATTTTGATTTTTTGAATCCGAATCCCGAGATTTTGAAGTCGTTCGAGTTTGTTCAGTTGTTCTTCGTTCGCGCTGACCCAACAAACATCCGCATAGTCTATTAAAGGTAGTAGAAGGGACTGAGCAAGAGTGATTTTAGTCTGCCGTGGCAGGAAGTACTGCAATCTTCGGAGGGAGTGAAATGACGCAAAGACTCGTCTGCTGACCTCACAAACATGGGGCGACCAGGACAGCAAGTTGTCAAATATAACCCCAAGATTCTTAGCTTTCTCACTGTAATTAATTATGGTACCATCATACAATACAGGATCGACGGGCGAATTTTGTAGCAAGTTAAGCGAATGCCGTGTACCCATAATCATGGCTTGAGATTTTCCCGGGTTGACTTGCAGTCCATATGAAATAGCCCATTTCCTGATGTTGTCGAGGTCAGCATTCAACGCCTCTACAGTCAGATTCACATCACACGGAGAGAAGTGCCGATATATTTGGAGGTCATCTGCGTAGAGATGATAAGATATTCTACATGATTTTGTGTACAAAAACGGCAGAAAAATTATATTATGTGATGATTTTAACATAGACTTACTGAAAATTAATAAAAATAGCACTCGGTTCAAACAGTTAACTATGAGTTACAACCTCAAAATCGAAATCAATCAGCCTACTAGATATGCCAGCAAGACATGTCTAAATAATATAATGCACAATATTCGTGGATGCAAGAGTGAGGTAATAGAATTCGCTCTTTCAGATCATTCCGCTCAACTGTTAGAATGCCCAGTAAAGAAAAGTTACCCTCTTAAACAATGGCATGTACTGAAACGTGACTATAGTGAAGAGAATATGTTAAAATTTGCGAAACACCTCAATTCCTTATCTTTTCATCAAGTATTCGAATCCGACGATCCTATTTAAGCGTTTAGGGAATTTTATGATATGTTCGTCCTACTCTATACATTATGTTTTCCTATAATAAAGGTAAGAATTTCCTTAATGCGCAAACAGAAATGGATGTCCAAGGGAATTCGGCTATGCTGCAAGCGGAAAAGAGAACTGCTGTGGAAATATCGACGACACCGAAATTTGGCAAACAAAGAAGTTTTTCAAGTATATACAAAAAAGCTAAAAAATATTATTAAATTGACACAAAAAGCTCAAAACAACTATAGAATTCTAAACGCTGATAATAAATGTAAAGAAACCTGGAACGTAATAAAAAAATCTCAAACAAACTTGCCAAAGGAATATATTGAAAAAATCACTAAAGATGGTAAAAATATCACAAATCCAATGGAAATAGCAGAAGCATTTAATAACTTTTTTATTGACATATCTAATAATAATAAATCAATTGACAAGAGGACGAATAACTATGATGCAATTTTAACATGTAATAAAAATAAAAGTGAACCTCACTTGACATCTAAAAATAATAATGAATCTATCTTGACATCTCCTAATAACAATAATAATTTATACTTAATCAATTCCTGTAATTCAATATTTTTAAACCCAGTGACATCCTTTGACATTTTCCAAATCATTAAAGAACACGAACAGCGCTGGTTATGATGAAATAACAACTAAGGTTTTAAAATATGTTGTTCTCATAATCTCCCCAGTCCTGAGTCATATAATAAATAAATGTATGGAACACGGGAAGTTCCCAAATGAACTGAAAATTGCAGTTGTCAAGCCATTATTTAAAAAGGAAGACAAATACAATATGAATTTCTATCGGCCTATAGCATTAATCCCCATTCTTGCAAAAATATTTGAAAAGGTGATCTATAGAAATATATACGGTAACTTTGAAAAGCAGAATCTATTTGCGCCGGAACAAAAAGGGTTCAGAAAAAATAAGACCATAAACATGGCTATGATTTTCTTATTAAGATTTTTACTAACATAGACAAAAGAAATCCAGTAATGACTATATTCATGGACATGAGCAAGGCCTTTTATTTTGTAAGACATGACATCCTTATAAGTAAATTACAGAATTATGGAATAAGGGGGAATGCGATAGAACTTATAAAATCATACCTAAATAAAAGACAGCAAATGACACAGATAAATAAGATATGTACGATGTCAAAAATGGAACAAACCTACACATCAAAACCTAGAGACATAGAGCAAGGAGTACCACAAGGCAGTGTGATGGGCCCATTGTTCTTCTTAGCTTACATCAACGATCTACCGAATGTTGTAGAGCATCCTATGGTGCTATTTGCAGACGACAGCACTGTTATTATACCGTGCGACGATCCAAATAAATTTGAAGATGAAATTAATAATTCTCTACATAAAATTATTTACTGGCTTGAGCAAAATAATCTTGTAGTTAACATTGGTAAAACCAAAATAATAAATTTTCAAAATAATAATAATATTACAATTAAGAATCTGGACATAACTTACTCAGGACAAAGTGTTGAACAAACGGAGGTAACAAAGTTTCTGGGAATTCACATTGACCGAAATCTCAAATGGAAAACACAGATGGATAAAGTTTGTAAAAATTGCATACATTTGCATATGCCCTATACAAACTATCAAAAACTGTATTTGAAGAAGCTGTACTGATGGCATATAATGCCTATGTGGACTCTACACTAAGATTTGGAATATTTTTTTGGGGTAACTCAGTAGGTAAAGAATCTGTATTAATTGCACAAAAAAAATGTATCAGGGCCGTATGTGGTCTTTGCCGTAGAGATAGCGCTAAACAACATTTTAAGAGGCTCAATATTCTGACAGGGCCATCCCTGTATATTCTTGAGGTAGCTATGTTTGTCAAGACGAACATGCATCTATACACTAAAATTAATAGCAAAAGACACCTTAACAAAATTAATATGCCCCAACACCATACAGCATTATTTAAAATTAAAATATTTAATAGATTACCTGATAATAAACGTAATGTTGACAATATATTGCAATTTAAAAGGGAATTACGTAAGCTTCTAATCAACAAAATATATTACTCCATATCAGAATACCCTTTTGATAATAACTTGTAAGTTTATGGTAATATTTGACAAATGTAATGTAATATGAATCCAATTGATTTTTCTGTTAAAACTATTAATATGTACTTACCTATATTTGCATGAAATATTTGTATGCCCGATGGCTAGACATAGAGATACATAATATTTTTATAACACCTGAATGGACATATCCTACTACCTACCAATGTTTCACAAATAAATGATTTGATTTGATTTGATTAGGCGGAGGAGTAGGTATATTAATTAAACATGATATTGAATTTATTAATAGAACAGATATTATTAACTTTTCAATTGAATATATATTCGAGTTATGTGCAATTGAAATACCAAAGTTAAATTGTATAACTATAGGATTACATAGATTAGATCGTCAAATAGAAATATTTTATGAACAAATACGGAGAATTCTCTCCCACTTAAATAATAAGGAAAAAAGCAAACATGTGATAATAGGGGGAGACTTAACATAGATATACTAGATATTAAAAACAAACAAAGTCAAGAGCTCTTAATCACAATGCGCTCCTTTAATCTAACACAATTAATAAATGAACCAACACGTGTAACACCTACAAGCTCAACCTGCATTGACCTGTTATTCACAAATTACAAACTGCTCATAAAAAAGTCCTACGTAGAGGATCATGGCCTGTCCGATCATAAATCAGTAAACGCAAATATAAATATTAAAGACCAGAAAAATAAAACCCTATACACTGAAAGAAGAATATTCTCAAATAGTAAAATTTAAGCATTTAAAAAATCCTTACAAGAAATAAAATGGGACACAATTTTCCACAACACCAAAAATGCAAATCTAAGATATGAGCTATTTCATACAATAATATCCAAACATTTAGACAATCATATTCCAAAACAAGTAATAAAAATAAAAAATGTACAGAAAAAGGATGGTTAACAACAGGTTTAAAAAAAGCGTGCATGCACAAGAGAATACTTCGGAGTATTTTAAATGAAAACAATAGCAAAGTATTAAAGACATATTACAAAACATATAGTAATATCTTAAAACGCAGTGTGAAGTTGTCAAAAATATTAGACTATATCAGACAAATGGCAAAATCGGACAATAAAACTGTTACTATGTGGAAAATAATAAAAAAATAAAACTGGTAAAACAAACAATACCAAGGTAAAAAATATAAACTTAAATATAAACAATGAAATTGAGAAATGTCCTAATACAATAGCTAATAAATTAAACGAATATTTTTTATCGATAGGTGAAATTGGACAAAATAACATTGCCCAAGGGTGTCCAGTAATAAATCCCCCATCTTCCTCAATGTACCTTTGTCCAGTTGACAGTAAAAAAATCATAATAATAATAAAGACAAATAAAAACAAACACAGTCATGGTATAGATGAGATACCCCCAATTTTGATTAAACAATGCGCAGAAGAACTATGCGCACCACTAGCAACTCTAATAAACCAAAGCTTCGAAGAAGTAATATTTCCAGATCAATAAAAAAAATCCCTAGTTAAACCACTACATAAAAAAGATGATAAAATGACCTCTAGCAACTACAGACCAATAGCTCTGTTACCTAGTTTTTCCAAAATTTACGAAAAAGCATTGTGCAATAGATTGTATAATTTCTTAGAAAAAACTAACATCCTCGATGAGAGCCAACACGGGTTTCGAAAACATAGATCCACAACTCTTGCTGTTTACAAATATATACAAATGGCACTACAACACATAAACGATAAAAAATACGCCCTAAGCCTTCTCCTAGATATGACAAAAGCGTATGACAAAGTATTGTACAAAATCTTACTGGATAAAATCTATAATTCTGGCATACGAGGACAAGCACACCTATGGTTCCAATCTTACCTACAAAACAGAAAACAAATTGTGCAAATAGAATACCTAAATAAAGAAAAAAATAACATAGAACTCATACGATCCGACGAAAAACAGCAAAATAATTCAATACCCCAAGGAAGTGTACTAGGATGTGTGCTCTTCCTTATCTACATAAATGACTTGCCAAAGGTGCTCAATAGTAATATTACTCAACCTGTATTATTTGCAGATGATGTATCAATACTCATGAAGTTATAAAAAAAATCAGACCCAACAAATGAAATGGTAAATACAATTTCGCTAGTATCAAAATGGCTTCGTGATCATAACCTAGAAATCAACTTCAAAAAAAGTAAAATAATAGAATTTAGACCACTTAATAAACCACCATTAAAGATTGCAATAAAATTTGAAAATAACATTATAGAACAAGTAAACACATTTAACTTATTAGGCATACAAATCGATGCAAACCTAAATTGGAAAGACCACGTAAACCACGTAAAAGCCAAATTATCCAAATTTATTTACGCTCTATTCCACTTAAAACAAAGCACAAATACTGAAACTGCATTAACAGCATACTATGCCTACGCATACTCCTGGTTGAAGTATGGAGTAATGCTATAGGGGAACAGTGTGCATGCAAAACAAATATTTATAATTCAAAATAAAATGGTCTGAATACTTGCAAAAATTAATATCAAACAAAGCTGTAAACCCTACTTCAAAAAATATGAATAAATGACACTTCCTGCCATGTATATATTCGATACATGTTTATTCGTATTTAATAACCGCCGAATATTTCCTCAAGTAAAAGACACACATCATTTTAATACAAGACATAAAGAAAGATTAAATCTACCACAATCCCGAATAAAAATGCTCAACTGTAGCCCGTACTACATGGCGATTAGACTCTTTAATAAATTACCTATTGATATAAAAAATTTAGAAAACCAGCCACTATTCACTAAAAGGCTTAAACAATACCTTATTAATATGTGTCCATACACAATTGAGGATTACCTTCAATAAATTGTAAACCTAGATATAGCTATAAGTGCTTAAATAATTGTTATTAGTTAAGATTTAATACATTCCATTTGATAAGTGTTTTTGCATTACCCGAAAACGGTCCATAATAGAGACTGTTATTAAATTTTAAGACCTTATTTATACATTATGGTGCAATAAAGTTTTGATTTGATTTGAACTACAATCGCGAGCGATAAACTAGAATCAAAACACATTCCATGAAATTAACCATGGATTATGGTATATCATTTGAAAGGTAATTTTGTTAGCTTTCAAATGATATTATTACAATTTATGATTTTGTTTTAACGTTCCATGACATAAGGTGAATAATCTTTGTTAATGACATTGAAAGAGGTTGAAAGCTAACAAAATTTACTTTCAAATTATATAACTCAATCCATAGTTCATTGCCAAGAAATTCTAAAAATTTGTTCCAAGCAACGCGCGAAGAAGTGATTCCAGGTTATTGCGCGCGAGTGTATATCCGACAAAGAACAAAGTTCAGTACGATTTTTTGCAGAGATACCATTATCAAAGGCGACATAGATACTTATAGTATGTATAGCTTCCGAGGTATTTCCCACAACTATCCGTCATACATATTAAACGCCCTGACGTCATACACTTTGTTACGAACTCGGACAGACAGTGTTACGAAATCAATCACATTATATCACAGGTAACATCAGAGATAGGCATTGTTTGTATGGCTTTGCTTCGACGACCTCTGTAGTTTGCGGTCAAGGCTTTGCTTCCAAAGCAAGAGCTCCCGGGTTCAATCCCGGTTAGGAAGAAAGAAATAAAGCCCCAGGTCTTGAATGTTTACATGTTTGGACGTCGTTGTTTCTGGTTTTCACGACACGGGGTATCCTAGTGTGGGGCCAGAAGAAATGTATATGCCATTATGTAAATGATATGTTTATGTATTGTAGTGTAAGTACTGTTATCAGTTGTATGTGTTATTGTGATAGCAAATACATGTCTTCCATTATATTAATTACATTATTATTAAAGCATCTTTCATATCTCGCTCCAAACATTTTACAGATAGTGACTATTGGAGTATACTAAACAAACCATTGATAGCTACATACATAGAAAAACAATCATTAATTAATTATTCTACTAATTAGTCAAACAATCGCCCCGTTCCTTTTATTAAGGTAATCTCTGAGGTCAGTGTCAGTATACATAAGTACTATATACACAGTTGTATTTTCATCACAATGAGGAGCGCACGCGCGTTTTATTTCTGCATTTCAATACTTTGTTTAGTCAATTCGGTTTTTTGTAAGATTTTTGACTCTCGCTGCAAACTTGCTCGTGAGTTGACCCGCGTTTCGGTTTCTGGGCCTTTCCTTGGGCAATGTAAGTGTCTTTCATTTAAATTACAAAAAGAAACATTTATAAATTTGTATTTTGTTTGTGGTGCTTTGTGGATTAAGTGTTCGTGTGTATATTTGGAACTGAGATGTTTTTTTTTTCGTATTTTCTTTATTCTACTACACAAAACAGTGATACAGATAACAGATGACTTATAATAGAAAAAACATGTGCAAAGGCGAGCTCATCTCTCAAAAGAGATTTCTTCCAGCAAACCAAGATGGTAGGAAAGGTGTGATGGTTGAGCGGGGGAAAACCTGCGCGTACAATAAAACTCTATAAATTCTACGAGTAATATATACTCCAAACAATATTATACTGATAACCCTAATTGCTAAAAATAGACTGCTTACACAACTACTTAAATACAACGTAACAATATGAATAAACCGTATAATAAACTAATTGACATACCAATACCTATATATATATCTAACTGGAAAGGGAGAGATAGTGCTTCTTTAGCCGGTTTTTGAATATATTTAGAGATGGACTGTCCCTGATAGTGCAGGGAAGCTCATTCCACAGTCGTACGGCTCGGATTCTGAACCCGTGCTCGTAGGCTGCAGTGGAGCAATCTGGAGCTGTGAGCGTAGACGCCATATGAGTTCTCCGATGCCTGCTGGAAGAAAGTAATTCGAAGCGATCAAGTAGGAGGTTAGGGTAACGAGGGTTCCACAAAATATTATAAAGGAAACACAGGATCATTTTTTATTTTTAAACTTACGTCTTACTTTTGCTCAAACTCCAAAGGGTCGAAGTGAAACGAAGCCCCAATTTGGGATCACTCAATCAAACGCTCTGTATAACCGGTTACCAGGTTTGCGCAAGTACGCTTTAGTAGATAGATAGATAGATAGATAATTCATTTATTCATTGTTCGGTACAAACACAAAAACATTATTAACATATTACAAACCACACAAAATTAATTATGACAAAAAACATCAAAGAAATTAAATAAAACAATGAAAATAATTACAATTAACACAGAAAAAATATGGAAAGTAAGGAACACTATGTGGCACCGTGACTGTACCGCGACAATGAAATGGCCCTGACTCAGCAATGTCACAGACGAATCTGTGACGCTGATATTCTGCCAGAGCCAAGTTAATAATAGTATTATAATTAGGTCAATTTCCTTTATTGCAAATCCAATACCTACTTACATTAAGACTACCATCTACCGGCCACTCAGTCCATCAACATTATTCTGTGACCAAACAGTAAAGTCTAAAATAGGATAGAATCCTATAATACTTATTCCGATAGTACAATAACAAACAACAGGTTATACAAAACCGACATAATACAATCAGTTATGGATTAACAACCATGAACTTAGCACGTGAGCTCTTTGTATGTATCTGTTTTTTTTGTTTTGTTGTTGAGAGCAAAACGTTCGAAACGCGATGCAAACTCGTTCGTGAACTACTGAGGATAGGAGTGCCAAACGATATATTTCTCGGACAATGTGAGTATAAACGTACATATGAAACATCAAGATATTTAAAAATATCCAAGTGCGTGTCGGGCATCGCATATTTAGGGTTCCGTAACAAATGTAGGAATATAAAGCAAAAAATTAGGTATTTAAAATAAACTGTTTTAGCAATATATTGGTATTTTTTAGTAAAATATACATAATAATAAACATTATCACCAAATTCTAAGGTCTTGTGTCAGTGGGAAATATAAATGTTCTTCGGTACAAAATTTTGTAAAAAAGATGACTTTCGTGGCTACTCATTTTTAAAATACAGTATGTATCTTCATAAGGAGCTCTAAACAATGATACCAAACTCGTTGTTGTCACATTATTTTTTCGCCTCCCCCTTGAGCTGTTTGGGAGCCCCCCTTAAAACATTTCAAAATAATTTGACAATTTGTAGAGTGTATAAATAAATTTTCCGTAATATTATGGTCTATTAACCAAATACCAAATGGTCTATTAACTCGTTGCTTACATACAAAAGGGGCCCTTTGCTGTCTCTCAATTGTCCGTCCGACCATCCGTCGTCTGTGTAGTCGAGTGTACTGACACTCACAGGTGTTGCAGCCAAACGGTTAAATCTGCAGTCTTAAAATGTACACAGTAAAACATATTGTTGAACTAAAGCCATACAAATTGAGTGAATAGCTAATTTTCCAAAATAATATTTTGCTTGTTTTTTCCCTTCACGTTTTTCCCACGCATTATTTTTTCTAAACGTTCTTTTTACTATTAATATATTTTTCTACACGCTTTGATTTCTTCTTTTTGCCAGACATATATTTTCGTGTGCATTTATTTTCTCAATCCGTATTTTTCATATACATATATTTAACCGATATAATAATTTTCCAGGTGCTATTTCGCCATACATTTTATGCGTGATTTAGCTTACATCCATACACATCACGTTTTTTCCCATACCTGGCGGCAGAGGCACAGATGCGCCCCCATTCAGAAAAATATACTTCTAGTAAAAAAAATATTTCAGAAAATACAAATCGTGGGAAAAACGCGAATGGAAAAAACAAGCAAATGTTATTTTGGAAAATTAGCTATACACTCAATTTGTATGGCTTTAGTTCAACAAGATGTTTTACTGTGTACATTTTAAGACTGCAGATTTAACCGTTTGGCTGCAACACCTGTCAGTGTAGACGACCTATTGATCGGACGGACACTTGAGAGACAGCAAAGGGCCCCTTTTTGTATGTAAGCAACGAGTTAGGAAATACCAAATGGTCTATCCATTTGGTATTTCCTTTGCAATTCAATTTAAAAAAAGCAGCTCACAATTTAAAGGATTTATTATAAACTAACACTTCATATTGTAGGCAGTACGGTACAGTTTACAATACATCGATAGTTTGTAAACTAACAAGAAAAAATATATTAAATATTATTATATCGAATATTGAACAATGCCAATTCACAAACCGTAATTAATATATTTCCTATTAACTTGATAACTCAGCGACTGATGTCGAAAGTGGGCTACTTTTCTAAGGTGTTTGGTAGTTTGATGCAAAGCCTTAAAATTCAGATATTAAAGACCAAAATTACCTAATTATTATTACCATTCAATATAAAATTTTGGGTTTTTTCGTCAAAAATAATAATACCTTATGGTAATACCTTGGACGCTATTTACACACATTGCCCTAGCACCAAACTAGGATTCCCTGTATCTTGGGTACTAGACAACATCGTTGTTTATCTAAATAAGTATGTGTATCGACACATACTTATATAGATAAATATTATACTTAGATATATAAATAACCATGACTAGGGTACAAACATCTGTTCTCATCAAACAAATGTTTGCCCCCACCGGGACTCGAACCCGGGACCCTTGGCTCGGTAGGCAGGGTCACTGCCGACTCGGCCATTCGGGTCGTCAACATCGATAAAAACGAAACTGTAGGACTTCGGCTACTACGAGTTTAGCCATAATGGTTCTAAATAGTCTGTAATACGATGTTTTAATGCTTTGCATTGATCTACCAAACAACTTGTATTTTAACAAAACCGAATTTATGACTATATGCCAATTTCTGTCCGAATACGGTTCCATTTGGACACAACTTTATGTACAATGTAGTTTTACAGAAGCGAATTGTAGTAGATTCAGTCATCAATTTCTTATGCAACATATAAAAATATAGGTGAATCTATAAAATTAGAGGTACTGAAATTATTTCAAAGATGCAGTTGATACTCTTATTAGAAGCTGTGCAATGCGTAGATTATATAACAAAATTAGTTGCTATAGAATTATCAAAATGCTGAGACACATTAACAGCAGTATGTTCTTACAAATACAGTCGCTTGAAAAGTAATTATTAGGCGTATGAAGTTGGACGCCAACCTATTAATTCAGTAGACAACTAATTTTCACTAGTACGAAGGCGAGTCTAAACTATTCTCAGAATAACTTTGACAACTACATATAAATTTGTATGGAGTTGACAAAGTGATTCTTATTACATCTTATAAATAAGTGTTGAATCGCCTTCGTACTGGTGGCACTAAGTATGTTTAATTTGTATATTTTCCCGATGTAAGTCGACCTAAACGTTTGGTGATGTCATAAATAAAATTGTTCTGATCGACTCGATTTTATAGTAAAAATTATTCACAATGATGTACCTAAGAACCTCTCAAATTCCAAATTCCAGATGTCTCTATTACTGTAGATATTAACATATACTTAGCCAACGTCATTTTTTGCCACTTCTCTACATTGGACCACTGTGGGAGAAGGAGGGCGTAGAGACTCCCACAGATTGATTTTTAGATCTCTTTTAAAAATTGCTTGTGCTTAATTAATACAAATATTATCATCATTAAGCAGAAATGAATAATTACAAATTTATTAACAGCAAAGTCTGTGTTGAGTCAGATTAAACCCATACAGTCCCGTCATTTAAGTGATCTTGAACATCAAAATATGAATACTCCTTTTCGTTACAACCTGTTTACATACATAGATATAGACTGACTATGATTTTGGCGGACTAGCCGACTATCGAATAGTCGGCTTTAGAAAAGGCCGACTAATCGGCCGACTAGTCTCTAGGTCAAGCCGATCATTGATTTGCGTAGAAATCGGCAATGAGTCGCTCACACTTGCGTCATTTTATAATGGCAACTAATAATATTTTTTAACTATTTAAGTTTTGCCTCCCAAATATGTTAAACGTTCACCAAATATAAACATAAACATTCACATAAAGGCACATACATTGCTTCTGGCCTCACACTAGGACATCCTGTATCGTGGGAACCAGAAACAGCGACGTCACACACATAAAACATCTAAGACCTGGGGTTTTTTTTTTAATTTTAGGGTATAACTTTTTACTTAACTTGGCAAACAGTTAAGCTTTTTCTAATTAGGTTATTAGTAGTTTCAAATAATTATCGTTAATTATTCAGAGTTGGGAAAAATCTTTTCAGAAGTTATTTTTTTAATGATTGATTCAAGGTCGATATTACAACTTTTATTATTACTTACAAAATAAACAGTAAGACTGATTTGAAATTAAAAGATTATATCAATAAAAGCTTTAATTTAATATCAAAAGCACTGTTTTTTAGACAGAAGATAGAAAGATGAATTAATTAAATGAGCCGAGAGCTGGTCTAAAGGGTTTAACGCTTGCTTCTCACACAGGAGATGCAGGTTCGAAACCTGACCAAGTACCATGAGATAATTAATTTATATTAGGTCCTTACATATGAAAATGGCGTTTTGCATGGGAGGCACATAAAGTCGTTTTGTTTTAAATATAATATATTTATATAATCAAAGTATGTACCATTGCTATCTATACACTTTTGCCATCTCATAGGTAGTTCTTCGATCCCTTTACTAAAAAAAAACATTCGGACGGGAATTAATAAAATCTTTGAAGGCGGTTTGGATTGCCCCATCGGTGTTGTTTTTTTTTCCCTTTCAAGAAGTTATCCAAATTTCGAAAAAAATGGTAATCTGTTGGAGCAAGGTCCGGAGAGTACGGTGGATGTCTTAGACATTCCAATTGAAGCTCCTCTAATATGATAGCCGTCTGTTGTGCAATGTGTGGTCTAGCGTTATCATGAAGCAGCAGTGGCCTAGAGCGATTGACCTGCCTCGGTTGTTTAGCAGCTAACTTTTCCATCATGATTTGCAGTTGCTGACAATAGACATCTGCCGTAATCGTCTGGCCAGATTTAAGAAAGCTGTAGTGAACGACACCAGCACTAGTCCACCAAACACTCACAAGTAACTTTTTTGGAGTTAATTTTCGCTTGGGGCATGGTTTGGCTGGTTCGGCAGGGTTCAACCATTGCGATGAGCGCTTCCGATTATCGTACAGGATCCACTTTTCATCACAGGTAATAATTCGATTTAAAATCCTTTCATTATTGTGCCGGGTAAGTAATTTGGAAGGATTGGCTTCACTCAGTTCGTGAGGTACCCACCTTTCAAGCTTTTTCACCTTCTCAATTTGCTTCAAGTGGATTAAAACAATTTTATCACTAAAACCGCAGCCTGCAGCTAACTCGGACGTGGTTTGCGATAGATCCGCGTCCACAATAGCCTTCAATTCTTCATTATCAACTTTGATCTCCGGCCGTCCACGGGGCTTGTTCTGCAGGTCGAAATTTCCAGAACGAAAACGTCGTAACCAAAAACGCACTGTGTTTTCTATTGCGGCACCGTCGCCATACATATCATTAATCCATTGAGCCGTTTCTGCAGCACTGGTGCCACGGTAGAACTCATACACGTAAATAACGCGATATTTCAAGTTTTCCATTTTGTAAGCTGAGTGACGCAAGAAAAAAACAATTGAGGAAAAAACAATAAAATTATAATTTTAGAAACACAAATACATGAGTAAATAGCTGTATAAATTTGAATTTGGAATTCCTAACAATAGAGGAGATATTTTAGATCAAAGTGGCCAGTACGGCGAAACGCCAATTTCATATGTAAGGACCTAATATTAAGTACATTAACAGACTTTCAGTGTTTCGTATGACACGTTAAGGTGCAGGTCCCGGCTACCATCGCTACGTGGTAGTGGTTGTAAAACCCTTCCATCCACCCGCACTGAGCCAGAGCGTGGCGAAGTACGGCTTGATTTTACTCGTATCCGGGTAAAGGCCTGTGCCCCTCGGTGGGGACATTCATTAAATGAGCCGATGAGCCGACCACGAAAGAAGCCGACTACTCGGCCCTTCTCAATACATATATGTCGCTACTCATTGTTCAGTATTTACATATATGTCATTACCTTCAAGGTCATATATAACGAGCCTTTATGTTACACAGCAGAAGTATTATGTAACGTTGTCAATGTCGTGGCCAGATCAGAAGAAAAAAGTGCAAGTCTGTGTCTGTGAATCACAAGTTACCATGTATTTTCTGGTCACGGAGATTTCATATTACGAGTTTTGTTTCTTTGAGCGGACCAAGAAAATTAAAACCTCGCTATATTTCGGAAACCAGAGGAACTAATTTATTTAACTTAACTTATAACTAAATAGCGTTTGCCTCTGCCACTACATATGGAAAATAGCCCAGTCATTTGGTGCGACCAATATATGTATAGTATGAAACGACATTGCTTAAAACATATATTCATAACGATCCGAATGGCCGTGTCGGCAGTGACCCTGCCTACGAAGCCAAAGGGTCCCGGGTTCGAGTCCCGGTGGGGGCAAATATTTGTTTGATGAAAACGGATATTTGTACCCTAGTCATGGTTGTTTATCAATCTTAGTGTAATATTTATCTATATAAGTATGTGTATCGTTGTCTAGTTCCCGAGATACAGGGAATCCTAGTTTAGGGCTAGATCAATGTGTGTAAATAGTGTCCAAGGTATTATATTTAATAAACATAAACATACACATAAACTGTTACATACAGGCACATACATTGCTTCTGGTCCCACACTAGGATACCCTGTGTGAGAATCAGAAACAGCGACAACACACATATAAACATCCAAGACCTGGGGATTGTTTTTTTCTTTACCCCCAGCCGGGGATCGAACCCGAGACCTCTCGCGTGGTAGCCAGAGCCACAGCCGCTGCGCCACAGAGGTCGTCTTTATTATTTTTATTACATAGGGTAGTATTTAAACGTATGACTGTAAATCCAGTTTTGCTTAGCAAATGTACTGGTATTGCCTGATTCAATTGCTGAATAGCGACAAAAAATGAGCGCAACTAGAAATATTGGCTTCGTCTGTCAAAATTACTGAATTGCGCGACTAGAAATCTAAAAACAGCAACCTGAAAATAAAATCCAAAACTATCGTTGTATTTTGTTGTTCCTACACGTTCAACCTAGTCACAGACAGTGTTTATTTAGCCAATATGCGGTGGTTAAACCATTCGCTTATTTAAACGCGCTAATCAGTAATTTTGTCACGCCATTCTGTAATTTTTTTTTGCTCATTTCAGGAAATTCCGCTGTTCATGGTCATTTGCTCAATATTTTTGGTATTCGGTCGTTTTATTATTTCCCATGTTGAGATGACAGCCCCAACCTTATAAAGATCTTCAATTGTAAATGGCTGAAAATCAGTATTACATTTTGCTAAAGTTTCAGGGACTTATCAGATTTTCACAAAGATGGTACCGTTTTTAGGGTTCCGTAGAGAACTAGGAAACTTTATAGTTTCGTCATGTCTGCCTGTCCGTCTGTCCGTCTTCCGAATCTATAAAGACTACACAGTTAAAACTTGATATGAAGATGTATTCTGTAAGCCGTTTTACGATTTTTACACAAAAATTTAAAAAATTAAAAATTAAGCGGGGCTCCCCATATATGGAACTGAAACTTATGTTTATTGTTATACTCATGCCCCGCATAATTTTTTATTTTTTTATTTTTTTCATCAAACCTATACGTCTATAAATAGTTCTTTAAAAATTACGTTCCGTAAGCAATTTTTCCACAGAGTGAAAAAACTAAAAAAATGTAGTTGTGTAACACTTTCAACGAAAATTGGTTTGAACAAAATAAAATAAGCAGTTTTTAAGATATAAAACGTTTAATAAAAACCGCAAATATGTCATTGTTGTCAATCATACAAACACTATAAAAATATAGTAGTTATTTGCTAGTTAAGAATGATAGAGATATTTAGCTCGGTGTAGCAGGTGTATGTGAAGTGAGTACCTTCCTTATTTATTTATTTTGGCTTATATTCTACATTTATTACGGAATCCTAAATGTTCTAAGTCCGACACGCACTTGGCCGGTTTTTATGGTTTTGTATACATCTCGAAAACGACAAGTCATAGGAAATTTTGTCGTTCTGCGTAGTGAAAGCTGATAAAAATCTCTACTACTTGAATTCCATACACTTTTCAACTATTCTCAATAGTTGTCTATGGATATGAGCAGCAAATAGTAACACAAGATAGCGTCATGCCGTTTCCCAAACGGGGGATGACAGAGGCACATATTGCCCTCATTTGGCAAGTTACTTAATACACTTTTGCGTGAGAGGGGGCTAGCCCATCGCCGCAGCTACTAAGAAGTTTTTCTTCACCAACTTTTCTCTACTAACGAAATATCGACAGTCAAACGAAGTGTTTATCATTCAATGGGTGATCAAAGCCGAGAGAAAAAATCTGTTCCTAATTGGCACAGACCACGGCTCCGATTCCGCTAACATGACGCCGGTACAGTGACATAACAGTGTCGTCCTATGGTGCCTCACTTGGATATCCAACAGCGTTACTTCACCCAAGCTCCATATAAAGATTAATCTTCATTGAGTCAAATTACTTGCCGAACTTACTAACTATTAAGCAAATATAAAACTATACAACATTAGCTAATATTAAGGCATTTTAAATCTACCCCTGTCATGGTCAGATGATTTTCAGTATATATTCTATAAATATATACTGAAAATCATCTGACCATGACAGGGGATTGTTATAAATATAAAAATAACAATATGCTGTCTGAAATTATGTATGTAATCTAATTTAATTTGTTATTATGATGATTTTGCCATTGTACCTACTTCTACCACAGTCAGTGGTCCAATTTACAGAACAGGCGAAAAAATACTTAATAAAGTATATTTTAAAATATCTACAGCACTTATCAGAGAAGTTTCGGCTTTGACTTTGACAATAAAAGATAATAATAATAATACCTTAAATACCTTGGACACCATTTACACACATTGATCTAGCCCCAAACTAGGATTCCTTGTATCTTGGGTACACATACTTATATAGATAAATATTATACTTAGATAGATAAACAACCATGACTAGGGTACAAACATCCGTTCTCATCAAACGAATATTTGCCCCCACCGGGACTCGATCCCGGGACCCTTGGCTTCGTAGGCAGCGTCACTGCCGACGCGGCCATTCGGGTCGTCATTATGAGCATTATGATATTACAATTCCAATCCATGCTGCTACTTAGTGGACGCGATTACGTGATCTATGGACCCCAATCCTATTAGTATGCCACCTGCAAAGTAATCGCTTACGCTGGCGAGTATTTTGCGGGAGAAAATGGGGAGTATTTAAACGTTTGACCATAAATGGAGTATTGTCGAAAATACTGATTTTACCCAGAAAGAATACTGAATTGGCGTCAAACTGAGCGCGACTAGAAATCTGAAAAAAAAAACGGCCAATTGCGAGTCTAGCTCGCGCTCGAAGGGTTCTGTACCACCGTACAATAATATGGTAGGGATGGTGTGGAGTGAATAGTTTGGATTTTACATAGCAAAATATTGTTTACAAAGTTATTGGTGGTATTTTACACTACATGTACCTATACGTAACCAGGTGCATAAGTTTGTATGCGGTATTGAAATAATTGTTGTATGGGAGCTCCCTTTAATATTTATTTTATTCTGTTTTTTAGTATTTTTTGTTATAGCGGCAACAGATATACATCATCTGTGAAAATTTTCATCTGCCTAACTATCACAGTTCATGAGATACAGCCTGGTGACAGACGGATGGACGGACGTACGGACAGCGGAGGCTTAGTTATAGGGTCCCGTTTGGCACCCTTCGGGTACGGAGCCCTAAAAACAGCATCTTGAATAATTCAAGTAACATAAAGCACAAACCCAGTGTTGGACTTTTTTGTTATCACATGTTGTACCTAACACGAAGAATACCCTTTTTATCTTTCACTAACCCTGATCCACCACTTCGCACAGACAGACTTTAAGCGGAAATGCGGGCGCTCTTTCTCCATAGAAACGCTCTCGCCTGTTTTCTTTCTGGTTTATGGCTCTAAAGCAATTATTTTTTACAGTAAAATCAATATCGACTACTTGTATGCCCCTATGTTTTCCTTTTTGATGATACATTATCTATATAAGCACTAGAGCCCTCAGAAAATGCTCAAAATTGCCTATTTAGACCGCTGTCAATAAAGGGATATTGTACAAATTTTACAAGTATTAATGAAAAAATAAAAACATAGCAGCACAGTGTATTTCTTTCTTATTCAGTTTATGAAATATCTATTAAACTGGTATTAGCGAATAAGTGTTGGCCATTCATTATTTTTTATGTTGTCGCGCAATTCAGTATTCTTTCGCTTTTCCAAGTAATTTCGCTTTCCTTGGTCATTCGTCCAATTATTTTTTATTCGCTCGTTTTATTATTCACATACTTAAATGTATCAGCTCAAATTTATTTCCTTTTATACAAATGTAAATTTTGCTTTTTAAATTTCAGGGGTGTGCCTGGCAGAGAAAGTAAGCGACAGAGACACGAAGAAGTTAACCATCAGCCCGAGTGGGAAAAAATCATACGGAATCTTTCAGGTATTAACTATAAAATATAATTCATCACTATAAAAAAATTAAAAAACTGACTTTAAACCGTATTTCTGCCTCCCTGGTCGGTACTTAAATATTACCTTATGGAATCTGTCTTCTGACAATCAAGGCCAAAAATGCATCTCAAAACAATGACTAAACACGCCGGAAAGGTCGAAGGAAGGCGAAAATGCGCAATTTTGTTTACGTGGATGATATTATACAATGACGAGCAATGAAAAAATTCCACCCACAAAATGCCGAAAAACACCTTAATATCTCCTAAGACATAGAACCTAGCTTCATAAATTAAACATTACAAATTACACATTAAACATTACGTTTTTAATTGGTAACATTCTGATGCGCTGTTAAATGTACTTCAATATTGCAGACGGCGTCATTAAGCTAGCCTTTCCCGTTTAGGAGTAATTTGGTGCTTTGTCACTGGAACTTTTTCATTGCTCGTCAGTGTAGTAAGGGGAAATATTAAACTGCACATATTTAACGGCTGCAACTGCAATAATACTGATTTTCACAGCAAACATTCTGATTTTCACAGCAAATATCAGGGCAAAATACTGCGGTAGCTAAGGTGAAGGGTAAAGGGAGTGAGCGAAGCGAAGCCCCTTTTTATCCTTCGTATTAGGTCGAACATGTAAGAACAACAAAAATACTTAAAACATAAAAAGTGTTTTCGCTGATCCTTTTTACTGTGAAAATCAGTATTTTTGATGTGTGATTAAATACTAGCTTTTTATTAATAATAATAATAATAATACCTTGTACAATTTACACACATTGATCTAGTCCTAAACGAGGATTCCCTGTATCTTGGGTACTAGACAACGTTACACATACTTATACAGTTAAATGTTATACTTAGATAAATAAACAACCATGACTAAGGTACAAACATCCGTTCTCATCAAACAAATAATTGCCCCCACCGGGACTCGAACCCGGGACCCTTGGCTTCGTAGGCAGCGTCACTGCCGACTCGGCCGTTCGGGTCGTCAATAATGTTATTGCAGTCCATAACATAAAAATAGCGTAACGTCTTTTCTCATACGGGGTGGCAGAGGCATAATTGTGCCCACTTTGAGCCAGTTATTCAATACTCCATTTTGCGAGACCGGGGGCTAGCCGCTATCGAGCAATGAAGGTTTCCTCGCGATGACTTTCCATCACCGTCCGTATAATGTACTTAAGATAAATTAATTATCTCATCGGTACATGGCCAGGAATCGGACCTGCATTTCCTGTGTGAGGAGCAAGCGTGAAACCCAATTAGACCACGGAGCTCAATTTATTACAGTTTATTTCATATATAAATTATTACATTATTTTAAATTTAAACCAATACTTACTGAATGGATTTCTACTTTTTCCAGGTAAAACTACCAAATGACTAGTTTACTAAATTCTTATCCGTCTCTTATCTTCTTATCCATTCAGGTTCAGAGTTCGGAGTTCCTAGTAGCATCGGAACACAATTATAATCAAACCTATTCAACATCACATTATTATTACTACTGCATAAAATCAATCAATAAATCTGCTGAAATGCCCAGATATTTTTCCCTGAGATGCAGACCACCGGCCCGATGGTCAGATGACATTGTTATGGTGGCTGGAGAGCAGTGGACGAGACTGGCGGGTGACCGTAGCGATTGGCGTGCTGTGGCAGAGGCCTATGCCCAGCAGTGTGATGACAAGGGCTGATGATGATGATGATGATGATGATGAAGATGATGATGCAGGTGGGCGTAACGGATATTATAGTAACAAATTTGCTTTACACATCCAGATTCCAAGTCGTTGGTGCAAAGAGGGAAGGCCTGGAGGTGAATGCAACGTTCGATGTGAATGTAAGTACAACTTTATTCAGAAAGCAGTACCTAACTAAACACAAAGTCACAGTGCTCCTATCTGGCCTCACACTAGGATAACCTGCGCCACGGGATCCAGAAACAGCGACGTCCTAAACGCAAAGAATAATCCGATAAACAAGTTTTCTTTAGCTCTTCTCAAAAAAAAAAACTCGGGTCTTATTATTAGGTTTTTTTTTTTTAATACCTTGGACACTATTTACAAACAATGATCTAGCCCCAAACTAGGATTCCCTGTATCTTGGGTACTAGACAACGATACACATACTTATATAGATAAATATTATACTTAGATAGATAAATAACCATGACTAGGGTACAAACATCCGTTGTCATCAAACAAATATTTTCCCCCACCGGGACTCGAACCCGGGACCCTTGGCTTCGTAGGCAGGGTCACTGCCAACTCGGCCAATCGGGTCGACAATTATGTGCTCGTCCAGTTCGAGTTGTGGTAAAACTAATCACATTTGTTTCAATACAATGTTACAAAACATCCAAAGTTCTGTAAACGCCATGATGTTAAACCCTACTGTTATTCTGGTTAGGATTTTAGCTAGAATAACATTTTTATACGTGAGATTTGATAGGCATAGAGACGTCAACATGGAGAACATCGTAAAAAAGTGGGCGAATAAACAACTAATGGAGCGATGGACCATGCACATCGGTATTTCCTGAAATGAGCGCAAAATATACTGAATTGCGTGACAAAATTATTTAATGGTTTAGCCAACGATTATAACCTAAATTAATTCTGTCTGGGCGAAGTGGTGGCTCAAGGTAGGTGAAGTGCTAGCTTAATCCTACTTGTTAAGGTGTTCGTCTTTTACAGTACTTGAATTAAGGTTTTCAAGTTGCTAGTTTTCGGATTTCTAGTCACGCAATTCAATTTTTTTGTTAGACATAACCAGCATTTCTAGTCTTGCTCAGTTTGTCGCGAAATTCAGTTATGTTGTCAAGTTAAATCAGTAAGTATTTTTGACAAAAAAAAACTGAATTTACGGAGTTATAGGTTTAGTGAAGGAAACTCACTTTTTAAAAAGTTTATTATTTAATTATAAGAAACAAGTAATTATTACAAGAGCGGAAATGAGAATGAGCGTTAAACAAATTAATATTAAACGAAGATGAACTCGCTGATGATGCGTCCTAGTTTCGGCTTCCTGCCATACGCTGCGCGGGGCATGGTCAGCAAGTACCAGGGCCTTCAGCCATGGTAACTCCTCCCTTCTTCAGATAGAAGCACGGTCCCCGGCTTCCAGAGGGGGTGTTATCCTGGTTGGGTGATGGGGCAGGATTGCTTTCAGTTTTTCTGGTGTAGTACAGATAAAACTTCCAGATTCCGTATCCTGTTCCGATGATGTAGAGGAAAATTGTGCTCCAGCTGGGGGTAGCCATGATGACGGTCCAGTCCGGGATGAAGCTGTGTTCCTCGAGGTTCTCTGCTTTATTTATTAACTGGTGGATGCTGTCTAGTGAGATGTCTTCCAAATGTAGTTCATATTGGATATTTTCTGGGATGATGTGAGCTTCGCTCGGTAGTGGGATAACCTCCTGCGCTAGATACCTTTTGCTGTGGGTTTGCAGTGTCATGTTAAAGAGATGAATTTTGCATTGATCTGTAGTGGAGATAAGATTTGTGCCCGTGAGTTTCTTATAAGATGTTTTCTCGTTGCATGTGATCTTAGCGATGGTTTCCTGCTTCATGATCGTGAGCCAAGTGTTGGGGTCTATCTTTTGAATTTTTACTTTATTGAGATTCATCTTAGCGTAGGTACAGTTTCCAGCTTCTTGTTGGATGAGGGATATCACGCAGTCTGCGGATGTCTTCATATTCTGAGTGTCCAGCTGCTTGCAAAGATGTGTGTCATCGGTTATCTCCTGACAGGTGTCTTCCAGGTAAGAGTACTCCTCGTTCCCAAGTATAAGAAATTTGGATTTAGGGATAATGGTAAGGTTATTGATATTAGGAATTGAATAAAGGTGGATAAGGTCATATGAATTTGGATCAATGCTGGGAATTTCTAGGACAAAATTCAAAGTGCTTTCCGTACTATAGGCTTTAACCTCTATGGACCTTTCTAAAGGGTAAATATTATCTATGTTGATCTCTGCAACTGGGGTGATCAACAGTTTTGATTTTAGCTGCAGCATTTCATAAATTAAGGTTTGAGGACTTATTATACTAGGATGCATTACACCTAATTGAGAAAACGTCTTGGCATCTTCTAGGAGCATGAGCTTATCTAATATTATCTGTAAACTAAAATCTATTTGAACGTAAATATCTAAAAAATGTAACTGATTATATACTACGTTAGAACCACTAGTAACATTAGTTAGAGCAGCAAGTATTCTATTTTGATTTTCGTTAACTCCAATTAGTTGTTTTTGAAATTCTTCCATACTTTTACGGGCTAAATTTACGGAACTTTTTTGAAAATGTTGTGCAAGATTCACTTTGTTATTAAGATTCGCTATTTCCTGTTCAAATTTAACGGCATCTTCGTGATCTAAGTTACCAGTGATTGACTTAACTACTGAGCCTAATCCGTCAATAAGGCCGCGTTTAACCCTAGAAACTGGGGCTAAAAATATTAACTTATTATGTATTAAACTAATGGTGTGGCTAATTTGGTCCTTATATGTTTTATGCATTTCAACCGATGTTAATTTAGCTTCGACAGCTTTAGTGCTTACAAAAAGGGACAAAAGCTTAGAAGTTGAAAGTTGGAGCGAAGTTATATTATAAACGCATATTAAACTAAAGGTATCTACTTGTTTGAGGACCTTTCCCTGTTTGAGAAGGAGGATTCCGTTGGGATTCTCAATGGGTTCAATTCTCATGGTGGCTGATGCGTAGAGCACGATGGCTCCAGCGATGAGCGTCCCCATTTAAGAAACAAGTAATTATTACAAGAGCGGAAATGAGAATGAGCGTTAAACAAATTAATATTAAACGAAGATGAACTCGCTGATGATGCGTCCTAGTTTCGGCTTCCTGCCATACGCTGCGCGGGGCATGGTCAGCAAGTACCAGGGCCTTCAGCCATGGTAACTACGGTCATACATTTAAATAGTACCCAAAAGTTATTATCCTTACCTACGTAAGATGTAAGATTAAGTTAAAAGGATTTAGGAGTTAAATCAGTAAGTATTTTTGTCAAAAAAAAAAAACTGAATTTACGGTCATACATTTAAATACTACCCAAAAGTTATTATCCTTACCTACGTAAGATGTAAGATTAAGTTAAAAGGATTTAGGAGCTTAAAAGATTTAAAAAAAGTTATTGTGTCACTCCTTTTTCCATACGGAGTGAAGTCATAGATTATCACTCTCTTATTGCCGCTTTTGGCCGTTAAACATAAACATAAACATTTACATACAGGCCCATAAATTGCTTCTGGCCACACACTAGGATAGGATACCCTGTCGGGGGATCCAGAAACAGCGACATTAGATACATACAAACATCCAAGACCTGGGTTTTTTTTTATCCTCAGCCGGGGATCGAACCTTGGACCTCGCGCATGGTAGGCAGAGTCACAACCGCAGCGCCACAGAAGTCGTCTTCGGCTGGGTATAATTTACGTGATATTAATTATGGGAAATATTAAACTGCACATCAATAATACTGATAGATGCTAACTTAAACTGGAAAGCTGAACTGCAAGCCATCGAAAG
This sequence comes from Argyresthia goedartella, assembly GCA_949825045.1. Classification (NCBI taxonomy): domain Eukaryota; kingdom Metazoa; phylum Arthropoda; class Insecta; order Lepidoptera; family Argyresthiidae; genus Argyresthia; species Argyresthia goedartella. The sequence continues at coordinate 9,016,264 of OX463833.1, forward strand.
TACTCTAAGCTCAGCTTGTTATGCGTTGCGAAGTCTACGAGATGAGCTAAAAATTTACAATTTAAAAGCAGTATATTATGCCCTGGTAGAGTCAAAACTGAGATTCAGTAAAGTTTTGGGGAAATAGTTACGATTATAATGTCAAAAAAGCGTTCATCCTCCAAAAGAGAGCCATAAGAGTAATGGTACGAATACCACAGGTTATATCGTGTCGTGAATTTTTTTATCAAATTAGGTATCCTCACAGTTCCTAGTCTGTTCATATTAATTCACTCTGTAGATTTACTTAAGCGATTAAATAAAGTAGAGTCTGAGGAAGAACGGAAAAGACGATTGATCACAAGAAGGAAACACCTAGAGAGTTTCACTGTACCAAGACTGAATGTAGTTCAACACTCATCTAGGTATCAGGCGATAAAAATTTATAATATGTTACCAATAGAATTAAGACAAATTACGAGCCCCAATATAATTAAAAATAAGCTTAAAACATTCCTTTTGAACAAGTGTTACTACAGGGTTGATGAGTTTTTTGAGGACAAAAGTTGACTGAATTGATATTATTTATTGTTTTTATTGTTGACAAATTTATTCTTATATTAGGTTTTATTTTACAATTTTACAATTTTGACATTATATAAGTAATTAATTTGATAAATGTATTTGTTGACATTGTTATTTTTTATAGTGAAATGTATATTGTATTGTTTTAATTGCATGATTTGTTAATTAATTATTTTATGTTTTAGTCTGTAAGCAATTTCAAATACAATTTTATATCGTTCATGAATAAATAAACTGAAACTGAAACTGATTTGCACAGAAATTATACTGATTTTTACAGCAAATATCAGGGCAATATACTGCATTAGCTTAGGTGAAGGGTAAAGGGGGTGAGAGAAGCGAAGCCACCTTTATCCTTCGTATTAGGTTGAACATGTAATGTGAATGTGGAACAACAAAAATACTTAAAACATAAAAAGTGTTTTTGCTGATCCTTTTTTGCTGCTAAAATCAGTATGTTTTCTGTGCGATTAAATACTTACCATTAAACATTATGAGCCCGTAAGAACAACAAAAATACTTAAAACATAAAAAGTGTTTTTGCTGATCCTTTTTTGCTGCTAAAATCAGTATATTTTCTGTGCGATTAAATACTTGCCATTAAACATTATGAGCCCGTCAGACCCAACGAACCTTAATTTATAAAGTATAAAGTATAAAGGCTTTATGTCAAACGGTTGATGAACATCTTGTTTAGGGGATTTAATTTTGAAAGAAACAGCAATTAATATAAAAAATACCTCACTTAAATAAATATTTTTGTCGATATCATGTGATTATCTTCAACCTTAATACCCTTTATGAAGACTCACAATGTATAAGGTTATCACTTATCTACAGAAAAAAGGGAAATTTTTGACTATTCATTTCGTCTCCGACATTTTGAAAAATCTCTGGTTTTATCGCCCTTTTATGGCCGTTGCACTTTTACGGTGCACAGTCGGATGTACAGTTGAACAAAACTGTATTATTCAACTTATAGGCACTATCGCACTGCTATAAAGTCGAAGTTTTCGTGTAAGGTTCGACTGTACAAACCTAAGTGATCCATTTGTTTGAAACTCCTTGCAACCGGGAAAAGCTGAACCTCCTTATTTTGCTGAAGATAGTACACTATGTTGGACTCGTAAAGAAACACGTGTGTTTACTGTTGCGTCGCTTACGTGATTGAGATACACACACTGAAAGGTAAAATTTAACAAATTCAATTCATTTATTTGATTGATTGATTGATTGATTGTCTGAATGAGTATAACCTTCCAGAAGGTTATAACCGGGCGTTAGACTTGTTAGACTTTAGCTACATTTTTTTTAAAAACCACGAAAATAATGATACCTACTTAATATTGAGTTTAAGTTTTCTTTTAGGATTTTTTGCCAATGTGTACTGACGTGGACACCCTCCGAGAGATGTAATAAAGTGGCATGAAAGATCGCGGGAAGGTTTGCGAGGTTTCATAGGATTTTATCTAAAGACATTCTAATATACGCGTTGGACTCGGATAAAAGTGCGTTCACCTTTACGAAGAGGCTTACATGAGGGAATAAATGTAAAGTTTACCACTATAAGTTTTTACTCCCAAATACTTTAAATGTTCACCAAATGTAGTTTCATAGGACCGTATTGGTTGCTAGTTGGTTGGTAGTGAGGTTGGTTAGGTCACAACTTTATAATATACCCTGTAGTCGAAGCGAAACGGAGTAGAGCGAGGCGACCCCATGTAGTTCATCCTAAAATACTGGTGAACATGTAGTTCATTTGGGATGAAAAGTTTTTTGGGATTTAACTGTTTTCTCAATTGGGTAAGCAGTTTCACCCTTCCGCTTCTCTGCTGGCCGGAGAAGAAAAAAAAACATAAGACATGACTTAGTGTGACCGGTTACACAACCCACAACAACAAAGTTACAGATACTCAAAGTTATGTTACTGTCTAACACTTGCTTGGGAACTGACAGCGGCAGTTTTTTTTTTAATTATAAACATACATGCTTGTGACATCAGAGTAAAATCAAATCGACACAAACAGCAATAAGTGGTGACCTGTGGCGACCCTTGCGAATTCCGTCAAAGAACATTGGAACAGGACTACCTCGATTCTCTCTGATATATCATGAAAGAGAGCGAGAGCCCTTATCACCAGTGCCTCTGCCGGATGTAGAACAGCTTGTGGTTTCTTGCTGGGAGGCAGTTGTTCGGCGCATACAGTCCCAGCTGCGCCAGCACCAGACGGTTTTCGAGCATTCCTCGCCTTACATACATAAGCAGAAAGTGCGAGGGCTCTCCTAAATCCCCAGGACCCAGATACAAGAGGGACAAAGTTTCTCCTAACATGTCGCTGCAACATTGCACAGTGTCCAGTACATGCCCCGCATGTCACGAAACAAACATGCCCCGCGATATTTGACCTTATCAAAGTGTCCCGGGCATGTGTAAAATGTCGCGGGCCAAGTTTCGGGACCCTGTGCAACGTTGAAGAGTCACGCACGAAGCATTGAGTCTTTAACCTTTGGGTTCCGAGGATCTTCTGAATTAGACTTTTCTCGATAAAGGTTTTGAGCTTCATTACCATGGCATGAGGATCGCGATGCCTCGTAGCCAGGGGCCCAATTCTCTACTGGAGATTGCATTGCAATCGTATCGTGACCGCTGCGAAGGGCGCAAAACGCCGCATTCGACAGCCAATCTCCTAACAAAATAGATGCTGCCGACAAGCCAAACACGGCATTCCGTGCCCGCGTACACAATTGGGCTTCAGGTCCAAGTCTCCAGCAACCGTTGCTAAACTAAGCAGCAGTCCGTTTGAGGAGTACTCCGAATTCATCCATAAGGCTGGGTTAGGTTAGTTATGCGTACGCCCAGCAAGAAGCTGAGTCCTAGACAATCTCTGGTGCATGGAATAATTTGTCTATTTGTATGTTCATTTATTCAATCAGAATATCTAAGCTACTTATCAGAATTTGTCAAATGAGATATTATTAGAAGCGTCTTTCCGCTGGTTTCAACCAGCTATGCTACGCCTTCAGGCTATGCGACAATACACTTTATTTAATATAGCCCCCTTAAGAGAGCATATAGTACTGGATTTTAAAAAGGCTGTCTTGGGTTTCTAATTAAACCGATTAATAAGCACATTCCATAAAATTATATATATATACATTACTAGCTCTTGGTCGTTGCTCGTCGACCTGTGTGGCTCTGCCTGCCATGTGAGAGATCACGGGTTCCGATCCCCGGTTTATTTGTGTATGATGTTTATGGTTCTCACGAAAAAGGGTATAGTGTCGAGTCAGAAAGAATGTATATGCCTGTGTATAAATGTTTATGTTTATGTTGATGCTTTGCTTGCATTTAGCCAAATCGTTAGAAACGTAGACCGCCCAGTGGCTATAAGGTTTCACACTCATGCGCGCGATGTTTGAATAGTCGGATTTTAGTTTATGAACTTATTGTCTTGTCTCTGTTATGGAAACGAAACAGTAGGCTGCTCACAGACTGGCCTTAGTGACTAAAAATATGTCGTATTACTACAAAAAATGTTCCAGATAGTTCCACGTAAAGAAACGTAAAATCCTATGCTTTTTTGTCTTCAAACAATTGTTGAACAGGAGTTTATTTTTTGTGACAAGACCCATTTACTTTATTTTTCAGCCTTGCTTGACGACGACATAAGAGATGACGTCACGTGTGCATTTAAGATCTTCGACAAAGAAGGCTTCAAGTACTGGACGAAATGGGAGACGAGATGCAAGAACGACAACTTTATAACCACTGAAATTTACAAGTGAGTACTGAAGTAGAGTCTGGCTCATGATAGTAGAGTAGTCTGTATGGGGTTAATCTGGCTCAACACAGACCTTTCTGTTAATAATTTTGTAATTATTTATTCCTGCTAATTAATTATGATAATAATATTATAATATTTGTATTAGTTAAGCACAAGCAATTTTTAAAAGAGATCTAAAAATCAATCTGTGAGAGTTTCCACGCCCTTCTTCTCCCACAGTGGTCCAATGTAGTGAATTGGCAAAAAACAGTGAACGATAATCGTTCACTGTTTTTTGCCAATTCACTACATTGATACTACACTACACTACACTACAACGATAATCGTTCACTGGCAAAAAATAACGATTGCTAAGTATATGTAAATATCTACAGAAACAAAAAAAAACTGGAATCATTTCGAAACTTTTTGTATCTATGGAAAAAATTATTAATATGTCAAAACTGTCAAAATCCATCAAAGCTGAAATCACTTATTGGAGCCGAACGCGATGAACGAGCAGAACTATTTCTTTTCGTTCGGCTCCCATCATATATTAAGGCCAGGATTATTTCTACTTGTTCCTCATCGCTGACGATCGTGACCGTCATGGTTGTTGGTACGTAGCTTGACCAGGGATTTCCATTTTGTTCTGTCCTTTCCTCCTTTATAAGGTTTTCCGAGTCTCAGGCCTTGACATGCTATATGACCAAGGAGTCCAGTTTCAAATTATCACGTTTCGGGCGGAACAACTCGAGAGAACTGTAAATTTCATACAAAATTTAAGGCCTAGGGCGGGAAGTCATTTATTTTTGGAGAGGTGTTTTTTTTCATTTCACTGCAATTCGGTTTCGGCATGTGTCATAGAGAAGGTTCGGATACGCAACCAAAAACTCAAAGATTGACGGACACTACAAATCTTGTTGTTACAGCACCCGTATAACTAATCTAAGCGGCAATTGATTTAAGCAGTCTGTGCATTTCACCAAAATAACCTGATCACGCTCCCACAGATGCCCAGACCTGCAATCACCCCGGTCCAGTCCTGAACGAGTTGTCACCAGAAGCATTCACTCACCGCTGCAGTTCTGGTTACCGAAGCAAGTCGCCTCACCAGCTACAGTCAGGATTCGAAGATCACCTTTTGCCGAGGAGAGGAATAGGGGAGTCTAGAGGTCCCACCATCGTGAAAATATTTTAAGGAAGGCAGCAATAAGTTAGAGCTGAGCTATGGAATTTAAGACAATACATATCATATGGGTGTTAATATTGTGATACCTGGCTTTAATGAATATTAAAATGTATGATAGTTATCTCAAACACTTTTTACTGCGCGCACTCAACATTATAACAACCACAATAGTAGTTTATGTGACTGATACATAATGGAGGGCATTAAAATTCGAGAATGGGTTTATGAAACGAGCCCAAGGCGAGTTTCATAATAATATCACTCGAGAGTTTTAATGCCTAATTATGTACAGTTACGTACACTAGTTTATCTACACACATATCATAAGATCACTTTGATGTGTTCAGGAACCGCATGTTTGACCGGCATTGTGGCATTGAGTTGTTTAGCTTGTTCTGTAGTACCAACTTCACAGACAAAGTAGGGGCGGCACGCAAGCGGGCATCGGCCTTCGAAATTTGAATGTCATAATATGTAGAAAATTTACACATTATGGACATAATGTTCAATATTCAGATAAGAAATGAGTTTTTACAAAGTAGTTTAACATTATGCTGATCGTAACATGCGGTTTGTGGACGCAGTAAAGAGATTTTATGATACGTGTGTAGATAAAACATTTAAAATGGCTAACTGGTCACTTCGATTTCATATAGCGAATGGTTAATTTTGTTTTAAATACGAACATGCCACAAAGTTTTCAAATTGCTCTTTCTTAAAACTCCAACCGCGTACTTACATTTTTTCTTTTCACTATCACCTGTATACGTGTTGTGTGAGCGCTGAAAGCTTATAACTCGCTGGAGTGGGCTTAGTTGTTTAGAGCTTAAAGTACGTCGCAGCTTCAGCCGTCATCGTATGAGGGATAACGAAGGTACGGTGAGTATACTTTGACGCAGAAGTAAGGTATTGGTCAGAAAGAGGGCAAGCTCTTTGCCGAATATATATATGAGTTAGCTCATGGGTTAAGGCCTCATAATTATTAGAATTATGAGGCCTTAACCCTTAGGCTTTTTCCCAGCAGTGGGATACCCAATGGCGTTATTAAAAAAAACTTTTTATGAGAAAAGGTACAAAGCAACTAACCACAACGTAATGATTCTTGATCATCCCTAGAAATATAAAATAATGCACCGCCATTGAACATCTAGACCCCTTTGCTAACAGGCCAACAGAAAAATAGAAAAGAGGTCGTCTGCATAAATATACATCTTCAACAAAAACTACTGGCCAGTGATAAAATATGAAGAAGTCATAAACGTGTTATATTGATTACAGCTCGAATTGTAAAAGTTTGCGCGTAGTAAAAATTATTTTATCTACACACGTATCATAAACCCTCTTTACTGCGTCCAAAAACCGCACGTTACGATCAGCATAATGTTAAACTACTTTGTAAAAACTCATTTCTTATCTGAATATTGAATAATAAGACCATAATGTGTAAATTTTCTACATATTATGACATTCAAATTTCGAACGCCGACGCCCGCCTGCGTGCCGCCCCTACTTTGTCTGTGAAGTTGGTACTACAGAACAAGCTAAACAACTCAATGCCACAATTCTCTTGTCACAATCTTTCACTATTCCTTTAGTGTCTGACGACCATGGCCCGAACGTTTCTACTGCAAGTGCCGCAAATATGTAAAAGCATATTTGCGGCACTTGACCAATTGGGCGTCATCTGCGGCAGACCCCGGCTTCCGGGATGAACGCGGCACGTGCGTGGGACGGGGCCAACGTGTCTTCGCAGGTCACGTTCCACGCCAGAGGTCGCCCTAAAAACCAGGGCACAAGCGTACAATTATTATTCAAATTGCACATGAAAGAACAGGCTATCTAATTAATGAATGCTTTTATACTCTGTGGTCACTCATTGCTCAATAAAGCTCACTTCCCCCCTTAGAAAAGAGGTCCCATTTTTGTACCTATTGAAAACAAAATCTACTGATAAATAAATGTATGAAGACTATCTGCGTTTTAGTTTTTTTAGGTCTATACATTATAACGCATAAATAAAAGCAAACTTTAGGGCCAGATCTTGCTTAAAAAATCAGAAATAAGTACAACTTAGGGAGCTTCATATTGAGTAACACATACTAGCTGTAATCAAACTGAAATAAAGGCGTTGTGAAAGAAAAAATGGTAAAGAATTCTAATTAGAGTGTTATTCTAATGAGAATTGTTAAACTTAATTCTAACTAGAATAGAATAGGAGAACTTGATCAAAAACTAAACATCGGCGCTCAGAAGTCCTGATGTGTGAGGATTCCCGCAGACTCGCCGATGCGGAGAAAGTAACAAAATGGCCTTCACATGTGACTGCGCCAACTTGCTTTATTAGTGGATTTATAGATGATTTAAAAATGCGCGAACCGTCGGAAACAATTAGTTTTCGAGTTTTTTTTTTTTTATCGCCATTCAAGCATTCGGGACCGTGGATATGTGAGAGTAGTAGGGTGGGGAAACGACAAACTTGCTGTTTTTTTTACGTCTGATGTCGTTCAAAATTCATTGACCCCATGGCCATTGACCTTGGCCTTAAACTAGTAATTTTTTGTGTATTTCGTTGAAAGTTCTGTTTTGCCATTTTTCATTTTTCATTTTTCATTATCTTTTCATAGGAATTTATCGTTTTCCCACTTTAATACTCCCACAAACCCAAGGTCCTGAATGCTTGAACTCGATAGCTAAATATTTCCCACTATAAATATATCCATAAAACTCAATAATAAAGCAAAAGCATCTGAAACGTCCGTCCGGCTTTCTAAAGGCTAGCCCCGACCTATATTCCATCACAACTTAACCAGAAAGGTAAAAAAACGAATGAAAGTAATACGCGCGAGCGAAGGGTTGGTAACTAAAATCTAAATATTATTTGGTATCAGATAATTAAATACGTTTTTTTCGTTTCCTAATGACACACTGTGAACCGTTTTTTTTTATTTCGAAGACATTCACTTCCATTTTGTTCAGGTGAGAATATCGGTCTAATTCGATTTTGGGTATAAAAAATCTGTAGGAGGCTAAATTTTTGGGGGAAATCATAGCAATGTACGGAAAAAAGGTTTATGTATGTTAGTAATAAATGTACGATAAATCCATACTCCACCACGCTGACCCTGCGCGGGGTGTCGAGCTAGTGGCCAACCCGACATAGCAATTGGATGTAAACAGGTAAACAGAATTACATATTACCTTCCTGTGATTTTAAGGCATTTTTACGCTTATTGTCATGAAATGTATTATGGCCATAAGCTTAATTTCTTTAAATTGGGTATTATGTATAGCATTGATTGACAGAAGACAGATTTTTTAATGTTATAACCTTTCATCATAGTATAACTCCGATCAAACATCTGTTTTAGTCAATGCCATAGCAATAACTGTTTCCCACGAATTTTTCCTTTAAACTAAAATGACATTTTTGTTTAAGATTGTGGTACCAGGTTTTATACATGTTTTCCCATCATTCTTTACGATTTATCTCTCAGATGGTGTTTCTCCGGAAATTTTGAAATATCTCTATTTGTATTTCTGAAGTAAGTGTAAGAATATCTTTACGTTGTTTCTACTTAATATTATTTTTTACTAAGATAAAAGTACCACCTCTATTGAAACAACTGACATTGGCAGTCTTTCTATTGAAAAAACGGACAAATTTGTAATTATGAATGTTAAAAGGCATCATATTTTCGTTTACCAGTATTTTGTTATATATGTCACCGTAAGATTATAAGTAAAAATTGTTAAGCCTATAAACTAACGTTTTTTTCACGTACTACTGCTTACTATATGACGCGTTAGTTGATAAACTAACGCTTAAAATTAAAACCGTTAAAAAGTAGACTGGTTTAAAATGTAATTGCAAACGAAATACCAGGGTACGCTGCGGTAGCTTAGGTGAATACTAGAGGTGGCAAGCGCAGCGAAGCCCCCGAATAGTCTTCGTGTTAGGTTGACACGTAAGAACAAAAGAAAACTTCTAAACTCTATTGGTATGGTTTACTATCTGTCGAAAGTTAGTTAGTTACCGTTAGTTGATCAACTAACGCGTTAGTTTATCAACTAACGGTTTTGACTATCTTACGGTGACTAACATAACATTAGTGTCAGAACCATTAAGAAATAATTCTCATATAGTTCTTTGCCAGGTAGCCCCTGCATATTTCGATGGGTAACATTTAACAAGGAACCTCTGTCGTACTAATTATGATAGAGGAATAGTTAGTTACTAGTTACGGAAGAGAATATTACAAATTGAATGGTAAATACATAAATGGTTGAATGGTCATCAGATCGTCATATATCATAGAGCCTTGGATTACACCTGTCCTACTCAGATGCATACGTCTTCGAGATAAGCTGCATTTTAATTTTTATCTAAGATAAAATTCTCAAACTGACTTCACTCACTACAGAAATTTTGCGACGAACTCTTGTGAAACCTTAAACAGAACTACGAAAATCAGGACATCGAAACAAACAATCGTAACCCTATGGAAGTCTATAAAGGAATATCTAACCTGAAACGCTAAAATTCCGAAGCTCCTGACCTAGTCGCAAAATGTAAGGACCCTGTTGAGTCAGTTGACAATTGCAAAAAATTACTTCTCCGGAGTAGAGCTAAAGCTTGCTGACCAAATAATGTCAGAGACAAATAAAAATGAAGATAATTTTGGCCAGGAAACCCACATGAAAAACACCAACCCAAACTTTTTCTTCATTATGCAGCCACCACGATGACCGACGTTTCAGAGATATACGGTGTAATAAAAGTCCTAAAATCGGGCAGCGCTCCCGGCATTGACGGAATTAACAACCATTTAATAAAACAAATCAGACCCCTAATTATTTACTCCCTCGCCGACATTTTTAATCTGAGTTTCAGCACTGGATGTTTCCTATAATGCTAGAACTGTTACTCTTATCTACAAAGCAGGCCCCAAATACATACCTGGTAATTGCAGACCAATCTCATTCATTAGCAATCCTTCAACCTTCTCTAAAGCAGGCAATTCGACTTCAGACAGTAAACATCCACGGAAAATGCTGTCAAACTCCTGGTAAACATTGTGTCCGATCATCTCTATAAAGATCTTAAATGTGTCGCCATCTTCCTGGATTTGGCCAAGGAGTTCGATACCGTCTCAACACCAATACTAATGGAAAAAATGGAATTGATAGGCATTCGAGGAACACCTTTATGTTGGTTCACTAGCTGCCTCTCTGAGAGAACGCATATAGTAGTAACACAAACACTATCCGCTCAGGTATCCCTTAGGGTAGCATTCTAGGCGACACAGAGTATCCTAGTGTAGGGCCAGAAGTAATGTACGTGGCTGTATGTAAATGTTTATATTTTTATGTTTAGATGAGCGACACGAGACGACTCTCTCGGACAGAAAAATTTAAGCTTTTCAGAACCAAACAATCCAAACATCGACATTTTAAACTTAAATATTACTCAAAGTATCAACAACACTTAGATATGTTTCTAAGTGTTGTTGATCATCTAATTCTGAGATGGAATGGGAGGCCACTGCTGCAGATATTCCTGTCTTCAACCTTGATGAAAGTTCATCGACTAAGTATTATGTCAATGCGGAGCAAGATATCAATATATATAATATGGTTAAATGCGAAAAAAATAAATGCAGTAACTCCTTAGTTAATCAAAATGAGCTATAGCTTATATATAAATATAAGCTAATATAGTGCTCACACGCCATAACATTACATTAACCGTATAGTGAAGTAATAACTTGATCTTACTTTACTAGCAGGCCAGGTTTGAAACTATTTAGAGACAAAAGTTTTTTACCCACACCGATCAGTTGAATTATTAATTACCCCATTTTTAGGGTTCCTTAGAGAAACAAGGAACTATTATAGTTTCGTCATGTCTGTCTGTCCGTCTGTAGGACACAGCAACTCTATTCGGAAACTATCAGGATTACACAGTTGAAACTTGGTACGTAGATGTATTCTGTAAACCGATTTACTATTTTAATACAAAAATTGTAAAATAAAAAAAAAATGCGGGTCTCCCCATACATGGAACTGAACATTAAAACAAATATTCATCAAACCTATATGTTTGGGGTATCTATATAGGTCTTTGAAAATTAGGTTGAAGTTCCTGAAGCCATTTTTCCTCAAAGTAAATCGCTAAAGAGACAGGCCCTTCCAAAGTAGAAAAATGTGTGCCCCCCTTTCTAACTTTTAAAGTAAGAAAGTGAAAAATCAAAAAACAAATTGATTTGAACAAAATAAAATAAGTAGTTTTTAATATATGTATAAAAATTTATTAAAAACCGCAAATGTAACTTTGTCATTCTTACAAATACTATGAAAAACAAAGTAATTATTTGCTGGTGAAGAATTATATTGTGATATTTTGGCTAGATGTATCAGGTGTATGTGAAGTGAGTACCTTCCTAATTTAATTTTTGACTTATATTCTAAATGTTTTACGGAACCCTTAATGTCCGAAGTCCGACACTCACTTAGCCGGTTTTCTTCAACAATATATCAGGCCGGTGGTATTAACAACTGTCGATTCTAATCTACGAAGATGTACCTATAAATGCAAAAGGACATGAAAATATAACTGAATCAATCGAGATGTTGCCACAGAGCTTCCGAAAATCATAAAGCCCTTTTAAAAAGGTTGTCTCTAGATGAATCCCTGTTGCTTCTTAGGAGAGTGATTGACGTTCCGCACCTACTTAAAATCAAGAAAAGACATACTTTCCAGTAAAAAGTGTTAAACTCAAACTCAAACTCAAAAGTACTTTATTACGGTAGATATTTACATATACTTAGCAAACGTCATTTTTTGTCTCTTCTCTACATTGGACCACTGTGGGAGAAGAAGGGCGTAGATACATCATACAGTTTCAAAAATACTTATAGTGACGGTCAGCCTCTGGCCGTTACTGTCAAATTACATTGACACATACTTTTGGCATGTGACATAGCGTCTGCCGCCGTGTGCCCCGGAAGCCGTAAGTATCACAAGAATTTGAGTACATAGTAATGTATGACACCCCACCGTTATTGCGATGAAATGGATGGGATTCTTGAGTTCGAGTTATGTTCTTAAACGTGTTAAATACCAAAATTTTGGTATTCAATAAATATTATAACGATCAAAAAAAATATCCCTTTCACGGCATTTCACACAACAGTGATTATCTCCGAAGCTAGAAACCGCCTTAAGGAACGAATAATTTATATTTTCTTAATTACATACTTAGATCTCATCTATTAATCAAAGTTTCTCATAATGTAAGTAGTAATAACAATTTATTTAACAGTGATTCATAGATGTGATCTAAGTATATAATTAAGAAAATATATATTAATCATTTAAACTTGAGTGAGTGATTTCGGATGTTCATATTTCTTGATATGGATATTGTTCGGGATTGTTTCAAATGCTTTTTTGGTAGTCACTGTACGTGGGCATATACGGGCTCAGGACAGACGAGTGTTAGCTTTCGTAAATTTATTTCTTGCACGAGTTCATCTGATGCTTCGAATCGATTATGTTGGCAACACGTGCTGGTTTCTCTCTGGCTGCGACAATTCGCGCTCGTTTTGTTGAATGTTGGCATCTCACTGTCTTGGACTGTCGAAGAAGGTTGTTGTACAGAATAAAGTGCTGAAGTGTAAATATCACATGTCAGTTTTATTATATTGCGCCTGTTTTTGCTTTTTTTAAATAGTTTATTAATTTGGTTTTTCAGGACAACGCTCTGTTAATATTGGTATGTTGTCATTTTACTTTGCCTTCGGTGTCGCACTTTCCGCGTATTCATAACGCGTGACTAGCCTTTTCCTGGTTGTAGTATGAATATTTTTTACGCAGGGCTTAGGTGTATTTTTGTTTAGCTATAGTCGGCCTTGTGCCTAGTACTTTTCTTGCGTGTGATCTTGTTGTAGCACACATGGCTTGTCTTTCGACTTAGCATTGTTCTATCGGCTCGGCTTTCGGCCTCGCATTTTCTTGCAAATAGTGGGGTGTTTGTGATGCTCACCTCGTGTGGTCATACCAATTTTATATGTTGTAAAAGTTTCTGAATTATCTTAACTATAGGGCTCGCTCCTCTCATTCCACATATGAAGACAGTTGCTCCGGACATCGTATTCTTCCTCTGGCAGACAGACGAGTGATGTTAGATGTAATGTTCCTGTACGACATACTTGTGTCGCGAGTCGACTGCCCCGCGCTGGTGCGCTCGGTGGCGTACTGCACGCCGCTGCGGCGCACGCGCCACACGCCGTTGCTGCGTGTGCCAGCGTGACGCACTAACTACGCCGCCAACGAGCCGCTCACCAGGATCACACGTACTTACAATAACACCTTCCAACACATCGACCCGTTCAATAACTCCAGGGCCTCCTTCAGAAACTGCATTCTCAAACACTTTACACAACCGGAATAATAAACTAATCAACATATTACATATATATATATATATATAAAGAAATATATTTATTGCGTATCTTTATATATTTACATTATATACTTATATAAACATAAATATGTAAATATTATAGAATGAACGGTTAAAAAAATATATAAAAAAATGTATATAAAAAAAAAATACTACTAGTCCTTTTCTTTTTGCCTCACTAAAACAAATACTGTAACAACAAAAGGATATTTTTGGGGTATTCTATTATTGGCTATGTAATTGGTGTTAATTTTAAGGACTGTTTTGTAACGCTGTTTGTGCCAGCCATCCCTTATCATCACGGACTAAAGTATCGTCGAGATAAGTTATTGGCTGACACAGAATATCGACATCACGTACCGGTTTTGGTACATGATGATTATCGAGGACGATTTATATATAAGAAGAGTTATTTATTAAATAAAACTAGACTGTAACTGAGCATATTCCAAGCCTTTTATTCCGTCTCCCGTAGGTTGCCACAACGTTGGCAAAGTGGTGACCCCGACGTTTGAATATCAAGCAACCTTCGGTTAAGCAGCAGCATGTCGTCGCCTGTGAAACAGAACCCGTGTGCAGCTACCCTAGAAGTGCAAGCAATCAGCACTTCGTCTAAAATCGCAGACTTATGGAAGGACAAGCCCCGGTTATGGTTCGCACATTTTGAAGCAGTAACCACTCCCCAGAAGTTAGGTGACGAATCCAAATTCCACCTAGTCCTTACCAAACTAGCCAAAGAGGAAATCGAACAAGCCAGTGACATAGTGATTTCCTTATCAGACAGCGGAAAGTACCAGAAGTTAAAAGACAGATTGATTTCGACATATGAAGAATCCCCGCATCGCAAATTCCAGAGATTATTCACGGACACCGACCTCGGAGACAGAAAACCGTCACAGTTATTAAGAAAAATCAAGGAGCTTGGGGAAGGTCAAATCAACGACGAAACTGCAAAAATGTTTTGGCTAAAACAATTACCGACCTCCTTAACCTCAATACTTTCGGCAAATAAAGAGAAAAGAATTGACGATTTAGCCCAGATGGCCGACAATATTTACGAAGTCTCGAGCTTCGAACAAGTTGCTGCGCTAAGCAGGGTCGACGACCCAGTAACGCAACTAACTTCTGAGCTAGCGAAAGTAAAGATTGAGTTAGCTGCAATTCATAATAACAACAATCGTCGGCAGTTTTATCGCAGTAAGCCATTCTCAAGTTCACGGTCAGGAAGCCCGTTTCCATTCCGGAGCAACTCGAAGTTATGCTTTTATCATTCACATTTTGGCAAGAGAGCTTTCAAGTGCCAGGCTCCGTGTTCCTGGAAGCAACAGGGAAACTAAAGCGGGCATGCACTGAGGCGGAGCTGTGTGCTTTTTCACAATTTCATCGCCTATTTATCACAGACAACAAGACTGGAGAAAAATATTTGATCGATACTGGCGCGAACATATCTGTACTTAAACGCAAGCTGAAGCATTCCGGGAAAACAGATTACTCATTACATGCTGCCAACGGTTCAAAGATCAGCACATATGGAGAACGATGTTGTGCCCTTGATCTCGGGCTTCTAAGAACTTTTAATGGAACTTCGTGATCGCCGATGTCAATGCCTCTATCATTGGAGCAGATTTTCTGGAGCATCATGATTTATGGGTTGATTTACGCAGAAAAAGGTTGATTGACAACACTACCAAACTATCATCCAGAGGTAGAACCATAATAGCAAACCAAGCCACTTTAAGTACCATTGATGGGAGTCTTGTTATCGCAGACTTACTTCGGAGATATCAGCGCATCACCGTACCCACATCTTTGAAGATTAGTCCCAAGCACAACGTTCAACATTTCATAGAGACGCAGGGCCCTCCGGTCGCTTGTAGAGCCAGGCCTCTCTCTCCAGAAAGGTACAGGACGGCTCAAAAGGATTTCCAGGACATGATGGATATGGGAATATGTCGACCGTCAAACAGTTCATGGGCCAGTCCTTTGCATATGGTGAAGAAGAAAAATGGTGAATGGAGACCATGTGGAGATTATAGAGCCCTGAACAATATAACAGTCCCTGACCGGTATCCACTCCCACGGTTACTAGATTTCACTTACATTCTCGAGGGGAAACGCATTTTTAGCAAAATCGATATCCGGAAAGCATATCATTGCATACCAATGGCTCCAGAAGATATTTCCAAAACAGCCATCATCACCCCCTTCGGTCTTTTCGAATTTCCGAGAATGACATTTGGACTTCGGAACGCCGGTCAGACTTTTCAATGATTTATGGACTCAATATTCAGACATCAAATATCTTCACAACGCGGCGGAGCATCTAATCAAGAGCCAAAGGATGAAAACATATCAGATTTCACATTTTGTTTCGTCGACGACATCCTTTGTGCATCAGAAAATGAAGAGCAGCATTGCAAACATTTGGAGATAATTTTCAAGAAATTAGATGAACGTGGTCTTACAATGAATATGGAAAAATGCGAATTCATGAAGAAGGAAATAGATTTTTTGGGGTATCATGTATCCTGTAACGGGATTTCCCCCACTCAAGAAAAACTTGAGGCTATAACCAATTTTCCTAAACCAGAAAAGGTGAACATGTTGCGAAGATTTTTGGGTATGGTTAATTTCTATAGAAGCAGCATCCCAAAAGCGGCATTTTATCAAGCAGAGTTGAACAAATATTTACATGGCTGCAAGAGGAACGATAAGAGTGTAATTAAATGGACCAAGACAGGGGAAGAGTCTTTCGAAAAATGCAAGGAGCTTATGAAAAATTTAGCAATCTTATCTCACCCTGCTAATAATGCATCCATCTCGCTTATGACTGATGCTAGCAATGACTACGTGGGCGCCGTTTTGCAACAAAAGGAGGATGGTGAATGGAAACCCCTCGGATTTTTTTCAAAAAACCTGACACATACGCAACAAAAATATTCTACGTATGATCGAGAGCTTTTGGGTATCTACCTAGCTGTGAAGCATTTCCAAAGACTCGTGATAGGACGAGATTTTATTATCTACACAGACCATAAACCAATCACTTTCGCATTTTCCAAAAAACCAAATATTGATGACCCACCTCGGAGAATTCGTCAACTAGACTACATATCACAGTATAGCACAGACTTAAGGCATATTAGCGGATCAGACAACGTGGTTGCAGATGCCTTATCAAGGGTGATCGAGGAGATAATCACTCCTTCAGAAATTGACTTCGAGGAAATGGTCGAATTTCAACGCACGGATGCAAATCTTAAAGAGCTTTTCAAGAAATCAAATCTGACATTATCCAAGTTTAGTGTGCCCGGCAGTAATTCCCAGCTATATTGCGATACCTCAACCGGGCAACCGAGACCGTATGTTCCTGCAGTATTTCGGAAGAAAATTTTCGACGCAATTCATGGTTTGAGTCATCCAGGAAAACGAACCACACGAAAAATGATTTCAAAAAGATTTGTTTGAGATAACATGAACAAGGAAATAAACGAGTGGTGTAAAACATGCCTATCATGCCAGAAATGCAAGTTACTAGGCACACTATTTCACCTATCGGCACATTCATGCCCGCTCAGCGTTTTGAGCACGTGCATATAGATATCGTTGGCCCCCTACCTACAAGCCAAGGTTACAGATTTCTGCTAACTATGATTGACCGTTGCTCTTCTTGGCCTGAGGCATTTCCCTTGAAGGAGATTACTGCGGAAAAAGTCGCTTCATGTTTATTCCAAGGGTGGATCTGCAGATTTGGCCCCCCCCTCCGGCTTTCCTCGGACCGTGGAAAACAGTTCGAATCTGAGCTTATTAAATCCTTGGCGAGGTTAATGGGAACGGAAAAATTACGAACACCAGCCTACCACCCGCAATCCAATGGAATGGTGGAGAGATGGCATCGTTCGCTGAAGGCGTCTCTCATGGCAAGGAACAGTAAGGAAAATTGGGTAAAATAATTAGCAATCGTCCTTCTTGGCCTAAGAAGTTGTTTACGAGACGACACTGGTTTGAGTGCCGCGGAAATGGTTTATGGAGAAACAATAAGGCTTCCCGGGGAATTCTTTGGTGATTCTGGCTTGCGATCAACGTATCACGACTACGTGCAAGATTTGAAACAACGAATATCAAAAAACTGCTCAGTTCCGAGGAGAGAGAATCGCTGCGAATGCTAATAGTATATTTATTCTGCAGAAACGGGCTGTTCGTGCAATTTATAGATTAGGGCCTTGAGTGTCACTGAGGGAAAAGTTTAAAGAAATCAATATTCTGACATTTGTGTCTCAATATATCTATGACAATCTTGTGTATGTAAAAAGAAATATAACTAATTTTCAGAAGTACAGTGATATACACAATTTTAATACTAGAAATAAAGACAAGTTGGTTGCTTATGTAAGCCGACTACATAAAATTAGTAATTCTTTTAAAGGAAATTGTATACGCTATTACAATAAGGTCCCTACTGATATTAAAAACTTACCTTTAGACAAGTTTAAAATAATAATAAAACAGAAATTGTATAAAAAAAGTTACTATAGGATATCTAGATAGATAGATAGATAAACGTTTATTGCATCAAAGCAGCACACATACAAATTGAAAGTGATACGGAGGTGCAACTATAAAATAACTTAAATGAAAGCAAAGTTATGAAAAAAAACTCATAACATTATTACTAAAACAATAAAACAAAAAGAAGAATATAGGTCGGTATGTAGGCGCGCTGCATTGACGCGAAAAGGTCAAAGCTCAGTGTTTATTGCTCATTAAGAGCAGCACTGGTTTTCAGCCCTCACCTAGGAGACGCAGAGACTCAGCAGTTACATCCGAATGTGAATGTAAATGAAAAGAATAATAATAAAAAAGTGTCAGAAATAGATATATACTTACAAGTGTTTAAAGATGTGGAAATAAATAAATACATTGCACATAAATATGTTTCAATACTTTCATGAGTAGGATAGTACAAAATATACATGAAGATTAAATAAATAGGTATATAAGTATATTATGCCACGTGAGTAGTGAGTAGCAGAATGGGTATAGTGGGAACATGTTTACTAAAATCATAAGATATCTAACTAAAAAATATATGAAAATGGCAGAGGTAGCCCGACTATCCAATGTTGGAAAGAGAAATTCCTAGTTTTTGCTTTTGAATCAGGTACGACTTCATATGTGTTTTGAAGGTGTATTTGGAGGTTAGATTTCTTATGGGCGGCGGAAAATCATTCCAACATTTGGTAGCTTGGAAGCGGAAGCTACCTCTAAATGCCACCGTGCGATGAATATGATATCTGATTACTTAGAGAACAGATGTCCATGGGAATAGATTGTTTGAGTAACAGGCTGTTTCGATATATAATTAGCATTCATTTTGTAATTTTAAAATATTTTATTTAAAAAAGGAAACGCAAAAGATGCGACGACTGTGGAGTTTCTTCGGTGAGCTCTTCCCCACAGATTCCGCCATTGTGTTAGTGAACTCACCCAAAAAAATGTAATGACGGATCTAAGTGATGTAACAACATCCTATGGAAATAAATTATTTTTGATTTGATTTGATTTGACCAAAACAAATATTTCGTCCACCCCGAGTTAAGCTCCTGCTCTCACGTTTTCATCAAGAGAGAAGATGTCGCCAAAGGTCTGATTCCTCCTTATGAAGGGCCTTACGAAATATTTCGTCATCAAGAAGAACAACACCGTCGACACATTTTCAATTGATAGATTAAAGCCAGCTTTCCTACCAGCAGATCAGCCGAGTTCCATCACGTTCCCGTAACCAACGAGCAAAGCGGAAGACTCAGTTGTCGAGTCAGCACGACCAATAACGTCCAAGTTTGGTCGAAAGTACAAACAAACGTTGAGATTCCAACTTTGATGACGGCACTCGTTAGGAATAAATAGCGAATTGGTAAATCATAGAGTATCATTCGCTATTCAGTAAACCAGCAGGAAACGCAACGAAACCACCATGGGCGGATATAACTCCAAGGAACAACTAACCATGACCCAAAACAACGGGATACAAGACACCACCAAATTGACGGAAAATATCGCCGAGCGGATTCGCCAGGAGGTGATAAAAGAGTTCAACGGTCATCGGGAGATGATTCTTGCGACGCTCGGGATCCTCACCATACTAGCGGCCATCGTGTTCTTCATGGTGGCCAACCTTTTTTTTTTTACGAAAGAGTTGGCGCCGCACTCCGGAAGAGGGGGATTACCTCAGCCTAGCTAGTCGCAATGTATAGTATTATTTAATTTCAATGTTTTCGTGCTTTGTTTTTTTTACTTTTCCATTTATCGTAATTTACTTACTATTGTTTTTTTTTTGTAAGGGGGGGAGTATCTGTGCCAGCCATCCCTTATCATCACGGACTAAAGTATCATCGAGATAAGTTATTGGCTGACAAAGAATATCGACATCACGTACCGGTTTTGGTACATGATGATTTATATATAAGAAGAGTTATTTGTTAAATAAAACTAGACTGTAACTGAGCATATTCCAAGCCTTTTATTCCGTCTCCCGTAGGTTGCCACAACGTTGGCAAACTGTTGATTACCTGAATAAATAAATAAATAAAAAATAATAAAGTATGATTTTCTCTGTTAGGTATATGTGGTGTGTCCTGCGTTTTTTAGTATTGACTATCTAAACTCTAGGACCCGCCATTGTATTTCCGTCGCCATCCTGGACTTGGATTTCTTCCATGGTGTATTGAAATCTATTCAAGCCATTTCATTGGACCTGCGTAAAGTAAGCTTAAAAAAGCCAGTAAATAGCAAGATTGACTACGGATGCAGGCATTAACCTCATATCCCATATGTTCTCTGCATGGGAGGCCACACAGGATGTTATCGGTTTTTTGTTGCGAATCGCAAAATACACCTGAGCACTGTGTGAAAATATTCATACAACATCTAGGAAATGTTTTTTGCAATCTGTCGAAGGCATTTGATTTTATTGATCATAATACGCTACTAATAAAATTAAATCATTACGGAGTTAGAAATAAAGCATTGGATCTACTCAGATCATACTTAACCGAATGGATACCTGGACCTGAATAGAACCTTATGCCATGCTAATACAATTCATACGTATACTGATACCAAGGGGCTAAGCAAAGAATCGGGTGTATAAAATGGCGTTTCGGAAGGGTCCATATTAGGCCTTTTCTTATTAATGGTATATATAAATGATCGGCCTTTTATGGAGGATAAATTGGCTGACATAGTGTTTTTTGCTGATGATACTTCACTGGTCTTCAAAATTGAAACACAAAAAGAAGATGTTAATGATGAATTGTTTTTAACCTTGAATTGTTTCACAGATAATAATTTATTGTTAAACGCTGGTAAAACCAAGTGTATCAAATTTAGTGTCAGGTAAATGGATACTAGTTTAGTATTAGACGGCAACAAGTTAAAATTTGTTAATAAAACGAAGTTTCTTAGAATAACCATTGATAGCAAATTGCAGTGGGGACCCCGCATAGATGAATTAGGTGATATATTAAGTTCTGCGGCTTACGTTGTTAGGAACAGCAGCAGAAAAACGGATTGGCTAGATTAAGCATTACTATTTTAGTTACTCTCATAGTGTCATGTCCTATGGTATCTTTTTGTTGGGGAAAGCAGCGGATATTCAGCAGCAGCAGTTTGTAATTTCAAACGCATAGTCTTCCTAGATAACTTTTTTAAACAAATTGACGTATTAACTGTAGCTAGAAAAATTATTTTCCAAAATATAATGTATGTATCAAAAACCTTACAACATTTTCCAAATTTAGCGATAGCCGTGATATTGTATTTTTTTATTATTATTTAATTAATGTTAATATTTATATATATACATATATGATAGCGGTCAGTGCATTCTCTACTGGAACAAGATACCTCTGGAAATTTTAAAAGTGCCATTTGAGTAATTTAAAACCATGTTAACGCGACTTTGTCTAAAAAAGGATATTAAAAGGTACAAGATAACTTAAATGACGGGACTGTATATGATTAATCTAACTCAACACAGAACTCTCCGTCAATAATTTTATAAATATTTATTCCTGCTTATTATTTATAATAATGAATGCATTACTTAAACACAACATTAGTTAACCTCAAAATCAATCTGTGGATGTTTCTTCGCCCTTCTTCCACAGTGGTCCAATATAGAGTAGTATATGTAAATATCTACAGTTAAAAAGAAATATTGAGTTTGAGTTTGAGACCTCAAGACTGCCTCAAGAGAACAAAGCTTCTTTGTTATGATTTAAAACGCGTGGTCAAATTCCAATGTCAAACAATTTGAACTTTGAAGGAAGTTGAAATTGTTTGTCATTGGAATTCGACCACGCTGGCTCAGTGGGGTTAGTAGAGGTTAGGCGCAACTAATGCTATTTAATATTTTTACTAAACTATCCTGCTATACCTTCTAAAACTGCGTTCTCGAGCTCTACAGAATGAGCCGGGGCAAAAAATGTTGAATGACTCTTGAGAGTCCTCCAGCCATATTGCGCCTTTTGCGCGGCTCAGCTTACAGCTATAACTTCGTACAGCCTTTATTCAGACGCAATAAAAGCTTAAGTGACACTTGTAGTTCGCTCTTCTATGATTTGTTTTTGTTAAAATTAAATCTGAGAGGATTTCTCGGCCATAATAGGTTCTGCTGAATACCCCTACTACTGGTGATACATACAAAACATAATACCGTGATTAAAATATTGTGAACAACTTAGCGTAACGGGTTTTCTGATACGGTGTGGCAGTGGCACAGTTGTGCCTACATTTTGCCAGTTATTCAATATTCCCATTGTCTCCGCTATGGAGATAAGAAGGTCTCAAACATAATTATAACATAAAACGCCACCGACACAATAATTGAAAGATTGAGTTGAAATAAGGCTGACTTGTTTCCTTTTTCGGATCGCTTATTCGATTTTCAAAAAACATATCTGAGAGCCATCGCGGAGAAGACCACTACCATTTACAGAAAACCGCAGTAATAATCCGTCGTTCCGTTTGAGCGCTAAAGAGCCACAGACTGACACACACAGGCAGACTCTTCAAGCTTACACCTCTCTTTTTTCGTCCGGTGTTAAAACACACAAAGGCAAACATAACTTAATATTTAAAGAAGAAAAAAAGTGATTGATTGATTGCTTGTTTGGTGGAGACCGGCGTTAGGCGTATCCAACGCCTGAAATGCGATGATGATATTTGAGTCATCCACTGGCCATGTACTTACTGATCATATATTAAAGTCTCCCCGTCTCAAATTCAGCGTCTCCAATTCCCCTCTTCTTTTAATGTGTCTTTCACCATAATATTACATCTATAGCGCATAACAGATTAGTAATAAAGCGGGGGTAGGGGTGACATGATATTCTATATATATATATGTCACCGTAAGATTGTCCAAACCCTTAGTTGATAAACTAACGTTTTTTCTCGTTAGTTGCTCATCTCTCGACAGATAGTAAACTGTAGCGTACTGCTTACTATATGACTTGTTAGTTGATAAACTAACGGTTAAAACCGGTAAATAGTAAACTGGTTTAAACTTGAATTGCAAACGAAATACCAGGGCAAACACTGCGGCAGCTTAGGCGAAGACTAGAGGGGGCGAGCGCAGCCAAGCCTCCGAATAGTCTTCGTGTTAGGTTGACATGCAAGAAAAAAATAAACATAAATTCTAAACCCTGTCTACTTTACTATCTGTCGATAGTTGATCAACTAACGCGTTAGTTTATCAACTAACCGGTTTTGACTATCTTACGGTGAAATATATATGCCGACCCCGCACTGAAAGCTGGGCACCCTGACAGGAATAGGATCCAAATGTTAAATAATTAGGTAGTTAAAAAAACCTAAAAAAACACATGTATTTGCCAAGCCAGAACTTAGTAGGTTTCACAGAGTTCTTATGACCATCATCCGACTCCATCATCAAATCAGCTCGATAGTATCATAATATTGCATTGTCACCGAACTTATGTACATAAGTAACCCAAAATGTAGCTCAATCGGAAACCGGGTCAAATTTAACATGCGAAATTTGTTTACATAGTTACTTCCTTATTTACAGATGGACCTAATAAAAGCGTGTTCGGCGCTTCGCTGATCTATAGAGAGGGCTTTCAGAAAACTTGATATCTTTATAACGATTATATAAATACCAAGTAAATAAATGCAAACCCGGTGCGAAATTCTATCGTTTTATTGTAAGAACAGATTGTATGATAACTACGGTAGAATTTTATATCGAGAGTTTTAAGGATAACTTCAGGAGACTTCTCTAGAGCAAAAAATAACGTTTGATTACGCTGACTGACACTCATGATCAACAATCTAGTATAAATAAACAAATGCTTACATTATAGAATATTCACAAGTCGCAGATTTGGGTTTATTAGGAAACTGATGTCTTCAAGAGCATCAAAGTAATCAATATTATAAGTCATCAAGATTAATAAAATCGACCATTTTGCTGATTTTACGAAGAAATAACAAGTCGCAAACTTTTTCACAGCCAAGGAAATGTCACTAGAGGTAGGGGCTCGTTGTTCGGCCTCCTAAATTAAGGGGGATCTCTAGCGAAACAACCGCTAGATAGCCCTTAAAAAGAGATAAGTGTCCCCTAAAAGATAAGGATTGTTGGTGAAAACGGGCATTAGTCGCCTGAAGTCTTGCGCCATACAGCCGTCCGACAACCACCCCTCCAGCACCGAATACTACCGCAGCATATCCAGTTAAGCGCTATACATGTTGGTTATAACTGAGAATATGTTACAATCGCTTGGTCTCAATTAAACTTTTGCAAATTCCTCTCTTCTCATAATGTCAAATTCACCTTACTCAGTACTGCCGCACACTGCTATAAAAAGTCAACAGCTCGACAAACAGAATAGTCGCCCACTTAACACGTTCACGTTCCAGGAACCGCCATTATTAACGTCGCGGGGTGGTTATTAAGGCAGCGACTGCAGTGAAGATGTGGAACATTTGGAGCGAACCGCAGGAATTTGAGTCGCGACGACTGACTCTGATATTGTGGTCCAGTCGCTGGATGCATGTGCGCTCACAGAGGGATTGGCAACTGTTAAAAGATACACCGTACTTGTATTAAGTGTTATGTATCGTACAAAGCCGCTGCCACAAAATACAAATGAAGTTATATGTGTTTAGATCGGATAGTGTGGCTTGAGTTTGTTGTTCTGTTCTGTAGGTATCTTGTAAGTACATAGTCAGGTCATAAGTTCTGTCACATGTGCAATATGAAATAAATTTGACATGTTTATTATTTATGTTAACATTTATATAGCAAAATGAACTTAATAAAACATAGATTCTTATGGTTATAAAGTTTATTCAAAATGACCCCCGCGATTTTGAATACAGGCCTTTATTCTGCGCGGCCAGTCGTCTATCGCAGCACGAACGAGGTCCATGTCAATATCGGCGGCTGCCTTAATCAAGGATGCCTTGAGTGACTCCAAATCAGGATGAGGCTTTGAGCAGGCCTTTTCCTCCAAGTGTTGCCATATCTTGTAATCTAACGGACTCAAATCTGGACTGGAGGAGGGCCAGTCTTCGTGCCGGATGAAGTCGATTTCACGCGCCGCCAGCCAGTCTTGGGTGCTTTTCGCTCTATAAGCTGGCGCAGAATCTTGTTGGAATACCCAGTGCCTGTTATTAAACATGGTATGAGAAACAGGTTCCACAAGGTTCTTGAGGACTGAAGTTTGATACACAACTGCATTCGTTTTTACGCTATTCTATGACCTCGTTGGACACGCGGAATACGGTTGCTCGCTTCTTCACTGCTGTGTGCGTACACCTTATCATTTTGTTTGTTGTAGCTCTCTTCCACGGTGAAAATTTTTTCATCCGAAAAAAGAATTTCCCGATGCTTTTTTCCCGCGTACCGCTTCAACAAAGCGCGGCATCTCTTCAGTCTCAGGTCCATTAAACGAGCGTCCAAACGATGTCCTGTTTTTCTTTGATATGCCCTAAGCCCTAAGTCTTCATTTAACACCCTTTTCACCGTGGTCCTGCTTAACCCCATCTGAAGGGCCAACAGTTTCTGCTTACGTATGGGATTTCTTTGAATTCGCACCTTCACAGCTTTTATCACTGCTGGAGTCCTAACAGAGCGAAGGCGACCACTTCTTGACCTGTCATCTACACTAGAGTCTTCATTGTATCGTTTTATGGTACAATAAACGAATCTTTTGGTTATATTCAAATTTTTCAGTAAGTCGAAAATCTGAATCGGCGCGTAACCGCAACGATGCATCGCAATAACTGCGACACGGTCTTCTTTAAGTGTCCACTCCATATTTAAAAATGAGGAAAATTCTAAAAAGTACACATTCGAATTTTTCATGAAAATAAAAATTTATTTTCATGAAAAATTCGAAATTCGAATTCAAGAAACTTTTTTGTGGCCAGCGTTCTAAATTCAAAAGTTTTTATTTTGTGACAGAACTTATGACCTGACTGTGTATAATTTGGTTGTTGCGTATTTTCAATCAAAATTGGTGGTATCACTGTTTAGGCAAAAGTCTGTAGATATTAATAAGATAATAAATGCCTTTCGACGCACAGGACCAGATACGCAAAAGGCCAAACCATAAATTAATGGGCAATTGCGTATTTATATCCGTCGGATCGCGAATGACCAAAATTGTAAATTACCAAGAACGCAAAGGGCCAAACCATAATTAATGGCCGATTGCGTATTTAAATCCCAAAAATCGTGAATGACCAAGAATGTAAATTACCAAGAACGCAAAAGGCCATACCATAATTAATGGCCAATTGCGTATTTAAATCCTTCAAACAACCCACTTTTTACGAACCTTCCGGATCAAAATGAATGAAACAATGGTCTGTGGTCAGTATTTTCCGCGATATGACAGGAGTTAGTTTGACAGCTGTCATGCGAAATGAAGATCTCGTTGATAGCTGTCATATCTCCATACAAAACATTGTTCTAGGGCTCAGAACAAGAATTAACTACTTCTAGGTTCTACTGAGGTCTAGGGACAGTATTTTACGAGATATTTCAGGTTTTAGTTTGACAGCTGTCATCCGAAATGAAAATATCGTCAATAGCTGTCACACCTCTATACAAACATACAAACCGGTGGTCGGATGAGTAGTTTCCGACGCGATAGCGTTGCTAATCTAGAGAGAGTGAATCAGATTACATACTCACCTACTTGAAGTTATAATGGCCACTTAGAAATGTTCGTTTTTAATGTCATATCTGACAACGTCATTTGTACTTATTTGTAACAATTATTGTTTCTTGATTTATTGCGATAAATAATGGACGAAGCGAAAAATATCGTTTTTACCAAAAACCAGTTGTCAGGAAATTCTCTAATATACAATGGATATCGTTATAACAAAAACATGACAAATAAATCATCTACTAATTGGCGATGTGTGAACCGGAGGAAAAATAATTGTAACGCGTCAATAACACTAGATGATAATTCGAATAAAATTTTACGAGAAAGCACCACACATTTTTGTCGGCAAAATCATGAACAAAATAAAATTCATATAGCAATTAATGCATGCATGCAGGAAGTGTGTGATGATTTATCAGCAGTGCCAAAAATACTCGAAAAATGTATCAACAAATTACAAGACGGAGATTTTAAAGGACTGTTACCCTCAATCAAGAATAAGCGGGATTCCATGTACCGTGCCAGAAGGCGGTTCCTGGAAGTGGATGGTGCGAATTTAGATAATCCTGAAATACCGAGGGTATTGTCGAAAGGTATAGTTGTTGTTGATGATGTCCAAGATGGTGAAAGGATTTTGATTATGTGTTCTAAGGATGCGAAGACCTTCATTAACATTTTTTGTGCTGATACTTATTTCGGGGATGGCACTTTTATGAGCTGCCCAAGCCCGTTTGGACAGTTGTACGTTATGTATATAGATCTAGATTCAAGTGTAGACATAACTAACGTTCTTCCAGTTTTATACGGGCTTTTGCCTAATAAAAAGACACAGACTTACATTCGCTTCTTCACACTATTGAAAGATAAACTAAAGATGGATATTATAAATTTTAAAGCTGATTATGAACAAGCTGCAATGATTGCCGTAAAATGTGTATTCCCAAATGTATCTATATCAGGATGTTATTTTCATTTTGCAAAGGCAGTTAAGAAGAACGGAAAAAAGAAAAGATGTAACGTAACAAAAGAGAGCCGCAACATGCTGCGATTAGCTGCAAACTTGCCACTATTACCATCCAAGTACATGTTGTCATGTTGGAACCGTATAAAAAAAACAACTCCAGTCACAGAAAGCGTCCAAAGTTTTTGCGAATACTTTGAAGATCAATGGCTGCGTAAATACGACTTGAAAACTTTAAGCGTTGCATACAAACTTCACAGGACAAACAACCCCGCAGAAGGTTGGAACCATCGTATTAATACTCGAATCACCCGAAATCCACACTTGTATGATTTTATTCACAAAATGAAAAAAGACATGCAAATAGTTGACAGAAACATACGGAATTTTGTCAGCAGGCCATGTCTTAAGAACAAAAGAAGAATTTTGGATATTGGTTTCGACAAGACGTACAAAAAATATTTGTTTAAATTAGAACACAACACAATTCAACCAATTAATTTTCTGAAAAAGATGACACTGTTACTTTTACTGAAGTGAAATTAGTTTTGTAGTGATACGTTATATTTTGGGCTAAATAGACAATAATATATAATATAAGCATAAAATGTAAGAATTCAATAAATACTTTCTGCAGCATAAAGTGAATCATATAGTTAATTTTCATCAACTATAATATTCATATAATACATCAAATAACCTTCCTATTCGTAAACCTTCCGGCTCAAAATGTTGAATTTGCAAAATGATGAATTTGCAAAATGTTGAAAGTAGGTCTAGTGGAATTTTTATTTCCACTAGTTTCCTTCTAATCTCAGAAGGCCGGTGCCTCTCGGCACTTTAGGTCACATTCCAGGAATGTCCAGTCAGTCCATTAAGTCCATTTCCCTGATCGTCCACTCTTCCGTGAATGTACACTTCCCTGAATATCCCATACCCTGAATGTCCCATTCCTTGAATGTCCAATTCCCTGAATGTCAAGAACCTATCCACTTCCCCAAAGGTCGACTCAACTCTTTTTTTAACCGACTTCTTCTTCTCTCGGTGAGATCTCCATTTCGGATGACAGCTGTCAAACTAAAACCTGTCATATCTCGGAAAATACTGACCCTAGACCATTGTTTTGTATGGAGATATGACGGATGACACCTGGCAAAAATGGTGACTTATGTCAAAAATGGTGGCACCTGTTAAAAATTTGAGCTGGAAGGCGTAATAAGTAGATTTGCATTTCAAGATTTTGGGATTCATCTTTTTGCAAATTCAACATTTTGGCATTTATTGTTCATCTTTTTGCAAATTCAACATTTTGAGCCGGAAGGCATAATTTTGGCCCACATTGGCCTATCGCGTAAAATTGTTTTGGTCATATGCGTTATTGGTAACCCGCATATTATTTTTGGTCAATTGCGTTTTTGATCACTTGCGTATTAGGACAATTGGTACATCGCGTATTTGGCTATCTGCGTGTTTGCTAACATGCGTATCAGGTACAATGGGTACTTTGGCCAAGTGCGTATCTGGTCATTTGCGTCGAAAGGAATAAATGAGGTACTGTGTATCTTGAACTAAACCAAGCAATGATTATAATGTGGAAAGTATGAGCAGGGTGAGTGACAGTCTCTTTCGCGCTATATATTAAGCCAGACTGCGCCGCTTGAGCTTCAGTATAGACATGAAATAGATATCCTCGCGGTCCTAGAAACTTACCTCAAACCCAAACATAGGCGCTTTAATATAGCCCAAAACAATCTCTTCCATACTGACCGCTTACCGACTCAGTACCTAACCAAAAACCCCAAAGGCGGAACCGCCATCTATTATAGACGATTTCTTCACATGTTCACAGACAGCTCCCAACTAGTAAAATGCAAGGCAACTGATATCCGCATAGTTATGTCAAGCCACGATCTCATGGTCACATCATCAGTCTATCTGCCGGGCGGAGAGACAATGCATGATAGCCAATGACATTAAAGCTCTCTTAGAACTAGGTATTACAGTTATCCTTGCAGGCAGCAGTCTCAACGAAGCCCTAACCGGCGCCTCTAGTAAGGTCTCGGTACAGGCCAACCAACGCTTCGAACCGCTTTAGGGAATCTTAGACTGCTGCTTACAGCAAATAATGCGGCACAGGAGACTATGACGAGAAGCAAAATCACGCTCTAAACCCAACCCCATAGCCGCCAGAGTCCCGCAAGGCTCAGTTCTCTCCCCTACTCTCTTCTCAATACCCGTCCAAGACGTCCACCACACGCAGTACGTTGAGCTAGCTCTTAACGCCGACGATACGGCGCTCTATTATACCAGGAGAAAGAGGGCGCGCCTTTGTCAAGAACTCCAGAGAGAAGTAACCGACCTCGGTGAATGGAGAATAGAGATGAACCCTGGAAAAAGCGTGACCATGCTCTTCGCAAGGCATCACCCGAAATCCCCCTCAAAGGGAGAACAAAGTGAAGCATTTAGGCGTGACATTAGACTCCCGACTAAACTTCAATAACCACATAAAGACAGTCCGCAACAAAGCAACCTTCTACATGGGTAGGCTTCACCCGCTCATGAGAAGTAAAAGCAAACTCCCATTGCGCTGTAAAATATCTTTCTATGAAACTGTCTTCACGTATGCAAGTCCAGTCTTTGCACACTGCTTCCACTCTCTTAAACCGCTTCAGGTACTCCAATACAGCTTCATTCGTAAAGCCGTAGGTGCCCCGTGGTACATGTGCAACGTAGAGCTCCATATTGACTTCAGACTCCCAACGGTACAGCTATATATGAAAAAAGCGTCCGAACGCTACTTTAATGATGCATCCAACCACCCAAGCCCGCTTGTCATACAAGCATCCCTTTATGAACCGACCCCAGACATAAATAAGAAACACCTTTACAAAAGGCGCCCCAAAGACGTCCTCCTAGAAACGGAGGACGATATAACGATATCTCTTAAAGCCCAACCACCCCCCGCCCCTCAGGCACGTCAAATCGACGAAAGGCTGTGTTCCCGAAGCATTACAGCGTCTCAAATACCAAATTTGGATTGAAAGAGATCGCCGTCTTGATTTACCGGACACATTGTTTCTCCCCCCCTTTTGAACCTCCCGGACTGAGGTTAGAGCTCCCCTTAATGAACCATAAGAGTAGTTTAGGATTAGGATAGGCTTACAAATTATATAACTATCTCATAGTAGCGGGGGGCAATCTGCCCCCCTAAAATGCCGCTATCATGACTTTAACTATGATCTGATGTCCGATCGTAAAATCGGGTAAGCAGGCAAACTCCTCCCATATATATCATACATACATATATATCGCCCAAATGAGCTATTTGCAGGTAGAAAGCCTTCAGCATATACCGAGGTCGTGGCTCACAGTAACATCAAATATCGATAACTGTCATACAACAAAGGGGTTGTTTTTAGTCCTTATACTACACGAGCTGATGCCCACTCAATGTGTAGTAGCAGGGAGGTCTGACTCCTGGGCATGGGTAACTCCGTTTTTTTCCCCTCCAACAAAAAAAAGTTCGATTATATTATTGATAGTATTTTCATTAAATCACAATACATGACAGAAAAAATCCCAGAAATAAGACGACCTTTGAAAGTGGCAAATAGATGGAGGAACTAATTGCATGTGGCACCACCTATGATGAGCTTACAACGACAACTTACAAAAGTATCAAGCCTCCATGCCAAAATCTTTAAACCCTTTGATCAGAGCTGCTTCGTTCAGGATTATTAGAGAAGGGTTCTCATCAAATTTATATCTTATTTAAAGTGCAAATTGGTTCATGCTATAAACAAAGCGTTACACTTTTTGTCCATACGCGTCTGCAGAGGCTCAGTTGTGTCCATAATCAGCCACTTGTCCATTGGCGTGAGGGGACTATCCCATCGCCGCAGCCATAGAGACGAAGGTTTCCTTGCGGTGTTTTCTATCATTGCTCGAACGTCCACAAAAACTGGCGCCCAAACAGGTCGCATTTTGGTGCCAGATTCTGTACGGCCGGTCGTTGACATAAGCATAACATTAAAACATTTATATACAAACACATACATAGTTTCTGGCCCCACACTAGGATAGCCTGTGTCGTGGGCACCAGAAACAGCGACGTCACAGACATATAAACATCCAACACCTGGGGTTTTTTTCCTGTATCCCAAGCCGGGGTTCGAACCCGGGACGTCTCGCATTTACATATAATTGACACATCGCTAGTAAGCGACGTTTTCATTCGGTACTGCTCAATCAGACGTAGTGAAAACGAAGCCAAAGACCCGATACTACACACTATGGCATTGAGTGGGTTGTAAGCGTGAAAAACAATGACTCTCTAGCCAGCTAATACCATGCACAGTCTGCGCTTCTCCCTATTTACTAAGAGCTACGTATGACGAAGAAGGCGGGGTATTATAAGGGCTAAATAAATGTAACGGAAAATATAATGAAAAACCGGTCGAGAGCAACCCTAACTCGCGCACGAATTGTTCCGTACCACCGTACAATGGTAGGGATGGTGTGGAGTTAATAGTTTGGATTTTACATAGCAAAATGTTGTGTAGAAAGTTATTGGTGCGGCTACTTTCACACTCCATGTACGTAACCAGGTATATTCTTAAGTTTGTATGTAGTATTGAAAGAATTTTTCTATGGGAACCACTTTAAATACATAGTCAGGTCATAAGTTCTGTCACATGTGCAATATGAAATAATTTAGACATGTTTATTATTTATGTAAACATTTATATAGCAAAATGAACTTAATAAAACATAGATTCTTATGGTAATAAAGTTTATTCAAAATGACCCCGCGATTTTGAATACAGGCCTTTATTCTGCGCGGCCAGTCGTCTATCGCAGCACGAACGAGTTCCATGTCAATATCGGCGGCTGCCTTAATCAAGGATGCCTTGAGTGACTCTAAATCAGGATGAAGCTTTGAGCAGGCCTTTTCCTCCAAGTGTTGCCATATCTTGTAATCTAACGGACTCAAATCTGGACTGGAGGAGGGCCAGTCTTCGTGCCGGATGAAGTCGATTTCACGCGCCGCCAGCCAGTCTTGTGTGCTTTTCGCTCTATGAGCTGGCGCAGAATCTTGTTGGAATGCCTGTTATTAAACATGGTATGAGAAACAGGTTCCAGAAGGTTCTTGAGGACTGCATTTTGATACACAACTGCATTCGTTTTTACGCCTTTCTCACAAAAATGTACCTCAGTTAAGCCCCAATAAGAGACTCCCAACCAAACCATGAGCGAGGATGGAAAATGACCTCGTTGGACACGCGGAATACGGTTGCTCGCTTCTTCACTGCTTTGTGCGTACACCTTATCATTTTGTTTGTTGTAGCTCTCATCCACGGTGAAAATTTTTCCATCCGAAAAAAGAATTTCCCGATGCTTTTTTCCCGCGTACCGCTTCAACAAAGCGCGGCATCTCTTCAGTCTCAGGTCCATTAAACGAGCGTCCAAACGATGTCCTGTTTTTCTTCGATATGCCCTAAGCCCTAAGTCTTCATTTAACACCCTTTTCACCGTGGTCCTGCTTAACCCCATCTGAAGGGCCAACAGTTTCTGCTTACGTATGGGATTTCTTTGAATTCGCGCCTTCACAGCTTTTATCACTGCTGGAGTCCTAACAGAGCGAGGGCGACCACTTCTTGACCTGTCATCTACACTAGAGTCTTCATTGTATCGTTTTATGGTATGATAAACGAATCTTTTGGTTATATTCAAATTTTTCAGTAAGTCGAAAATCTGAATTGGCGCGTTACCGAACGATGCAACGCAATAACTGCGACACGGTCTTCTTTAAGTGTCCACTCCATATTTAAAAATGAGGAAAATTCTAAAAAGTACACATTTTTATTTTCATGAAAAATTCGAAATTCGAATTCAATAAACTTTTTTGTGGCCAGCGTTCTAAATTCAAAAGTTTTTATTGTGTGACAAAACTTATGACCTGACTGTGTATTTATTTTATTCTGTTTTTTAGTATCTGTTGTAACAGCAGCAACAGACATACATCATATGTGAAAATTTCAA
Source organism: Argyresthia goedartella (assembly GCA_949825045.1). NCBI lineage: Eukaryota > Metazoa > Arthropoda > Insecta > Lepidoptera > Argyresthiidae > Argyresthia > Argyresthia goedartella. The sequence continues at coordinate 9,050,460 of OX463833.1, forward strand.
CTGTCTTACTATCACGGTTCATGAGATACAGCCTGGTGATAGACGGACGGACGGACAGCGGAGGCTTAGTCGGGCCCCCTTCGGGTACAGAACCCTAAAAATGAAAGATCAGTTTTATTCAATGCGTATAATATCTAAGCGCGTTCCAATGGATACTTATCTACACCAAGTAGGAAAGAATTTAACGAGTTTTTCCGTCTGCAAGTAATAGTAATTAAGGTCACAACCCAAGTAGCACAAAAGTTCTGTGTAACAGCATTTTTACACACCTTGGACACATTAGCTACTAAAAATTGCTGTATATCAGCATTATATGCGCATATAATGCTTATATAACTCTAATTTGGGCACAAATTACGTGGCACATTGCTGTACAACTGAATTATAATAGCATTATATTATCATTAATAAACAACAGCTACTCCAATTGCTGAACATTGTCTGAATAACAAGGCACGTGGTACTCATTATAGTTAATATGCAGCCATTCCCATACTCAATCGCAAAATTGGAATAAGTGTGGATATCATAAATGCTGTAACAAAGCTAAAAGTAAATTATCAGTGAAATTGTGGTGTGCAGAAACGTATTTTAAATTTTTACTCCGTACAAGATTGTTGAAGTGCAATAAGTAATATTGTGCGTGTAAATAAAGATGTTTTGGTTGCCATTTTGTGGATAAATAATAAAGTTAATGTTAAGTAAAACTTTGAGTTATTTCAATTATGTGTTAAATTGTATCGGGAATGTAACTTTATTGTGAAATACCATACATATTTAGGTCAAAAATTTCACGCGCTCTCTTATTGAGAGCGCTGTTTACATATTCATTTATTTTTGATATAGTTCAGTTCAAACCGATATTTTCTAATATAAACTAAATGGATAAAGGCTAAATGTTTACAATAATACGCGTTACGTACTTAAAAATGGCGGATAAAGTTTATAACCAGTAGTCAGTGTTGACTTAAATTTAAAGCTAAATGCTATATAAGTCTCCACGCATGGCTTATAGTGGTAAATTGTAGCTCAACCAGCAGTCTTAATGCCGACTTCAATTCCATTATTCAGCCCAGGACTGAATTGACGTGCACGATGTACAGAATTATAGCAGTGCGCTGCTGTGTAACTTCATAAACGGTCACACTTGGTACAATATTGGCATATTAATGCTGATATACGAGTATACTCTATCAGTGAGTAATGATGTAAAAGTCCACGTTTAAGCAGCATAGAGCATTAAATCTTTGTTAATAGACTTCACATCGTGTCTGTTTGCTTTATAGAGGTTCGTATGTTCTCTCTTAAAATGCAAGTGTTGTAAAGGTACACCTGTGAACCATTATTCAGAAAACTGCACTATGTGTGTCCACAAAATGTGCTTTTGCAGCTGATAGGGTACAACGCTATTAAACGCTGAATAACAGTGAATCTGTGGCGTGTAGCGCTTAATAGAATCGCTGTACCGAATATTGCATTATATTGGGTCTCGATATTTCCTATGCAGCTATTGCAGTCCGAGTGAACACTAATAAGTCGTTAAAAGTGCTTAAACAACCTATGTGGACCTTGTGTGGAATTATATAATGCAGCTTTATGCTACTTGGGAAGTTAATGATTTTTAGGTATTTTTCTCTGAAATTTCTGAAGTGTTTGACCATTTTCTTGAATCTTGAACATTTCATTACTGTTTCCTTTTTAGAAGGGTACTTAATTCCTATGATCTTCAAATCAATTAGGGGAAAGTATTAAGCTCCCACTTAAGGTGAAATTTTCCCTTTAATAGGAATATTTTCTCGCTTGATCTGGCATTACTTATTAAAACACAAATTCCTACCTACCTTATTACCCAAGGTAATCAATTTGTTAATTTTATGAATTCTTACAGATGCTTATTTTCGTAATTTTCCTTTGATTTATTTTCTTAGTATTTGCAAGAGAATTACTTACGTTCCGTGTTGTTGTTTATTTTGCTATTTATTGCTCATCCAATAAGGACATCATTAGCGTGAAAAATGACATTCCAGTCTTAATGAACTGTAAAAAAATAAATAAAAGATTATCGACAGAAGAACCCCCTAAGACATAAGAAATAACATAATTTATTTGCGTAAAATAGTTTAACATTTGGTCCTAAAACAAATATATCGTTTGTATGATTGTATTTGTCTTACGATTTACAGTACCTAAACAAAATAACGAAGATTTTAATGATTGATTTACATGTTTGCCAATTGTGTGTTTTCTGACAGCTCAGTTACCAAAGAAGCTCGCCAGATAGCGTCGTTGCGGCGGTCTACCAAAATAGAGTAGAAATTATTGTGGGCTGTTACCTAAGTTTGTGATATTTCAAATTTGCACTGCGGTCTGAATTGTGTAAAGTTCCAAACTCGCGTTAAACCGCTGTTATATTTTCATCATTTTGGACTGCAGGGCTCAGGCGTAAATTCTCTAACGCGATCTAACGAGCTTTTTGTTTGTTTGTTTTTTTAAACTGTCAGACTCTTTCGCCGTACTCCTCGTTGTACGGCGAAAGGCACTACAAACTCACAAAAGCCAACACCAACTCACCGGAACTTTAGCAAACGTTGGCCAGTACGTAAATGAAGCTTAAATAATAAAAAAATTATTCTTCAGATGAAACAACCTATATCGATAAAAACGATATTACAGTAAAAAATTAAGCTAGGTTTTTTTTTCTTGGTCGGGTTCTATTCCCAATAGCGTCAATAAACGATGGCCTCTGGCATTAAAACCGGTAGCAGAGCCAATTCTAAGCTATGCCAAACTTTAACAAATCCAGCTCAGCTAAGCCAAGCTATACGTGAGCATTTCTCTCTTTTCTTGCCACTCATTATGTGTGTCATGTCCCATGAGATTGAAGATGATTTTCTGTTGCCTAATATTGTAAATTATTGATACTGTTTTGCTAGGAGCAAAATAACTATATATTCAAATAAAACATAAAAAAATAAAAATTACCATAGTATTTGTTTAAAAAAATAAATTATAAAGAAACCTTCTAAAAGTAATATGTATGAAAATTCTCATGTCCCAGTCCGGCATCCGTTTTTTGAAACTATTCTTTTGATGAATCTCCAAGAACCTATACAGAAATTTTGGTTTTAAGCCGTATTGCCAGTCAAGAAGTTCCACATTATATTGCCTTTTTAGTGACTTGTTATAGCTTTTTATGCATAAAATGAACGAATAAACTAGTCCCAGAAAAAGTTCCAAAAATGGATTCCAGTTTTTGTTATCAATTTTAGATAATATATAGAATTATTAAAACGTACTAATCACTCCTATTATTTTGAATTGGCAACACTGTAGGTGTCATTTTATGCCGCCATACTGATTTCTGTTTCAGTTTGCCCCAGAGATTCTTGCGAGAGGCAGTGTACGTCCAGTTCAGTGAATTTATAGTCCGGTGTTTGTTACTGCTGTTCAAGGTCAGTTGACACTAAGTTAATGTTTTTTTATCATTTATAATGATAGTTAATATCTTTGTCTTCAAATTGGTGCAAAAATTGTAGAAGTAACTTTTGTTTTTGACCCCTAAAATATTTTGAAAAATAATTAGCACGTGTTTTGTTACTTCCTTTTTTGTTACTTTGTTGCCTTAACGTATACAAGGAAATTTGAATAACAAAAGCGGAAATTATTAAAAATTATGTTAATAAACTAATGTTGATTATACCGGGTCTGTCTTTTAATTGTTAGTTATTTTTCTTATCTATTTAAAGTGTCACTTTCTTTATTTTAATAATAGGCATTGCAAACCCAGCCTTATATTTCTTACTTTGTTACCGATGACTCCTTTTTTGTTACTGTCCCAAAAGTCAGTTCGTCATTATTTCAACTCTTTTGGATTTGTTGGATAATTTAAAACCTTATAATTTGTGATGCAGCTCAAGTATGCTCAAAATTGTAATAAAAAGTTACTACACTACAAACGAGTTCATTTATTTTTCATAATAAATATTAAAACTTTAAACTTAATTTGAACGAAAGGTAACAAAAAAAAATATTTGTGCCTAATTTGGAAATGATATTTTACTTTTTTGGGTCTATCTTTGTATTAATATTGTAAAATTCATCATTAGGAAATAACATGATTTTGGGCATAATTTTGCGAATTTAATACAAATTTTCAACATATAAGAAGTAACAAAATAGGAACGTATAGTTTGCCTTATTTTAGTTTTTAATACATTTTACAAAAAAATTCTAAATCAAATAGAATTTCTTAGGAATAAACCAAATATTTATTAAATAAACTATCTGATTGTGTGCCTACTTTTCTTAGTCTAAATAATGGTAGTACTAACCTATTTCTATTTCTAGTGTTAATTGTATGGCTATCACCTACAGTTTTAAATAATGCTACGTTTTTTCTTACATGCATGATATTGGTGTTTATGAATTCTTACCCAAGTAAAAGTTGGTAGCGACAAAGTAACGGATCCAAATATGGAAATAGGCATTTTTTGCGTCGCCGCCATGTGGAAAATTCGGAGATGTTTCTTATGCTTTTGGTCATAAATGTACCACTGGTCCAATATCGCCTGTTGCATTTTTTCGCACTGCAAATAAAAGCAGGGGCTGATTCACTTACTCACATCTATCAAGAAATACAAAGTTGCACAGTTAGTTAAATTCGTACAAACTGTAACACCACACATCCCCCAATTCCCCCTTGAGGGATGAATTTCGCTAAATCTCTCCTAAGTGATACCCTACGGAACCCCTGTACAAAGTTTATGACTCCAGGTCCACCGGTTTGGTTTGGTACCTCATACTCAACCCTATGTATGTATATAGAAAACAGATTCCTGGGATGGCAATTCGGAGGGCATGCGCACTAATACTACTTATCCTGTACACTGACTCATGGTATATCAGTATAATTTGAAACAAAATGCGTCGATTTAGTTGTTTATTCGAGAAAGCGATTAAAGGGATGGGCATAGCTTTTAAATAATTTTCATATGCCTCGAGTCGGGTATGCGTGTTACAACTAAACCGCGGACGCCCTTTTTATAAGTTGAGGTCTTATTGAAAACGCAATTTTACCTTGTAATAATAATTTGCCTCAAATATTTTTTTCACCAAAATATTTTTTTCCTACCCAAAATGGGTAAATGATGACCAAAAGTTGCAGAAAATATCAGGGCAAAATACTGCGGTAGCTTAGGTGAATAGGGGGGTAAACGAACCGAAGCCGCCTTTATCTTTCGTGTTAGGTTGAACATGTAAGAACAGCAGAAAATTTTTAAAACATAAACTTAGGCACACAAAACATAAAAAGAAGTTTAGTGATCATTTATCCAAACACAGGTGCGTTTTTGGTGATCGTTTAGACATAAGCCATAACAATTTAATTATTTAAATTATTTATAAATACAAACTAAAACCTACACTAAATTAAACATTTCCCCCAGATCCCTGCCGGATGGCAGGGTGCCCAATATGCTGGCACCATTTCCTAGCTGGGTCGCTAAACTGGTAGGTGCCAGCAGTGAAATCTAGCATTAAACAAATGAGCAATTATTACAAAATTATCATGATTTACTTCGTTTTGAATCTGCTGTCCGAGCGTACAGAACATAAGGACGACCATGATGAAGCAAAACTCGTGGACGTAGTACTTAATGACTTCTGGTGAAAACTTTTTCTGTAACAAGATGGAATACTGCTGATAAAGAAAGTACCCTTAAAAAAAGTGTTGAACAGGAGTAAATTTTTTTGAGGTAAGATTCAGTATGTTTATGTGCGTTACAGCTATATCGTAGTATTTTACAGCTGTAGCTCACATAAAAGTATATATGAAGACACATACGTTGCTACTGGCCCGACACTAGGATACCCTGAATCGTGGGATCGAGAAACAGCGACGTCACAGCCACACATTGAAACATCCAATGCCAGGAGTTTTTTTCTTGCCTCGCTTGCGTGGCAGAACGTCGACCACTACGCCACATAGCGTCACGCCTTTTTCCAGTTACAGTGGCACATTGTACCCACGTTAAGTTAGTGATTCCATACCCCATTTTGCGTGACAGGGGGCTAGCCCATCGCCAAAGCTATGGAGATATGACGCTACGCCATAGAGTTTTTTTTTTTAAACATGCTAGAAAATTAAGCTAAGGTGGGCTAGCAAAAAAAGTTACAAGGGTCGTTAACATGATTATACTTACAGAGATGGCAATTTTGACAGAACAGACACAAACCAGCATTATGGCCACAAGAATAAGAGCCAAATAGAATGGCCGGCATATCTTGTTTAAACGGGTAACGAATCTGAGAAAAAACAAAAACAATATTATTTGGTATGTATTTTTTCTGAGCCGCTCGTCACTTCTCGGTTTTCGTCGCTAAAATTCGTTTTTAACGAAGACATTACTCAACACATGAACAAGACAAATAGTATCAGATTTAAACTTTGGTTTATGGTTCAGAGTTTCTTGGGCGTTCTTCTATGGGAAGTATCTCCTTTTGGAATGTACTCTACACCAAGTATTAAATGAATGACGTGCTCGAAGAGATATGAATTTAACCAACAGAATAAAGAATATTTTGATTGAAGAGCAAGTAAATAAAGCAAAGAGTTTCATCGTTTTGACTCTGTGTTTGACAATTATGGCTTTTGTCATAATAAATCCAACGACGATGATATATTGATATTTGGCGTTGTAATTTTTTTATTTTAAAATCATGTTACATCTGCCAGTAATATTAGACAGGGTAAAAAATTTGTTGTAAAAAGTACTTCAACTAGTTAGTGAAGCAACAGGAATATCTGAAAAAAGTGTACGAAATATCCTAAAGAAAAATGACTAAAATTTCAATAAGGAAAATAAAAATACTGAAACATCGGTTGAAACTGGATGCTTTCGATTAAAATGAGATTCAAAGTATCAGTTGCAACTCCTCGAAATGTTATTCGAGATACGGGAGTCATATTTAGAAAAATAGAGAATTATCGAAAAATATGAATGGAAAAACATGAGCTCCGTTTACAAGAATAAAATACCTTAGACAAATAAAAACATCGTTTGTACATATTAATAAAATATTCACACCACACTAAAACAACCCATTTCCAAAGGTCAACGTTTGTACACGTCGCCGCTAAGATCAGTCCGAGGGCTTTGACGGAGATCATCACATGGAAATGAACTCGGAGAACTATGAAAAGTGGGTTGCGAAAACAGCTGATACTAAATGTACCGCATGATAGCGTCGTTGTAATTAATAACGTGTATTATTATAACACACTTGTAGAGAAGTTACCTTAGTCAAATAGCAGGAAAGGAAATGAGTACATGGCTAGAATGACAAAATATTCTTTATCTACACACGTTTCATAAACCCTCTTTACTGCTTCCAAAAACCGCACGTTATGACCAGCATATGATACAACTTGGTAAAAACTCATTTTTTATTTGAAAATTGATATATTATGACTACAATCTATCAATATTTCAACATATTATGACATTCAAATTTCGAACCCCGCCGCCTACCTGCGTGCCGCCCCTAGTTTGTCTGTGAAGTTGGTAGTACTGAACAAGCTAAACAAGTGCAGGGCACCAACGCCACAATGCCGGTCGAACATGCGATTCCTGAACACGTCAAAGAGAGCTTATGATATGTGTGTAGATAAACTAGTATATGTAACTACATAATTAGGCATTAAAACTCTCGCGTGATATTACTCGAGTTTTAATGCCGTTCATTATACATCAGTCACAGAATTTACTATTTTACAGCTGGTGTCAAAAACCTTAACTATATGATGTAGTAAGCGCCACAAAGAAAATTGATACTTAATAGATGATTTAATATAGATAAATTCTTGCGAGAGCAAGTGACTGCAGTTCGTTTGCTTCCGTAGCATCCTGATTTTAATCCAACAGAAAATATTTGGGCACAATTAAAATAATATGGTGCTTCTCAACATACATGAATAAACCCACTGTCAATAGCTGCTATTAGAAAAAGTCGATATGCTGGGACCTGAAGGATGTGCGCAAGTTTCCAATCACGCAACGAAATATGAGGAAGAGCGTATTTTACTGAAGAAGAAGAACTGCATGTATTACATACGTGACAGCTTTATATTAAATGTGTCTGATACAGATAATGAAAGTGAGTGTGCGAATGATATATCTGTGTAATTTATAAGTATACTCTGCAAAATGTTACTTACATACTTTTTTTTATTATTAATTTATTTATTTACACATAATTTTACATTAATAAGCATTATGGGAACACCGCTTAAACCACTGGGGTTTGTGTGGTGTGATCTACTCATTAATTATCGTATTTAAGTAAGCAATCGCATTATTTTAAATATTCAATTACATCATTAATAAATCAATTACATAATATTCAATAGTATTCATGACATTCAAAAACATAATTTTAAAATTCAATATAATTAGTAGGTACATTTCTCAAGAACTATTCCGTCTTTTTAGTTTTATGTGAAGTGTGATTTGAGTTTAGCTTTGATATTAGTTTGACTGGGCGAGTCTCTAATGTCGGGAGGTAAGGTGTTTATTAGTTAACATACTTACTTACATAACTTTTTTTCTACTATTATTTAAGTAGTATTGTGATGAATATGCGGCATTGTATATTTTAATCCGATCTGTGCCGATAAAAGGCGAGAAGTGTTGAGCGGTAAAAAATAATACTCGTATGTTTGTTAAAAATCTTAGCTATTTATGCCACTAATACATGAAGTAGGCGCTTTGCGACCTTTTTATGCAAGAGCGAGCGAAGCGAGGGAGCTTATAAGTCATACGGATCGGCAATCAACTTACGCACGTGTATAATACAATTTTTGCAGTGCATTGTGCGAGGAAATAAAAATATATATGAACTAAATAATAAATTCGTTAAATGGCGAGCTTATTGTAAATAAATGTGCGTTCTAAATATGTACATAGTCAGGTCATAAGTTCTGTCACACAATAAAAACTTTTGAATTTAGAACGCTGGCCACAAAAAAGTTTATTGGATTCGAATTTCGAATTTTTCATGAAAATAAAAATGTGTACTTTTTAGAATTTTCCTCATTTTTAAACATGGAGTGGACACTTAAAGAAGACCGTGTCGCAGTTATTGCTTTGCATCGTTGCGGTTACGCGCCAATTCAGATTTTCGACTTACTGAAAAATTTTAATATAACCAAAAGATTCGTTTATCGTACCATAAAACGATACAATGAAGACTCTAGTGTAGATGACAGGTCAAGAAGTGGTCGCCCTCGCTCTGTTAGGACTCCAGCAGTGATAAAAGCTGTGAAGGCGCGAATTCAAAGAAATCCCATACGTAAGCAGAAACTGTTGGCCCTTCAGTTGGGGTTAAGCAGGACCACGGTGAAAAGGGTGTTAAATGAAGACTTAGGGCTTAGGGCATATCGAAGAAAAACAGGACATCGTTTGGACGCTCGTTTAATGGACCTGAGACTGAAGAGATGCCGCGCTTTGTTGAAGCGGTACGCGGGAAAAAAGCATCGGGAAATTCTTTTTTCGGATAAAAAAAATTTCACCGTGGAAGAGAGCTACAACAAACAAAATGATAAGGTGTACGCACACAGCAGTGAAAAAGCGAGCAACCGTATTCCGCGTGTCCAACGAGGTCATTTTCCATCCTCGCTCATGGAGTGGTTGGGAGTCTCTTATTGGGGCTTAACTGAGGTACATTTTTGTGAGAAAGGCGTAAAAACGAATGCAGTTGTGTATCAAAATACAGTCCTCAAGAACCTTGTGGAACCTGTTTCTCATACCATGCTTAATAACAGGCACTGGGTATTCCAACAAGATTCTGCGCCAGCTCATAGAGCGAAAAGCACACAAGACTGGCTGGCGGCGCGTGAAATCGACTTCATCCGGCACGAAGACTGGCCCTCCTCCAGTCCAGATTTGAGTCCGTTAGATTACAAGATATGGCAACACTTGGAGGAAAAGGCCTGCTCAAAGCCTCATCCTGATTTGGAGTCACTCAAGGCGTCCTTGATTAAGGCAGCCGCCGATATTGACATGGACCTCGTTCGTGCTGCGATAGACGACTGGCCGCGCAGAATAAAGGCCTGTATTCAAAATCGCGGGGGTCATTTTGAATAAACTTTATTACCATAGGAATCTATGTTTTATTAAGTTCATTTTGCTATATAAATGTTTACATAAATAATAAACATGTCTAAATTATTTCATATTGCACATGTGACAGAACTTATGACCTGACTATGTATAGTCAGCGCCAGCACTCATGGCCTGCGACGGAAATTGGAACTAAATATGTTGATCTTTCTGGCAAGACGACACGGTGGCGCCGCGGCTATCAGACTTGAGTGGTGGAGGGGACTCTACTATCGCGCATGTGCAGCTGCTAAGCACGCCATTTCGCATAAAGGCACTAGCAAAATATACATTCAGCCAAACACATTTTATGTATATTTTCAATTAATTAATTGACGAAAATCTGAATCTAAAGTAACTAATATCGCGTTTAATGAAGTTTTTGTTTTATTGTACCTTTTATCTACACACAATCATAAGCCCTCAAAAACCGAAAATTGCGACCAGCTTAAAGATAAGCTGTTTTGTTTGAATACATTTCTCATCTGTGTTAATGTTATTCTTGGGTCATAGTGACATCGATTGTGATGTTGTTATTACATTCAAATTTCGAACATCTCTGAAAAACAAAGGAATTTGATTTGACCTCAATTCTATTATCAACCGAGATAACATTCTACTCGAAATTAAATGTCAATTCCGCAAAGCCGGTCTTAACATGCGGTTCCTGAACACATCATAGAGAGCTTATAATATGTGGGTAGATAAAGCAGTGTATGCTGTACATTATTAGGCATAAAAACACTCGTGTGATGTTATTATGAAGCTCGCTTGTCAGCCCTATTCGTAAGCCTATGCTCGTCCAACCCAAACGCACGATGTTAATTGTAAATAAAACAAAAAGTTTTGAGAGAATTATCTTAATACTTTTTATTATGAAAGAAGGATCTATGACAATTATGTGTGAAACAAAATATCGGCCAAATGCTCGCCGCGGCTTCGGTGGCATACTTCTATCCGATGCTCCATATTTTCAATGACTCTGAGACATAATTGAGGTTCAATGACGTTAATATCCCGAATTATCTTATCCTTTAGCTCTTGAATTATTCTTAGCTTATTGACGTACACTTTTTCTTTTCAATATCCCCAAAGAGAGATGGCCAACGGTGTCAAATCACATGATCGTGGCGGCCAATTAACAAAACCACGATGAGAGATGGCCATTGAATTTCTCGCGGAAAAAACCACATATCTTCCAGGTCCATATCCTCAATTTCTGGCCACAAGAAGTCAGTTTACATCTCGCGATAGCGAACACCATTCACGGTAACTGCTTGGCCGACCTCATTTTCGAAGAAGTACGGCCCCATGACACCGCCAGCCCATAAACCGCACCAAACAGTCACTCTTTGTAGATGAATTGGCTTTTCAATAATCACTCGTTGATTCTCATTTTTAACGTTAACGAATCCACTGATGTGAATGTGTGCCTCGTCGCTGAAGAAGATTGTCTTTGTAAAGTCACCATTTACTTCTGTCTGTTCAACCAACCATTCGGCGTATTGACGACGATTGAAGTGGTCGGTAGGCTTCAGCTCTTGAGTCAATTGAACCTTGTAAGCGTGTTAATTTAAATCTTTGTTCAAAATTCGCATCAGTGATGTTCGTGAGAGGTTGGCGGATCTTCTGCCACACTATCGGGAACAACAGCAAGAACACAGGTGTTTATACATTTCTCAAACCCGGTTTGCTGAAATTTGCGCACAATTCTCCCGATTGTAAACACATATAGTCGATTATGCTGACCAACAAAATCGCGAAATGCATTAAGATTTTCGTAAACGTCCATTTTCGTAAAAGGCTTCAACAATCTTAACGCGCTGCTCAATTGTTTACCTCACCATGGTTGAATTTATCAAACATACATAATGGAGGGCATTAAAACTCGGGAGTGGGTTTATGAAACGAGCCGATGAATGATATGTACTTGACTGATTTGTAAAACTTTACACATATAATAAAACATCATTGCATCGGGCTGATGATGGAGACTTTAAAATAATCTAAAATGAAAATACTAGTAGTACTAGTGCGAAAAAGTGGCACTTGTAAACGATTTGGCTGTTTGGAAGACGCACTTTTCGATGCATTGTAAAATACTTTTCGAGCAAATTACTTTTCGCACAACTTTGTATTTACCATCCAGTGCGCTCGCGCAACCAGCAGCGATGTCACAGTAAAGGCCGCCGTTATGTTATCAAAAAACGGGAGAAGTGCGTTTCGGACCTCGAACATTTAGGGTTCCGTAACAAGTTTCGAATATCAGCCAAAAAATTAGGTATTTTTAATAAAAGTCTCTTACATCAATATCGGTATTGCTTTGTAAAATTTACGTAATTATTAACGTTATTACTAAATTTTAAGGTCATATCACAATGGGAAATTAAAAATTTCTTTGGTACAACATTTTGTAAAAAGCTGCTTTTGTTGGCTTCTAGGGCTTCGGTGAACTTTATATCCGATGTCCCGGGAATTCCGGGGTCCTGAAAAATTTTGAAATACTATGATTTTGCTATAGAAACCTGCCAGAAAGGTAAACACGTTATTTTATCATACAAGCTATTTATTTGTCTGAAATCTTGCATTATTTCAATCACTATAATCATAATCATATCATCTACCCTTCCTTTTATTATTGTCAAATCAGACTCAGGATATTATAATTATTCTATTCCTTAAAATAATGTTTTAAGAAAGCCAATGCGCTAAGTGATTTTTCACTCAACCTGCAACACGGATAAGGCGTGTTGCAAAATTAAATAACTTTCACAAGCGTTTATCTAGTGTCGTTGTTTTTTATCGTGTCACAAACATACAGCCAATCAATAGTTATTAATAACTATAGTTATTTACTTCCCAACGATGACAATAATTTGTTTAATCACGAATAACTAACTCCCAGTTCTTTTTTCACTTTTATTTTACGTTAATGATGTCAGAATTATCACGTTGTTTAGTTGATCTTCTAACTTATACTGACGAAAATAAATGCTACTCCTCACTTTGGGTAGGTGAAGAGGGGTAAAACAAAGGAAACTAGGCAGGATTTGCCCACGCATCTGCATGTAAACAAAGACACGCACAATTTTCTAAGAATTCGCAACAAGATTTTACAAAAGACAGCGACTGACTTCCTGCATATGAAGTTTTTTAGGTAGTAACGTAGTGTTTTAGGTTATATCATTCATAAAATTCGAATAAAGTTTCTGGCTGGCCGGCGCTCACTTGTTTATTTTCTTGTTTCACATCTTTTTAGAGCTTTTGAGCATAACAATAAAAATTCCATGCTTTTGGAGTCTAATCTATCATAAAAAAATATCGAGGATAAATCAGTATTTCTTTATTGGCCACGTGATCTAACATCCCATTTTATAACGGAGCAACGGGAAAATGAGTTCTATTAATAAGCTTATTGCCTCTAATAAACTTATTCGTCGTTTTTACAAAGCCAACTAAATATTCTATAGAAAGTGTCAATGGGTAATATTCTGTAATATTAGTGGCCATAACTTACTACTTGATGGCAATTTTACCAAATTTGGACCATTAATTAATGTGGGATGAGTTTAAGTGTACTGAGATAAAAAATTAGAAGCTAATAAAATATCTTATTTGATGTCATATGTTAATATTTTAGTAGATTACTGCTATAGTGATTGCTTTCTTTCCTACGGGTAAAGATACCCTCAGTACAATGGAAAATTCATAGGCTTTGCACGCTATTACCCTAGCATAGGGTTGAAATGCAAGAGCATATTTAGGGTCTGCAAGCGAAAGGTAATAATAGTAGAAGCGACTCGGTCTCAAGTTGTCTGTCACCTCCTCAGCAGGATGTAATGCCTGACGCACTGCGTCATCACCGCCGTGCAGCACATCTGCCACACCGCCCCTTGGCGCGTCAGCGTCAGCTCCTGACCCAAGGTGTCCAGGTTCTCGAGGATGAAGGTCAGGATTCGAAGTTGGCGGATCGTCTGGCCGACTAGCAGGATTATTGTTGATTGGAGACCGGGGTATGCTGGGAAAGGGTGGTCTTTTAGGGACTCATTTGAAGTTAAAAGTAGTTGGCAGGAACTATGAGTCTGGTCTTATAAGTCTGTTCATATAAGCTGGCCGGTTACTGACACCGTTTGTGGGAGAAGGGCGTTATTACAATTAGATATCGAATTATATGGCGCTCTACTGTCGATCAGATCTCTTCTGGAAGAATCGCCTCTGTCCAGGATCCACTCTTGCGGGCGGGCATTGGTTGCCATGTCAGATTTCACAACATCGTCTACGTAGGGTACGTAAATAAAATGTTATATTGTGAAGATATTGTTACATCATTACCTACGCAACAAAGGTACCCAGCATAAGCATGAAATAGAAATGAAGCTGTGTACACTCGCAGATCATCCAAGCTCCATGGGAACCACATCTCGAAAGCTGAAACAGAGATTTTATTGAATATTAATTAAAGTCATGACTTTTCTCATGTGGGATGGCAGAGGCACAGTTGTGGCCATGTGCAGCCCATCGCCGAAGATAATGAAGATATGAAGGTTTCCTCACGATGTTAACAATTACTATTAGAATGTACCTAACCGTTTCAGAATGTCAAATGCGACCCTATTTACAGGCACAGTCTTCACTGTCCGCCCGTGCGTTCGTCTTTCTGTCAGAAGGATATATCTCCGGAACCATAATTGCTAGAGAATTGTTTTTTTTATATAATAGGTATTTTTGTTGTCGCTTCAGGATCAAATAATTAGCTACACAAGATTTTATCAATTGAAGGGGTCGCGAAGAGACGTGTTTCAATATCACTGCGAGTAATATCGTCGCACGATCTCTTACCGTCGCCGGTGGCGCAATTGGCTATGTAAAAAAAAAATGGTACCAAACTGAGAAACCCATTTCGAGATAATTGTGTTTCTAACAGACTTCCGTTAAAACTATCAAAAATATTAAACGATTACCAAAATATCTGTAAAATACATAAGGTATCTAATTTGTCTCCTGCGGCGTAATTTGTTCAAATTCCCTTCGCCGTTAATTTGGCTGTAAAGTAGCAACAGTTTTCCTGTCAGTTGATACCGCAGAAGTCAGTTGGAACGTAAGTAAATATAGATATTATTGTTTTTAGTGTTATATTCGGAAACAACCAGCATCAAGTCACGAGAGTTGTTATTTTAAAAATAATTAAAGAAAAACAGGCATCCATTACCCGAAATATTCAAAGAATTTTCTTAAAATCGCCTTAAATTTCACAAAATTAAATAAAAAGTAGTACGTATTTTTTAACATGACCTATTACATTTCACATGAAAATAAATGAATTTCGCAATATACTGGTGTCAAAAACAAGTTCAGACTTATTTTGTATTTTTTTTGTCCATAAGTTTGTTCGAAGGTCCTTCAGATGACCCCCACTTGTTCGAATTGTTATGCTTGACATACCCAAAAGACGATCAGACTGATCCTTCCGCGTGATCATTTGAAACACAGCGCCGCAAATATACAGGGTGGCCGTAATAAAGACACTCCCAACATATACTGTCAGCAACGATCCTGTATATTTCATCAGTTTCTCTTGTGACTCCAGCACCATAATCTTCAACTCCTTCATCTTTATTCCATTTGGTTCCATAGTCATTAAATAACTTACCAACGGAATTTCTAAAATGGCATCTTTGAAACCCATTTCTAACAGAAACCTGTCGAATATATTACTTTATGTACATTTAACATTGGCAACATTAACTTAAAAAGAGGTAAGGTTAGGTAACTGGCAAAATTAACCAGAAAAGAGGTTAGCACGGCATTAATTAAAAGAAAAAGAAGAACCTGCGAAACTTCGAGCGAAAAATCAAGCAGATGACCAACGATATGAACATTATGACTCCGGTAGTCCAAATGCAGGCCCCTTCAATGAAAGTCGGTAAATCGGAAATACTATTTACGAGAAACCCGGTGGTGAAAACGAACGTGAAAAATGCGACAAAGACATTTAGAATTTGCAAATATTGCCAGAAACGGGAGTTCCAATTTTCTTTAGAGAATATTGAGATTCCTGCCAAGGATAAAACTCGGTGAAAGGATCGGAATAGCCCTTCCATTGCGAAGTGTAGCTTAGGAGTGATTTGTCGGGTATCAGACGCATGTTTTTCTGAGTTCTTGTAAGATCGTGTTGAAAAGTGCCTGACTAAAATACCTATCGTGGAATTTTCGCCGCACATTGAGAGGTTTGTAAAAACTTGTAATTCGTATTTATTAATGGATTTATTACGAAAATAATAGCAATGAAATAATGTTAAAGGCGAGTTAATTTGTAATAAGAAATCTCTTCCAGCAAACCAAGTTAAGATTTTATAACTATAGAAAGTAAGGATGTAATAATAATTGATTGATATTGAAGCTTCCATAGGGATGAATAGATTTGATTTAAATATTTTCTTCATTTGACAAATAGTTTGATACGAATCAAAAATAAACTTATAACTCTATTTTAAGTTCCTTTACCGCACAGTCTGATAAAAACCCGCCTTATGGAGAACATTCTAAACATTTGAATGTTGCCCAGCAACTAATAGCTAGCCAATGATTCCTCTAAGCAAAACTGAGGTCCTAAATAGATATTTAGGAACGTGGCCGATAGAGCCAAGTGTTATTTACGAGTTCAGTTGAACATGAACAAAAACAAAAATCCAACGATCCTCTTGTATATTATGTTATTCGAATTAAAGTTTTAAGGTTGCTGTTTTTCGATTTCTGGTCCCGCAATTAAATATTTTCGTCAGACAAAACCAGTATTTCTAGAAGCGCCTAGTTTGATAATTTAATAATTTTGTCAGGTAAAAAACTGTATTTTACACATCATTTTTATTTTATTGTAAACATTTATTTATTTATTTATGGTAAATATCACAGAGAGAATGTGATCCATATTTACTACAACAACTTTTTGCAGCCGCTAAATCAAGGTTCATCACTATTGTAAACATTTATTCATTTATTTATTGTAAACATCACAGAGAGAATGTGATCCATATTTACTACAACAACTTTTTGCAGCCGCTAAATCAAGTTTAAATACGACATGGTCAAGTTACGCGGTCAAGCACTCTGATGTTATTTTGCCTGTCAGCCAGGCTCCTACTTAACATGGCCATTTGGATTCATATCTCATTTAAACTGTACCTTTAACGGCTTTTTATATTGTGTTACGAGAAATTGTTTTATGGCTCCACAGTTAGTTTATCAAATAGCACTGAGACCTAAAAAATACCGTTTATTTTGGTTGTTTACAACAGATTCAAACGACTAAACGAGTACTTAAGATTCACTACGTAGGTAGTGAATCTTAAGTATTATATGAAGACCTTTTCTACGCAACTGTATCCATGAAACGAAATATTATTTCGAGGCTTGTAAAAAAGACAACTTGAAAGAGGTGGGAAATGCCAAGTGTTCTTGACGTCATTAATACTTGAGTAAGTTGAGTGGCACTCTTTTGATACATTTGATTTGACAGCTGAGGAAAAATTCTCTTTATATCTTCCAAGGAACACATAAGTGGCTCTTAAATGTAGTGATTGACACTCTTTTTCAACTTAACGTCTAATCGTTCTAACGATCCTGAAAACAGGGTGTAATAAGGTATGCTTGAAATATTTTAATGGCAAAAAGCACAGATTGATGGCCAATGGCCAATTATCAGACATTTTATAAAAAATATTGTTTCTTTGTCATTAGAAGCCGTTGGCGAGATATGTTTTTTTTTATTTTTTCATGGCAGTGACGAGTTCAAATGATTCGTATACCTTGTCAGGAAATGATAATTTGATGGTGATTGATTAGGACAAAGCTGGTCTGTGACGAAACCGATAAACAAGAACTGTCAACAATAAACAAAACACATTATTTTGTTTGGTTTATATCGTCAACTTTATTTTCGCGTTGTACAGTCTCTGTTTTTTTATGATATTACCACTGACTTCAAACTCTTTGGTTACACGACCCTGGTTATTATTTAGGACCATTGACTTCTTTCTTCGACTGACTGAATTTCGGTTTGAAAACCAATAATTAATGCCGTGCGAAATTAATGGAAAACATGAAAAAATAGATACACTACTATTTTTTCACGATTTCCATTAATTATGCATGGAATTTCGGTTTGAAATTGATTTTCAAACCGAAATTGAGTCTAGTAATAAGATCTATCTACCCATATTAACCCCTTAGTTCCACCGGCGTTAGCTAACGCCACTTTTCCGTGATAGGATAGATAGTGGCGTGGTTTAAAATTTTATTACCATGGCATAGGCTTCAAAATCGCGATCCGACCCAACTGCTCTCGGTTTTTGAGTATTAATGATATGTGTATGAAATGACCTCCATATAATCTATATGTTCTCAACAAATCAGTTAGTTGATACTCAGCAGCGAGGTCGTTTCGATCAACTCAACACCCACCATTACATGGCGACCTGAGCCTTTTACGGATCATGGGCCGCCCTCCACGAAATACCCATACGCAGTCCCGCGGCATAAAGAACAATTTTGAAAGTGCAGCTCCTGATGGCTTCACAAAAAATGTGACACAAGAGATGAACTACCGATGAAGACTGTTAGATCCTAGTGCAAGACTACTTGTAGTGAAAACGTATGTAACGTTAAAGTTTCTAGTTATGGATTGAATGCATATTTAAAAAAAAAACGGTCAAATTCGAGTCTAACTCGCGACAAAGGTACCACCGTACAATGGAAGGGATGGTGTGAAGTGAATAGTTTGTATTTTCCATAGCAAAATGTTGATAACAAAGTTATATGTGCGATTACTTTCAAACTCCATGTAAGTACGTACGAAGGTGCATTTATAAGTTTGTATGTGGTATTGAAAGAATTGTTGTATGGGAGCCCCGTTAAATATTTATTCTATTCTATTTTTTGTATTTGTAGTTATAGCGCCAACAGAAATACATAATCTGTGAAAATTGCACATGTCTAACTATCACGGTTCATGAGATACAGCCGACAGACCGGACAGACAGACAGATAGACGGATAGCGGAGTCTTAGTAATAGGGTCCCGTTTTTACTCTTTTGGTACGGAACCACAAAAACTAAGCTATTCCTCTCTATTTTTTATCAGACTATTATTGGAACTTGCTACACAAATTTAAAATATTTGTGTATGTTGAAATGAAACATTATCAACAAAACTTGTCTTTTCCTTATCATTTATTCGGTTTATCCTAATTGCAAGAACTATAAACTTAACAATGATATGGCCATGTAATTAAAAAAACATTTGCTAAGAAGAAATAAAAAATATATTGTTATTATTTAAATCATCTTTATTCCACAAAATTCCTAACACATTTATAAAACACTCCGGTACTTATCAATATTTGATCGCCTATCCTTTGGCAGAAATGGCAGAACGATATCTCTTGGGCATGGAAGCGATCAATTTTGTGGAAGCTTCTACCGGAATTTGCTCCCATGCTGCTGTAAAAGCTGTGCAAAGTGATCGACGTTTGATGTCCGCTTTGTCGCCACAGTCTTCTTCACCCGGTACCTAAATTTTTCTATTGAATTTAAATGCGGACTGTACGGGGGCCAATCCAAAACGGCAACAAATATAATGATCACCAAAATATTTTTTCCTACCCACAATGGATAAATGAACACCAAAAGTTGCAAAAAATATCAGGGAAAAATACTGCGGTAGCATAGGTGAAGGGTAAAGGGGGTGTGCGAAGCGAAGCCCCCTTTATCCTTCATGTTAGGTTGAACATGTAAGAACAACAAAAAATACTTAAAACATAAACTTAAGTACACAAAACATAAAAAGAAGTTTGGTGATCATTTATCCAAACTAAATTTGGTGGACATTTATCCATTCTGGCAGTCATTTCGAATTTATTGTTAGTAAAATAGGTGCGTTTTTGGTAATCGTTTAAACACAAGCCATCCAAAACTGTCACAGACTGGTTCCTTAAGACCCGGTTTCCAAAAGTAAAATTAGCGGTGGCAACTTGTTAAACTCTTGTTAAACTAATTTCAGCCAATCACGTGTCGCCATTTTGAATCAATCTTTGATTAATCGCCTGTTAGATTTGACCACTCTTTCAAAAACGTGGGGTAAGAAGTATTTTATTACTTTTGGAGTGTGTTTCGGATCATTATCCTTTTGGTAAGTCCAAATGACTGGTAAATTTTGCTCGTTATAAAGCAGCATGGCTTGTTTTGATATATGCTTGTTCTGGAATTTGTCCATGTTGCCTTCTATTTTCCTGACAGGTCCATCACCAAGTCCTGAAAAACTTTGATATTTCTACCCCCATGATTCCACTACATTCTTGGTATACTTTGGATCCACTACTTTGTTCGCGGGGCTCTAGCATATTGTTTTCCGTCAGAATTGATCATATTAATTTTTGTTTCGTCAGAAAAAACACATGTTTTCACATGCGTTTAGTACGGTGTTCCTATTTTGCAGCAAACGCTAATCTTGCCTTGAAATTTTACTTTTTCAAAAGTGGCACCTTCCGAGACACTTCCGCACAAGTTTGCCTCACATATCTTCAGTCTTATTGTTCTTCCAGATACACCCTTCAACCCTCCTGCACGAAAAAATCTGAACGTATAAGTTTTGATCCCTTGAACGGCACTTTTTACCAACAATACCATCTGAGAGTGTTTCCGCAGCATAGTTTTTTCTTAATCTCGGTTTTCTAGGTAAGTTTTCGGTCGTGTTAAACTTCTTGAAATGTTATTATAACTCATAACAATGGCCTTAGAACACTTCAAGTGGTTTGCTATTTTTCTGTATGCCCAACCTTTCTGAAAGTTCAAATTAATCTTCCTAGGGTGGAGGAATCGCAACTTTGGTTTTTTCCTATATTGATTGGTTTAAAAAGTATAAAAATTATTAAAAAGTTAGGTTTTATAGGTAATATCGACGTTTTATGAAAATACGCGGCATAAGAAAGAGAAAAAAAGGATTTATTTTATTTATCAAATTTAGAATACAGCTTTCATTATCTTTAATTAGCCGGTAAGCTACAAGTACGTTAAAAAAGTTTATTTACGTTCACACAGTGAGTAGTATCTGAACTACAAACGAACACAACTATTTTTGTTCCACATTTTAAAAATACATAGTCCGTCGTGTATAGTTTTATAACAATTACACTAGATTAAATACCTATTTTAGCTAATGGTACTACCATAATTAAGTTTTTGGTGGTCAATAAGGGGGGGGTGTTTAATTATGTGATCGCCACTGTATATGTTACCTAAGGTAAAGATTTCTAATTACAAATTGTTATTAACTTTTGAATACAAACGTTTATTAATTTAAACAAGACCTCTTCCCTCTAAACACCTACCTGGTGTTATTATTATATCGAAAATTAAGCAACGGAATAAAACAAGTGATCTAACGAACTTACCAAGTGAAGTTCGAACATTATTATATGTGTCGCCTAATTCGAAGATACCCGCCTCCCTAGAGTGGATTAACCACACAGCCAATGAAGAAAGTACTGATTCTGTGAAAAGAATGAAGTAGGAAGCTAGCGCCTCTGTGGGCTGGAGAAACCGGAAGTATAAAAGTACTTGAGTGATTTAAAAATCGAGTTAAATTATTCTTAAAGCCCAAGATGACACAAAACCAGTGAAGAGAGCTTTGGCAAAAAAAAAAAAAAACAATTAATTCATAGGTCTCAAAAAATTATATTTTATTAACAAAAAGATAATCTAGTTTTACAAATCAACAGCAGGAATGGTTTTTTTTAAAACAAATATACTTTACTACTAAAAATAATTGTAATAACAAAAGGAAAACCGTTAAATCAGACACTCAAATTATAATTCAAAGATACGTCCAACACCATGAAGCGCCGCCGAAAAAGTGAAACCCGACGCTTGCTCGACTGGCGCCAAGTAGCCAGCGGCTGCCCGTCCACCAATCACTGTACTGCGCGTTTCGCGCATCTGCATGGCGCGCTGCTAGGCCCCGCCCCATCCGGGCTAGATATTTCCAACACGGCCTCTCCTGACAGCGAGGCGTCCCCGACCGCGTTGTCCTGAGCAGGAGGCTCTTCGCCACCTGTTAGGTGATCAGGTTCTTCATCATCTGAAACAGACGTCCGTTACAAGCCTTATCGAATGATTGGAAATAGTCTTGTTCAAAAACAATTAGAAGCTTCGCATCATAACTATAAGTGTGCACCCAAACAGCTATGACCGATACTGAAAATTGTTGTGAACTTAAACGGAACCACAAAATGTGCCGCATTGCAAAAGCATTAGATCTCTAAATGCATTTGCTATGCCCCGCGAAAGAGGCTCTTTAAAGGTCGCATTTCACGTCTCATTAACGCCGCACTGATAGAGGCTCTGTAAAGTTCGCATATCAGGCTACCACCACACTGACAGAGGCCCTGTAAAGTTCGCATGTCAGGACTCCTTAACACCGCACTGACAGAGGCCCTGTAAAGTTCG
The DNA here is from genome assembly GCA_949825045.1 of Argyresthia goedartella. Taxonomy (NCBI): domain Eukaryota; kingdom Metazoa; phylum Arthropoda; class Insecta; order Lepidoptera; family Argyresthiidae; genus Argyresthia; species Argyresthia goedartella. The sequence goes on from OX463833.1 coordinate 9,073,117, forward strand.
CATATCAGGCTACCACCACACTGACAGAGGCCCTGTAAAGTTCGCATGTCAGGACTCCTTAACACCGCACTGACAGAGGCCCTGTAAAGTTCGCATATCAGGCTACCACCACACTGACAGAGGCCCTGCATAATAAAAATCACCCAAGGTATCACCAATCGCCGTCTAGATATTTTGATACACATTGCACAGTGATCACCACATATTGTCATAAAGGTAGTCAGTAAGTCTGTAGTCACACATAAGTAAGAGAATAAGTCTACGAAAGGGATAATTAACAAGATAGGTTAAGGGAGTTTGCAATTATGTACTTTCCTATTACAGTGACACACAGTACCATGTGGATCAAAAATCTATGGGCTCTCACATTCGAAGAAAGCGGCACACGTCTCGGAACACCACTCTCCTCGCCAACACTGCATAACTTAAGCACATATTTGAGTGCTAATGTTATACTAAACCAGGCTCACAGCCTCCAGGCCCCACGGCCTCCAGGTACTCAGTCTCCAGGCCCACGGCCTCCAGGCTTATAGCAGAGGCCCAATTTTCCGCTTGCTATAGCCCCCGTGACAAAAGTCACGCCAGATTAGTATCTGCAGACGGTTGCACCGTCTCATATAGCCGGGAACACCCGCTGCCGAGTCATAGCATCCTTTATCCGCTACGGCTCGCCGACGCCCTCGAAGAAAGCTTCGCAGGCGTCTGATGTCCACTCGCCACGCCACAGCACCATGTGCTGCTCTGTTGCTTGGATGCATTTGCCGTAGGAACCCGCCAACAGTTCAGGCTCGTAGCGTAGGTGAGGCAGCCTTGTAAGGGCCCTCATGCAGGAGTCCAGCTTGCCAGCACTCTGCGAATTTTTAGAGAGAAACACGAAGTCACCATTAGAAAACGTCTTAGGTTCCTTACGACCTTCATTAGCATGCGTATCCTGTCGCCGCTGATTGGCAACGAGCAACTCTGTTGCACGCTGTTGACTCAATGTGGTTAGTGACCAAAGTGTTACACGTGTTAAAGTTACACCCACAACATAATGGTTCTAATGCTGCAGAGCTCGCAGCGTACTTTATTCCACACCTTGTAATAACTTACTGTAGCAGGAAACAACTCGCTTGTGTCCTCCATCACGAACCTGCATAAGCAAAGTTCCATAACCGATAGAACTTGTATCAGTATAGAACTTGTAGATTGCAAGCACCGGTTCTTCTAGGTCTGTGCGTGCAACCTACAGTTCCGGTCTCGAAAGCAGCTATTCATTCGGGTTTTTTGAGCGAAATAACAACTTTATCATGGCTCGGCCGTACCTGACCCTCGCTAATAGTCATGCCTGCCAAAACATTCAATATCCTTCGCTAGGAAGGGACATTATTATTAGAACCACTGTATATTGAAGTACTCGAACCTCCCCATGTATTCTTCCTAGATTGCTTATTACAGGAAGCTTGCCTGTGTCCTAACTGTTTCGCAACATGTGAATTGCGCTTTCTACAAAACGTAACGGGTTTGCCTTTCGTGGGGATCCTACTTTGTGACGTACTAGTACGAACGGTAGACGGAATATTTTTATGCACCCTAGGCTTGACATAGATTGAGGAAAAATCTACTAGGTTACTTGGATGTAGTTGTGTCTGTGGCTGCTATTCTAATGTGTGGATCAGTAACAAGGCACTGCACTATCGCCGAAATCATTCATAGTCACTCCAATTGTTTTGCGATAAGGCGCGATCTACCTTCTCACACTAATCCTCAATGTTATGAAAACTCTAGATGTAAAAATGATGGTTAGATCTCATCGTAGATACCAATCGCCCGAATCGCATCCACAAATTTTTCTGCCATCGTACTATTTTTTTCGGCATAAATACCTCGCTAGTATTCACGTTTGTATGAATACTTTCCGACACAGACCCAGCAGGCCCGCAGACTCGAGGCTCGATCGGTGGCGGCTGTGCACACCCGGTGCGGGGGCGAGGAGTGTCGCGCATTGAGCCTGCTCAAGCGCATGCCGCCATGCTGGCGGCGGCGGCGGTGGGTCGCGCCAAAATTGTTTGCAGCGAGACGGCGACGACGGGTAGAACAACACCACCACACCACCACCCACAGGCCCAACTGCTTTGCGGTCTTCTAACGCACAGAGGCGAGCCAAGATCGCAGACATTTCCTGTTGCAACTGGCCTTCAGGAGTACGCTCCTTGTATAGTTTTCACTTTTCACTTCACTTTTCACATTATGATGTCGCTCACGTGAACGACTACTTTCACGTCGGCTACGACGTTATTCACAATCCGACATCTTTCACTCGTACAATTTTAAAATTGATGTAGGCGTGTGAGATAGAATCACAGGAATCCTATCCCACTTCTGATTTTACAAATCAACAGCAGGAATGGTTTTTTTTAAAACAAATATACTTTACTACTAAAAATAATTGTAATAACAAAAGGAAAACCGTTAAATCAGACACTCAAATTATAATTCAAAGATACGTCCAACACCATGAAGCGCCGCCGAAAAAGTGAAACCCGACGCTTGCTCGACTGGCGCCAAGTAGCCAGCGGCTGCCCGTCCACCAATCACTGTACTGCGCGTTTCGCGCGTCTGCATGGCGCGCTGCTAGGCCCCGCCCCATCCGGGCTAGATATTTCCAACACTAGTTTAAATACTATGTCGTTACGCGATTGGATTAATTTGGCTCGATCATGAAAAATCCTGAACATAGCCTATATTTAAAAGGAGATTCAATAATTTTAATATAAAATTACTGATTTTTCTCATCATTTTTCTCTAAATTTTCCTGTTTTAGAGCTCCGTATTAATCCTTAAATTTTATCAATTAGCTTATTTCCGTTTTTCAGTAAATTCGAAAAAACACCTAATTTTTAAAGTATCCGGGCGGCCCGATGCTATTCCGCGCCGCCCGCTACCCCGCCAGTTCCGCCACCCCGCCGAAGTCGTCAGAAGACGACGACGGGCGAATGCGGCGCCCCTCACCTCAACAGCCAGAACTGGGCCTTAATATGCAAAAAGTTGCTATTAGGTAGTCCCGTAAGTCTTAAAGGGACTACCTGGTGTTATAATTATATCTGCGAATGAAGCGACTCATATAATTATGATCGAACTTCACTTGGTAAGTTCGTTTGATCACTTATTATTTTCCTTTCACCCACGACGACGACGGACAGAGTACCAGTTACCAGCTGAGTATTTTTGTTTCATAATCTAATCACGCTCAACACATATTTTTGACAGAACTAACCAGAACCACGCGCATTCCATGTCACAAATACCTCAAAATCAGTGTAGTACAATGCAAATTGAATACCGACCAACCTAGTGTCAATGTAAATTGTGTAAAGTAGATGCGCGGAGCCTGAGGTAGTTCTATGGTTCTATGGCTATATGGCTCGTTCTCTGAACTTTTACACACCTGTTTAATGTTTAAATAAATATATATCAGCTGTCACACCTACAAGGCTAGCAGAATTGTTGTAAACCATCACTGCAGAACTTAATCACCTGGTTTCAAAGTTTCACTATCCCTTCTGAGGTCATCATACACAACATAGGTAGTATAAAAATAGCAACATTAAGACTAATTAGAATAAAAATTGAATAGTGTACTGATAAGAATAAATAAGTACCTAAATTTAATAACACCACTTTGATTTAGTTAGGTAATAGAATAACAATAAACTACTTAGTATCTATTAAGAATAAAGTCCATTTATTAAATTCTACCTAGACTGACTGATTTGTTATTATATAATAAATATATACATTAAAGTTTTGTGTAGTTATTAGGTAAATTATTTTTCACATGAATTGGTTGCCAGTACTAAAACAATATAAACACACAGCACATACACAAATCGCCTCTCCTTATTAGAACTATATTGTATTACCCTGTCTCTTGGTTCCAGCATGGTGTCCAAGATGACAACGCGCAGAGCTGAGACCGCACTGCAGCTGCACAACGCTCTTCAAGATCTTTTGACCTCAAGAGAACTTAATGCTAAATATGAACAAGAGAGAGCTGACAGTGAACTTGAGATTGAGAAAATTCTTATCTCAAATAAGAATCATAAAAGCTAGTTGAGCCAGCTGCATAGTGATTGGGTCGATGCCTGTGCGGAAAGAGACCAGTTTAGAAATCTGTTAGACTCACTTGACGAGTGCTACCATACTCACGAGTTGAGCCTTCAGAGAATATCATCGCTTGAACAACAGTTACAAGAAGCAAATCAAAGAATACAACAGCTGATAGACCAAAAGGCTGAGGAAGACACAGAAAAAAATATCTCTCTGTACCATGAGTTGGTCGGGCAAATTCATTTGACTCCAACACTGCAGCCAAAACCAATAATAAATGACTTAACAAGTACTAATAAGAAAACTACACCGCTGTTAAAAACAAGAAAATACTTTAAAAAATCCAGAAAAATAAGTAAAGCTATTGTCCAGACCCGGAACCGGCTACAGAAGCTTAACAGTTGCCAGACACCGGAAAATAATAAAAAATCAGGATTTTCAAGATTGCTACAGGAAAGAACTGAAGAGTATCAGAAAATAGTCACTGATTTAGAGCTGAAAATATCGCAACTCGAGATTGAAATGCAAAATATGGCTACTGTTCGATTCCAAATCGATATTCGATCGATGGTTTCTGAACGGCCATTTTGAATTTTGACGTTAGCTGCCAACCTAGCAGTTTTTTGACAACTGACGGACGAAAGCCCTCGCAAGGTAAACGCGTTTTGGTAAGGGTATTGAAATTAAATCGCAGGCCATCTGGAATGTATTCGGGTTTCCCTCAGGATAGTTAATATAGCTGAGTGTGTTATTGTTTCTCGAACCAGATAAAGTTCGCATTTTCGTGCCCGATTGTTTTACCACGTAACATAACCTGTGTTGGAACACTGTGCTCATTGAAGCTGGCCCGCCAGTCATACCTGGTTGGCTGAAGAACCTGTCTACCAAGAAGAGCCTAGGGTGCACCCGGGCCTTGCAGAGAGACAGGAGGTTGACGGGACCGAAGCACAGACCAGGTTAGATCGACCCCAATTAACTTCAGCTCGGTGAACCGCCGACGTTCACACTTCTTGGCAACTGATCGTTACGCTACCTCGTAGCTGATGGGCCCCTACGAGGTCATTAGGTGCTGAGAAGCCTGAACAATTTGGTAGTAGAGCGTGGCTTCCTGAGATTTGCAGCCGTCAAGGGCTCCAGGAAGGCACGATTTGGGACTATCAATCTGTAGGTATAAGCAGTTATTAGCTAACTTGGTTGTTGTTCCTATATCCACATAGATTGGTAGTATTGTAAGCTATAGGTCTATTGCTGGTAGTAGATAGACAGATATTGAATTGAAAATTGCATTGAATTACCAGTTAGTCAATCTATTAGTGGTCTAGTAATGCTATTGAATGAATGTTTTGGTTAACATAGGTAGTTACATCTATTGATAGCAGGCTATTACATTGTTTTCAGTTTATAGCAATTTATAACTTGAACTAATATTGACTATCTGTGTGTGTTATAATGATAAAGGGAAACTAAATTGTATTTACAGAATTTATATAGATATAAAACTCGGTTCCTATTGTTTAAGGAAAACAACATTGTTTAAGTTGTGGTTTAGGGTTCCCTCGTTTGGGTTGTAGACTGGAGGGTCCAATAAAATTGAGTTACTGCAAATTGTGAGTAAGTATCGTTCCGATCATGTCGTTATCTGAAATCCAGAAGGGTGTTTCTAAGGAACTCAGATGGTTTTCCTCCGCACACGGTCTGATAGACCGTTTAGATAGGCATGATGTGGTATTGGAGCGGTCTATGGACGTTAAGGAACGTTACAATAGGGTGCTCGAATTGTCCGCGCAGGCGGAATCAGTTGATGGTTGCGCACCTGACAGGCTGTCACGGTTGATAGGGGATGTCGACCAATGTATGGAGATGGCAGCTGCTATCACGCAGAAGGCTGCGGACATACGTAGACAGCGCGAGTCCAGCCATGGTGGTGACATTGAAGCACCTCTGCCGCTTCAGGGATCGGTGTCCAGGTTACCTGCCATAACTATGCCTACTTTTGACGGCGTGTCCGGTGAATGGATGAGCTTCATCAATCTGTTCGACAGTTTGGTGCACATGCGATCGGACATTACCAAGTCTGTCAAGATGGCTCAGCTGGTGGCAGCATTGAGGGGTGAGCCTAGGGAGCTGGTCGCTCATTTGACAGTTACGGAGGGTAACTATGAAACGGCCAGGCAATTGTTGGTCAGACGTTACCATAACAAACGGAGGTTGGCCGATGCCCAACTGAACCGTTTGTTTAGTATCCCGGATGTGAACAAGGTCGGGGCCATACAGACGGAGGTTTTGAACCCATTGTTGTCCGTCACCAAGGCTCTAGAGAATCTTGGACTTCCGGTTGGTGAATGGTCGTACCTACTGTTGTACATTGTACTTTCCCGCCTACCCGCTGACGTGCAGACTCGTTTCGAACAGTCTCACGGGAGGTCGGCCGAGGACCTGCCCGCCTTCTCCGACTTGGTCGGATTCTTGGAAGAGGAGGCTCGACGGGCAGAGAATTTGGGGTTGACGGTCACCCATCCTTCGGAGCCACAGAGAGCTGCCGGGAGCGCTGTGAGTAGGGGCCCTCCGACGAGGAAGGACCGCACCAACCGGCACTCGTATGGGACTGTGAGTGAATTGAACCCACATGGTGAGACCTGCCCATGTTGTAGGCAGATTGGCCATGCTGTGGCCAATTGCAATAAGTTCGGGGAACTTAGGGTTCAGGGACGGCGCCGGATGGCCAAGCAGCGGAGCTGGTGTTTCCTGTGCCTCGGGCCACACATGGCTAGGGACTGCACGCGCACACAAATGTGCGGATATTGTGGTGGGCCCCACAACAATCTGTTGTGCATGAACCGGTCCGGCCAACAGCCTCCACAGGGCCGTACCCAGGGTGACACGGCATGGGGCCCTGAGAATTCGTTTGCGCCTCGGAGCGCAACTCAGGGGCCAACGTCCCCACGTGCACAGGGCAGTACCAGGGTGCAGGGCCGCACTCAGGACCATTACATGGGGGGCCCTGAGTTTTCGGTTGCGACTCAGCATCCGACCCAGCGGGACATTGGGTGTGTTGAGCAGGCCGTAACGGGCGGGTGTCATGGGGCACCTTCGAGCTATGCGGGTGCGGTTCGGACGCCGCCTCAGTTGTCGCCCCGCTCGTCGCCTCGTCCTCGTCGGTCACATGTGATGTCCCCCCCGCTCATGGAGCGGCCACGGTTGAATTCACGCCCACCCCCCTTTACGGGGAATCGTAGGTTGGGAATGGAACCGGCGCGTGGGCCATTTGTACAATGAGACCCTCTGGCGTATAGCTGCATACCTGATCGGTTACAGGCACAGTGGGGCCCCGGGGGTCCTCGCTAGGAATTTGCGGCCCAACCATTTGTTGCCCCCCAACCGGAGACGGTGGTGTTACCGAACGCCTCTGTGCTTGTTTGGGATTTGGCGGGCAACCCAACATACGTTCGCGCCCTATTAGATTCTGGAGCTCAGGGCTGCATTGTATCGAATGATTTAGCAAAATGGTTGGGCCTCAAGGTAAATAGGTATAATAAATCAATACGGGGCGTGGGGAATGTTACGGTTACGAATGTAGTTGGTCAATCGGTGATCACGTTCTCTCCACGTTATGACATTTTGACAAAAACATCCGTGCAAGCTTTAGTAATGACGCATGTCATGGGCAGACACCCCTTGGTGAAGTTGAATCCGGCCGTTCGATTCCTGACATCAGGACTCAAGTTGGCGGATCCCGATTTTGACACTCCAGCCCCGGTCGACCTGCTACTGGGAGCAGACGTTCTGGGTAGGTTTCTGTTGTCGGATCGGCGAGTTCTTCAGCCGGACGGGTTGATTGCTGTGGATACTAAGTTTGGTCACGTGATCATGGGTCCGGCATTGCCAATGGTTAGGCCTGCCGAGTCAGATGGCATACTTATTGGCTCAGCGTTGTCAGACGTTATCCAACGTTTCTGGGAGATAGAGGAACCTCCCACCGTTCGTCGAGTCGACGCAGACGAAGAAGAGTGCGAGTTGTTTTACCAGAATAGTACTGGTCGCCTTCGTTCTGGTCGTTTTGTAACTCGACTGCCTTTCAGGGCCGATCGACCGCCACTAGGAGAATCTAGGAAGATGGCTGAGACGAGATTGATGTCAATGGAGCGTAGGATGACAAGGGACGCCGTATTTAAACAAAAATATGTTGATTTCATGAGGGAGTATGAGTCGTTAGGACACATGTCGGTATCGGGTGTGGACTGGAGATCTGAGGATCATTGTTTCCTTCCACACCATGCCGTCCTACGAACCCCTACCGGCAAGATTCGAGTTGTTTTTGATGGGTCAGCACCTACCTCGAACGGGATGTCCCTGAATCAGTGTCTACATTCGGGACCCAAGTTGAGTCGTGATATTTCGGATATTCTCACGAGCTTTCGGAGGCACCAGATTGTATTTGTCGCAGACATTCGGATGATGTTTAGGCAAACGGTAATTCATCCGGCTGACAGAAGGTATCAGTTGATACTGTGGCGTGAGTCCACGGCCGAGCCAGTCAAGGTCTATGAGTTAAACACGAACACGTATGGGTTACGGTCTAGCCCGTATTTGGCGATGCGTACCCTGCGGGAGTTGGCGTCGCGTGACCGTGTGAGCTATCCTAGAGCCGCCGCTATCCTGGAGCAAGATTTGTACGTCGATGACGTCTGCACAGGGGCAGCCAGTGTAGAGGAAGCTCTGGACCGACGTGACGAGCTCATTCAATTGCTGGAACGAGGCGGCTATGAACTACGCAAGTGGATGTCCAACTCCCCTGAGTTGATGGCTGGTCTCCCAGATGAGTTTCAACAAGACCCGCACGTTTTTGAGAATCCTGACAACCCTAACATGTTGTCAGTGCTTGGAATTCAGTACCGGCCCGTCCATGATGAGTTTACCTATCGGGTGGTTTTAGAAACACCGAAGGCCTGGACGAAGCGGTCAGTACTGTCAACGATTGCGAGAACGTTCGACCCGAATGGATGGATTTCTCCAGTCACCTTTGCTCTCAAATGTTTTATGCAAAGGCTATGGGCGGCTCAGTTGACCTGGGACACCCACCTCTCAGGTGATTTGTTGACTGATTGGACGCGAATGTTCACCTCGCTATCGGACATAAATAATGTATCGCTGCCGAGGAAATTGGTCCCTGCTGGGGATTACAGGGCAACCCTTCACGGGTTTTGTGATGCCCCTGAACGAGGGTTTGCGGCAGCGGTTTATTTGCGAACCGTCACCTCCACCGGGGAGGTCGACGTGCGTTTGGTTTTGGCAAAAAGCAAGGTAGCGCCTATTCGGATAAGGATGACGATTCCAAAACTGGAACTGTCCGGGGCTGCTCTTTTGACTAAACTTTTGAATCACACTCTAACAGTGTTGCGTGGGTCAGTGGTTTTGGAGGATACGGTGTACGCGTGGACGGACAGCCAGATTGTTTTGTGCTGGCTGAAGGCTTCGGTCCATAACTTAGAGGTTTTTGTTGCGAACCGTGTCTCCCAGTTTGTGTCGTCTGAGGTCCCACTGACCTGGAGACATGTACCAGGAGAATTGAACCCGTCTGATTGTGCATCCAGAGGATGTCGGGCTCCTGAACTCGTTAGACACCATTTGTGGTGGGGACCACCCTGGCTTGCCAAGAGAGAATCGGACTGGCCCCACAGCCATGTAGTAGTATCTTCGGATCATGGCCCCAGAGCGGCCGTGCATGTTACCCAGAAGGCTGAGGACCCTGACGCCGGGTTTCTGCTGGACCGGTATAGCTCACTTGACAAGTTGATAAACGTGTCCACTTGGATTAGGAGATTCGCTCGAAATTGTCGTACTCCTCGCGATCAGCGAACGTTGAACCCTATTCTGACTCCGGCAGAGCGAAACGAGTCGCTATTGAATTTGGTCCGGTTGGTACAGTCCTCGAAGTTTGGGGCAGAATTGGAGATTATACGAAGTGGACGTTCGAAATTGAAGGGAGCCGTCGCGCGTCTCAACCCCTTTGTTGATTCGACCGGGTTACTTCGGGTAGGAGGAAGATTGCGCAATGCGAATCTGTCGTATTCGGCTAGTCACCCACTTCTGCTCCCCAAGGGGGGACAGTTAGTTGAATTGCTGGTGACTGATCGTCATATTAAAAACGCGCATGCCGGCTGTAACGCGTTGTTGGCCACGCTCCAGCGGGAGTTTTGGATCTTATCTGCCCGCAGTGTCATACGGAACATCGTGTTTCGGTGCATGCCTTGTTATCGACTTAAGGCTGCCACGATGCAACCTCTCATGGGGGACTTGCCCCCTGATCGTGTGAATGAGGTCAGACCGTTTTCAGGTGTTGGTACGGATTTTGCAGGACCGTTTATGGTGAAGAGTTCACGATTGCGTACCGCTAGGCAATACAAGGCGTACCTATGTGTGTTTGTTTGTTTATCCACCAAGGCGGTACATCTCGAGCTCGTTGCTGATCTCTCGACAGAGGCTTTCATTGCTTGTTTGGATAGGTTTGTTTCTCGAAGGGGACTTCCAACTTTGATCCGCTCTGATAACGGCACTAACTACATCGGTGCGGAACGATACTTACGAGAGATAGTCAACTTTTTGAATGTAAATAAAGTGGATATTGGAACGGCCCTCTCCCGTCGGGGTATACAGTGGACCTTCAGCCCACCGATTTGCCCCCACTGGGGTGGGATTTTTGAGGCCGTAGTTAAGTCAGCTAAGACGCACTTGGGGCGTATAGTAGGTCAGACCGCGCTGACTTTTGAGGAGCTCGCGACATTGTTTTGTAAGATCGAGGCCGTTCTCAATTCGCGACCGTTGTGTCCGCTCAGCTCGGATCCAAATGACCTGGAGGCTCTGACCCCAGGCCATTTCTTGATAGGACAGCCACTTAACGCGTTGCCCGAGCACCCCTTCGAGGGAGTGAAATTGTATCGGTTGTCAAGGTATCAGATGTTGCAGCAGTTTACTCAGAATTTCTGGAAGCGTTGGTCGCTCGAGTATCTGCATATCTTACAACAGCGCCTTAAGTGGACTGACAAAACTAGCCACCCTAGTGTTGGTGACCTCGTTCTGGTTAAGGATGCAAACCTACCGCCACTACGTTGGCGCAGGGGGCGCATTGTTAACTTGTTCCCTGGCAAGGATGGGACCCCCCGGTCTGCAGAGGTTCTAGTAGGAGGCTCGGTTCTAAAACGAGCGGTAGCAACGTTGTCTCGGCTGCCCGTAGATTAGGGGACAGGTGGGTGCCTGTCCGGGCGGGTGATTGTTCGATTCCAAATCGATATTCGATCGATGGTTTCTGAACGGCCATTTTGAATTTTGACGTTAGCTGCCAACCTAGCAGTTTTTTGACAACTGACGGACGAAAGCCCTCGCAAGGTAAACGCGTTTTGGTAAGGGTATTGAAATTAAATCGCAGGCCATCTGGAATGTATTCGGGTTTCCCTCAGGATTGTTAATATAGCTGAGTGTGTTATTGTTTCTCGAACCAGATAAAGTTCGCATTTTCGTGCCCGATTGTTTTACCACGTAACATAACCTGTGTTGGAACACTGTGCTCATTGAAGCTGGCCCGCCAGTCATACCTGGTTGGCTGAAGAACCTGTCTACCAAGAAGAGCCTAGGGTGCACCCGGGCCTTGCAGAGAGACAGGAGGTTGACGGGACCGAAGCACAGACCAGGTTAGATCGACCCCAATTAACTTCAGCTCGGAGAACCGCCGACGTTCACACTTCTTGGCAACTGATCGTTACGCTACCTCGTAGCTGATGGGCCCCTACGAGGTCATTAGGTGCTGAGAAGCCTGAACAGCTACTGCTTACTCACAATCAGAAGCAGAACAAATAATAGAACTAGATAAAATAATAGCAGACAGCAACACAAATTTACAGAGAGTAAACGAGCTTTCGCAACAATCACAACAATGCCTTCACAAGAACTGCCCGGTATCTGAGGTCGAGCCTAACACCGCTCCCTTCGAGATTACCGCCAGAGAGGTCACCATCATCACATCTGACACAGGTAACACACCACCGGTGGAGTTGGAGGCTGAAAATGTAGGTTTACAGTCAGACCTCCAAAATGCCCGAATAGAAATCCAGCATCTACGTGACCTCCTGTCAAACGCACTCCAATGTTATGCCAAAGAACAGAGTGAGTTAGTCGAACTCAGAGCTGCAACATCTGAGCTGCTACAACTACAACGCCAGAACGCGGAATTGGTAGGCATTCTAATTGAGGACGAGGAGGATGAGACCAGCAAGGAGGATGACACCAGCAAGAAGGATGAGCCCACATCACAAACTCTGGTCTTGAGCCCCCTCAACGTGAGTGTTGCAACGCCCACTGCTGTCCCGACCAAGAAACAGCGTCGCCGTCGTCGTCGAGGAGGCACCTCACAGCTCATCAGCGCGAGCGCCGCGCCGTTAAGTGACGCGCGTGTCGCGCTGCCTGTTGAGTCGTGTGTCATGCTGCACGCTGCCGCGAGGGCCGCGCCGCTCGCCGTTACACGCGTTGCACCGCTCGCTACCGCGACTGCCGCGCCGCCCGCTGGCACGTGCATCGCACCGCACTCCAACACGAGTGTCCCGCCACTCACCTCAAATCGTGCTCCGAGAAGAACAATAGCAAACAAAAGAACTGTAGTTTATTCAGATAAGATAGGTGTAGATTTTGGTATGTTTTTGCATTATGGCCTTAAGCAACAAGTGACAAATAATTGTTGTCCTAATAGTTCCTTTGAGGATATTATAAAAAAGGTAGCTGTAGGGAATTTTGATGAAAATACTACCATTGTTATTATGGTAGGAAACCACTCAAACATTAGTCGGAGTGCATTAGATACCGGTATAGAGGTACTGCTCAATTTATATAATAAGACGAAGTGCAAGTTTATTCTATGTAACTTTCCTTATTGTTCTAATTTATCGGGGAAACAAAATAAAAGTGTACATAGAATGAACATGCATCTATACAATATAAGGTGTCATCATAGTGATGCTATTTTATATTTCGACATGAATAATTTTATTCATAACTTTACTTTGACTCAGGACACTATGTACCTGTCTCATAAAACAAAAAAACGAGTAGCTACATTGTTAGCGTATAATATATGCGACACAGTTGTAAATACTATAACGCAGTCGCCTTCAGTTTTAGTTAGTATTAGTACTAATAGTAGTATTTTAAACTAGATAGTTCGACAAAAGAGGACCCCTCAAAACATAAGAAAATTTTACAAAATAAGCAGGGGTTTTCTGGCAATCAAATGAAAAATACTAGGACAAAGGGTAAGCCCCACTTAAATATTTCCCATCAAAACATGCAGGGGCTACCTGGCAAAGAACTTGTATTAGAATTATTTCTTAATCATTCAGACACCGATGTTATTTGTATTACAGAACACTGGTTAAAGGAAAATGTGATGTCTTTTAACATAAATAATTACAAAATTGTCAGTTGTTACAATAGAAAGACTGCCGATAGAGGTGGTTCTTTAATCTTAGTAAAAAATAATATTAAGGTGAAACAACGAAAAGATATTCTTGCACTTACTGTAGAAAGACAAATAGAGGTATCCTGTGTTGAGTTGGATAGCCATATTATTGTTTGTGTCTACAGACCTCCGAGAGATGAAAACGGCCATGGCAATTTTGAAATGTTCGAGAAAATTATGGAGGATGCCCTCATTATACTTTGTAATAACAGAAAAAAGTTAATTATTTGTGGCGATTTTAATGTAGATTTGCTTGTAGATACAACATTGAAACAACGATTAATAACTCTGTTCAAATCATTTAATTTATGTCATATATTTCTAGAGCCGACTAGAATTACACTTACCAGCCAAACTTGCTTAGATAACGTATTTTGTAACTGTGCATTCACAAGTAAAAATGTAATTAACTGCTTACCCTCCGATCACAGTGGTCAAACAGTTTCATTCCCAATTGCCAGTAAAAATAGGACTGATCCATCATTTTATAGGCCTGATACATCCCATAGAGTAGAGACGTATATGAAAAAGTTAGATATAAATTTGCCAGTACCGGATTTTGATGAACAGAACCCAAACAAAATCTACTCAGACTTCTTCAGCATTATTCAGACAGAATTCAATAAAGTTTTTAAATTAAAGAAAGTCAGTGACTACAACGGTAAATCTAAATTTAATGACTGGGCAACGTTTGGAATTCGTAAAAGTAGAGTTATCTTATATGACCTTTATGAACAAAAAACCTATAACTTTGATCGAAAATTTCATGACTACGTTAAAAAATATTCCAAAACTTTCAAGTTGGTTTGTAGAACTGCAAAAACTTTACACATTAATAGAAAAATTCAAAATTCAAATAATAGAATGAAAACAGTTTGGCAAATAATAAACCGCGAAACTGGCAAAGTTATACCAAGGGACAATGATTTCTGCCTAAAGATAGGTGATGATGTTGTTAAATCCAGCGCTGATGTTGCTCGAGCTTTTGAAACATTCTTCACCAATGTACTCTTACTCACAACAGACCGTCTAAATTCATCTCCATATGAAGCAGAGAGTTTATTAAAAAATAACAGTAGCGCCAGTAATGTATATTTAAAATTTCATCATGTATATCCCCAGGACATTGTCAAAACGTTTAAATTACTTAACTTAAAAAATACGGAAGACCTGTGGGGTATATCAGTCAAAGTCATTGGTTCAGTAATTCTAGTTATAGCCCCACACTTAGCTTATATATTCAATAAATGTGTTGACGATGGGGCTTTCCACGACCTCATGAAACACAGTAAACTGATACATCTGTTCAAGTCGGGAGATAAGGGTGATCCTTCAAATTTCAGACCAATATCTGTTCTTCCAACACTAAGTAAAATATTTGAAAAGATTATACTCAATCAAATGCTCTCACACTTCAACCGTACAAAACAACTCCATGCCAAACAATACGGTTTCACTAGGGGTAAATCGACTACGGATGCCTGCATTTATTATTATTGGTATTACCCTTATATCTCATATTTATTCTGCATGGGAGGCCGCACAGGATGCTATCGGAGTTTTTTGCGACCTGTCGAAGGCGTTTGATTGTGTTGATCATAATACGCTATTAATTAAATCAAATCATTACGGAGTTATAAATAAAGCGTTGGATCTACTAAGATCATACCATAATATAATTCAAAAGGCAGAAGTTAACGGCGTAAAATCTGATGGATCGGGTGTTAAAATGGGCGTTCCACAAGGTTCCATATTAGGCCCTTTCTTATTCCTGGTATATATTAATGATCTGCCTTTCATGGTGGAGAAATTAACTGACATAGTGTTGTTTGCTGATGATACTTCACTGGTCTTCAAAATTGAAAGACAAAAAGGAGAATTTGATGATGTTAATGGTGTATTGTCTTTAACCTTGAATTGGTTCACAGTTAATAATTTATTGTTAAACGCTGGTAAAACCAAGTGTATCAAATTCTCACTTCCAAATGTCAGGCAAGTTGAGACCAGTTTAGTGTTAGACAACAGCACGTTAGAATTAGTAAATGATACGAAGTTTCTTGGAATAACCATTGATAGCAAATTGCAGTGGGGACCCCACATAGATAAATTGGCTGGTAAGTTAAGTTCTGCGGCTTACGCTGTTAGGAACATCAGACAAAGCACGGATGTGGCTACATCTAGGCTAGTATATTTTAGTTACTTTCATAGTGTGATGTCCTATGGTATCTTGTTGTGGGGGAAAGCAGCGGATATTTAAACTATTTTTATTTTACAGAAAAGAGCTATTCGAGCAATTTATAATTTAAAACGAACAGACTCCTTAAGAGAGCTTTTTAAAGAAATTGACATACTAACAGTAGCTAGTCAATTTATTTTCGAAAATATAATGTATGTACGCAAGAACCTTACAACATTTTCCAAACTTAGCGATAGCTGTAATGTTTACCTAAGAAATAATCACAGACTATGTGCGCCCCGTTTTAGACTCGCGAAGGTTAGCAATTCTTTCAAGGGTCAGTGCATTCTCTACTACAATAAGATACCTCTGGAGATTTTGAAATTGCCATTTGAGCAATTTAAAAAGCATGTTAAAGCGACTTTGTCGAAAAAGGGATATTACAATGTTCAAGATTACTTAAATGACAGGACTGTATGGGGTTAATCTGGCTCAACACAGACCTTGCTGTTAATAATTTTGTAATTATTTATTCCAGCTTATTAAATAAAAATAAATCATAATTGTATTAGTTAAGCACAACCTATTTTTAAAAGAGATCTAAAAATCAATCTGTGGGAGTTTCTACGCCCTTCTTCTCCCACAGTGGTCCAATGTAGAGAAGAGGCAAACAATGACGTTTGCTAAGAATATGTAAATATCTACAGTAATAAAGTACTTTTGAGTTTGAGTTTGACTCGGATCATGACAAACTGCAATAAGATGTAGATAGTGTCGTAGAGTGGAGCAACACTAATAAGCTATATTTCAACGTGTCATAATGCTCAGTGCTTTCATTAACCCGAGCTCACAACCCTCGCATTCGTGATTATAGTATGGGTGAGGAACCACTGCGGCGCTTCAGTGAGATCAGAGACTTGGGAGTTCGATTCACGTCTAAATTGAACTTTCACGAACATGTAATCGAAGTTTGTAAGAAGGCGTACCGCAACATAGGCTTCATTTTAAGACAGTCAAGTGGATTCGCAAATATCAACGCATTGCGATCTTTATACGAAGCACTCGTTGGAATATAATGCTTTATTTGGGCTCCGAGCGAGGACAAGTATAAAGCAATGGTAGAAAAGATACAGAATAAATTCGTAAATTTTTTGTATCTCCGATTATATGGGGTCTATCCGGGCTTTCCTCTGGTATATCCTACATTATTTGTGCTCGGAATGGTGGGATACACAAATATGGAGATAAGAAGGGATATTTATACAATTTACTGCGCGGTCGGCACTCAAACCCAGTAATACTGGAACAGGTACAGATGAACGTGCCAGATAATTTTGTGTTTAAGAGACGCCGCCCGCAGCTGCTGGATGTGCCGCGCGCGCGCACCTGCCTGCTGCAGCGGGCGCCGCTCGCTCGGGTGTTGCGCGTGCTGAATATGGTAGCTGGCGAAATCGATATTTTCAACTGCTCATCTAATGAGTTCCAGAAGGCCACATTCAATATTCTATCTTATAAAAATTAGGAATTAATATGTTTGTGATTATTATTACTTTTTGTTGTATTTGTTAAGTTGCTTCTCTGTTGCAAATAAGTTAAAATATACTTACCGCATAAGATTTAGCCTGTAATGGTAGGTGTTTATGGATAAATAAATAAAAATTACAATGGGTTATCGAGAAGTTTCTATCTTGAGAACGATCATCTCTGAATAAAATTCAGATTAAAAGACTTTATATGCCAGAAGGAATTATGTGATTTATTTTCTTTATCAAGTTTTTTTTTGTCTTTATTTTATTTACGCGCTTTGGCACCTAAATAAACGCATTGTAACTTATTCTAAAAACAGTACATACTTATTTAATATTATAAACTAACGCTTTCTTAAACTATCACTAATAAATTAAGAATGCCTCTCTAGAATACCTAAATCTATTTTATTTATCTTAAGTGAGGTCACAACTGCGTCTCTTTCGTTTTTGTTTCTAATAGACTCTCGTAACAAGTGATGAATGTCTTCTACTTTGCCAATCAAAATCATGTTATGATAAAAAATAGGCAGTCTGATATAGCCCCTCCATCCCACTAGTCCCAATGAGTTGTCCCATGATAGGATAACTGGGATGACTTCGTCCCAGTTGTCCCTGTGGGTGCAACTGAGCCTCAGTCATTCCATATGGGAAAGGCGCTCTTTACATTGTGTATGTGATCTTCATATTGATGTACAAATCCATAAACATCTTTATGCCTAAGAAAGTTCAGCATCAGTGAGGCTTCCGCCACGCCGGCACCTCGCGCGCGACGGCAAGCATCATAAATCAGCTGAATCCATTGTTATTATTGTTATTTTTCATCCCTCCTCGACGGTGTGGTGGCACGAACGCGATGTTTACAGTAACGTGGCTGCGGTGGGTTTATTGTAAATACACATGTTGTATACAGGGTGTTTGGATTACAGAGCGGCAAAATTTTTGGGGGGTAGGGACATCATTCTGAACAACTTTTACTAAAAAACCGATTTGATCAGAGCAACTTTATTTTCACTTTTATATACAAATCTGATGACCGCCCGGGTCGGAAATGTATGGAGAATTGGAAAATAAAGTTGCCTGATCAAATCGGTTTCATAGTAAAAGCTGTTAAGAATGATGTCCCCTACTTCCTAAAAAATTTGGTCACTCCGTACTACAAACGCCCAGTTTTATGACTAAAATGGATCCCCACCTAAATATACACAGACCTGCAAAACTAAGTGTCACACTTTTACAATTGCAATAACGTTTAAAGTGCACAAGACATACTTTCGAAATAAAAAGGAATCGAAAAAGATTTTAATTTTGTACTATAGTTTCAGAGAAAGCTGATAAAATTTGCTATAAAATGTTATTATTTATTTTAAATCTCCAACTTCAATAGTTTAGACAAAATTGATGTTTTAAAAGTGTAACAAGTGTGTGTGTGTACCCTAGATCAACTCCAAGCATTCTTGTCATTTGAATAATGTTGGCCATTGTTGTATCTTTTTTTGCATATGTAGAGTATAGCTGCAGCGATGGGCTAGCCCCCTGTCACGCAAAATGAAATATTGAAAAACTGGCTAAAGTGGCCAAATTATACCTCTGCCACCCGGTATGGGGAAAGGTGTGCTAAGTTCATATTATTAAATGTAGCCCATTAATGTCCCCACCGAGGGGCGCAGGCCTTTGCCCGGATACGCTGGCCCCACCACGCTGGCTCAGTGCGGGTTGATGGAGGGTTTTACGACCACATAGCGATAGTAACCGAGACCTACAGCTTAATGTGTCATCCAAAACACTCAACGTCCGATAAATATCTCATTGGTACATGGTCAGGTTTCGAACCTGCATCTTCTGTGTGAGAAGCAAGAGTAAAACCCATTAGACCACAGAGCTCATGTTTATATTATTGCAGTATTTTTACATGGTTTTTAAATTTCTCAAATAGCAAATTCAAAATCTCCAGAGGTATCTTATCGTAACACATTGATTTCCAGAGGTATCTTATCGTAACACATTGATCTCCAGAGGTATCTTATCGTAACACATTGATCCGTGAAAGTTGTGAGTCTCAAACGAAATCTTCTCTACAACTTTTTACTTTATTTAAGTTTGTCCTAACACAATTTACTGGTGCTGCCGCGGCACACTCAGGCCAAAATATTAATATTCACTATGTGCTGCAATGATTTATTATCTGTGAGCTGATTGAGCGTTTTAGTCATATAGACTAAATGGAGTGTTGAATTACTGACCCAAGGTGGGCGTGATTGAGCCTCTTCCATGGTTTGTTCATTTCATGGTGAGAAAACATTCATAGCTGCTGCGATGGGCTGGTCCCCTGTCACGCAAAATTCAGTATTGTATAACTGAATACGGCTATTCCACCCAGTATGGAAAAATGCGTTTAGCTATATTTGTTGTGGTAAATAAAGTTGCTCTAAAGTACGGCCTTATGAGAAATTTGGTCAGATTGATGACTTTAAAAACAACCCTTTAGAACCTACACTTTTTTGTACCATCATGTGTTATATTTGACGACCTCTGTGGCGCAGCGGTTATGACTCTGCCTATCATGCGAGAGGTCCCGGATTCGATCCTGGCTGGGGGTAGAGAAAAAAAACCTAGGTCTTGGGTGTTTATATGTGTGTGACGTCGCTGTTTCTGGTTCCCACGGCACAGGGTTTCCTAGTGTGGGGCCAGAATCAATGTATGTGCCTGTACGTAAATGTTTTTGTTTAATGTTTATATGTTCGATTTCCATTCTTTGCTCCTGTTCTTGGTCTATGCTCGTTTGTGTGTGATTATGACAAAGTAGTGACTACATACAAACACTTATTTATGTTTTTCATATTCAAAGCATATTCAGATCACCGTGGGATGACATAAAACTTATTTTTTTCCTAGAAATAGAATAGAATAGAACATCAATTTACTTGCTGTACGAGCACAAATGGAAACTCCAGTGATACAGGCGTAAAAACATACATTATTGAGCGTCGTCATAAAATGTGTTATTTTCGGGTATTGTATTGTACGAGTGAATATAGAAGCAGTTTTCAGAATAGGGTGTGCAATTTTATCATCATGGTTTACAGAATCCTTGAAATAAACATTTCAATTGTTTATACCTGTGATGCATTCCAGTAGCACTATGCTCATTCTCTGACATCGAATTTAATTCTATCGCGGTTGATTTTAGGTATTTATTCATTCATATTCTTTATTGCAATGAAAATATAAAGGTGCAGGCAGATACTATATAATACAGAAATGTTATAAGCGAAGGTTAGCTTATCTCTGAAGAGAGATTTCTTCTAGAAAACCTGGGCAAGACAGGTTAGATTATACATACGTAATATAATAATCAGAATGAAACTGTAGTATGGCTAATCAGCGAAGTAGTAGAAGTAGTATAGTACACCATACTTAAAACTGTCAAATTGATGTTTTTAAGGATGTATGCTTGCTTCAAATTGATGATTGTCTGATCAGTGTGGGAAGGAGGAATAATTACGCGTCGAAAAAGCACGCGAATCAAACTGTCAGTCAAAGTCAAAGTCATAGTCAAATTTATTTATTACTGTATTTATGTAAATAATAAAAACTTAGCAATCGTCATTTTTGCCTCTTCTCTACATTGGACCACTGTGGGAGTAGTAGGGCGTATAAACCACCATAGATTGATTTTTAGATCTCTCTTAAAATTATAATTTTAATATTAATATAAATTGCTTGTGCTTAACTAATACAAATATTACAATATTAATTTTTATAATTAATAAGCAAGGTCTGTATTGAGCTAGATTAACCCCATACAGTCCCATCATTTCAGTAATCTTGAACATTGTGATACAAGAAGTATAAGGTTTACGGCAGTCAATACGATTATCACACATTTTCTATCTTGAGAAAAAGGCTAAAGAAACTTGAGCGTGAATCTTATCGTAAGTATATTAGTTACTCTGAACATAAAATCAAAGTGTGCCCAAAATATTTCTGGACTTACATAAAGAGTGTTTCCTCATGTAATGAGATACCACACAAGATGAGCTTAGGTGACATTTCGGCTAACACTGGCTCCGAAATCTGTGATCTCTTTAATAGGCACTTTGGCTCCGTATTTGAGCCAGCTGAGCGCTTGTCCCGCGATTCTTTGACTTTACCCCCTCCTTCTTGTACTGTAGTTGACATAAACTCTATTAACATTGATTTAAAACTGGTATTCAAATATCTAAGCGGTATTAATTCTAATAAGGGAGCTGGCCCCGATGGGCTTCATCCTTTATTCATTTCTAAATGTGCCGAGCATCTTTTAGCCCCCATAACAATTTTATTTAAAAAGTCTTTGAGTGAGGGGTGTATGCCTATCGTTTGGAAGCGGGTTCTAATCACTCCTATTCCAAAAGGAGATGATCCGTATAGTATTACTGATTATCGACCCATATCTAAATTATGTTCACTAGCAAAAATTTTTGAAAAGATTGTCACCGATCAACTATCTCGACTTGTTTCGCATCATATATCTGGGGCTCAACATGGTTTTCGTAGTGGTCTGAGTGTTGATACTAATCTCTTAACATTTACTGAATTCTTACTTAATTATATGGATCAAAAGATTCAAGTAGATGCCGTGTATACCGATTTTTCAAAAGCTTTTGATAAAATTAGCCACTTTACGTTGCTTTCCAAACTCTGGAACTTTGGTATACACGATGATCTTTTCCGTTGGATTCTCTCCTACCTGGAGAATAGAATGCAAGATTATAAGACTATTAGCTCGGGGGTCCCACAAGGGTCTCATTTGGGACCTCTACTTTTTATTTTATATGTCAACGACATTGGATCTGCCATTAAACACTCTGAATTTCTCCTTTATGCTGACGACGCTAAAATTTTCAAAAACATATCAAACATCGATGACTGTCTTCTACTCCAAAGTGATATAAATAGTATGTTAAGTTATTGTACAGAAAACAATCTGTTCCTGAATCCTAAAAAATGGTACACTATATCTTTTACTAGGAAACTTCGAAAAACAGATTTCGATTATAGCATCAGCGACACCAAACTTGCTAAGGTTGATGAAATCCGTGACCTCGGTATAACTTTGGATTCTTGGCTCAGTTTTGTTCCTCACATAAACAAAATAGTTAATAATGCCTATAAAAAACTTGGTTTTATCCTGCGGATGGGTAAGCCTTTCAACTTAGCAAGCTCATACAAGATTCTTTATTTTAGCTATGTTAGAAGTATACTAGAATTTGCCAGTTCTGTCTGGAACCCTTTCTTTCAAATTCATATTGATAGAATTGAAAAAATTCAGAACAAGTTCCTTAAATCTCTTGACTATCGTGTGCGCCATGCCTTCGATAATTATAAAATGTGCTCCTCACGTTATAATATACCTTCACTTGAGATACGTCGCAAGGTGACAGATGCCTTAACTCTATATAAAATTGTAAATAATGTTACCGACTGTCCAGTCTTATTACAGAGTGTGGTATTTCGTGTGCCTAACCCTCGTCTTAGAAATAGAAAACACCTATTAGTTGTTCCTTCAAGTAGTACTAACTATACTGGTAATTCGTTTGTCCGTAGAACCTCTAAAGTTTATAATGAAAGCTTTTCTGATTTAGATCTTTTTAATATGTCTCTTAATGTGTTTAAGCAAAGTGCCACTAAAATTTTAAATAGTGATGGTGAAATTATGTAAGTAGGTTGATTAATTTGTTTTGTGCATTTTTTATGTAAAATTCAAACTAGTAATTAATCGAAACTGTAGGTTTATTTTAACACCATAACTTTAACTTTTTCGTAAGTAATTTTGCTAACTGTTTGTTTCGTTAATATACAAATAAATAAATAAATAAATAAATTTTTCGACTAATTCACTTTAACGTGCTTTTTAAATTGCTTAAATCGCAAATCTCGATCTCAAAGAGAACATCTGTCCCGAATGGAAGACGGTCTTTGTAGTTCGTGAGCTCTCTCGCTATGGCGTAGATGTGGCTGCTATCAGCGAAACAAATCCCGCAGACGAAGGAGAGCTGGTGGAGCACGGTGGCGGATACACTTTCTTCTGGAAAGGCCTTGCCTCTTCTGAGCCGCGACAGTCAGGCGTGGGATTCGCGATTAAGAACCAACTTGTAAAATATCTGCAAAAGTTCCCGGTGCACACCTTAGTATTACAACTTTGCCCCTGCAACTGGACGATAATAACTAACTGAATGTCATCAGTGACTATGCTCCTACGCTGAAAAAATCTGATGACATTAAGAAACGATTTTACGAGGAGTTGTCTCACTATATCGAGCATGTAAGTCCCAGGGATCTTTTTACTGGGGGACTTAATTGCCAGGGAAGGACAGGATTCCGCAACCCTAGGCAGACACGGAGAAGGCTGCTTGAACGACAACTGTCACCTGGTACTCGATCTTTGTGCTCAGTTCGACCTGGCGATCACAAACACTATGTTTCGACTTCCCGCCAAGCACAAGAATACGTGGTTGCACCCAAGATCCAATGCACTGGCATCTTATAGACTGTGCTAAAGTTAGGCACTTAAACATCTAAGTGCGACCTTTATTCAGGGACCAACAGCAGGATCGGTGAGGCAGTTGCAGCATTCGGCAAGCTGGATACCAAGGTTTTCTGTACACATAACATAAAGATGGTACGAAGATCTCAGTGAACATGGCGATCGTCCTGCCTGATCTCCTATATTCTGCGGAAACTTGAACCATGTACCGCCGTCATATCTGCAAGCTTGACCGTTTCCACCTCAGATATTTACTTAAAATCATGAATATCAGATGGTCTGATCGCGTGCGGAACACTGAAGCGAGCGACGTGCCTATGTGGATGGCATTGAGGCCTACCTCATGCGGCAGCATCTTCGGTGGTGCGGAGATATGTCAAGAATGGCAGAGCAGAGGGTCGCGAAGCACATCTTCTACTCCGAACTTGAGGAGGGCAAGCGCAAGCATGGCGGACAACTCTGCAACAAAGATCTGCTGAAGCGGCACATGAAGAGGTGCGGCATAGAGTCTTCCTAATGGGAGAAGCAAGCCGCCGTCAGACCCCAGTGGAGGGCTTTGGTTAAAAACAAAGTCCGTGATTTTCAATTTTACCGGCGCGCCAAGCTCGACACCAAGCGCGAAGAGTTAAAAGCCCGACCACCTGGGCTAACTCAGTATAACTATCTTAATGATGTGCTCACATGCCCGCAATGCGCGAGGATCTTTACATGGAAGATTGGCTACAAAAGCCACATGCGAGCACACGAGCGAGTT
Source organism: Argyresthia goedartella (assembly GCA_949825045.1). Lineage (NCBI taxonomy): Eukaryota > Metazoa > Arthropoda > Insecta > Lepidoptera > Argyresthiidae > Argyresthia > Argyresthia goedartella. The sequence goes on from OX463833.1 coordinate 9,097,693, forward strand.
CAAAGCTCAAGAAGCGATCGCCGTGACTGAAATCGGTCGGGTCTCTTATGCAATGCTCAAATGGCGATTTCAAAATCTTCAGAGGTATCTCATTGTAGTAGAGAATGCATTGACCCTTGAAAGAATTGCTAACCTTCGCAAGTCTAAACCGGGGCGCAACTAGTTTGTGATTATTTCTTTAAGTTAACATTACAGCTATCACTAAGAATACCACTGTAGAATACAAGTCTGTTACCAAGAACAAAGAGTTTATGGTCATTAAAATGTCTTTTCTTGCGGCGGCTCTATGTAGCGGGTTGCTCCCCTCCCTCAAATATGGCGAGGGGGGTGGTGTCTGGTGCACAAGTCATACTCGTGAATGGTTTCTGCGTGGGGGGACTAGTCCAGTCTGGTTTCTCATAAGTTATGTTCATTACAGCTTGTCTTTGTTCTTATTTATTTTGTTAGATCGTTATTTTGAGACATCTTATTGGCACTTATGGATACGATGTTATAATATTGACATTAGATTAAATATTTTTTTATATCGTACATTGTGTAAAAAAAAATATAAACATTAAAAAAATTACAAACCGTAGATTTTCTTGGTGCTATCTTCTCTGATGGGCGTATTTCCGAAGCACTGGTAGAGTTCATGGAGTTTCTTTTTCCTGTGCGAGATTCAGCCATAATTCACCCCTTGAAGGTGAAATTTCCTTTTTCAAACTCAAATCAGTTATGTACTCATTAGTTTAGTTGATCATATTTGATTTATTTTTTCCATGTATATGAGACTTAATTAAGTGTTTGACTTGTAAAAGTGCATTATTTTGCCTACTTGCAATAAATGATTTGATTTGATTTGATTTAAGTTTGGAAAATTTGATATAGTTTCGAAAATAAATTGTCTAGCTACAGTTAGAATGTAATTTTTTTAAAGCTCTCATAAGGAGTCTGTTGGGTTTTAAAATATAAATTGCTCAAATAGCTCTTTTCTGTACAATAAAATTTACTTTAAATATCCGCTGCTTTCTCTCACAACAAGATAGCATAGGACATGACACTAGGAAAGTAACCAAAATATACTAGCCTAGATGTAGCCAATCCGTGTTTTATCTAATTTTGCTAACAGTGTAAGCCGCAGAACGTAATTAATCTATGTGGGGTCCCCACTGATTTGCTATCAATGGTTATTCCAAGAAATTTCGTATCATTTACTAATTCTAACGTGTTGCTGTCTCAAACTTAACTGGTGTCACCTTGCCTGATATTTGGAAGTGAGATTTTGATTTTACCAGTGTTGAACAATAAATTATTAACTGTGAACCAATTCAAGGTTAAAGACAATACACCATAAACAACATCAAAAAAATCTTTTTGTCTTTCAAATTCGAAGACCAGTAAAGTATCATCAGCAAACAAAACTATCAGTCGATTTCTCCACCTTGAAAGGCAGATCGTTAATATATACCAGGAATAAGAAAGGGCCTAATATGGAACCTTGTGGAACGCCAATTTTTACAAACGATCCATCAGATTTCGTTAAATCTGATGGATCGTTTGTAAAAATTGGCTACTGCCTACTACTGCCTTTTGAATTTTCTTGTTTAACCTCTCAAAACTCGACGGTAGGACAAGTCGCGATTTTGAACCTTATGCCATGGTTATAAAATTTAAAACCTTTAAAGGAACAGTTGCGCCGGCGGTATTCAAGAGCTTAAGTATGATCTTACTAGATCTTTAATTTCATTAGTAGCGTATAATGATCGACACAATCATATGCCTTCGACAGATCGTAAAAATACTCCATAGCATCCTGTGCGGCCTCGCATGCAGAATAAATATGAAATATAAGGGTAATACCTGCATCCGTAGTCGATTTACCCCTAGTGAAACCGTATTGCTTGCCGTGGAGTTGTTTTGTACGGTTGAAATTTGAGAGCTTTTGATCGAGCATAATCTTTTCAAATATTTTACTTAGTGCTGAAATTTGAAGGTTCACCCTCGTCTCAAGACTTGAACAGAGGTATCAGTTTACTGTGGTCTGGGAATTTTTTTTGGGAACTGGGAATACATTTTTTGAATATATAAGCTAATCGTGGGAATATAACTTGAAATACTGAACCAATGATTTTGACTGATATACTCACAGGTCTTCGGTATTTTTTAAGTTAAGTAATCTTATTAAGTAAAAGTTTTGACAATGCCCTGGGGATGATGATCAGTCATTTAATTTAGATTGACCGTTGTAGTCACTGATTTTCTTTATTTCATTTTTTATTCAGTCTTGAACTTACTCACAATTGGGAATAAAAATGTTTGAGCGCTGTGATCAGAAGTAAGCAGTTGATAACATTTTTACTAGTGAATGCACAGTCACAAAAAATGTTATCTAAGCAATTTTGGCTGGTTATACTTTGTCCACTCTATTAATGGTTTTTTAACATTTCTTTATTGCGTGCATAATCAGTAATATTTTTCATTGCAAACGTCAAAAATGGTTTTGAAAAACCATTAATAGAGTGGACAAAGTATTGTGTAAGTCTAGTCGGTTATAAAAATACTGGCAAATGACATACATTAAATTATTTCAATAAAGTTATTAATCGTTGTTTAATTGTTACATTCAAATCTACAAGCAAATCTACATTAAGATCGCCACAAATAATTTACTTTTTTCTTTTATTATAAAGTTTAGTGAGGGCTTCCTCTACAATTTTCGCAAATATTTCGAAATTTCCATGGTCTTTTTCATCCCTCGGATATCTGCAGATACAAATAATAATATGGCTATCTAACTCAACACACGATACCTCTATTTGTCTTTCAACAATAAGTTCTTATCTTTAAGTTCTTTCACCTCAATATTATTTTTTACTAAAATTAAAGAACCATCTCTACCAGCAGCCTTTCTATTGTAACAACTGACAATTTTGAAATTATCTTTGTTAAAAGATATCATATTTTCTTTTAGCCAGTGTTCTGTAATACAAATAACATCGATATCAGATTTATTTCAATCATTCTTATACAAGTTCTTTGCCAGGCAGCCCCTAGATGTTTTGATGGGTAATATAAAATATTTAAGTGGGGTTTACCCTTTTGACATATTTAGTGGCTCTTGTATAATAGAGATTCCCTCTAATTGTCTTATGAACTAATTTATATTACTTTGAACAGATTCCAATGTAGCCTGCAAAATATTATTAACCGGTGAATTTCCGATAAGGGACCAGGTTTATAAGCAGGTTTCTGATTAGCATGTTCCATCAAATCAGCTGATGTTAATTTAGTCAGCGCCTCTTAAGTACAATGACATAAGCTAAATTTTATCTGAAATCGAACACTTTTTCACTCTGGGAATTATTGCTGCTTGAGCCACAGAGCCTGGTTATTTCACAAAAGCTGTCATATTAAGCGACTTTAAAGGAATCTGGGCATTTCAAAAGTTACAGAATACATCTAGAGGATCATTGATTTTAATCAATTCCATCAATTATGTGTCAAATCAATCTCGTATACTGGGTCAGGTTTATTTTAAATAGTACATAATTTTGGTGGCTTTCGTGGGGTAGGCAATATTATTTGAAGTAAGCCGTTCTGCAATTTCATTTTTCTATTAACCGAGCTTGTAGGTTTGTTAATTTGGCTAGAATGATATCTAGCATTGTCCATGACTATACAGATGGGTTCATTTAGATTGGGTAATAATTTATTCAACACCCATTTTTTGCAATTAACTTTATTCATGGCATCATCTTTTTTGTCATTGTCATTATAAATTAACAAAGCATTCTGTTCGAACCCAATCTTGCCACCACAATTAACAATTATGTAAGATACATAATTATCTATCATATAATATTATATAAAGCGAAAATGAGCCCGGCGTATCTAAATTTCTACAGATTTAGATACGTCGGGCTCATTTTCGCTTTGCTTACATTTTGCATGATTGAGCGAAGTATGAATATAACTTTGCTCAAGGTATAGAACAGGCATAACACTCTCCCTTACATCTTTGACTTCATGTAGGGACCTGTCCCTCCATGTCACTATATTATGTCGCTCCATAAGTACTTAATGTGCTTTGATGACTACATTTTTATATTTATAACCTAATGTATGTAAGAGTAAACGAAGGGATTGTCTGCAACCAACAAAATTTATGGATTCTTTAAGAGCTGCAAGCAGCCGTTTCAAACGCGGTACTTCTTTTCGGATACCATGAAATTCATGTATTTTATGCCTAATTGCACATAAATCACAATCATCCAGATTGATTTTCATTTTGGTTTTAGGTTTATTTTTCTTAGGCGTAGAAAATACAGCAGAAGTCCCACCTTCGTTTTGTATTTTCATTACGGAAGATCGGGATATGCCTAAAATACAACAAAATATTTTACTTATAAATAGTTACAAATTAGCCAATTCACATTGCACATACTATATGACGTACCTACCAGTCATGTTAACAACATGGCTGGTGATGTTATTTAGAGGAATAGAGTGCAATCCTTCAGGCTTTCTATCCGACAAATATTTCGATAGATTGTGAATAACTTTTCTTACGCCACTGTTAATAGTTTTCGGCATTTTCACTCTAAAAACACAAGAAATATACCATGCACAACCGACGCCCCACTTTGACAGCAATTGACTCATGACATTAATTACTTTTTAAAGAAAGTGTTGCAATTTGAAGAAAATAGTTACATAGGTTTTCCGCAACATGGCGATGTTTTATATTCTTGGTTTGGCTTTAATCTTGAACATTGTTATTTCCCTTTTTAGAAAAAGTAGCTTTTACATGGTTTTAAACTGGCAATTTCAAAAGCTTCAGAGGTATCTTGTTATAATAGAGAATGCACTGACCTTTAAGATAATTGTGTGATTATTTCTTGTTTAACATTTCAAATTTGTAATAAATTTTGACAGGTCCTTACGTCCATTCATTATGTTTTCGAAAATAAATTGACTAGGTACAGTTAGCATGTCAATTTCTTTAAAAAGTATACTTGTGCGTTTTAAATTATAAATTGCTCGTATAGCTCTTTTCTGTGATATAAAAAAGTTGTAGTAGCTGCTTTCCCCAACAACAAGCTACCACAGTACATCACCATACGAAAGTAACTTAAATAGACTAGCCTAGATGTACCCACATCCGTGTTTTGTCTGATGTGATGATGTACTAGTTAACATTATTTAAAACTGAATTTCTGAAGAGCCCAAAAATACACAACTCCCTTTGCAATTGGTCAAACCATCAAAGACTTATAAAGCGCTTATTCCCAAACCTCTAATCCAAAATGTATCAGCAAAATCGCACACCCTATACCCACCACTTATAATAACATATCTCAGGCAGTAACAATATGAGTGCAAAGACCCCTCACAATGCAATAACAAGATATACTCGGCAATTCCTTAGCTCGGAATATAGTGACTATAGCGGATATAAAAATATTACTGCCGGCCGGCGCAAACACTATTCGAATTTATTGGGAATCTCTGTAGAGCTGTTAGCGTCTTAATTGACCGAGCAAACGAAGCAGCTTGGGAAAAATGCTTTGATTTCTGTCGGGATTTCCGGCCATGCTCCTCTACAGGTCGCATTTCTCAACCGATTCTCGTGAAATGTTGTCAGAAGGCTTGAGAATTATATGGAATCTTTTTGTCGATTCAGTTATTGGATTATTTAATTTTACAAAATGGCGGAGATGTGGGGTTAAAAAGTTATTAGTGCGGCTACTTTCATACTCCATGTGCGTAACAGGTGCATTAATACGTTTGTCTGTGGTATAGAAAGAAAATGCAGTCGGGGTATATATTTTTATATTATAATTCCACTAGTTCATCCGATAATCTTCAAAGGATCGGGGGTGGGAGGTGATGGAAAATAACAAAAAAACTGGAATTCCCTGTTTCGTACGCAAGGACTATATAGCTCACAGAGCCACTAGTCCTATTAGGTTTATGTAACAGATTGTTGAAATTTTTTATTGCGCGCGCATAATGGTCTGTGGATGGACGGTGCGGACCGGTGTGCGCGGTTTCATATAACTTCTACTACGGATAGAGTCTACAGCCCCTGGTGCACACAATTTATTCACTAATTGGGAGGCTATCTGACAAACAACAACCACACACATTATCACCACTTTTGCTTCCCCATTCCTAACTACTTCTAAAGACAATAAGTATTTCCTCATGTCTTTCGGTTGAGTTTCAGGTTATCCGTGGTCTACTATAAATTCATTGTGTATCTATGAATATCTAGTCCATTTCTCTACGTCTACAAAAAGTATTTTTCTCAAAAGCTGGAAATGTATATATTTGGCTTCTCACGTTAATAATATTATATGGCTAAGGTAGTTTGAGCAAAATCGCTCTATATAAATCCATGTATTCTTTTCTTTGTAGCTGTGCTGCAAAGGAAATCCTGATTTATCGTCTTAATATCACAAGTGTATTGACCGAAATCTGTGTCATAGAAGCTAATAACTATTGGCAACAAATATAATGATCACCAAAATATTTTTTCCTACCCAAAATGGATAAATGAACACCAAAAGTTGCAAAAAATATCAGGGAAAAATACTGCGGTAGCTTAGGTGAAGGGTAAAGGGGGTGAGCGAAGCGAAGGTGTTAGGTTCAACATGTAAGAACAACAAAAAATACTTAAAACATAAACTTAAGTACACAAAACATGAAAAGAAGTTTGGTGATCATTTATCCAAACACAATTTGGTGGACATTTATCCATTCTGGCAGTCATTTCGACTTTATTGGTAGTAAACTAGGTGCGTTTTTGGTTATCGTTTGAACATAAGCCATAACTATTGGATTAATTCGCGTATTCCCCTTTGAACTAAAATTTAGGAGATTATCTGTAATCTGCATTATTTTAAATTGTTATTTCTGTTTTTTGTAAATGTTTATATCATACCCGTTTTGTTATAATAATGGAACAAGAAGTGGGAAAGATTCTTGGATTTGATCACATATACGTACGTAATGATATATACAATCTCGACCTAATAAAGCGTGCCTATAAAGAGTATCCCATAGATACGAGTCTTTTGGCCGGTTAGTTCGAAACGAAGGGGCAAGTTACAATAAAGCTACTTATTCTTATCGAATCAGATCAAATGATAGTGAATTCGACAATAACACATTGGCGCAATGAACCTAAATAATGTATACTGCTGTTAATTGAGAAATGACTTAAATGCCTCTATCAGAAAATGTAGAATAATAAAGATAAAGATAAAGATAAAGATAAAGATAAAGATAAAGATAAAGATAAAGATAAAGATAAAGATAAAGATAAAGATAAAGATAAAGATAAAGATAAAGATAAAGATAAAGATAAAGATAAAGATAAAGATAAAGATAAAGATAAAGATAAAGATAAAGATAAAGATAAAGATAAAGATAAAGATAAAGATAAAGATAAAGATAAAGATAAAGATAAAGATAAAGATAAAGATAAAGATAAAGATAAAGATAAAGATAAAGATAAAGATAAAGATAAAGATAAAGATAAAGATAAAGATAAAGATAAAGATAAAGATAAAGATAAAGATATTTTATTTGTGAATGTTTATGTTACAGGGTTGTTAAATAAATATTGTTCTTGCCACACTCTACCTTAAAGGCGTACAAATATTAATTTAAATTAAATTATATTTAGATTAAATTTAAATTACATAACAGTACATTATATTACATGTCCGTTTGATTATTCAAATACTGCAAATTACATAGATCCTTAATAAACATACGCTACCACCCATTAAGCAATCTTTCAGTCACCATTGAGGAAATCTTGTACGCTATAGTAGGCTTTATTAAGCAAATGTTCTTTAAGCTTTAATTTAAATAAATTAAATGATTCTATTTCTCTGATACATTTTGGAATATTGTTATAAATTTTTGGTATCATCCCAAACACATTTTTTTGAAATAGTGCGGTCGAGTGCCGCGTTATGCTTAACATAATGTTTCTTTTTGAATTTATTTTTTTAGAATGATCCCAATTATTTCTTACATAAACGGCCATTTCATAGATATATAACGATGGTAGAGTTAAAATTCTTGATTTTTTGAAATGTGGCTGACATGTTTCTATTTGTTTTAAATGACATATCGCCCTTAAACATCTTTTTTGTGCTTTAAAGGCTCTGTCCTTATCCGTTGAGTTGCCCCAGAATATAACACCATATTTGAGAGTCGAAGCCACATAAGCATATGGTATGCTGATAGCAAGGTAGTGACTCTAGCTACCTTAGCAAGCATAAATGCATACGAGAATTGGCTTAACTTTGTGCAGACATTATCAATATGTGTTTTCCATGTTAAGTGGGAGTCGATTGTTAAACCTAAAAATTTGGTGTCATGAATTTCCTCAATTATTTTTGTACCATAGTGGATGTCAATTTTATTATTAATATTATTGTAATAATTTGTGAATGTATTATTATTATTATCATTATATTAGTTTTATTTAAATTAATTACAAGATTATTTTGTCCGAGCCATTCAATAATATTTTTTAGAGAATTATTTATGTCAGATTCATAAGTATTAATATTTCGACCTTCTGCTATCATTGTGCTATCATCAGCAAACATTACGATTGGGAAATTGACCGCGTCAGGTAAATCATTTATAATATAGGGATTTGTAATAGTAGAATCGAAGGAATTGTATACAGTGAGAAATCCGTTTATTATGATAATGGACCGTTCCATCAAGCTTGTCTATAACTAAGGAGTTTCTTGATTGATGCCCAAATTTATGGTCTATTCCACAATAAAATTATTAGTATTTTTTCAGCCAAGATGTTGTCATTGGGCAAAGGCCTCTCTCTCTTTTCCACTATTTAAGCTCCTGTACTAATATTAATAAACCATAATTGAAAAAATCAGCCAAGTGCGAGTTGGACTCGCGCACAAAGGATCCGCACGAAACACGTTCATATATTTTTTTGTGATAGAACAACAAACGTACGGTTTTCAAATTATTAAGACCTTGCTTTTTGGCGAATGTCATGATTCTAGGTCCACGGGAAGTACCCTATAGGTTTGATTCCCTTGCGAGTATCAAGCAAATGCTGCGAAATTGTGACATAAATTATCTTTTGATTGAGTCCAACTATAAGTTTGTTTTTTGGTCAACTTCAAGGGAATACAAACTTGCCTACTTGATATTAAAATTCAACTTGATACCTCCTCGGGTTCCTCAAAAAAGGGTCTTGACAGAGAGACAGACGGTCGACGGAGTGGTCGTATCACGGTTCCTTTTTTCTTTTAACGTACGGAACCCTTAAAATATACGACTCCCATTTGGGGCCGTATTTACACAAAACCTTACATACCAACAATAGGCACCTATCTTTATTTTGCCAGTAGCACTGTCGTCGTCAATAGTGCTTGACAGACCCAAGTAAGCAAACCCATATATCATTTCTGTTTGTTTCATATCCCTATTTTGGTGTTTGGTCGCCAAATCGAAGGCTAAGCAGACACGAGATTGTTCACGAATGTTACTCCATAGTACACAAGGGCCACGCTTTTCTGAAACAGGGAAATGTCCACCTCTGTAATACTACATGGAATATTGAATACTGGATTGCCATTTGAGCAATTTAAAAAGCATGTTAAAGCGAAATTTGTCTTAAAAGGGATATTACGAAGGTCAATATTACTTAAATGACGGGACTGTTTAGAGTTAATCTAGCTCAACACAGAACTTGCTGCTTATTCCTGCTTATTGATATATATTTTTTCTGATTAGTATTAGGTAAGCACAACCAATTTTTTAAAGAGATCTAAAAATCAATCTGTGGATGTTTCTACGGCCTTCTTCTCCCACAGTGGTCCAATGGAGAGAAGAGGCAAATAATGACGTTTGCTACTTAGCCTTATATGTAAATATCTACAGATTGTTTCCTTGGCCGTCGAGACCACGGGTATTTGGGGTGCTCAGGGCAAGATATTTGTCAAGGACATTGGGCGACGCCTGAGAGACCGAGGTTTTGACAATCGTTCCGGAGCGTTCCTGATCCAAAGGAGCCAGCCAGCTGCCAGCGTGATGGGTACCTTTGGGTCGGGCATGTCCTGGGGCGGTTTATTTGTTTAGTATTGTGTTTTTTTATTGTATTCAGTTTTTAGGCGTGTCTAGTTTAAAATTATTAGTTACTTACTTAGATTATTTTAATTGACGATGCACTACGCGGATTATTTATTTTATTTCGATTATACGTTTATTGTTAACACAGTCAAGTTATTAATATCTACAGTAATAAAGTACTTTCACTTTGACTTTGACTTTGGATAAACGTGAGTGCAATAGGATACCTTCTGAGCAGAAAATAGAGGTCGTGGTAAGGTGTTTTCAGCGCCATCTTACAAAAAAGTGCAGGTTTTATGAAAAATCTAAAAGATGGCTTTGAAGCACCCCGCCACTTTTTACTTTGTCGCATAGAAATATATAGCATATAAATTAACAAAAAAAATGATAACTAAAGTGTCACACAACGCCTTTTTAGTATGTATCCCGTTTGACCCCTGCCACCTGGAAATCTTATAATCATTAATCAAGGTGAAACAGAACACTGTATGGTCATATTTAAGAAGCATTTAGGGACATCATTCTGAACAACTTTATCAAATAAATATTGTTTTATGTTTAATTATTATTATTTGTTTCAGATATAATTAAATACAAATCTTGAAAGAAAATAAAAGATATAAATGCCTTAAAACAAAGAACAAAACAAGAACAAAAATTCAAATAATAAATAAATAGGCAACACAGAAATGAGTTCATTAAATCAGTTTGATGCGTCTCCCATACCTCTTTTACGCCCTTGTTCACTTTCCCAGATCGACCGATAATTGTGGAAACACGACAGTTTTACCATAAACTGGCGTGGAGTTTGGTGAACGAACGGACTGTGTACCCCTAAACTTAGTCCAATAATTACGTTACCTGACCAATACCGAGCATGCTGCCGAAACACCCTTTAGAATAATTTATTTGATTTAAAACCACGTGCCTATGTACTTAGAAATGAAATGCATATTATCTGTTGTGTTTTGCAATACACCCTGTATATGCTGCTCAATCGACAAAGCGAAGTAATAGAAAATTCTACCGATCTTTCAATTACACTGGAAATACTCGACCGCCAGAATAGCTACCCGGAAGTAATGACTCTTCGTTCCCCCTCTCTATTTTTCGATACGACATTATTAATATTCACTATGCGAGAAAATGATTCAGTGCTTGCTTACCATACATTGCTTAGCGCCATACTTTTTACTTAGGACGCTGCTGGTTAATGTCAATTTCTGCCAAATGCTTATCTTTGAAGCGCTATTTCTCCTAAAGAAGGTTTTCTTTCCAAGTCCCGAAAAAATATAATGTTATGAAGCGGAATGTAATCAATTGGAAGTAGGTATATAGAAAAAAACTTAATACTTGTTTTTCACCTAAAACTTGCTATTTCTTGGAATCTAAAAATAATATTGATATAGGTTTAGGTTTAGGTTTTAGAATTTTATTTCTCAAAAGATCAATAATGTAGTTCACTTATAGAGAAACATTAATCTATACATTAAAATTAAAATATTAATAATAAAAAACTTAATACTTGTTTTTCACCTAAAACTTGCTATTTCTTGGAATCTAAAAATAATATTGATATAGGTTTAGGTTTAGGTTTTAGAATTTTATTTCTCAAAAGATCAATAATGTAGTTCACTTATAGAGAAACATTAATCTATACATTAAAATAATGTTAATAAAATATATATAACACACTAAAATTATGCGAGCTAATATTATATTATTATTTCTTTCTTTTTTACGTGACTATGACTTTTAAACAAAATCGACTATACTAGACAAAATATGCTTTTTTAAAAGTGATTCAAATCCAGGAAGTGATTCTGCATTTGTGATGTTTTGCGGTAGTTTGTTAAACATATGCGCTCCCTCAAACAAAGTTTTGCCGTAATTTGTTCTCGGTGCTATTAATTGTATCTTATTGCCACCTCTAAGGTTGTGCGTGATATTTTTCTTTGTGAAGGTTACTTCAGAGTGAGTTAAGTTATTTAAAATTTTATAAACCAGGATACATGTTTTGTATGTATAGAGTTGTTTTATATGCATTCATTTAGTTTCTTTATACACTTTCACTGTTGACGTTAAAAAAAACATTCCAAATAGTAATTTTATTTTGTGAAATTTGTAATTGCTTTAAATGTGTACTGGCTGCACTTCCCCAAACTTCTTTAAGATATTCAAGCTGCGGTTGGAATAATGAGTTGTAGATACTGTACTTAACTTTTTTATGTAGACATCCAGTAATTCGTCGTAACATACCAGTGAGCGATGATATTTTGGAAATTTTGCATTCAATTTGTAACTGCCAAGTCAACAGTGGATCCAGGGTAAGACCCAGATATTTTTCGTGGCTGGATACATATAGACTCCCCGTTAATGAGAAGTGGATCGTGGTTCGGAATTGGTTTATTCTTTGCTGCAAATATCATGTAGCTTGTTTTGTTAGCATTTATTGTTAGTAAATTATATCGAAACCGATAGAAAAGCTTATCAAGATCCTGCTGTGCTTGTTGTATTAAGTCGTGAATAGATGATCCAAAGTAAAATAGACAGGTATCGTCTGCATATAGGGAAATATGACCGTGTAGAATAATTTTGCAGATATTGTTAAACATAAACGGAGAATAAGAGTGGACCGAGTATAGAACCTTGAAGAACGCCGCATTCAATATGTTGTGATAGACTTTCAAAGTCACCAATCTTGACCCTTTGAAGACGATTTTCTAGGTATTACTTAAAAATATGCGGTGCCGATTGTTTTAATCCTGTATTTTTTAGTTTATCCAAAAGTATATTGTGACTAATTGTATCAAATGCTTACTTTAAATCAATGAATACTCCTAGAGCTATGTTTTTCTTATCAATATTAATTTTTATGTGTGTGATTAAATCTACGGTCGCCGAAACAGTGTTGGATTTTGGTCTGAAGCCATTTTGTCGTTCAAAAAGAAAGTTGATCGATGTTAAGAAGGAAGATAGTCTGCTATGGAGTATATAAGCACGGCAAAACCGAAACTGGTCGATAATTACTGACTAGCTAATTAATAAGAAAACCCAATATGTAATGTACTGTATAGTACCTATCGTAGGTATTGTGTATGCTATTTTAAATTTTATAAGATTTCTTTCTTCTTTTTAACGATTAACGTTGTTGCGTGATTTATTTATTTATTTATGTATTATGGAAAACAACCTTTACAAAAAATACGCTTTGCTAGCTTAGGATAGAGACTTAAATATGGAGGACATGCGCTTTTTAAAATAAAAAGGAACACAGCATGCAATGCGACAATGTTAAAGTTAATTATACACTTTTAAAAGTTAAGACTTTTTAATTAATATTTTTTTAATTAATACAATTTATTTAAATTTTTAAAACTAATCAATTATGAACGAGGCCTAATCTAAAATTATTTTATTCAAACATGCTTTAAAGCAATTAAGACTTGCAAATATGTCGAGTTCAGTTTCACGGTGTTTTGTGCTGAGTTCATCAAACTGAAAATGTTGTGCATGTCTGTAAAAGGAATATATATCAGAAACTGTCATTGAATAACTCGAATAAGTGTAAAAATATGTATTCTGTTGACGTGTCTAATAATTAAATAAATCAATAAATACTGGTCGATATGGTTATTGCATCAAAAAATATGTATTCAATTTATCTTAAAACTGTGTGTTTGAAATTAAATATGGGTGGTTTTGGAAAATAAATATAAAACTCACAATTTTTGCAAGGTTACTGCAGCCGCAGCGACTGATATGACAGCCATGTTGCAGTGTGACCACCAGGTTGGCAGTTTACCGTGAAAATGTGGACACGCTGGACAAAAGCACCATTTTCATTTTCTGTATTAGTTAGGTACATAGCTTTAAGTTTGTGATAGAAACTAACTCCAGACCTTCTTGAATTTTATGGCATCCATTTTCAATTATAGGTGTTTAATTAATATCCCAAGTTCTAAGTCTCTCAGAGTCACAAATTGGGGTCTAAATAATAATATTTTTGGTCAGGGGATTCAACCAGATATTTTTAAGGGGCAGGTCGAGGGTGCCGAACGGAACTCCGTTACTAAGCCTCCGCTTTCCGTCCGTCTATCTGCAGTGCATGTCGGTAATAGCTGGAATATTAAAATTTTCAGTTAATATAAAATTAATATTAATAAAATAATAAAAATAAATTAAAAATTAAACTGTACTCCCATATATAAAACGTAATTTTAAAGTGTTTTTTGCCCTCCAATAACAATAAAACTCAAACTCAAACTCAAATCATTCATTGCAAGTAGGCAAAATAATACACTTTACAAGTCAAACACTTACTTAAGTCTCATATACATGGAAAAAAATAAATCAAATAATCAAATATAGTTCCCGCTACTACTGACTACTACTACTGACAGCCGGCCTGACTGACAGACGGACTGACGGACGACGGAGGTTTAATAATCGGGTCGAGTTTGTTACCCTTCGGTTTCGGAACCCTAATAACTGTCTGGAATAACTGGTGGGTCAAGGAAGGTGAAGGCTATAGGGGGTGAGTGAAGCGAAGCCCCCTTTATCCTTCGTGTTAGGCTGACATGCAAGACAACAAAAACCAACGTGACACCTAACAATAGCCAATCAGCTTTGGTTAAATCAAGATTCATCCGGTTGAAGTCCGAAGTCGTATATTTTTGTGATAGTTCTAACCAACTGTAATCAAGAAATTTAGTTGAAGCTGGCCTTAACCGGTTAATCCTAGGTATAACCACTCTTCTAGCTTTAGCCGTCACAATCTCAATACCCTTATATCGAAAGTGTTGCCCACTATCGAATCAAATGTTGCATTCTCAAAGAGTGCCGCGTACATTATCTCTGCGGAATAAGAATCCCGGCATAAGACGAATCGTGAATTGACGCAACTGCGCCCTACCACCGTGTGAGAAAAAGTGCCATTTTGTTATTTTTTGCATACATCTCAAATCCCTTTACCATATTATACCCACTCTTCACGACCGAGTATAGAACCTTGAAGAACGCCGCATTCAATATGTTGTGATAGACTTTCAAAGTCACCAATCTTGACCCTTTGAAGACGATTTTCTAGGTATTACTTAAAAATATGCGGTGCCGATTGTTTTAATCCTGTATTTTTTAGTTTATCCAAAAGTATATTGTGACTAATTGTATCAAATGCTTACTTTAAATCAATGAATACTCCTAGAGCTATGTTTTTCTTATCAATATTAATTTTTATGTGTGTGATTAAATCTACGGTCGCCGAAACAGTGTTGGATTTTGGTCTGAAGCCATTTTGTCGTTCAAAAAGAAAGTTGATCGATGTTAAGAAGGAAGATAGTCTGCTATGGAGTATATAAGCACGGCAAAACCGAAACTGGTCGATAATTACTGACTAGCTAATTAATAAGAAAACCCAATATGTAATGTACTGTATAGTACCTATCGTAGGTATTGTGTATGCTATTTTAAATTTTATAAGATTTCTTTCTTCTTTTTAACGATTAACGTTGTTGCGTGATTTATTTATTTATTTATGTATTATGGAAAACAACCTTTACAAAAAATACGCTTTGCTAGCTTAAGATAGAGACTTAAATATGGAGGACATGCGCTTTTTAAAATAAAAAGGAACACAGCATGCAATGCGACAATGTTAAAGTTAATTATACACTTTTAAAAGTTAAGACTTTTTAATTAATATTTTTTTAATTAATACAATTTATTTAAATTTTTAAAACTAATCAATTATGAACGAGGCCTAATCTAAAATTATTTTATTCAAACATGCTTTAAAGCAATTAAGACTTGCAAATATGTCGAGTTCAGTTTCACGGTGTTTTGTGCTGAGTTCATCAAACTGAAAATGTTGTGCATGTCTGTAAAAGGAATATATATCAGAAACTGTCATTGAATAACTCGAATAAGTGTAAAAATATGTATTCTGTTGACGTGTCTAATAATTAAATAAATCAATAAATACTGGTCGATATGGTTATTGCATCAAAAAATATGTATTCAATTTATCTTAAAACTGTGTGTTTGAAATTAAATATGGGTGGTTTTGGAAAATAAATATAAAACTCACAATTTTTGCAAGGTTACTGCAGCCGCAGCGACTGATATGACAGCCATGTTGCAGTGTGACCACCAGGTTGGCAGTTTACCGTGAAAATGTGGACACGCTGGACAAAAGCACCATTTTCATTTTCTGTATTAGTTAGGTACATAGCTTTAAGTTTGTGATAGAAACTAACTCCAGACCTTCTTGAATTTTATGGCATCCATTTTCAATTATAGGTGTTTAATTAATATCCCAAGTTCTAAGTCTCTCAGAGTCACAAATTGGGGTCTAAATAATAATATTTTTGGTCAGGGGATTCAACCAGATATTTTTAAGGGGCAGGTCGAGGGTGCCGAACGGAACTCCGTTACTAAGCCTCCGCTTTCCGTCCGTCTATCTGCAGTGCATGTCGGTAATAGCTGGAATATTAAAATTTTCAGTTAATATAAAATTAATATTAATAAAATAATAAAAATAAATTAAAAATTAAACTGTACTCCCATATATAAAACGTAATTTTAAAGTGTTTTTTGCCCTCCAATAACAATAAAACTCAAACTCAAACTCAAATCATTCATTGCAAGTAGGCAAAATAATACACTTTACAAGTCAAACACTTACTTAAGTCTCATATACATGGAAAAAAATAAATCAAATAATCAAATATAGTTCCCGCTACTACTGACTACTACTACTGACAGCCGGCCTGACTGACAGACGGACTGACGGACGACGGAGGTTTAATAATCGGGTCGAGTTTGGTACCCTTCGGTTTCGGAACCCTAATAACTGTCTGGAATAACTGGTGGGTCAAGGAAGGTGAAGGCTATAGGGGGTGAGTGAAGCGAAGCCCCCTTTATCCTTCGTGTTAGGCTGACATGCAAGACAACAAAAACCAACGTGACACCTAACAATAGCCAATCAGCTTTGGTTAAATCAAGATTCATCCGGTTGAAGTCCGAAGTCGTATATTTTTGTGATAGTTCTAACCAACTGTAATCAAGAAATTTAGTTGAAGCTGGCCTTAACCGGTTAATCCTAGGTATAACCACTCTTCTAGCTTTAGCCGTCACAATCTCAATACCCTTATATCGAAAGTGTTGCCCACTATCGAATCAAATGTTGCATTCTCAAAGAGTGCCGCGTACATTATCTCTGCGGAATAAGAATCCCGGCATAAGACGAATCGTGAATTGACGCAACTGCGCCCTACCACCGTGTGAGAAAAAGTGCCATTTTGTTATTTTTTGCATACATCTCAAATCCCTTTACCATATTATACCCACTCTTCAAGTAGTGCCCACTAATGGAGTAATATTTGCATTCTCAAAGAGTGCATGTTCATTTTCTTTGCCGAAATGCGCTCGGAGATTAAAACGAATCGATTTAATTGACTCGAAGGGAGGCAAAAGAGTGCATGTTGATTTTCTTTGCCGAAATGCGCTCGGAGATTAAAACGAATCGATTTAATTGACTCGAAGGGAGGCAAAGGTTGCGCTTATGTTAAAGCAGATATTCAATACTCCATTTTTCGTGACCTGCCACTCAAAATGGAGTGGCTAGCCCGACGCCATTCGAACTTGCATAAATCTCAATCCCATCATTCGCCCACTATCAAAGAATTGCCCCCTATTGGAGTAATAGTTGCATTCTCAAAGAGTGCCGCGTTCATTATCTGTGCGGAAAGGCACCCGGGATAAGACGAATAGGTTTAATTTCCTCGGAGGCGTGTTTGCTGGCTCGGACAAATATTGGAGCTCGGTATTGCTGCCTGGTCCTTCTGGCCGGGAACTGGGGTTACACTGGTTACTCTTGTCTTGTCAGCTTTTTTCTATCGTAATTAATTTAATTGTCCCATTTTGTAGTTCATTTTTTAGGGTTCCGTACCCGAAGGGTTCCATACGGGACCCTATTACTAAGACTCCGCTGTCCGTCCGTCCGTCTGTCACCAGGCTGCATCTCACGAACCGTGATAGTTAGACAGTAGATAGTTTTCACAGATGATGTATTTATGTTGCCGCTATGACAACAAATACTAAAAAACAGGATAAAAGAAATATTTAAGGGGGCTCCCATACAACAATTCTTTCAATCACATACAAACTTATGGATGCACCTGGTTACGTACATGGAGTGTGAAAGTAACCGCACCAATAACTTTGTAAACAATATTTTGCTGTGTAAAATCCAAACTATTCACTACACGCCATCGCTTCCATTGAACGGTGGTACGGAACCCTTCGTGCGCGATTTAGACTCGCACTTGACCGGTTTTTTATATATATTCGTTGATCTGGACAGGCCAAGCATACAGCCAAATCATATTTATTTGTTTCTTCGTTTATTAGGTTGGCGGTTTTTACCCGAGAGATCGAATCGTCCGCCCGCCGTCTGTCACACAAGTTTTCAGCCAAACAGTTAAAGCTGCAGTCTTTAAATTTTCCGTGTGTAAACATCTTCTTAAACCAAAGTCTTACAAATAGTCAAAAAAATATTATAAATGTTTTAAGGGGTCCCTCGTACCGCTAAAGGGCGGTGGAAAAATTAAAAAAAATACTACATTAAGTGGGGTATTGTTGTTTAGAATTCGTTGAGTAATATATTTTTTTTGTTTTAAAAGAATATTGAAAACATTGACCTTAAAACTTGGTGATATTGTTTATTACTACGAATATTTTACTAATAAATACCAATATATCAAGAAATCAGTTTTCTTTAAATATCCCTAATGTTTAGGCTTATAGGCTTTTGTTACGTAACCCTAAATGTGCGCAGTCAGACACGCACTTGGCCGGTTTTTTTCCCTTTTATCTTCTGTCATAGATAATAAATATTCTGAGCACGAGTTTTGTTCGTTGACCATGCAGCACGAGTATTTTTATAGTTCTAAAATATGAAATTTAAAACATTACGAACCTTTAAAAACAATCCAGTCGAAAAGCGAGCAAACGCGACGCACTATCAAGTTCATATATATGTATGTCGAGGCCATATAATAAAATTTATCATTTCATAATGATCTGGCTGACCATTTTAAGAACTATATTTTTAATTTTTCTCTGTTTAACCGCAAGCAAGCAGTTTTTTTAGCTTCTACATGCGAGAACACATTAATGGTTATAAGTTATAATATAAGTTTATTAATAGAGTGTGTAAAACTGTTTGTACTCCTAATACAATAAAATAAAATAAATAAATAAAATTTTATGAAATAGCCAGAAAGGGTTCATGAAAACATGTTTTTTGATATACATGTCAAACTTACACGAAGACTATTTGGGGCTCTTCTGTGCCCGCCCCCTTTAGTCTCCACCTACGCTACCGCAGTGTTTTGCCTAAAATATTTGTTCTTTCAATTATATTTCTAATAAAACCATGGTTGGCCACATCATGCAAAGATCAATTTTATGATATGGCCAAAAACACTGCGATCTTTCTGGCGCAGTTGGTGTACCCCGTGAAGTAACCCCTCCGTTGGCTAGAACTGTACTAAGTATTGAATGTTTTCTGTAGTAGTAGCTTCAAGATCGCCTGCCAAAGTGTTTAGAACACTGCACTCAAGAGATTGGAATTCTCTTCAACCACCACGGCTCGAGTCTTACAGGATCTTGAGATCCGATTGCTATTAAGAAATAACTTATGTCTCTTTATCTTCATTCGAGTAAATTGCTTGTTCATTTCATATTATTGCCACTCTGTTTGTAATCCGCATTAGTTTGTTCAGTGAAAAAGTGGCTCCCAGAATACAGGTCAGGTAGTTGTATATAGGTAATAAACAAACGCCTTTTCCCATATGGGGTGGCAGAGGCACAATTATTATTGTGACCACTTTTTGCATGAGAGGCGGCTCCGCAGCAATGAAGTTTATGGAGTATTCCTCTCGATGTTTTTGATTACCGTTAGGACTACCGTATAATAAACTTAAGATAAATTACTTATCTCGATTCGAACCCGAATCTTCTGCTTCAGAAGCGGCCGTGAAACCTTTAGGCCAAGGAGCCCAATGGAGCTGAAATAACCATCTGAAAAGATGTTGTTGAATTTATTTTGTAATTTATGGTTACCTATATTGACTGTTTTTCTCACTTTGGAACGCATACTCCATAATGAATGTTTTGTGAAAACCTTTGTGTAATTATCATAACATAAATAATTATTTCATATTTTAGTAATAACAGAAATCATTCCTAAAAAAATATAAAACCCTTCAATAATTGACAGGCGGAAAATTACAAAAACAGCTAACTTTCTCAGGAAACCTCCCTTTAGAATATTAGCAGTTTAGCTAATCTTTGCCAATTTTCGCTGAACTAATCACCATTTTCAATTGTTTAATGATCCAATCGTTAGGCTGCTTCAGAATTATAATATAACACCCTAAATAGGGCGCAAGACAAATAAATGATCAAAGTAATGGTTTTAATTTAGTTCCTTCAAGATCCAAAGGAACGAATTATGGGTTTTCTCTGTCTTTGAATAAATTTTCAATAAACTTTCCGATTTGGATGCGGCCTTGAGCTGAGCGTGTTGTTCTATCTCTTCCTCTACTAACATTCATCCACTGCTGGTGTACTAAGGCCTCGTCTTCACGTTTCATCGGCAAACCTTCCGCAAGCTACTTGTGTTGAGACATCCAGGATATGGTGGCAAATGCAGCCGTGTTGAAGTGGTCATTTCTTAGGTCAGAACAACCGAGGTAGAATCGGGAGTCTTTATTATTAGTAATCAAAGTAAATTTGATTACCAGAGTACATGGTCTAACACTGAGCTGTAGCGGGAAATCGGTACTTCGTCATTTTCATTGATCAGAAAATGTGATTGAAAAAGTTCTAGCGTGAATTTTCCGCCATATATGTATCTTGTTAGACTAGTCAATGAACGATTCTAGAAGGATAAGTTGACAGCAGAAAGTTTGAATTCGGAGCTTTGTTTGGACTAGTTAGGAGTCAAACATACTAAAAGTCCTGACCCCTCTGAGGTGAGCCCTACGGGACACACAAAGAAGGTCCCGTTTTTGGGATTTTTGCTTACACCGCGAAAACGACGCGTCACAGGTTTTTTGGCACCTACTACCTAATGAAAGCTGATAAAATTCTCTACAATTGATTTGATTGTAAACACTTTTTACTTATTCCCAAGTTATGTAGGCTATGGAATACACAACAAAAACCAAATATGTGGTTTTCCTCACATTTTTTGTTATACATTCCTTTTAAACTTTAAAACAGTTAATCTGAGGCAATAAAGATCTTGAATGGTAAAGTGTATAGAATCAAAGTTGTAGAAAATTTTATCAGCTTTCACTAAGAAGACCAACAAATTTTGTAAGCAAAAAACCAAAAAAACCTCAGGCTCATCTCAGAGGGGTCAGTAGTTATAGTATGTTTGTCTCCTAACTAGTCCAACCATAGTTCCGAAGTCAAACTTTCTGATTATGACTTTTCCATATAGACCCCTTTGTGAGCTATGTAATTGCTGTAATAGTCGTATAAACACACCATAGATCTGGTACCACTGGTAAAACTCCTTCGAGGTTGACGTCGTCGAACCTCTTTGAATCCGACGAAATAGTAGTGGTCGTTTGCAGCTCTAGTATTTTTGCAACATAGTCGCTAGTTCCCTGTCTCCGTCCTCGCTCAGACTCAAGTTTTGTTTGGTGTGAACCTCTAACTAGAATCCCCCGTAATACTGTGGCTTCGTTACTTTTGAGAGCTGCTTTGCATATCTCTTGTTACGCTTTTGTTGCGCGAATACTTTGTCATTTATAAAGTAGGGAATGCCGCGCTTAGTAATTTGTCATCTTTGGATTCATATTGTTGGATTCAAAACTTGCTCTTTGGCATACTGAATATGGCTCGAAGGAGTTCATAATTCTAAATTGCTTATTGCACGCCTGGTAACAAAACTCCGAAAACCATAAAATTACTCAAATATGCTTTGTGAGTTTGTTAATTTAAAATTAGATGTTTTTTTTTTATTTAGTCTCCGTCAAAGCCTTGGTTTAGCTCACTAGATGTCACAAAAATTCAGGCAGAAACTATATGGAAGGGCTGTAAGTTTTTGTTCAAAGAGTACAAGTGTTTGTTCAAAGAGAATATAATTACTAGAAACTAGAGGTCTCTAACAGCATAACAAAGCGTAATGATATTTATCATATTGAGTGGCAGAGGTTTAATGGGAAGATTATGCAAAAAAAATTGGTCGAGGGCACTGTATTTTTGTAACACAAAGAGTTTCATTCATTTGGGGTTAGTAACTTGATAAACATTGTTACCGGCAACAAAGAGTTTCATTCATCTGAAGTTCTATGAATATCTTGATAGTGACATCAGGGGGTTTTCTGGCAGTTTTTTTTAAAGTTCTGAAATCTGAGACAGGTGGCGTTGATTCGCCATTCCTTACAATTATTTATCACAGAGAACCATACTTTCTTGGTAATTTGGTCAATTCAGGCATTACTTGTTCAACTGCTGAACCCATAGTAATTTTCGATGTGCATCACTAAGGAACACATGAGTAAATACCACTTTTTAACACAATTTAATGACGTAAGAGTGATGAATTTTTATTTACTTTAAATTAAGGGAAAGAAGTCACAAAGGTCCGAAATAATAGCCAGGGTCGTCGTTATCAAAAAGTTTGAGGTTGATGGTCGTAATCATCGCAAAAAAGAGGATAACTCGAAGTGTTTAGTTTGTTGTTGGCAAGTGACAGCTCTTGTTTTTCAGTTTCGTCTTAGACCAACTTTGCCTAACTCAACCAATGTTTCTTCTTCATATCTTTTGCATGAAAAAAATATATGTCTCGCCAACGATATCTTATGACAAAGGAACTACTTTATTATCTCTTCACATCTTTTTTATGTTAGAAAATTGACCATTCCTTTTACGATGAACCAGAATCACCACCTCAGAGGATACACACTGAAACTCCAAGGGCTCTCGTTTACAAGTAACCCACGCAAACACCTTCTATCAAACCGAGTGGTCCGCGAGTGGAACAGACTTCCAGAAACTGTTATTAGTGCACCATCAGTGAACAGTTTTAAAAATAGACTTGACAATTGTATAAAACAAGTGCTGTGAAATGTGAACTGATATGCACGCATCAGCTTTAAGCTGCTTGTGCATAATAAATAATAATAATAATTCCTCTTAAACTCTTTGCATATGTATACTTAGCTTTACTTACTTTTACTCTGTGATCCATTTGTAAGTAGCCTCGGGTGAACGAAACTTTTTGTTTACTCACTCTGGGTTTATTATCTACAAACTTTAAGCGCACTCTAGTTGCAACTAATTTCAAATTAATTTTATGATACAATCAATCATCCAATGTACATTTATTAACAATAATACTCACCTTTCCAAATCACATTACCAATTAATTATTTCACAACTCAAATCAAGAGCAAGGAAGCAATGGACCTGTTTGCATAGCTGTTAAAAACTATGGACACTATTGTGAAGTCCTTTGGCGAACGGATGGAGAAGTATGAGCTGCACTTGACCACACCTGCTCCCGCTTCCAAGAACATCAGCAGCTTGGCGAGTGAATTTGCTGACTCCCTCATCTGTCATCAGTATAGTTCGTCTATATGCTAAGGGGGCGGAAAGCCGGCGCCTGTTAATTAGCTTCACGACTTTATCAGCCTGTGGCCAGGTTTTGAGACTCAAGAGAGTGCTCGAAAGTTCCGGCATTACAATAAACTCGTCTAAAACCCGCCAAGAAATCTTCGCGGCTGCGCGCTTAACAGTTCGGGATTAGTAACGCCTTCGCAAGGCAAGTGCTGGTGTGACCTACAGCCGCTTTAATCAAAATACCCGAGTAAGGACAGCCCTTCGGCATCAAGGGGATGAAGCCAGCTGCGGTTGTAACGCCTAGTCTTACCAAAGGCGTTACGACCAGGAAGGATGCTTAGAAGAAGTGAGTTTGGCTCCATCTCACTACTCAAGAAGACATCTCTCCAGTTCTATTGTACTTGTTAACGGTCCAATGAATTTTTACGATAACTGTGAGGTGTGAGGTAGTCAATGTTTTTTTTTTTTTGAGTTCAAAACTCATTTCAATCAATCAATTTCTTATAAAATGGCTTTCATCGGTTTAAAGACTCTGCCAATATCAAGTTTGAGAAATGACACGGTATTACATAAAAAAGGGTCCAAATCATAGGATTGCCGGTGTCTAGAACAAATAGGACAAAACAATAGATACATAAATATAGTGTAATGCTTGTTTAGTTAGTCTACAGCAAATACAACTACTATTAAACACATAACATAGCGTCACGCCTCTTCCCATACGGGGTGGCAGATGCACAATTGTGACCACTTTCAGCCAGTTATTCAATACTCCATTTGGCGTGACAGGGGGCTAGCCCATCGCCGCAGCTATGGAGTAATGAAGGTTTCCTCACGATGTTTTCCATCACCGTTAGAACTTCCGTATAATGTAATTAAGATAAATTAATTATCTCATTGGTTCATGGTCTGGAATCGAACCTGCATTTTGTGTGAGAGAAGTAAGCGTGAAACCCTTTAGACCACTGAGCTTTACAATTAATGTTTGATGTTATTTCATCATCATCAATCAGCCTGTCAGGGAACCTACTGCTGAGTATAGGCCTATAGATTGAAAGAGTCATAGTCCAAAGGGTTCCCATACTTATTCCACAGGGCGTGATATTTAGTTTTTACCTTTATTATATTAATAAATGCGCGGATAGGAATATAAAAATCTAAGAACTGGCTTTTTTTTCTTCGTCCCAAGCCGGGATTCGAACCCGGGACCTCTTGCTCGAGAGGCAGAGCTTTGAAGCGCAACGCCACAGAGGTCATCATATATAATAAACGTGAGTACAACTACACCCGAATGGCCGAATCGGCAGTGTCCCTGCCTACGAAGCCAAGGGTCACGGGTTCGAGTCCCGATGGGGGCAAATATTTGTTGATGAGAACGGATGTTTGTACCATAGTCATGGTTGTTTATCTATCTAAGTATAATATTTATCTATATAAGTATGTGTATCGTTGTCTAGTACCAAAGATACAGGGAATCCTAGTTTGGGGCTAGATCAATGTGTGTAAATAGTGTCCAAGGTATTATTATTATATTATTATTACCTCTGCCACTCGGTATGGGAAATGGCATGACGCTGTGATTTTTTAACCCTCGACCACCAAAAGATGAGTGTTATAAGTTGAAGTTGAAGCGTATTTGTGTCTGTCTCTTTATCTGTTTGTGGCAGTCTAGCGCTTAAGCGGGTGGACGGTGATGGTGGATTTTGATGCGGTTTTCTGTAAATGGTAGAAAGCTACCCTGCAATGGTTAATAAATATGAATCGTCAAAATCGGTTGAACTGTTCGAAAGTTATTAGGTTTACAAGGAATAGCGGGCAAACCGTTCGATGGATTTTAATGCGGTTTTTTGTAGTTGCTACAGACAATACTGGAATGGTTCCAAAAAAAAATATGCGGTTTTTTGTAGTTGGTGGCAGACTTCACTGCATTGGTTCTTCGGTTCAGTTATTTAAAAGTAATCAGGACTGGCGTTCAAATGGTTGTCGGATTGTAATGCAATTTTTGTAGTTGGTTGGTAATAGACTTGGCAGGTCATGATTGTCAAATCGGTTCAGAGGTTCAAAAGAAATAAGCCTAAATAAGAATCAAGTAAACCAATTTTTAGCGGTGAGATTTCAATGATGTGTAAAGGATGTTTTTAATATAAAAAACCGGTCAAGTGCGAGTCTAAATCGCGCACGAAGGGTTCCGTACCACCGTTCAATGGAAGCGATGGTGTGGAGTGAATAGTTTGGATTTTACACAGCAAAATATTGTTTACAAAGTTATTGGTGCGGTTACTTTCACACTCCATGTACGTAACCAGGTGCATCCATAAGTTTGTATGTGGTATTGAAAGAATTGTTGTATGGGAGCCCCCTTAAATATTTCTTTTATCCTGTTTTTTAGTATTTGTTGTTATAGCGGCAACATAAATGCATCATCTGTGAAAATTTCAACTGTCTAACTATCACGGTTCCTGAGATACAGCCTGGTGACAGACGGACGGACGGACAGCGGAGTCTTAGTAATAGGGTCCCGTTTGGAACCCTTCGGGTACGGAACCCTAAAAATAACGTTACTTGTCGTCTCAGCGCATTCCTCTGTCCCTACATTCGCAGTATTATCACTGGTTTGGCAGTCACCACTCGCACTTAGGTTTGGAGTCTGCAACTACGCTCCACTGAAGTAGGAAAATCTAATCGTGTTACTCGTAATTTGGACGCCCTCTTGCAACCAAAATGCTTGTATAAACATATAACTTCCCGTGATACTACATAATAAAAACTTAAGTATTATAAAAGTTATTTTACATGGTGTAACAAACCGTTATACCTGGTCAAATTGGCCTCTTGGTTAGATTCTTCTATTGTACTGAGCTCATATTGGACCAATCCCAAAATTACCTTTTTCCAAAATTACTAATTTAAGTATTTTTGAACAACTAAATTGTAGTCTTAACGATTCTATAAGGAACTTAATATTTTATTATCTAAGTAGTTCAGAATTAAGAAAAAAATATCCTCATAACAATGAAAGGTTTGACATATAACACGATACAGTTTGAACATTTTTTTTAATTTACTGATTAGCCCCCCACAGGTGCCCCGCAAATTCAAAATTATTTTGTTCACGTAACACTTACGTGTTTGGGCCACAGAACTACAAGCGTGAACCAAATTTCGTTCGCTCGGTTCGCGTCGTTTCAGAATTCGGTCGCTACACCAGACTGATCCAATAATGGTTCCATTTTTCCTTTCCTTCAGTATGGAACCCTAAGTTCGGAAATAGAACCGACAAGAATTGTCGGATTCAAGGCTTGTCCATCAGTAATGCAACTCGATTAGTGGTGGTTGAAAATTGGGACACAACCTTAACAAAATATAGTTCATAACAGCTCACACTCCAAAATGGATGTTAGGTCAGTCGCTGCAGCAGAACATTGCCAAAATTATTATTTTTAGATCCCAGAAATAGCAAATTTTGGCAAGTTTAAGAAAAAACAATATCTTTTTTATGTACTTTCCATTGATATGTGGTGTTTTTAAACACAGTTTGAAGAAAAGGGATGGGATTGGATTGGATTTGAATTGGGAAGTGTCTTCTCTTCTCTTCAGAGTGTCTTAAGGTCGTTAGTTGGTTAGTTTTGACGAATTCCACAGAATATCCCTAACCTAAATCTACCTCGACAAGCACTATCTACCCAGAATGCGAACTTTGGAGAAATGCCACTCAACTCCAACAGGAATGCGGTTAGCTCAGAACTGTAACTATAGAACTTAACAATAACACTACGAGCTGAGCGACTGTCCGCATGGCAGCGTATTGTGCAGTGGATACCAAAATCGGACTTTGCGCTAATCACCGCAGGTTAGTAGAAAATTATAGAGGAATTTCATTTTATTAACTCAAAAAAGCACTGTGTAGCTTTGTGCTAGAGGCACGACGTATCGACTGTAGGCGGTGATGTAAATTACTGTGAGGAAACCTCAATATTTCATGATGGTGACTGCGGTGATGGGCTAGCCCTCTGTGATGCAAAATGTAGTATGGCATTGGCTTGGGTGTGGGCTCAACTCTGGCTTGGTAAGTATGTTTTCTGTCTTTGTCGATACCTACTCGCAACTGTGCCTAATTTAGTGGATCATAATTTCAAGATAAAATGAATTTATTTATTGCATCCTTATAACATACGGAAAAAGTATAATATTAGGTCCTTACATATGAAATTGGTGTTTTGCATGGGAGGAACATAGTCGTTTTTTTAAATATAATATATTTATTTAATCAAGGTACTCTCATAGGTAGTTTTTCAATTCCTTTACTAAAATAAACATTCGGACGGGAATTAATAAAATCCTTGAAGGCGGTTTGGACTGCCCCATAGGAGTTGAATTTTTTCCCTTTCAAGAAATTATCCAAATTTCGAAAAAAATGGTAATCTGTTGGAGCAAGGTCCGGAGAGTACGGTGAATGTCTTAGACATTCCAATTGAAGCTCCTCTAATATGGTAGCCGTCTGTTGTGCAGTGTATGGTCTAGCGTTATCATATCATGAAGCAGCAGTGGCCTAGAGCGATTCACCAGCCACGGTTGTTGCTGGCTTTTCCATCATGATTTGCAGTTGCTGACAATAGACATCTGCCGTAATCGTCTGGCCAGATTTAAGAAAGCTGTAGTGAACGACACCAGCACTAGTCCACCAAACGCTCACAAGTAACTTTTTTGGAGTCAATTTTCGCTTGGGGCATGGTTTGGCTGGTTCGGCAGGGTTCAGCCATTGTGATGAGCGCTTCCGATTATCGTACAGGATCCACTTTTAAAATCCTTTCATTATTGTGCCGGGTGAGTAATGCAACGCAGCAGTCAACGCGCGTTTGTTGATTTGCTTCACTCAATTCGTGAGGTACCCACCTTTCAAGCTTTTCCACCTTCCCAATTTGCTTCAAGTGGATTAAAACAATTTTATCACTAACACCGCAGCCTGCAGCTAACTCGGACGTGGTTTGCGATGGATCCTCTTCCACAATAGCCTTCAATTCTTCATTATCAACTTTGGTCTCCGGCCGTCCACGGGGCTTGTTCTGCAGGTCGAAATATCCTGAACGAATACGTTGGAACCAAAAACGCCCTGTGTTTTCTATTGCGGCACCGTCGCCATACACATCATTAATCCTTAGAGCCGTTTCTGCAGCATTGGTGCCATGGTAGAACTCAAACTCGTAAATAACTTGATATTTCAAGTTTTCCATTTTGTAAGCTACGCAAGTGACGCAAGAAAAAAACAATTGAGGAAATAACAAATGAA
This sequence comes from Argyresthia goedartella, assembly GCA_949825045.1. Classification (NCBI taxonomy): domain Eukaryota; kingdom Metazoa; phylum Arthropoda; class Insecta; order Lepidoptera; family Argyresthiidae; genus Argyresthia; species Argyresthia goedartella. The sequence goes on from OX463833.1 coordinate 9,126,740, forward strand.
TTATAATTTTAGAAACACAAATACATGAGTAAATAGCTGTATAAATTTGATTTTGGAATTCCTAACCATAGAGGAGATATTGGAGATCAAAGTGGCCAGTACGGCGAAACGCCAATTTCATATGTAAGGACCTAATAATAATAAATCTCGTAATAAAAAACGTAACTTCAATAATAACTAGTGGTTCTATGAGAACAGTAAACCCCGCGAGTCTTTCAACCTACATAAATACGTAAACATATTCCATGTTACCACAAAAAATATTAAACAGCGTTTAACCTCAAGTCAAATCCCATATGTTTTGTTTTTAAACAAGTGTTGAACAGTAGGTTATTTTTTTGTGATAAGGCCCATTGTCACGACTGACGGACGAAAGGCTTTATTATAATGCGATGCGATACATGTTTATAAGGAATTGCGCAATAAATTAACGAAGAAAGTTAAATTTTAAATTGAATTTCAGGTGCTTCAGTTTTTCAATTACTATGCAGACTTATGATGAAATTTGTATCACTGGTAGGGATGGAAACCATCATATGCTAAACTTGAGAAAGGTATTGACAAGATGGAGAGAAGCAGATTACGGTTGAGATATGTGAAATTCACAAAGATTAGGTGTGTTACTTGTCTATAGGAAAGACCATTACGGCTTCCAATCCAGCAAAAGTAAAGTAGAGGTTATAGTAAATATACCAGCACCTGACATATCAGTCAAATGTAAGCAAACTCAGAGCTGCTTTGGGACTTATAAAATATTATGCTCGCTTTATACCTAACATGAGCTCAATTTTATATCCTTTTTATTCATTTTTGGCAAAAGGAACGAGGTGGAACTGGTCAGATGAATGCGAGGCTGGTTTGAGGCAGTGAAGAAGCAGCTGGTAAGCAGGTCGGCGCTGGCGTACTACTCACCCGAGCTGCCACTGGTCCTGGCAATAGACAGCAGCACGTATGGGCTGAGTGCGGTACGTAGTGTGGAAGAGAGTTTTCCTATTGGACAAAGCGATGTCGATAGGGAGACTAAAAAGTTATTATCCTGTGTAAAATATACGGCTATTTAATGAGTGAATAGCCGGTGGATACCAAATTTGAAAATGTAAAAGCTATATTGTCATCAAAAATGGTTGGGGGGCAACAATTACTCGCGTCCACAGGAAGACCACCCTTAGAATTCCTGTACGTTCCCCCGGGTAGTGCTACAGAGTAATCAACTTCTGGCTGCTGCTCTGCTTATTCTGATAGCCCCGCAGCAACATACAGTTCAAACCAAATCAGATCAAACCCACGATTATCGGAAACTGTCTTTTAGTCTTTTAAGACCCATCAGACCACAGATCTCAAATCTGCCAGATCAATGTAGAGGGTATAAGGAAATCAAAATGTGAATACATCTCGAAACTTCTCATAGATCATACGATTGACGTCCTCAAGAAGACTTCAACGTCATGGTCGCAACAATGGAACTCAACAATGGCCGGACATTGGGCTCAGATATTGTCCCAGACTCCAAAATAAATAGGATCCAGCTGCCGAGGCGCGACTGGTGTAACCTCAACAGACTGCGCAGGGGTCATGGACTCTGTGCCCAATATAAATATCGCTGCGGCTGGATAGACTCCCCTGATTGCACCTGCGGAATATGTTGAAGTACAAGACATCCAACATATTATTTCCGAATACGGGGGGGGAACCATTTCGGATTCCCATCGGATCAGTTCCTCGGGGGAACTCCCGAGGAACTGATCCTTACTGACGAAGCCACCGAGTGGCGTGAATCCCTTCATATTAACTTGTAATTTGGTATTCGCATGTGTCGCAGGTACCCGAAAACATGTCAGGGCCATTCAATGCAAAGATGGAGCAGGAATACTTTGGTGACAGCTTGATCTAGTAAAACAGAAATAACTACATGTTTTTATATTTAATAGTTACTATACAAATTTCTGTAATAATGTTATGTCTATATTTATGCCTACTTGTTGTATCTTCTGAGTTCTGTTTTGTGTATTTTCGAATAAACGCATTTCAGCTTAACTAGTGAAGTTCCTGTATGTTTATCCTTATGTAATAAAATCTTAGAATCAAAATTTTGCTCATTTCTAGTTCATCACGAAACTAATGTTAACTTGTGATTAATCTCTAATAATTTATTAATAAAAAAACGAGATGTGTCGAGCGAGAGTGGCGTTTGTGTTGCCGGACCGAACGGACGTGTCCCCCCGAGATCTCCCAAACGCATTTAAACAAACAATAGTTTTCATCCCCGGCGCGCGCCTTTTGTTCTGCCTCCGGAGGCCCGAAAACGAGCCTGGCTTATAGGCTGGCTTATACCGCGTGTTTCTGTAAAGGATACCTGGGGAATGTGCGCGATCCATCTAGGCACCCCATCTGTGCAATACCACGCATTTCAGTGATTGTGATGATACTAGTGCGGTCAAGTGTAATGAATGCCCAGAGAACTGCGCGATACTCTTAGGCATCCCATCTGTGCAAGGCCTAGAATTTATTCTAGGCCAGGTGCACGTCTGAGCCACGCAGCGACAGGCCGGCAGCGAGCCACGCCTACGCAACACACCCTCAACGCTACTGCCTCCACCACCACCGCCGCTAAACACACCAACCTGGTGAGATCATTCCGATTAGGACATCATTGATAGTGATTACCTACCTCTAACTTTATTTCTCTCAGCACCACTTGCCGCCTGACAATAATAAACCACCACTTACCGCGGCCGCGGTCGCCCCTATTGACTAAGGCATAATCACATTTATAGGTGCGTCATAGGCAGGATATAACAATTCCCTACCTACGCAATATCAAAATCAACTAATAAAACATTATTATAGCTACATATACTTATATTGCTTTGCCTGAAAATAAATTCGAGATAATTCTCCTCGAGATTTATTTTCTCCTCATCTTCGAAAGACCATTCAAAACATTCATTAACAATAACCATCCACTAAACCCTGAAACTCAGTGAATAAGCCAACCCAAAACTTAACAATCCTAGAATTATTTTTATGTAGCTAAACTGCAAATATACTAAACCCGACAATAAACAAAAACTAAACAAGTGCAAGCCATAAAAAGGCCATCTCACCAAACTCCCAGAAACTAGACAAAACAATTGACTGCTATTTAGGAACAATTGAAAAATCTTCGAAGCACAAAAGGCTCACAACGTTCCCTCAAACATCTGGCACCCATTCTATGGTGTCAGCCCATCTTGGAAATACCGGGAAACATTAGAATAAAAATAGATCGTAAAAAGCCAAACAGCGTCTCTCATCATACCGGCCGTACACCTCTTAGAAACAACCCACACACACACATTCATATTAGCTAAAATACCATGAGGCTTTCTCCTGTAGTAATATCTCACAATGGAAACTCTACCAATGCCCAGAGATGGAAACTGCCTGTTCCATGCAATTGCAGACCAAATCAACCATCTGTTTGGAGCGACATTCAACCATACCCACATCAGAAGCGACTTAGCTAGATACGTGGAAGCTAACAGCAATTATCCACGCATCAAACATGCGATCGACGCACCAAACGCAGAAGCTTTCACTGAGTACATAAAAAATCTCCACATACAGGGCACGTGGGGCGGTGAAGAAATTATCATAGCAGCCGCGGAGTTCTACGTAATAAGTGTAGCGATCCATCAACAAAATGGCCCATCAATCGTATATAGCCCCCAACAAGAATATAACTCAGTCGGAACTATCAACTTGACCTTTTCCGACAGCCACTACGACAGCGCATACATAATAGAGCCCCAAAACGTAATCAACAACCTATCAACAACCAGTCAAATCTACATCGCAGCATCTCACTTTTCCCATACCAAAATACAGCGTGACTACCAAAGTACCCTCAAGTTCCACCCGCCCCAAAAACAGATAATATGATAACGGTAAATCTAAACACCTTCCCCCGGCCTACCCAAAATGCACAACTCAAGATAAGATGACCAATGACTTTGATACTTACCGTACCGACACATACACTCACACGCCACAAACACATGCACCCCCCTCCGCCGGGTCAGATACAACCGGGTACTTCATCTGTAGGGCCTTTTTCATGGACTGAACCTCGACCCGAGTCACGGACCTAACTAATATGCACTAATGAAGTGAATTGAAGTAGGTGATATCAGTGCAATGAGTCTCACTAGCTGAGCAACAACCTGGTGAGATCGCTGCGATTATTATAGCCCTAACTCAGATCAAAAGGCAAAACGAACTCTATATCTTGCAGGTAAACCCCTTCGTAATGCTAAATACCATTTCATAAACAGATACCACGTTCGCTTCAAATTATGGTACGCTGAGATGGTAACTGCCTATTCACCGCAATTGCTGACCAAATTAATCACCTATGTCAATTAACATGCAACCACACTCACATTCGTAAGGACCTAGTTAAATATGTAGAAGAAAACGGCGATGAACAGAACAAAGCTCGCAATCACTGAGCCTGAAATCCTTAACAACTCAACACTGAAAATCTACGCAATTACGGTAATTGGGCTGGAGAGGAGATTATAATACCAGCTGCCGAATACTTTCTACTTAACGCAACAATCCACCAGCAAAATACACCATCGCTCACATTCACGCCCAAGAATCCAGCGGATGCAGTGAAATCTATCAACCTCAACGTCACAGGACACCACTACGACAGCGTTTACTTGCTTGAATCGCCAAATTTACCCACGGATCAATCAACCGATAACCAAACTGATAACACCATACTTTCGCCGATACTTAATGCAACACCCATGACCTCCTCAGGGGTCAACCATAACATCAACAGAAGACATCCCAGACAACACCGGATATACGATGATACGAAACAGCCCCATATTTAAACCACAAGTCACATGCGAGCGTATGCGCATTGCTACTTGGAAGGTTAGAGGATGCGCCGAAATAACTAAAAGACTCAACATTGACACGGAATTGACTAACAAAAACATACACATAGCCTATATACAGGAAACAAACATGATACATATGTCAAAACACTATCTCTAGTATCTGTATGCTCGCATCGGACAAGACGCTATAAAGAAATACAGGAAAAAGGGAATGATAGGAACAAACCTCCTACACAATATTGCACACAAATATTTTAAAAGTTACATCAAAAGAAAATGCATGTACAAGGGCGAGCTTGTCTCTAAAAAGAGATTTCTTCCAGCAAAACAAGGCATTACAGGAATTGCTATCATAAAAGGGTAGGCAGTGCACAATAATTACTACAACTAAAATGCCTAGGAATAAATTAAAATATCTGTAAAATACAGATAGCAAATACGAAATAATTACCGATATATACATAAACCTTACATATAATAAAATAAATACAATAACTTTTACGAAAGAGACATGTAGAGCTCTTTGATATGTTTCTTAAAAGAAAAAAGAGTCGGACTGTCTCTTACAGTGCAAAGAGGTTCGTTCCAGAGTCGGACCGCCCGCAACCTGAAAGAGCGTTTATACGCAGCGCTGCTATGCCGCGGAGTAACTAAAAGTGAATAATTAAATATCATCGGAGAACTGCTCATGGCAAACTTAAAAGTAGAAAGACGAAAATTCTTATAAGAGACCCCATAAATAACCAGTGAATTGGACGTAGTTCCAATACGAACCGTAAACGAAATCAAATATCTCGGCACATATATTACGGCAGGACATAGGACACAATAAAAAAGAGGTGCCGGCAAGCCATATGCAATTCCAAGGCCCTAATGCATTTTATAAAGAAATCCAACATAGACTGAAATATAGTGCGCCTGATTTACAAAATGGTCATTGCACTGTTTATAAAATTCGGACAAAAAGCGGCAACCCTCACTAAAGCAAACAGTTGACAGTCAGTATATGAACGCCTGATCCTCAGAGACATGTTTGAGAACGCCAGAAGCTATCCAAGATACCACAAAATTCATGACTGACTACAGGGCAAAACGATAACCAAACGAATCAAAAACCACCGGATATGTTACTATACATATTCTGCGACGTCCACAACAGCACTTACTACACGCTCCATTCAAATACGAAGCAAGGAAGAAGAAAGTCGGCCGACTTATATACACCTGGAAAGATTTCCTTAAGCATGACATCAAATACTACGGTGAAGAACACAGTTACTGGACAGAATCATCACACAACAGGGACGAAGTCAGGATGGCCTAGAGGCAAATATACCGTATCCCAGAAACAGACAGCAAAAGCGAAACTGGGAACTTACCGGATAACCCAAACGAACACGACTCAGGAAACTCAACTATTAACAATAACTGAAAATAGAAGGAAAACAAGAACTTGAAGAAAACAACAGCTGCTCTTCAAATCCCACATCCTCCCCATTCCACATATCCTATATTGGCTTCAGGCTGAAGAGTCGGTCGATTGAATTCACTATCCTTCCCTTCCTACAGAGCAGGTTATTCCGCCCCCCCTCAAAACTTGTGCCCTCTGGTATGCCGGCCGAAAGACCGGAACAGGTTTAAAATCCTGGCTGGAGAAGCACCATTCATTCATTCATTCATTCAAAAAAACGAGATGTGTCGAGCGGAAAATGAAAAAATAATCGTACTGTACCTTCCTGTGTGGCAATCAATTAGCTGACCAAATTTTGTGGAATGATAATAAGTACCCATTATAACGCACAACTTTCTCCTCGAAACCTATGGTCGGAATCGAAAAGAATGCTTCTGTCTCCCATAGTAACTTGTGATCAGCTGACGAGGTTATTGTACTGATCAATAAATAAACATTCATTAATGACCATATGTTCCTTTGGGAAAGATGTTCATATTGATGATCCCCATATTGATCATTCCCAATGTTTATGCTCATGTATCTCTTAAGTATTTAGTTCAAGAGTCTATCTCTGTTCTTTCCTTACTCTACGTAAATACAAACGCAAATCCCTCCAAGATGATTCCACAGTTAGATCAACCGAGTTTCTGGTTAACTGCGAGACGATCTTAATAATAATAATAATAATAACATTTATACGGCAACGCCACAGAGGTCATATTAAGGCATCTACACACCTAAGCCAACCAAAGCTGCCAGGTAAGGCTGCCGAAGTTATTTCACGATAACCGTATGGTACCTACAAAACAGTGCACCGACACTAATCCTTTAGGTAAAGCCAGGCATTGGTGTGTAAAGGCCTTTAATTTAAGTTCTATGCTGTAATTGAAACTAGATAACTTCAGTAAATAGTAAACCTAGTTAAAACAATGCAATGCATGCCATATTCTCAGGCTTTACGTCAAATCTGATGAAAAAAATATAGTTTGAAAATAAAACCTACGGTCAGTTTTGACGCCTTGGGAATTGCGCAATAGTATCTAGAATAGAGCTACTGTATATGACCAGGCTGCTGTCGTCTCTATGTATGTGTTTCAGTTGCAACCTACACAACTCTGTGAGTTGGGGAAGACCCACTTGAGGTGGTTATTTGAATCCAACTGACAAATAGTTCAGTTACCGCAAGGTTCCCAATACGAATTGAACCCAATCCTACACTATGGCCACAGCCATTTTGCACTTATGCCCACTTGCGCGAACAGTGATTCCGTACTTAAAAAGGTAATACAAACACTTTTGACTTGTTTTCTAAGATGGCTCGATTCTGTATCTCTTCAACGACTTCTTTCAAATATAAACTATCGGCCCTGTGGGCAGTAGACCTCGCTAATAGGGGGATTGTGAACCTATTTATAGGTCAGTATTTTAGATTCAATCAAAATCAAGTAGTAAAGTAGCCGCACCAATAACTTTGTAAACTACATTTTGCGATGTAAAATACAATCTATTTTAACTTTTCACGAAAATAGGTCTCTTTCACTCACTCTCATGGTATGTATAGATCCTCTTAACTAATCCGTCTCCTACTTCGAGGAGTCCAAACTTGGTATGTTTTGAAAATATTTCTCGGATTTTTAGAAAACAGGCGGCCGATAGGTAATGGTATATTATTAGAACCGGCTCATGAAGTCCTTTAATTAGATACCCCACACAATAGGTTTCAGAATAAAAAAACCTATACAAAAAATTTACGACGTCATAACACCCCCAAGGGGAAAATCGGGAAAAGCTCTCGACAAAAAAACTTTTAGTTCAAGGAATACATGTGCCAAATTACAAAACTTCAAGTTTTCAAGCGATCCTCTTGTGAGGATCGCTTGAAAACCGTGGCCCCTAGACCGGAACTGACAGACAAGTATAGAGACAGACAAAAGCAAAATCGGCCTCCTATCTTGTCGAAATGTAGCCCTTCGCTCGCTTCGCTCACTTGGTCAATTACAGTCGCTTTAAATGACAGCTCGTGTGAAAAATGGAGTTGATTAGAGACACGTCAATTTAAAGTTGGCGAACAACCTCTAAAACCTCAATTTTACATGGATTGTGATGAGACAGACGTCAGAGATACAGCACAGAGATACAGAGCTAAAAACTTAACTAGCCCGGTGACAACGTCGCTGGCGTCAATAGGACACAAACGTTTTATTATTGGTGAGTTTGGATCTCTTCATCACCAACATCATAGTAGAACTGTAACCAAGTAACCAAGAAGTTCAAGGATGTATCAATCAATCAATTAAATCAAATATTCTTTAATCTGTTGGCTAATTAACTATCTCTTAGAGCACGTCATCAATTTAATACTAGGTGTAAGTACGTTCCAAAAGCAGATACATACTTCTCTGTTATGCCGGCGAAAGACAGGAACAGGTTATGAACCATGGCTGAATTAATTCATTCTTTCATCTATTATGGTGTTGATTACAGAAGAACCGTAAAGGTATATTCCAAGACGTATTCGCGATACGTCATCACGCCTATTATAATCTAAATCATACCCTATCTTTCGGACACAAGCTACTCAAGGAATAATTCACGATACGTAATGTATCGTGAATTATTCCTTGAGTTGCTGGGCTATACCTTGTATGGTTCTACTATGATCAACGGCATTAGAGATGGACGAATGAATGAATGGTGCTTCTCCAGCCAGGGTTCTAAATTTGTTCCGGTCTTTCGGCTGGCATACCAGAGGGCACATGTTTTGAAAGGAGGGGGGGTGACCTGCTCGTAAAGCAGGACTCTTTCAGTGTAATGCGGTTTCATTACGCACGCGGGATTCAGTGCTCTTTCAGTGTCGCGCGTATCTGTCACGAAAGAGCCGCGCCGCCATACTGACTGCACCCACATGCGGGGAGGATAAGTTTCTGTGGATTGGACGGGTTTAAGTACAGACTGTAATAATGTCGTAGCTGGTCTGTCTACCGAGAAGAGACTGTACTTTGAAACCCTAATCGTATTTTAATTTGCGTGTGTGACGGCGTGTATTAATTTGGCTCGCCTGATGCTTGGTAATTTGGCAAGTGTGAATGTTATGGTCCAATGATTTTAGCAAGCGATATGCTGTTTCACTGTCATTGTCTAGGGGACAATTTTTCTACGTGAGCATGAAAGTCATTTACGCAAATTCAGATCGATCAACTATATGCCTAAAACCCTCATGGACAAGTGTCTTAGCGTTTCAGCTTCCATTTTTTTGCACACATGACACCAAAATCCAACCATCGCTTATCTCTTGCATTGATACCATACGAACAGATATCAGCGTAATGATAATGTAATCTGCCTTAATTGATGATATGGTTCGCCAGAATGTGGACGCTAGGTATGTACATTGTACTATTAATCGTAGGATGCCTAAAACAATGTTGTCTAGGAGAAAGGATAGCCTAATGGTGTCGTTCATCATACATTTTACGAACTAAGGTAACTTATATTGTGGGTGGAATAAAAACAAACACTGTCACGAATTTTCCCAAACAGGGTGGCAAAGACACAGTTATCCCCACGTTTAGCCAGTAACTGAATTCTTGTGTTTTTATGGGTTGATTTTCGGTAATTTCTGTACGTTGAAATTGAACAAGGCATGTCTGTCTATAAAAACAATACCCGAACTACGGCAAAGCCACAATTAGGGTTATGATTTTGGCCGGTATGTATGTATGTTGATCTGTGCCCCCAGACCATCTTAAATACTTATTTAGGAATATAATTTTGAGAAAAGCTCCAATCGTGGTTCTTATAATCGTTCTCTTTCAAGGAGTACGTTTGGGCTGATTTTCTGCAATCAAACCTGAGCTGATCTTGAAATTGCCATTTGAGCAATTTAAAAACGATGTTAAAGCAACTTTATCTAAAAAGGGATATAACAATGTTCGATTACTTAAATGACGGGACTGTATGGGGGTAATCTGGCTCAACACAGACCTTGCTGTTAATAGTTTTGTAATTATGTATTCCTACTTATTAATTATGATATAATGATATTATAAAATTTGTATTAGTTAAGCACATGCAATTTTTAAAAGAGATCTAAAAATAAATCTGTGGGTGTTTCTACGCCCTTCTTCTCCCACAGTGGTCCAATGCAGAGAAGTGGCAAAAACTGACGATTGCTAAGTATATGTAAATATCTACATTAATAAAGACATTTGGAATTTGGAATTTGGCTGAATGAAATGCAATAAAAAAAACGTTTATTTCAGACTCGGAACACATACGCGAATAACAAATTCGCACCAACTACAGCTAAGCTAAGCTAAGCTATTAATCTACAAACTTGAAGGACACTTGAAAATGACTTTGATATCTCGATTATTCCAACCCGAATGACAAATCACAATAAATAATCCCCTTAACGAAGCAAAAGTTTTCTTCGGTAAAAAAATAAATAAATTCAAGACAGACAGCGGAGATAGAACCACTATTAAAAGTTTAAGATTCTCTTCATAAAAGTAACAAGAACTCAAGACCGTAGTCACGGATCTTCTGCAATAAGACTAAAGTAACTAAGATCTTCGGAACTGTATAAAAAAATCTTCTTTCAAGTTAAAGAAAGAAACGCCCGTATTGACTTTGTACGGAATTACACGGATCCATAGGAACGTGTAGCAACGTTTAATGGTTGATTTATAGTAAGGACGAGTAGGTATTTAAAATAATGTAATCGAGCAAATGTATGAGCGACAGTTGTCAAACTTCTTAAGGCTTGACTAATCATAGATTCTTTTTTGTTTGTTTCCTATGGAGTCGGAGAACTAAGCTACTTGTTTTACTACAGATACATAGTATAGCTATTGAACCCACGTTTGAAAATTTTAAACATAAAACATAAACAAATACATACAGGCACATATATTGCTTCTGGCCCCACACTTGCATGCACTGACTGTGTCGTGGGAACCAGAAAGAGCGACGTCACACACATATAAACATCCAAGACCTGGGTTTTCTTTCTTTACCCCCAGCCGGGGATCAAACCTGGGACCTATCTCATGGTAGGCAGAGCCACAACCGCTGCACCACAGAAATGAAATGAAACAATGCATACTTTCCAACTAGAGTTGGGTTACACATGCATTTTTCTCAGAGACTGTCGGACATAGATGATGCTTCGAAGAGATCACCTATTTTTCGGTTGCAAATGTTTTCATGCAATTATTATTTTGTTAAGACAAACCAATTCCATGCAAAGGCTAGCCTGTATGGGTTTAAAATTAATTTTCCAAGGGATGAATCACGTCAGAGCTTATATAGGGATTACTTAATCAAATAAGTCGATCAGATAAACCGGTCCGTGGACCCATTCAAATAATTGGCGCGAATATCGACATTAAATAATGTTAATGATGATTGAACGAGTTAAATACTTTTTTTAACAAATAAGATTTAGAAAAAAACATTGATTATACGAAATTTTAAATAGAAAATCTAAAAAAAAAAACCACACGACACATTTCGAAACGCAGTACAATTTTTATAAAATATATCTTAAAACCATGATTATGATTTGATGATAATTTTGAGGTGGGACGCCCGCTGAACCATAGGTGGGTGATCGGTCCTTTAGCGAGACTATTTCACCCAATTCCCAGGTATCTCTCTTAAAGCCATACCAGCCATAGCAGGAAAGTTTAAAATAATCACATTAAAATCCGTCCACCCGTATGACCACTAAAGTGCCACAGACATATACCCAGGCAGACAGACGCTTCAAACTTATAACACCCCTCTCTTTCATCGGGGTTTATAAATTAAAGTAACAAACAATTTTTTGTTCCCAACAAGATGATCACAACTTAGAACTTAGTACAATAGAGGATTTCAATCTCAGTAAGGTAAGGTTCCTGGATATTCTATAGCCGAGCTATTTACAAAGTTTAATCTAGAAATTCCGATGCCAGTACTGATCGATGATTTGACTGCTATTGAGATTTTGTAAGACTGGTAAAATTATATCTAGTCTCTATAGTTAGCTAGCTTTATAATTATAACTCTAGATACTTACTTAAGCTGATTCTGCCGTTGTATTGTTTTATGAACGTAGCCATTCCAGTAACCTGTCTAAAAGGGAATAAAGTGTAATGTTGTAGCGAAAAAAGGCGTGTTATATCGTTAATCTTTTAATTCAAAAATACAGACACAATCCTACAAATTCATATTTACAACAGTCTAAGATAATTAAAGCAAAACCAAAATTCATGTTAGCAGATTCTTTTTTAGAAAACCAGCAAATAAACTACTAAAATTAAACAATGAAGGTTTGAAATTACTTTAAAAGTAACTATCACTTGGCTCGAATGCGCAATCGATAAATCAATTTTAATAGAGACTCAAAGTCAAGCTGTTAAGGTTGGAACACACCGCCGGCGGCGGGTCTGTTGCGGGGCGGGTGTCAATGTCGCCAAATGGCCGCTACACTGACACAACAGAGCGGGCGTGTATATCGCGCATTTCACAAATCCGCGATGCAATGTCACACAAAAAAAATGACGTGATAAAATGCGCGGTAATCGCGAGCCGAGCTGGGCATGTTTTGAATCCTTCTTTCGAATTTGGCATGACATGCTTCACAGTGCCCTGCTACCGAACCTTATTACCTTGAATTCTGCAATCAGCAACTTGTCATCGCACAGTCGGATATAATGTGTCAAACCTTATTCGTAAGCTGTTTCGCTATTGCGCTAGTTAACCGTTTGCTTTCTGCTACTTGCAACATTAATGCAGCTTTTAGTTTTGTGATTGCTCGCTACAGGCAGCACTGTTGACAGTTAGCTAAACACTGCGATTGCGACTTTTGACAGCAGAAATTGCGCAATTCTTGTCGATTGCTTTTGCAAGATACGTAATTACCCCGCCGGTGTGTTCAACCTTAATTGCCGCCTACCACTGCGAGTTTGAATTAAAACGATAATTTCTTACGGCAGCTGTAGTAGCTTTTATGTGAAAGTCTTACTTTGTGGATCAAACTGAGACCGGAGCGGTCTCAGTGGTAGACAGGCTTAACTGTCTCCCGCTCGGGAGATGAAAGCGCCAGTATGACTTGGGCAGCACTCAGTACATTCCGCCATTTGATGTTAAAATACACAAACATCAAAATAATTATAAACGATAATATTAATAAAATACTAGTCTAATGACTATGTCATTCTCAACAGATTTAATTAAGTACCTAATTAGTTATTAATAGAGACCAGCCTCTTGTTAATTAGTTAATAGCTTAACGAAATAATAATTTAAGTATTAATGACCTTCATAGAAGACATAGGTGATTTTAGTTAATAACTAGCTTGTAACAAAACCAACAAACATAGAATCATTAATACCGAATTAAAAAACAAAATCGAGTTCCTAGACAATTTAAGATTCAAATACACAATTTTAAATAAATATATTTGTCAATGAAGGCCCTAAGATCTTTAACAAAAATAACTTTTAGTAATTAAACAAAATATCCATGGATAGGAAATAATTAACAACATATTTCTGATTCAAGGGACCGAATGCACAATCGACCACTTAAAAGATAGTCAAACCTTTAAACTTATGCTCTCACCGTCTCTCACTCAAGTAATGTCAGCATCAATGTTATATTTAAAGGGCACTTCATTTAAGCAGCAGTCTATGCATTAGCCAATACATCTCTACATTCAAATTCCCAATCAAACCTTCGACGTCGCCGTTAGCATCACATAACTAGCCCGTGGTGTTTCCTCAGGCACCGGCTCTTGCCTAAAACACCTATGAGGCTCAAACTGAGCTGGTTTTTTCAGCATCTTCCTCACAAACCAGACCAGACCCATCACCAGAACCATTAACCCCAGAGACACTCCCACCAACGCTGTATTCAAATTCTTTATACCCGACTTCATTTCCAAAGACCCTGGACCTATGAGTTGTGGTACTACACAAATGGGTGTCATATCAAGGGTTTTTGAAATTGTTGCACAAACTTCATAAGGGCCTCGGACAAATCCTTCCATAGAGATATCTAGGCTGGCTTGGCAAGGTGTATCCTTCTGGGCTATCAAAGAACCTCCAGACAATACTGCTAGTACTACATAGCAGTTGTGGAGGGCTGTGAGGTACTTCAAATCGGTTGAAAGTCTTTGGGTGCGTTGGAGTGTATATTGAGGTCTTGTAGGGATCCCTAGAAGGGAGACTAGAACTGTGAGGGCACCGTCACTGGTTACGTTTGATCTGACTTCGGAGACCCTGAAAGAAAGGTATCCAGATTATTCAAAGAGTTGGATTTGCTTTTGTTAAGTCGAGTCATCGTTCGTCGAGTTAAGACCACAAGAAATAAATATTTGGACCTAGCCATGATGATGTACATACATATATCGAGGTATGATGTTTGATACCACACTGAACGCCCTATCTCCTATGGTTGAGATATCTGTGTTTGATACATAGAGGTACGATCTTTTGATAGATTTCGTAAGACCTGCTGTGATCTGCATTCGTAAGATTCTCCTCCATACCTTCTTTTAAAAAAAGTGACTTTACAACAGGTACTGGTTTCGGTCTAAGGAAATTCGCCGGCGAGTGATAGACTTGATCCATCGCCCCTCGTCGAATTTTTGTGCGCTGAGATGGTATGGACCATGCAGTTTTGTCATCTAAGTATTCCTTAATAGGACTTTCTTATCAGCTCATTTTTAACATAGTTTTTGTACCTCTTTTCAGGAAGGATCAATGATTCTTGTGGTATTTTATTGTAGAAGCAAAAAACAGTGCCCCATTAATGATGTGCCTACTTTACTTAGTCTAAATAATGGTAGTGCTAACCTATTTCTATTTCTAGTGTTGTATGGCTATTACCTACAATTTTAAATAGAACTATTATTTTTCTTACATGCATGATATTTTCGTATATATATTGAAAATTTTCGTTACCGAAGTGGACTATCAGTTCTCAACACCGTAGGTACAGTGGGTACAACAGCAACTGTCGGTGGAGCGAAGGTGACTCTCTGTCTCACAATTTGAGGAGTGCTACAACCGAGCAGAAGAGAGAGCGGCACATCACGGGGGTCCATCTCTTCGAATGCTATGCAGAATCTGAAATCAGAATAGGAATAGGTAGCTGATTATTACCACGGTTTAAATCGGTGAGCAATGTGAACATCAGTACTGCCTCCAAATTTGGTACAGCAGGTACGACTACTTCTTAAGCGGAAGGACTTTTGTAATATTTTCGTTTCTAACTATATATTTCATATAAGTTACTGAAATGACAGTTGTCTGAGAATTAACGAGTCACTTAAAAAAACTAACATCAACAAATTATAACTTACAATATCAAATGTACTATAAAACTCATTATTGGCTTAGTTATGAGATACATACATTTATGTAGTACGACGTGCTCAATTAGGTTTGTTATTAAAAGAATAAACAGTGATGGGACAAATTAATGACCTCCATACTAAGTGAAACCTGAAATAAACACAATCTGAAAAACCTAAGACCACATTTGAAACGTAATGCAGAAACCTCGAACAGTCAAAGTAAAGATCAGAGACTTAATTCAATACAATGTTATCTTCATCTAGTCTTGAGTCATCATTACTCACGTGTACTGTTCACGAGGGTCAATCTTCAGTCCTCTCAGTACAACGTTGGCAGGTGCAGCTCTATGACAGGCAACGTGCTTCGCTATAACATCAGACTTCGCGACAGTCACTCCGGTACACCTGTAACGGCGGACTGAGGGAGGTTCCACTGCCCAGGAGAGGTAGACCTCTTCGTCATCGTACCACGCGTCTTGGAGGTGGATCTAGATATAGTGGTCAATAGTTAGTATGCTTAGAGATATAATAATTTCGGCTGAATGCCTTATAAGGTGTGGTCAGAACTGCAGGATTATAATCAAACAGCCAACTTTAGCAAAATATGCGGGCCCAGGGGCTTTCAGTTTCCCTCTGCTTCGAGATGCGCTCTTTACCTAACATTATTCTTGACGGCCTCTCAGCCGAGAGGTCCCGGGTTCGAATCTCGGCTGGAAAGTATGAAAAAAAAGCTCCCAGGTCTTTATTGTTTTATATGTGTGACGTCGCTGCTTCTGATTCATACGGCACAGGGTATCCTAGTGTGGGGCCACAAGGATTCACTCTTTCCCTGCTACGAGCATAAAAATAAACACCTATATACACAATATACTGTCTCTGACCTCACACTAGCATACCATGTGTAAAATCTTTATTTCTACGGGAACAGATTTATATAGGAAAAAAATAATTATAAATTGATAAAAATAAAATCAAAAGTTCCATTTTGCATATACCTTTGATTTGGAGATCGGCAAATCATCCTCCGAGGGTATACCCATCTCATCATCATAAATGTCATCATTCAATCCCTCAACTTTGTCATTATCAACATAATTCATCTCTGACTCATCACCCACATCCCTCATCACATCAGGATTCACATCCGTTGGCAGATCATCACTGATCTTATCATCCACAGATTCCTTTTCGGTTTTTTGCTCCAAGTGTTCGAAGTCGTCGCACAGTTTGTTTTTAGATAGTCGTGACAGCAAGGCTCCTTCCAAGTGGGGTGGCGTGGCACAGATAGCCGCTGCCTTATCTGATTGAGTGAGGTTCTTCGCCTCCCGGAGCCAGCGAGCGAAACCCGCCATCAGACAGTCGCAGTTAAGCGGGTTATCTGAAAAAGGGGAAATTAAGCTTCGGAATTCAATTTATTTGGGATACTTCCAATGTGATTTTGTTTGGCGGTCTAAGGCTATAATGAGGGCAACGTCTGATCAATACGGCTAGCCAGTATTGTGAATCAGGTCGATCACACTTTGAAATAAATTATGGCAAGAGATCGTGCCCCGATTCTGCTAGCAAAATGGTGTCTAAATCACAGTGAAAGCAAAATGGTTCGAAATTAATCAACAGATTCAATGGGTTTTCTTGTTAGTCTGTTCATTCCTTTATTGAGGTTTCAATATTGAGTTGTGTTTGTCAAATATATATGGAATTGATCTAAAGCTAAGTCATTCGTTGAATGGGTATACTATAATTGGATACTTTTAAAGGACCATCAAAAGTTTGTTTAGGTGTCGCAGTTAGTTGGTTAACGGCCGATCCCAATTACCTATCTCTACCGTGATCTGCAGATTAGGTGTTACATTTGACAGTTGGGATTTATGCACTAGCAGACTCAAATCTGCAGATTATGGATAGAAGATAGGTTATTGGGATCGGCCGTAAATCAGACACTTAGCTAACTCTCTAGACCGTTAATTAAATACCGACGTTTAACCATCTCCACAAACACACACAACACATACACTCATATTAAATAGGTGCATTGTTTTGCATACAAAGCTTTTTTGCAATAAAACCCCAAACCTACGGTGGATTGCGTCATAAAAGAAGATAATCACATACTACTGAGATGCGTTTGGAATCTGTTGGTTCGTGGGGAATCTTTGCAGCAATCATATGCGACTCCGCGGCACAAACCTGCGGAAAATAATTCTAAAACTGCCCATTCCAACCCTTACCTTCCACCGTGAACCTCCTCAAATCCATGTGATCAGACAGGGCGCCGTCGTCGATCATCGATATATCATTGTCGTGCACCAACAAATCCGTCAACTGGTCGAGCGACTTCAAAGGATCGGCAGACAGCGAGCGCAGGAAGTTGTGCGACAGATCCAGTCGAGTAAGTCTGGTTAGTGTGGCTAGGGATGCTCCTGAAAATACGATTTTTGGGTGTTGACTTAATTCGGCGATAAAAGTTTTATTTAAATACAGTAACAGAAAAGGTGTAATAGTTACACTCCGTTGAATCCTTTATTTTTACATTTAGCATTTCCTCTTGACTATTATTTAATCGCACATCAAAAATACTGATTTTCTCAAAAAAAAGGATCAAAAAAAATACGTTTTATGTTTTATAGTAGTTTATGTGACTGCTACATAATGGAGGGCATTAATACTCGAGAGTGGGTTTATGAAACGAGCCGAAGGCGAGTTTCATAATAATATCACTCGAGAGTGTTAATGCCTAATTATACAGTTACGTACACTATTTTATCTACACACATATCATAAGCTCTCTTTGATGTGTTGAGGAACCGCATGTTTGACCGGCATTGTGGCTCTGCAGTTGTTTAGCTTGTTCTGTAGTACCAACTTCACAGACAAACTAGGGGCGGCACGCGGGCGGGCGTCGGCGTTCGAAATTTGAATGTCAGTACCAACCACAGAGTACATTATTAGGTACAAACTTCACAGACAAACTAGAGGCGGCACGCAGGTGGGCGTCGGCGTTCGAAATTTGAATGTCATAATATGTAGAAAAATTACACACTATGGTCATAATGTGTAATTTTTCAGATAAGAAATGAGTTTTTACCAAGTAGTTCAACATTAAGCTGATCGTAACGTGCGGTTTTTGTACGCAGTAAAGAGGGTTTATGATACGTGTGTAGATATAATATTTTATGTGCACTTAAGTTTATGTTTTAAGTATTTTTTGTTGTTCTTACATGTTCAACCTAACAAACCCCCTTTACCCTTCACCTAAGCTACCGCAGCATTTTGCCCTGATATTTGTTGTGCAAATCAGTATTTTTAATGTGCAGTTTAATATTTGCCTTTCCTCTTTGGGTACATTATTATACATTTCTAATAACTGTATCAACAAAGTACCAATGAATCAAGTGACAGTTGTTGCTTTAAAATCTTAAGTTAAATTAAAGTAAATTTTAACTTAATGTCTTGCTTAATCTTATTTGAACTGTTTAAGTTTATGACTTGGTTCAGAGAGTAAAATCGTCTGGCACAGGTATTTTCATACCTAAAAGGCTTCAGCTTACAAAATGTTAATAATTATAGTTAAACAATAAAAATATTTTCAATTTTCAAAGTGACATGTTTTTTTGAATATTTTGGCAGGTTAAAGCAGGCTGGTACAGATATTTTTACTAAAGCTAGTACGTTCAACACATTTACACGTTGTGCTTGGGTAGGGTCTGTGAATAAGCACGAGGCGTGACGTGGCTCTGCATGAGCATGAAGAATATTCTCACTCTCATCTCATCTTTCTGACTCTCTCGCGCGCCGCCAAATTTATAAGTGTGAAGGAAACAGTTATTGTTTTGCTTTAGCTACCGCTTATAAATATAGAGTGATCTTTTTTTATTCGTTTCACGTGTCAATAAACGCGCGTTATTGTGACTGTTTACCTATTTCAAGGTTAGATTAAAATAATTAATTTTTAAACATACTGTATAGTGAAATTACATTTGTGTAAGGTGAGTACTGTGAACATGCCAGCTTAAGTTAACCGTTTTGTACCTGCTTGACGTTGAGTTACGGGATACCCTGATATGTATACCTGAGTTATAGTCTATTTAGATAATCACTATACTTTTGACAGCTATAAATATTTGACAAATGCAATTAAAAATATTGACAAATGCAATTAAAAAGTATAAGCAATATTTTTAATTGCATTTGTCAAATATTTATAGCTGTCAAAAGTATAGTGATTCGCTAAATAGACTATAACTCAGATATACATAACAGGGTATCCCGTAACTCAACGTCAAGCAGGTACAGATCGGTTAACTTAAGCTGGCACGTTCACAGTACTCACCTCACACAAATGTAATTTCACTATACAGTATGTTTAAAAATTAATTATTTTAATCTAACCTTGAAATAGGTAAACAGTCACAATAACGCGCGTTTATTGACACGTGAAACGAATGAAAAAAGATCACTCTATATTTATAAGCGGTAGCAAAAGCAAAACAATAACTGATTCCTTCACACTTATAACTTTGGCGGCGCGCGAGAGAGTCAGAAAGATGAGATGAGAGTGAGAATATTCTTCATGCTCATGCAGTGCAACGTCACGCCTCGCGCTTATTCACAGACCCTACCCAAGCACAACGTGTAAATGTGTTCAA
This sequence comes from Argyresthia goedartella, assembly GCA_949825045.1. NCBI lineage: Eukaryota > Metazoa > Arthropoda > Insecta > Lepidoptera > Argyresthiidae > Argyresthia > Argyresthia goedartella. The sequence goes on from OX463833.1 coordinate 9,147,084, forward strand.
CGTACTAGCTTTAGTAAAAATATCTGTACCAGCCTGCTTTAACCTGCCAAAATATTCAAAAAAACATGTCACTTTGAAAATTGAAAATATTTTTATTGTTTAACAATGATTATTAACATTATGTAAGCTGAAGCCTTTTAGGTATGAAAATACCTGTGCCAGACGATTTCGCTCTTTGAACCAAGTCATAAACTTAAACAGTTCAAATTAGATTAAGCAAGACATTAAGTTAAAATTTACTTTAACTTAACTTAAGATTTTAAAGCAACAACTGTCACTTGATTCATTGGTACTTTGTTGATACAGTTACTAGAAATTTACAAGGTAGAAAGAATCCTAACAAAAAAACAGATCACTTGGTTTATTGGTATGTATAATGTAGAAATGTATCCTATCAAAAAAATACTAGCATAATTTTTTTTTATATTTTTGTCAGACACTGTGTAAACAGGCCTAAATCCTGGAACTCTCTTGATGTTGAGTTATCTCATAAATTCATATCACATACAACAACAAGCATCTTATTCAACACAAAACTCCAATCAATATTAAAATCTGGCGCAGCTTACGCTTAACTCAGATTGACGAATATTTAATTTAAAAAAAACTTTTTGCGATCTGATTCATGTAAATATCATTATATCATAAATATCGTTTAGCCATAAAAAGTGTACAGAGTGTGTGATAATAAAACAAGTAAATTCAATCTGTTTCACCGCATACCTTAAATAACGTTTAAACGGCTTTTCTCGTTTCCGTGAAATATTTGTTGGGCGGAAATTAAAATGTCACTAGGCTACTTCAACGACAAATGCAGGCATATTTTAAATACATGCGTTTGTGGATGTATGTGTGTGTGTGTGAGTGTGATTTCAATTCTTAAGCCCGGATTTCCAATCGACAACACAAAGTTTGACGATCAGCCAAAGCATTGCTGTCACTGTGCTTGGAAAATGACAGCAATAAAAGAGGCTTTTAACCCTTAAGTGTTAGTATATATTTTTTGATAAAATATTGCTAATATCCCGATCAGCGCGCAATTTTAAATGGGGCATCGCAATTTTGAACCTTAGCCAATTTAGCCATAGTAAAAAAAAAAACTTTTACCGGTTTTTCATCCGTAGACCGGACGAACACGCTTGAGGGGTGAAATAAATTGTGTTCTACACTTTGTTTCATCTACTTTTGTAGATTAACATGGAATAAATATTTAAAAAAAAACCGGTCAAGTGCGAGTCTAAATCGCGCACGAAGGGTTCCGTACCACCGTTCAATGGAAGCGATGGTGTGGAGTGAATAGTTTGGATTTTACACAGCAAAATATTGTTTACAAAGTTATTGATGCGGTTTCTTTCACACTCCATGTACGTAACCAGGTGCATCCATAAGTTTGTATGTGGTATTGAAAGAATTGTTGTATGTGAGCCCCCTTAAATATTTATTTTATCCTGTTTTTTAGTATTTGTTGTTATAGCGGCAACATAAATACATAATCTGTGAAAATTTCAACTCTCTAGCTAGCTAGGTTCTTGAGATACAGCCTGGTGACAGACGGACGGACGGACGGACGGACGGACGGACGGACGGACAGCGGAGTCTTAGTAATAGGGTCCCGTTTGGAACCCTTCGGTACGGAACCCTAAAAAGAACAATAAAATGTTTATGATGGTCAAAAACTTTACTCCAGAGAAAATAAAAGCCACATTGACAATATCGTTTTTAATAATAAATAAGTAATATTTTAATATTAATTCAAATGAAATTAATGTATTTTTAAAAAAAACGAAAGCCATTTTACTGAAATAAATAAATAATAATTATTATTCACTATAAAAATAATATTTTCTTAGGTTTTTTTTAGGGGATACAAAAACCAATGTTTCAAAATCTTTTTTTTTCACAAAAAAAAAAGAACCTACCTCAAATAGAGCCATTCTTAGAAGTCGCACTTGACATCTGTCGAAATTAGGGTCAAAGCTATGAGTCAGTCTTCTTCTCCTTGTTGCGCTTAGAAAAGGAAGAAAGGCCGATGCATGGCTCTGTCCTTAATTTTGACTCACGTCCTACTTGTGAGAATGGGGGACTACTTTAAGTATAGGAGGCAGTTGCTCACCTCCGATGGAGCTACTTGGAACCTACAGCCCTTCACGTTCTCCCGGGTAGTGCAGAGGAGCAACAAAATAACACTAAAGTTTCCAGGTTCTGGAAAGGGAACCTGTCCAAATACAGTGCGATCTATAAAGACACGTGACATTGGCGAAATTAACCTTGTTGTTAGACCGCCATGAATTAAGAAATAATAATACTTTAAGTATATTTTTTATTAAAATAGAAAAGATCATGCATCTAAGGGTTAAGTGGCCATTTATCCGAGGTGCAGTCGGTGCATTTGGCCGAGTCGGCAGTGACCCTGCCTACGAAGCCAAGGGTCCCGAGTTCGAGTCCCAGTGGGGGCAAATATTTGTTTGATGAGAACGGATATTTGTACCCCAGTCATGGTTGTTTATCTATCTAAGTATAAAATTTATCTATATAAGTATGTGTATCGTTGTCTAGTACCCAAGATAAAGGGAATCCTAGTTTGGGGCTAGATCAATGTGTGTAAATAGTGTCCAAGATATTACTATTATTTGTAGTCACAGAAGGTGGGGCTTACCAGAAACAGCCACGATCTCATTGTGAGACAAGTCCAGGTGCGTCAAGTTCGTGAGATGCCGGAACGCGTAGTCTTCGAGCACGTCGATCTGGTTGTTGTGCAAATTCAGCTTCGTTAAGTTCGGCAGACCTGAGAATAAAGACTGCATTATAAAATGGGCTAGTATTTAATCGCACATCAAAAATGATCTCGTAGTACATCATAGCACGTCACATATTTGTTGTAAGCTTCCACTCAAACCATGAAATGGGTCCTGGCAGAATTACCAGCGCTGCAGATAATTCATTTGCAACATTTGCTGAGCCAGGTCCTATTCACTAATACACATGTATAGTTAACTAAATATAATTTTCTATCATTTCTTAAACTGTCTGTGAACTGTATCTGTGTGTATCTTATCAGTGAATAAACGGATTCTTATCTTATCTTATGTTATCTTCACAGCAAAAAAGGATCAGCAAAATCACTTTTTATGTTTTAAGTATTTTTGTTGTTCTTACATGTTCAACCTTATACGAAGGATAGCGTCACCCCCTTTACCTTCACCTAAGCTACCTCAGTATTTTGCCCTGATATTTGCTGTGAAAATCAGTATATTTGCTGAGCAAATCAGTATTTTTGATGTGCAGTTTAATATTTCCCTATAAAATGTAACTTGAGTTTTTTTCTGTCCATAGCCTTCATTTTAGGGTTTCGTAACCGAAGGACGCCAAACGGGATTCCACTACTAAGCCTCCGTTGTCCGTCCGTTTGTCTGACGTCACAGGGCTCTATCACTATCTATTCACTATATAGTGAACCATAATTGGTGAAGAGTTAAAATTTTACAGAATGTGTATTTCTGTTGACGCTACAACAAATAATGAACAACACGAGGTTTTAAGAAAATAGGGTCCCATACCAGAGACGTGTTCCAACATCTCTGCCCCTGTGAATTACCAAAACATCATTTATTTATCAAACATTTTGACATTTATTAGATAAGTTACAAAGCAAAAAAATAATGAACAACCTACTGCGACATTCACGAATTACTTCAAAGTAATTTAGACAATACCTTTGATAATTTTAATACAAAACTGATAATTTAACACCAAGTGGTTTTAAGTTACCTTTTTTTTTGGGTGTATTTTACCAACTGTTTTATTCCTGAATGCCGCTTGTAATGTGAAATCGCCATAGTATTTATTTTGACATTTCAATCTGAAAGTAGGCGCTATTCAGGATTTGTGACTTTTGCAAGCGGCATTCAGGAATAAAACAGTTGGTAAAATTCACCCTTAATAAAAATGGCCCTAACAACAAACCTATTGAAGGTAACATTTAATTAGCTGAACATATTTTAGGGAATGATAGTACCCGTAATTAAGAACAACTTTCCCCAAGAAACATATGGTCGCAAACGAAAAAAAATATGGGTTCCCCATTGATAGTAACTTGTGATCGGGTCAATGTACTGAGGGACAATTGTTTTTTTTTTCCATTTGCGACCATATGTTTCTTGGGGAAAGTTGTTCATATTGATGAGTACTACCATTGGCAAAATATGGTCAGCTAATTAAATATCACCTTGTATCGAAAGCGGCACTATTTTTTAAATCTAGGTTTTAAAAGAATGACTCTAAGGTTCAAAAATCGTTATTACAGAATACCTAAAGGGCCTATAAAACTAATTAAATCAAATAAGTTCTTATCTAAGTAAGTTTTACACTCTTATATTTCGCGATTACGTCATGATTTACGTTTCGCGATATTCATCATCGGAGTCGGAATAATTGGTTTGACTTGGGATCCCCAATATCTCTCAAGAGATTACTTTGATTTTGTTTTTGTATTATTATTTTTAGTCCTTAAGTTTTCTTGTCCGATGGTACAGAACCTTTATCGTGGGAATCCCATCCGTACTTGACCGATTTTTAATAATATGTTATCACAGGATGCTCATTCCATACATATTGGAATTAGGAACCCTTCGTAATCCAGCGCTGGAAGTAACGATTGAAACGCCTTGGCTTCATTCGACATACTTCAAGATGGCGCTAGGTACTAATCTTATAATGTACACAAAAAAAAATACAGAATTGTTGGTGGTAGCGGTGGAAACTTAGTAAATCTTTTTAATGGTTCTAATCGTATCAATGTAAAAAAGCGTGAATGAAAAATTGGTGGTTGTTCTCTTGAAATTTAAGCTCCTAGTGCCATCTCGTGGTATTTTCAGTATTGCAATAGTGCTTCTTCAACTTCAAACTTCAAATTTTTTATTCAAAATATATTCTTACGAACACTTTTTGAATGTCATTTGAATCTATATAATGCAAGAAAAACTACTAGGGCTACGGAAAGTGTTATGGTAGCGGAGAAGAAGCGGCGTAAGAAACTCGTATACTGCAACAGGGGCTACTTTTCTTATATGTTAAATTTTTTTCAAAAATAGGTCTTGTGTAACAATCATGTGCGTGGTTCTTGTGCTGCGCTGGAAAATCATGAGCTCCATACCTCATCATTGTCATTAATGTAATCATCTAACATATAATATGCTGCAACAAGCGTACCTTACAGGCCTCGAACTAAAGATGCTTTTGTGGCATTTCTGATTATGCCGGTGCAATATTTTGTTCTACATGGTTTATCTGTATTAAAAAGATGTCGTAATTAGAATTTTCCATATTTTGTTCATGTTCCCACGCCCTCAGAAGAAAAAAATAATTTGTAATTTAAGTCTGCCTCGGAGCAGTGTTAATGATGACGTCACACAAAATATCTCAAAAGCTTCGAAATATCTACGGATCTTTTCATCCGAAACCTAATTCAGCTGCACCGATTTTGATTAAGTATTTTTGATTGTTCGTCCGAAGCCTCCGTGGCCTAGCGGTAGCGTGGAAACGATCGTGCGGGTAGCAACGTCTGGCAGAGACGGGTACTGGATGGGTGTCCCTTTCTCCGTGGCGTTAAGTAGTAGGTCCCGTCTATAATCGCCACTCGGTCGTGGTATTCGTAAAGCTGTGGCAGAGGCCCTAACAGGGCAGCTTGATGGTCGGGTTGGCCATCAGCCCGACACCCCTCCATCAACCCACCCACACTCAGCCAGCATGGTGGAGTGTGGCTCAATCTTACTCTTATGTCCCCTCGGTGGGGACATTAATATGATACATTTATTTATTAATTTTTGATTGTTCACTCACCAGACAACGCCCCTCTCCTGATGCTTGCGAACGTGTTGTCCGAGAGTTGCAATGAGTCGAGGTTGCTCAGTGGAGGTATCGTGGTCAGCCCCAGGGGTCCTTCCAGCGCGTTGCTGGATAGATCCAGGTCGCGCAGGTATTGGGCCGACTTAGAACAAAATTCAAAAAATTCAAAATTCAAAAAGAGTTTATTTCCATAAGAAACACATAGGTAACATTTGAAGAATGTCAAATCTTAAACTAACACATGTATGAGGTACAGGGAAATATAGAACTCAATTTGAATTCCGTCACCTCAATGTTTTAGGTTCTGGAGTTAGAGAGGCGACTAGAAACCTCCAGCTTTATACGTTATTTTTTAAAGAATTGGAGCAAACACCTTCCCAAGCTTTCTTGTCTTCTACATAATCTGATATTTTGTAGTAAGCTTTTTTACAGAAGTGATTTTTAACAACATTTTTAAATTTATTTACAGACAATTCTTGTAACTCAGTTGGTATTTTGTTGTAAAAGCGAATACCTTTAAAAGATACATTAACCTTATGGAGCCTAGTAGTAGGTATTGCTAGTTTATTCCTATTTCTAGTGTTGACATTGTGCCTGTCGCCATTCTTAGGCAATTTATCAATATTTTTGTGGACGTACATTAGGTTTTCATAAATATACTGACACGGCACTGTCATAATGTTAATTTCCTTAAATTTGCAACGCAGTGACTCGTGAGTGAACGAGATAACAAGTCAAGATATCTACAAGTAACATTAATAAGTAACAGCAGGGTGTAGTAATATATTAATGGCGACATCATTCTGAACAATTAACTATTAAACCTTTATGTTCAGAGTTCTTCACACAAATCAGCTAACTACTCGGCCCAAAATGTGTGGAGAAATGAAAAATAAAGTTGCTCTGATCAAATCGGTTTCCTAACAACCCTATAAAATTTTACTACACCTTTCTGGTCTAAAATGTATATAGGCTGTACGGGATCTTCTTCGTCCTTCTTCTCACAATCAGTGAAATAAGGAAACTCTCCCAATGATTTCAAATTACTTTTCCAAGGAACAGATGGGCTGGTTTATTCGATTGAGAATCGATTGTACAAAAACTAATTTCTGAAATAGCCACACTTTAAAGTTGGCCAAACTGTATCAAAAGTTAGTTCATAGCAGTGATATAAAAGGCGTTGCAACCGCCTAGATTTTTCTTGTTTCCTGCTCTGTCCTCAATCTACTAGGATACAGTCGTATAGCCTTCCAAGTACGTAAATTCTCGCACATATAAGGATTTCATTGAAAACTACAAAACCGTCGTTTCCCTAAATTTTAACTCTGCATATAGGCTCCAAACCAAAAGCTACACGCAATCCCCACCACATTATCAATCGGATTTCATCTTTAGGATATCATAACTCATGGTAACCAGAATTTCAAAAGCACAACACACAAGACCTGCAATATTTTGCCACAATCATCGATTCCTTGCTAACAATCATATTACGATAATAGAAATAAAGAATACAAAACTCACCTTCAGAGAAGCCAGCGCGCCCACCTTCAATAGATTGCCCCGCAGCTTCAACACAGCAAGTTTCGACAGCGATTTAAAGGTATCAAGGGCTATCTCGGTCAGCTGATTGTCACTTATGTCCAGGTAAGTGAGGCTCTGTATACCCTGGGAATGATCGATGGTTATTGTCAGGGTGATATGGGTCGCCAATATGGCTTTAGGGATACCGTATTGTTGGGAAATCTGCCTGTATTCCGCGTGTATTTTGAAATGTGAAAGTTTGAATGTCCGAAACATATTTGTTTCTCTCGAAAATCGGCTGAATTTTACATTATTTTACTTATCTTAAAACCTGCATTTTACATTAAGGATATTTTTGACATGGTAAAATATGGCTCCTTCTTTTTCTTCCACAAGCATATTATTGTAAATTATCTACATAATAAATAACTTTTGATATAGAAAAAATAATACCTTGAACGAGCTCCAGTCTAGTACGTGTATCTTATTATTGGAGAGGTCCAATCGATCCAATTTTGATAGATGGGTCAATGCCTCAGTTGGCACCGACGGAAGTTGGTTGTTCGGCAAACCTACGAACAAATACGAAATGTGAACGGAAAATCCTTGGGATTCTTGATTTACTTTGTGTGATTAGTACATAAAACGGCGGAGGATTTAAGTTTTGTATAAATATAACCGAACTGAACTTATTTTTAGGGTTCCGTCCTCATTATGGTAAAAAAGGAACCCAGGATCACTCGCGTGTCCATCCGTCGGTCCGTCTGTCACAGGCACTTTTCTCAGGATCTATAGGAGATAGAGTCTTGAAATTTTCTGCAAAAATACTTATCCTGACAACCGCAACATATATAAAAAATATTGCCTACAAAAGAGTGGATACAGAAGTTAATATCAAAACAGTGCAAAAAATTAGTACAGAATAACTTAAGCCAAAGATAAGACAAAAACCCGGTCCGGCCCACTAGGGCTGAATGTCAAATTACCATCTGTCTGTAACACCCAAAACTCATATTGCCTCTTTCCCAAAATGCCTGAAATCCATAACGACACCTTCCACTAATGACTGAATGTCTGAATACCTTTGGCGTTTTGTACAGTCGATGAAAAATTGTTTAGGGTGCTTTTCCAGTTGAATATCATCTAGTGTAGACACCTTTAGCCAGTTGTTTAATGCTTCATCTTGCTTAATATTTAATTGGGAATTAGTTCCCTTAGTTAGTGGACTTAAGTCCACACCACGGTTTAAAATGCATATAGTTCAAAAAATAACATTAAATTGGGTGAACAAAGCCGCAATTGATAAATTAATAATTACGTGACAGGGGTTAGCTCATCGCCGCAGCTATGCAGTAAGGTAGGTTTCCTCACGATGTTTTCCATCAATGTTAGAACGTCCGTCCGTATAACCGTCTAGTACGTGGTTTGATCAGCACCGGGATTTGAACCTGCATCTCCTGTGTGAGAAGCAAATAGAGCTTTTTTATAATATGGCAGCTCATGTCAAATAGCTTATAGCTATATTTTTTTTGTCTGGTCCCATTTCAACAATCATACTCTTAGAGGATTTTCAACAAAGAGTTTCATTGACCTGAGATCATTCTGGCATGGCCACTTCTACTAATAAACATATATTTTTTTTAAACAAATGTCGCTGTTTAGATACTTCAAAATAGTAGATTTCATCAATTTTGCCAAATGAAAAAAGGACTTCGTTTTTACTGAAAATCAGAAAGGGAAGTCATGCCTTCAATATGATGGACACAAATATAACTTTGGGAATTCCAATAAAAGTGGCAACTCTATATGGAGATGTACTAATCGCCCCGATTGCAACGCATCTCTGACCATCAATGCTCTAAGAAACGCCACAGTGAGGCCCAGCGGCTCACATGTGTGCGAGGTAAATCATTCTCAAAATATTCGAGATAAAGTAATTGACGACTGCAAAAAAGAAATACGCGATAAAATGACACCAATAAAAAAAACACGTGGCAAACTATTATGAGAGAAGTAATAATGAAAACACCGAAGACGTTGAAATGCCTTCGTATGAAGAAAAAAGAAGCACTCTTTACCGAACAAGACACAAATTTTCGGAACAAACCAGAACCAAATTTTCCGAACTAAAAGACGTGACAGTGCCCAAAATACTAGCTGAAAGTTTCCTCGTGGCTGAAGATGGTGACACAGAGAAAATTTAATTTTTTTTTCTACGAAAGTGGGCCTTGAAGCTGTGAGAAATGGACAGTCGAAGCAGTATTCGGGTGATATATCAAATATATACTGTACATATAGATTTAAGTACCAGCGTCGAGGTCACAAATGTGGTACCAGTACTGTACGCTTTATTACCTCATAAGACTGAAATCACGTACACGAGGCTTTTCAATTTAAAACGGCACCAACTGTCTATTACTATTGAAGTGACGAAATACTAGTGACTTTGAGAAAGCACAGATGAACGCCGTCAAGTCAACTTTTCCTGACGCAATTATAACGGGTGCTACTTCCACTTCAACCAGGCAGTGTGGAAGGAGGCAAAGGCAATAGGAATCTGCGAGCACCCTGCTGGACTACGTATTACCCGGTGGTGTGCCAGTCTCCCGTTGTTGCCAGCGCAACATATACCTACCTGTTGGCAAACCATTACAGAGAAAATGGAAAAATCAGAAAAAATGGGCCAATTTCAAGCATATTTTTGAAAAACAGTGGGTGAGCATGGTCCCTACCATTAGCTGCGGAACCGATAAAGCTGGAACAGGCGGCTTAATATAAGAATGCCACACAAACCAACACTAATTCGCTTCATTTACGTGCTAAAGAAAGAAGCACAATACCAGCACACACGTACGAGAAACGCGGTATTATCAGGTGCGCGTCGAAGGCGCAACGAAATAGCCTTTTACCGTAACTTCAAAAATCAGCTGCAGGAACTAAATGACGACAAAAAAACCTCTTTTGAGTTCTTAGAAAGTGTAGCAACATTACGGAAATATTACAACTAAATTATATTTAAGTATGTCTGCTAAGTATGTCTTAAATTGAAACGTATTCTCATATATTTATCTATCCCGCACTATCCCACATTTTTTATTGAATTAATAATATGCCTATTTTTAACAAGAATTAAACTTAAGTTAGTTTTACTCTGACACGTCTTTTTCTTATAAAAATCATATAAGGTTAAAAGTCAGTAGGTACATACGAAGTATATATTTGTAACGACTGTACATCGATGGTCTTTTTCTTTTTTCAGGCATATGGAAATTAGGTTATTATAAATTTCAGTCATTTTGGGAAAGAGACAATATGAGTTTCGGGTGTTACAGACAGATGGTAATTTGACATTCAGCCCTGGTGGGCCGGACCGGAAAAACCTTCTCGAAATTGTCAAAGTTTTTTATTTATATACAAACTTATAAATGGACCTAATTACGTATATAAAAGGAATATAAATGTAGCCGCACCAATTACTTTTTAAACAACATTTTGCTATGTAAAATCCAAACTATTCACTCCACACAATCCCTACCATTGTATGGTGGTACGGAACCTTTCCTGTGCGAGTCCGACCCGCAATTGACCAAATTTTACAGTACCAGGAGGGTTACCACAACGTCTTATGCCGATTGAGTTTAGGAACCTAAACTGATCCGCAAAATCACCATGGCCGTCCTAAAACAAATCTTGTAACTAGGTAAATAAAGGTCATTATAGCATATTGGAACGAAAATAGTTGCCCCATGGTGATGTTCTAGTTTTGAACCTTATCTGTTTCGGTCAAAGAGTACCAAATCATCGTCATTCAAATATAATCTATAATTGTGTGTCAACTATTCATCGTTTCAGTGTCGTATTTGGATGGTCATCGGATCTGCTATCTGTAGGGGTGGTGCTGGGTACGAACCCTAGAGTTCGGCCAGAAACTTCTTTTGTTTTTGCTTTATTGACCGAGCGAGCGAAGCGAGCGAGGCGTCTCCATTTCAGGATTGGGCAAAAATGCTTTTGTATTCCGGATGTGTGTCCGGATATTATCCTCTTCAGGCCGTATTTCTCAACTGGCTCTCTTAATTTTCTATAGCATGTCCACTAATAAAATAGTTTTATTGTAGCTTCAGTTTTTCGTTTTTTTTTCAAAATGGTGGATATTTGGGGTTTTAAAATTTCAAAAAACCGCTCCATTCCAAACAGATTGACGGATTCTAACAAATGAGGTGTCGTCAGATTTGCAGAGACTGTGAGAGTAAAAGGCTATACAATTTTAGTGAAAATTCGTGTATAGGTTGTGTTTAAGACCGAAAAATGTGGTTTACAAAGTTATTAGTGTGGATACTTCATACTTCATGTATGTAACAGGTGCATTCATAAGTTTATATGTGTTATTAAAACAAATTTTGTATCATTCGCGAAGTCTACAGCTCACAGAGCCACTAGTTTTTAATTTGTTGAAGTTGCCTTGTAAGATGGTACGGAACCCTTCTTGTGCGAGTGCGACCGGCGCTTGAACGATTTTTTTATTACGTCATTTATTCAATACTCTTTTATGTTTGACAGAGGGCTAGCCCAAAGTCAATAAAAGCCCTATGGCCTATAGTTTGACCAGCAACTTTTTGATACAGAATAAATCTATCTTCGTCCATGAATATTTATTTCGCAACGTTACAACGTGCGTACAACAAGTCTCAAGGGGGCGACAGACAAACCGGCTCCTTCAATGTTCTAAACAACTTCAGAACTCTCTCCATTAACGAGGGAAGTGGCTTCTGCTAGTGACATACAAACTGACAAACGACGGATTAAAGTATGGTATATATGTCGTAGAGTTGATCATTTCATGATCTGGCCGACCATTTCATGAAATGGTCAGAAAGGGTTGAATTTGATGAACATTTATTTTTAAAGCATTTACATTCAGTACTACCTAATGTTTTCTGTGATATACATGTGAAACTAACACGAAGACTATTCAGCGACTATAGTCTTCACCTATGCTACCGCATTGTTCTTCCCTGACAGATTTATTCATTCAATGACAGTTCTAACTCAACCATGGTTTCAGGATATGGTCAATTCTACGATATGGTTCCGACATATACATAGATAAACATTAATAACAGTAATATTGCGTCATGCATTTTCCCATACGGGGTGGGCAGGCAAAATTGTGCCCACGATATTTGATACTCAATTTTGGGCTGGCCCATCGCCGCAACTATCGCTAGCTACCTATCTAAGGACTCCTCACGATGTTTTCTCTCTTTGACACATACAGTCCATGTTTGACAAGTTGAGCTATCTCAATAACAACAATGGCGGATCAATAAAATGTCAGATTTCATAGTGCTGAAAATTACTGAATGAACGGCTAAGATCTGATAAACTGTAATGTTGAATGAATGAAATTAATTTGGATTTTTATCTATGATAAATTAATCAAATGCATGTTTCAATAGAAATTAAAAACTATTTCTATTTCATGCAACCACATTTCGACCAGTTGGCATCTGGTCACATTGGATGTTACCGAATTTCAACAAGCAACGTGTCATAAGGAAATAATAAGTAAAACACACACACATTATTATCATCCATTACATGCCGAAAAATATTTTGCAATTTTACAACCTTTGTTTACGCATATTTCATTAATTCGTTCTTTTATTTCCCATCTCCTAGTATGAAACGGAAAAAAAGTCAAACTGACTGTCTCATTTTGCTATACTCTGTAAAATATAACATGATACCTGTGACAGCTGTCAGAGTGGCATGAATAGGCATGAACTGGGAATAGATAGATATAATTATCGATATATGTAACTGAACGTTTCAATTAAAACAAACAAAATGAACGTGTTACACGTTTTTATTCTTGTAATAAAGGTTCACATCCCAAATCATCATCAAAGTCAAACTCTGATTTGGAGTCACTGGAGCAATCTTGCAGATTAATAACTATCAATTATTTTTTTCAAGATCGATAACTTGTCTTGTTCATGGCAACACTATTCGCGTATAAAGTATGATATTTCTCTCATATATATTTCACCGTCACAAAATATGGTACTTGATAGGCGAATTTTTGATGATATATGATGATATAATCTGTGTAAAATTTTAGTCCAAAGTAGATATATGAAAAATTAAGTTATTTTTAAGCAGAATTTAGACCAGTAATTAATGAAATTTAGTAATCTAGTGAATTTGTGTTTAAATTAGTGTCGACAACTGAATGTGGTGGTAGCCTACATCGAGTGATTCTTTTGGAATGCCGTAAATGTGATCAAGAGATCTCTGTTTACTAATAAATTCATGTATCTAACTATATATAAATACAATGGAGGCAAAATTAAGGGCAAACCAGATCTTGGGATGGACCCCTTTGTCCGCGAGACCAACTCGCACTTTTCGCGGTTCATTTTTACCTGACCATACACTTCAGCTGTCACGGCCCAAAATGTATGGAGGAAGTGGGCTTGATGAAAGCGCATTTTCCGCACATGTCATTGCCCTACCCCTAAAGAAAGTTGTCATCGGACGCATTGATATTTTAATTCCAGAACCCTTAGATACGCCAGCTCATCGTAGTAGGGATAATTCAATCTCCGCGGAACCCTTTACGGAAGTTAGATGTTTAGAATGTCAAGTCCTTATTGCCGGCCGTCGTCAGCCACACAATGAACTTGCATGTGATGTTTTGATTTTCTGGTATTATACGTGCGAGGTTGATAACATTGCCTCACAAGCGAGGGGAACCGGATTCGATTCCCGGCCGGGCCGGAAATAAAATTACACCCGGGTCTTGAATGCTTATTTTTATAACATAAGAAAATTACAAGCATTGTTTCGCAGATTTCTTTCATCCCCTTGTTCTTAAAATCATCTATGCCTACAAATCTTTATGTACTTATCAATATTATGTTATGTGAATATTGGGTAAGAATGAACACCTTTCATATATGTACTTGACTATTTATAGGGTGTGAACTGCAACACCATGGCATAAGGTTCAAAAACGCGATGTATTCAAAAACTCTGCGAGCGAACCGGTTAGCACTTATTTATTTGTATATATATTATTAATATGCATTCAAACCTTCCCAGTTTTTAAAAATCAATACTCGCATTTTGCTTTTTTATTCCGACACCTAGACGCAAATATTTCACAATTCACAATTCACAATTCACAATTCTTTATTGCACAGAACATAAAAAACAAAACATTTTACAAGAAATTAAAAGGCAAAGGCGAGCTTATCTCTCAACAGAGATTTCTTACAGCAAACCTATCAGGATAGGATACATATAAACTGAAAAGGGTAGTCTAGTGCAATTATAAAATTACTAAATACCAATAAAATATAATACTTACTATAAAAATACATATAATAAAAGAAATAGTAGATAAAATAAAAATAAACAAATAATAATAATACACAGATAAATATAATTACATACTTATATATATACAATACCTATGATGAAAGAGAAAGTAAGTGCTCTTTCAAGCGATTCTTAAAGGAGAAGAGAGTGGGACTGTCCCTTATAGTGCAGGGAAGTGCGTTCCACAGCTGAATGGCCCTCAGCCTGAACGAGTGCTCGTAGGCGACGGTGTTATGCTGCGGAATACATAGAAGAGACACCGTGTGAGATCTCCGTTCCTTGCCTCTGGAGAAAAGGAACTCAAAACGTTCACGAAGGTAAGAGGATATCTGGGATTTCTCAAGATGTTAAAGAGTAAAGCCAATATGTGGAAATCACGGCGAAGACGAATCGGGAGCCAACCCAGTTCCTTGCGATACTGCGAGACGTGGTCATACTTCATATATCGCTTAAAGCACAATCCCTTTATCTCATCCATATCGAAACATTTGAGAAAATTATGGAGGAAGCCCTCACTAACCTTTGTAATGTAACGTACTACCTCCTTGACCATATTGGCTACTGGCGGATTAGCCAGTTAAAAACTAAAACTATAAAAATTCGAAAATTCGGGTCTGGAATCTCGTCTGGCAGCTGATTGTTTTTTTTTGGGAGACATTGTTTGAGCTCTGAAACGTGAGGTTGTATCTTCTGCATCAATAATTTTTAAGTCACGCCTTTAGTTGCGGCGATGGGCTAGTCCCTTTAATACTGTAATGGAGCTGAATGTTTAGTTGCTGTAAAGTGCAGTAGCTGTTATGAAACTTCCCTACTATCCCCAATCCATGGGTAAGCATTGGGTTCCACGCTGAGGAGTAATATCCTCCTGGCGCTAACGGAGCTCTGAATCGGTTCCACGCTGAGGAGTAATATCCTCCTGGTGCTAACGGAGCTCTGAATCGGTTCCACGCCGAGGAATAATATCCTCCTGGCGCTACCGCATAATCACTTGTTGACGTCTGGAGAAGTGGACCAGTCGGATTGAGTTTACCAAGGAGCTGAAATCTACAAATTCCCGGCGAGTCCCTATCCAGCGTTTCAACTATATCACCAATATTCGACTCACGACCTGTGATTAATAAATGTATCTTGAGCCTGCCAACAATCTCTTTTGGTCAGGTTAGAGTCTCACTGTTTCAGTAATAACAGAAAAAAGTTCATTGTTTGTGGCGATCTTAATGTAGATTTGCCACAATGAAACAAGGATTAATAACTTTATTTGAATCATTTAATTTATGTCATGTATTTCTAGAGCCGACTAGAATTACAAGGAAAATTTTTATGAACTGCTTCCGTCCGATCACAGCGGTCAAACAGTTTCATTCCTAATTGCTAGTAAGGATAAGACTGATCCATCATTTTATAGCCCTGAACAGAACCCAAACAAAATCTACTCAGACTTTTTCAACATTATTCAAACATAATTCAATAAAGTTTTTAAATCAATGTAAGTAAGTTTTTTAGTCAGTGACTACAACGGTAAGTCTAATTTTAATGACTGGGCAACGTTTGAAAATCGTAAAAGTAGAGTTCTTGTATGACCTTTATGAACAAAAAACCTGTAATTTCGATTGAATTTTCAATTTCATGAATATGTTAAAAAATATTCCAAAACTTTCAAGTTGGTCTGAAGAACTGCAAAAACTTTAAACATTAATAGAAAAATACAAAACTCAAATAATAAAATTAAAACAGTTTTGCAAATAATAAACCGTGAAACTGGCAAAGTTATACCAAGGGACAATGACTTCTGCCTAAATATAGGTGATGATGTTTGTTCGATTCCAAATCGATATTCGATCGATGGTTTCTGAACGGTCATTTTAATTTGACGTTAGCTGTCAATCTGACAGTTTTGACGACAACGGACAGACGAAAGCCCTCGCAATGTAAACGCGTTTTGATTAGGGTGTTGAAATTAAATCGCAGGGCATCTGGAATGTATTCGGGATTCCCTCAGGATTGTTAATATAGCTGAGTGTGGCGTTGTCTCTCGAACCAGATAAAGTTCGGATTTTCGTGCCCGATTTGTACTTACCAGTAGAAACATAACCTGTGTTGGACACTGTGCTACCACGTTGGCCCGCCAGTCATACCTGGTTGGCTGAAGAACCTGTCTACCAAGAAGAGCCTAGGGTGCACCCGGGCCTTGCAGAGAGACAGGAGGTTGACGGGACCGAAGCACAGACCAGGTTAGATCTACCCCACATAACTTCAGCTCGGTGAATCGCTAAAAGTTCATCACTTCTTGGCACCTGATCGTCACGCTACCTCGTAGCTCATGGGCCCCTACGAGGTCATTAGGTGCTGAGAAGCCTGAACATGTTGGTAGCAGAGCGTGGTTTCCTGAGATTTGCAGCCGTCAAGGGCTCCAGGAAGGCACGATTTGGGACTATCAATCTGTAGGTATAGACGGTTAGGTAACTTGGTTGTTGTTCCTATATCCACATAGATTGGTAGTATTGTAAGCTATCTATTGCTGGTAGTAGACAGACAGATATTGAATTGAAATTTGCATTGAATTACCAGTTAGTCAATCTATTAGTGGTCTAGTGATGCTATTGAATGAATGTTTTGGTTAACATAGGTAGTTACATCTATTGATAGCAGGCTATTACATTGTTTTCAGTTTATAGCAATTTATAACTTGAACTAATATTGACTATCTGTGTGTGTTATAATGATAAAGGGAAACTAAATTGTTATTTACAGAATTTATATAGATATAAAACTCGGTTCCTATTGTTTAAGGAAAACAACATTGTTTAAGTTATAGTTTAGGGTTCCCTCGTTTGGGTTATAAACTGGAGGGTCCAATAAAATTGAGTTACTGCAAATTGTGACTAGGTATCGTTCCGATCATGTCGTTATCTGAAATCCAGAAGGGTGTTTCTAAGGAACTCAGATGGTTTTCCTCCGCACACGGTCTGATAGACCGTTTAGATAGGCATGATGTGGTATTGGAGCGGTCTATGGACGTTAAGGAACGTTACAATAGGGTGCTCGAATTGTCCGCGCAGGCGGAATCAGTTGATGGTTGTGCACCTGACAGGCTGTCACGGTTGATAGGGGATGTCGACCAATGTATGGAGATGGCAGCTGCTATCACGCAGAAGGCTGCGGACATACGTAGACAGCGCGAGTCCAGCCATGACGGTGACATTAAAGCACCTCTGCCGCATCAGGGATCGGGGTCCAGGTTACCTGCCATAACTATGCCTACCTTTGACGGCGTGTCCGGTGAATGGATGAGCTTCATCAATCTGTTCGACAGTTTGGTGCACATGCGATCGGACATTACCAAGTCTGTCAAGATGGCTCAGCTGGTGGCAGCATTGAGGGGTGAGCCTAGGGAGCTGGTCGCTCATTTGACAGTTACGCAGGGTAACTATGAGACGGCCAGGCAATTGTTGGTCAGACGTTACCACAACAAACGGAGGTTGGCCGATGCCCAACTGAACCGTTTGTTTAGCATCCCGGTTGTGAACAAGGTCGGGGCCATACAGACGGAGGTTTTGAACCCATTGTTGTCCGTCACCAAGGCTCTAGAGAATCTTGGACTTCGGGTTGGTGAATGGTCGTACTTACTGTTGTACATTGTACTTTCCCGCCTACCCGCTGACGTGCAGACTCGTTTCGAACAGTCTCACGGGAGGTCGGCCGAGGACCTGCCCGCCTTCTCCGACTTGGTCGGATTTTTGGAAGAGGAGGCTCGACGGGCAGAGAATTTGGGGTTGACGGTCACCCATCCTTCGGAGCCACAGAGAGCTGCCGGGAGCGCTGTGAGTAGGGGCCCTCCGACGAGGAAGGACCGCACCAACCGGCAGTCATATGGGACTGTGAGTACATTGACCCCACATGGTGAGACCTGCCCATGTTGTAGGCAGATTGGCCATGCTGTGGCCAATTGCAATAAGTTCGGGGAACTTAGGGTTCAGGGACGGCGCCGGATGGCCAAGCAGCGGAGCTGGTGTTTCCTGTGCCTCGGGCCACACATGGCTAGGGACTGCACGCGCACACAAATGTGCGGATATTGTGGTGGGGCCCACAACAATCTGTTGTGCATGAACCGGTCCGGCCAACAGCCACCACAGGGCCGTACCCAGGGTGACACGGCATGGGGCCCTGAGAATTCGTTTGCGACTCGGAGCGCAACTCAGGGGCCAACGTCCCCACGTGCACAGGGCAGTACTAGGGTGCAGGGCCGCACTCAGGATCATTACATGGGGGGCCCTGAGTTTTCGGTTGCGACTGAGCATCCGACTCAGCGGGACATTGGGTGTGTTGAGCGGGCCGTAACGGGCGGGTGGCATGGGACACCTTCGAGCTATGCGGGTGCGGTTCGGACGCCGCCTCAGTTGTCGCCCCGCTCGTCGCCTCGTCCTCGTCGGTCAGATGTGATGTCCCCCCCGCTCATGGAGCGGCCACGGTTGAATTCACGCCCACACCCCTTTACGGGGAATCGTAGGGTGGCAATGGAACCGGCGCGTGGGCCATTTGTACAATGGGACCCTCTGGCGTATAGCTGCATACCTGATCGGTTACAGGCAGAGTGGGGCCCCGGGGGCCCTCGCTAGGAATTTGCGGCCCAACAATTTGTTGCCCCCCAACGGGAGACGGTGGTGTTACCGATCGCCTCTGTGCTTGTTTGGGATTTGGCGGGCAACCCAACATACGTTCGCGCCCTATTAGATTCTGGAGCTCAGGGCTGCATTGTATCGAATGATTTAGCAAAATGGTTGGGCCTCAAGGTAAATAGGTATAATAAATCAATACGGGGCGTGGGGAATGTTACGGTTACGAATGTAGTTGGTCAATCGGTGATCACGTTCTCTCCACGTTATGACATTTTGACAAAAACATCCGTGCAAGCTTTAGTAATGACGCATGACATGGGCAGACACCCCTTGGTGAAGTTGAATCCGGCCGTTCGATTCCTGACATCAGGACTCAAGTTGGCGGATCCCGATTTTGACACTCCAGCCCCGGTCGACCTGCTACTGGGAGCAGACGTTCTGGGTAGGTTTCTGTTGTCGGATCGGCGAGTTCTTCAGCCGGACGGGTTGATTGCTGTGGATACTAAGTTTGGTCACGTGATCATGGGTCCGGCATTGCCAATGGTTAGGCCTGCCGAGTCAGATGGCATACTTATTGGCTCAGCGTTGTCAGACGCTATCCAACGTTTCTGGGAGATAGAGGAACCTCCCACCGTTCGTCGAGTCGACGCAGACGAAGAAGAGTGCGAGTTGTTTTACCAGAATAGTACTGGTCGCCTTCGTTCTGGTCGTTTTGTAACTCGACTGCCTTTCAGGGCCGATCGACCGCCACTAGGAGAATCTAGGAAGATGGCTGAGACGAGATTGATGTCGATGGAGCGTAGGATGTCAAGGGACGCCGTATTTAAACAAAAATACGTCGATTTCATGAGGGAGTATGAGTCGTTAGGCCACATGTCGGTATCGGGTGTGGACTGGAGATCTGAGGATCATTGTTTCCTTCCACACCATGCCGTCTTGCGAACCCCTACCGGCAAGATTCGAGTTGTTTTTGATGGGTCAGCATCTACCTCGAACGGGATGTCCCTGAATCAGTGTCTACATTCGGGACCCAAGTTGAGTCGTGATATTTCGGATATTCTCACGAGCTTTCGGAGACACCAGATTGTATTTGTCGCAGACATTCGGATGATGTTTAGGCAAACGGTAATTCACCCGGCTGACAGAAGGTATCAGTTGATACTTTGGCGTGAGTCCACGGCCGAGCCAGTCAAGGTCTATGAGTTAAACACGAACACGTATGGGTTACGGTCTAGCCCGTATTTGGCGATGCGTACCCTGCGGGAGTTGGCGTCGCGTGACCGTGTGAGCTATCCTAGAGCCGCCGCTATCCTGGAGCAAGATTTGTACGTCGATGACGTCTGCACAGGGGCAGCCAGTGTAGAGGAAGCTCTGGACCGACGTGACGAGCTCATTCAATTGCTGGAACGAGGCGGCTATGAACTACGCAAGTGGATGTCCAACTCCCCTGAGTTGATGGCTGGTCTCCCAGATGAGTTTCAACAAGACCCGCACGTTTTTGAGAATCCTGACAACCCTAACATGTTGTCAGTGCTTGGAATTCAGTACCGGCCCGTCCATGATGAGTTTACCTATCGGGTGGTTTTAGAAACACCGAAGGCCTGGACGAAGCGGTCAGTACTGTCAACGATTGCGAGAACGTTCGACCCGAATGGATGGATTTCTCCAGTCACCTTTGCTCTCAAATGTTTTATGCAAAGGCTATGGGCGGCTCAGTTGACCTGGGACACCCACCTCTCAGGTGATTTGTTGACTGATTGGACGCGAATGTTCACCTCGCTATCGGACATAAATAATGTATCGCTGCCGAGGAAATTGGTCCCTGCTGGGGATTACAGGGCAACCCTTCACGGGTTTTGTGATGCCTCTGAACGAGGGTTTGCGGCAGCGGTTTATTTGCGAACCGTCACTTCCACCGGGGAGGTCGACGTGCGTTTGGTTTTGGCAAAAAGCAAGGTAGCGCCTATTCGGACAAGGATGACGATTCCAAAACTGGAACTGTCCGGGGCTGCTCTTTTGACCAAACTTTTGAATCACACTCTAACAGTGTTGCGTGGGTCAGTGGTTTTGGAGGATACGGTGTACGCTTGGACGGACAGCCAGATTGTTTTGTGCTGGCTGAAGGCTTCGGTCCATAACTTAGAGGTTTTTGTTGCGAACCGTGTCCCCCAGATTGTGTCGTCTGAGGTCCCACTGACCTGGAGACATGTACCAGGAGAATTGAACTCTGATTGCGCATCCAGGGGATGTCAGGCTCCTGAACTCGTTAGACACCATTTGTGGTGGGGACCACCCTGGCTTGCCAAGAGAGAATCGGACTGGCCCCACAGCCATGTAGTAGTATCTTCGGATCATGGTCCCAGAGCGGCCGTGCATGTTACCCAGGAGGCTGAAGACCCTGACGCCGGGTTTCTGCTGGACCGGTATAGCTCACTTGACAAGTTGATAAACGTGTCCACTTGGATTAGGAGATTCGCTCGAAATTGTCGTACTCCTCGCGATCAGCGAACGTTGAACCCTATTCTGACTCCGGCAGAGCGAAACGAGTCGCTGTTGAATTTGGTCCGGTTGGTACAGTCCTCGAAATTTGGGGCAGAATTGGAGATTATACGAAGTGGACGTTCGAAATTGAAGGGAGCCGTCGCGCGTCTCAACCCCTTTGTTGATTCGGCCGGGTTACTTCGGGTAGGAGGAAGATTGCGCAATGCGAATCTGTCGTATTCGGCTCGTCACCCACTTCTGCTCCCCAAGGGGGGACAGTTAGTTGAATTGCTGGTGACTGATCGTCATATTAAAAACGCGCATGCCGGCTGTAACGCGTTGTTGGCCACGCTCCAGCGGGAGTTTTGGATCTTATCTGCCCGCCGTGCCATACGGAACATCGTGTTTCGGTGCATGCCTTGTTATCGACTTAAGGCTGCCACGATGCAACCTCTCATGGGGGACTTGCCCCTGATCGTGTGAATGATGTCAGACCGTTTTCAGGTGTTGGTACGGATTTTGCAGGACCGTTTATGGTGAAGAGTTCACGATTGCGTACCGCTAAGCAATACAAGGCGTACCTATGTGTGTTTGTTTGTTTATCCACCAAGGCGGTACATCTCGAGCTCGTTGCTGATCTCTCGACAGAGGCTTTCATTGCTTGTTTGGATAGGTTTGTTTCTCGAAGGGGACTTCCAACTTTGATCCGCTCTGATAACGGCACTAACTACATAGGTGCGGAACGTTACTTACGAGAGATAGTCAACTTTTTGAATGTAAATAAAGTGGATATTGGAACGGCCCTCTCCCGTCGGGGTATACAGTGGACCTTCAGCCCACCGATTTGCCCCCACTGGGGTGGGATTTTTGAGGCCGTAGTTAAGTCAGCTAAGACGCACTTGGGGCGTATAGTAGGTCAGACCGCGCTGACTTTTGAGGAGCTCGCGACATTGTTTTGTAAGATCGAGGCCGTTCTCAATTCGCGACCGTTGTGTCCGCTCAGCTCGGATCCAAATGACCTGGAGGCTCTGACCCCAGGCCATTTCTTGATAGGACAGCCACTTAACGCGTTGCCCGAGCACCCCGTCGAGGGAGTGAAATTGTATCGGTTGTCAAGGTATCAGATGTTGCAGCAGTTTACTCAGAATTTCTGGAAGCGTTGGTCGCTCGAGTATCTGCATATCTTACAACAGCGCCTTAAGTGGACTGACAAAACTAGCCCCCCTAGTGTTGGTGACCTCGTTCTGGTTAAGGATGCTAACCTACCGCCACTACGTTGGCGCAGGGGGCGCATTGTTAACTTGTTCCCTGGCAAGGACGGGACCCCCCGGTCTGCAGAGGTTCTAGTAGGAGGCTCGGTTCTAAAACGAGCGGTAGCAACGTTGTCTCGGCTGCCCGTAGATTAGGGGACAGGTGGGTGCCTGTCCGGGCGGGTGATTGTTCGATTCCAAATCGATATTCGATCGATGGTTTCTGAACGGTCATTTTAATTTGACGTTAGCTGTCAATCTGACAGTTTTGACGACAACGGACAGACGAAAGCCCTCGCAATGTAAACGCGTTTTGATTAGGGTGTTGAAATTAAATCGCAGGGCATCTGGAATGTATTCGGGATTCCCTCAGGATTGTTAATATAGCTGAGTGTGGCGTTGTCTCTCGAACCAGATAAAGTTCGGATTTTCATGCCCGATTTGTATTTACCAGTAGAAACATAACCTGTGTTGGACACTGTGCTACCACGTTGGCCCGCCAGTCATACCTGGTTGGCTGAAGAACCTGTCTACCAAGAAGAGCCTAGGGTGCACCCGGGCCTTGCAGAGAGACAGGAGGTTGACGGGACCGAAGCACAGACCAGGTTAGATCTACCCCACATAACTTCAGCTCGGTGAATCGCCGACGTTCATCACTTCTTGGCACCTGATCGTCACGCTACCTCGTAGCTCATGGGCCCCTACGAGGTCATTAGGTGCTGAGAAGCCTGAACAGCTTAAATCCAACGCTAAGGTTGCTCGAACTTTCGAAACTTTCTTCACCAATCTAACCTTACTCATAACAGAGCGTCTAATTTCAACTGCATATGAAGCAGAGACTTTGTTAAAGAACAGCACTAGCGACTGTAATGTAGATTTTAAATTTCATCATGTATATCCCCAGGACATTTTCAAAACTTTTAGATTACTTATCTTAAAAAATACTGAAGACCTGTGGGGTATATCAGTCAATGTTATTGATTCAGTAATTCTAGTTATATATTCAATAAATGTGTTGACGATGGAGCTTTCCTAGACCTCATGAAACACAGTAAACTGAAACCTCTGTTCAAGTCGGGAGAAAAGGGTGATCCTTCAAATTTCAGACCAACATCTGTTCTTCCAGCACTAAGTAAAATATTTGAAAAGATTATACTCAATCAGATGCTCTCACACTTCAGCCGTATATAACAACTCCACACCAAACAATATGGTTTCACTAGTGGTAAATCGACTATGGATGCAGATACCCTTATATCTCATATTTATTCTGCATGGGAGGCCGCACAGGATGCTATCGGAGTTTTTTGCGATCTGTCGAAGGCATTAATCAAAATTTAATTTCATTAGTAGCGTATTATGATCAATACAATCAGTATTAATAATAATACGCTACTAATCAAATTAAATAATTACGGAGTTAGAAATAAAGCGTTGTATCTACTAAGATCATACTCAAGCACTATAATTCAAAAGGCAGAAGTAAATGGCGTTTAATCTGATGGATCGGGTGTAAAAATTGGCTTTCCATAAGGTTTAATATTAGGCCCTTTCTTATTCCTGATATATAAGAAAGGCAGATCGTATATATATATATATATATATATATATACGATCTGCCTTTCTTATTCCCGGAATATATACGATAATTCACTGGTCTTCAAAATTGAAAGATAGTAAAAAGATGTTGATGATGTTAATGGTGTATTGTCTTTAACCTTGAATTGGTTCACAGTTAATAATTTATTGTTAAACGCTGGTAAAACCAAGTGTATCAAATTCTCACTTCCAAATGTCAGGCAAGTTGAGACCAGTTTAGTGTTAGAATGAGGGTTTTCGATACTTTTTCTGCCACCAGGCGGCGCCTCGTAGGCGTCAGGTCTAAACAGCTGTCAGATAGTACAAAGTCAGAAAACCCTCGAGGGTTTTCGATACTTTTTCTGCCACCAGGCGGCGCCTCGTAGGCGTCAGGTCTAAACAGCTGTCAGATAGCACAAAGTCAGAAAACCCTCATTAGTATATGATACAAAGTTCAAAGTTCTTGGAATCACCATAGACAGAAAATTGCAGTGGGGACCTCATATTATAGCTGGTAAATTAATTTCTGCGGCTTACGGTGTTAGGAACAAAACATAACATAGCGTCACACCTTTTCACATACAGTGGCAGGGGCACAATTGCGCCTACTTTGAGCCAGTTATTTAATACTTCATTTTTTGCGTGACAGGAGGCTAGCCCTTTGCCATAACTATGGAGTAATGAAGGTTTCCTCACGATGATTTCCATCACCGTTAGAACGTCTTTATAATGTTAATTATCTCCTTGGTACATTGCCACGAGTCGAACCTGCATCTCCTGTGTGAGAAGCAAGCGTAAAACCCATTAGACCATGGAGCTGTTAGGAACATCAGACAAAACCCGGATGTGGCTACATCTAGGCTAGTATATTTTAGTTACTTTCATAATGTCATGTGCTATGGTATCTTGTTGTGGGGGAGAGCAGCGTATATTTAAACAATTTAAATTTCACAGAAAAGAGCTATTCGAGAAATTTATAATTTAAAACGAATAGACTCCCTAAGAAAGCTTTTTCAAGAAATTGAATACTAACAGTAGTTATTTATTTTCAAAATATAATGTAAGAACGCAAGAACCTTACAACATTTTCCAAACTTAGCAATAGCTTTTTTTTTTCATTCAGTTGTAACTTATTGTTGTTTCTATTCTTTGTTATACTATTAAATGCCTGCTTGTTTTATTTTCTGTGTTCTGTTTTGTGTATTTTGACGACTGAATAAACGCTCTATCATCGTCGGGTACCCACGACGACATATCCTAGTGTGGGGCGTGTGTAATACGAAGGCGAGAAAACAGTTTTTAAGAGAAAAGTTATTAAGAGAATAGTCTCTTATAATAACTTTGACGTATCCATATAAATTAACAAATAGTTAGACGACCTCTGTGGTGTTGCGGTCGAAGCTTTGCTCCTCAAGCCAGAAGTCCCGGGTTGGAATCTCGGCTGGGGAGGAAGAAAGAATAGAAAAACAGGTCTTGGATGTTTGCATGTTCGTGACGTCTCTGTTTCTGGTTCACACGATACAGGGTATCATTTATTTAATTGTATTAAATTAGTGTTGATTCGCGTTTGAAGTAGCCGGCCTTGACTCCTGTCAAGCATGTTTAAATCATGATTTCGAATACCCAGCACGATCTCAATGTGGGTCGTCCTTTAGATTTCTAACAAGGAATACCCTTGGTGTAACGTGACAGCTTTCGCAATTTATGCCCTATATCATACGATTTACGGGCTTTAGTGGCCTGGCGTTGGACTAGGTATTCATAGTTGAAGAATTTAGGTCATTTTGATTATACTCCATTTGTAAAAGAAAAATCTTTGCAAGATGGACCCATCTCCTTAATAGATACTTCAATATATCACATGAAACATATATAGGCACATGGCGTCACTCATTTTCCCCTACGGGGTGGCAGAGGCACAATTTAACCAGTTATTAACCACCAGTTATCTAATACCTTGATAGTGAAAGGGAGCGAAGGGCGGTGGCAATTCGCTGTAATACGTTGGCTGTATCGCGCTGTTCGAGGGCATTCAAGATATCTTTATATAAAACCTTTGCAGTTTTACACGTGTGCTCTGTGGGTCAACTATTCGCAAAGGTCGTACGCGTGCGCCTTCGCGTCCAATGTGGTTAATAATGGTTTCAGGCAGCTGTTGGCTGTCGCGGTTTTGCATTATAATAATACCTTGGACTCTATTTACACACATTGATCTAGCCCCAAACTAGGATTCCCTGTATCTTGGGTACTAGACAACGATACACATACTTATATAGATAAATACTATACTTAGATAGATAAGCAACCATGACTAGGGTACAAACATCCGTTCTCGTCAAACAAATATTTGCCCCCACCGGGACTCGAACCCGGGACCTTTGGTTTCGTAGGCAGGGTCACTGCCAACTCGGCCATTCGGGTCATCAGCATTGCATCAGGGATGTTCGCAGAGGCGTACACCACGGACTTTTACTCGATCAGAAGATCAAGAGCGTCGACCCTGGTGTTCGGCAGCGCCAACTGCATCCTGGTCTGGCCCATATTGCATCCTCAGACACTGTGAACACCTTCACATGGCTTCTAACTTGCAAGCACGGGGCCTGTGAATGGATGTTGTATAGTCATGCCAACTCATGAGCCTGTGTTGGTGTTATTAGCTATTTATCTTTAATTGTTTTTTTTTGTGTATCTGTGCGTATTTGTTGTGTACCTATGGATCCGAGTGGTCTGAAATAAACGTTTTGAATTTGAATTCGAATACTCCATTATGCGTTACAGGGGGCTAACCTATTGTCGCAGGTATAGAGAATAAAGGATTCCTCACGATGTTTTCCATCACTGTTAGAACGTCCTTTTAATGTACTTGAGATAAATTACTCATCTCATTGGTACTTGGTCATCACCGGATTCGAACCGGTTTTAATATATCATAATACGGTATTTGACAAGGTAGTCCAATAAATTTAGAAACTTGTCTCAAGCTAAACCTATTTCAACAAAAACGTTTGACAATATCAGATAAGTATATTTTCAGCAGTTTTATGTTATAATCTCAATGTTGTATTAAAAAGACCGCATTTGACTTTGACGTCACATTTATTAGGCTATTCCTTGTTAAGCTGGTAAATTCCAAACTTCAGAACCGATTTTAATTAATCTTATCTGCGAACCATTGCAGGGAACTCTACAACCATAAAGAAAACCGGGTTTAAATCCATCCACTCGTTTTACCACTAGGGTGCCACGGACAGACATATAGACAAGCCAGACGCTTCAAACTTACCACACCCCTCTTTTGGTCTTCGGGGGTTAAAGATTCTGATTCAGATATTAAAAAAAAATTGAATATAAATATAATATAAATTAAGTAATTATCTTATTCAACGTCAAAATTATACTTATACTTATAACTACAAGTATTTTTTTTATATAAAATGACTTCACCTTTTCGGAAGGTGGGCCTCGGGGTTAAGAAGAAACGGCAAGAAACTCCCCCATACCTTCATAACCCCATACCCCCGTGACTTCACAACAGGTACTGGTTTCGGTCTAAGGAAATTCGCCGGCGAGTGATAGACTTGATCCATCGCCACTCGTCGAATTTCTGTGCGCTGAGATGGTAAGGACCATGCAGTTTTGTCATCCAAGTATTCCTTAATAATATAATAGGAATTTCTTATCAGCTCATTTTTAGGGTTCCGTACCCAACGGGTAAGAACGGAACCCTATTACTAAGACTTCGCTGACCGTCCGTCCGTCCGTCCGTCCGTCTGTCACCAGGCTGTATCTCAAGAACCTAGCTAGCTAGAGAGTTGAAATTTTCACAGATTATGTATTTCTGTTGCCGCTATAACAACAAATACTAAAAAACAGGATAAAATAAACTTTAAAGGGGGCTCCCATACAACCACAGATATCGAGAGATAGGTTGAGGGGCGTGGCACGTGCGAACAAATGTAGCTCCGACAGGTTAGATATTAAAAATTCTCGGTAGTCACCGGGCGACCGCAGTGACGAATTCATTTCCGTTGTTTTTCGAAAATGCCGATCTGTGCAATACTCACGTGCAAAAATAGAAACGAGATTGTGAACTCCAAGAACGCCGGTGTCACATATCACTTGTAAGTCTCATTCCAACTATTATTTCTTCTTAAAACACAAGAAATAAACATTATTACGAAAATAAATCATTCGCGGAAAATTCGTCACGAATTGACATTAAAGTGACAATGTCATGTTGTTCTCGCTAAGTTTACTATACATTGCTTGTTTTGTATCTTAATTTCACTACTTATTGCCAAGCTAACACGCAATGAATATTTCACACTTATCTAAGTACGAAAGCAAAGATGCATCGTGATACGGAGGCGAACAGTTACACGCACACAGAGACGACATATAGTGATGGGGAGAGTGATAGGAGAATTATGTTTTTGAATCGATAGATTTTATCATTCCGCAATTACTAATATAGTTAATGTAATAATATAGTTATTTTATTGCTCAAAATACGTAAGTTTATTGTTAGTTATTCCAATGATTGCCAGACAGGCAGTTTAGATTTTAAGTTTGTTTAAAACCTCGCCCGACGAAGGATAATGGGGTGTTATAAGTATTGATCGGAAATTCCGAAGCTTTCAGTCAGGTCCGAAGAGTTCACAGTTATTCTGCCTTCAGAAACCTCTTTGCCTCTCTTTCTAGCTGTAAGGATTCTGTTGAAAAAAAGAAGAGAGGCAAAAGGGTCTCGTATGTCGTATGTTGTATAAATATGTCGTATTTACAAACAATTTACTATTTTATTTATAGAACCCGGCATTGTATACGACTGTCTGTACCAGTGTCTATAAATTATAATCGATCGATGATCCACGCTGTCCTTGCATTGTCCCAACACTAGCTCGACTAGCTAGTATACCTGCGGTAGTGTGGGTGTGTTTGGACGATAGGTGCATGACATTGCACTGACCAATAAAAGCGGAGGGATTGATGTACGAGTGGTGTAAATGTATGCGTGTTCTTAATTTTGGGCGACACTGGTTCCGATACAAGCTTAGCGCCAAGGGCCTATCTCTCGATATCTGTGCATACAACAATACCACATACAAACTTATGGATGCACCTGGTTACGTACATGGAGTGTGAAAGTAACCGCACCAATAACTTTGTAAACAATATTTTGCTGTGTAAAATCCAAACTATTCACTCCACACCATCGCTTCCATTGAACGGTGGTACGGAACCCTTCGTGCGCGATTAAGACTCGCAGTTGACCGGTTTTTTAATAGTTTTTGAACCTCTTTTCAGGAAGGATCAATGATTCCTGTGGTATTTTATTGTATATAATGATGTGCCTGCTTTACTTAGTCTAAATAATGGTAGTGCTAACCTATATCTAGTGCTAACCTATATCTAGTATTAAGTATATATATTGATCGTAAGTCTATTCATTTCTTTTCTCTTAATGATTCTCTAGCATCTAATTGATATATCGCCCAGATCGCTCTTTTTTGTAAAACAAATATCGTATTTACATCTGCTGCTCTTCCCCAGAGCAGCATTCCATAAGAAAGAATACTGTGAAAATAACTAAAGTAAACCAATCTGACAGTTTCAACATCTGGTAAAAATATAGCAGTAACCTAAATTACTTACCCAAAGCCAGCAAAGTGCCGCTGACACTAGCAAACGCGCCCTGCTGCACCCGCCGTATCTCCCCCGAGGATATGACCAGCCCGTGGAGCCCGACGCCAGCTAGCTCAGTCACCGAGGCGGCTGTGAGGGCTGACACCCCTCGGAGGGACAGGTCGAGGAGGGACACCGCTGTGCTTTTGTTTTTGGAGCGTTGCTCGCGGAGGTGACGGCCGATTATCTGAAAGTGAAGGGGTATGAAAGTAATAGTTACAGTAGTTTAAAAACTAAACATCTTTCGAAATCATTAGGTCTTGTTCAGTTGAATCAAATGAGCCTAAACTTGATGGTTAACATCCTAGAGTTCCATCCCACCTTAGGAGCTCCCTCATCAGACCAGCCCGATGGAACTATATCATAGCATTGTCATCTGTTTCCATCAAATTTCGTAATTATGCAAGGATAGAAGCGGGCGTCCATTACTAGATTTGTTACACGAAGTTATGTTTGGGGACCCAATAAAAGGAGTCAAGACACACGTGCCGTGCGGTTGCGTGTGACCCGCTTTTAGACTTTCGGCAGACTTAGTAAATTGTATAAAATCGGTCAAGTATGGGTCGGAAAGGCACACGAATGGTTCCGTACCATTGCACAAGAAAATTTAAGCACTAAAAATAAGGAAAATATTGAACTGCACATAAAAAAAATATCAGGGAAAATACCGCAGCATTTTCCCTGATATTTGCTTAGTTGAAGGGTAAGGGGGGTGAGCGAAGCGCAGCTTCCTTTATCCTTCGTCTTAGTTTGAACATGTAAGAACAACAAAAAAATCGAGGTGCAACAGCAAAGGATTTAAGAAATTTAATCAACACATTATCTTAATTTCTTTGACAACAAGAGAGTAGACTTGCCATCGTAGTTGTGGGGCTAACTGTAATATGTTTACTGGTCCTTCACAGAAGGCCTAGATTTGATTCAAGTTACACCAGTAAACACTAAGTCTGTCCGTCTGTCCGTCAGTCCGTCCTGTATCTCAAGAACCGTTATAGATAGAGAGTTGAAATTATCACAGAATGTGCATTTCTGTTGCTGGTATATTAAAAAATAATGAACTACTACAAGATTTTATAAATTTAAGGGGTTCCCCATACAAGAAAATAAGAAATTTATTGAGCTAAAGATTCATGAAAATAAGTACAGAGAATATAAATAAGATATTCATTCTAGTTCAAGACGTGTGGGACTGCCGTACAAGAAACGTATTTTTACACCCACGGCGAATTAACAAATTATCATGATTCTAAAGTGAAATTAGATTTCGTTGCTTATCACATAGTTTGCGGTGGCGCAATTGGTTTGATATCAGTCTCATAATCTTTAAGTTCTGGGTTCGAATCTACGTGCTTTATTTAATTTATGTTTTATTATAATTAGGCTAGTATTTAAACGCACATCAAAATACTGATTTGCACAGCAAAAAAGAATCAACAAAAACACTTTTTATGTTTTAAATATTTTATGTGTACTTAAGTTCATGTCTTAAGTATTTTATCTACACACGTATCATAAACCCTCTTTACTGCGTACAAAAACCGCACGTTACGATCAGCATAATGTTAAACTACTTGGTTAAAACTCATTTCTTATCTGAAAAATTACACATTATGACCATAATGTGTAGTTTTTCTACATATTATCACATTCAAATTTCAAACGCCGACGCCTGTCTGCGTGCCGCTCCTAGTTTGTGTGTGAAGTTGGTACTGACATTCAAATTTCGAACGCCGACACCCGCCTGCGTGAAGTTGCTACTACAGAACAAGCTAAACAACTGCAGAGCCACAATGCCGGTCAAACATGCGGTTCTGAACACATCGATGAGAGCTTATGATATGTGTGTAGATAAACTAGTGTATGTAACTGTACATAATTAGGCATTAAAACTCTCGAGTGATATTATTATGAAACCTACTCTCGAGTACTAATGCCCTCCATTATGTAGCAGTCACATAAACTACTATTTTGTTGTTCTTACATGTTCAACCTAACACGAAGGATAAAGGGGGCTTCGCTTTGGTCACCCCCTTTACCCTTCACCTAAGCTACCGCAGCATTTTGCCCTGATATTTGCAGTGCAAATCAGTATGTTTGTTGTGCAGATTAATATTTCCCATTTTCTCACAGCAACCGAGCGAGCGAAGCGACGAAGCGTTTCCGTTCAGAATGGGGCAAAAATACTTTCCTATGTCCGGATGTGTGTCCGGATATTACCATCTACAGGCCGCATTTCTCAATTGATTCTTGTGATTTTTTGTGAGCAGGTTCGATAATTAAATAGTCTTTTTTGTTGGATTCAGTTTTTGGAAAAATTTCAAAATGGCGGAGATGCGGAAGTTTTAAAATTTCAAAGCACCCCTACAGTCCCAACAGCTAAACTTATTTTAAAGGTGAGTAACAGGCTGTATAATTTTAGTGAAAAGTCAATAAGTTGGGTTTAATACTGCCAAATGTAGTTTACAAAGTTATTGGTGCGGCTACTTTTATACTCCGTGTACGTAACCAGGAGCATTCATAAGTTTGTGTGTGTTATTAAAAGAAAGTTTCACTCGCGAAGTCTACAGCTCACCGAGCCACTAGTATTTATCAACTTATTCTAAGTAGTTATTCTTATAATTTAAATTAAACGCAGTTTTCCGCAAAGTTCTGCAGTACATTTTATAATATCGCGTATCTAATTAAGTACCTATGTACAGTGCACCTATGTATGTGTATAATAAATAACGAAATAACGAATGCGGTGAACTTCTGATGTGTTAAACTTTGTGGAGAATCGCGGATAGATATATAGTAATAGCGCGTAGAATATTATGTGGAATCGCGATTAGATTAAAGCGTAAGTGTGGTCTATGCACCTACAAATTTTAAAGGTCTTAGTTACAGGGGGTTGATCGCACCTTTAAAGTAATACCATTGAAAATAGGTAGGTACATAGATTTCTTTATTCAACCGAAATCGGTCAAAGTCACTTGAAATCGAGGGCTATTCTATAAGTCTTTTATTGGCTGGTCAGGACCCGCTGTGTCAACATTAGACCCTTTTCAAAGTTCCCACAATCGTACAGGTAGGTACTCCGTACATAAATATTGTGTACAATTCGACACAAAAAGAGTACGACATGTCGTCCGGTTGGATCTTTAGATTTATTATACGGTACCTAACTAAAATCGCAGCAAAATCTTTGCATTTTCTATCAAGTTAGCGTTCATTTTTGTTATTTTCCCCCTATTTCGACCTGTAATTAGCAGTTCTATTTTCTATCTCTGATATCAAGAAGTTGCTATCAAAACCCCTTTCAAATAGATGTATTGAAGAATGTTCGCATACTTCAAACTGTCGTTTGACCAATCAGAGCCCTTGTTACCACAAAAAATATTAAACGGCTTTTAACCTCAAAACAAACGTCAAATCCGTCATTTTTGTTGTTAAACAAGTGTTGCACAGGAGTTTATTTTTTTGTG
The DNA here is from genome assembly GCA_949825045.1 of Argyresthia goedartella. Taxonomy (NCBI): domain Eukaryota; kingdom Metazoa; phylum Arthropoda; class Insecta; order Lepidoptera; family Argyresthiidae; genus Argyresthia; species Argyresthia goedartella. The sequence goes on from OX463833.1 coordinate 9,180,906, forward strand.
GTAAGGCCCAGCGTGATGATTTCACACGAGCGTTCATTTAAAGCGACTGTAATTAGAATTTGAAATAAATTAGAAAATTTCAAGAGTTACAGAAAAGAGGTACTGAATGCATCATTGTAAAAACCTACCTCAGACCATATTACCCGAACCCCTTTCTTTGTTAAAAAGTGTTCTCTCTGGCAATGCTCGTGTTTTGAGTGTAAAAACCACCTTAGTTATAGTCTCATGCTGGTGAATCTTTAGGCCTCAATATTTTTTTGAGCGGAAAAACACCTCTCATTAACCTCTGGAATGTCCCTGTACAGCGAATCTCGTGGACCCTAACGCGTCCAAGGTTCTGGCGAAAATAAACTTTCAATCGACTTGCGTTAGGAATTTGATAAGTTTATTAGGTTATTTTATTAGTTTCCTAACATGTTATGTACCATAATAAAGTTTATGAAATTACCTATCTTGTGATGTAAAGTACTCATATGTGATAATAAAGTTGACAAGGCTTTTCATCGATTGTTTGCAGAATCCATTATTTGACACCGACACCTCTAATTATATTTCGTTCTTACGGGACAAACACAAAACTTACACTATTTTCCATTTTTCACATCACCACTATTAATTTCTCCAGCGATAAGATGTATTATTTTATTACAAAACACAGTAATTACTTCACAATAAATAAATATTGACAAACATAAAATGTAACTCTGCGGCCGGTCGCCTGCCCAAAATGGCGACATGGCTTGGTATTTTATTTATTTTGATCTGATTTGGCTGTCTCAATGTCAGTTCCAATCATATCACACGGTTGCCAACTAAACTACTCATAATCTAAGACTACTTCCGGGAACGTTCTGAAACTTGGTGAATATTCATAAAACGTCGAAGTTTGCAATACTTTCTATGCGCTTATGCAGCGCACAGGACGCTAGCCGCCCAAAAAAGTTATGCGCTTATGTAGCGCATAGGACGTTGGATGAGGTGGGTTTTTACAACCAAAGTATGGGTGGTGGTTGAGGACTAGAGAGTGAGGTGAGATTTTACAACTTATTTTTGTTACAACGGCCTTTTGGACGACTAATAATAATAATTATTCCAAGAAAACTGGTATTTTTTACTGGAAATATAAATTTAGACACACCTCGTGCAGGTTGATAGTAGAAATCCAACTTATCAAGAATAAAAATTAAAAATTCATAAACTTTTAATGTGTCTTATTCATAATTGTTAACTTAAAAATAACTATTAATCTGATTTCAAAAAGGTTCCATTATAATATTTTTCAAAATAAAATATTTTTATTGATTTCCCGAATCTTTACAAAGTGGTCTGAGGTGGGTTTTTACAATCATGCATTCTACTGCACTCTACACCCTAATTGCTCGAATAACGAAGCAAACTTCAACCTCACTTCTATAAAATATTAAACAAATTAATGTTTTAATGACCTACCGGTTTGTGAGTTTTATTTGCAATAATGGTTTGTCAATCAACATTGGTATAAAAATCATGCCCATCTACATAATACTTTTATCTACACACGTATCATAAACCCTCTTTACCATTATGACCATAATTTACGAAAATTTGTCAAATTATGACATTCAAATTTCGAACGCTGACGCCCGCCTGCGTGCCGCCCCTAGTTTGTCTGTGAAGTTGGTACTACAGAACAAGCTAAACAACTGCAGAGCAATGATCAATGCCACAATGCCGGTCGAACATGCGGTTCCTGAACACATCAAAGAGAGCTTATGATATTTGTGTAGATAAACTAGTGTAAGTAACTGTACATAATTGGGTATTAAAACTCTCGAGACCCACTCTCGAGTATTAATGCCCTCCATTATGTAGCAGTCACATACACTACTATTTTATGCTGCAAAGTAAATGGTTTCAGTAAATAAATCTTTTTCTCAATAGTTATCGTAACGTTTTATAATATCATTAAATTTTGAGATAATCGAATCATTCTTTACCTCTTACTATTTTTATATTACCAAAAAGTGGCAACATCGGACTTGTCAATTTACAACTTAATACCCCAATTGAAAAAAAAACAATTAGAATATTGTTAAAAATCATCGCGGGGTAAACTTAATAGGTATTTCCATTGCTGCGGATATGGGCTTACCGCCTGTCACACAAAATCATATCACCCCATAATATGTTTTCGTCTACATTAGTGTATCTTGGCTCAAACTCATATTATGTGTCATATTATGTGTTATCAAATAATTGTTCTTGTTATTTATCACCCGACCGTACCCATCAGTCAGCATTGTTTGTTGAGGACTCCCTTGTTTTCTGAACGCGATCCTGATTGTACTATGAAACAGGCGACGGGCTTACTACCGATCACGTTGACACACAAAGCGTAACGATTTGTATTGGGGAGTGCGCGAGGCACATATTTGCCGCGTGTAGTCAGTAATACCACACATAGTTGTATGATGTGTTAGGGGTAGACAGTCAATTGAAACGTTTTATTCAAATTAAAAAACGTTTCAGAACACAAGGAGCCATCACGTAAGTACAAGCAAGAGCTTCACAAGACCCATAAACTCATGGAGCCCTGGGACAGACCCGGTGAGACCACCCCACCCCCATTCATCAGCCTCTCACATTCAAGCTAACCACGAGATTAATGTGTATCACAGTGTCATAAAATTACACAATACTTATACATTCATAGGGCACAATATCTATTCTCCTGAATTCATGTCACCATTACGGCATTCAGAGATTATTGCATTCCAGCCAGGTGCACACATAATATAACCGAGTTGTTCATTCAGTACTTACATAATATCCATACATACAAAAGGAGAACAAGATTTATATGTTCATACTAGCTGATCTGACAGTCGTTTTCTGTCAAAAGCTACCTTACTAAGCTAGGTACTTTATTTATTTTTGATTTTTTGGCTGTGACCCTGCGTTTTTCGTAAGATATTCAAAACTGTTAGTTGATAAACTAACGCAGTAGTCGATCAACTATCGACAGATAGTAAACCAGACCGACAGGGTTTAAAATTTACGTTTCTTTTGTTCTCGCATGACAACCTAACACGAAGACTATTTGGGGGCGTGCACAGCTCACTCTAGTCTTTACCTAAGCTACCGCAGTGTTTGCCCTGGTATTTCGTTTGCAATTCAAGTTTTAACCAGTTTACTATTTAACGGTTTTAACTGTTACTTTATCAACTAACTAAACTAAGTAACTAGTAGACCAACGAGAAAAAAAAGGTGAGTTTATCAATTAACGGTTTTGACAATCTTACGGTGACATATTCCTAACACTTCAACGAGTTGCTAGAAACAAAGTTCAGCCAAATCGATCTAGCCGTTTGCGAGTTTTGCGCTTGCTAACATTTAGCGACAGTAGATCATCGTCACACCTATTCTAACATAGATAGAATAGAAAACATATCACGTTTCCATTAAACCGCAAGTAAAGGAAGCCATATAAAGTGAACGAGCATTGCAAGAGCTCTGATTGAACCAGAACTCTTATGAATGTCTATTTGTGAATGGAGCCGCGAGTAGGAACAGACTCAACGGGTATAGTACCTATCGGCTATTGGACAATGGGAGCTTGAGATTGCCCTGAGAAACTCCTATAGATCCGTGCGGTGACCTGCTTCTAGATATTGCATCAGAGATGTGATCGCTACGATTGGTACCGTCCGCGGCAAGTTTCTTTGGCTCTGAGCCAGCTGTCACCTCTCTCAGCCCACCTTACCCTATGCGTTAAAGAGTGGTCACAGCTCATTTAGAGCCTGAACGATGTGCCTGGGAAGATGAAGGACATGAGGGTTGCCCGAATAGGTTTCGTCATTTTCGCTATTTCTGCTTGTACGAGTATTATTTAAATGTAACTGGCCAAATAATAATTCTGCCGAGCAACGAATCATTTTGCAGATCTAGTTATCACTCTACCAATCAAGTGATCATTCTAAAACATAACATAACTTTAACATACAGGCACATCCATTGCTGCTGCGATCACAATATATATCATCAGGGTATCCACCCTGTGTCGTGGGAACCAGAGACACCGGCGTCACAAACATGTAAACATCCAAGACCTGGGTTTTAACTCCGATCAACTTCCTGAATAGGTAGTGTAGGTTAAGTTACATGGTGTATTTGTGTGTGTGTTGTTGAAGTGATGTTTAGTAAAAGTAGCTGAGCAGAGCAGCAGTATTATGTATGTGTGCAGCAGGAGTATGTATGTGTGCAACAGCAGGATAGTATATGTAAACCTGGTAGCGCTAGACACCTCTAGAGTGACTAGGTAAGGACGATACTAAACAGACTGTCTTAGGACACCGCTAGCCAGACTAGATCTAGTGACACCGCCATAAAGACTAGCTAAGGCTACCGCCAGACAGATAAGAGCTAGCAACACTGCTAGATAGACTAGCACCAGCGACACCGCTATAGAGACTATAGCCAGCGACTCCGCTAGAAAAACTAGCGCCAGCAACACTGCTAGACAGACTAGAGCTAGCGCCACCGCTAGACAGACTATCGCCAGTCACACCGCTAGACAGACTATCGCCAGCGACACCGCTAGACAGTTTATCGCCAGTAACACCGCACAGCCATGCGCCAGTGATACCGCTATACATACTAGTGCCAGTGACACCACTAAACAGACTATCGCCAGCAACACCGCTAGACAGTTTATCGCTAGCCACACCGCTAGACAGTCTAGCGCCAGCGACACCGCTAGACAGTCATGCGCCAGTGATACCGCTATACATACTAGTGCCAGTGACACCGCTAGACAGACTATCGCCAGCTACACCGCTAGACAGTCTAGCGCCAGCGACACCGCTAGACCGTCATGCGCCAGTGACACCGCTAGACATACTAGTGCCAGTGACACCGCTAGACAGACTAGCCAGAGAACAGAGAATAGCACTAGGGATGCCATTAAATAGAGACTACGATTGTTGTGTGTTTTTTGTTTCATGGCATTACAGCAAAAGTCGATCTGGCACTTTCTGTAATGGCACCAAATAATTAATGGAAATAATAAATACCTGCAGCGCTGTATGGTCGCCGGCGCAGCGCAGGGTGTGCGGCAAGTCGCAGGAGCATTCCGCCACCGGCCGCGCGCTGAGACTGGGACACCGCCACGCGCCGCAGCCCCGGACTAGCGCCAGGGACACCGCTAGGATAGCGGTCGCCCACATCCTGCCACAAAATAATTCACCAAGTTAAAACTTGAAAAAAGCCGACTTGATGTTCAGCCCTATTTCGTCCTTCCCAGTCAGGATGCGAATGAAGTTAATTTACATGAAAAGTCCTCATAAAAACTTTTGCTGCACGGAACCACAAATAAAAACGTCATCTGTGTATATATGCTTTGTTTTTGTTGTTTTAACTTTACATCAAACATACAAAACAGAACAGTCGAATTGAGAACCACCTCCTTTTTGAAGGCGGTTGAAAATGAAGACAAACATTGTGTACTTACAATCACTGCTCATTGGCTGCCCGCGTTTGAGAATAAAAAGAAAAAAGTAACCTAAAAAAGTCGTGAAGCTGTGTCAGACAGAGGTTAATAGGGCAGCTTGGCGACTACTGTCACTGTTGTCCACTAACCGCACTGAATCAGCTGTCTAAAGGTGGATACAAATATGTGCTTCTGCCACCCTGGCTGGCATAAATAGAACCAAAAGAAAAATACTCGAACTAAATTAATATGTAAGTGATATATAAATGTATACATATCTTAAGAACAGACATTCTAACGGTGACGGATAACATCGTGAGGAAACTTCATTACTCAATAGCTGCGGCGTTGGGCTAGCCCCCTGTCACGCAAAATGAAGTATTGAATAACTGGTTCAAAGTGGGCACAATTGTGCCTCTGCCACCCTGTATGGGAAAAGGCGTGACGCTATGTTATGTTATGTTATGTTATGTTATGTTACACAAGAGCTATCTCGACCAGCCTACACCTAGACTTCGTGCAGAGCGCTACTTATCCCTTGGGAACCCACCAATCCACCTCAAAAATTGATATGTCGCAGTTGGTTAGTTAAATCAGACGCTTAACTAACTCTCTAGACCGTTAATTAAATAGCGACGCTCAACCAAGTCACTAGCATTTTGATTTAAATAAAGCATCGTCGAAAATGTTTAACAATCTGTCTTACTAAAAGCCGGCGTTTCGGAAACAAGATGGCGGGACGACAACAGCTTATATCAGGGCAAAACATTGCGGTAGCTTAGGTGAAGAGTAAAGAAGGTGAGCGAAACGAAGCCCCCTTTATCCTTAGTGTTAGGTTGAACATGTAAGAACAACAAGAATAAAAAAATATTTATATTATATATGTCTTGTTGCCTAGGAACGTTTAGACAACTCTGACGGAATTTTAGAGACTTGGTTAAACGTCGGTATATAATTTACGGCGAGAGAGTTAGTTAAGTGTCTGATTTAACCAAACTAACTGCGGCAGATACATAGCCACTCTAAAGAATAAGAAGTAGGTGCTCTTGGAATGTACTTTATTGTTCTTACGTGCTTTCCTTCGATAGCCATATTGAAGTAATATCATAAACCATACTAAGGACCAAGGAACAGCACTGTTCTTCAGTTCTGAGTACGTTTCAGAGCGTGTGCTGCCGACATAATGGGCCGTAGCTACTGAGTGACGATTTCCACACTTGACTGTTTGCTGTGCTATTGTGAAGCTTATGATGTAGGGAATTAGGGTGGGCTGGTCGAAGGTACGGTCTCGCAGTGCGATTATGTTTGCGATGGGTCGATGAACTAGTTGCAGCGAGTTTGGTAAAGGGTGCTTTTAAAATTGATTGCTTAAGTTTTTTGATAAGCCCTTTTTTTTTTAATAGTACCCAAGTAATTTCTGAAAAATAGACCTATACAAAACCGAAAAACGCAATATTTTGGGAGCATTGTTATGCGATAACCGAAAATTATGTTTCTATGTTTTTAATCTTCACAGTTTGATGATTATGAGTAAAAGAACTAAATAAAGCTAATTTTTCAAAAGTCCTCAACTTTTAGCTAAAATTATGACTTACTTAAGTTACTTCTTAGAGTCAAGTACAGCTAAATGTAATGTAGGTTAAATCATAATCCCCCAACACATTTTTTTAACCGCCTTCACAAAAGGAGGAGGCTTACAATTCGTAGGGATCTAAGTTTTTTTTTTGTATGTTCATCGATCTCTCCGAGACGAATGAACCGATTTGAAAAATTGATTTTTTGTTCATCAGGTCAGGATCTGATGATGGTATCCTGGAGAAATCGAGGGAACTCTTCAAATACTATAGGCAGAACTATAGCTCTGCATTTACTCTTGGGAAGCATCATTTTTGTGAAGTGGAACTGATGATGTAGACCATAGTTGGCCACCAGAACTGCCAATACAAGGTTGCCTACAGGTTGCAATATAACTAACTAAGGTAACTTTATTGTGGTCGGTCAGTTATGTATGCTCGTCATCATACATAGCAATGACGTACCAGGAGAGCTTCTCAACAATGTATTAATGTCATTTAGGACCTGATATGTTATGGGATCATGAGAAATAAGGGAACTCTTTAAATAATGAAGACACTTATGGGTATATTTTGTAAAAAGTAGTATTTTTTTTAGGCAACAAATATAATTATCACCAAAATACTTTTTCCTACCCAAAATTGGTAAATGCCACCCAAAATGGGTAAATGATCACAATAATTTGCAGAAAATATCGAGGCAAAATACTGTGGTAGCTTAGGTGAAGGGTAAAGGTTGTGAGCGAAACTTAGCCCCCTTAATCCTTCGTGTTAGGTTGAACATGTAAGAACACTAAAAAATTCTTAAAAAATAAACATACACAAAACTTAAAAAGAAGTTTGGTGATAATTTTTCCAAATACAATTTAGTGGTCGTTTACTAATTCTGCCGGTCGTTTTCAATTTATTGGTTGTAAAATAGGTGCGTTTTTGGTGATCTTTTAAACATAAGCCTTTTTTTTTTCAAGTTTTACTTTTTGTTTAATTTATGATTGAATATTTACAAAGAACTATCTCAAAACACAGATTCAGAAAGACCGCCTAAGATAATCTCACAGCTACTCTGATCCTAAATGCTAACCAAGTTACGGAGGGGCCATTGTTGCCTTTTTGGGGGCGCACCCAACTGAAATTACACCAAAATGGGTCACTCTGTACCCGCAAAAGGTCTAGAGAGTGAGAACTAATAAAATATTTGTTATAGACGGCCTCGCCTGTTAAGGGTTAGAACATTCACGCACGAAGTCCGTAAAGCGTCATTTACATGAAGAGCGTTTATCGCACGATTGGGGCGAGATTTGAAGGTGACGCTCATTATTATCATGCATTTGAGTGATCACCATCGTCGGCCTATTATGGAACACAAGTTGAGTCCATCAGCGATAAAATCCTAGTCTATGGTTGAGTCGGACTCAGTCCTGAGTTATCTTGCTATTGCGAGGACGCGACAACCGCCTTGCGAAAATCGCATGCATCTAGCATGTGGAAATTCAAATCTCCGTAGCTGCGGAAATGACCCCCATGACACGCAGAATTAGTAGTGCTGAATTACCTCATACTTTAAATGAATTTTATCTACACACGTATACCCTCTTTACTGCGTCCAAAAAGCACACGTTACGACCAGCATAATGATAAACTTCTTGGTAAAAACCCATTTCTTATGTGACCATAATGTACAAAAAATTGTCAAATTATGGCATTCAAATTTCGAACGCCGACGCCTGCCTGCGTGCCGCCCCTTGTTTGTTTGTGAAGTTGGTACTACCGAACAAGCTAAACAACTGCAAAGCAATGATCAATGCCACAATGCCGGTCGAACATGCGGTTCCTGAACACATCAAAGAGAGCTTATGATATGTGTATAGATAAACTAGTGTATGTAACTGTACATAATTAGGCATTAAAACTCTCGAGTGATATTACTATGAAACTCGTTTTCGGCTCGTTTCATAAACCCACCCTTGCCCACCCACCCACCAAATGCCCTCCATTATGTAGCAGTCACATAAACTACTATTATGAGAAATGTGATAATCAAGCTAAATTATAATTGAACTTTTATTGACTGTTGATGGATACTTACTTTAATTGAATGAAATTTGAATTTATTTATTGTATATTTTTCTTAATTCAATGAAATTGTATTTTTTTTGATCATATGCATTGATGATAAGTATACTATGTTTACTATGAGCAGTAATTTGCTATGCCATTCACAGGTAAAATTACACTGTACTTTATCTTATGCCAAAATGTAACATCTTATATAACCGAAATTCAAGGCAATAAACGTTTGAATTGAAGTAAATTAATCTGGAATATGCGGAAATATCCCATCACACGCCCGGGTTAGACCCCCGGCAGGGGATACAGAAAAAAAGAAACCCAGATTTTGGATGTTTATATGTGTGTGAAGTCGCTGTTTCTGGTTCCCACGACACAGGGTATCCTAGTGTAGGGCCAGAAACAATGTTTGTCCCTGTATGTTTATGTTATGTTAAGTCTTATTTACGTCATTACTAACAAGTACCAACTTAGTATACAAGCTAGGATTGCATTCCAATCAAATAGACATTAACGGAGCTTGTAGTGGCAAGCCCGTTATTCCGTCTCCGTAGGTTGTCACACTGTCGGCAAAGCTCGCCCGGTTTCTGAAAGGAAAATTAGCTGTGACATCTTGTTAAACGCATTTCCGCCAATCACATGCCGCTATTTGAATAAATGAACGATTAATCGCTTGTTGCATTAGACAACTCTTTCGGAAACTGAGTCTATATGATTATAAAATAACATAACATATCATTTACACAGGCACATGGTTTCTGCCCCACACTAGGATGCCCTGTGTCGTGGGAAATAGAAACAGTGACGTCACCAGACCTGGGGATTTTGGTTTCCTACCCAGCCGGGAATCGAACCCGGGACAGCTTCGACCGCAACACCACAGAGGTCGGCATTATCGCACGCAACTCTGCCCCTATCAACGAGCCCCAAGTCAACCCGCGAAAGTTCAGGCCCGAGATCACACAAATCCACTGAAGAGAGCTTTAGCATAAAAAAAAACGATAAATTCATAAGTCTCAAAAAATTATATGTTATTTACAAAGAGATAATCTAGTTTAAATACTATGTCTTTACGCAGTTGGATTAATTTGGCTCGATCGTAAAAATCCTGAACATAGTCTTTATTTAATCCTTAAATTTTATCGATTAGCTTATTTCCGTTTTTCAGTAAATTCGTAAAAACACCTAATTTTTAAAGTATCCGGGCGGCCCGACGCTATTCCGCGCCGCCCGCTACCCCGCCAGTTCCGCTACCCGGCCAGGAGACGACGGGCGAATGCGGCGCCCCTCACCTCAACAGCCAGAACTGGGCCTTCAGTTCGTCCAAGGGGAAGAGTGTAAAATATATCGGCTCTCGGCGAATTCTGACAATATATCACAAAGCCGATGTGTGGGGGTGACATGGCACGCGGTAAGTAAAATTTTGCGGCTACGGTAGAAACCGCGACCCTTTATTCGCAGCTCGAGCTCAACTTTGTTTAAAATCGTTTAACCTGACTGACTTACCTATCAACGTTCAGCCTAGACTTCTGAACCGATTTGGCTGAAAGGACAATGAAACATTGCCAAAGAGCTGCGACTTGAAAGTTAGCCATGGCCATTGTAAAGACCTGGCTTGCTTGTAAACCAAAAAAACTTACGCCAAGGAAAAAAGATATTGCGTTCTGTAGTCTAATATTAAATTGCTTTCAAAAATTGCTTATTAAACTGCTAGTTAAACCTATGTAGTTAATATTTTTTTATAAATAATTTTCTAAACTAAATCATAATCCAACGAGCTTCTATAGCATCTTAGGTACCCATATATCTATATGTAAGCTTAACTAGCAGTTCAAAATAGTAAATTTTTGAAAGCGCTTTAATAGATGCTTTCAGAAATCCATATATTTATGACAACAAATATAATGATCACCAAAATATTTTTTTTCTTACCCAAAATGGGTAAATGATCACCAAAAGTTGCAGATAATATCAGGGCAAAATACTGCGGTGTCTTAGGTGAAGGGTAAAGGGGGTAAGCGAAGCGAAGCCCCCTTTATCCTTCATGTTAGGTTGAACATGTAAGAACAACAAAAAATACTTAAAAAATAAACGAAAGTAGACAAAACATAAAAAGAAGTTTGGTGATCATTTACCCAAACACAATTTGGTGATCATTTCCTAATTCTGGCAGTCATTTCGAATTTATTGGTAGTAAATTTTCGATTATTCTGCTAGGTAATCGTTTTAACACAAGGCTATCTTTATTACCTTGGGATAGATAGATTTGGTTGTTTTATATACATTACTCCATAATGCTAAACGTACACAATGGTTAAGGTATGTAGGCTTTTTTTGGACCAAGAAGTTGCAGTTTCCGGTAGGGACAAGTTAATTATGTTATTTATAGGTAAGTGTATGCTGAGCACAACTGTGGCTTTGTTAGCCTATAATGTAAAAATCGTGATGATATTATAAACTGCTCTCAGCTCTGAGAGCTGTCTCAAGCGCGTGGACATGACAGACATGATATTACCAAAACGTCATTGTAACAGATCTGATACAACTCCAGAGCTGAGAGCGGTTTATTGATACGATCCTAAGAAATTTTAGATACGGTACCAGCAAAACCGCGGGCTACAGCTAGTTTAAAATAAAGGTTTGCCTGCGTTTCGCTTTTTGCGTTGGTATGACAATGGGTTTACATTGTCTCTTTAAACCGTTTTTAATCTGATTTAATTAGCGGTTATCTAAAAATGGCGAACATTCAGTAACAATCCATGACCTGAGACTATAAAATAATGTAATGCTGCTATGTTTGTGTGAGTTTTCTTTCTGATGATTGAAGTGCGAAAATCCGGCCCCGTCTAATAAAAAAGTATTTTTTCACACCAACGGCTCGATAATGCCAAATTATACTGCATGGTGTAAAAATTGGCATTGTCCAGCAGTTGGTGTGAAAAAAACTCACTAAAGCAAGTCATTATAGGCCTTGGCGTTAGCCGGTTCGTAATGTTGTACTGAATTTAATTTCAACCCGCTGGTTAATAATGTGATTTTCATATCTCATAGTTATTTTTGTTATGTGCCTAAAGTCCAATTTCGTGATATAGAACAAACTTAACTCGTAGTGTGCCCGTGACGTAAAATAGTGCTTTATCTCTCCAGTGTATAATATTCTATTTGATGTAAGTAAATATATAATGTGAGTAATAAAAATACAGTAGGTACATAATGTGAGTTGCGTTCCAACGGCACAGCGCGTAGATCGAGTTTGAGTTTCGCTTTATCTGTGATTGACGTTGTGTGAATAAGATAACCAATGCAATAAATATAAAAGGGTCTACCCCTTATCTGCATGCGTGATGCGTAGGAAACGCACAAGTGAATAATTTGCCCCCTGACACGAAACGCAGAACAAATCAGACTCGTCCGTCGCAGACACCGCCGCCTGCGCAGTGCATTGCACTAAACCAAGGTAAAGAAAATCATACAATTTGTCCAAGGATTCTTGTTCAACCTTTTCGACTACCGCAAAATAAATAAATTATAAAGATAGTAGTAGTGTGACAGTGCACATTGACCTTGTTGTATTTTACTTGTGTTTAAACTGTCAAAAATGTGGTACAAAACCGCCTAAACGAGCGAACAAAAATGTCTAACCTTATAAAATACTAACTTATCTATTAAACTTAGGACTTAAGACCAAAACCTACTAAGTCAGACCTGTGACCTCCTAGACAACATGCATTCGCATACGGTATTTGACTGCTTGTCAAAAAAATTACTTTTTAGGAACTGTCAAAAGGTTTTTGACAAAAAATTGAGTTTATAAAATACAACTGCAGGAAATATACAAATCTTATATTGTCAAACGTTTTTGTTGAAATAGGTTCAGCTTGTGACAGGTTTCTAGTTTCATGGGACTACCTTGTCAAATACCGTATTGTTGAGGAAAACTACATGGGTAACAAAACTACACCTGCATTACGCCACCTTGATCAGAGCAACTTTATTTATCACTTCTCCCCACATTTTGAGACGAGCGATCAATCGAGTGTAAAGTAAGGTTGCTCTGATCAAATCGCATTAGTGTACTTCATAATGATGTCGATAACAACCCCTCATGATATAACTACAAATTTTTAATACGCACCTTTTATTAACTCACTTAAATCCCCCATCACCTGTCACTGTAAGCCGATCCGAAGAAAGACAAAGAAAATTCAAGTCCAATTTGCCAGATCTACGAAGAGAAATAAAAATTTAATCACAAGTGAAAACAGTTATTGAATTACAATTCCAACTACGAAGCTATCCCTAGAGCTGCTAAATATAATTTATATCTTTGGTACTTCGTTGGTTGGTACCTTTTAGTCTAACAGTGGCGCAGGATTTTTTTAATTTCTGTTCCCGAAGGGAGCCAACGGGACACTATTACTAAGCCTTCGCGAGGTGTCAGTTACAATTCAACTTGAAATTTTCACAGAATTTGTACTTATATTGCCACTAAGCAAGAAATAATGAACCATATACATTTTTAAATGAAAGTACTCCAAGACATTTTATCTCATGAACCAGAACTGAACTTGAAATTTTCACAGAATATTTATTTATTTTGCCGCTATAACAATCAAATATTTAACCCACATGAGATTTTAAAATTAAAGGTCTTCAAGACAGGTCTACAAGTGACGAGTTGTTTGCCTTTTTTCTAGTCGATGGTACGGAAACCTTCGTTTGCTAGTCTGACTCGTTCCCGTTTTTCTCGTGCCATGACCGGTTTCTCTTGCCAAATAAATATTCATTCATTTTGGTTTCTTGCAGGATGTCCCGAGCAACGCAACTAGTGTTGCTATGTCTCACTGCGCTTGCGCTGGTGCAAGGTGCAGTCGGCCACGCGCGAACCTTCACACGCTGCCAACTGTCCAGGGAGCTGCAGCGGTACAATTTCCCTAGAAACCTCATTGCTAGGTGTAAGTATTAGCCAAACACACAAATCTACTGGGAAGCAACTAAACCGGTTGTTTTCTCAGATCACCGACACAAAAATACTTTGTTTATTATTTAATTACTGAGTTCACAGCACAAGACTATTAATGTAGATAACGATTATAAGTCTTAACTTAGGCCAATTACGTCTCATTATTAACTCTTATTATTTAACACAATTTTACTGAATTATACTGACAGACTAGAACACTATGTGTGTGGCGTTCCGATTTGATTACACAGGAAATGCAACAAAGTAAACTAGTTAGTAACTCGCGACAAAACAACAGTTTATTAACTGAGTGTGCAGTTATATTTATATTATACGGTACAAAGACTGCAAAAATAAAGTGTCGCTTAAATGCATCGATATAAAAGTCTGTGCTTAAATGTCAGAAAACTCAGACAGTAAGATTTTGATCGTTCATCGAACTTTGCGTTATTGCTTGTGCAATGTGCATCTGGGCTTTTCAGTCATCATGCTTAAAATATCGATCTAGAATATTTATAGAATACTTATTGCATTTAGTCTTGAGTTTTTAGTGTTGAAAATATATTCGCGTCATTTTTCATTTGTCATTGTCATACAAATGAAAAATGACGCGAATATATTTTCAACACTAAAAACTCAAGACTAAATGCAATATGTATTCTATAAATATTCTAGATCGATATTTTAAGCATGAAGCCTTGCATTTTTATTGTCTTCCAAAATGTAACAAACAATCGAGTATGAGTTTTTTTTTGTCTTGGACGCGCTGGAGCCTCTCATTGTACTCAGGACTCAGCTTTAATTCCTTCGCTACGCTCGGCAATTTGGCTTCATTACTTTTGGGATTCAATATCGCGCCCGCGACAACAGTGCTTCATCCCCTAGGTACAGATTTAACTATTATTCTACTAGGTTATTCCTACGATTATTAATCAAAACTCACGGCAGTGTCAAAAGCCAAGTTCGAGCATAGATACTCATCAGCTTTAATTATGTAGTACAACATTAACATAATTTTCTATGACGCCTCGTATTCGTGATGTAAGCAACAACAAAAAAACGGGACCTTCTTTGTGCCCCACCACAAAGAATTCAAAGATAGAAATAAGAGTAACGAGACAGTGTTCTTTTTTTTCTTTCGCACATGATGAATCATGTATACACTTATTTATCAAGGCGATACGTAAAAATATATAAATGGAAAACGAATGTAAATGAAAGTGACAGCGGTAATTACTTCCACGTAAGAAAGAAAAGAGAGTGCAAACAAAGAGCTCGACTCAAACTAAAATAACGTAGCGCCAAACCACTTAAAAATTGTTTAAAAATAAACTACGCTATTTTGTCAAAAAGTTTTTCAAGTAGAGTTTACAATTACATAATATCCACATTTTAAATACAATTCCGCAATGATATTAGTTATGATTTCAGAATTATAGGAAAAAATAAAACAATTAAAAGGTTTTTTTGCAATTAAATTCTATCGAGAATATTTCATCCTATCGCGTTTTCCTTCAGTGAGAATCTTAATCAAATACTCATTAAACGTTAACTTTAAAGGTAAACCTTTTAATGGTTTAATAGTGGAGTAAATGCATTCGCAAAAAAAAACACTTTAACCCCCGATAAAAAGAGGGGTCTAATAAGTTTAAAGAGTCTGTATGTCTGTCTGTCTTTGTGTGTGTGTGTGTGTGTGTGTGTGTGTGGTTTTAATGTGATTTTCTGTTAATTTTACTAAACTTCCCTGCGATTGTTCTTAGCCATGTTTTAATAAAATCTGTTCAGAGTGGTTCGAAAGTTGTCAGCTTAACAAGGAAACAAGAGAACTATAAATATTAAACTTATGACCGTGTTACCACAAACAATATAAAACGGCTTTTAACCTAAAAACAAACGTCAAATCCCATACAATTTTGTTTTCAAACAAGCGTTGAACAGGAGTTTATTTTTTGTGGTAAGGCCCTTAAGGTTTAATAATGTGTCGGGGATGTTCAAAAATGTTTATCTCAAGTTACAAAAACATTTTGGTAATAATTGGAAGAGATAAAATATTTGAGAAAATTGATTCTCTTATATTAGTAATACCTACAACACAGTCTGTAAATTGTAACCACTCCCACAATATTGCACGTCGCAACTTGCTAAGACGCGTCTCCGCTGAGATTTCAGGCTGATTAGTCGACACTCGGCTACTTAAGGGAGTCTGGCAGTATTGTGAGCGGGCTTCAAGTCAAAGGTGCTTTGACGTGGTTGGAACTTAGTTAAATTCTAGTATAACGTTGGCCACGAAACTTGCGTCAACTTCAAAAGATACTCTACAATACTCTACATGGATGTCGCCCTATGATGAAAAAAAAAAACTTTTAACCTCAAACTGACCTGCTGTATTTGAATGAAACCGATCTATGACTGAAGGGATAGGATTCTGAACTTGTGTGCCTAATGAGTTAATGACAATCTTATTTCCCTCAGTCTCGTAACAGATGACGTGACGTTATCTTGTGAGGTTTCGTATAAAATAAAGTTGTAATTGATAGAGAGATAGTTCAGTCAAGAAAGATAAAAAGATGAGACACATAACACGTGTTAAGTTTATAATGAATGGTGCCTCTCCAGTCAGAGTTCTAAACCTGATAAGGTCTTTCGGCCGGCTTACCAGAGGGCACAAGATTTGAACGGGAGGGGGACCTGCTCGTGAGGATTGGGAAGGAGGTAGGTGATTTCAATCGACCGGCCCTTCAGCCTAAAGCCAATATACACAAACTTTTCCATTGAGTAAGTATCCAGTAAGTATCCACTATCCGCGGTAAGATGTGGGTATTCGAGAGCAGCTGTTCTTTTCTTCATGTTCTTGTTTTTCGTCTATCTTAGGGTATCATTGGTTGAGTTTCTTGAGTCCTGTTCGGTTGGGTTCTCCGATGAGTTCTCGTTTCGCTGTATGTTTCTGAGATACGGTTTATTTGACTTTAGGCCTTCCTATTGTCGTCCCTGTTGTGTGCTGATTCTGTCCGCAGCATTTCATGTTTGAGAGAGAGAACCATTTATTCTGTTCTTATTATCATATTGGTTAAGATCTTATTGGTCATTGAAAGGAGAATATCCCACAAGATGTTTAGGTCTACAGTATCAAATGCTTTTGAGCGTACCATGGAAATAGCCTGTATTGAACTTGAACAACTTATTGTAATGAGCGTATACAGACCACCAGATTCATCCTTTGATTTATTCGAAAAGAAAATGGATGAAGTCTTGATTAAAATCAGTGATAAAAACAATTTTTTTATAATTTGTGGTGATTTTGATGTTAATCTGTTAGAGGATAATAATATTTGTACTAGATTAAAATCTTTATTTTTATGTCATAACATGAACTATCTGTTTTTGGAGCCTACTAGAATTACTGCAACATCTGCTACCTGCATTGACAATATATTTACTAACATTACGCCCATTTTCAAATCGGTGATCGATAAATTAACCTCTGATCACTCTGGTCAGATAGGTATATTCAATATTAAAATAAAAAAGGACCAAAAAGAGGATATTACATGTGTGTCCGTTAGTGACACTCGGCTTGAACACTACAGGAATAATATTTTAGATAAACTATGGGAAATACCATACAGTGACGATCCAAATTTGTTATAGAACTCAGTATTTAACCTTGTCAAAAATGAATATGATACGGTATTTAAATCAAAAACTATAAAAGTTAATAACAAAGCTTTGTTTAGTGATTGGGCGACAGTTGGAATTCATAGGAGCAGACGAAGATTATATGAACTCTATGAAGAGAAATCATATAACAAAAATACGGCCTTTCTAGATTATGTTCGTAGTTATTCAAAAATGTTTAAACGCGTTTGTGCCGTAGCTAAATCTAATTTCATTAAAAACAAAATTGAATCTAATAGCAATGTAATGAAAACGACTTGGCAAATTATAAACAGAGAGACTGGAAAGGCCAAAGCTACACATCATAACTTCAAGCTTAAGATAGATAATCAATTGCTAAGTACAGACCTAGAAGTAGCAAAAGCTTTCGAAAATTTCTTTACGGACATTCCAGTTTCAACAACCAAGTCTTTAAATTCATCTCCCGCTGCTGCTGAATCTATACTTAAACAAAACTTTGAGGAATGTAAAACAGATTTTAAATTTAGGCACGTAAATAATGAAGAAATTGTAAAAGTGTTTAAATCCCTGGAAATGAAAAAGACAGCTGACGCCCATGGTCTATCAGTAAAAATTATTAGTTCCATTGTAGATTGTATTGCACCTCACCTTTGTTGTATATTTAATCAATGTATAGATAATGATGTGTTTCCTGACTTGATGAAACTAAGTAAAGTTATACCTTTATTCAAAGCTGGTAGTACATCAGACCCCACCAATTTTAGACCCATATCGATACTACCAACGCTTAGCAAAATATTTGAAAAACTCATACTTATTCAATTGCAAAGTCATTTTTATCTCAATAATTTAATTCATATTGCTCAGTTTGGTTTCACAAAGGGTCGTTCAACAGCCGATGCTGGTGTTGAACTAATCGACAATATTTTTGATACCTGGGAAGACGCAATGGATGCAATAGGTGTCTTCTGCGATCTATCCAAGGCTTTTGATTGCGTCCATCATGACACTCTTGTCAGGAAGTTATGCCATTATGGTGTAAAAGATCAGGCACTTGGCCTTCTGGAGTCATATCTAACAGATAGGGTTCAGATGGTCGATGTTAATGGGAAGAGATCACCTGGGTCTTCAATTAGTATGGGCGTACCGCAAGGTTCAATTCTTGGTCCTTTCTTGTTTTTAGTATATATTAATGATTTACCTTACCTTGTTAAAGCAAAACATGGGTTAGTATTGTTTGCCGATGATACTTCTTTGATATTTAAAGTTAAGACAGCAATCAAATTATGACGAGGTAAACAATGCTATCTCTAGTATAGTGAACTGGTTTACTGTTAACAATTTATTACTTAATGAAAAGAAAACTAAATGTATTAAATTCGTGTTACCCAATGTGAACCCGGTAACTACAGACATATTTATAAAAGGACAGAGATTGGACCTTGTGCAGTCGACTGTCTTTTTGGGCATTACTTTAGACGCCAAACTACAATGGGATCCTCATATAAATAAATTGTCGAACAGACTGAGTTCGGCAGCGCTCGCAGTTAAAAAAATTAGAGCTCTTACCGACGTAGACACCGCTAGACTAGTCTACTTTATTTACTTTCATAGTCTAATGACCTATGGTATTTTATTGTGGGGTCACGCTGCGAATGCTAATAGTATATTTATTCTGCAGAAACGGGCTGTTCGTGCAATTTATAGATTAGGGCCTAGAGTGTCACTGAGGGAAAAGTTTAAAGAAATCAATATTCTGACATTTGTGTCTCAATATATCTATGACAATCTTGTGTATGTAAAAAGAAATATAACTAATTTTCAGAAGTACAGTGATATACACAATTTTAATACTAGAAATAAAGACAAGTTGGTTGCTTATGTAAGCCGACTACATAAAATTAGTAATTCTTTTAAAGGCAATTGTATACGCTATTACAATAAGGTCCCTACTGATATTAAAAACTTACCTTTAGACAAGTTTAAAATAATAATAAAACAGAAATTGTATAAAAAAGGTTACTATAGGATATCTGATTACTTAGAGGACAGATGTCCATGGGAATAGATTGTTTGAGTAACAGGCTGTTTCGATATATAATTAGCATTCATTTTGTAATTTGACAATATTTTATTTAAAAAAGGAAACGCAAAAGATGCGACGACTGTGGAGTTTCTTCGGTGAGCTCTTCTCCACAGATTCCGCCATTGTGTTAGTGAACTCACCCAAAAAAATGTAATGACGGATCTAAGTGATGTAACAACATCCTATGGAAATAAATGATTTTTGATTTGATTTGATTTGATTTTGCGATATCAAGAGCCAGTTCATATTTTCTGTAACCCGCGTGCCATTCCTCGTCTAGTACCCTGCTTAGTATGAAGATGCGGTCATCGGTGGATTTATTGTGAAGAAAAGCTGGTAGTTCCCGAGATATTGAATCGTCTCGTCTTGTTTTCTGAGCAGGTTTGTGGTGTAAATACAGTATCCTTTATTGCACATTGTTATTCGTCGATAGACTTTTGTCTAGTCTAGTTTGGGTTTCTAGTTTTTAGAGTAGGTATTTGGACCGTTTTATGCCAAGACTCCGATGTTGTATTTTTTGTCCAAGCACTGTTCATTGTTTTGGCGATTACCTTTAACAGTTGTTGCGGTATTCCTTTGTTTGGTTCCGGGACTACCTGGTTTGTTGCGCTTATGACTGATTATAATTTCTATGTCGGCTATTTTCGGACCATTTACCCTAGGTAATCCGGGCTTATTAGAGTTTCGTTAGGGATGATATCAATCTTGGAGCCTTCTGATTTCCTTAATTCCTTCATTAGCGTGACGGGATATATCGTTGTCTTTCCCATCGTCTCGATTGAAGCTGTTGACTTCTGTAGTAATGGTACACAATCTGCATTCGTTTCGTTGGGTGAATTTTACCCAAGCCTTCAAATAATGCTCTGCATTCGCGCTTTTCTTCGGCAGTCGACGTTTGATAAAATTGGCCATTTGTAGATTTGCTAGCGCGATTCGGTATGCCCACGATCTAGCTAGTGGGATTAAATAAAAGAATATTTTTAGCATCTGTTTTTAAAACCCCTGTAATAAATCTTCATGGGATAAGCGTATATTAGTTGTCGTATTCGTAAAATATGTAGTTGTTTTCTCGTAGTTCTTCCATAATACCGTTATGGTATTTTGATTTTGTGTCACTCGTTTCATCACGTGTTAGGAAATTATACTTTAAAGCTGTTATCCCTTTGCCCTCAGTTTGCGATGTACCTATATTCTTTGTTGATTTCATTTGAATGTCATCAGTTCTTGCAAACAGTTTGAGTAGGTCAATTTCTCCCCAAATTATCTTATGGTAGGAAATTTGCAGGTCACTCAAGTTCATATATTCAATATACAACGAATCTCTTTGCTGCTTTTTTATGTCATTGACAGTAAGGGTCAGAGCTATGTATGCGTTAATATCCCTTTCCCTTTCCAAGCGAAATAAGGAAAGGGAGATTGTGTCCCTTAACTATTGTGTAGGGCAGTCGGAAAGCTCCGCGTACTTCGTGGCAAAGAATATTGGCGATTGCCTATACACAGAGTGCTACAAGGATCTTTTGGCACAAAGATGACACATTGTTGGCTCTTAAGATTAATGGCACAAGTTCATTTCCTATTGCCGGTGCATGCCAAAATATCCTTGTATTTCTAACGTCTACATACGAGAATCGTTCTGTTTGATTGATTTGCTGTTCATAAGGTCAATCCTATAAGAATATTTGTTGCTTTATGCCTTTTTATAAATGTATTGATGAAAATATATTTTGGGTTTATAATTATTTTCCACGTACCCAACAAAGCAAGTGCCCAAATAGTTTATTTAGTAATCTGTGTGCTGCATTACATATATACATATAAACTTACATGTATGGGGTGTAGGTCCAGAACTGTCAAATTCACACTACGTCATACATAATCTAGTAGCGACTTACAACGATGGGCTCAACATTCGTCGCAACTGGATTATGACGTATTGTAGATTTTACTGGAATGGAAAGTAATAGAAAAAGTAATAATAATTTCTATGTTTTGCAATATAATTTGTCTTCCTTACTTCTATGAAAAAACTGTTTACAAAAGTATATGTCTTCGATATAGGTGGTTTTCGACGCTTTGGAAATATGGGAAATAAATTCTCCGAGGTTCTTTGCGCTAAGTTCGCTGCTCAGATATGAGCTACTGTCAGCCGTAATGCGAACAAGGGCTGAACATAGGCCAATGGCATTGAGAATTAGACAAAGAAAACAAATACCCGTCGCATCGCGTCGAAGCAGACTGACGCATGCTTCCGCGCAGATCCCCGCGGGGCAGCCCGAGCTCCGAGACCAAGAAAATTATAGAAAATATTACTAAACTCCTGTAATAATAACATTAAAAATAAAATAAAACAACCAAAAATTTTCCCTTTTTTTTACCTATTTTTGCGTGTAAGTTTCATATAGTAAACTAATTTCGAGCGCTTGTTCATTTAGTTTTATAATAATGCATTGCGAAAAATATTTTTAAGTATTAAATATAACAGATATCCGGTAATTTTAAAAGTCCATTCTTGTCTCTAATATACCTTTTATAACATATATTTATCCAACATTTTTATGTTGTCTAGTTTAGCCTAGAGATGCATTTCTTTACAAAATCCAGGCTCGCAAGTGTCATGGCCGCGCGGGCGGTAAGAGGCAAACTCTATACAAACGAACTGCTTGGTGGTCGCATCCTGTAAGTAAAGGTATAGTTCATACTCGTTCCTTAACAGTGAAGCTTCACTGAAGATATTTATCATATTTAATAATATTTTGAGACCTAAAAACATAAAAGGCCTCTTCTTTTGCACGTTTTTTTTAAGGTTCCGTAGAGAAACAAGGAACCCTTATAGTGTCGTCAAGTCTGTCTGTGCGTTTGTCTATCTGTCGTCAAGTCTGTCTGTCCTTCCGTCCGTCCGTATGTCACAGCAACTTTATTCCAAAACTATCAGGACAGGACACAGTTGAGACTTGGTATTCTGCAAACCGCTTTACGATTTTTATACAAAAAAAAAAAAAGTTAAGGCTCATACAAGGAACTGAAACCAAAATATATTATTTTCATCAAACCTATATGTGTGGGGTGTCTATAGCCTTTAAAAATGACGTTGAGGTTCTTGAAACCCTTTGTCCTCAAAGTAAATCGTTAAAGAGACAGCCCCTTTCCAAAGTGGAAAAAATTGTGTGTCCCCTCTAACTTTTAAAGTAAGAGAGTGAAAAATCTCAAAAAGTATACGTAGTGTATATAAACAGTTTCAGCGAAAATATGTTTAAACAAAATAAAATAAGCGATTTTTAATATATAAAACATTTATTAAAAACCGCAAATATAACTTTGTCATTCATACAAACACTATGAAAAACAAAGTAATTATTTGCTGGTGAAGAATGATAGTGATATTTTGGCTAGGTGTATCAGGTGTATGTGAAGTGAGTACTTTCCTAATTTTTTTTTTTGGCTTATATTCTTTCATTTATTACGGAACCCTAAATATGCGATGTCCGACACGCACTTGGCCGTTTTTTTTTTTTTTAATACGAATTTAAAGTAACGTGAAACAGAACGTGAACACCCATCAGCGGAAGTGATGTCTTAAATACCATCGGTTCACTTCGATGTAAGGGAGAGATCCTCCATCAAATAATGATGATTTATTTTTCACAGATTTTGAATATTATTACAAAGTATTAAGGTCCAAATCACGAGCCATTTTTTCACCTACACACATATGAGAGAATAGGCGACAGGAGTCAGTCTCCCTTCTCATTCCAAGCGAAATTAGGAGACAGATATGTCTCTTAGATGGAAGTGTCACACACAATACAATATTTTTCAAGGTAGTCCAATAAATCTAGAAACGTGTCTCAAGCTGAACCTATTTCAACAAAAACGTTTGAGAATATCAGATTTGTATATTTCGAGCAGTTGCATTTTATTAACTCAATTTTGTGTTAATAAGACAGCATTTGTAGACTAGTATTTCATAGAACTCGTGAACAAAATTACCGTTTTGACAGTTCCTAAAAAGTATCTATTTTGAATAGCAGTCAAATACCGTATTGCATTCAGGACGATATTTTCACAAATGGGTGTTATCGCGCCAAGCAAAACTGAGAGTTTGAACCTGCGATTTTTGGCTATAAATTAATGTATATTTTTATTAAACTCGTTATTAGTGAACATTTAAGCAAAAATAAAAGCAATTCATGTTTTCCATTATAAGTAATTATGACGTACTAGGTTCAAGCCCATTTTCTGAAAGCTGTGTTAAAGCGACAGGCTTTTCATCACTCTTCCATTTCAAATATGGTAGATCTCAGTCTTTATTGAAAATGAAATCAATTGAAATTGATTGAAAACTTCGGAAAGATTAGTGAATTCATCTTCATTTTTAGGGTTCCGTACCCGAAGGGTGCCAAACGGGACCCTATTACTAAGCTTCCTCTGTCCGTCCGTCCGTCCGTCTGTCACCAGGCTGTCTCATGAACCGCGATAGTTAGACAGATGAAAGTTTCACAGATGATGTATTTCTGTTGCCGCTATAACAACGAATACAAAAAAAAAACAGAATCAAATAATGTATTCATATGAAAACCACATACAAACTTATGAATGCACCTGGTTACGTATTTGGAGTTTGAAAGTAGCCGTAGCAGTAGTAGCACCAATAACTTTGTAAACAACATTTTGCTATGTAAAATCCAAACTATTCACTCCACACCATCCCTACCATTGTATGGAATCTTCGCATCGCATCGCACTTGACCGTTTTTCACTTCTTCATGAGACGGTCCAAATAGTAAGCAGAAAATGTCTTCATATCATGAAAGACCCCCTTTGCGAGCAAAAGTAATACCTTGGACAAAGTAAATACCTTGGACACTATTTACACACATTGATCTAGCGCCAAACTAGGATTCCCTGTATCTTGGGTACTAGACAACGATACACTTACTTGTATAGATAAATGTTATACTTAGATAGATAAACAACCATGACTAGGGTACAAACATCCGTTCTCATCAAACAAATATTTGACCCCACCGGGACTCCAACCCGGGACCCTAGGCTTCGAAGGCAGGGTCACTGCCGACTCGGCCATTTGGGTCGTCGAATTCATGAAATGAAAATGAGAAAATGGGGTACGGAAAATACTAATGATTTATATAACTTTAACTAATAGTTCAAAATTGAAGTGCTAAATTGAGATGAACTGATCGTGTAACATTCTCAGAGATTTGCATAATGTTCAGCATGAGAATGTTATCGAATGATTAATTGACGTGAATCTCCTAATTCAAGTCGCATCGTTGAGCATAAATGGCTCCCTCCAGCATAAAACTAGCTAGGCACATCGTAAACACAGTTTGTTGTGTTCACATGTATCAAATTCCAACTTAGGTACTGTGAAGTAAACGGAGCATACGCAAACAAATCAGTGCCGTAAATCAACAGCTTACATGTTTGTCGGGCCGTTCACAATCACCTGCTTTGACTCGAATCTAGACTAAGGTAATTAAATAGCAGAGACTCAATTCTAAATGGCATGTGTTTAAACGATTACCAAAATCGCACCTATTTTACTACCAATCAATTCGAAATGACTGCCAGAATGGATAAATGTCCACCAAGTTGTGTTTGGATAAATTATCACCAAACTTCTTTTTATGTTTTGTGTACTTAAGTTTATGTTCTAAGTATTTTTTGTTGTTCTTACATGTTCAACCTAACACGAAGGATAAGGGGCTTCGCTTCGCTCACCACCTTTACCCTTCACCTAAGCTACCGCAGTATTTTGCCCTGATATTTTTTGCAACTTTTGGTGTTCATTTATCCATTTTGGGTAGGGAAAAAATATTTTGGTGATCATTATATTTGTTGCCATTCTAAATTGTGTTCCATCCCAGGACTGGGAATCACAAACTGACTTTACTTAACGTTCGTTCTGATTTTTTAACAAACCATTACGTTATTTTATAATTATATTCTCCATTATTCGATCTGTTAGATGCATATAATTAGAACCGGAAATAACTGGACCGGCTGCATACTAATTTAGTATTTGGAGTTGCCCAGCAAATACTGTTTATCTACACGCGCATCATAAACCCTCTTTACTGTGTCCAAAAACCGTTACGACCAGCATAATGTTATACTTCTTGGTAAAAACTCATGTCTTATCTAAATATGATATATTATGACCATAATGTATCAATTTTCGACTCATGACATTCAAATTTCAAACGCTGACGCGCGCCTGCGTGCCGCCCCTAGTTTGCCTTTGAAGTTGGTACTACTGAAAAAGCTAAACAAGTGCAGAACAATTATCAAAGCCGCAATGCCGGTCGAACATGTGGTTTCTGAACACATCAAAGACAGCTTATGATATGGGTGTAGATAAACTAGTGTATGTAACTGTACATAATAAGACATTATCTCGAGTGATATTATTAATATATGTAATCTACAGCTCATTTTAAAATTAAGTGTAAAAATCATTTTTACAGCTCCAAAAAACAAATGTTTGACACAGTCCCGATGAGCTCTCGCGTTATACGTGTAGTTGGCAAAATAATGTCAACCTGTCATCGTCTTAAGTCGGATGACACTTTTATAATTTAGTTGTTCGTATTTATGTACTTTATACTTACACAAAGCACACAATTATTTTGTTCATTTATTACTCTCTTTACATATTTACATATTATTTAATAAAGTAGGTTATTTAACGCCCACTCACATATGATTTCCACGCACGATATTTAGGTACCGACAGAATATCAGCGTTGCAGGACTTGCTGCAAGTCCAGCAACACATGTTGAGTCGGAACCCATTCGCTGTTGCGGTACACACCGCATGGGGTATTTGGTCATTTTTGTATATATTTTTTCCGTGTATTTACAACCATGATTATTTAATTTAGTATTTTTATTTTCTCTGTGTAGATACTTACAATACCTATATGGCCTTAACTTGTGTGATGTGTATTGTTACAGTCAATAAATTTATATTCAATTCAATTCAATTATGAAACTTACCTTCGGCTCGTTTCATAAACCCACTCTCGAGTTTTATGTTATTTATATTATGTATCAGTCACATAAACTACTACTATACTTTACTCCGTGTTTCTGTCATTTTATCATTGTGGGATTTTGTGTTTCTGGCCCAATTTGTGCAAACGATTTGATCGAAGTAATTGTTTACTGTCTACAAACTCCATCAGATACATGCAATAAGAACCCCACAACTCAGTAGGAATTCCCTAAGGCTCTGCAAACAAGAGCCATTGAAATGCCTTCTATTGAAATTTGGGAGAGACTCCGTCTCGAAGACTACTACTGTAGTGTACAGTGAATGACAGAGGAGATCGGTGAGGCTTTGTGAAGCGAACACCAGTGTGTTCCCATGGAATGAAGACCAGGGGAGCAGTTGAACATAATTAGACACTTACCCACCCACGTAAGTAGGAGTACTTTTAATAATAGTTATATTCTACGAGTAAGGTTGTATCACCGCATCCGTGATCGATTTCTGATACGATCTGAGCTGGTGCTTCAAATGCCCGAGGTACCTATGGAGTTTAGTATCCGGCATAGGTAAGCCAAGAATAAAATAATACTTACATTGCTCACAATTTGCAATGCTGACTTCAAACACCAAATACATTTTTTCGTGCCGTTTTTACTGAGTCTTTTGAGACGAGCCCAGTCTTAGGTGGGCAACTAAATGTCTAGATCGGAACACGTTCTAGGCGTGTCTCGACTGCACTTGAGACCTAGATTCTGTCTGAAGGGTGTTCTCACGCCTTGATAATGTTTTGAGGTTATTGTAACATCTAATATATTCACAGCGTCAACTAGTGATGAGGCTTTTAAAGGGGTAGTATTAAAACGAATTGATTGTATATCACTTTTTGCTTGGCAAAAATACTCGATTTGCCTTACTAGCGACGAAAAATTAGCGCGACTAGAAATATCGGCTTTGTCTGACAAATTTACTGAATTGCGCGACTAGAAATCTAAAAACGGCAAGTTGGAAACCTTGATTTGAGTAACATAAAATACAAAAAGTTCTCACGTGTTCAACCTAGTGTAGCAGTGGCTAAGTCATCCAGTAATTTTCGCGCAATTCAGTATTGGCTGTTTTATTATTTCACCTTGTGAAATTACATATAGTGAAGTTTATTATTATGAACGTACAATATTGCCTCCACGACATTTTCGTAATTCGACTTTATATACAAAAGACATCCAACCTTTTAATATGTCTACATTTTTACGCATAATTTCGACTCGGCCTGTTGTCCAGCGGATTTATTATTGAAATGAGTTTTCAGAGCCCCCGGCTAAATAAGACCGTAATTTGTGATAATAAAGGCCGGTATATAATTCAAGGAATATGCCGTTATTCCGCTCAAAAAGGAAATAATTAATAAAGCTAACGAAGTTCACATAATTAAAATGTAATATTGTAAAGCACTTCCGAAAGGTATTTCTTCAGATTCGAATTACTTGGGTACAGTCAGACATATACAGCGTCATTAGTGACTTTTTTACGAAACATGCTAACTCGTAGAAGTTTAGTTACGTACCACTTCTATAATGATGGAGACAGGAGATACCATAAGAAGAGCAGAGCAATCTAGAGTAACTCATCGTCTCACAGAACTCTTAGCTTCTGGTTTCCTTAAAGCTTCGGCACACCATCGGGCGACGGGGCGGTAGTAAAATAAACTAAATGAAGCATGTCACAACATTCGAAAGAGGGCCGCGCTAACTTTTAAGTGTGGGGGCCACTTGACCATGATTCATAAGATTCATAATTTTTATTGCAAAGTCACAAAATTTCACAAGGTGGTACAATAAAGGTATGTACATTGTGACGCCCTGCTAGGGTACAGCAACATGCTAAGGACAAACAATTGTCCCTTTTACAAAAATAGAATGATAACATTTATATTCAAATTACATAGTGACACTTAGAAAACCATTGTAGAGATTATTATTATAAAAACAAAGACATCTCTAAGAGGCTCGTCGAAGCGTCAGGGGACCGCAGAGCTGGCGCCTACCTCGCTCAACGCATCAGTATTGCGATACAGCGAGGTAACAGTGCCAGCGTCTTAGGCACCCTCCCGCCCGGCAGCGAACTCAGGGAAATTTTTAATTTAGTTTAGTGCAGTTATAGTTTAGTTTTAGTTTATAATATATAATAGGTAAAAACTGTTTCTATATACATAATTGAATTATTGAAAAAAACATGTTACTATTGTACTTTACTGCACAAGTGATGTGTCGATTGCGATAAAAAAAATTATGCCAGAAGTGCTAATAGGATCTTTTGGCACTGGATGACACATTGATGGCTCATCTTACAAATAACGACACACGGTTCTTTTTCTACTGCAGGCGCGTGCCAAATGATCCTTGTATCAGTTAACATAAGACAACGTTGACAACCGCCACACCCCACCTGTCCCGCGTGCTGTGTGCCGAAGCCTTAAGTCGACATTTGGCTTGCAAATCTCTGGTTGAAAAGTATCCTCTAAAAGGTCCCAAAGGCAAGCTCACCTACCAAAGTTAGAAAAGTGACAGTTGTCCAATACAATAATAATAACATGCCAGTAACTGCGTCGTTTTTGCCTTGAATTTGATTTGTAAGCGATTATTTATGGGAGCAGACATAATTTATAGAAAAGAGAAACATTTGAAATTAAAACCGTTCATGCGAGGTGAACTCGCGCACGAAGGGTTCCGTACCAATGTACAATGGTAGGGATGGTGTGGAGTAAATAGTTTGGATTTTACATAGCCAAATGTTGTTTACAAAGTTATTGGTGCGGCTACTTTCAAACTCCATGTACGTAACCAGGTGTTTTCATAAGTTTGTATGTGGTATTGAATGAATCGTTATATGGAAGCCCGCTTATAGTAGTTTATGTGACTGATTCATAATAGAGGGCATTAAAACTCGAGAGTGGGTTTATTGAGAGTTTTAATGCCTAATTATGTACGGTTACATTCAGTAGTTTATCTACATACATATCATAAGCTCTCTTTGATGTGTTCAGGAATGCATGTGTGACCGGCATTGTGGCATTGAGTTGTTTAGCTTGTTCTGTAGTACCAACTTCGCAGACAAAGTAGGGGCGGCACGCAGGCGAGCGTCGGCGTTCGAAATTTGAATGTCATAATATGTAGAAAAGTTACACATTATGGTCATAATGTTCAATATTCAGATAAGAAATGAGTTTTTACCAAGAATTTTATCATTATGCTGGTCGTAACGTGCTGTTTTTGGGCGCAGTAAAGAGGGTTTATGATACGTGTGTAGATAAAATATTTATTTATTCTGTTTTGTAGTATTTGTTGTTTTAGCGGCAACAGATTTACATCATCTGTGAAAATTTCAACTGTCTTACTATCACGGTTCCTGAGGTACAGCCTGGTGACGGACGGACGAACAGCGGAGGCTAAGTAATAGGGTCCCGTTTGACGCCCTTTGGGTACGGAACCATAAGAATATGTCATCCCAATCCTGTGCTGTTTCAGTACAACCCTCTTAGCCCAACAACATCAAACTTAAATGAGGGCATTCCTCGAACGATTTTGTTTCAACGAATCTAGACAGTTTATGCAAATATATCTCCAAATCTGCGTCTTGGGTCGGATTTGAGAGGCTTTGATTAAGGCCGAGCAAACGATTCATTCGTTTCATTCATTCGGTCTATGTATCTGAGAACCCAAATGAAATTATTTGGATCGGGACTTCGTTCGCTTTTGTTTTGTAAATTCCGTCGTCGAAGCGGATCATTAAATAACGAAAGATGTTATGTATTATGTGACAGTAATTAAGGGCAACAAATATAATGACCACCAAAATATTTTTTTCCTACCCAAAATGGCTAAATGACCACCAAAAGTTGCAGAAAATATCAGGGCTAAATACTGCGGTGAAGGGTAAAGGGGGTAAGCGAAACGAAGCCCCCTTTATCCTTCGTGTTAGGTTGAACATGTAAGAACAACAAAAAATACTTAAACATAAACTTAAGTACACAAAACATAAAAAGAAGTTTGGTGATCATTTATCCAAACACAATTTGGTGGACATTTATCCATTCTGGCAGTTATTTCGAATTTATTGGTAGTAAAATAGGTGCATTTTTGGTAATCGTTTATACACAAGCCGTAATTAAGTCTGTTCGCTACATTTTCAGGAGTGAATCACTGAATCCATTTTGAGTAATTTTGTGTCAAAGAAAGAAAGAAAGAACTAAGCCACAAAAAAAAATACTTAAACATAAACTTAAGTACACAAAACATAAAAAGAAGTTGGGTGATCATTTATCCAAACACAATTTGGTGGACATTTATCCATTCTGGCAGTCATTTCGAATTTATTGGTAGTAAAATAGGTGCATTTTTGGTAATCGTTTAAACACAAGCCGTAATTAAGTCTGTTCGCTACTTTTTCAGGAGTGAATCACTGAATCCATTTTGAGTAATTTTGTGTCAAAGAAAGAAAGAAAGAACTAAGCCACAAAAAAAAATACTTAAACATAAACTTAAGTACACAAAACATAAAAACAAGTTGGGTGATCATTTATCCAAACACAATTTGGTGGACATTTATCCATTCTGGCAGTCATTTCGAATTTATTGGTAGTTAAATAGGTGCATTTTTGGTAATCGTTTAAACACAAGCCGTAATTAAGTCTGTTCGCTACTTTTTCAGGAGTGAATCACTGAATCCATTTTGAGTAATTTTGTGTCAAAGAAAGAAAGAAAGAACTAAGCCACAAAAAAAAACCGGAGAAAAGAAACTGTAATACTATTATGATATTGGATGCTTACGTATGAAATTGCCGATATTTTCTTACAGTGTTATTCAATAGCTGTTTCCATTTTATTTTTTTGTTTAAAAGTTAATTTCAAATCTACATATTAAATTTATTTCTTTTTTTCAGTGTGATATCTAAAATTAAATCTTCAAAATCAGTTCTTCAAATGATAAGAATCGTAATATTTTTTTACAGCTGACACTTTTCAAAGATTAAATCAAATTTGCGGTTAGCTAAATGTTGTTTCATTCATAAACACAAAGTGTTATAAAATAACGAATTCTTTTAAAAAAATGCAAAGATCTTTGCACTGAAAATTGAGTTTTCTTCAATTTCTCCACACAAAACGCAGATTTCAAGCACCTAATATTATACGTAACAGAGAAATGAGATTGAAGCAAAACAGGTCGGTATAGGTTAACACTTTGCCAGCCGAGCTTTTTGTCACCCGCATTCCCCCGTACGCCGGCCATTTTGGTAATTTTTGTATATTCGATACAAAAAGAACTAAAATATTTAAGCATTTAGTTTTTTTTTGTATATGTTAGAATAACTTATGTTTTATTGTAATAAAAAATAAAACAATTAATTTCACATATTTTTTTATTGAAAAAATCTAAATGAATCAGACGTTTTACACAAGAAAAAAAAACTCTACGATCGGCGTAAACCTTACAAACTCTCGTCGTCGCTTGACCGGGCGACGCTCCCATCCACCCCCCTGAGACGGAGGGACGGGCAGAGGGGCGGACAGACGAGCGGACAGTGGAGGCTTAGTTATAGGGTCCCGTTTGGCACCCTTCAGGAAAGGAACCCTAATAAAAACCGTACAAACTTAGCACGAAGAGCTCATAGTAGCCGCAAAACATGGTTAACTTCTCAATGAAAAGTCCCCTAATGGCTCTTGGGAATTAAAAAAAAACACTCAAATCCAAGCAATCTACTAATGAGGTTGTTAGAGCCAGGGTCCGAAGATCCTGCACAAATCCTAGTTGGTTAGTTAGATTAGAAAATGTGGTCACGGAACAAATCCAGATCGAACTAGATAGTTGGGAAGTCGGGAAGCATTCCTGTTGGTCTTAGTTCTCAAACATGCCCCGTATATTCTGATTAAAGTTTTCCGCACTTTGATAAACTAAGTTTCAATTTTATCCTTAATAATTATCAATCTAAAATTAAATGTATTTGAAAATGGGAATTATTAAACTACACATCAAAAATACTGATTTGCACAGCAAATATCAGGGCAAAATGCTGCGGTAGCTTAAGTGAAAGGGTAAAGGGGGTGAGCGAAGCGAAGCCACGTTTATCCTTCGTGTTAGGTTGAACATGAAAGAACAACAAAAAATGCTTAAAACATAAACTTAAGTATCCATAAAATATTTAAAACATTAAAAGTGTTTTGTTGATCCTTTTTTGCGGTGCAAATCAGTATTTTTGATGTGTAATTAAATACTAGCCTTCGAAAATCAAGTTAATAGATAAATACACATATTTTCACGCAACTGTCGACCTGTCGGCGATGCTTTCGGCGACAGGTCGACATGGTCTTGTCGGCGATGGTTATTTATGTGGGTTTAGAGAAAAACATCACGAGGAAACCTTAAGGGGATATTTCGTCCGTGCAAAGGTGCCCGTTACTCCGGGCGGAATGACCCGTAGTGTGAGAGGGACGGAATCGGGAAAAAATGACAAAAAGTCGGTTTTAAATTGATACAAAATTAACTAAAATTGCTATGAAAGTTTCTATAATAGGTAATTTAGGTATTTTCAAAACCCATCAAAATAAATATTTTTGAATTCTTTGCGCTATTCCAATTTGTCAGAAAATAAAAAAGTGTAAATTTAGACCTCATTTCAATAATTATTTCTATCGGGCGAAATTCCTCCAATCGCGTTTCTGTTATTACAAAATCTAGAAAAGGTCCCAAAATTGTTATATCAATATATTAAACTTGGAACTTCTTTTGAACAGCAGAGAAATCATTTCAAAAAGTGTCGTATTTGTCGATATATCACCTTCAGAAATAAGAAACTTTATTTACTTACCGTCGTTTACATTAAGCAACAAATGTACATTTCAGTTTCACATGGTATATCATGTTAGGTTATAACCTTAAATAGGTAGCATTTACGCAACTTAACTACATACTAGCTATTTCTTACCAATTTACACAAAGAGTTTTAAAAACTTTACCGCTCAACACTTCTCGGTTTTGGTCGCTAAAAGTGATCAAAATGTCCTGGAAACATGAAAAGGGTTCTAACATTTTTGTATGGAGACTGGCATACCATTTTTAAAAATATCTTGATATCTGCGGCCAGAGTCAAAACCGATGTCCATCGATAGAGTAAATTATTGAAACACATGTAGGTAATTATGTTTTTTTTAATCAATTTTTATCGAATCTCAATAAAGACTACATTCAGTCTTGTCTGTTTGTTTTTTGCTTTTTAGTGTACCGCAGTCGGGATTTTTAGGGTTTTTTGGAGTTTACTCTTTAAGACACGATTTGAGTTATAGGGCCCGGTATGAAAATTTTATGAGGAGTAAAATCGAGTGTAACACTTGAGCTGAGGCGTCACGAATAAAGAGACAAACATATGAATCTATAGGATTGAACGTGCAAAAGAATGAGAAAGAATACATTACACAGCGTATCTCATTCTTTTCTCTTCTCATTTGTTTCTGTTATTATTTTAGAAGATGCGTTCATTTACCCTCTTTTTCTATTCGATATATATATCATAATTATCGTTCGTAAGGACTAAACTCCAGTCGTGCATCGGAGCTGACCACACACAAACTTTTTTTCTACGTTATTCATTCATATAAAGTCGGGGTATTTACGCCACTCTTATTATATTAAAATAAAATCAAAATATTTATTTATTCAAATTTCTTTGAATAAATAAATATTTTGATTTGATAAATAAATGTTTCTTTTCAGAAACAGACAACGTTTACAATATTTGAGGCCCTTAGCTAAAATGTGACACATGATAATTGAGTCATCTGAGCCTGAGCTAGGTGTAAACCTGTATTTCAGACTACAGTGCTCTTCCTATAATATATATATATAAAGCTAATTTAAGTTACACGGACACTTTTTTATTCAAAATTACTGACTAATACTGACTAAAGACAAAGTTATAAAAATATGAAAAAAAATGGGTGTGTGGGTGAGTGGGTGAGCCTCTCTATGTGTAGTATGAGTATGAGTGAGTGTGTGTGAGAGGGTGTGTGAGGTAATAAAAATAATAATAAAACAACGTTACTATGTCAATATGGTCAGATTAATATAAAATATGCGTTATATATTATTATTTTTTTTAACAGATGAATTGATGAACTGCCTTGTGCACCTTTATGAAGGTAGCTAGGTAGTTATGATCAGTAGGTCCTCCGTTTTGTCATAATTAAGTAATTGCAATGTTTTATAGACAATATTTTTAAGTTTATAGTTGATGAGGGAATAAATATTAGCTATTCTATTAATTCTATTATATATGAAAGGACCGAGGAAGCAAAAGAATTTATGGGCAAAGGATGTTCGGAATAATGTATAATCCAAACAGACTCTATCCTTCCGCCGTCTGGTCAGCAGATAGGGGCTATATAAGAATGCTGTTTTAAGACAGTGTGATACATAAATAGTTGCCTGACCGTAAGTACGTCACAAGAATTATAAAGGAGATCAGTGGGGAAAACAAGGGGACGGAAAGTATATACAACTCAAGAACGGCTGGAACGATTTTAATGATATTTTATTAGGTGAATTCGTCTCCGCCCCGAATAGCAGAATAACTATCAACATATCGGAAAAATTAGCGGGGAAAATATACACAAAATTATTTTTTATAAATGGCTAGTATTTAATCGCACATCAAAAATACTGATTTGTCTGCAAAAAAGGATCAACAAAAACACTTTTTATGTATTAAATATTTTATGTGTACGTTTATGTCTCAAGTATTTTTGTTGTTCTTACGTGTTGAACCTAACACGTAGGATAAAGGGGGCTGCGCTTCGCTCACCCCCTTTACTCTTCACCTAAGCTACCTCAGTATTTTGCCCTCAAAAATACTGTGCAAATCAGTATTTATATTATGCAGTTTAATTTTCCCGTAAACTTATATGTAACCTTAACATTGTCAAAACCGTATAGCTCAGGTAAAGACTAGAGGGGGCGAGCGCAGCGAAGCCCCCGAATAGTCTTCGTGTTAGCTTCACATCTAAGAACAAAAAAAACGTAAATTCTAATCCCTGTCGGTCTGGTTCACAATTTTGAAAATCTTACGGTGACATATACAGAGTCAAAAAAAGTCAAAACTCAAAGTACTTTATTACTGTAGAGATTTACATATTCTTAGCAAACGTCATTTTTTGCCTCTTCTCTACATTGGACCACTGTGGGAGAAGGAGGGCGTAGAAACTCCCACAGATTGATTTTTAGATCTCTTTTAAAAATAGGTTGTGCTTAACTAATACAATTATGTTTTTTTTTTATTTAATAAGCAGGCAATAATAAATAATTACAAAATTATTAACAGCCAGGTCTGTGTTGAACTAGATTAACCCCATACAGTCCTGTCATTTAAGTAATCTCGAACATTGTAATATCACTTTTTTGACAAAGTCGCTTTAACATGCTTATTAAATTGCTCAAATGGCAATTTCAAAATCTCCAGAGGTATCTTATTATAGTAGAGAATGCACTGACCCTTGAAAGAATTGCTAACCTTCGCGAGTCTAAGTCGGGGCGCACACAGTCTGTGATTATTTCTTAGGTTAACATTGCAGCTATCGTTAAGTTTGGTAAATGTTGTAAGGTTCTTGCGTACTTACATTATATTTTCGAAAATAAATTGACTAGCTACAGTTAGTATGTCAATTTCTTTAAAAAGCTCTCTTAAGGAGTCTGTTCGTTTTAAATTATAAATTGCTCGAATAGCTCTTTTCTGTAAAATAAAAATAGTTTGAATATCCGCTGCTTTCCCCCACAACAAGATACAATAGGACATGACACTATGAAAGTAACTAAAATATACTAGCCTAGATGTAGCCACATCCGTGCTTTGTCTGATGTTCCTAACAGCGTAAGCCGCAGAACTTAATTTACCAGCTAATTTATCTATGTGGGGTCCCCACTGCAATTTGCTATCAATGGTTATTCCAAGAAACTTCGCATCATTTACTAATTTTAACGTGTTGTTGTCTAACACTAAACTGGTCTCAACTTGCCTGACATTTGTAAGTGAGAATTTGATACACTTGGTTTTACCAGCGTTTAACAATAAATTATTAACTGTGAACCAATTCAAGGTTAAAGACAATACACCATTAACATCATCAAAATCTCCTTTTTGTCTTTCAATTTTGAAGACCATCGAAGTATCATCAGCAAACAACACTATGTCAGTTAATTTCTCCACCCTGAGTGACATTTTATCAGCTGACCATAACTTAGGGAATGACCATCATTAACAATAACTTTCCCCGTGAAACATATGGTCGCAAACGAAAATAACTTTGGGTCTCCCATAGTAACGTGTAATCGGCAGATCAGCGGCCTTATGGCGTAACTCTCTGAAGTTCATAGCGTGTGTCTATGGTTCATCTCATGCACATACAATATCATCGATTGCGGGGTATCACCGAAGGCTTCTAGGCTTCATTCAATGAGCTTAGGTTTGGCCTCCATTATGATGCTACTTGCGTGATACCAATTTGACAGATGAAGCTGGTGCAAGGTGTCAAACGTAAAAGTCTATATGAAGTTCATAGCTCAGACGACTTACGCCATAAGGCTGCAGGTCAATGCACTGATGGACGAATATATTTTTCCATTTGCGACATTGGGTTTCTTGTGGAAAGTTGTTCATAATGATGGGTACTATTATTCGCCAAAATATGGTCAGCCAATTAAGGCCCAAGATCACAATAAACCACTAAACAGAGCTTTGGCAAAAAAAAAACATATTTCCAATAAATTCATAGGTCTCAAAAAATTATATGTTATTCACCAGGAGATAATCTAGTTTTAATACTATATCGTTACGCGATTGGATTAATTTGGCTCGATCGTAATAAATCCTGAACATAGTCTATATTTAAAAGGAGATTCAATAATTTTAATATAAAATTACAGATTTTTCTCATAATTTTTATACCTAAGTTTGCCTTTTTTAGAGCTCCGTATTAATGCTTAAATTTTATCAATTAGCCTATTTCCATTTTTCAGTAAATTCGAAAAAACACCTAATTTTTTAAGTATCCGGGCGGCCCGACGCTATTCCGCGCCGCCCGCTACCCCGCCAGTTCCACTACCCCGCCAGAAGACGACGGGCCAATGCGGCGCCCCTCACCTCACTTCAACAGCTAGAACTGGGCCTTAAATGTCACGTTGATATTTTCAATTGTCTACAGGGGTGTGCCTGATTGAGCACGCAAGCGGCCGGACTACTGAGAAGGTCACTAACCACAACAACGGGTACTCCAGCTATGGACTGTTTCAGGTATTTGAAGTTTCCCCTACTTAGACCGCCTTGCAGCTGACTTTTGACAGCTGCTAAATTAAGTTTGACCTGTTTGCTTACCGCCCGGTTGATTCCCGCTTTTTTAATGTTTCGAGGCGTCATGACGGCGTGCGGAAATTATGTGCCGATGCCAACTAAATGATGGATAGCATCTAAAGTATGAAATTAAAAGTGAACACATATTTATTGATGATTTTATCTGTTTTATGACTTAATACCCCATCCAATTATGCCTCACCTATATCTAGGCAAAGTGCAGCCGTGAGAAAAAAACGACCTTTCATCGTAGTATTTGATTTTTATTTCTTACACTAATTAAGTATCAAATTTACGACTTTGTTGTACATTTAAGTAATATTGAACATTGTAATATCCCTTTTTAGACAAAGTCGCTTATTCATCATTGATGAAATTAGTTGTAGCCTTTCAACTTTTGGCCTGAAAGTCAATCCCATAGCGTAAATACAAAAAGTGGCCAAGTGCGAGTCGGACTCGCCCGTGAAGGGTTCCGTTGTAGCAAGCAATTATGTGACTGGATGTTTGTGTTGTGACTTTGTTTTTCATAGTGTTTGTATCAATGACAAAGTTATCTACGTTATGCGGTTTTTAATAAATATTTTTTATCTTAAAAACTGGTTATTTTATTTTGTTCAAAGCAATTTTGTTGAAAGTGTGTATCGAGACACACAGGGGGGGTGGGGGGCACATTTGTCCACTTTGGAAGGGTTTGTCTCTTTAACTATTTACTTTGAGGTAAATCGGTTACAGGAACCTCATTTTCAAAGACTTATCTATAGACACCCCACACATATAGATTTGATGAAAAAATATTTTTGTTTTCAATTCCCTGTATGGGGAGCCCCCTTTAATATTTTTTTTTTCATTTTTTGTATAAAAGTCATAAAGCGGTTCACATAATACATCTACACACAAAGTTTCAACTGTGTAGTTCTAATAGTTTCTGTATAAAGTTGCTGTGACATAAGGACAGACGGACGGAAGGACAGACATATTGACGAAACTATAAGGGTTTCTTGTTGCTCTACGGAACCCTAAAAAAAAACACCGACATAATTAATGGATCCTTCACTTGTTTGTTAAGGCGACGCGTTAAGCCAAAATAGCCTTCTGTGAATCTCAAGCTACGTTAAATAGGAGAATTATTGCAGTTGTTTCTTTATGCTAGCTTGTTGATAATGAGTGTCAGCTTGCATTCGCTTACGTGTAATAAATGAATGTGCTCTGATTATTTTATCTTAGTAGAAAAGTATTTCAAAGTTGTCACAAAATTTGATTCTATGTGGCTTTTGTTTCGGACGCTTCCGTGTTTCCGGATGACACGTTAAGCTGTAGGAACCGACTACTATCGCTACTCGGTGGT
This sequence comes from Argyresthia goedartella, assembly GCA_949825045.1. Taxonomy (NCBI): domain Eukaryota; kingdom Metazoa; phylum Arthropoda; class Insecta; order Lepidoptera; family Argyresthiidae; genus Argyresthia; species Argyresthia goedartella. The sequence continues at coordinate 9,220,445 of OX463833.1, forward strand.
AGTAGGTAGTCGTAAAATTGTATAAGAGGCCCTAATAGGGCAGCTTGATACCTTCTGACAGTCGGGTTGGCCTCTAGCCCGACACCCGTGTCGCCCAAATCTAAAAATATGGAACTCCGTGGTCTTATGGGTTTCACGCTTGCTTCTCACACAGGAGATGCAAGTTCGAATCCTCACCATGTACGATTGAGATAATTAATTAAGGCTGGTATTTAATCGCACATCAAAAATACTGATTTGCACAGCTAAAAAGGATCAGCAGAAACACTTTTTATGTTTTCAATATTTTATGAGTACTTAAGTTTATGTTTTAAGTATTTGTTGTTGTTCTTACATGTTGAACCTTGTGCCAGCCATCCCTTATCATCACGGACTAAAGTATCGTCGTGATAAGTTATTGGCTGACACAGAAAATCGACATCACGTACCGGTTTTGGTACATGATGATTATCGAGGACGATTTATATATAAGAAGAGTTATTTGTTAAATAAAACTAGACTGTAACTGAGCATTTTCCAAACCTTTTATTCCGTCTCCCGTAGGTTGCCACAACGTTGGCAAAGTGGTGACCCCGACGTTTGAATATCAAGCAACCTTCGGTTAAGCAGCAGCATGTCGTCGCCTGTGAAACAGAACCCGTGTGCAGCTACCCAAGAAGTGCAAGCAATCAGCACTTCGTCTAAAATCGCAGACTTCTGGAAGGACAAGCCCCGGTTATGGTTCGCACATTTTGAAGCAGTAACCACTCCCCAGAAGTTAGGTGACGAATCCAAATTCCACCTAGTCCTTACCAAACTAGCCAAAGAGGAAATCGAACAAGCCAGTGACATAGTGATTTCCTTATCAGACAGCGGAAAGTAGCAGAAGTTAAAAGACAGATTGATTTCGACATATGAAGAATCCCCGCATCGCAAATTCCAGAGATTATTCACGGACACCGACCTCGGAGACAGAAAACCGTCATAGTTATTAAGAAAAATCAAGGAGCTTGGGGAAGGTCAAATCAACGACGAAACTGCAAAAATGTTTTGGCTAAAACAATTACCGACCTCCTTAACCTCAATACTTTCGGCAAATAAAGAGAAAGGAATTGACGATTTAGCCCAGATGGCCGACAATATTTACGAAGTCTCGAGCTTCGAACAAGTTGCTGCGCTAAGCAGGGTCGACGACCCAGTAACGCAACTAACTGCTGAGCTAGTGAAAGTAAAGATTGAGTTAGCTGCATTTCATAATAACAACAATCGTCGGCAGTTTTATCGCAGTAAGCCATTCTCAAGTTCACGGTCAGGAAGCCCGTTTCCATTACGGAGAAACTCGAAGTTATGCTTTTATCATTCACGTTTTGGCAAGAGAGCTTTCAAGTGCGAGGCTCCGTGTTCCTGGAAGCAACAGGGAAACTAAAGCGGGCATGCACTGAGGCGGAGCTGTGTGCTTTTTCACAATTTCATCGCCTATTTATCACAGACAAGAAGACTGGAGAAAAATATTTGATCGATACTGGCGCGAACATATCTGTACTTAAACGCAAGCTGAAGCATTCCGGGAAAACAGATTACTCATTACATGCTGCCAACGGTTCAAAGATCAGCACATATGGAGAACGATGTTGTGCCCTTGATCTCGGGCTTCGAAGAACTTTTAAATGGAACTTCGTGATCGCCAATGTCAATACCTCTATCATTGGAGCAGATTTTCTGGAGCATCATGATTTATGGGTTGATTTACGCAGAAAAAGGTTGATTGACAACACTACCAAACTATCATCCAGAGGTAGAACCATAATAGCAAACCAAGCCACTTTAAGTACCATTGATGGGAGTCTTGTTATCGCAGACTTACTTCGGAGATATCAGCGCATCACCGTACCCACATCGTCCCAAGCACAACGTTCAACATTTCATAGAGACGCAAGGCCCTCCGGTCGCTTGTAGAGCCAGGCCTCTCCCTCCAGAAAGGTACAGGACGGCTCAAAAGGATTTCCAGGACATGGTGGATATGGGCATATGTCGACAGTCAAACAGTTCATGGGCCAGTCTTTTGCATATGGTGAAGAAGAAAAATGGTGAATGGAAACCCCTCGGATTTTTTTCAAAAAACCTGACACAGACGCAACAAAAATATTCTACGTATGATCGAGAGCTTTTGGGTATCTACCTAGCTGTGAAGCATTTCCAAAGACTCGTGATAGGATGAGATTTTACTATCTACACAGACCATAAACCAATCACTTTCGCATTTTCCAAAAAACCAAATATTGATGACCCACCTTGGAGAATTCGTCAACTAGACTACAAATCACAGTATAGCACAGATATAAGGCATATTAGCGGATCAGAAAACGTGGTTGCAGATGCCTTATCAAGGGTGATCGAGGAGATAATCACTCCTTCAGAAATTGACTTCGAGGAAATGGTCGAATTTCAACGCACGGATGCAAATCTTAAAGAGCTTTTCAAGAAATCAAATCTGACATTATCCAAGTTAAGTGTGCCCGGCAGTAATTCCCAGCTATATTGCGATACCTCAACCGGGCAACCGAGACCGTATGTTCCTGCAGTATTTCGGAAGAAAATTTTCGACGCGATTCATGGTTTGAGTCATCCAGGAAAACGAACCACACGAAAAATTATTTCAAAAAGATTTGTTTGGGATAACATGAACAAGGAAATAAACGAGTGGTGTAAAACATGCCTATCATGCCAGAAATGCAAGGTTACTAGGCACACTATTTCACCTATCGGCACATTCATGCCCGCTCAGCGTTTTGAGCACGTGCATATAGATATCGTCGGCCCCCTACCTACAAGCCAAGGTTACAGATTTCTGCTGACTATGATTGACCGTTGATCTTCTTGGCCTGAGGCATTTCCCTTGAAGGAGATTACTGCGGAAAAAGTCGCTTCATGTTTATTCCAAGGGTGGATCTGCAGATTTGGCCCCCCCCTCCGGCTTTCCTCGGACCGTGGAAAACAGTTCGAATCTGAGCTTATTAAAATTATTACATTAATTAAAAAATCCTTGGCGAGGTTAATGGGAACGGAAAAATTACGAACAACAGCCTACCACCCGCAATCCAATGGAATGGTGGAGATATGGCATCGTTCTCTGAAGGCGTCTCTCATGGCAAGGAACAGTAAGGAAAATTGGGTAAAAGAATTACCAATCGTCCTTCTTGGCCTAAAAAGTTGTTGTTGAAATGGTTTATGGAGAAACAATAAGGCTTCCCGGGGAATTCTTTGGTGATTCTGGCTTGCGATCAACGTATCACGACTACGTGCAAGATTGGAAACAACGAATATCAAAAAACTGCTCCGTTCCGAGGAGAGATAATCACCAAAACAAGTATTTCGTCCACCCCGAGTTAAGCTCCTGCTCTCACGTTTTCATCAAGAGAGAAGGTGTCGCCAAAGGTCTGATTCCTCCTTATGAAGGGCCTTACGAAGTTCTACGACGAACGGCGAAATATTTCGTCATCAACAAGAACAACACCGTCGACACATTTTCAATTGATAGATTAAAGCCAGCTTTCCTACCAGCAGATCAGCCGAGTTCCATCACGTTCCCGCAACCAACGAGCAAAGCGGAAGACTCACTTGTCGAGTCAGCACGACCAACAACGTCCAAGTTTGGTCGAAAGTACAAACAAACGTTGAGATTCCAACTTTGATGACGGCACTCGTTTGGTATAAATAGCGAATTGTTAAATCATAGAGTATCATTCGCTATTCAGTAAACCAGCAGGAAACGCAACGAAACCACCATGGGCGGATATAACTCCAAGGAACAACTAACCATGACCCAAAACAACGTCAACAACAAAAGACGCCACCAAATTGACGGAAAATATCGCCGAGCGGATTCGCCAGGAGGTGATAAAAGAGTTCAACGGTCATCGGGAGATGATTCTTGCGACGCTCGGGATCCTCACCATACTAGCGGCCATCGTGTTCTTCATGGTGGCCAACCGTTTTTTTAACGAAAGAGTTGGCGCCGCACTCCGGAAGAGGGGGATTACCTCAGCCTAGCTAGTCGCAATGTATAGTATTATTTAATTTAAATGTTTTCGTGCTTTGTTTTTTTTACTTTTCCATTTATCGTAATTTACTTACTATTGCTTTTTGTAAGGGGGGGAGTATCTGTGTCAGCCATCCCTTATCATCACGGACTAAAGTAGCGTCGAGATAAGTTATTGGCTGACACAGAAAATCGACATCACGTACCGGTTTTGGTACATGATGATTATCGAGGACGATTTATATATAAGAAGAGTTATTTGTTAAATAAAACTAGACTGTAACTGAGCATATTCCAAGCCTTTTATTCCGTCTCCCGTAGGTTGCCACAACGTTGGCAAAAACCTAACACGAAGGATAAAGAGGGTTTCGCATCACTCACCTAAGCTACCGCAGTATTTTGCCCTAATATTTTCTGCAACTTTTGGTGATCATTACCCATTTTGGGTAAGAAAAAAATATTTTGGTGATCATTATATTTGTTGCAATGTACTATTGTCCATACTATTAATATTACAATACTGCCGTTCAACAATATCATAATACACTGACGAGCAATGAAAAAGTTCCACCCACAAAATGCTGACAAATACCTTAATATCTTCTAAGACCTTTTGATTTGAACACAATATGTATGTTTTTAATTGGTAATATTCTGGTGCGCTGTTAAATGTACTTCAATAAAGCAGACGGCGTCATTAAGCTAGTCTTTCCCGTTTAGGAGTAATTTGGTGCTATGTCACTGGAACTTTTTCATTGCTCGTCAATGTACTTCGTTCGCTCACCCCCTTCACCCTTCACCTAAGCTACCGCAGCAAATATAAGGGCGTCACATACAGCTTTTCACACCGACTATGAGGAAAATTTAAATAAAATACTCTAAAAATAATGAAATAACTTTACTTTGAATTATACTTTCACCACTTTTACAGTAATCGAACAACGAAAACAAAACTCTTTTTTTTATAATGTCGGATTGTGAAGGATTAGGAAAAGGTCATCACAGATATAATATTCCTGTGCTACTATTCCAATATGTTAAAATTATCGAATTGAATATTACAATGTTATCGGATATCAATATTCATTATATCATAATAACAGTCATCGATAGTTTTGATTTCAGTAAAACATATAATTTATTGTGACATTTTTTTTATATTACGAAAAATTAAAAAAAAAATATATTACTCCGTTAAAGGTCGTTTTTATTCGATTACGATGAAATTACAATGGATTATTTTATTAAGATCTGTGTTCAATTTGCACATTGCGACTTCATGCCAATGAACAAATTAAAAAAGAAGCTCTCGTCGTGGAGCAAAACTTAGTTTTCTGAATGAAAGGTGTGGAAAATAAATAAATAACTTAAGACTCTGTTCACGATACCAGTTTTAGTGAAAGCTGTCACCAGCCTGTTACAAACTTGACGTAAGTTTAATTATTCCACTTCATTACGTTATTCACGTCATGATTGTGAAGTGACGACAAAATTCCCGCCATTTTAGTTGAAGCGGGTCGAGTCGTTGGGAAAATAAATTACAATTTTTACCAATTATAAAGTATAAAGGTATTCTCGCTTGAAAGTGAGTGTGTATATATATATATATATTATATGTTACCGGCCAAACCCGATTTCAGGACAAACTAGTTCTGCCTAGGATAAACTAGTTTATATGTACTTAAATTTATGTTTTAAGTATTTTTGTTGTTCTTATAAGTTCAACCTAAGCCGAAGGATAAAGGGGGCTTCGCTTCGCTTACCCCCTTTACCCTTCACTTAGCTACCGCAATGTTTTGCCCTGATATAAGCGGTGCAAACTAGTTTATCCTAGGCAAAATTGGTTGTCCTGAAATCGGGTTTGGCCGGTAACATATACACTGAATACTTTTCAAGTTAAAATGTCAAGGTGGTTTACAAACCTATATAACGAATACCTACTTAATTACTTACTTACTTAATTTAACAGATTAACATGTTTACATACATTCTATACATACACCACTTTTCAAATTTCCATCGGAACATCACACACGCACAAACACACACTCACACGCACCATTCCACACGCAGCTCACTCAACTCACTTGTCAATGTAATATGTTATGTACCTACTGATTACTCTGTATATGGTTGATCTCATTAATTTTTTTTTATTGTTTCGTAATTTGCATTCCACTATTTATATTATTATTATAACGTTTATGACTGCTGTAATAAATAAATAAAAAAAATATAAAATATGCATTTCACTCAAGTCTACTTTCGAACAAAGATAAATGTGGTTGCTATAGTAAAACAAAATAGCCAACATGAAAAAAATACCTCCCTATCTATTTAGTTTTTAAATTAAAATATGCACATATATTGCTTCTGGCCCTAACCAGGATACCCTCTGTCGTGGGAACCAGAAACAGCGACATCACATACATATAAACATCCGAGACCTGGGGTGTTTATTTTTCTTCTATCCCCAGCCGGGGATGGAACCCGGGACACCTCGTATGGTAGGCAGGGCCACTTGCACAGCGCCACAGAGGTCGTCAAACACACTGTTACATTTTAGGAGTGAAGGTCATCTTGTCTTAATGATACTTTAAAAAAAAGACCAAGTGCGAGTCGGACTCGCGAACGAATGGTTCCGTACCATTATCTATAAAAACGGCAAAAAAATCATGTTTATTGTATGGGAGCTACCCTTATTTTTTTTAAAGTAAATATAAAGCTAAATATTCTGTGAATATTACAAGCGTCTACCTGTTGCCGTTATCAAAATCGAGCAAAAACTAGCAACAAAATGACGTTTGCCGCATGGAAGCCCCCTTAAATATTTATCTTATTATGATTCTTAGTATTTGTTGAATATCTGTGAAATTTTTAACTGTCTAACTATCACGGTTGATGAAATACAGCCTGGTGACAGACAGACGGACAGAGAGACAGAGGGACAGCGAAGTCTTAGTAATAGGTTTCCGTATAGCACCCTTCGGGTACGGAATCCAAAAAATACCATATCTAAAATGTGTGCCTAAAATTAAAGTTAATGTCATATAAAATCACTTAAGAACACAAACAGTACGGGTATTGATGGTATCAACACCAAAATAATCAAAGCAGTTAGTAATGAAATCGCACCAATTCTTAGCCACCTGACTAACCTCTCCTTACAACACGGTGTCTTTCCTGATCGCCTCAAGACATCCATTGTGAAACCACTTTTCAAAAAAGACGACAGGGAAGACATGAGCAACTACAGACCCATAGCGCTGATACCAATATTCTCCAAAATATTAGAGAAAGCTATTTATGACAGGCTATATATCTATTTTGAAAAACATAAAATACTGGCTGAAGAGCAAAAGGGCTTCAGAAAAAATAAAAATATTAACATGGCAATTTATGATTTCCTGAGTAAGATCATGCCAAACATTGATAGTGGCAAACCTGTCTCATCATTATATATGGACCTTACCAAGGCGTTTGACTATGTTGACCACAAAATATTATTAGACAAATTGTATGCATATGGTGTACGAGGTAACGCACATGACCTCATTAAATCCTACTTAAGTACTAGGAAACAATTAACCCAAATTGCTCAAATATGCACAAAATCACAAATGGAAATGACATGTTCATCTGACTCTAGGGACATAAAATGTGGAGTACCACAAGGGAGTGTTTTGGGCCCACTATTGTTCCTAGTATACATTAATGACATCCCAAAATGTGTTAATCATCCAATGGATCTTTTCGCGGATGACAGCACCGTAACATTTATAGGACACAATCTAAATACATATGAATCAGACATTAATAATTCCCTAATAAATTTAATAGAATGGCTTAATAATAATAATCTTTTAATAAATATTAATAAAACAAATTTTCTCTGATGAAATTTTCTAATGGACATAAACAACCATTGACATTAAACATTAACTATGAGGGTAAACAAATAGAAGATACTGAGACCACAAAATTCTTAGGACTGCACATTGACAACAACATGTCATGGAGTACACATATTGACGTCTTGAGTAGTAAACTGAGTCAATTCTCATATGCTCTATACATGCTATCTAAACAAGTAAATAAAGATGCTGTTATAATAGCATATCATGGATTTGTCGAGTCATCATTAAGGTACGGAATAATGTTCTGGGGAAATGCCACAAAAAAGATATAATATTTAGAGCCCAAAAGAAATGTGTACGTGCAATATGTAAACTAATTTGTACAGATAGCTGCAGAGGCCACTTCATTAATCTTGAAATACTAACAGTCCCATCATTATATATATTTGAAACAGCAGTATTTGTGAAGTGCAATATGCATCTCTTCAATCATATGAAGAGCAAACGCAACCAGGACAAACTGAGTGCTGACCCGCGAAAGACAGCATACTACGATAAAAGTATATTCGGTATGGCCACCAGAATATATAACAAACTACCGTTAACATTGAGGTCAAATAACAATATAAATGTGTATAAATATAATCTTAAAAAAATTCTAATTAACAAGGCATATTATTCAATAAATGATTTTCTTACCGACATTTTATAAATTTAATGACAATAATTATTGTGTGTCCTCTTATATGTGTGCATGCGTGTATAATCTGTATATATAATTTTAATGTTATTGTTAATTTTATACAATTAAGCACCAATGTTTGAACGCCTTACGGCAGATCATAGGGATACACATGCCAACATTTTATTAACATCCACCATACCTATGTTTCATCAAACAATAAATATCTTTATCTTTATCTTTATCTTTATCCCACACTAGGATACACTGTGGGAGACAGAAACAGCGACGTCACACACATATAAACATCCAAGAACTTGGTTTTTTTTCCTTATCCCTCGCCGGGGATCGAACCCGGGACCTCTCGCATGGAAGCAGAGCCACAACCGCAGTGCCACAGAGGTCGTCACAGTATTAACCCTTTGGCTACGGGGTTCTTCTAAAGAAGAGATTTTCCCGTTATAGGTTTTCAATTTTATTACCATGGCATGAGGTCCAAAATTGCATTGCCAAATAACCAGGTCCAGGTCTCCAGCGGTTAAACAACTGGCTAAACGGAATCGCAGCTGTTCGGATGCCACCCTGTTCGGGAAAAAGAGTGACGCTATAATATTTTTCTAATACAGAAACAACCAGTAGTCTCATCATGTAATTATGTTCTAATGTTCTAAGAGCTCCATGGTATCTAGGGTTTCACGCTTGTTTCTCACACTGGAGATGCAGGTTCGAATCCTGACCGTGTACCAATGAGATAATTAATGTACCTTAAGTTCATTATCGGATATTCAGTGTTTCGGATGACACGTTAAGCAGTAGGTCCCGGCTGCTATCGCTATGTGATAGTGGTCGTAAAACCCGCACTGAGCCAGCGTGGTGGAGTATGGCTTAATCTTACTCTTATCCGGTTAAAGACCTGTGCCCCTCGCTGGGGACATTAATGGGCTACATTTATTTATTATTCAATCACAACACGATTATTTCAAACGATCCGTCTTTTATTGCGACATTGCTTGTCACGCGATGTTCTGATTGGTAAATCTTCCCAAAGCGATTGCGATAAATTATTTTGATAATATTCACATTTTCTGTCCTCAAATCTTTCAAGCCACGAGCAAGCCTGAGCCACAAAAAAGAATTCAGAAATTCTTAAATACCTGGTGGAAGGGCGAGCTTACCATTAACAAGAGATCTCGGAGGCAGTGGCGAACATTTTTAGCCATAATTGGGTCTTAAATAATATATCTTAAAATCGGGGAAATAGTTACTCTACTTGTTGCTTCGTAAGCCAGTCCCATTATTATAAATCAATAAATTAATTTAGCCTGTGCCGGTCGACTATGTAAGTCATATTTTCACGTAATGTTAAGATAAGTTGACGACCGTCACAGATAAGGTATATTTATATTCATCACGCACTATGTCTTATGTACGTCATTAATAACATGTATCAACCTAGTATATAAGCTAGGATTCCCTATAATAAATGAGTCTAGTATAGTCTGGTATTTGCGCGCATCTCAAGCCTTTTACTTTACTCCCGAAGATGTCGCTCTCCTTATAATTGCCTCTGGCAAATAGCCCATTCAGGTCCCCAACAGTGGTCCAATGTAGAGAAGCGGCAAAAAATGACGTTTGCTAAGTATATGTAAATATCTACAGTAATAAAGTACTTTGACATTGACTTTGGGTACGGGCCTTACCGGACCTATCCGGATACGACTAAGATTCAGCCTCCAAAAAGCTGGCTCAGTGCGGGTTGATGGAGAGGAATCGGGCTAGTGGCCGACCCGACTGTCAGAAGTTATCAAGCCTATCAGGGCCTCCGACACAGTTTTACGACTGCTACCACCGAGAAGCGAGCCATCAGGGGATGCTACTAAATACGAAGCGATTTCCTCACTCGAGCAATACTGGCGACGTACCAGCCACTTTTAGACTAATTTGCAAGTTTTTCCAGGGGCAATTATGAGGGGAGTAACATCTTCGGGAGTAAAGTAAAAGGCTTGAGATGCGCGCAAATACCAGACTAGACTAGACTATTTTATTATGGGATATACTAAGCTTATATACAACTTACTACAAAACTACGTGATGAATATAAATATACCTTATCTGTGACTGTCGTCCACTTATCTTAACATTACGTGGAAATAGATATTTCCGCATATCTGTGGCGGGCGTATGTGCCGGCACACAAGTCTATAGTCATCCGAAACACGGAAGCGCCCGAGACAAACGCCACATAGAAAAGGACACCTATTCAGTAGGTACCCGTCTCGGCGAGATGTTGCTAGCCGAACGGTCGTTTCCGATGTGCCAATACCGCCAGGCCACAAACGCTGCTCAATTATTATTATTTTTATTGTAAATTGTGCAACAGTGTAACCCCACCGCCGTTGCTGTCCGTATCCCTGCGCCGGATGAAGCGCATTACGGCGCAGATTTACTGATGTTAATTTAGATGGAAATAGGTCGGCCACTGACCCGCTCCGGTGTGATCTAAAACGTATGTGCGGTAGGATCACGTGATTTAATATTCAGCGAACGTATGTTTAATCTACTACATCGAGGATCTCTTTACCGCTGGGGTTGTGGCTCTGCCTGCCATGCGAAAGGTCCCGGGTTCGATCACCGGTTGGGGATAAAGAAAAAGAAAAAACCCAGGGTCTTGAATTTTTTGGGATATCACGTCGGCGTCACCCCTTTGCCGACAGGGCGGCAACCGATGGGAGACGGATTTAAAGGATTGTCACTACATGCTCAGTTAGTATCTTGTATCTTTGATTGGAATACAATCCTAGCTTGTATACTAGGTTGGTACATGTTATTAATGACGTAGTAACACATAGTACGTGATGAGATATTTCCGCATATCTCTGACGGGCGTACGGGCCGGCACATGTGACGTGGCTATTTCTAATTCCCACGACACAGTGTCCTACTGTGGGGCCAGACGCAATGTATGTGCCTATATGAAAATGTTGTGTTTATGTTTACTAAAGCGGCGGCGACGGACTGGCACCCTATGACCCTAAAAGTCTGGCTAAACGTAAGAGCAATTCTGTGCCTCTGCCACGCTGGGTGGCAAAGAGCGGGATGTTAAAATGTCTGTTGTTTTGTACGCCAGTCGAGTCTCGACTTCTGCGCAGGAGACGGTTCGGATCCTAGCATTCAATCAATCCTGGGTCGTCTTACATACCTCAAAGATATCATCGCTGCTTACTTTCGGCATAGCTAAATAGCAGTGAATTTAAATCAAGATATTCCCAAACCCGACAATTGCGTCACAGCAGATCATTAATTCCTAAATGTATGTATTGACGGTATTGTCCCCTGTCGTGGCAGCAACCTCCATTATTCTCTGCCTTGAGTCTTAGTCTTCATCTCTTGATACGATCCAACGATCCATAATCATATCAATCAATCATATCCAATTTCCAGACTAAAAGATATCCTGCCAAATTCAAATTACATGCGCTTTGTATGACAGATCGTCTGAAGGGTCAATGTCAATTTGAAGGTCTATCTGGATTGATTTTACTCATACAAAATAGGGCTATACTTAGTAAAATGAACATTTAATAGTAGTTTATATGATATAATAATTGCTCTGTAGTTGTTTAGCTTGTTCTGTAGTACGCAGGCACGCAGGCTGGCGTCGGCGTTTGAAATTTGAATGTCATAATTTGACAAATTTTTGTACTTACATTATGGTATAATGTTCAAATTTTCAGATAAGAAATGAGATTTTACTAAATAGTTTTACATTATGCTGGTCTTAACTTGCGGTTTTTAGACGCAGTAAAGAGGGTTTATGATACGTGTGTGGATAAATATTCATACATCAATATTCTACCCAATCCATCTTCCGCCGGCACATACAAACACAAGACGTCATCAACTTTCATATCAGGACGTCATACGTTCGGTAGATTAGCAATCTCGCCCGAAAGTATTATAAGCTCACATGAAGATATTATTTACCCTTCGGAGGTAGATTTCACTCGGGGCATCGATTCCCTGGGTGCTCGAGGATAAGGATAGTTGGATAGTCGATATCGATGAAGATGGTTTGAAGGTATAAGGCATGTTTAAATAAATGCAGCACATTAATATCCTCACCGAGGAGCAAAAGCCATTACCCGGACACGAGTAAGATGCCATACCACGCTGGCTCAGTGCGGATTTATGGCAGGGACATTACAAGTACTACAACCAACAGCTTAGCGTATCATGCAAAACACACGACTTCCCATAATGTACATAGCATTACATACTTAAGATATAAACTTAGTTGAATTCTCAATTGATTTATAACTGTAGATAACTTAAACTTAGTAAACGTCATTTTTGGCTCTTCTCTAAATTGGACCAATTTGAATTGAGTGTTTAAATAATTCAAATATTACAATATTCATTATTATAAATAATATACTGGAATAAATAATTCCAAATTATGAACAGAGAGTTCTGTGTTGAGTTAGATTAGCCCCAAAGTCTTTTCATTATGTAATCTTGAACTTTGTGATATCCCTTTATAGACAAAGTCATTTTTACACGGTTTTAAATTGCTCAAATGACAATTTCAAAATGTCCAGAGGTATCTTGTTGTCGTAGAGAATGCACTAACCCTTGAAAGATTTGCCAACTTTCGCGAGTCTAAACCTAGGCGCAACAATTGCATAGTCTATGATTATTTCTTAGGTTTACATTACAGCTATCGCTGAATTCAGAACCCATCTTCTGCATCAGAAGAGGCGTGACCAATGCGTGTATAAAGGTCCTTTAAAATTTTTGTTCATTACCGCTAAATTTTACCGCCAAAGTTCAGCCCGAATATGTAAAGATATTTGTGTTTTTCATCATATTTTGTGAAATAAAACAGCGTCACAACTTTAACTTATTAGCAGTGACAGAGGCGCTGTCATGCTCTTGTTTTACCAGTCGTTGAATAGTCCATTTTGACGTGACAAAGGACTTACCCATCGACGCGATATATATGGAGATCAAAAGGTTTTCTCACGATATTTTCAATTTAGTAAATCCTTTCTATTCCGCTTAGAATGTCCGTAAAATGTAGTTGATGAGATCGGTGTATCTCCTGCGTGACAGGCGATTGGTACTATCTATTTGGAATTTAAATTTAGTATACTAGTATTAGAAGAGAGGCTTCAGTGAGGCTTCAATATTTATGATATTTAATAATATTTTAAGACATAAAAACTTAAAACATCATTATACGTTTTGATTATATTCAGTATTGTTCTTCAACAAAAAATACAAATTAAAAATACTGTGAAACAGAATGTGTTTTTCAAAACACCAATCAGAGGAATTGACTTGCTTTGTTGTCTGTAAGGGACAGATATATGCGTCAGTCTCCCTTTACTTTTCAATGTGAAAAAGGAGGACTTCAGTCAAAAACTGTCAACAAATTATAGTTATTAAAAAAGTTATCATGCCCGTGGTCTCTTCCACATGATGAAAATGTAAGCAAAAATAAAATCAATTCATGTTTCCTCTTAGGAAAAATGTAAAAAGATCATCTGCCAGTTTAAACTGCATGAATAAGAATAATGTTCCTCGCGACAACTTTCCAAATCCCTTCCCTATTTCCGCTCGAAGTCAGCGCCCCGAGCAGCCTCACTGTAACGAGAGCGGCAGTAACAATGCAAATAGCATCGACGCCTTGTGACGACCGAATCGGACCGCGGATCAAATCTAGAGCCAATGGCAACTAATCTCAAAGGCTCAATGCAGATGGCGCTGTATAGTTGGAGTATCTGTCAAAGTTTTCAAATTCTATTTACTTCTTCCTAAAATCACGCCTGAAGGGTTAATTTTGCCCGTGTCAAGTGTATTCGAAGATCAAATGAGTTGTTTTTTAAACGAACTGAGGTTAACTGATGAATGAAACTCTTTGCCTCCAACTATTGTATGCTTTTTGGTTAGACCAGAGACTATTAATTCACAGAGTTTGTTGCTCCCTAAGAGCTCCACCACTTAACTAACAAGTGGGATACCCTAAGGGATTTGCTAGATTTTAAGTAATTGTGTATTTATCCTTTGTATATATTTTTAATAAATAAATAAATAACTACGCCAGCGCCACCAAGCGGGGGCAAAGGCGGACATAGCTGCCATTCTGTAGCTCTATTGACATCTCTATTTGACGACCCGAATGGCCGAGTCGGCAGTGACGCTGCCTACGAAACCAAGGGTCCCAGGTTCGAGTCCCGGTGGGGGCAAATATTTGTTTGATGAGAACGGATGTTTGTATACCATAGTCATGGTTGTTTATCTATCTAAGTACAATATTTATCTATTTAAGTATGTGTATCGTTGTCTAGTACCCAAGATACAGGGAATCCTAGTTGGGGCTAGATCAATGTGTGTATAAAGTGTCCAAGGTATTATATTATTATGTAGCCTCATCATGAAATTCCGATATAAACTAATTTCAATGGCTGTTGAAAAAAAACCCAACAAGAGCGCGATTATTTCACACGAACCGTCTTTTATTGCGATTTGGCTTGTATTAGTATTGTATCTGTGAAATTGACACCGATAGTTTTGAAATGTATGTCTTGAAAGCTGTTCACCACGTTCACATTGACGCTGGCCAGTCAGAAAGTGATTATTTCACTGGAGCCGTCATATAAGTCATATACTCGTCCAACGTCCTTCGAAAGTCGTAAAACCCGTGTTAAACTTGTTTACCGGACGCTTGAGGGGATGGAAGCTATTGTAATTTTAATTAGTACCTCAACCTCTATGCATGAGGTCCACACGACTTGGTTCATAAGATACAAATCAAAAGGGCTACTTCAAATGACCCAACTTTATAAAGCGGTTGCCAGTTGCAGCAACGAAAAGGTTCAGTTTATTGTTACTGCAATTGTATAGAAACTAAACAGAAGTTTAAAAAGACAGAGCAGGGATGGGTCTGGAAGAATAGAATAGAATAGAAAAATCATTTATTCATCTCATAATTACATATAAATTTACAAATAACACCCCAAACAACATAGTTGTTTCTCGGGGCAAATACACTCTGTTTAATAAATCCATTTTACACACTTTAAGCTTTTAAAGTAGGTATTAATATTTATATTCTTATACATTTAATATATAAATTTCAAATAAATATGATCAAAGTTAAAGTTAGAGCAAACAATGGTTAGATTCAATTACATATTTATAACGTATTTAACTGATCTAGTTAAGTAATTACTTATTAAGGTAGATAGGCACACGCGACAAGTAGGTATGTAAGATATGATTTCATGAAACTATAAAACAATACAATTATTATGTAGGTATGGAGTTGGAATTACAAGATACAGGTACATGGAAAAGTAAGTAATACAAGTTCAAGAAAACGAGTAATAGTTTTTTTTTTTTTTGTAACAATTAAATTACTTACAAGATACTTTAGACCACCACACATATTAGAAATGTTCAAGAAAATGTTTTTTGAGTGCCCTGTTTCTAGCACTAACTTTATATGGTAATATATTCTTCGTTAAGTCAGACATACTATCAAATGTCTTAGGAACTAAGTATTCTTTTGTTCGTTTTCCATAGTTATTATTCACTTTAGGTACAAAGAGTCGACCCTTACTAGCCCGCCTGGTTTTTATTCTACTATTTAATATGATTTTGTATCTATTATCCCAATATTCTTCCTTTGCTATCTCCAAAAGGAATTTTTTATCAACAGGAATTACGTTACATTTTTTAAATAAGCCCTCATAATTACCTGTGTACTCAATTTTAACTTTTTTATCAACTAAAATCTTCAGGAATCGTATTTGCAATTGTTTTATTTTATTAATATACGTTTTATATGAACCACCGTAAGTTATAATACCATATGATATTAGTGAGTCTGCTAGTGCAAAATAAAGGCAGTAAAGGACGGATCTAGGCACACAGTACTTTAATTGATGAAACTTTCTTAACAATATCCTTAATTTATCCACAACAAAGCCAATGTGTTTTTTCCAGCTAAACTTAATCAACAATTATACCTAGGTACTTAAATTCGTTAACCTGTTCAATATGCTGGCAAGTACAACATCCGGTCCAACATGCATTATTATGAAGACAATTATAGCTATGACCTATGACGACTAGTTCTTTATTTCGATTCTTAAAACTTGAGGAGATGCACATAATATTTGTCTTTTTAACATTTAGAATAATACTATTATCGTGAGCCCATCGTGTAATATTATCGAAATCCTCCTGTAAATATTTTTGTATTACCTTTATATCTTTGTGGCCGTACATGAGACAGGTATCATCAGCAAACATATAATATTACAATGTTTCACAACTTTAGGCATACTATTTACGTGCATTATGTAACAGGCCGGCCCGGTCACTGACCCGGTTGCCACCCCGTACCTGACATCTTCGCAGCTCCCAGTGTGGTTAGTTACTTTAACTGCTAATTTTCTATTGTTTAAATATTGTCTAAACCAGTCATTTAATCTTCCTCTAATACCACAGTTCTCCATAGACTTCAGGAGGACCTCATGATCAAGTGTATCAAAGGCCTTCCTGAAGTCTATGAAGATAACCCCCACCTGGTTCTTATTATTTAAATGATTGTTTATATCGTTCGCAAATCGTGACAATAATGTTGAGGTACTTTTCCCTTTCTGAAACCCACACTGCGATGGTGAGATGACGTCATGCTTAGTTAGAAAATACAAAATTTGGCCTGTAATAGCTTTTTCCACAATTTTATTAATGCACGAAAGAATTGCAATGGGACGATAATTCGTGGTTTCACTGTGGCTTCCATTTTTAAATATTGGACGAATAATTGAAAGTTTGAGGTTTTCAGGATATTTTGACTGTTCAACAAAGAGGTTAATCATTTTAGCTAAGACTGGGCTAATTTCTAGCTTAATTAATGATTAAACGAACTTACCTTGGTAGTGAAGTTCTATCATAATCATACGAAGCACTCAGTCCGAAGAGATTGGTATAGAACCTAGAGTATATACATATATGTAATAAGTACACAAGGTAGTACCGCCTAGGTTACACCACTCTCCACTGTAGTTTAGATTATTTTTATTTTATTTTTATTTTTTATATGTGGGTAGTTGCTGTTTCCCGTCCTCGCGCGTGTTACCCTGCTCCGCACCACGAGGCCTCAGTTAGTTTTTAGAGTTTGCAATATACTGCCTGATAATTTGACATATTTCCCATGTCTATGGGGACCAATAAAAATGGGCAGGGTGGGAGAATTATACCAATCTCTTCGGACTGAGTGCTTCGTATGATTATGATAGAACTTCACTACCAAGGTAAGTTCGTTTAATCATTAATCATACTTCGCACTCAGTCCTCGAGATTGGTATAGAACCTAGAGTATATACATATATGTAATAAGTACACAAGGTAGACTTTGAGAGTGATGGGAAATATCGTCAAAACAATGAAATTATTTAGTTAAGTTGTTTATTATTCATAAAAAACAATCACTAGTTACAATTTAGTAAGATATAATCATCCAAACAAAAAATACAATTCTCAATATTATTCTTTTTTAACATAAACTGAAAAAGTTATAGTGAAAGATAAGTTAACATATAAACTTAGTTATTTAAGTTATCATTCAAAATTGCTCTAGCTAATGAATCATTGTTTTTATTTATAACTGTTCTACAATAGAACTTTCCGAATGTGTGAGAGCTTTCGCTCCAGCCTGCCGTATTACGGATTGTGTCTAGATTAACTCCTAATTTATAAGCTCGTGAACTACTCGCGTGTCTCGTGCTATGAGCAGAAAACGTTCTAATATCGATACCACTTCCATCTAACGTTTTCTTAACCCAGCGACTAAGGGTTTGCGCACCAACACTATTATAGGGTTTTTTCACACCAATAAATAGTTTTTGATTTTTTCTTAAATCTTTTGTTTTCTCTAAGTAGGATAGTAAAGTTTTAGCCGGACAAATACTAGGTTTTTGAGAAAAGAATGGTAGAATTAAAAGTGGTTGCTTAGACCCTAATCTAGTTGTTTTGATTTCATCTGGAATTTTAATTATCACTTGGGATTCATTAACTTCAATATTCTGGATTAAAATTAGGGAAAGCGTTTGCATTCTATGGGCTGTAGTTAAAGCCATCAAGGTAATAGTTTTCTTTGATAATTTTTCAAGTGGCAAGTCTTCGTTAGGGAACCATTCGCTTAAATGGTTTAAAACAAGGTTAGTGTCCCAAGTAGAGTTATATTTTGGTAAAGGACGTCGAAGGCGAAAAACACCTTTGAAAAACCTTTGAATTAGATCGTTATTTAATATTTCAGGGCCCAGTAAAAGCGATAGTGCAGATCTGCACGAGTTCATTGAGCCGTATTGATTTCCATCGTTATACATTTTGGTAAAAAATTCAATAATATTTGGTATGAACGAATCATAGATATTAATACCTTTAGATTGGCAAAAAATCCACCATTTTTTTAAATAAACATCATATTGATTTAAAGAATTTTGAGATAATGATGCAATCATGATGTCTAACGCAACTGTTGGAGTGCTTCGTCTTGTCATTGCTTCGCGGATAAGATTCCTGCCACCAGGGTAAGTGAGGGCTGTATCCGTTGATTGCTAGAATGAGAAATCAATGCGTTATCGCTAGGCAAAAACATCACTACTTCCGATTTTAGGAGGGAACTATAAAGTGGGTACCAAGGTTGAGTTGGCCAATAAGGAACAACCAAAATACCACAAGCTTTATCCGATATGGTTTTCTTAATAGTTTTTAAAATCATTGAGAAAGGCGGAAACGCGTAAAAATTATCCGCTGACCAAGAGACCGTAAAGGCGTTTATGGCGCAAGCATCCGGATCTTTTTGCCAGGAAATATATCGAGAGCATTTTTTATTTATTCGACTTGCAAACAAGTCTATGCTTGGTTGACCAAATGCTTCTACGAGTGTACTAAACGCTGAAAAGCATAATTCCCACTCAATATCAGGATGGATTCTTCGCGATTCAGCGTCAGCGACAGTGTTATCGCATGACCTGATATACGATGCAAATATGTAGATATTTCTATTTTCACACCACTGCCAAATATTTCGCGCCACACTTGTGAGATGAGGGAACTGAATTCCCCCCATACGATTGATATAAGCGATTGCAGTGGTATTATCGATGCGCAATAATATTTGACAGTGATGCAATTCTTTTGCAAATATCTTTAAAGCTATAAAAGCTGCAAGCAATTCGAGCTCATTGATATGTAACTTTTGTTCGTCATTTGACCATTGCCCGCTGGCTGTTTCACCATTGCACGCCCCCCCCCACCCTTTAGTTGAGGAGTCAGAGAATATTTCGAGGTCATGGTCATCGTTTCTGATGCGTCGTGAGGAGTTGTCTATGACATTTAACCACCAATGTAAATCAGGAAATAGTGACGTAGGGATATCAATGTACTTATGGTAATCATCCTGGTTACGTAAATTAAGGTATTTCCAGCGTTCTAGCTCTTTGGTGTATAGCCATCCATATTCTACAGCCGTACATGCTGACACTAATAAACCTATCAATTTAGCGAATGTCCTAATTTTACATCGTTTTAATTTCATAAAGTTGTTTATTTCTGTTTTTATACGAATTATTTTGTCTCTCGGTAAACGAACTTCCAGGTTTTCAGAATCTATAATAACACCAAGAAATTTACATGATGTCGAAGGAGAAAGCGAGCTTTTATTTTCATTAATAAGAAAACCTAAAGAAGTAAGTAATTTACGAGTAATGTTAATATTATGTCGACATTCTGTGATTGTACGTCCTAATAGGTACCAATCGTCCAAATACAGAGTTGATAAAAAACCTGCGGTGCGTAGTAATTTAGTGACCGGTTTCATTAGTTTTGTAAAAACAAACGGGGCTGTATTCAAACCGAAGGGTAAGACTTGAAATTCATATATTTTTCCGTGAAACGAGAACCGTAGGTACTTTCGAGATTCCTTATGTATCGGTAATAAAAAATATGCGTCCTTCAAGTCTACGGTACCCATCATACAGTCCTTTGTCACTAGTTTTAAAGCTGTGCGGAGATCCTCTAATTTAAAATGTTGAGTACTTATGAATTGATTTAGTTTTTTAAGGTTAAGGATAAATCTCATCTTTCCATTGGATTTAGGGATTAAGAAAATATTTGACAAAAATTGGCCTGCAATTGGTTCACATTCTGAAATAGCACCAATGTGTATTAAATTTGCGATTATCTCTTTGAATTGTAGAATTTCAGGTTGTGTGTATATCGGTGGTGTCGGAGGTAAAGGTTGAACAATACTTGCGTCAAAATTTATTTTATATCCTCTTATCCAACTAAGAATTGTTTTATCATCGGTTATACGCAACCATTGTGAATAATAGTGCATTAAACGACCTGCGTACTTAACTGTAGTAGTTTCATCTAGTACCAGCGGCGGCCGCGCTGGTGTGGTGGCGGCGGCGGCGGCGGCGGGCGCGGACGTGAGGTCCGCGATGAGTGCGCGTGCTGTGGTGGCGGCGGCGGCGGGGGTGGGAACGGCTGTTGGCGCGGCCAACCCGCAGACTCGTAGTTCCTCGCTCCCACGACTGGTGCTCGCGTAGCCGGTGGTCTGCGCACCGGCGGAGCCCTCCGGTTTAAAGACTTGTGATTTGAATTTGGGACCAAGTATGAATTTGATTTTTTCTGTGGCGCTCTTAATTCAGCGGCTGATTTATTTACCGCATTGGCTGCAACCAGGGTTTTGCCTAAGTCTTCTCCAAAAAGGAATGTATCTATTTTGGTATTGCTTAGATGTTCCTTTTTATCTTGTTTAAGGCTAAATAGAATAAAGTTCCTTCTTGTGACTGAGTTCCCATGCTGTAGATCACAAAGTAAGCGAGCGGCGTCCATAGATTTTTGCAGTAATTGATTATCTCTATCCTTTGTGCTCAGCATGGTAGTGATAATCTCACCCAGGCATGATATAGCACTGGCCATCTGTTTTTGCTTCAGTTCGATCCCTTTATCTCTGTTGGCAACGGTTGGCGGGATAGGCGTTTTCATTTCTGGATTGACTTGAGGTGCGCCAATTATTTGGCAATTAATTGGTAAGGGATATTTGGCAATTATTTCCTTACGCTGTTCTTTGTTAAGGCCATTTGTTACAATGTGGCGAAATCTAGTTTCTAGTTCTGGTCTTATTTCGGGACCATATACAACGGATGTTGTAGGGTCGTCACCCAGGATATTTAAGAGATCCTCATCTAGAGCAATGGGTTCATTAACTGGTGATATATTTGTATCGGGCCTATCTGTGTTGGTAGTGGTTTGTTCCAAATCGCGACTTATAGTAGGTACAATAGTTGTGGGTACATCTGGGGGTAATTGGGTTTCAGACGTCTGGGCTTGACCTATATTTTGCTCTGAGGTAGTGGCTACAGGTGTACCAGGTGCCGGTATGGGATTTGGTACCGATTCTGACTGATGAACCGATTCATGTACCGATGCTGAAGCTTCACCATAAATTTGAGTGTTATTGTCCCACAAAGTATTATCATATTCGACTGACTGTCCGTAATAACTGTTATAATCTTCTGTGCCATTAAACCAATCTCCGGGGCTTAGTAAATGATGTTGAGTTGGTATGGCTGAGAAAAAGAGATTCATGGTTGTAATTATTCAAAGTACGATGAAGAAGTCCCAATGACTTTTCTGATGCGTACAAAGTTACAACGACTATTTCAGCTACTGACTCGAAATGTTAAACAACATTGCTAGATGTGAGAATGCGGCGAATCGGCCCCAACAGCTGTTCTGATTACATTACTGTTAAACATCGTTAACTGTCAGCATGTGGCGAAGCGGCCCCAACGACCGTTCTGATAACATGGTTTTGACAAAAAAATATATAAATCGATAAGTACTATTATTATTGTATTATATAATAATGTGTCGAACCGGCCCCAAAGGCCGTTCTGATTACATTAGGTAAAATCCCGTAAGTAATATTATTCTATTCTATTATTATAGATAATTATGTGCTTATCCATCGATGTATGTATGGAATCGGTCCCAGCGACCGTTCTGTTTACATACTGACTATCCTAATTTAATAAGAACGATGCAGCGTTGTATGCGTCGAATCGGCCCCAGCGACCGTTCTGATTGCATACTTTTAAGCTAGCTATGTTTTGGAGAATTTATCATGGAGCAGCCCCAACGACTTTCCGAGAGTAGATTTTATAGGAAGAAATACGTAGGTATTTAGCACCGTACATTACCGTTTTATGTATAAATTAAATGGTTTAATAATTACCAGGTTGGGTTTCCATAACCAGCGGCGGAGTATGTAACTGCGTAGCTGGCACGTCTTCATCACTTTTATATTTTTCTTCTAACCGTCTCACTTTTCGTTTGGCACGTTCGAGTCTTTCCGCGTGACTTCTTTTAGGCATTTCGTAATAAAATGTTCAAATACTTTTCTTTTTTTTTTTTTTTTTTTAACGAAATTAGCGACCGAGTGGTTGTAACACTAAAAAGCGACTGAGGCCTCGTGGTGCGGAGCAGGGTAACACGCGCGAGGAGGGGAAACAGCAACTACCCACATATAAAAAATAAAAATAAAATAAAAATAATCTAAACTACAGTGGAGAGTGGTGTAACCTAGGCGGTACTACCTTGTGTACTTATTACATATATGTATATACTCTAGGTTCTATACCAATCTCGAGGACTGAGTGCGAAGTATGATTTCTTTTAGATCGCTTATTCTTATCTGATCAAAGCCAGGTGACATTTGGTTATCAAGTTGGTCGATAATTTTTTCGATTTGTGATGGAGTTACTTTGATAAAACGTATGGAGGCATTCATAACTTTAGTATAATCTTCCCTCTCTAGCAACTCAGAATTACAAATATGTTGAGACTTGAGTAGTACGACTTCGTTTGCAAAAGTGTGGGCAAAGTTTGAACATATAGTTTGTATATCAAACTGACTACCCATATGCTGCATGATCACTTCGTCCAGGGACTTTTTACCGCGCCCCAACCAATCATTTATGTGTTGCCATATTTTTTTGCTATTGCCCCCATGTTTTTTTAGTATATTTTTTTTATACAAATTTTGAGATTTATTTATTAATTTGAAAGTTTTATTGCGATACCTAGTGTATTCTAATCTTTTAGCCATATTGTTAGGACAGGCCCTCCATAGGCGATACAATTTATCCTTATGTATTATACAGTTTTTTATCTCAGCAGAAAGCCATGGACAGGAGTCCTGTTTACATTTACGAACTTTAATTGTTTTTAAATACTTATTATAAGTGACTTTAAATATTTTACACATTTTTTCATAAATCAAAAGTGGACAGTCTAGGTACATCAACTCTGACCAATCAGTGTTTTTTAAATCTTGTTTAATTAATGGGTTATTCAAAATTTGTTTAATATTTTTTTTATCTTGTCCCGTAACTTGATTAGTTGTTATATTTAAGCATATAAGATGATGATCAGAGATGCCACACCTAACAATGTTCGAACTAAAATTATTAATTTTACATTGTCTTATTAAAATATGATCCAAACATGAGACGATTAGCTTTCCATCCCTAATTTCTTCCCTAGTTACATCTGAAATTGTATTAAGCAGTCCGTACTCACTCAACATGTCCTCATACAGCACAGTATCCGTGTGATGTTTAGATAATGTATTTATATTCATATCACCGATTATAATGAGGTCACGGTCACGCGGAACCGTGTTCACAGCAGTTTCGAGCTCGCGCACAAACACTGGCACCTTAGACAAAACTTTTTTCGACGAAGGCGGCCGGTACACCGCTATTAGGTGCAGCCGCGACCCTCGCACCTGGATGGTGCCAGCAAGTGACTCGCACGAGGTGAAGAGCGTTTGCTCGCGCTGGAAGACGTGTTCTTTTCGAACATACATAAGTATGCCACCACCTCTCTTAGTCTCACGGCAGACAGCATACATATCAAATCCCGGAAGCTGGTACATGGAGACAAAGTCGTCTTTCAGGTTAATTTCTGAGAATATTAGTAAATCTAAGTTTGTCAATGTATCACCAAACTGAGAGAGAACCTCACCAAAGTGTTTCTTTAATGATCTGACATTTAAATGGGCAATGTTGATATCTTTATTTCTGTTTAGCGTTAGGTGTCTTAGCCAGGTTTTTCGATTAGCATAAGTAGTGCAATAGTTCTCTTGTACATCGTTGTAATTGAATTGAATGCTTAACGGTTAATCGAGTAAAAAATTATGCAGGTATCATGTAGAGGGTACCCTCAAGTTTTCATAATCGCCTCCAAGTCTGCCGTGGTGGTAATATGGAGTGTACGGGAACCTTCATTTTTTTTACAGAGAATGCGCCCTTTCTTAACCCATATGAACTTAAAGTTACCTCGGAGGGTTTGCTTAGTGTTCCACAGCAGCTCCCTGTTATATTTGGTGAGATCCTCATTGACAAAGATGGCGGTGCCCTGCTGTTCTCCCGGGTACAGGTCGCTGTTGCTGCGGAGGAGGCCCCGCTTGCTCATCCACAGGTTGCGCGTGTCCTCGCTGCGCAGACGCATGATGATGGCGGGCGGGCGGCGCCCTGGCACCGGACGGCCCATCCTCCAGGCTTGCTCCACATCCTACATGTTGGTTCCCATTTGTATAGCTACTTTACTAATCACCTCTTTTATGTTTTCATTGTCTTTCATTGTTACTCCGACTAATTCAATATTTCTTGATTTTTCATTTTGCTCCAACGCCTGCACTCTTTGTTCCAGGGCTTGGTTTACCTTTTCAAAATTCTTGCATTTATTGGTCAGGTCATCAATTTCATTCTATTGCTTTTTCACCACTTCTAGAATTTCACTCTGTTTTTTTAACATCTCGTCGTATTTATCCGAGTAGAATCCAATGTCCTCCTTTATTTTTAATACTACCTCCATTTTTCTATTTAGCTCGCTTAGCAACGCTTCGACCGTTAGATTTTTGGGGTCCAGGTCCAGGAACACTTTAGCGTTTGAAGTTGCAGCTGCCAAAGGAGAAGGTGGCATGCAGTTCTCACAAACACCTCTGCTAGCTTTAGTACAAGATTTATGAAACACTTTAAGGCACCTTTTACATGTTAGGAGGGCGTCCTTCGTGGCTATAATCTTCGAACACTTTACACACTTAGTTGGGGTGTTCGACATCTTCTTGAAGGCACTAGCTCGACGATAATTACGATGAAATATCGATTGTTGATTCGCTAAACAATAAATATGAAGCGTACTCGTCGCACTGTAATTCACTAGCTTAGGCACGTAGTGTCGCGGCGAGTGCGACCGGACAACGAAAATCAGGCTATATTATTCTTAGTATAAATACCCGAGCGAGCGTGGAGCGCGAAGGAGCGTCTTCGATTCAGCTTGAGCTAAAATGGTTTCGTTTGTCTGTCCGGATGTCCGGCTGTTCTCCTCTACGGTCGCATTTCTCAACCGATTTTCGTGAAATGTTGAGAGCAGATTCGATAATTATATGGATTTTTGACGCGATAACGTCCCATAAATCGATAAACGCCAGCTGCACCCATGAAAAAGCATGACTCATTGTCACGCTCCACCTGAGCCGTGCGTAGAAGCGAGAGCGCTGCCTAAGCGTTCACTTTAACACGTTATCACGTAAAATTATCGTCCGTAAACCGACTTTACAGACAACCAATTTTTTTGGTCAATTCAGTTTTTGTTTTTTTCTCTAAATATTCGAGATATGAGGGCCAAAAGAGTTAAAAATCCATTTAGCAATTTCAAAAAAAGGTTCCAAAATGTCACATAACTTTATTGACGCTACTTTCTCGTCACAATGAACTTCGTGTCGGGGGTTTGAGGAGGTGGAAAAAAAAATAAAAAAAACACAAATTTTCTATGTAACCAAAGCTCACAGAGCCACTAGTATACATAAGTTCTAGAATAGAGCATATTATCCTGTATCTCTGACATCCCATAAGGATTACTATAATAAGCCTCCGCTGCCCGTCTGTCCATCCTTCTGTCTGTGTGCCCGTCAACCAGCTGTATTTCATCAACGGTAGGACTTAAAATTTTCATAGAATGTGTTTTTCCGTTGCCGCTACAGAAACAAATAATATTATGACCTGCATGCGTTTTTTTTAAATCGAAGGGGAATCCCCTTTTACTTTACTCAAGTTACTTTTACGTTTTTCTTGTTAAGGTTCGGAACCCTTCGTGTATGTGTCCAACTCGGACTTTTTTTTTAGGCAAAGATTTGTAAACATAGCGTCAAGTTTTTGCCCCATGCGGTGTGGCATATGCACGTTGCGCCCACGTATATTCACGTGACAGGGAGCTAGCCCATCGCCGCAGCTATGGTGATACATCACGAATCTGTAGATTCCTGCATAAAATAAACGTAGCCTATTAATGTCTCCACCGAGAGGCACGGGCCTTTACGCGAATACGAGTAATATTGAGCCATTCTCCACCACGTTGGGTCATTGCGCTTTGATGGAGGGGTGTCGCGCTGGTGGCCAACCCGACTGTCAGAAGGTATCAAGCTGCCCTATAAGGGCCTCTGACACAGCTTCACGACTATTACCACCGAGTAGCGACAGTAGCCTGGACCTACAGCTAAACGTGTCATCCGAAACACGGAAGCGCCCGAGACAAATTCTACATAGAATCGGACACCCTTCCATTGCCCGTCTCGGCCAGATGTTGCTACTCACACAATCGTTTCCGATGAGCGAATACCGATATGCCACGGTCGCATAAGGATTTATATTCGTAGATATTCGATCCAGAATTGGTTATAAGCCGACATCAATTCTCGCCCAGGATAAGACATTCGATTCCAATTTGTGTCGTCTCATGTCTGATGATTGAACGACTTACCGCGGCGCCGCGCCGATTCCGCCGTGCCAGCCGTGAGTTGTAATTGAAGGAGTTGCCTTATTGTCTGGTCTACTAGCTGACGCCCGCAACTTCATCTGCTTGTTCCTAGAAATTACTATTTACGGAGATAACGGTACCCTCCTTCTGGTGCAGTCCGATAAAAAGTTTGCTATATGTTAATCTAGCTAAAAAACTATCTCTGTGCTAAATTTTATTCAAATCTGTTCAGCCGTTTTAGCGTGATTGAGGCACAAACACACACAAACATCCAAACATCTCAACATCGCTACTTTCACTTTAATAGTGGTTTATAAGCTCTATAAATAGTTGTATAGAAGCTCAAGTCCCCTTTATCCGCTCTGAGCAAGGCAAGTTCAAAAAAACCTTTATTAGTGCTACACAACACTGTTTGATGATCCCAGGGGCCTATGGCATAGAAATATCAGTGATCAGATATTTTTTAACTATATTCATTTAATAACTATTATTAATTTCATATGCTTAAAATATTATAAAAATACTAATATTTCTATGAAATTGGCCCCAGTATGAAGTTTCATGTTTTAAAATTAAATGAAATTAAATTGCAAGAAAACAGTCTACTATCTACAATACAATCTTAACATTAAAATATGTGCAGAGATTTCCGCTGATGTTTTAGATTTCAATTAATAAAATAGCGCAATATTAATGTAAATATCTTTCAAAATAAATTAACATTTATATAATTTAAATTTAGAATATTACACAGTCAGGTCATAAGTTCTGTCACACAATAAAAACTTTTGAATTTAGAACGCTGGCCACAAAAAAGTTTATTGAATTCGAATTTCGAAATTTTCATGAAAATAAAAATGTGTACTCTTTAGAATTTTCCTCATTTTTAAATATGGAGTGGACACTTAAAGAAGACCGTGTCGCAGTTATTGCGTTGCATCGTTGCGGTTACGCGCCAATTCAGATTTTCGACTTACTGAAAAATTTGAATATAACCAAAAGATTCGTTTATCGTACCATAAAACGATACAATGAAGACTCTAGTGTAGATGACAGGTCAAGAAGTGGTCGCCCTCGCTCTGTTAGGACTCCAGCAGTGATGAAAGCTGTGAAGGCGCGAATTCAAAGAAATCCCATACGTAAGCAGAAACTGTTGGCCCTTCAGATGGGGTTAAGCAGGACCACGGTGAAAAGGGTGTTAAATGAAGACTTAGGGCTTAGGGCATATCGAAGAAAAACATGATATCGTTTGGACGCTCGTTATGGGCCTGAGACTGAAGAGATGCCGCGCTTTGTCGAAGCGGTACGCGGGAAAAAAACATCGGGAAATTCTTTTTTCGGATAAAAAAATTTTCACCGTGGAAGAGAGCTACAACAAACGAAATGATAAGGTGTACGCACACAGCAGTGAAGAAGCGAGCAACCGTATTCCGCGTGTCCAACGAGGTCATTTTCCATCCTCGCTCATGGTTTGGTTGGGAGTCTCTTATTGGGGCTTAACTGAGGTACATTTTTGTGAGAAAGGCGTAAAAACGAATGCAGTTGTGTATCAAAATACAGTCCTGAAGAACCTTGTGTAACCTGTTTCTCATACCATGTTTAATAACAGGCACTGGGTATTCCAACAAGATTCTACGCCAGCTCATAGAGCGAAAAGCACACAAGACTGGCTGGCGGCGCGTGAAATCGACTTCATCCGGCACGAAGACTGGCCCTCCTCCAGTCCAGATTTGAGTCCGTAAGATTACAAGATATGGCAACACTTGGAGGAAAAGGCCTGCTCAAAGCCTCATCCTGATTTGGAGTCACTCAAGGCATCCTTGATTAAGGCAGCCGCCGATATTGACATGGACCTCGTTCGTGCTGCGATAGACGACTGGCCGCGCAGAATAAAGGCCTGTATTCAAAATCGCGGGGGTCATTTTGAATAAACTTTATTACCATAAGAATCTATGTTTTATTAAGTTCATTTTGCTATATAAATGTTTACATAAATAATAAACATGTCTAAATTATTTCATATTGCACATGTGACAGAACTTATGACCTGACTATGTATAATTTTTGCATTAATGTTATTTCTTTTTAAATTAAATCTTCTTTAATGCTATAAAATAGTGTAGTAGTAGCCAATTTTGTGTTATAGCTTCACAATTGACGTTTATTAAGCAGATGTGGCAACCATATAATTAGGTGGACAAATACTTGATCCTCTATTCTGCCTCTTTGTTCGGCCATTTGATACTGTTTTAGTAGTTGTTTGTATTAAAGTAATGATAAAATCTACCACATATGTATTACGTGTATAATGTTAGTTGATGATGTGCTCTCCCACAGTGGTCCAAGGTAGAGAAGAGGTAAAAACTTGACTTTTTCTAAAATTAAAGAAATAATGAAATTTTGATTTTGTTTGATTTAGAGGTAACCACGCCTCCACAAAGACTTGCTCCATGCACCCAGCGCGAGATATCTTCAACATAATAATGTATTGAATATCGATATTTAATTTTCTGACGCTCAATGTGTATAAGCAGTAACTACTGAGCAATATTGGAGCAACCGTATGGAGTCACGTGCCATATGAATCTTAATGCCAATGTATGTGCCTATTTGTAAATATTTATATTTTAATATTTGATGTACATGTCGTGGCCAGATCAATCATCATTTCATGACGTGGCCAACCGTTAAATTTCAAAACACTGCGGCAGCTTAGGTGAACTACGCCTAAATGAGGCGAGCGCAGAAACCCCTGAAACATACATATAACAAAATACCACCAACAAAAAGACATGCTTTAATGAAATTCAACCCTTTCTGACCATTTCATGAAAGGGTTCAGACTCCCCAGCGCCAGCAGAGACAGTCCGTCAATTCACTCTTTTAAAAGTCGTTTGAAAGAACACTATCTTTCTCTTCCATGATAAGTATTAGTATTTATTTGTATCCACTATTTATGTGTATGTTACAAATTTATATAAAGCATTTTTTTTAGTATTATGTAGATATTGGTAATTAGTTTATTATTTTTATTTACATTTTTATTGTTGTGCACATAGTCCTACCTTTAGTTTCTTTTTTTCCTCTCCATTCTAGGTTTGCTGGAAGAAATCTCTTGTTAGAGATAAGCTCGCCTTTGTACATGTTCTTTCCTTTATATTTGTTTTATTCTCACTGTTTTGTGCAATATAGAAAAGTAGGAAGTAGAAGTAAAGTGGTCGGTCAGATCATGAAATGGCAAGTTTTATGTGGCCACGACATTCACAACATCTCGCGCCTTTTCCTATTCAGGGTGGCAGAGGCACTGTAATTGAGCTTTGTAAATTGGTACGGAGATATCCAGGAAAATTTCCACTAAGAGCTCCAGGGCGCAAGTAGTAGGCCAAACGAAAGATATAGGTAAAAGTTGGGGGTTCCGTTTAGCAGGACAGTGACTTACACTCGCTCTGCTAAATTAGCTGCAATTGAGGTTTGTAATACGCTCCCAAATGATATTAAAATGTTGACAGGCTCTATGTTCCTGAATAAATTAAAATTATATTTGATTGAAATGACCCCCTATGACATGTCAGAATATTACTCTTATGAGTGCAAGTAATTTCGAGTGAGCCAGGTGTATTATAATTATAATTAAAAAATGTTATTTTGTCTCTATGTACTTATAAAGTAAATTTATTATTTAGTTATTGTGTGGTATTTAACAAATAAATTTTGCTAAGATGGGTGTAAATGTCTTATATATGTCTGTTGTCTTTGTCTTTGTTTTGACATAAATCTATGTAATGCTTTGTGACTGAATGCAACTGCAATCTTGCTACACCCAATAGGGTAAAATTACATTGATACAATTTTATTATAACACCTTGATGACATGTAATTTATTGCAATAAATACTTGAATACTTGAATACAGTCTAATGACGTATAAAGTCGCCGTCAATAGAAATTGTGAACAATGTAAACAAACCGTTTTCTTGAGAATACCTTGAGGTTCTGTCACGGAGTCTCACTGAACATTATTCCAACTCATGCAGCATGAGACATTAGTAGGTGATGAGATATTTCCGTATATCTGTGACGGGCGTACGGGCCGGCACATTGGTAAACCAACCTCGTATGTTATGTGACCAACTTTGCTCCCTCGTGTCATAATGTACTATTACACACCACTCAACGAACCTGCGCGAGGTGGTATATGGCTCAATCCTGCTCGTATCGGGAAAGACCCGTGCCCCTAGGTAGGGACTGTGTGCTACTTTTATTGTTTTATTGTAATTTGGCTTATGTTTAACTGTTTACCAAATTGAGTTAAAAATTAAATCCAAAAAAATACATTTTCATTCCAAATTAACTGAAAGTTCAACAAATTTTAGACCCTATTTAAACAAAACACGGGGCCGCCTCGCTCCGCTCCACTTCGCTTCGCTCTTGCTCCAGGTGGTATTATAAAGTTATTACCTAACCTAACAAACCTAGCTTTAGTATTCGGACAGAAAGTGACCTGTAGCAACCATAACGGTTCTGTGAAACCACATATGAGCACTAATTTTGGTGAACATTTAACATATTTGGGAATGAAAACTTATATTGGTAAACATTATATTTCTTGCCCTTTTCCCTTGCCTCAAAGCACGGTAAATGTATCATGCGTATCAGGCCTCAATCTCCATAGCTGCGGCGATGGGCTAGCCCGCTGTCACGCAAAATGGGGTACTGAGTAACTGGATACACGTGGGCAGAACAGTGCCTCTGCCACCCCGTATGGGGAAAGGCGTGACGCTATGTAAATGTAATGTAAAATTATATGCGTAAAATGGTTATTAATTGCATTGAATCTGATCAGTCAGCACAACTGCCAGTTAACACACTGGTGCCTATTCTTGAGGTGTTAAGACTAACTTTAACTGGAAACTTGAAATATACGTTAGATTATATTATTATCCTGTAGCAAAAATCCTTTTCTCTTAGGGGCTGGCAGAGGTACAATTTTACCCAGGTTTAGTCAGGTATTCAGTACTCCTATTTCTCCCGTAGCAATAAATTATAATTTCAAAGTCTTTTACTTTTAAATTTTTACCTCCAAAACTTTTAAAAAGCGTCGAAATAAACAACGAAATAGAGTTTCAATTTGATTTCCGACGGATATTTTCTTGTAGCCAAATTTAATTTTGTCAACTTGCTTACAGAACTTATTATGTTAACTTTACCGCTCAACACTTCTGAACTTTTTCATTATTTTTTAACCGTAAATCATTCAACTATTTTCTATTTTTTATTTTAGTATGCTCTTCATGATACACCTCTGCGCCAAATTTCAAGTTTCCAGGCCATTTTGATCACTTTCAGCGACTAAAACCAAGAAGTGTCGAGCGGAAAGTTAAAAAACTCAATACTCAAGACATTTATTGCAAGTAGGCAAAATAATGCACTTAAGTCTCATATACATGGAAAAAAAAAGATGGACTAAACTAATACTCATTAGTTATTTACCATGTAGATACCATAATCAGTTATGTACTCACATTACTGATTATGGTTTGAGTTTGAAAAATGAAATTTCCCCTTCAAGTGGGTGATTCATGGCTGAATCTCGCACAGGAAAAAGAAACTCCATGAACTCTACCAGTGCTTCGGAAATACGCCCGTCAGAGAAGATAGCACCAAGAAACTCTACGGGGATGTCATTTTTCAATTTTTGTATATATATTTTTTACGCAATGTACGATATAAAATTTATCTAATCTAATGACAATATTATAACATCGTCTCCATGAGTGCCAATAAGATGTCTCAAAATAACAATCCAACAAAATAAATAAATAAGAACACAAAGACAAGCTGTAATGAACATAACTTATGAGAAACCAGACTGGAGCAGTCCCCCCAAGCAGCACCAGCAGGCTTATGGCGTAAGTCGTCTGAGCTATGAACTTCATATAGACTTTTACGTTTGACGCCTTACACCAGCTTCATCTGTCAAATTGGTATCACGCAAGTAGCATCATAATGGAGGCCAAACCCAAGCTCATTGAATGAAGCCTAGAAGCCTTCGGGGATACCCCGCAATCGATGAAATTGTATGAGCATGAGATGAACCATAGACACGCTATGAACTTCAGAGAGTTACGCCATAAGGCTGCCGTTCACGAGTATGACTTGTGCACCAGTCAACAGCCCCATGTTATCGTACTGTACCACATGCATGCTTTTTTGCTGTTCAACTGATTAGTCTGTAATGGTGCCAGCATGTTGGGCACCTTGCTCCTCAAAAATCAGTTGCTGACTTAAATTTATATTAGTTTCACCTAAAGAATCGGCCCCAGCACCCGTTTTAATTTCGGTAAATGAACACAATAACGCGTATCAGTTTTAAATCATTGTAATCTGTTGAGCTCGGCCAATTGTCGGAACCGGTTGCCGTTGCAAAAAAAAAATAACACGACGTCATCCGTTATTAACGATCGCGGTTTCGTATTTAATAAATTAACCGCCTTTATGCGACATTATTGTAAATTGTTCACGCTTACGGAAAATGTTGTGAAAAAATATTGTAAGGATTTGTTGCTGCTGGGCGCCTACATAGACTACTACAAATAAAGTGCTAATAATAAATGTCATAATGTCCCTGTCATAAAACATTATAAAAAACGGCTAAGTGCGAGTCGGACTCGCGCACGAAGGGTTCCGTACCATCATCTATCAAAACGGCAAAAAAAAACACGTTTGTTTTATGGGAGCCCCCCTTTAATATTTGTTTTATTTTTATTTATTTTTAAGTGAATTAATAATCTGTTTTTTGTGTGTATTCTATGAATATTTGAAGCGTCTACCTGTTGCCGTTATCAATATCGAGCAAATACCAGGGAAAAAAACATTTGTTGAATGGCCCCCTTAAATATTAATTTAATTCTGTTTTTTAGTATCTGTGAAAATTTCAACTGTCTTACTATCACTTCATGAGATACAGCCTGGTGACAGACGGACGGACGGACGGACGGATGGACGGACAGCGGAGGCTTAGTAATAGGGTCCCGTTTGGCACCCTTCGGGTACGGAACCCTAAAAACAAATCATACCTACATACGTATGGTGTTCAGTAAGGTAATGTATGTACCTACATTACCTTACTGAACACTATTCCTAAGAATTTTTAAAATCGCGTCACAACTATTCAAGACGAATACTAAACCAATTAAAATACTAGTTTGATAATATAAATAAACGGTGATGGGCAAAATGGAGTGAATAGCTGCATAAAAAGTGGGTGCAACAGTGCCTCTATGGGATGAGAAAAGCATGACTTTTTGTATATGTTAGGTCTTAGGTCACCAAGTGCGAGTCGGACTCGACCATGAATGGTTCAGTTGCAGCAAGTAATTATGTGACTGGATGTTTGTGTTGTAACTTTGTTTTTCATAGTGTTTGTATGAATGTCAAAGTTATCTTTGCGGTTTTGATAAATGTTTTATATCTTTAAAACTGCTTATTTTATTCTGTTCAAATATTTTTTTGTTAAGTCTGAATTAAGATACATAGCATATATTTCTTGTAGATTTTGCGCTCTCGTACTTTAAAAGTTAGAGGGCGGGGACACATTTTTCCACTTTGGAAGGGTCTCTTTAACGATTTACATTGGGGAAAAATGTTTTCAAAAAGACATATACATACCCCACACATATAGTTTTGATGAAAAATTTATTTTTTGGTTTCAGTTTCATGTATGGGGAGCCCCCTTTAATTAGGTACTTTTATCTACACACGTATCATAAACCCTCTTTACTGCGTACAAAAACCGCACGTTACGATCAGCATAATGTTAAACTACTTGGTAAAAAACTCATTTCTTATCTGAAAAATTACATATTATGACCATAATGTGTAATTTTTCTACATATCATGACATTCAAATTTCGAACGCCGACGCCCACCTGCGTGAAGTTGGTACTACAGAACAAGCTAAACAACTGCACAGCCACAATGCCGGTCAAACATGCGGTTCCTGAACACATCAAAGAGAGCTTATGATATGTGTGTAGATAAACTAGTGTATGTACATAATTAGGCATTAAAACTCTCGAGTGATATTATTATGAAACGAGCCGAACTCGAGTATTAATGCCCTCCATTATGTAGCAGTCACATAAACTACTATAATTTTTAAATTTTTGTGTAAAAATCGTAAAGCAGTTTACAGAATAAATCTACATACAAAGTTTCAACTGTGTAATCCTAATAGTTTCCGCATAAAGACAGACGGACGGACAGACTTGACGAAACTATAAGGGTGCCTTGTTTCTCTAAGTAACCTTAAAAAAATCTTGAATGGCATGACAAAAGCTGTTCCGATTTCAAGTTGTCTGTTTAGTCCGTTCGTTAGTTTGGTTTCGACTCATCGAATTCCACAGAAATAGCATGGCGTTCTCAGCCTCAATTTCACTATGTAGCCACCGCAACATTTTAATCGATTCCACATCCCGAAATCAATCAAAACAACTGTTAGAGGAACGATAACATCGCGTCGAAATATAGCAAAGAGAATTCGACAGAAAAAAATGATTGCATTCGGTTAATCCGATTATCTGAAAAGTTCGGTTGCGTCCTTTTTCCGCATGGCCCGCAGCCGAGCCACTATGTCGGCTGGTATTGTCGGCATGTTTTAATTTTGGTCAGCAAACAGGACTTTAATTAATTTGCGTGTGCAACACTCTTTTTGGCCGATTTATTGCAGGGTCCGCTTTTGGTATCTGAAAGGTTTATCGGACAATCGTTTGGACAGCTAGATTCGTGGGGTGTTTAAAGGAGGATCAATGTTTGACCTTTCCCAAAGAAATTGAAATGACCGGTTGTTGAGTGGTCTAGAGTCTGTGACTCAGGTTGCCGGCAGAGGCCCTGTGTTGTTGACCAGAAACAGA
This sequence comes from Argyresthia goedartella, assembly GCA_949825045.1. Taxonomy (NCBI): domain Eukaryota; kingdom Metazoa; phylum Arthropoda; class Insecta; order Lepidoptera; family Argyresthiidae; genus Argyresthia; species Argyresthia goedartella. The sequence continues at coordinate 9,256,822 of OX463833.1, forward strand.
GATACACACATATAAACATCGAAGACCTGAGGTTTAGATTCTCCTCCTCCGGGATTCGAACCCAGGACCTCTCGCTTGGGAGGCTGAGCCGCGACCGCCACAGAGGTTTCGCTCTAAAATAAGCTGGGGTCTTGGATGTCAAACGCATAAATTTTTGTAAAGTTGTTTCTGGCTCCCCCGAGCCAGCGTGGGGCCCTAGTGTGGGGACATATGCAATTTTTGTAAAATCTTTACCTGTACTGCAAATGTTTTTAAATTAAAATTTCACTTTTACAGATCAACAACAAAGATTGGTGCAAGAAGGGAAGAAAAGGCGGACTCTGCGCCATGAAGTGTGAAGGTTGGTTGTTATTGTATTGATTTACACGCTTGCCAAGGTTCGCCAAACTCCTGCAACGATGTACTTGTAAATGGTGCGTACGACGACCTATAACCTCTCTAAAACCGACGGTAGTTGGGTTGGGGCGCGATTTCGAACCTTATTTGTCACGGAAAAGTAGCGTTAGCTAACGCCGGTGGTATTCAAGAGGTTAAGGTGTTGCGGTTGAAGCTGTCATTCCCAAGCGAGAGTTCCCAGGTTCGGATCCCGGTTTGGCATGAATAAAAACTGTTTCTGGTTCCCGCTTCACATCACAGGGTATCCTAGTGTGGGGCCTGCAGCAATGTATGTTGCCTGTATGTAATTTTTATGTTATGCTATGTATTGTTGGCTTTCGTGAGTTTGTTGTGGCGAGAGATGTTTGCATCGCTAGTTTTTTTGTTGCTAGGGTTCCGTACCCGAAGGGAGCCAAACAGGTCCTTATTAGAGCTAGGCTCCACTTGCGCTGCGCTCTCGTTGCGTCGTCGCTGCGTCGTTTTTTCATACATTTATGCTGCGTTGAAGTGACATGCTCATTACTCCGTTGCGTCGTCGCATGCGACGTTTCAACGGATGAGACGAGGCGGGCGGGAGGGTTGCGCTGTGTTGTCGGAGCGACGACAGACGGCCTTCGTCAGTGCAAGCTAGAGGAGCTCCGCGAGCGCGTGTATTTTTTTACCATGAGTGAACAGGAGGATATTAATATAGATTTTCTCATATCATTGGTCGAAGAAAGACCCATTTTATGGGATAAATCACACGATCACTATGCAACAAAGGGACACGTTTGTATCTATCCATCGCGAAGGCTGAACTGACTGAACTGTGACGCAGCTGCGACGACGGATCGCACACCTTGCGGTGCGACGCAGATGGAGCCAGCAATGCGACGATCCGTTGCGACGACGCAGCGCAACGGACAAATGGAGCTTTGCCCTTACTAAGCCTCCGCTGTCCGTTCGTACGTCCGTCTGTCCGTCCGTCTGTCACCAGGCTGTATCATGAACCATGATAGAAAGACAGTTGAAATTTTCACAGATGATGTATTTCTGTTGCCGCTATAACAACAAATACAAAAACAGAATAAAATAAATATTTAAGGGCGCTCCCATACAACAAATGTTATTTTTCTCGTATTTGCTCGATATTGATAATGGGAAATTAATTCAATCCCATACAACAAACGTGTTTTTTTGCCGTTTTAATAATATATAATGGTACGGAACCCTTCGTGCGCGAGTCCGACTCGCATTTGACCGGTTTTTAATAATGTTATGGCAGCAATGTTTTTAATTAAGTAAGACGTGGACTGCTCGCCGCGCATAGTTCATTGGATATCCATTTTTGGGGTTCCGTACCTTAAAAGTAAAATGGAACCGTCTGTTTTCCCGTCTATGTCTGTTTGTCAAGAGCTTTTTCTTAGGAACTCGTACGTCATGTTGATATGATGAATTTGCTGGATACTATCAAGGAAATCAAAACCGTCGGTGCACGATTCGGACTCGAGTCCGGCCGGTTATTGTAATACTTCTATTCACTAATACAGTCTGTTCCAAGTTGTCTAAATCCAGCTGTTTCGTCAGCAGTCCACTAATAGCTTATCGCACAGCTTTTTGGTCCTTGGAGCCTGGTCCTTCACAACAAACTCACAATACGCCGTAGAATTTACGTTTGCCGGCAAGCATGTGTTACAAACATTCATTGTTCACGTAACCCCCTTTACCCTTCACTTCCTACCTGATTTCGTATGCAATCCAGCAGATTTGGTGACAGATCTCCTATTCAGGTGACAAATCTATTATTTTAGAGAAATATTTACAATTATTTGGTGATCCATATCCAGTGACAGTTTCACAAAATATACCAATGTATTTATTAGGAACAGAAACATAAATCAGGGTGTCGCAATAGAGGCGACAGAAAATATTGTTGCCAAAAAAATGCGATGTGTGCAGAACCCTCGGTGCGCGAGTCCGACTCGCACTTGCCCCGTTTTATTTAAGTCAATTTATAAATGGAATTCACACGGTTCCAGAACTCCTGAACGAGGACCTGGCCGACGACGTGCGATGCGCCAAGCGTGTGTACGATCGCGTCGGCTTCAAGGGCTGGCCGACTTCCTACGCGTATTGCAAGGAGAAGAACCTTCCAGACCTTTCGAGGTGCTGAGGGGGATGGGGAGGGAAGGGGGAGATGATTGCTTGGGGTTTTAAGTTAAAGTTAAAGTTAATGTTTAATGTGATTTGATATGTAGTATTTTCTACGAATTTGTACCCTTTGTTCCCTACCTGTGAAATAGACTTACCTAAATTTATTCTGACATTGTATAACTATTAGACTTTGTACAGCGCATTGGGTGTAACCTGTAATGTTGTACATCGTAATTGTATATTAAATAAATAAATAAATAAATAAATAAAAAGGCATTGAAACAATCTGAACGTTTCTCACTATTCAACAGTAATTACGAAAATGTATCGATCAAAGCGATTTTAATGTTGAAATCTCGATGAAATTAAAATATGACTACATCTTGGTTATGTACCCTGTAATGTAATAACCTCTAAGCCCACGTCACACATAACATACTCCAGTGTCCTTTGATTGGCCTTCAGACAACTCTCTTTGTTCCACCCTGTAATCATCTCCAAGCGAATAAACGCAAATTAGAGACTAGTTAACATCACTGCCATGTATGATTAAGATCATCTATCTAGACTAGACGTAATCGTAACTTTAATTAGGTTTTATATGTTTGTAACCGTTTGCTCCAATAAAATACTACACAAACGTTAACAAAGACGAACCGAGTTTTATTTATTCTATTCTTGTTTCCAGCTGTGTGTGGTGATCGCCGTAATCTCAATTTAAAATGCAATCTTCTAAACATTAGCAGAGGACATGCCGTAACGCCTGGCGGAATTTGTTCCGCTAATTAACTTGGTCGCGCGTTGTTGCTATAACTAAACAGGCAGGAGTGCGCGCAAAATAGTCCATCCATACTGACTGAATCTGTTTATTCCCTGTCCTGTGTCATTGGCAGATTCAGCCCCAAAGAGAGGCAAAATGACAACCCACTGACGAGTGGATAACTGCTTAGCTAGATACAAAATATAGGAACCACGCACGTTGTAACCTTTTACCTTTACAGTGCTTTTGTTCCATATCTGAAGGTTATTATAACATGACCAAACAATGTAGGCACCCACTCTGTATAACTATGTTACGAGTTCCTTTGAGTTTTCAAAGCTGACGGATATTACAGGCTGCGGATAGTTTGGTACGGTTTTATTTCCCCGCCCCGCGCCGCTGCCGCTCAGTTTTATGAAATGTACGGGCCAAAACAGTTTGATATGAACTTTCTATGTTTCGAATATTTTCATCCGTCTACGGCGAAGCCAAAAGGAGGGTTATGACTTTGAACGGTATATTATTTATATTTATTTATGCATATATAAACTACTCATCAGAATTAGACGAATGAGATATCTTTAGAGGACATTTCAGCTCAAAAGTCTTTAAGTTGGCAGTAATGTACAACTGTTAATTGTCACGAAAAAAATAGGCAGATTCGATTAGATTCACATTACGATTCCCGGCTTTCATAAATTAGGTAGCCAATATATAGGTTACCTACAAGCTTGACACAACACGAAATATGTCAATTATCGGCATAAGAGTATCGGCAACATATATAAACATTTATAGTACTAGTGGCTCTGTGATATTTTGGACCTCGTGAGTGGAACTTTCTTTTAATAACACATGCAAACTTGTGAATACTACATTTCGCGGTCTTAAACCCAACCTATTGAGTTTTCACTAAAATAATTTTATTTTATTTTATTTTGTTATATTGAGGGAAGCTTACGGCTACACAACTTAATATAATACACAATGTCTTAAACTAAAAGCCAATAACAAGCGACCACATATAGTTAGCTAATTGACAAAGAGATCCAAAAAAAAAGAAGAAAAATGCAATTTATATACTTATTCCGTTTAACTGGTTTTTGATTAAATGAATTTAGTTTAAATATATTTTAAATGTACACTACACATAGTAGACAATAGAAACAACATTACCTCTCACGCACCTCATCACCCTCATCATCATCCGCATCATTGATATTAAGAGATTTTAAGAACCTCCTAATTATAAGTCTCCGTAGTGATTATTCACTGCTGCAGTAAATATCTATGTCACCACGATCATCACCGCCGTCAGCATTCGCGCTAGAAAGTCCGTTGAACGTTGAGGATGCTCTGACCAGGTAGGAGTTTTCTCTGTAGTTGCTATGAACTAGGGGTACCCGGAATAGTGGACGTCTACGATGGTTGTGGAATGGAACTTTAAGATTTAGTTTACTTAATAATTCGGGGCAGTCAATAATACCTCTTGCTATTTTCATTAGAAAAGTCACATCTGCTATGTCCCTGCGCAGATTCAGAGGAAGAAGGTGAAGTCATGCACATCGGTATTCATAGCCTAGTTTCGGTAACTTGAATTTGAAACCGAGGTAACGAGTAAACCTCCTCTGAACCCGCTCAAGTCTGGCCTTATAAATGTCATAACAAGGATTCCATATCTGAGATGCATATTCCAGGTGACTACGAACATAGGCACAGTAGAGAACTTTTATGGTTTTCATGTGCTTAAACGACTTTGACGACCTCCTGACAAAACCAAGGGCCTTCGAAGCTTTGCCGACAATACTGTTGATATGCTGATCAAATACTAATCTGCAGTCGTGGACAACCCCAAGATCCCTACTCTCAGACATCCTAGTTAGAGGCAGGTTTTTTATTTGATAGTCTGATACGAAGGGATTGAGTTTACGCGTGAAAGTAATAAAAAATCAGTTGGAGACGTTTAGGTCTAATTTGTTGGTTCCACAGTATGTACCAAGCCTAAGTAAATCTTGCTGCAATAACGAACAATCGGAAGCCTTGTAAACCACTCTAAAAAATTTCATATCGTCATAATACAGCCTGTTACTCTCACGGTCTCTACAAATCAAACGTCACCTCTGTAGCCTCTCTCTGACTGTAGCGGTTTTTTGAAATTTTAAAACCCCAACATCTCAGCTAGTTTGAAAATTTTCCACAAACTGAATCGACAATAATAATTATCACTGCAGATGCCGGCAAGAAGGGCTTGCCGGCTGAGTAGGTATAAACGGCCGACTGTAGGGAGGCCGAAGATAGTGATACGAAGCCGGCAAGCCCTTTTCACGGCCAGAGGCAATTAAATTTTAAAAAATACACCACTCAAAAAACAAATTCAAGTTTAAATATACTACTAATCGTAAGTTCCGTGCTCCCGTTGATGTCTTTTGCTTTGAGTATGAAATTTAAAAAAACTTCCCGGCCTAGCCCTGCAATTTTGTATGAAATTCCTTTACAGTTCTTTCGAGTTGTGCGGCCCGAAACGTGATACTTCCAAGTATGTTATAACGCACGTAATGGCGACATTTCATTGCATGTTTGAGAAAAACCTATTTAATGATCGAACCTGCTCACAAAAATACACGTGAATCAGTTGATAAATGCGGCCTGTAGATCCGTGGCTCACAGTAAAATCAAACATAGATTACTGTAATATACAAAGGGGTTGTTTTTAGTCCGTATACCACACGAGCTGATGCCCGCTCAATATGTGGGGACCCGGTCACAGCAGGGAGCTCTGACTCCTGGGCAATTCCATTTTTTTCCCTCCAACAAAAAAAATGCGTCCTGTAGAGGATAACATCCGGACAAACCAAAGCATTTTTGCGCAATCCTGAATGGAGACGCTTCGGTCGCTCGGTCAATGTGTGACATGATATTTTCTCAAAAAATTTCAAAACCTACCAAAAGTGGTTTTATTTCTGCCAACTCAGCGGAGTAGGGAATTTGAAGCACTCTAAAAGCTCAGATAAACGAAACTCTTTGCTTTGGTTAGAAGCGTCTTGGTCGTCCGCTGGTCGAAGGGTATTTGACGTCACACTATGGCGCCCTCTGAGACACCTTGGAATTCAAATTAAAGGGTAAATGAGAAACATTCCAAAAACATACATTGTTAGTTCTTGCTTGCTGTTATGCATTTAGTCGAATCGTTAGAAGCGTATTGACTCTCATACATAGTCGGGTTTTAATTTTTGAACTTAGTCTTGTTAAAACTTTGCAGCTACTATCAACAACAATCAGGGTCTAACCTCCGATTTCTGAATTGAGAATTTCACTAATCAAATATTTAAGTATCGTGCTGTCTCTGCAGATGTCACACAAAAGAAAGTGACAGAGAGATGCTTCAGTATTATCTTAGTGAATTTCTCAATTCAGAAACCGGCGCTAACTCTAAGAAAAAGTGTTGTCATAGAAAATTGAGGAAGTTATAACGGCCACCATTTTGTTTTATCTGTTACAACCTGTATTTTTTGACCTTGTCCAAAACTCTGTTGGACTGTTGTTCTTTACCGGCCACTTGGACCAAGCAGCTCAATTGTTGCATTATCTGGTAAATGAGAAAATTCTGGACAGCTGAAATCATCTTCAAAGCAGCTCGATAGGTGGCGTTAGACTCCTTGCACTACTCACAAATTAAGTAAGTAAAGAGTTTCGTTTATCCGAGGCACTACTTCCCGCGGTTTTTCAGCTGTCAGAAAACCTCTCAGTGGTTCGATACAATTGATCACATGGCGATGCGAGTGAATTACAGTGCCTTATAATCGGTCAGGATTTCCGTTCGTTAAATAACCGAAAAAATCTTAATCGCCACTCATCGATCGATACCGAACCGATTCAATTCGATTTTTTGCGTCCAAATTACGTTCCCACCGAATTGCACAGGAAATATCACAACAAGACGACATTTATATTTATATGTGCGGGTACTTACGTACATTTCCTGGACATTTTCGTGAATCCCAACGCACTGCGCAAGGGAACTCGGTCACTGCGACCAAACGTTTACAGTCGATATTTGATTCGCGTATCAGTTGTTTGTTTAAAAAACAAAACAAACGGGAACAATGCATCAGTAATGACATCCAGCCAGGATTCCCACGTACAAGAAGGTCGATGACATTTGTATCAATCGATCGAATGAAGAATCGATTTTTTGCTATAGATTCCTGTACCATAGACGAACGAGGGATCGAAGGGCTAACGAGATGTGTTCTTTATTACTAACTTGTAGAGGCAGAGTTTCTTATAGCATTCCAATAAAACAAAAAGTTATAAGGACATATAATGTTAGGGAATTTCTTTGGCAATTTGTTTCGACATTTCTTGGGGAACGTTATTCTGGATGGAATGTCTCATTTCGTAATATTCATACAATGCAGCTTCGAAAGCATTTTGGCCACAACGTTCCTAGAGACACCACATCACATAATATGTTACTAACTTCATCGTAGTCTAGTAACTTTATGCAACGAAGACTCTTGCCCCGGTGTTCATTTACATAGACTGTTGAGAACGGATGTACCCTAGTCATGGTTGTTTATCTATCTAAGTATAATATTTATCTATATAAGTATCTGTATCGTTGTCTAGAACCCAAGATACAGGGAATCCTAGTTTGGGGCTAGATCAATGTGGTAAAATAGTGTCCATGGTATTATTATTATTATTATTATTATTATTATGTACTGTCAGGAGAATGTCATTCTAATTAAGCTATATTTTTCGCACTATCTACAGGGTGGTGTAGGCATCTCTAGGAGTGCCCACTCCTAGTTTTCCGTTGCAGTTTCAGAACAGACTGCAATAAGTATTGAAATAAAAAACAATGGCTAGAAATGATTGGCGACCCGAATGGCCGAGTCGGCAGTGACCCTGCCTACGAAGGGTCCCGAGTTCGAGTCCCGGTAGGGGCAAATATGTGTTTGATGAGAACGGTTGTTTGTACCCTAGTCATGTTTGTTTGTCTATCTAAGTATAATACACTGACGAGCAATGAAAAAGTTCCAGTGACATAGCACCAAATTACTCCTAAACGGGAAAGGCTAGCTTAATGACGCCGTCTGCAATATTGAAGTACATTTAACAGCGCATCAGAATATTACCAAGTAAAAACGTCAATATTTTGTTCAAATTTTAAATCAAATGTTTTAAAAAATTGGATGGGTGTTTGTCGCCATTTTGTGGGTGGAACTTTTTCCTTGCTCGTCAGTGTATTTATCTATAAAAGTATGTGTATCGTTGTCTAGTACCCAAGATACAGGGAATCCTAGTTTGGGGCTAGATCAATGTGTGTAAAATAGTGTCCAAGTTGTCCAAGGTATATTGGTGCCTATATTTTTATCGGCCATCAACCAAACCATGACATATCGGTCCTAGACTCTGTCAAAGCAAAACATATTATGACATGAATACCCCTAAACTCAGTGCATTTTTTTTTTACTTGATGTCCTAATTTTATTTCAACTTTGGCAATGGTTTACCCTGGTTTCACGCGTGGGCATTTTTTGTTATAATTATAAACAGTGTTATTCATTCATTCGTTTGTCAATCACCTTTTTTGCTATCGGGCTAAACCATTCACATCAATAGCTATATATTTACTATGACTAAAAATGAAGATTATATAGAAAATACATTTAACTGAAATATCTTCTGAAAAATGAAGTCTTTACTGTTCCCCCCAAATTTGATTGAATCCGTCGATAAATAACGCTACAGAAACTTCACCCCTGTTCTCCACTATTTCCCCCCAATCAAAAATCACGATTAAGTAATTTTTTTAAATAAATCAAGGAATAAAAAAAAATGACCTGGAGGCGTGAACAGATACAGGCATTTCTGGCCAATCTCAAAACTGGACACTTCGCTCGCTCGGTCAATAATTTACGAGCTCTTGTGACAACTATTAGCGACAAACTCATTAGATAGCATTACGATTTTTTATTATTCGAACCAGTCGAAACACGCAACGGGCAAACTTTTAAATCGCTTCGCGTTTTATTAATTTTTCTGGACGAACTGAATAAAACGTTTGGTTATTTAGGCATTGTGTTGGAAAAAACGTTTTGTTGTTGGATTTGGAGGTAACCATGCCAAACATTTGATAAACATGTGTGTTTTGGCTGGGTTATGCAAGGTGACATTTAATTAGCTAACCATTTTTTGGGGAATGTTAGTGCCCATCATTATGAACAACTTTTTCCAAGAAATATACGGTCGCAAATGGAAAAAAAATGTCCTTCAGTACATTGACCCGATCAGCTGATTACAAGTTGCTATGGGGGGACCCAAAATTATTTTTCCTTTGCGACCATATGTTTCTAGGGGAAAGTTGTTCATAATGGTGGGTAATACCATTCCCTAAAATATGGTTAATTTGTAAACAATAAAAATCAATTTATAAGTTGCCGATTTTTTTAATCTTTATTTGCTTAGCGAGCGTTTAATACAATTAAGAACGGCCATGACAACCTCATCATGGGCCCTTAAACTAACACAAACTTAATAATTATAAATGAACACACCTGCTACTAATACCTATCTGAGCTATCTTATTACTTTATTTAGTTATTATCCTGGCTTCAGGGAAGATGCCAAAATAATGTTGGAATCTTTTACATTTATATCAGAACTAACGCATAGGAATTGATATCTCATTGCATGACTCCGGACACATTGCACCAGCAAATGGAATACATCCTCAACTACACCACATTCAACACAAGAAGGTACTTTTTCCATTAAGGGGATAACTCGCCCATGCAAAGGTCCATGTTACTCCAGGCGTAAAGACCCGCAGTGTGAAGGGACGGAATCGGGGAAAAATTACATAACTTAGCGCCAAACCACATAAAAATTGTTTAAAAATAAATAACGCTATATTGTCAAAAAAATATTTTCAAGGGGAGTTTACTGATACATAATATCCACATTTTGAATGTAATTCCGCAATGAAATAAGTTGGGATTTCAGAATTACAGGAAAAAATAAAAAATAAAACATAGGTATTTAATTCTATCGAGAAAATTTCACCCAACCGCGTTTTCCTTCTGTGAGAATCATAATCAAATACTCAATATACTTTAACCCAAAAATTAAATATATAGATGACATATTATAGTGGAGTAAGTGGATTCGAAAAAACTCCATATTTTTTTCGTATTACCTTAAAACCCCGAATAAATTTAGAATAATCTGTCCCGAACGCAATCGGAAATCTCATTTAATTTCCTGCTTAGTCATAACCGTATGTTCAAACCACGGGCATTGAAAAGGCTAACATTATGTATGATATACGTAGTACTAAGTATTCTGTGACATTGTTTCGTTTTGCAAATGCCTTTTTCTAGTGACATCGCGTCGAAATGCTCCTTCCACTGCAAAAAACATTTCTCTTTTATCATCGGATTTACAATCGGAATAAAATGGCTTACACTCAAATATTACCCCGTCAACAGTCGCTTCCTTTGCCATCGATCTGCCTTTTCGATGCCCGTGATCCCAACATGTGATGGAGCCCACTAAAGAGTAATAACTTCACCACCGGTCTCTAGTTTTAGATCAAGCCCAATAATAATAATATCTTGGCCACTATTTACACACATTGATCTAGCCCCAAACTAGGATTCCCTGTATCTTGGGTACTAGACAACGATACACATACTTATATAAGTAGATAAATATTATACTTAGATAGATAAACAACTATAGGGTACAAACATCCGTTCTCATCAAACAAATATTTGCCACCGGGACTCTAACCCGGAACCCTTGGATTCGTAGCCAGGGTCACTGCCGACTCGGCCATTCGAGTCGTCATATAGAATAGGCAATCATGAATCCTCGAAAGCTCGAGGAACGAAGAGCCAGATACTGTAAGGCACATGTAGATTCAGTTATAATTACAAATTTATCGTAATTTACTCTATTAATCTAAAAAGTACCACTATAGCTGATAATTCTATATTTATATATGTATATGTTACGGCTAAAGCTAGGTGTGAAAATAAACTTAAGTTTAGCCGGCTAGTGTTAAGATTAATTTCGAGCCTCGGCTAATGTCCGAAATGCGATAAATGATTTCAACATTAGTCGGCTAAACTGCAGTTTAGCCTCGACGCTGTTGAGGCTAAAGATGGGTGAGAAAATATGGTTGACATTAGCCGACTAAACTAAAGTTTATTTTTCAGTATACCTTGGCTAATGTTTAAAAATTACCGTCTTAATCTGGGATAAGTGATGATAATGATTCGGTAGCCGTAAACACTGCGGTAGCTTAGGTGAAGGATAAAGGGGGTGAGCGAAGCGAAGTTTTCCTTCGTGTTAGGTTTAACATGTAAGAACAACAAAAAATACTTATACTCGTCTTATTATAGTTTTTGTTGTTCTTACATGTTCAACCTAACACGAAGGATAAAGGGGGCTTCGCTTCGCTCACCCCCTTTACCCTTCACCTAAGCTGCCGCATTGTTTTGCCCTCATATTATTATAAATAGCTATCTTATCTGAATAAAATTACTCCGCCCCGCTCCACGCAGACGCACGAATACTTCGTTTTCAACATTAGCTAACTAATGTCCAACATTAACCGGAACGCATCGGCTAATGTGCAGTCTAGCCGATTAAAGATGACATCCGTTAAGACAAACGAACATGACTTCGGACATTAGCCGAGGCTCGAAATTAATCTTAAGACTAGCCGGCTAAACTTAAGCTTTAGCCTTGACATTTATATATAATTGCTAGCTCTTGCTCATTGCTTTGCTTGTATTTACTCTAATCGGTAGAAATGTATCGACCACCCGGTGGTAATCGCTTTCATACTCTTTGACTGAGCGAGTGAAGCGAACGAAGCGCCTCTGTTTCAGGATTGGGCAAAAATGCTTTCGTATACCTATACGCATGGGTGTCCGGATGACTTGACATGTAACTTACGTTATCAATAAAAAAAACGGTCAAGTGCGAGTCTAAATCGCGCACGAAGGGTTCCGTACCACCGTTCAATGGAAGCGATGGGGTGGAGTGAATAGTTTGGATTTTACACAGCAAAATATTGTTTACAAAGTTATTGGTGCGGTTACTTTCACACTCCATGTACGTAACCAGGTGCATCCATAAGTTTGTATGTGGTATTGAAAGAATTGTTGTATGGGAGCCCCCTTAAATATTTCTTTTATCCTGTTTTTTAGTATTTGTTGTTATAGCGGCAACATAAATACATAATCTGTGAAAATTTCAACTCTCTAGCTAGCTAGGATCTTGAGATACAGCCTGGTGACAGACGGACGGACGGACGGACGGACGGACAGCGGAGTCTCAGTAATAGGGTCCCGTCTGGAACCCTTCGGGTACGGAACCCTAATAATATGAATATGAATATGATGTTATCCTCTGCAGGCCGCATTTCTCAACTGATTCTCGTGAATTGTGTGAGCAGGTTCGATAATTAAATAATTTTATTTTTTTACGAGTCAGTTTTTAGAAAAATTTCAAAATGGCGGAGATGTGGGGGTTTTAAAATTTCAAATAATCCCTACAGTCCAAACAGCTTGATAGATTTGAACAAATGGGGTGTCGTTACTTAATTTTTGTGATAAGTCTATAGGTTGGGTTTAAGATCGCAAAATGTATTTTACAAAGTAATTGGTGAGACTACTTCATACCCCATTACGTATTCACAAGTTTGTAGGTGTTATTAAAGGTCTGCAGCTCATAGATCCATTAGTTATATCGGATTTTAGTTTGTGAACTTGTTCCTATTTTCTCTCACATATAATTATATAATTATATATATATATATATATATAGGTATGTACAATGTTTACTTCGGGGACTAAATGTATAGTGTAAGCATGCTTTGAGGACTTTTGTATAGTTTGGGGACAGGACTCGAAGTAATTACGTATACAACGGTTACTATGAGGTCAGAGAAATCTTTTATACAAAATTTTAGTAATCGTTTATATTGAGTCTCAAATTTTTATACGCTACTATTTATATGCTCTGCATGTTAGTGTGCATTGTCCCCAAACTGTTTTATACTAAGAAGGTAGGTATATAAACGGAGGATTTTGCGCTGAAAGTTGGTGCACACGGTTTTCATGATTAACTCTAGATTTTTTTTCTCCTCTTAGCATCTGGTTAGACATCAGACCACGGAACAAGAGGTCCCGGGTTCTATCCCCAGTCAGGCATGAACCGATGAAGGAAACATTGTGAGGAAACCTGCATAACAGATTTTTCTGCTACCTATATAAACCTACCCGACAGTGCCCGGTTGGGTATAGTGGGTTAATGATTCTCCCGAGCGGCGATGGGGTAGCCCCCTATGCCGCTCAAAAAGAGAATCACAATGGCTAAATGTGGGTGCAAATGTGTGCCAGGGAAGTTAAAAGAATGCATCAGCTGCATGTCCTCCTGTGCAGTGCATGCCGTAAAACGCGACTGAAGGAAGCAGGGTGAGGTGTGCAATGTCCCCAAACTGTTTTTACGAAGAAGGTAGGTATATAAACGGAGGATATTGCGCTGAAAGTTGCTACATACGGTTTTCATGATTAACTCTAAATATTTTTTTCTCTTCTTAGTGGTTAGACATCAGACCAAGAAACTAGAGGTCCCGGGTTCTATCCCCAGACAGGCATGAACCGGTGAAAGAAACATCGTGAGGAAACCTGCATAACAGATTTTTCTGCTATGTAAAACTAGCCGACAGTGGCCGGTTGGGTTACCCCAGACCACCATACCCAACTTGGGTATGGTGGGTTAATGATTCTCCCGAGCGGCGATGGGATAGCCCCCTGTTCCGCACAAAAAGAGAATCACAATGGTTAAATGTGGGTGCAAATGTGTGCCTCTCTCTGCTGGCGGAAACGTGAAATTTTATGAATAACTAACATACCTACACACCTATCTAATCAAGTAGAAAATGAACTACAATACAAAGGTAAGTTGTAACTATAAAAACGTTCCCGTGCTGGTCAGGGACGTTAAAAGAATGCATCAGCTGCATGTCCTCCTGTGCAGTGCATGCCGTAAAAGGCGACTGAGAGAGGCAGGGAGAGCTGGATCGGTTAGACGATGAGCTAGCAACTTGTCACTGATAGTTCCTTTATACACTTAATAATATTTCATTTTTACACTTGGCCCTTAAACACTGCTTAACATGGCTTAACATTGCTGTAGGGTCGCTTATGTGATCCTGCAGCTCTGGCTACCCCTTATGGGAATAATGCTATGAGTATATAAGATAATTAAGTTGTCTCAGCGCAATTTATACCTACTTTATTGCGGTTCCTTATTGGCTTAAAAATTTAGTGATTTCACTTACTCAAACTGAACCTACTAAAAAAACCACCAGACACTAAAATCAATATTTCTCCGCTAAAAGGGGGTCGAAACTACCACCAGGTTGAAAATCCACGAAGTTGGCAACACTGCATCTGGCACGCGAGCTAGCTACCCATGGCCTTCAAAGTATGCTTTGTGGCAGTCAAAGCATTTTCTGAGGACTTTCAAAACAGACAGAGATAGGAAATAAGGTCAAATAAGTTTAAATAGACGAGTGTGAGACAGTACAAGTAGGTACATGTTACTAGATTTTAGTTTTAGGGGATAATTCCTAGTTTTATCCGTACTGATCCAAAGGCAACACCAGCGTGGATTCTCCTGATGCATAGGTACATAAGACTCGTGGGTAACGTAAGACTCACACTCATTTACCTATCCCCGTCGAACAAATGCTCGCAAGTGAAAAATATACATGTGTTGGGTCTACCTATATCTTGTGATTGGAATTATGTATCATCAGCCGCATCAGTCAAATCTGAGCATATCCAAGTACAACAAGTGTACCAAGTTTCAACTAAATCGGTCCAGTACATACTGAGCAAATGGACTGTGACAGATAGTCAGACAGACGCACGAGTGATAGATCCTATAAGGTTTTCTCCTTTTGAGATATGAAACCCCAAAAATAATCCCGTGGCAGCCTAAGCCGTGTCGCGCCTGCCTGCAAGCGATATTAGCGCCAAGGGTTGTGTACTCAAACATTTTTGTCGTTTGCTATCATAAATGATTCTCGGTGACTGTTGTTTAGAATGAAGTAAAAAAAATCTCAGAACATCGAACCTTTCTGGTATACCTAGAACCTGGGGTTGAAATTCCCTAAAATTAAACTTTTTCTGTGTACACGTCTATATGAAATTGTCCATCGGTAGAGAATTTAATTACAAACAACAAATGTTTTTAAACTAATGTCGTAAATAGTATAGCATTTCTGAGAAAGTTCAGTTTGAATATCTAATTTAGTCATTTTTTTACACTATTAAATGTTTTATAGGTGTGTACATGAAAAAGCGAAATTTTAGGGTACGCAAGTATCCCAGTATGCCACCCACGCACAATACAAAAATGTTCGATGTTCATGGCTAGTTAGTTAGTCTTCACCTTTCCCTTTGCCTTGGTACCTAGTAATCCAGTCATTAGAAGTTTTTGCCCTACAAAAGGTGGAGTAGAAGAAATTTTAATTTGTATCGCTTAAGTAGAGGCTATCCATGAAAAATTTAAGATTTCGTTGCTTACCTCGATGATTTCGGCCAAAGTTTGTTCTTTTTAGGGTTCCGTACCCGAAGGGTTCCAAACGGGACCCTATTACTAAGACTCCGCTGTCCGTCCGTCCGTCCGTCCGTCCGTCTGTCACCAGGCTGTATCTCAAGAACCTAGCTAGCTATAGAGAGTTTAAATTTTCACCTAGTCTACTTTAGTTACTTTCATAGTCTAATGACCTATGGTATTTTATTGTGGGGTCACGCTGCGAATGCTAATAGTATATTTATTCTGCAGAAACGGGCTGTTCGTGCAATTTATAGATTAGGGCCTAGAGTGTCACTGAGGGAAAAGTTTAAAGAAATCAATATTCTGACATTTGTGTCTCAATATATCTATGACAATCTTATGTATGTAAAAAGAAATATAACTAATTTTCAGAAGTACAGTGATATACACAATTTTAATACTAGAAATAAAGACAAGTTGGTTGCTTATGTAAGCCGACTACATAAAATTAGTAATTCTTTTAAAGGCAATTGTATACGCTATTACAATAAGGTCCCTACTGATATTAAAAACTTACCTTTAGACAAGTTTAAAATAATAATAAAACAGTAATTGTATAAAAAAGGTTACTATAGGATATCTGATTACTTAGAGGACAGATGTCCATGGGAATAGATTGTTTGAGTAACAGGCTGTTATTATATATATTATATATATTATTGATATATAATTAGCATTCATTTTGTAATTTGACAATATTTTATTTAAAAAAGGAAACGCAAAAGATGCGACGACTGTGGAGTTTCTTCGGTGATCTCTTCTCCACAGATTCCGCCATTGTGTTAGTGAACTCACCCAAAAAAATGTAATGACGGATCTAAGTGATGTAACAACATCCTATGGAAATAAATGATTTTTGATTTGATTTTGATTTGATTTGATTTCACAGATTATGTATTTCTGTTGCCGCTATAACAACAAATACTAAAAAACAGGATAAAAGAAATATTTAAGGGGGCTCCCATACAACAATTCTTTCAATACCACATACAAACTTATGGATGCACCTGGTTACGTACATGGAGTGTGAAAGTAACCGCACCAATAACTTTGTAAACAATATTTTGCTGTGTAAAATCCAAACTATTCACTCCACACCATCGCTTCCATTGAACGGTGGTACGGAACCCTTCGTGCGCGATTTGGACTCGCACTTGACCGGTTTTTTTAAATAATGCTTCAACGGTTGACTTTATTATAATAATGTCTATGAGAAGAATAAAGATGAAAAAATTACAAAAAAAAATTCATTTGTATAACCCTCTTGGGAGGGGAGGGGGGGAAAGTGGGGTTCTCCCGCGCCTCATACAAAACATTCTAGCTGACCTAGTTTTAGTACTAAGTCATGCTGGCTAACGATAGCCAGAAGAAGAACGATCTTTTATAAATAATGAATGTTGATTTAATTTTTGATGTCAAAATGTCACCTTTTTATACAAAAATTTGGTATAGCCTTAAAAAATAGAAAAATCGTAACTTTGATTTTGTCTTCTATGGCCTATTAACTAAAATAAAAAATCAATTTGGCATTGTGAAAAATCTAAGAAGTAAGCCTGTTAATTCATACTACTTTTATACATATTTGCTCTCAGGAATTCTTCAGAAAAAGAACGAAAAGCGTTCGTGGCATTACCATCAGGTGCACTGATGAGTTTGTTAGTAGTATAAACTCTACTAAACACAAACCTAGGGTGTAACCCCCTTTTTGTAACAACCTACTTATATAAGTCATGCTGAATTTATCACCCTAAAAACATCTCAAGTCCCAAATCATGCCTTGTATGTACATACATATCTCCCGAAAAGAAAGCATAGATTGAGCACATGTTTAAAGTTATAACATAGTTTGAGGACATTTACGGAGAAGTCCAGAAATAATCTGCCAGCATGCTAGGAGTCCATTTCCTTTGACATCCAATCTTCATGAAATCTCTCCCCATGTTCATCACTGACTGCACCTAAATTGGAGGAAAATAAATTCAACTGTAAATGTAGAAAATGTATTTTCAGGGACATACCTACTTACTACCTACATCCTTATACCATTAAAGGCTTTGTTATTGGCGATGTGTAGTCATTATCTTCGAGACCGATGAAGTCAGAAGCAAAATTACCATCATGACGTTCTAAGCCACGACTGCCCCATTCAGCTCGAACATTCTTGCAATTTCATTCTAATTTTATTCGTTCCAACTCTGTGGTCGGCATTTGAGGGCGGTGTCGCCAACGTTTTTATCTGGCAAATTACCCGAAAATTATCCAACCCTACGTTGGCGCCTCGGCACGGGTAGATTTCACGAATTTTTGTGTCACACGAATGAGACAATCTAAAAGTCGTGTATTTCGTGTGATGTGACATCGACCCCCATACTCTCGTGTCGATAACATTGTTTCGCAGTATTTCGCCGATTATTATAAAATCGAATCATATCTATTTAAGGAAACTGTAGGTCTATAATTCTTATTACCCTATATTGTAACATTGTATTATATAAGAGACTGTTTGTTTCTAAATAAAGATAAATAAAGATAAATAATCCTTTCTTGCTGTTTCTGCCAAGTATACATGTGAATCTTTTTGTGACAGAACAAAGTGTTTGTCATAGAAAGATTATTTTCCAGACACTCTTCGGGAAGACCTAAGCCATTCTCGTTCACGTGTTCATCACCAAACTTACCCAACACTTGATCATATCCATCTCGCTGCACTCCTACCCATGTATTAAAATGCCCCAGCATTATAATTATAACGTTCGCTTCGCACTTCAACAACACTTCTCGCAAATTTTCCCAAAACTCCTCGAAACGTTTTCAGTAGACCCATATCCGGGGCATACACGCCTACCACAAATAGTCGTATAAGCCCCACCCTGAGTCTTATCCAGAGGAATCTTGGATCTACATATATATACTCACTAACACACTGCGACATACGTTGCTAGAAGACAATTCCTATCTTTAAATTTCCTACCTCGGCCTCTGTAACCCCAGACCAGGCTGTAAAGTCAAGTCTCAAGTACCAATAAAGTCGCCCAAAAATATCAAGTCCCTATCTATATACACATCTCCCGAAAACAAAGCATAGTTAGAGGACATGTTGAATGTTATAGCATAGATTGAGGACATTTACGGAGAATTCCAGAAATAGACTGCCATGCCAATATGCTAGGAGTCCATTTCCTTTGATATTGTTTCTCCATAGACGATACAATCTTCATGAAACCTCCCTATGTACATCACTGACTAACCCTAAATTGGGGGAAAATAAATCTAAGTGTAAATGTAGAAAATGCATTTTCAAGGACATACTTACTACCTACACCCTTAAACCATTAAAGGCTCTGTTGTTGGCGCTGTGTAATCATTATTTTCGAGATCAATGTGGTCAGAAGCAAAATCACCAAAATGACGTTCTAAGCTACGACTGCCCCGTTCAGTTCGAACATTCTTAACGCAATTTCTCTACTTCTTTTCGTTCCAACTTTGTTTTCCTCATATGAGGGCGATGTCGCCAACGTTTGAACCGAACATTTATCTGGAAAATTACCAGAAAATAATCCAACCCTATGTTAGCGCCTCGCCATGGGTCGATTTCACGAATTTTTGTGGCACACGAATGAGACAATCTTAAAATACATGTATTTTGTGTACAGTCATTTATTTGAGACGAATATCTCATTCGTGTGACGTAAAATTGACCCCGAATACTCACGTGTCGACAACTTTGTTTCTCAGTCTTTCGTCAACTATTACAAAATCGATCATGCTCTTGCTGTTTCTGCCATTCCAGTGTACCTGTGAATCTTTTTGTAACAAAACAAAGTGTTTGTCACAGAAAGATTATTTTCCAGACACACTTCGAAAAGTCCTAAGCAATTCTCGTTTACTCGTTTATTACCAAACTTACCCAAGACTTGATCATATCCATCTCGCTGTACTCCTACCCATTTATTAAAATCCCCTAGCATTATAATCCTCTCGTTTGCTTCGCACTTCAACAACACTTCTCGCAAATTTTCCCAAAACTCCTCTCGAACCGTTTTCAGTAGACCCATATCCGGGGCATACACGCCTACCACAAATTGTCGTATGAGCCCCACCCTGAGTCTTATCCAGAGGAGTCTTGAATCTACACATTCATACTCACCAACACATTGCGACATACGTTGGGAGAGGACAATGCCTACCTCTTTACATCCTACCTCGGCCTCTGTAACCCCAGACCAGAAG
Organism: Argyresthia goedartella; assembly: GCA_949825045.1. NCBI lineage: Eukaryota > Metazoa > Arthropoda > Insecta > Lepidoptera > Argyresthiidae > Argyresthia > Argyresthia goedartella. The sequence goes on from OX463833.1 coordinate 9,276,971, forward strand.
GCTGTTAAGGAGCCATGGATTGTTGTTACTGACCCTTTCCTTTTAGTCTCGTTCACACAAGACACATCTATTCACTTTCTATCCATCATCTCACACACTTCATCAATCTTTTCATCCATCGCCCTCCGCATATTCCACGTAGCAAAACGGGGGTGCCCAAATCCCACTTTTCACACACTTTTAGGTATACTCCGTAAATGTTCTCAAACTATACGTAGGTATCTAAGGTATTATGCAAAAATGTGATAATTTTTGGTCTTGATTCCCTATATAAAACAGATTACAATTAACAAGAAGAAATGGTTCCTTCTTCTCCCCCAGTAGCTCACTGATATAATGAAGAGAAAGGCATTTTATCCTGTTTATCTACACACGTATCATAAACCCTCTTTACTGCGTTCAAAAACCGCACGTTACGATCAGCATTATGTTAAACTACTTGGTAAAAACTCGTTTCGTATCTGGAAAACTACACATAATGGTCATTATGTGTAGTTTTTCTACATATAATGACATTCAAATTTCGAACGCCGACGCCCACCCGCGTGCCGTCCCTAGTTTGTCTGTGAAGTTGGTACTGACATTCAAATTTCGAACGCCGACGCCCGTCTGCGTGAAGTTGGTACTAAAGAACAAGCTAAACAATTGCAGAACCACAATGCCGGTCAAACATGCGGTTCCTGAACACATCAAAGAGAGCTTATGATATGTGTGTAGATAAACTAGTGTATGTAACTGTACATAATTAGGCATTAAAACTCTCGAGTGATATTATTATGAAAGTCGCCTTCGGCTCGTTTCATAAACCCACTCTCGATTTTTAATGCCCTCCATTATGCAGCAGTCACAAAAACTACTATTATCTACACACGTATCATAAACCCTCTTTACTGCGTTCAAAAACCGCACGTTACGATCAGCATTATGTTAAACTACTTGGTAAAAACTCGTTTCGTATCTGGAAAACTACACGTAATGGTCATTATGTGTAGTTTTTCTACATATAATGACATTCAAATTTCGAACGCCGACGCCCACCCGCGTGCCGTCCCTAGTTTGTCTGTGAAGTTGGTACTGACATTCAAATTTCGAACGCCAACGCCCGCCTGCGTGAAGTTGGTACTAAAGAACAAGCTAAACAATTGCAGAACCACAATGCAGGTCAAACATGCGGTTCCTGAACACATCAAAGAGAGCTTATGATATGTGTGTAGATAAACTAGTGTATGTAACTGTACATAATTAGGAATTAAAACTCTCGAGTGATATTATTATGAAACTCGCCTTTGGCTCGTTTCATAAACCCACTCTCGAGTTTTAATGCCCTCCATTATGCAGCAGTCACATAAACTACTATTATCTACACACGTATCATAAACCCTCTTTACTGCGTTCAAAAACCGCACGTTAGGATCAGCATTATGTTAAGCTACTTGGTAAAAACTCGTTTCGTATCTGGAAAACTACACATAATGGTCATTATGTGTAGTTTTTCTAAATATAATGACATTCAAATTTCGAACGCCGACGCTCACCCGCGTGCCGTCCCTAGTTTGTCTGTGAAGTTGGTACTGACATTCAAATTTCGAACGCCGACGCCCGCCTGCGTGAAGTTGGTACTAAAGAACAAGCCAAACAATTGCAGAACCACAATGCCGGTCAAACATGCGGTTACTGAACACATCAAAAAGAGCTGATGATATGTGTGTAGATAAACTAGTGTATGTAACTGTACATAATTAGGCATTATGCAGCAGTCACAAAAACTACTATTATCTACACACGTATCATAAACCCTCTTTACTGCGTTCAAAAACCGCACGTTACGATCAGCATTATGTTTATTTATTTATTTATTTATTTATTTATTTCCAACTCTTACAACTATCATTACAGGCTTAACCTAATGCGATAGCGGAGCTAATTTAAATTTACATATAATAAATGCCTCATTACACTAATATAATACTAGTAAGTATCTGTATTTAAGTAAATAGTTAAATAAATCAATAACTTATAATGAACATAGCAATCCTTATAAATTCATTCAGAGCACAGGAGAACAGATCAATACGGTCCGCGATCGCGTTTAGAGTCGAGAGCGCGCGCGTGAAGGGCGCTTCCTTGAGCAGGTTAGTCCTGGCTTGCGGCACGGCCAGCAGCCGCGGCCGCCGGCGCCGCCGTACGTACTTATCCGGTACACAGAGCCAAAGTGTCTGTAGTATATCCGCATTCGTAATTTTACCTCTTAGCACCTTCCAAATGTAGACCACCAATGTGAGATCCCTCCTCACCCAGAGCTCATTGAAGCCAACCATGCCCAAGATAAACAATGTCGGGTACATCAACGGATAGTAAGGGTAGACCCCATACTGTCTCATATATAAATACCTAATGAATTTATTTTGAACTTTCTCCAACATGGAAGTATATTTACTTTCATGCGGAGCCCAGATGATTGCATTACATTCCAGATGACTTCTAACAAGGGCGTTGTACAAGGTTACTATAGCCCTGATATTTTTAAAGTCTTGTACTCTTCTCAAAATGAATCCCAGATTTCTAAAAGCCTTTTTGCAGCACTTAGAAATATGGTCTCGAAATCTAAGATCAGACCTCATCGTGATACCTAGGTCCTTGACTTCACTAACCCTTGTCAGAGGCCTCTGATTCACCTCATAATTGTGCAGAATGGGAGTGTGCGACCGAGTAAAACTAATCGTTACACACTTTGAGGTGTTAAACTGTAGTTCGTTTTCCGTACTCCAGGCCACTACTCTATCAATGTCGTTCTGCAGCATTTTACAGTCCTCCAGTGTTCTTATAGTTAGTGAAAGTTTAAGGTCGTCCGCAAATAAAAGGCATTTTGAGTTCTGTACGACTTTGGGTAGATCATTAATCATTATTATGAAGTGCAATGGACCCAAGTTACTCCCTTGGCTTACGCCTGACCTTGTTAAGTATGTTTCAGATCTACACCCCTTATATTCCACAAACTGTTGTCTGTCTCGCATATAACTGGCAAAAAAGCCCAATAGATGCGGAGTAAGACCAACGCCGGCCAACTTTTCCAGTAGGACATCATTATCGACCAGGTCGAACGCCTTCTTAAAGTCGAAGTAGGCGGCGTCAACCTGTAGTCCACTGTCTACTGGGGGCATCACTTCCGTCATGTAGCTGAGCAGGTTGCTAGTGGTGCTCCTCTGAGGGCGGAACCCATGCTGGGCATCTGACAGCTGCTGGCTCACCTGGGCTAGTAGGTTTTCGTGGATCGCCGCTTCTAAAACTTTGGCCGGCGTTGACAGCACGGCCACCGGTCTGTACCCCTCGACGCTTGGTCCCGCTCGTCCCTTAGGAACAGGCACTACCCGGGTTGTCTTCCATTTTTCAGGGAACACCGCCGTCTTTAGGCTCTGGTTATATATATGGAGTAAAGGCTCGGCTACCACAAACCGGCAATCCCTTAAGACTGTATGTTAAACTACTTGGTAAAAACTCGTTTCGTATCTGGAAAACTACACGTAATGGTCATTATGTGTAGTTTTTCTACATATAATGACATTCAAATTTCGAACGCCGACGCCCACCCGCGTGCCGTCCCTAGTTTGTCTGTGAAGTTGGTACTGACATTCAAATTTCGAACGCCAACGCCCGCCTGCGTGAAGTTGGTACTAAAGAACAAGCTAAACAATTGCAGAACCACAATGCAGGTCAAACATGCGGTTCCTGAACACATCAAAGAGAGCTTATGATATGTGTGTAGATAAACTAGTGTATGTAACTGTACATAATTAGGAATTAAAACTCTCGAGTGATATTATTATGAAACTCGCCTTTGGCTCGTTTCACAAACCCACTCTCGAGTTTTAATGCCCTCCATTATGCAGCAGTCACATAAACTACTATTATCTACACACGTATCACAAACCCTCTTTACTGCGTTCAAAAACCGCACGTTAGGATCAGCATTATGTTAAGATACTTGGTAAAAACTCGTTTCGTATCTGGAAAACTACACATAATGGTCATTATGTGTAGTTTTTCTACATATAATGACATTCAAATTTCGAACTCCGACGCTCACCCGCGTGCCGTCCCTATTTTGTCTGTGAAGTTGGTACTGACATTAAAATTTCGAACGCCGACGCCCGCCTGCGTGAAGTTGGTACTAAAGAACAAGCTAAACAATTGCAGAACCACAATGCAGGTCAAACATGCGGTTCCTGAACACATCAAAGAGAGCTTATGATATGTGTGTAGATAAACTAGTGTATGTAACTGTACATAATTAGGAATTAAAACTCTCGAGTGATATTATTATGAAACTCGCCTTTGGCTCGTTTCATAAACCCACTCTCGAGTTTTAATGCCCTCCATTATGCAGCAGTCACATAAACTACTATTATCTACACACGTATCATAAACCCTCTTTACTGCGTTCAAAAACCGCACGTTAGGATCAGCATTATGTTAAGCTACTTGGTAAAAACTCGTTTCGTATCTGGAAAACTACACATAATGGTCATTATGTGTAGTTTTTCTACATATAATGACATTCAAATTTCGAACGCCGACGCTCACCCGCGTGCCGTCCCTAGTTTGTCTGTGAAGTTGGTACTGACATTCAAATTTCGAACGCCGACGCCCGCCTGCGTGAAGTTGGTACTAAAGAACAAGCCAAACAATTGCAGAACCACAATGCCGGTCAAACATGCGGTTCCTGAACACATCAAAGAGAGCTTATGATATGTGTGTAGTTAAACTAGTGTATGTAACTGTACATAATTAGGCATTAAAACTCTCGAGTGATATTATTATGAAACTCTCGAGTTGTAATGCCTTCCATTATGCAGCAGTCACATAAACTACTATTATGTAACATATATTAAAATTTTCCATGTTATCAAATCCATTTTAATTAAATATTGGCCATTATGATAGAAATGGCCTTTATGCAAATACTACGGCAGATAAACGTATTTGATTTCAACATGCAGGGTGTTGATTTATTTATTTGACTTCATCTCGGAACTAATCAATCATGCTCGTGAGTCGAGATCACTTCAAGTCTAGAATATATCAGTTTTAGAGCATTTACGGAAAATTATTCGGAATTCGACAATTTATACATAAATACGTAGGTAATAGCCGAATTGCGTCACCTATTTGATTTACTTCCTAAATGTATATTTTGAGGTCTTGTCTCCGTATTAAACGCTACATTCATAAAAATGCACGTGTGTGTGTGTCTAAATTTACCCACTGTTTAATTTAAGGACATGGACTTCGAAACATACGCTGTGTCTCTAAAGTTTCGAAACATACTTTGTATACTAAAAGTGTAATAATTTGGGTAAATGGTTCATATAAATAAAAATTTCTGCATCCCCCAACTCGGGGGATGGCAGGCTTTCAATTTATCCCCCCAAATTATCAAGTCCCAAATCATGCCTTGTACATACATATATATATATATATATATATATATATATATATATGGGGGACATGAAAAGAGCCTCCCAGTGTGGTGCACGCTTTATACCTACTTAAGCACCCGGCGTCCCCTGGAAGCAGCTACTAGCATCAACAAGCAGTAGGCTGACTAATCTTTTCACCACGATGGCCATCCGTAAGATCCAAGCTCGCAATATTCGGTCCTTATCAGGGCCTGCCTTGACAGTTCTCTCTATTAATATAGAGGGCTTCTCATCGGACAAAGCAATTTTACTTGCTGAGCTGTGCCATATAAATAAGACTGACGTTTTGTGCGTACAAGAAACGCACCGAGGCCCAGACAACCCGAGGCCGGATATAATGAATATGACCCGTATCATCGGACGACCTCATCTCAAGTACGGCAGCGCGATCTACACCAAACCTGGTACGCACGTGAAGTCCGCCCACCTAACAGACGACAATAATGTGGAGATACTGACCGTGGAGTTGTCGGACGCCACTGTAACATCCGTATACAAACCGCCCAAAAACCCGTTCCAAATCACAGCGACATCCAATTTCGGCAACACGATAACCAGAATTGTCCCTGGAGATTTCAATAGTCATAGCGTCGCATGGGGGTACAGGGAAACGGACGGAAATGGAGAAGCCGTTGAGGAATGGAGCGAGGCCAATAACCTTGCACTGATCCACGACCCAAAGCTACCGGCATCCTTCAACAGTGGCAGATGGAAAAGGGGATACAACCCAGACTTAATCTTCGCTAGCTCAAACATTAGCTCCCAATGCCGAAAACGAGTTGCACGGCCGATCCCACGCACCCAACACAGACCAATCTTCTGTGAAGTAAACGCTGCAATCGAACCTACTATAGTCCCGTTCCGGAGGCGTTTCAACTTCAACAAAGCGGATTGGGAGAAGTTCGCAACTACTTTAGATAGCAGGATTCACACCATCGAGGCCACGCCAAATAACTACAGCTCATTCATTGACGTCATTAAGGAAATATCGCGCAGGACTATTCCGAGGGGCTGTGCCACATCTTATGTCCCAGGACTAACTGGCGACACTGCCGGACTTCTGCAGGAATACCAGACTGCCTTTGAAAGAGACCCTTTTTCCGAAAACACTACCGCCCTCGGTGAAGCTCCGCAGTGTATCGGTGAAACCCGACGGAAAAAATGGCAAGACCTGGTCGAGTCGGTTGACATGACGCACAACAGTAAGAAAGCCTGGTCTACAATCAAGAAACTAACTGGTACCCAGAACTCTTCTGGAGAATATACAAATATTACTGCAAACCAGGTCGCCCACCAACTGCTGCTGAATGGCAAGACTAAACCCCTCCCAGGAGCTAGGAAGATCCTTAAGAACCCGGCCACCGAGACTGACACCCTGAGTAATGCTTTCAGCCGCGAAGAGATGATTGCCGCGATTAGAAGGCTGAAAAGCGGGAAGGCGTGTGGACTCGACGACCTCACTGTCGAACAGATAAAGCATTTCGGCCCTGTGACGGTGGATTGGGTTCTGAGGCTTTTCAACAACTGTCTGGAAACCAAGAAGATCCCAAAAGAATGGCGCAAGGCCCTTGTCATCGCGCTACTCAAGCCGGGCAAACCAGTTGATGACCCCAAAAGTTTTCGTCCAATCTCCCTACAATGCCACCTATACAAGCTGTTCGAAAGGATCCTTCTTGGCCGTCTTACTCCATACATCGGCGATAAACTGATCCCAGAACAGGCAGGTTTCCGACCCGGCAAGTCTTGCACATCGCAAGTTCTCAACCTGACCCAGCACATTGAAGATGGATTTGAGAAAGGGAAAATCACGGGTGTCGCTTTCGTGGATTTATCGGCGGCCTATGACACTGTGAACACCAGCGTAATGATTACAAAGCTGTATGAGATCACGGGCGATTATGACTTCTGCCAGATCGTAGGACAGCTCCTCAGTAACCGCCGGTTTCAAGTTAACCTGCAAACCCAGAAGAGCCGTTGGAGAAATCAGCGTAATGGGTTGCCACAGGGTAGTGTCCTGGCGCCAAGTCTGTTCAACATATATACAAATGACCAGCCTAGGACACAGGATACCAGAAGCTTCATATACGCTGACGACCTAGCACTCGCGGCTCAATCGGACTCCTTCGAGAGCGTGGAGGGAATAATTTCCTCTTCCCTGAACAAGCTTGGCGAATACTATGCTGCTAACGGTCTGAAGCCAAATCCAGCCAAAACCGAGGTCTGTGGATACCATCTCCGCAATAGGGATGCTAAAAGGGAACTAAACATCATATGGAGAGAACCCTACAGACCCGAGCAACTGCGTGAAAGAGAAACTAGCTGAAGGATACAAGCTCAGCTGGCCGATCTGGAAATCTCTCAACCGTCTCAGAGCTGGAGTGGGGAGGTCCAGAGCTAACCTGGCGAGGTGGGGCATCATCTCGGAACTAGACACGGCGTGCGTCAGTGGATACCCGAGACAGACGATTGCGCACATGACTGGGTGCCCTGCGTGCCCGAAAACCTGCACGGACGAGGAGCTGTATAAGGCTACCGAGCGAGCTATTGCGTTTGCGGCCTTTTGGGCCACCCGTATCTGACATGACCGTCGACTCGAAAAGAAGAAGATATAATTATACTTTATGTAGTACAGGGCCCTGATTCTAGCGCATTAGAAAAACAGATATTGAGTGGTTCACTCAGTGGAATCACTCGATATCCCCCATTTTATCGAGTGGCAATATTAGGCGAGAATCAACCCCCAGGATTGCTATAAATACCGAGTAGTACGCAGTGTGGGTGGTCTTATTTGTTAGCCTGGAAGAATGCCTAATGTACTGTGAAAGAAGGCATGTATAATGTAATATGGTAAACGAATGAGTCATACCAAATATGGCAGACGCTACGCGTCAAAAGTCTACGCCAAAATCCTTGAACTAAATACTAAATTAAACTGTCAACACAGTCATTAAAGTTTATATTCAAGTTCGACTTAACAAATCATAAAATCGAGTCGATACTGATTATCAATGTCGGCCACAACAATATTTAATTTCTGCCATTTACTTGACAAAGTTGTCTCAGGGACGACTGGCGCTGCAGTTGCGGCTCTGCTTACGATGCGAGAGGTCCCGGGTTCGATCCCCGGCTACAGAGATACAGAAAAAAAACAGGTCTTGGATGTTTATATGCGTGTGACGTTGCTCTTTCTGGTTCCCAATTACAGGGTATCCTAGTGTGGAGCAAGAAGCAATGTATGTGCCTGTATGTAAATGCTTGTGTTCCGTACCCGAAGGGTGCCAAACGGGACCCTATTACTAAGCCTCCGTCGGTCACCATCAGACTGTATTTCATGAACCGTGATAGTTAGACAGATGAAATTTTCACAGATGATGTATTTATGTTGCCGCTATAACAACAAATACTAAAAAACTGAATAAAATATATATTTAAGGGGGCTCCCATACAAAAAATTATTTTAATACCACATACAAACTTATGAATGCACCTAGTTACGTACATGGAGTGTGAAAGTAGCCGCACCAATAACATTGTAACAGTATTTTGCTATGTAAAATCCAAACTATTTACTCCACACCATCCCGACCATTGTACGGTGCTTCGGAACCCTTCGTGCGCGAGTCTGACTCGCACTTGACCGGCTTTTTTTTGCTTTTTTTTTTCAATTCAACAAAGGTCTGACAGTTACAACCACGTTACAACAGTAATAGAGCGGCTGAACCACAAAGAGAGTTTCGTTCATCTGAGGACTGAGCGGTTCATAGATGCAGAACACCTAAGGTACGCGAAGCAGGTGCGACCTATAATATATAGATTAACGGTCAAATCTATCAATCAATCAAAAAATCTTTATTACTGTAGATATTTACATACACTAAGCAAATGTCATGGTCTGCTTGTACAGCCCTGCCCAGATAATCACGACTCTTACTAATAATAATAATAATACCTTGGACACTATTTATAGACATTGATCTTGCCCTAAGTCCCTGGATCTTGGGTACTTGACAACGATACACACACTTATATAGATAATATTATACTTAGATAGATAAACAACCATGACCAGGGTACAAACATCCGTTCTCATTAAACAAATATTTGCCCCCACCGGGACTCGAACCCGGGACCCTTGGCTTCGTAGGTAGAGTCACTGCCGAGTCGGCCATTTGGGGCTGCCCTGTTCACTCGTTAAGTATACCTAGGTAGCCTTTTGTAACTGCCAGACCTGTGTTGATTTGAAAAAAATACACGATTGGTTTGCATACATATTGGGTACCTTCCTGCGTCCAATTCTACCTATGACTTAAGGCTGCATGCCTACCTACAAAAGTAATGCCGGCCTAGCTAATTTCGTTTCTTACATGCGATTATACTGACTACTTTGTTTAAACTGATCAAGGTTTCAATGAATATTTGAATGACCAATCTTTAGGATGGATGAAGCCAGTACGGCAGAACCCTCAGACCGAGTCCAGCGGCGTTACAAGTCAGGCAGTCTTCTATGTAGGTACCAACTTTACTGTGTTTGGTGACAGTCGAAATTGTGACTCCGCAACATATGCGGTTAAAAGAATCAGGGAATTGACTGACGTTGCAACTGCTAGGCCTGTATATTTTAGTTATTTCCATAGCATAATGTCCTACGGCATACTACTATGGGGACGGGCTGCTGACATTGAGACCATCTTCATTTTTCAGAAGAGAGCGATCCGATTTATTTATAAGCTATGTAATGGGAATCTCTGAGAGATTTCTTCAAAGAAACCAACATCCTAACAGTTGCAAGTCAATATATCTATGAAAACATCATGTATGTGAGGAAAAATATCAGTAGCTTTAAAACCATTGATAGCCGCTACAATGTGCAAACTAGAAATAAACATAAACTTTATTTTCCAATGTTCAGACTTCTTTTATGGGACACTGTATACGCTTCTACAATAAAATTCGGCAAGAAATATAAAACTTAACTGAAGTTCGATTCCAAAAATGTATAAAGTACACTTTGTGCACTAAGGCCTACTACAAAATGAATGATTTTTTACAAGAAACCGACATCTGGCATTAAACCAGTTCATTGCACCCTATATATTATGTTCTATGTAATCATTAGGCACCTACTTAATGTTATATTAGGCTTGCTTGATTATGTTATGACGTTCATTAAGTCTAAATTTTTGTGCTATTATGAATAAAAATCTTTGAACTTGAACTTGTGGTACAAGTTGGCCTAAAATAAGAAACCTGTCAGTTAATCTCGTTAGTTGGTTTTGATGCCTTTAGAACATCACCGACTGTAATTTTATAAATTCATATCAATGTTTATGTCCAATCAGTCCTTCCCAATGTCACATACCGACTCTACAGGATTTCACTAACCTCTCCATACACGGACAAGGGGGGAAGAATGTGACCCCCTCTCTTCCTCCCCCTGGGCCCTGATTCAGCTACGAGTAATTCACACACTCCCCTTACGCTCACCTGTTGCTCTTGCTATGCTTTCACTGCCAAAAATAGACGGGCGTGCACCAGATTTTTTATTTGTCAGACGCTAAATACAGTTCAAACACAGCTTAAATACAACATGGCTATGTTAAATAGGAACCTGTCTGACAGGCAATAATCTTGCCGTGCTTGACTACGTAACTTAGCCGTGTTGCACCTACTCAAGGATCGTGTATCGGTGGAATTAGCAACTCGATTCTAGGCGGTTGAAATTTCGGACACAACCACATTATTTAAAGGCTTATGTTTAAACGATTACCAAAAACGCACCTATTTTGATACCAATAAATCCGAAATGACTGCCAGGGTGGGTAAATGAACACCAAATTGTGTTTGAATAAATGATCAACAAACTTCTTTTTATGTTTTGTGTACTTAAGTTATGTTTTAAGTATGTTTTGTTGTTCTTATATGTTCAATCTAACACGAAGGATAAAGGGGGCTTCGCTTCGCTCACCCCCTTTACCCTTCACCTGAGCTACCGCAGTATTTCGCCATGTTATTTTCTGCAAGTTTTGGTGATCATTGGGTAGGAGAAAAATATTTTGGTGGTCATTTGAATTGTTCTGTTATTAAAATAATGAACAATGTGCAAACTGTCTTTGAAAAGACTAAAAAGTCTGCTGAAATAGACGTGTTGGGTAGTGGCGCGACAGGCGAGCGAAAGGCCAGTGTAGTGTAACAAAACACACAGCAGAATTACCACCCTGGAAGCCTGCAGGATTCTCGATTGTGTGCTAATACTAACAGCGTATATGGTGACAGTTGTTTGGAGCCGGTTTCCTTTGGCTATGACGGCATTCGAGGCTTTAACCTTCGGTTAAATTTACCAGACAATGGGACTTAAGCCTTCCGCACACCAACTACAGGTCTATCATACTCAAATAGCCTTCAAGTGGACCCGTGTGTCGGGTTTTAGTTGCTAAAAGTGATCAAGGTGTCCTGGAAACTTTAAATTTGGCACATAGGTTTACCATGAAGAGTCTATTAAGGGAAAACTCTGAAAACAGTAAATTGATTTACGATTAAAAAATAAATCAAAAAGCTGTGAAGTGACGAGCGGTAAAGTTAGACTGCAAATTTACTTCACGGTGAATTTAATCCCATAGAACTGATCTGGGCACAGGTAAAACGGGTGGAAGGAATAACAAACGGATTACAAAATGTGATATCACAAAAGTGGAATGAATGCATTAGCCACGCAATAAAAGTGGAGGACAAAATGAGCCAACTCGATCACTTAATTGATGATGTAGTTGAACAATTCTTAATAAATGTAACAGACTCGGAATCTGATGATGATAATGAGTAAGTACATCAGATATAGAATAAAATTGTTGTTTTATTTATCCATACCCTTACATAGTATAAAGTAAATAAATGAATATCATTAGTTATAAGAACATCCTAACAATACAATTCTTTCATTAATACAAAAAAAACACTCGCTGTTCGCGTCTGTCTGTCTGTTTATCTGCTAACTCCTAATCCACGCAACCGATTTCTTTGCGGTTTTAACCATCACCTGCATAATTTTTCACAGAAGGTTTATATTATAACGATAACGATATTGATGGCTCCGAAATTTATATCAACAGAAGCAAGCAGAAGAAGTTGATATAAATTTCGGAGCCATCAATATCGTTATCGTTATAATATAAACCTTCTGTGAAAAATTATGCAGGTGATGGTTAAAACCGCAAAGAAATCGGTTGCGTGGATTAGGAGTTAGCAGATAAACAGACAGACAGACGCGAACAGCGATATACTCAGATATAATTGGCTAGTATTTAATCGCACTTTAAAAATACTGATTTGAACAGGAAAAATGGATAAAAAAATACTTTTTATCTACACACGTATCATAAACCCTCTTTACTGCGTTCAAAAACCGCACGTTACGATCAGCATTATGTTAAACTACTTGGTAAAAACTAGTTTCGTATCTGGAAAACTACACATAATGGTTATTATGTGTAGTTTTTCTACATATAATGACATTCAAATTTCGAACGCCAACGCCCACCCGCGTGCCGTCCCTAGTTTGTCTGTGAAGTTGGTACTGACATTCAAATTTCGAACGCCGACGCCCGTCTGCGTGAACTTGGTACTAAAGAACAAGCTAAACAATTGCAGAACCACAATGCCGGTCAAACATGCGGTTCCTGAACACATCAGAGCTTATGATATGTGTGTAGATAAACTAGTGTATGTAACTGTACATAATTAGGCATTAAAACTCCATTATGCAGCAGTCACATAAACTACTATTATTTTTTAAATATTTTATGTGTATTAGGTTTATGTTATAAGATTTTTTTGTTGTTCTTACACGTTCAACCTAACACGAAGGATAAAGGTTGCTTCGCTTCGCTCACCCCCTTTACCCTTCACCTAAGCTACCGCAGCATTTTGCCCTGATATTTGCTGTGCAAATCAGTATTTTTGATGTGCAGTTTAATATTTCCCCTAATGAAATGTCACCTGTTATGTATCTCTAAGTAAAGCTACTTTGGCATTACATAAACAGATATTAAACCTAAACAAATCCGTCCATGTTGAACGGCAATGATGTAAAATATTGACGATAACCAATGCTGATTTTCGAGATAGTTACGATTTCAGTGCACCATTTCAGGTTAGGTAAAAAACAAGTCATGTGATCTTTCAAATACTCTTGACACTAGCAAAATTGACCTTAAAAGGTTAGCACGCCCGTCAATCTTAAATTCTTACTGACTCTTTCGGATCCTTCCTTTATACACATCCTTTCTAAATGTATAACCTCTAACAAGACTGAACTGTAGTTAGATATTGAATTATTATTTTATTTCTGTATTTCTTCTTTTTTTCTTGTCAGAGCCTGCTCGACATTTCACCGTCTCTTCAAAACTAATATCGATGATGATCAGGATGATATTTTTAACAGCAGCGTTCAATCACTAGGCAATACTATCATTAGGAGGTTTGTAGCGAGTCGTGGTAACGTAGATGGGAGAGTGAGTGAGCAGTATAATCCTTAAAATCTTCCCTTCTGTGTGAATTGTTTTAATTTATTTTAAGAACTAAGTTACGAGCTGTTATTATTTAGACGACAGCTGTAAGCTTCCTTAAGAAAATAAAAATAAAAAAATTATGTAATCATTTAACATTTAAATTATATGTTAATTGGTGCTGTACTAATTGTTGTTTGCCCGGGCCTTGTGTTATAGACAGACCTCAACTCAAAGGAAGATTCACCGATAACTGTACAACGTGATCCCCTTCGTGTCATCTTCAACACGTGATATTGGCGAAATCACTGTAGGGATCCACAGTAGAAGCCATTAAACCAAAAAATTAATTTAATTGAGGTTAGCACGCCTTAAATTATGAGCAGAAGTAAGTAGAATTTGGCAACTTGGACAGAAAGACAGCCTCTAACTACATCAGCCCTATCTGCAATAAGCCTTTGAGATTAGGTACCTACCATTCTCCCGAATATTCTAGAAGAATGACAGCACCTAGTCCACTAATAAAGAAATCCTTTACCTTAAAGAAAGCACAACCTGGCTTAGCTGAAGTATGAAGGATGTATAACATTGTTTATTCACAAGGTTGCATTTACAAACACCTGGCTCTCTGGCTCCCTAACTAGTTAATAGAACTGTATCTAGGGAGACAGTTCTTCCCTTTTAAGGTCGTTAAGGAGCTGTGAGTAAGAAAAACATTAACTAATTTTAGATTAAGATGCCTAAAGATGAGTGCTTAAATTAATATAATTATTACAGTAATATTTATAAAAAGGTATGTCAACGTAAGATAGTCAAAACCGTTAGTTGATAAACTAACGCGTTAGTTGAACAACTATCGACAGATAGTAAACCAGACCGACAGAGTTTAGAATTAACGTTTCTTTTGTTCTTACGTGTCAAGCTAAAAGGAAGACTATTCCGGGGCTTCGCTGCGCTCGCCCCCTCTAGTCTTCACCTAAGCTACCGCAGTGTTTGCCCTGGTATTTCGTTTGCAATACAAGTTTAAACCAGTTTACTATTTAACGGTTTTCACCGTTAGGTTATCAACAAACGCGTCATAAGTAAGCAGTACGGTACAGTTTACTATCTGTCGACAGTTGACCAACTAACGAGAGAAAAAAACGTTAGTTTATCAACTAACGGCTTTGACAATCTTACGGTGAAATAAAATATATAATATAATAATAATAATATAATATACCTTGGACACTATTTAGAAATTACACACAATGATCTAGCCCCAAACTAGGATTCCCTGTATCTTGGGTACTAGACAACGTTACACATACATATATACAATTCAGATGTGTTTTGTTTAGTGTAAGTGTATTTGATGAGTGAAGATGTAAGTGTTGTGCTTGGAGTGTATGCAGTGTGGTGAACGTATGTGTATTTGTGTAGATGTTTACTATCGTTCGTAGTTTAGGTTGTAAATCAATCTTTCGTTAGCCTCATAGTCGAGAGATCTCAGCAAGTCAGAATCTTGGATTTTACCATGAAGCTTCTCTCGTTCTTGATATTCAGCTTGCCATTATCTAGGTTGGTGTACAGTCATGGCACAACATATTCATTATGTCTACGCGCGAAAGCACTACGGGAAAATGGTGTAGGGAATATATAATAAAGAGCACTACCTCTCTCTTTCATTAAAGTTATTGTATTTATATTATTGTATGTAAAGTTTCACGATTGCTTCTCACACAGGAGATTCAGGTTCGATTCCTGACCATGTACCAATGAGATAATTAATTTAGCTTGAGTACATTATCGGACGTTCAGTGTTTCGGATGGCACGTTAAGCTGTAGGTCCCGGCTACTATCGCTACGTGGCAGTGGTCGTAAAACCCCTCCATCAACCTGCACTGAGCCAGCGTGGTGGAGTATGGCTTGATCTTACTCGTATCCGGGTAAAGGCCTGTGCCCTTTGGTGGGGACATTAATGGGCTACATTATATTAATATTAATAATATAAATAATACCTTGGACACTATTTACACACATTGATCTAGCCCCAAACTAGGATTCCCTGTATATTGGGTAAATGAAAAGTTTATGTAGTAAGTATATCAGTAATTATTTCGTATTTCTTATTTGTATTTTATAGGTATTTCATTTATTCCTCGGCATTTATTATAGTATTTATTGTGCACTGCCTACCCTTTTATGATACCAATTCCTGTAATGCCTTGGTTTGCAGGAAGAAAAAGAGTTAAGCTCGGCTTTGTACATGCATTTTCTTTTAATGTAATTTTTTTAAATATTTGTGTGCAATAAAGAATAATGAATTATATATCCTTTTGGTACTTGTGGGTAAACGCGGGACTTGTAATTATGAAAGATGTGTAATTAGCGAATATAAAAGGACTCTGGTATCCTTCACCGGCACCAAAGCCTGGACTGGGACTTCTACCCGGAACTTTCAAATACCTGCCGAAGTTGTTAGTACTTTTACAAACGGAGCCAAACACTATAAAAACTGTTGTAAAAATGTAAATTAGCCCGTTACAACCGACGCGGAGGTTGGGAAATACAACACATTCATTCATGCCTACAACTTATTTTTAGGGTGACCATATTTGGATCATATACCACAATAAATATCGACCCTGTTCAGATGTCTTACTGCAACTGCACTGCATACATGACATGTGGCGATGGACCAGTCGCTTGTCATGCAAAAAGAAGCATTGAATTACTGGGTTAATGTGGGCACAACTGTGCCTTGCCACCCCGCATGGGAAATTAAGTGACGCTATCGCTTCTACTTTGTCAATAACTGGCACTATATGAAATACTTACCTACTATGAATGATAGTGATGATTTCGGCCGATTATGTCCGACGGATTTCGGTCACGAGGGGGCGGCGGCGACCACTTCAACTACATGCTGCTTAAGTAGCCAATCTTCTTTTGTAAGTCCCCGCACATTGCGGGTATGCGAGCCCACCGTTGTTTCCCGCCTCCACAAGAAGGAGAGTAATGTTTTTCGAGCGTATTTATGTATGTATGTATGACCATTTCTTTAGCACGCGTTACAGCCCAAACGGCTCGACAAATTTGAATAAATGCGGTGTAGTTGGATTTGTCTTAGTTGTGGACGTGCCATAGGTTATAGTGAAAAGTCAAATTTTAGATAGAAAATTTACAATGAAATTATGGCAGCTACTTTCGTACTCCGTGTACGAAACCAGGTGCGTTCATAAGTTTGGTATTGAAATCAAATGCAGTCTGGTTATTTGAATTATAATAATTCCACTTTTATCTATAATACTCATACGAAAACCGACTATGATTTATGAATTTGAAAGTCGTAGATTTCCTGGGCCAAGTGGATCATAGTGATAAGTACAACTTCTACTAGTGGCCCTGTAGACCTTGCTAACAGGGGGGATTATGAACCAATTTATACGTAAGTATTTTAGATCAAATTCAAGTAGTAAAGTAGCCGCACCAATAACTTTGTAAACTACATTTTGCGATTTAAAATACAATTAACTATTCATGAATATAGTTATAGTCTATTTCACTCACATGGTCTGTATAGATCCTCTTTACTAATCTGTCTCCTACTTCGAGGAGTCCAAACTTGGTATGTTTTGAAACTATTTCTTGGATTTTTAGAAAACAGGCGGCCGAAAGGTAATGGTGTATTATATTTATATACACAAAAGACAGACGAAAGCAAAATCGGCCTCCTATCTTGTCGAAATGGAGCCCTTTGCTCGCTTCACTCGCTCGGTCAATTAGTCCCCATATTTGTTCAGCTAATCAAACTCACTGTGTATTCATCAAGCGTAGAAACGTCTGTGTCCTAAAATATCAGCTAATCATGGTTACAGCACTGTGGCACCCATTCGACATTGCGTAGGTTCAACACCACAGGGCCCGAAACTATTGTACTACCCACCATCACATAATGACCTACCACTCACCCATAATACCCAGGAAATACAGGCTAATATTGTTTACACAACGGTTTTAAGTATCACTTCGAAATGTGTGGAGGCGGTGATGTATAATCGTGTGATTAGTTTAGTTTGATGGTGAAAGAGAATTAGCATTTGGGTGTTACTTAATTTTTGGGCATTAATCGTTGTTTAATTCTTGGATGGCGGATTTAATTAGCATTTACCACTTTATTTACCTACTGCATAACAATTAAAAAGCTTACCTTTTCCTGTTTAATAAACGAGCTAGGAACTAGGTAGATGGGTGTATTGTTTTGGTATGAATTTATTCAGATGTCAGTAGCTAATAGCTGTACAGTTTGACATTAAATTTACCTCTTACATTAAAGGTACCTTTTGTTTCAAAATGTGTTCCATGACATGATACGTCGTAAAATTAAAAGGGAAATGTTAAAATGCACATCAATAATACTGATTTGCAAAGCAAATATACTGAGTTTCACAGCAAATATCAGGACAAAATACTACGGTAGCTTAGGTGAAGGGTAAAATGAGCGAAGCGAAGCCCCCTTGATGCTTCGTATTAAGAACAACAAAAATACTTAAAACATACAAAGTATTTTTGCTGTGAAAATCAGTATTTTTGCTGTTCGAGTAATTACTAGCCAAATTAAAACATCACTTTCTCATATGTTTTTTTCACCTTTAAATAGATGAACATTATCGAAAGTATACATCTTTACAGTTGTAATGGTAGAAGAATATTCACAAATACATGGCTTTGCATAAGTTGTAAAGTGCTCAGCAGAATTGTAGTGTTATCTGACGAAATACGAGGAATTCAAATTTGAAGCCTCAAATAAAATACAGTAGCTTCTATGACGTTCATTAAGTCTCAATTTTTGTGCTATTATGAATAAAAATCTTTGAACTTGAACTTAACAAAGCATTGCCAAAGAGCAAAAAAAAATGATGATCATTGACCACAATATTGGACAGCCTTATAAGTTGGTCATTAGTCATACATTTTACATAGTATAGATCGCGGCAAACTTCTTGAGCATGATTTGACGTAGTGGGGGAACACTCTCACTCTCTCAAACACTGCCAAAGAGACGCCTTTATCTCGCTTGCGCCATCAAGGTATATGTTCAAGAAGTTTGCCGGTAGTTATACGCAGGAATGTAAAGTATGAAAATGATGTCTTCAGGACCTGCAAAAATCATTGAGTGGTTAAGTAAAAGTTCTCGTATTGCCTGTCTTTGTACCAATGGCTGGTTTTGTTGTAGTTTCGTGAACGGTAATACCTTAGGAAATTTAATTGATAGTCCCACTCTATAATATAGCCGTGTCCCTTACTTTCCTACGATATAACCGTCTAAGACACTATATAAAACCACCCAATGAGATAAGATTAATATTATCTTGCCTTCGTCTCAGAGATTTATTTTAACCATGTAGTAGCCCTGCTACACGAACCATAATCCGCACATAGCATTCAGCGTCACAAAAAAGAGGAAGAAAACCTTCCTTGACCGCTGTAGTGGGGTTGCGCATGCAGCGCCCCGCCCGTCCAAACTCATATTTGTCCGTGCGCGCACGACGAACGCACGTAGCCGTAGCTTTGCTACTGAGTGTAAAAGTGATTTCTTAAAATGCCTAAACGGAAGCGTAACGAAACGAAATTGTGCAGCTACCTACCGAAGGTAAAATGCCTATTTATTATTTCTGAAGATAATTCTCGTACATTGCGAGATAAATGCAGGTGTCTACCTAACTACTGTGGTCAATCAAAATTTTATTCATTTTTGCTCAGAGTTATCACGCGCATGATAACCAGTAGCTACTTTTCCCCCGAGATAACACGCGCATGTTATCCAGAGGCCATTTTTTTTGAGTATTAGATATCTAATATTCTATTACCTTTGTCTATTTTTGCAACACGATTCACTTTTTTCAGACTACCCACATACTCTGTTTTTTCAACAATAACTTATTGTAAGGTTTTATTTGCCTCTAAAATTACAATAAAATGCATTTGCATTTTCAGAAAATGCACAATATGATGTGGACGTTGCGGAAGTGGTTCCATTAAACTCTGAAAATGGGGTGGTTATGCCGCCACCGGATGACGTCACGAATCGTGAGGTTATGGACGAAGTACCAATTCTAGACCCTGTTTTTGATGCCGAACTACTAAAATCTCTCGGTGATTTTGAAGACGAGCCGCTAGAATGGGGAGAAAATATCCAAGAGGACATCGCAAAAAGGTTCGAACGAGTCTTGTTGCACGGTCTGAAAAAAGACGAAAAAATGGAACTGACTAAAAGGTACCTGTTCGCGAAGAACAACCCATCGACCAAAGCACCAGTGCTTAACCCAGAATTGACCACGAATACGCTGCAAGAAAGCGCTAAAACTCGCGACAAGCGCCTTTTCGAGAAACAAAACCAGCTCGGGAGAGCCCTCGCTGCCCTTGGCGCCGCTATGACGGCATTGCTAAAAAAGAACGTGGACAAATCCAACGTTATGCAAAAATTGAACGATGTCGGCAAATTTCTATCTGACTCACACTATGCTGAAACAGAAACCCGTCGGGCCCTGATCATTCCTTTGATAGACAAATGTCTCGTAGATTCTTTCAAAGAAAGAAAAAGAGATAGTTTTCTGTTCGGTGATAAATTATGCGACCTAGTGAAAAACTCTCGAGGCATTATAAGAACGGGCCAAATAATCCAGGGGCCTGCAGCAAGTACATCTGGCATCAATTTAAACTGGAGAGGCCCACCGAACCGCCAGCGCCACTACCGCGCCGTCGCCGGTCCATCCCAGCCGAGTCGCGGTGGGCAGAGAACGACATACACTCCGCGTCGACGTCCTCCGCCACCGCCGCCGCCGCCGCCGCCGCGCCGCCAGCCGCCACCGCCGCCGCCGCGCCGCCAGCCCCCGCACAGATCAGCGGCGCAGTATCCGTCGGGCGATCGGCCGCACTAGAAGACGTACAACCCCTCGAGGTAACCATACATGCCGGTCGCTTACGTTATTTTGAAAGCGCATGGAAACTAATTACATGTGACGATTTTATTTTAAATACTATTTCCGGATATAGTTTACCTTTCATAGAAATACCTAAACAACTACTTTTCAAAGAACGTTCGTTTACTGAGGCCGAGAAAAAATCGATAGATAAAGAGTTATCACACCTTAAAGAATTGAAAGCTATAAGGAAATGTAAACCTGTTGAGGGGCAGTTCATTTCTGACATTTTTTTAACACCAAAAAGTGATGGTTCAATGCGTTTCATCCTTAATTTGAAAAAATTAAATGAATTTATATATTGTGAACATTTTAAAATGGAGGATATTAGAACCGCTTCACGGTTAATGACAAGAGATTCATATATGGGTAATATCGATTTAAAAGAGGCTTATTTTGTTCTGCCTATATTTCCCGGTCATTCCAAGTACTTACGTTTCATGTTTAGGAATGAATTATATGAATTCACGGCCCTCCCCTTCGGTTTATGTTCGGCCCCGTACATCTTCACAAAGATCCTCCAGCCTGTCGTCGCGCATCTGCGATCGCAAGGGTTAACATCGGTACGGTACCTAGATGACATATGGTGTTTAGGCAGATCCTATGACGATTGTCTAGATAACATTCATGAAACTGTCAGATGTTTAACCAGTTTAGGTTTCGTAATAAACTATAATAAAAGCACATTGACACCTAGTAAAGAATGCAAATTTTTAGGATTTATCCTTAATTCACACAAAATGACATTAGAACTACCAGATCAAAAAAGATGCAATATAGTTCGCCGCTTAGAATTAATCTTGGACCACATTTCAAAAAATCAAAATATCCGTATCCGGGATTTTGCCGCGTTTTTAGGTTCTCTTACCGCAATCTGCCCAGCCATAGCTTACTCGTGGCTTCATACTAAGTCGTTGGAGAGGGTCAAGTATCTAGCACTACTTAACAACAACGACAATTATGATAAGTTCATGACAATCCCAACTAACGTAGAAAAAGACTTGTTGTGGTTCAAACGAGTAATACCATCAGGTAATAATCCAATAAGACACGGTTGTTATGAACTAGAGATCTTTACAGACGCGTCGACGACTGGCTGGGGAGCATCATGTAATGGTCAGCATACCGGTGGTCTCTGGACTGATACGGAACGTGCCCATCACATTAACTACTTGGAGTTACTGGCAGTCTATTTTGGACTTAAGACATTCGCCAAAAGTTGTACGAATTGTGAGTTACTCTTACGCATCGATAACACAACGGCTATCGCTTATGTGAATCGTATGGGAGGTATCCAATATCCTCATCTGACATACCTAGCTAAACTTATATGGAATTGGTGCGAAGAAAGAAATATTTTTATATTTGCTTCTTACATTAAATCTTCCCAAAATACACATGCCGACCGGGAATCCAGAAATCTCAATGTCGATACAGAATGGCAACTCAGTTCAAAATCATTTCAAAAAATTGTTACATCCTTTGGCGAGCCAAACATTGACCTCTTTGCGTCGCGAATAAATGCAAAATGTGCTCAGTACATATCATGGAAACCAGACCCGTATGCGTTTAACATAGATGCATTTACAATCAATTGGAAACCATACTTCTTTTATGCTTTTCCACCGTTTTCTTTAATATTAAAAACCTTAAATAAAATTATCACTGACAAAGCCACTGGCATTGTCGTAGTACCCTACTGGCCGTCGCAAGCCTGGTTCCCCATGTTTAAATCCCTTTCCACGACAAATCCTATTTTTTTTCCCCCAAGTAAAGACCTTCTTTCATCCTCTTTCAGATTGAAACACCCACTGCACAAACACCTTTCGCTGGCTGCGAGTGTGTTATCAGGCAAGCATTTTTAAAACAAGGGGTACCTGATTCTGCTATAGACATAATGTGCTCATCCATTACACAAAGTACAAAATCCCAATATAACTCCAGCCTAAAACAATGGTGGGATTATTGTCGACACAATAATGTTGATTTTTTTTATGTAAATGTAGCCTCCCTTTTGAGTTTTCTAACGCAACGATTTCAATCAGGCGCATCTTACGGCACGCTTAATAGCCATAGGTCAGCAATTTCATTGATATCAATAAATAACATTTCCAATGATGAGAAATTAAAAAGATTTTTTAAAGGAATCTTTAGATTAAGGCCTGCATTCCCTCGTTACAATATTACATGGAACCCTAATATGGTTCTGGAATACTTATCTAATCAATTCCCTAATGATTCACTAACTTTTGAACAAATCAGTAAAAAATTAGTTGTACTGTTGGCTTTAGCTACAGGTCAAAGGACTCAAACGTTATCATTGATTAAAAATTCAAATATTTTAGAATTTAGTGATAAAATCATAATTACTATTACTGATTTAATTAAGACTTCTTGCATTGGTCGTGCACAGCCAGTTTTGAATTTACCATTTTTTCTCCAAAAACCATCCATATGTCCGGCAACCACATTAAAATCCTATATTCTAGTCTCCGCTCCCAAAAGACCTACTTCAGTTGTAAACCTTATTCTAACTTACAAGAGACCTTATAAGAACGCAACTGCTCAGACCATCGGGCGCTGGATAAAACAAACGTTACACGACAGCGGGGTCGACACTTCAATATTTTCTGCGCACAGCACGCGTCACGCCGCCACTTCGGCGGCGCTGCTCGCTGGTGTTAGCGTCGACACAATACGAAAATCTGCCGGGTGGTCTGACCAGTCAGCTGTTTTCGCAAATTTTTACAACCGTCCTATCGTTGATTGTAATCCTAATCTAGTTCAATTATAAAGTGTCTATGCATTTTTTTTTTTTTTTTTTTTTTATTTTTTTTTTTTTTTTTTTTTTTTAAAGTAACCTACTTATAAGTATGTTATCACAAATAATAAGTAGACAATGTTAAAACTTAATCACCTTTATTTTTTATTAAATAAATAATTGATTATGTGTCTTTAAGACTTATTTTCTTTATGTTCTCTGAACATCTACATGGTTAAAATAAATCTCTGAGACGAAGGCAAGATAATTACCTGATCAAACGAACTTACCTGAAGTGAAGTTCGATCTTAATTATCTTGACTTCGTCGAGGAGATTTAGGATCCCTCCCTCCCTCTATTGTCATAGATACTCTCCCATGGCTGGTAGGTTATACCAACCATATTTACGTGCTTATTTTTCTTCTTCTTTATTCTCTGAAATATGAGTTTGGACGGGCGGGGCGCTGCATGCGCAACCCCACTACAGCGGTCAAGGAAGGTTTTCTTCCTCTTTTTTGTGACGCTGAATGCTATGTGCGGATTATGGTTCGTGTAGCAGGGCTACTACATGGTTAAAATAAATCTCCTCGACGAAGTCAAGATAATTAAGATCGAACTTCACTTCAGGTAAGTTCGTTTGATCAGGTAAGTATTGCTGCGGACGCCGGGAGAGAAGGGCTTGCCGGCTGAGTAGGTATAGACGGCCGACTGTAGGGAGGCTGGATAGCGATACGAAGCCGGCAAGCCCTTTTCACGGCCAGAGGCATGTATAGTGCTTTTCTCAAACATATGCAATGAAGTTAAAAATACACCATATAATCGTATGTTTCGTGCGCCCGTTGATGTCATTCATTAGCTTTGAGATGTATGAAATTCCTTCACAGTTCTCTCGAGTTGTGCGGCCCGAAACGTGATACTTCCAAGCCTGTTGTAATGCACGCAATGACGACATTTCATTGCATGTTTGAGAAAAGAACATTAGGTATATGGACATTCCAAAAGAGATGGAAAATATCATGAGAAAACCTTTACATCTCTATCTTATCTATAGTTTCGGCGATGTGGCACACAAAATGGAGAATGGCATTATAAGCGCGAGTGTGTAACTGGAGGATTGTGTTTTCCCTCCCTCTTGCACTTGCCCTCGACGCGTATGTAGGACAGTGACGGACGGTCTTTGGCAGATAGTATATAAGTAAAGCTATTTACCGAGGCCATGGTCTGTACGCCAACATCACAGACTCCCAGAGCCTTCAGCCGGATGGGAGTCTGCACGTTTCGCAAGAAGAACAAAACCAATTTCCTGCTTCTGGTATCCATACATTGCCACGGCACGCCGTACACTGCGTCTATGAGCTTCTCACTCTGTGGGATACATACATACAATGTTTTTACTAAGATATTATTATCAAGAAACTTGCAACAGTCAGACTATCCAGAAAATGAGTTTGAAAATAGAACATAGGGACCGCCATTAAAAAAAAAATACCGGTCAGGTGCGAGTCTTGCGCACGAAGAGTTCCGTACCACCGTACAATGGTAGGTATGGTGTGGAGTGAATAGTTTGGGTTTTACATAGCAAAATGTTGTTTACAAAGTTATTGGTGCGGCTACTTTCACAATCCTTGTACGTAACCAGGTGCATTCATAAGTTTGTATGTGGTATTGAAAGAATTGTTGTATGAGAGCCCCCTTAAATATTTATTTTATTCTGTTACTTAGTATTTGTTGTTATAGCGGCAACAGAAATGCATCATCTGTGAAAATTTCAACTGACTTACTATCACGGTTCATGAGATACAGCCTGGTGACAGACGGACGGACGGACGGGCGGACGGACAGCGGAGCCTTATTAATAGGGTCCCGTTTGGCACCCTTCGGGTACGGAACCCTAAAAAATTAAAAAATAAAGCTGGCAACCGGACAAGGGTAATGTTATCGTATTTCAAGCTGTCAGACTTTGAGTAATAATGTATAAATACTAGAGACGCTAGCTCGAACAAAATATGTGTCCGGCATCTTGACGAGAGCGGGCTTGTCAGTTGTCATAGATAACAATCTTTGCGCTCAGATGCGACATGCCGAAGACGTACAGTCGCCTATGCCCAAAAGTATACCTATCGAGTGAATCCTGCCTATACTGGTTGCATACTTTTAAGCGCAGGCGACCTATAATGTGTATTTGGGAATAAAATAAAGGAGAATATGCACATATCCAATATTTTAATGCGTTTTTTTTCATTGGTTGTGATGTTCTTAGTCAGTTTAAAAAATAAATTAACAGTTCTTTAAATTTTCGTCAGATGATAATTATCATTAATTAATTGCGGTAGTAAAACATGAGCGGTATTTCTGCGCAAGTGTCTACCTGTCACTGCTATGAAAGTTATTCTTATCATCTTGGGCATGCTGGAAGAAATCTCTTATTAAAGATAAGCTTGCCTTTGCAAATGTCTTTTCCATAAGTTTGTAATGTGAATTTTCATGTGCAATAATAATTTACAAAGTATGAGGTATTCGGAAATGACAAATCTGCATGTAAAAATCTTGTTACTCTTTGATTTTCAAAGAGAAAACATGGCTGTCGCTTTTTGGATTTTGTAATTCACAAAATATTTTTGAACATGCGTATTTTACTGATAATACAGGGTAATTAATATGAAAAGTTATTACTAGGCTTTTTTGGTCTGTACGGTGTAGTTTTGCAGTACCGCAGAGCACATGACGGCATTATTTAGTTTCTTACTCTCGCATCAAAAGCGTCGCGGCTGGGCAAGCGCTTAGCACAGACTGAATTGTTGTTGAGTGAATTCACTCTACTAATAGCTGCAAGAAAGTCAGTTTGCTCGCCTACCCTAGTATTTATACATTGTTACAAAAATCTCGGCAAGTCGGCAATGGAGCCGGGCTATAGATATAAATGATAAAAGAGCAAAAAAGTAACAAAAAAGGGGTTTTTATCCGGAAAAAACATTTCTATCCATATGATGCCCTAAGGACAAAATACAAAAGAAGGAGTTGGGCAATCCATCCAAACAAAAAAACCTGGTTTGTTGGGTTTTTTCGCGCTTTTGCCATCCAGGCATGTGCATCTGAGTTTCAGCAACCTAACTCATTGCCTAACTAATATCAACAAAACAGTCTCGTGACTAATAACGGGAGCCAACTTCGAAAGACTTCACCGACATAATAAATGCGATCTAAATGGGTGCGATGTTCTATAGATAATCCTGATATTGGGTCAAACAAAAAGTTTTTTTTTTTT
Source organism: Argyresthia goedartella (assembly GCA_949825045.1). Classification (NCBI taxonomy): domain Eukaryota; kingdom Metazoa; phylum Arthropoda; class Insecta; order Lepidoptera; family Argyresthiidae; genus Argyresthia; species Argyresthia goedartella. The sequence continues at coordinate 9,303,940 of OX463833.1, forward strand.
TACTTTATTACTGTAGATGTTATGTTATGTATGCAACTTGAATGTGTATGATATGTATGTATGTATATAATATTATATAAATTAGGTGTAGTAGTAGTATTAGGTATATGTACCTACTTATATTATTATTGTGTATGAATAATTTTGTTGTGCAAATAGGTTTTACTCTCACAATCCACTTTCCTTTCCTATCTGGGTTTGCTGGTAGAAATCTCATTTATAGAGATAAGCGCACCTCTTGTACATATATCTTTCTTTGTATATCTCTGTATGTTTGTTTTGTGCAATAAAGTATTCATTCATTCATTCATTCATTCATTCATTCATTCATTCATGTTTACATATACTTAGCAAACGTCATTTTTTGCCTCTCTCTACATTGGACCACTGTGGGAGAAGAAGGGCGTAGAAACTCCCACAGATTGATTTTTAGATTCCCTTTTAAAAATAGGTTGTGTTTAACTAATACAAATATGAAAAATTTCATTGTTATGATTAATAAGCAGGAATAAATAATTACAAAATTATTAACAGCAAGGTCTGTGTTGAGCCAGATTAACCTCATACAGTCCTGTCATTTAAGTAATCTTGAACATTGTAATATCCCTTTTTCGCCAAAGTCGCTTTAACATGCTTTTTAAATTGCTCAAATGGCAATTTCAAGATCTCCAGAGGTATCTTGTTGTAGAAGAGAATGCACTGACCCTTGAAAGAATTACTAACCTTCGCGAGTCTAAATCGGGCCGATAATAACTTGGCCGTTTCATAGAACTAGCTATATCTGAGTGTTTTGAAACTGAAATTTGCAGCATGTATAGAAAAAGCTAAGATATTCCAGAATAAGTTTCAGATTTCTAGCTATAGAGGTTTCGATAAAAAGTGTAAAACATATCAATTTCATCTACCTAGATGATATTTATGTGTAAATGGTTTTTATTTTTTTCCTCGCAAACTACGTAAGTTAGAGAAGTTCTAATTGCATATCCTAGGAGCTCAAAATCATGCCCCCATACGTTTTTTTCTAAAACCGCTTGAGCTCCAATTCTGAAACTTCGAATTCTGGGAGCTCAAAAGAAGCTCAAAATCCCATGAATATGAGCCCCCTTTTCTATGACTTTGAACTGCTAACTTCACAGAGCTCTTAGCCATTATTTTTTGCCTAATTCAATATAAAGATTACATATATAAATTGGCTCCCATTTAGATCTTAATTCTTATAAACATTGGTGGTCACATAACAAAAGACTTAATTATGGTAGTATTATTAGCTAAAATAGGTAATTAATCTAGTGTAATTGTTATAAAACAATACATGACGTTGTCTTTTTAAAATATGGGCTCAAAAATCGTTGTGTTCGTTAGTAGTTTAGAAACTGCTCACTGGGAACGTAACACAATTTTTTTTACGTACTTGTAGCTGGCCAGCTAATTAAAGACAATAAAAGCTGTGTTCTAAATTTGAAAAACAAACTTAGGCAGGACAGAAAAGTTAAATAGGACAGTCCTAGAGCACAATATAAACTAATATGTATTGATATTAGCTGCCTGCCATATTATAACAACACATACTTATAGCACATTGCCAAATCCACCGAGGGGCACAGGCCCTTACACGAGTTGAAGTTAATAAAGTTAAATAGTGGGGGATCCCCATACAAGAAGCAAAAAACGAGTCTGACTCGAACTTGGACGAATGTTTGTGAACAAAGTGAAATATGTCATTATAAGAGCGAAGCCAAGAACAGAATAGTAGTTTATGTGACTGCTACATAATGGAGGGCATTAATACTCGAGAGTGGGTTTATGAAACGAGCCAAAGGCGAGTTTCATAATAATATCACTCGAGAGTTTTAATGCCTAATTATGTACAGTTACATACACTAGTTTATCTACACACATATCATAAGCTCTCTTTGATGTGTTCAGGAACCGCATGTTTGACCGGCATTGTGGCTCTGCAGTTGTCTTGCTCTGTAGTACCAACTTCACGCAGGCGGGCGTCGGCGTTCGAAATTTGAATGTCAGTACCAAGTTCACAGACAAACTAGGAGCGGCACGCAGGCGGGCGTCGACGTTCGAAAGGACATTGTCCACTTTGTATGGTCGTTTCGGCTAAACGAACAGACATTTGAATCGAAACTAACTATTAGGTTTTGTAGTACAGGTTGGTAAGAAACCAATAACAGTAATAATTTTGTGTCAATATGCCTGTGTCGTGAGTTTTTCCTGTATGTCTACTGAGAGGTTATGTTCAAATAAATTAACATTTCAATAACAATAACACATCAACAAACGCGGAATCGGGGTCCATTATAACAAGCCAAAGTAGAAAACAAACATATTCACGAATTATCGAAACGGCAAACACAGAACGAAAGGTTTTTATTGTGGCGTGAGTGACCTGACCGCCGGTGACAATTGTTTATTTTTATTTTTGTCTAGTATTGCCATGAATACCCACAGTTTACCCACAAATCGAGCTTTTTTTGTCAATTTGAACAAAGATTAAATGCGACGAATCGCGCATGTATTGTATTAATGCATTTGCATTGATGTACTTTATTTATGTGAAAGAAAAATTGGTACTAAAAGTGCTACTTTAGAGACCACAAAGTGATTTATGTGTAATTGGTAATTTATTAAGTTTTTTACATGGCAATACCGAAATTGAAATGTCGTTCGGTCGACCGATTAAAGACTGTGTTTCACATAAATTCCCTTTAAGTTTTAACTGTCGATTTACACAACTAGATAATTGAAAATATTCGTAATGGAATTATTTATAATCAGTGGTTATCTCGTATTACCTCGTACATTCTGTCCACGCTTAGCCGAAAATGGTCAATGTCCTTTGAATGTCATAATATGTAGAAAAACTACACATTATGGTCATAATGTGTAATTTTTCAGATAAAAATGAGTTTTTACCAAGTAGTTTAACATTATGCTGATCGTAACGTGCGGTTTTTGTACGCAGTAAAGAGGGTTTATGATACGTGTGTAGATAAAGTTACTTATGAGCAATAAAATCAGTAGATCAACAGAGAAGCTGGTTGCTATTTTATTTTAGAAAGCGTAAAAAAATGTAGAAATATATTTTTTAAATAATTCCCTTTTTTTCAGATTTTTGCCTTCATTTACGCATAATTACCCACCTGGATGCCAAATTTCAAACTTTTACCCGGAAGTGGGTTTGGTTCTTGATCTATAAGCCAGTCAGTCAGTCATAACATGAGCTATACAAATAGCAGTTTTGTGCATATAAGTAATCTAAGGGGAATGGAATTGCGTATAGTGAACAATGAAAATGACCTTACGTCATTATCCCGCCAGGCCACCACAGCTCAGAATTAGATTAATCAAGATACAAGGCAGTGCGTCGAGCCAAGTTCGAGCATAGACACTGGAGACGCACCACCGTGTGTTATATATAAATTACACGAACGATTTCAAGCTCAAAAACTACTAAACCTACACATAATAATATTGGACATACGCCATATTTGGCCATACGCTAAATGACGTTAATAGGATTTGCCGCTGAAACCCTACGCGATACCTTTTTTTTACCATGAGTTACCTAAACTACACTGGCCTGCAAAACTAAGTATCTCACTTTTAAATTGCAATAACTTTTTAAGTAAATAAGATATACTTTCGAAATAAAAAGTTCTCGAAAAAGAGTTTAAATTTGTACTATAGTTTCAAAGAAAGCTGCTAAAATGTTCTATACTATGTTTTTTATTTCAAATCTATAACTTCTATAGTTTAGAAAAAATATGAAATTTTAAAGTGTAGTACTTAGTTTTGCAGGGCAGTGTATTTTGTTCAGAATGAGCTGCATTTATTTTGGTTCTGTGCTGCGACAATCAAAAGACTTTCAACTATAATACAATAAGGACGTTATATAGCACATTGGTAAGAAGCTGATTAGAATACTGTGGTATAGTGTGGCCTCCCAAGGAGACTTAATACATAGATATGATTGAAAAATTGCAGCATACATTTATAAGGTATATGTACTTTTCACCTCCGCCGTTTGATTTTGGGCTCTCAGGGATTTGGGCCTCGCTACGACCGTCGCCTGCCTTTGCGAACTCGTATGAAATGTACCATTAGGCAGTATGTTACCTATCCGCTCTACCCAGCAATGTAAGTATTATCAGTGGCAGCTGTGGAGACCACAGTGGTCCAATGTGTGGAGAGGCAAAAAATGACGTTTGCTAAGTATATGTAAATATCTACAGTAATAAAGTACTTTGACTTTGACCCATTTAAAAAAAACCCTTGCAGCTATCATGTAGCGGTAAACCCTTGCTTTTGTTAAACTTTCAAAAACCATTTGTATTATGGCTTTTAAGTGTTGGGCTGCATGGAAAAAAAAACCTTAACAGTGGGTGTCCACATTTGCCGCTGATAGTACCCTTCATTGTTTCTGCTAGGGATGATAGGATACAATAGACTGGATGTAAGCAGTCGTAGCCCTGGTCAGTTATGTGTGGGAAGTATTTCGGGGTAAATTACTCAATCCGAGACTCTTGGAATGTATTTGCCTGAATACACGCCTTAGACAAGCGCCCCGTACTGAACTATTTGCTCTTCCACGGTGCAGAACTAATATGTCGAAATTTGCCCCATTGACTGTAGCCTTTTGCACTTTGAATTATATTGCAATCGAAATTGACATACACTGGCCTACGAAACTAAGTACTACACTTATATATTTTTTTCTAAAGTATAGAAGTTAGAGATTTTAAATAAAAAACGTTTTATAGAAAATTTTATCAACTTTCATTAAAACTATAGTATAAAATTAAACTCTTTTTCGAGTCCTTTTTATTTTGAAAGTATATCTTGTGCACTTAAAAAGTTATTGCAATTTTAAAAGTGTAATCGTCCGGTTTCTGAAAGGAAAATTTGCTGTGATAACTTGTTAAACTCTTGTTAAACGCATTTCAGCCAATCACATGCCGCTATTTTGAATTAATGATCGATTAATCGCTTGTTACATTTGATAACTCTTTGGAAACTGGGGTTTTTAGTTTTGCAGGCCCGTGTATTTAATTGTTCGCTGGGGAAGTTCCAAGAAAATGTGTATTATTTATTTGACTAAATTAATTATTTGAATTAATTGTTGCCATGTAATTAGGATAGAATATTAAGGTGACATTTTAAATTATGATTCTACATAGTTTGTATGCTTGTGATGATTGAATAATTGTGTTAAGTCACGTAGTATTTATTATTGATATAATTATATTCCGCAGACATTCCAACTTTTAATGTGTTAACAATGTAAGAGCCTGTATATAAATGTTATGTGATGTTAATATTAAATTTGATATGATATCGATTTAGGTCAGACCCCTGTAATGATCACACGAATTGATATGTGATGAAAATTAATTAAATTAAAAAAAAAACTGATCTGCCTTATATCTATCACTGAATTATTTTAATGCTTTCGTTACAACATTAACATCTATAATTAAAGAAAAGAGCGTTGGGCCCGACGGATAGAAAGCTAGTTAGCAATATTCTCGGGCTAACTTTGACAACTACATACAATACAAGTCCACGTCAGGAGAGGGGAAAGAGGAAATCGCGGAGGGGGTGACGTCCCGCGCACACCTCCCGCACATCCGCAAACGCCCTGTCACAGTGCTGCGCAAATCCGCCTCGAATACGTTTATCGATTTCGATCTTACTCAAGTTGAAGCTTACACTTTTAGTTATGTATTTAAAATCATCATCATCATCATATATTTTATCTACACACGTATCATAAACCCTCTTTACTGCGTTCAAAAACCGCACGTTAGGATCAGCATGATGTTAAACTACTTGGTAAAAACTCGTTTCGTATCTGGAAAACTACACATTATGGTCATTTTTCTACATATAATGACATTCAAATTTCGAACGCCGACGCCCACCCGCGTGCCGTCCCTAGTTTGTTTGAAGTTGGTACTGACATTCAAATTTCGAACGCCGACGCCCGCCTGCGAGAAGTTGGTACTACAGAACAAGTTAAACAATTGCAGAGCCACAATGCCGGTCAAACATGCGGTTCCTGAACACATCAAAGAGAGCTTATGATATGTGTGTAGATAAACTAGTGTATGTAACTGTACATAATTAGGCATTAAAACTCTCGAGTGATATTATTATGAAACTCGCCTTCGGCTCGTTTCATAAACCCACTCTCGAGTTTTAATGCCCTCCATTATGCAGCAGTCACATAAACTACTATAAAAGCAGCAGCCGCTTCGTCTATATGGAATGGTAAAATCCAATAATCCAATCCAAGCACGGGAAACAGCTAGAAATTTGAAAAGTACTGGATAATGGCGAACAAAAATTCCGTAAGAGTTTCTTTTGATGATTTTGATTGCGCAAAAATAAATATTACTTAGTTCAATTATAAAGGTGATAATATTCAACGTTTATTTTGTCGTGTAAGTACTTTATTAAGTATCGACATTGGGCTATCTCACTGAAAATGGCCATTAAACTTGAGAAGGACATAATAGAGAGTTGTCAAAGTTAATACGAGAATAGTGCTAACCCGCATTGTATCTTTCGGGCCTAAGGGGCTTTTCAGCACGGTTTATTAACTCACCTCACTCCCAATCAGCTCGAAAATAATAGACAATTTAATCAGCTGTTGGAATAATATTATTGTCAAGGGACCGTACCGGGTCAATGCTTTTGGGTCCTGAAAAACACGTGATGTAACAGTTCAGTTCAGTTCAGTTAAATCTTAGAAGAGATACCTATAAAATCCACTTATTAAACACTAGGGACGGTACCAAAACAATCAAAAAGAATCGAAATTGAATGTCAATGAATATATCCAAATTTACTGCACCCAATTCACAGATGTTTGAAGAGGGTATCGACTCATTTGATTATTTTTTTTAGCAATATCCCCTCACTAAGAGGCTAGGACTGACACCCGTCAAGCACAATGTTATATTTTTCATAATTACTGTGTATGTATGTAGGTGATAGAAAACACACTTCATATCGTATGAAATACTCGTAGATATTAACATAAATTATCAATTAAATATATATATACGGGGTTATACTTTTAGGTACAGATTTAAGTATAGCTAGCTCAGCGTAACTTTCACGACAACACCTATTTAATTTAATCAGAGCAACTTATTTTTTTTACTTCAATTGGGAACGTATTGACGTTTTCCAGAAACCCATCCCAAAGTTGTAACCGAAACTAACACAAAGAACAAAAACTACATTCCTTCAGGCGCAGTCGCATTAAACAGTGCTCTACGTATGTTCGTTCATTCACCAATTCTGCACATTCAAGTAATAGCAAGCAGCCACTGACTTGGTGAAAAGCATAATAAAAGAATAACATTAGTCCATAGGTGTCCGACATCCTTGTAGCAAAACTGTAATCCAGATTTTGTATCAAGAGAATAAAATGTTGAAATGCATCAAATTACAGCTTATTTCAATAGTATTATTTTTTCAAATATGCCTTTTTAGGGTTCGGTACCCGAAGGGTTCCAAACGGGACCCTATTACTAAGACTTCGCTGTCCGTCCGTCCGTCCGTCCGTCCGTCTGTCACCAGGCTGTATCTCAAGAACCTAGCTAGCTAGAGAGTTGAAATTGTCACAGATTATGTATTTCTATTGCCGCTATAACAACAAATACTAAAAAACAGGATAAAAGAAATATTTAAGGGGGCTCCCATACAACAATTCTTTCAATACCACATACAAACTTTTGGATGCACCTGGTTACGTACATGGAGTGTGAAAGTAACCGCACCAATAACTTTGTAAACAATATTTTGCTGTGTAAAATCCAAACTATTCACTCCACACCATCGCTTCCATTGAACGGTGGTACGGAACCCTTCGTGCGCGATTTAGACTCGCACTTGACCGGTTTTTTTTTTAGTTGTAAAATTCTAAAACTTAACCAATCAAGACAAATTCGACTAGCTCAAACTCGAAAGGGTTGTGTTCTATTACAGAGTTATCATCAGACCCTCGATATTTAATTTCATAATTTCTTTATTGTACAAATATCATATAAAAACCAGAGATATCAACTTAAGACGAATTAAACGAGCCTAAATTCGATGGGGTTGCGTCGTTTTATTCCAGAAATGTACAAATTTCATACTCTCCACCAAATTCCGGCAAAGGTCCTAACTAAAACCTAGTGACCCTGACCAAAAAAGTAAGACTTACTCAGAAATGAAATAATGGTATTTGATCAGTCCCTTCAATCTCTCATAAACGTCTTCCATTTCTTCATAATTGAAATGTGTAATCTCACTGTCACTTTGACCCACCATTTTCTCGGGCAATGGGAACGTCTCTAGGCTTTGCTTCAGTATCTTCAAGTGACCCCAAACGTGGAACACCATCAGTGACAAATACAAATCATGAGCACAGAAGTACAGTGATGACGTAAAGGACATAACCCAGTTGTAAATATTGGTGATAATATAGCCTTTAAGGGTTGTTTCTGGTTTGAAAGGGCTGGCGACGTATATGGATAGTTCGTATTCGGTATCATTGTAATTAGCGCTGAACGCTCCATTAGAGATATTGTTGTAGAGGGGCGTCACGTTGAAGAGGAACATGCCGACAAGCATGATGCTGGTCAGGTACATTGTGTACTTGCATGTGGATCTGTAAAAGAACTGTAAGTTACTGTTACTGAACTGTAACTACATAGTCAGGTCATAAGTTCTGTCACATGTGCAATATGAAATAATTTAGACATGTTTATTATTTATGTAAACATTTATATAGCAAATCAACTTAATAAAACATAGATTCTTATAGTAATAAAGTTTATTCAAAATGACTCCCGCGATTTTGAATACAGGCCTTTATTCTGCGCGGCCAGTCGTCTATCGCAGCACGAACGAGGTCCATGTCAATATCGGCGGCTGCCTTAATCAAGGATGCCTTGAGTGACTCCAAATCAGGATGAGGCTTTGAGCAGGCCTTTTCCTCCAAGTGTTGCCATATCTTGTAATCTAACGGACTCAAATCTGGACTGGAGGAGGGCCAGTCTTCGTGCCGGATGAAGTCGATTTCACGCGCCGCCAGCCAGTCTTGTGTGCTTTTCGCTCTATGAGCTGGCGCAGAATCTTGTTGGAATACCCAGTGCCTGTTATTAAACATGGTATGAGAAACAGGTTCCACAAGGTTCTTGAGGACTGTATTTTGATACACAACTGCATTCGTTTTTACGCCTTTCTCACAAAAATGTACCTCAGTTAAGCCCCAATAAGAGACTCCCAACCAAACCATGAGCGAGGATGGAAAATGACCTCGTTGGACACGCGGAATACGGTTGCTCGCTTCTTCACTGCTGTGTGCGTACACCTTATCATTTTGTTTGTTGTAACTCTCTTCCACGGTGAAAATTTTTTCATCCGAAAAAAGAATTTCCCGATGCTTTTTTCCCGTGTACCGCTTCAACAAAGCGCGGCATCTCTTCAGTCTCAGGTCCATTAAACGAGCGTCCAAACGATGTCCTGTTTTTCTTCGATATGCCCTAAGCCCTAAGTCTTCATTTAACACCCTTTTCACCGTGGTCTTGCTTATCCCCATCTGAAGGGCCAACAGTTTCTGCTTACGTATGGGATTTCTTTGAATTCGCGCCTTCACAGCTTTTATCACTGCTGGAGTCCTAACAGAGCGAGGGCGAACACTTCTTGACCTGTCATCTACACTAGAGTCTTCATTGTATCGTTTCATGGTACGATAAACGAATCTTTTGGTTATATTCAAATTTTTCAATAAGTCGAAAATCTGAATGGGCGCGTAACCGCAACGATGCAACGCAATAACTGCGACACGGTCTTCTTTAAGTGTCCACTCCATATTTAAAAATGAGGAAAATTCTAAAAAGTACAAATTTTTATTTTCATGAAAAATTCGAAATTCGAATTCAATAAACTTTTTTGTGGCCAGCGTTCTAAATTCAAAAGTTTTTATTGTGTGACAGAAATTATGACCTGACTGTGTATAATGATGAATCCAACGACACCTCAAACGTTAAAATTTGTAAAACAATTTGGTCTGGAGTGCGTGCTAATGAAATGGTCATTCATTCACAGGCTCCAAATACATTATACTCCTTCTGTCGCCAGGTCAGTATCATAGGATCTTACTTGTAAAGACCAATAGCCCTTGGTGAGGACTGAGAATTAACGATGGCTGCGACGTCTACTAGGCGGGCAGACTGATGTACTATAGACTCTGTAGTGCATTAAGAGTTTGACTCTTACCTTCATAGCATAATCCGATCTTTCTTTGTGATGAAAAAGATGAAATTCATTAAGAAATCGTTGCGTCAAATCCTTGTACTTTTCCATAATTGACAATGGATATCTGGTCTGAAAAATTATGCTATTAAATCAATTAAATTCATTAAATTCAATCTATTAAATTCAATCCATTTGTGGGATATATTGAAAATTTCTGACCACACACCGATGTTGGAAACATCCATTCTGCGGATGAAAACACTGTTCAAGATGCGACGAAGACGCTAGTGACCAACGCTTAGTGAAAAAAATACGATGGAAACTCACCACACACGTCACAGACATAAAAGCCGTGATATAAATATGCCCCAAGCGCAAAAAGTCCAGATGTGTATGATTGACGAGGTATATAATGATCACAATTGGGCAAATCGCGGTGTAAATAACCAGGGACCATTGGTAGCTGAGATATCCCTTTGGTTTTTTCTGGCCTACATGGGCGAAAGGCCAGGCACTTAACACCATGAGGCCAACACGTACCACCCGTAAGTACACGATCTCTCTAGGGTGCTTGACTCCTCTGTAACAAGAATGCTTCACCCCTTAGCCCTGTGTTACATATGCTATACTTCAGGAAAGATACCGTTTTACCCTCCCTAAAGTCTCCAACTAACTATAATTTTCATTTTCAAGCATTGTAGAGCATAGCCTATTATATATACTTTCAATCAAGTAAAAACGAGTAAAACAAAATATCACTACTAAATTATATAACGACATTTCTTTAGTGAAGTGTATAATTTCAAATTGTCGGTGCGTGAAAAATACTGGTAGCCATACTCCCTTTTTGTAAATATTATGCTTTATTTTAGCACCATCCCGAATCCATGAAAATTGTGTAATTTTGAAATGTTGAGTTTTAAGAGGAGGCCTGCACGCAACGGTCAGGCCCCCTGACCTGACAGGCTGATGATGATGATGACTGATGATGAGTGTTAAGTTATAGAGGGTTAAGTTAGGGGTGTACCTACCACCCCCAGAAATGGGCCAGACATGCATGATCGTGTGGGTGCTCGCTGAAGGATACCGTCGTAAAGGCAGGCCGAGACGTCGATGGCGGGTAGACCTCGACAGGTTTTTGCCCAGATAGGGGGAGCCTTTGCTCAGCCGTGGGACACTACCCAGGCAACAAAAAAATGCGTACAGTTGGCAAACAATTGACAGTTCGTAAAACAGACTACAGAACTTTGGTAAGGTTATGGATGAATTGGCTGTATTGCCGAAATACTTTGGCCAGTGCAGATGATGGACTGTTCAGCTTGAGACACGTTTCTAGATTTATTGGACTAGCATTTTACGCCCCCTCAAAAATTCATAATTTCACCTAAGAAGTGTTACTTCAAAAACTAAAGGGAGAGAGGATGCTTCAATCCTCTCCCCCCAATACGCTAAAATACTGACTGAGCCAATAAAATACTTGACTGAACCAGAAGTTGCTCAAGAACTGTGGCTCAGTTAGTAAAACAGTCGCAGAACTAGCTTTAGTATTTAATTAGTATTTAGATAAGGTTAGGTTAACATTTTTTTATGAAAGTTTCTTGTGCGTTCTTATGGGAGAAGTATCTGCTTTTTGAACTTACACCTAGTATTAAATGCATGACGTCTAATGGCCGGTCCCCATATTATGCAATCCAATCCAGATTTCGACAATCTGGTTTGAGCGAATCCTAAACTGTATCTGTAGATCGAATATTAATTTTGTCCGTAAGAGATATGTAATTATCCGACAGAATAAAGAATATTTTGATTTCATTGAATTGACATGTTTGATTAAATAATTGTCATCTATGGTAAGTAGGTACTTACTTAAGATCTTCGCCATCAGTTATGAAAAATTTCATCATTTTGCAGTCTGATGCTTTGAGACCTCTTTCTTTCGAGACGGCTTTTCATGATATGCTGTATCGGTATGGCTTGTCAAGGAGAGGAATTAGCGTGTTAAACGAACGTATTAACTACGAATAATAAATAGTGAAAGTCGGCGACACATTCAACTGAACGCATCGAACTTTGGATAGGTAAGTACCTACGTACTACCCGTTCAATTCAAGTTTGCCGTCGCTGATCGCTACAGAATGACGTTATTACTAAAGAAAGCGGTGCGGTGCGGGGGAGATGGAAGGGAGTTAAAGGTAAGTTCGAATTTTGCAACGATCAGCGAAACCCAAAATGAACGGGGAGTATTTTATTTACGGCCTGGTCCTTTTCCTGGTGATTCTACTCTGTAGTCCTATTCCACAGGGGGTTATCACAACCTTTTAGATGAAGTTCAAAACAAGAACATAACCATGGCTACCGTTTCCATTCTTAATAGCCTTAATAGGCTATAATGACCGACCGAAGCGTCTCCGTTCAGGCTTGGGAAAAAATGCTTTCATATGTCCGGATGTTATCCTCTACCTACTGGCTGCATTTCTCAACTGATTCTCGTGAATTTTTGTAAACAGGTTTGATAATAAAACAGCTTTTTTATTGATTCAGTTTTTGGAAAATTTTCAAAATTGCGGAGATATGGGGGTTGTGAAATTTCAAAAAACCGCTACAGTCCAAACAGCGGTTAACAAATGAGATGTCGTTGGATTGTTGGTGACCGTGAGAGTAACAGGCTATATAATTTTAGTGAAAAGTCAATAGGTTGGGTTTAAGACCGCGAAATGTAGTTTACAGAGTAATTGGTGCGGTTACTTTCATACTCCATGTACGTAACCAGGTGCATTCATAAGTTTGTATGCGGTATTAAAATAAAGTGTCACTCGCTCGCGAGGTCTACAGCTCACAGAGCCTTACCTAATACCAAGACTTGTTTTAACCTCTCAAAACCGAGAGAAGTTGGGAGGGATCGCGATTTTGAACTTTATGCCATGGTAATAAAATTTAAAACCTGTTACGGAAAAGTGGCGTTGTCTAAAGCCGGTGGTATTGAAGAGGTTAAGGCGGTCATGGTATATTTTGCGGATCAGTTTAGGTTCCCAAACAGAATACCCGTAGCATGCCAGTAAAATATTATGTGAAGTATACCTCTGCCACCCCATCTGAGAAAACGCGTAATATTCGTTTTGTGCCTCTGCCACTCCATCCGTGAAAATGAGTGATATACTATTGATTTTAAAACTATAACAAGTATTTCATCTATTTTGGGTTGTCCTTATGAACATATCGATATTACCAATCCAGTTGCTATTAGGATAGGACCTTTTGGAGTTGCGGTACGCGACAGTGACGACTTGTAGGGTCAGAAAAACAGTCAGATTAATAATATTAATCAGTTAATTTACTTGCAGTAATGCCTCTAAGCTTTGTCACAAAAGTACCATCAAATATCATTTAAAAAGAAATACTTCCACGTAACGCGCTTTCCCCACAGCGTTGCTGACGGTACTGAAAGGCGGCGCGTCAATTGACTACATACGCCGCTCCATTCCAAAAGGTCCTATCCTAATAGCAACTGGATTGATTAGTATGATCGCAGGCCTGTCGGTATGCGAGTATAGGGTTCATGTTCATACAATATGTGTGCCACTTTCCTACCACCTGTTCCTACTGTAGTAAAGTGGCACTTTATTTTGATAGAATTCGTGCGAGCCACTAACAAGTCGAAAAAGTAGTAAACTGGCACTAGAGCCAGATTTCGAACGTGCCAGTAGCAACCTAACTCGACCCCGCGGGGGGCGTTGACGCGGGAAAGTGAGGGACGGAGCTATGCGCTATATGCAGCTTTCTCACCTTTCGCGACAAAAGCGCGCTCGGCATGCAACGGGTGCGTCGACCATAAATCAATTGTTTTTTTGGTCTGTTAAATATAGGACCTCGTGGTTCGACTCACATAGGGCAACTCAACCGGTCAACACCTGGACCTGGTCATGAGGCATCCTGATGCTGAACCTTATGCAATGGCAACAAAATCAAAACCTATAACGGTAGTTACGGGACGACCCGAATGCCCGAGTGGGCAGTGACCCTGCCTACAAAGCCGAGGATCCTGGGTTCGAGTCCCGGTGGGGGGTGGGGTTCCCGTTCTCACCAAATATATTTGGTGAGAACGGATGTTTGTACCCTAGTCATGGTTGTTTCTCTATCTAAGTCTAATTTATTTATCTAATTAATTATGTGTATCGTTGTCTAGTATCCAAGATTCAGGGAATCCTAGTTTGGGGCTCTATCAATGTATGTCAATAGTGTCCAAGGTATTATCCAAGTTGCACGTAATTATACGTTTCCAGGTACCAAGGGGAAGCAATATAGTCGGGTATTTTTAGGATGATGCTGACTATACACACTTTAAATAGTCAGAAATGAAGCCTTTGTAACATAATATTATGTTTATAATGATATAATAATGAAATAAATGTTAAGGCTAGGCATCCCGACAGCAGAAATAATAAAAAATACCTTCAGCTTAATTTTGGGGGTATAGTAATTAAAATATCAAAACCGCTCTTATTAACCCATATATGTATGTATAAGGGACTAACAGAGCAATATAACTTAGTATCGTTTTAGTACGATTAAATAAATAACAAGTACATAAATACAAATCCGGTGCGGAATTGTAAAAACTATATAGTGAAAAACAGATTTTGAGACAGGGAGACAATTCTATCGAGCGAAAAATAATCAAATTACGTTAACACGGCGTCTGCAAGCTGAAACTCTAGTACTATGATCAACAAGCTAGAAAAAAGAAAAAGTTACTTTAATACCCCTATTTTGCGTAACTTGAGATTTACAAAGGCTGTTTTGCCCTACTGCAGCGCCTTAAGTAGCTTGTCTGCCAACTTTAAATATTGGTTATGAAATAACGATATGTGACAGGTAAATAATACTTTATTTTTTCACCAACTGCTTATTTTCATAGCGTTCTTAGACGAATAACTTAGGACTATTCTCAAATCAATTACTAAAACATCGCATTGGTTGTAAGATAGAAATATACTTTCTAATTTTCATTATAAGGTAAATTTTAGCTCGGTTTTTTTTTCGTGTACTTTTGTTTTCGTGTTTTATTCGCCTTTGAGTAAGTTTCAGTACAACTAAATAAATATAATCAATCTGTATCTTATATTTGACACATAGCTGACGCTCGAAAATATAGCACACCAGCAACATACTAAAATGCATTGTCAACAAATATAATGATCACCAAAAAAAATGTTTCCTACTCAAAATAGATAAATGAACACCAAAAGTTGCAAAAAATATCAGGGCAAAATACTGCGTTAGCTTAGGTGAAGCGTAAAGTGGGTGAGCGAAGCGAAGCCCCCTTTATCCTTCGTGTTAGGTTGAACATGTAAGTACAACAAAAAATACTTAAAACATAAACTTAAGTACACAAATCATAAAAAGTAGTTTGGTGATCATTTATCCAAACAATTTGGTGGACATTTATACATTTTGGCAGTCATTTTGAATTTATGGGTAGTAAAATAGGTTTTTGGTAATCGTTTAAACACAAGATGGGAGAGATGCAGAAGGATGCCACACACAAACGCGGGAAACCACAGGTAAGTAGGTAACCGCGTCATTTTAAGCTAAGATTTTAATATATGCATCTATAGTCTAGCCATCAATTCTATCACAAGGAAAATTGGACCTAAATGTAATAAATATGGTGTAAGTGATTGTATTGGTTATCGTGGGCTATATCCCCGATGCTGTCGAATGTATTTGTATTTTTAAGACCATTTATTTTGCAAACATCGAGAAACTATGTCACCCGGTACTAGATATAAATTGATAAATTCCGTCCGTACAGAAACGTCCGTTAATTATGAAGAGAGGTGATTTTTTAACCCGATAAACATTACAAACAGACATAAACAAGGGAAGAAATGTATAATTTAAAATAACATAAACTGTGAAAATGCGACATAGTCTATTTGATTTTTTTACAGTTCATCGAATTTCATGTTCCTATGGCGACTTTACTCGAGTAAACTTTGACAACTCCATGTCTGTATTTGAATGGGATTCATTCAGAGCAGGGCTTTTTTCAAAAGCCAACAGATGGCGCTGTAGACGGCCTGTTTTTTTGGTCATAGAGTAAATTATATGTTATTCAAAGAGATTCCATGATCTCAGATGGAAGAGGTACACAACCACTTAAAGAAGGTTCGGTAAAAAGGTTGTGTATTGGCTGAACGTAACCTGTTATTGAAAGCTGTCTAAGTAGTTGAGTTTGTTCAGCTTCGTTTTGGCTTCGTTCGGCAGGTTGGCTCCTAACGTAGTATCCCTATATAGTTTGTGCCTACCTATACTTCGAGGTCTTCGAGTATTTTATTTAGCAAACAACACATGACAGCTTTCAATCATAGACTACTTTCAGCCAGTAGGTACAAAGCCTTCATCCCAAACCTCCTTTCAGTACGTTCGTACGTTTCAACGGTTACATTCAGCCAGTACAAAACCTTTTTTATCGAACGTTTTTTCAGTAGGTTACTTCTTCCTTATTGACCTATGCCATCTGAGATGATGGAAACTCTTTAAATACCATATACTTTACTCTATGACCAATAAAACAGGCCGTTTTGAGAGTCATCTATTGGATTTTGAAGAAAACCGTCTAGGAAAGAACCTCATAATTGGCTACACCAAATTTTTTAATATTTATTTTTGCCTTTTTTCTCGTTCTACGGTGCGGCACCCTTCGCGTATGTCAGTCAAACTCGCACATGGCCTATTTTTACACAGGCAACACTGTTTACAGTTGGCAATATCAATAAAGCAACGACTGAACACTGAACCAAACGATCCATCATATGAAACGCAATTTCTCATAGCGTAGTATGCCTTGCTTTGTATGTGCCTCTATGATCGATGACGGATGTGATTCATACACAAACCTAAAAGCTTATTTGTTGACTACTCTGATAGTGATAATAACATTTAGGTATTCCTATACATACGGCACATACTTTATGTAGGTACATCGCTTCTGGGCTTAGGATACGCTATGACGTGGGAATCAGTGACATCACGATACGTAATAATCTTCCCAAACCCCGGGATATTTATCTACCTCCCGAATTAGATCCCGGGACCTAGCACTTGTGGGGTAGAATCTCTTTCTCTCTTTTTCTCCTCCATCTCTCTTTATCTTCAATAATCGTCTAAGGAAGCATAATCTTTCTCTTTGTTTATTTGTAATAGGTATTTGTATATATGGTATTCATATGTATTATATTTAGTAGTTTAGTAAAACACTTTTATATATCATTTACTTGTATTTCTGCAGATAGGCCTACCTGTCGCCGCTATTAAAATCCTTTCATCTTGGGTTTACTGGAAGAAATATCTTGTTAGAGATAGATAAGTTTGCTTTCTAAAGGGAAATATTAAACTGCACATCAAAACTACAGATTTGCACAGCAAATATCAGGGCAAAATGCTGCCGTAGCTTAGGTGAAGGGTAAAGGGGGTAGGCGAAGCGAAGCCCCCTTTATCCTTCGTGTTAGGTTGAACAGTTGAGAACAACAAAAAATACTTTAAACATAATTTTAAGTACACATAATAGTAGTTTATGTGACTGCTGCATAATGGAGGGCATTAAAACTCGAGAGTGGGTTTATGAAACGAGCCGAAGGCGAGTATCATAATAATATCACTCGAGAGTTTTAATGCCTAATTATGTACAGTTACATACACTAGTTTATCTACACACATATCAAAAGCTCTCTTTGATGTGTTCAACTGGTTCTGCAATTGTTTAGCTTGTTCTTTAGTACCAACTTCACGCAGACGGGCGTCGGCGTTCGAAATTTGAATGTCAGTACCAACTTCACAGGCAAATTAGGGACGGCACGCGGGTGGGCGTCGGCGTTCGAAATTTGAATGTCATTATATGTAGAAAAACTACACATAATGACCATTATGTGTAGTTTTCCAGATACGAAACGAGTTTTTACCATAATGCTGATCGTAACGTGCGGTTTTTGAACGCAGTAAAGAGGGTTTATGATACGTGTGTAGATAAAATATTTAAAACATAAAAAGTGTTTTTGTTGATCCTATTTTGTTGTGAAAATCTGTATTTTTGATGTGCGATTAAATACTAGCCCTTTCTAAATGTATATGAACTTCCATGTGCAAAAAATATGTTCGAAAATATACGAACGAAAGTCGTAAATCAAGAGCAATAGTGATTCAAAGACATGAAGTCGTTGTCTCTCGCTCAAGAACTGAACGCGCCAGCCAGTATGACATTACTGTATTTGAGTAGCAACACGATTCTGAAATTGCTTCTGTCCCCACACTAGGATACGTGTCATGGGAACCAGAAACAGCGAAGTCGAAAACATGTAAACATCCAAGATCTGGGTTTTTTTTCCGAACCTGGGAGCTCTCGCTTCGGCAGCACAGACTCGACCACCACACCGCAGAGGTCGTGGACTTCAAATTATATTCATACTAGCTGATGCCCACATCTTCATCTGCGTGTTCCTGGGAAGTATCATTTACCGAGATAACGTTACCCTCCTTGTGGTGCAGTCGGATAAAAAGTATCCTTTATGTTAATCTAGCTCATAAACTATCTCTGTGCTAAATTTTATTCATATCCGTTCAGCCGTTTTAGCGTGATTGAGGCACAAACACACAAACATCCAAACATTGCTCTTTCACATTTATAATATTAGTTGGATTCTTTAGTGCACATAAATTATGAAGAGTTATATAAGACAATATATGAGCAGAGGCGAGCTTATCTTTAAAAAGAGTTAGGCAGGACAGAAAATCGCAGTCGCTTTAAATGAGGGGGGGAAACATGTCAGAAATTCTTGTACCAGTCGTCTTATTAAAAGTAACTCTGTAATATTTAAGCTAACGCCAAGGCGTATCTTAGTGTGGGGCCAGAGGCATTGTATGTGCCTGTTTATGTCTGTTTGTGCCACCGGGAACTCGCCTGGGGCCAATTCCGGTAGACAATGACCGCTCACTGATTATCTTTTAGCTGACGATAAACTCAATTTCTAACATTATTTACCTAAAAAAAGTCGGGTTCCGTTGTAGCAAGTAATTATGTGACTGGATGTTTGTGTTGTAACTTTGTTTTTCATAGTGTTTGAATGAATCTTTGCGATGTTTAATAAATGGTTTACATCTTAAAAACTGCTTATTTTATTTTGTTAAAACTAATTTTCTTTGAAAGTGTGTATTGAGAAACACAGCATATATTTTTTGTAGATTTTTCACTTTCTTACTTTAAAAGTTGGAGGGGGGGGGGGAACATTTTTCCACTTTGGAAGGGTCTGTCTATTTAATGATTTACTTTGAGGATAAATAGTTTCAGGAACCTTAACGTCATATTTGAAGACCTATCTATGGACACACATAAAGGTATGATGAAAAAAATATTTTTTGGTTTCAGTTCCATGTATATCCAGGGCGCCTTTAATTATTCGTATTTTTGATGAATAATCGTAAAGCGGTTTACAGAATACATCTACCTACCAAGTTTCAACTATGTAGTCCTAATAGTTTCTGCAAAAAATTGCTGGAAGGACGGACAGAGAGACTTGACAAAACTATAAGGGTTCCTTGTTTCTCTACGGATCCCTAAAAAAGATTCCCCAAACGCCCAATTACAGATGTAGTGAATAATCCTCTCCTTTCGTATTTTCTCGGAAATGTTCGTTTTTGTCTTACTAAACGTCGTCGTCTTTGTCATTTGACATTGATAAATAAAGTATGCGATTTATTTGATACCTACACGTAATTTAATAATACAGTAATTCATAGACACATCGGCACCATTCGGGTGTTATCGTTGTTCCGAGTTTTGCCGATAGGAAAGGATTATTCACTACATCTGTACCTGAAGTTGACCGTCGTCCGTCATTATCACTGAGCGGCCATTCTGTAGCGGGATTTGGACCCCTGATTGTATGCAGCGGCGCGAGCGATAACTGGCAGTTTATGTTGTTAATAGTCGCCGGCGATGAGCTTGCTCCCGAGTGCGGCGGGTTATAATGTCGTTTGTCGTGGCCAGGGCCACTGTTGGGCGGTGGAAGGTACAGGATGTTGACTTTGAGACCTGTACATGTGCGATTAAAGGTCTCAGAAAAGTTGAATCTAATAAGAGACGTCTACCACAAACCATTTTAAACTCTCAACAAGTTTATGAAATTATTTTCGATGAGAATAAACAAGAACAAACCAAAGTAAGATTAGTAAATATTTGCCTCCTCACGTTTTAAAGCCCTTTTAATTAATACCCCACTCTAGGGTCTTGAAAAACGTTTTTGTAGCCCGCACATAAAAGCGCCTAAAATTCCCCATTTTATGTATCCACTCCGCCCCATCAAGAGAAATCTAATGATGTATCATTTATCAAAATCGGTTGAGCCGTTGAGTAGTTACGAGGGCACACAGGAACAGATATACACATACATATATGTACAGACAAGTCAAACACATAACACTCCCCTTCTCCGCTGCAGTCGGGTAATGACCCCTTAAGGTGATACCTCGTCCGTGCAAAGGTCCCCGTTACTCTAGGCGGAAAGACCCGCAGTGTGAGCGGGACGGAATCGGTAAAAAATTAGAAAACGTAGCGCTAAACCACAGAATAATTGTTTAAAAATAACCTACGCTATTTTGTTAAAAAGTTTTTTAAGGAGATTTTGCGAATACATAATATCTACATTTTAAACACAGTTCCAAAATTATAGTAGTTTATGTGACTGCTACATAATGGAGTGCATTAATACTCGAGAGTGGGTTTATGAAACGAGCCGAAGGCGAGTTACATAATGATATCACTCGAGAGTTTTAATGCCTAATTATGTACAGTTACATACACTAGTTTATCTACACATATATCATAAGCTCTCTTTGATGTGTTCAGGAACCGCATGTTTGACCGGCATTGTGGCTCTGCAGTTGTTTAGCTTGTTCTTTAGTACCAACTTCACAGACAAACTAGTGTTTTCGTAATTAAATTCTATTTTCGTAATTAAATTTCATCCAATCGCGTTTTCCTTTAGTGCAAATCTTAATCAAATACTCAATAAACGTTAACCCAAAAATCAAATCTGTAGATGACTTCACGGTGGAGTAAATGGATTCGAAAAAACCCCAATTTTTTTTTCGTAGCTCCTTAAGACTTATTGATATGTGATGCTATGACGTCATCAGCGCGACGCCAAGTTGATTTTAAGTCAAATCTAGCAAGGCAAGTAAGTAATAGGAGAAAGTGTACGCTCGAGATTCAAAACATCTGATAGTAGTTGAAGAACTGTACCTCCTCCACCTGATGCAGGAACCGTGTTCATGCTTAAAAGCTTTTGTGGGTAATCGCGTCATTAATTATTTGTACCTGTACGCTATAATGTTTGGTGCTTTTGCGGCTGTTATGTGAGCTTATGGTATAACCTGTTCATAGAGAAACAATCATTGGCTGATTTTTCTCTAGTCTTTTAGTATGCTTGGTATAATATTATTATAGCTACGAAATGATAGATATTAGATCATAAAAAATACCGGTCAAGTGGGAGTCTAACTCGCGCACGAAGGGCTCCGTACCACCGTAGAATGGTAGGGATGGTGTGGAGTGAATATTTTGGATTTTACATAGCAAAATGTTGTTTACAAAGTTATTGGTGCGGCTACTTTCACACTCCATGTACGAAACCAGGTGTAATCATAAGTTTGTATGTGGTATGGTCCCTTAAATATTTATTCTATTCTGTTTTTCATGATTTGTTGTTATAGCGGCAACAGAAATATATCATCTGTGAAAATTTCATCTGTCTAACTAGTAACCAGGTGCATTCATAAGTTTGTATGTGGTATGGTCCCTTAAATATGTATTCTATTCTGTTTTTTGGGATTTGTTGTTATAGCGGCAACAGAAATATATCATCTGTGAAAATTTCATCTGTGTAACTATCACGGTTCATGAGATACAGCCTGGTGACAGACGGACGGACGGACAGTGGAGGCTTAGTAAAAGGGTCCCGTTTGGCACCCTTCGGGTGCGGAACCCCAAAATCTAGAGAACGGGATAAGGCTGGGCACCCCAACAACGGAACTTTGAATTTTACCTTCCACTTATTTTAAGAGCTACTTACCGATTTACGGAGGACTAACAGAGTAACAAAACTCAACAAGTAAGGGAACCTTATGGCTTGGTTAAAGGAGATATTAAATAAATTAGTTGAAGGATCAGAAATAGAAAATAAATTTGTTATCATTTTCAAATATTTTTTTTAAATACATTCGAAAACCAATGAAAAATTTTGTATATGTCACCGGAAAATAATACGATCCGCAAGTTTATAAATTTCCTAATATTTTTTCCGCAAGTTTATAAATATACTAACCTAACCTAACCTAACCTAACATAACCTAACCTAACCTAACCTAGCCTAATATAATCTAGAAGGAAGTTTATAAATTTCCTAGGAAATTTATAAACTTTCGGATCGTATTATTTTCCGGTGACATATACTCAAAACAACAAGGGTTGGTATGTTTTATATCAATTGAATCAATATCAAGTACAACAAATCAAATCCGGTGCGATAATGTAAAAAATATACACTGACAAACCGATTTTATGATAATTTCGGGAGACTAAGAATAGTCTAGTTAGACCACGAGCAAAGATAATCAAATTAAAGTTATACTGACCTGCTGGCACCTATGAATATTTATGATTATGATTAAACTGCTTTAATTCTGCTATTGGCGGAAATTGAGATTTACAAAATACTGTTTTGGCCTCTTGGGCCGTCTTAAAGGGCTAGGAACAGTCAAAATGCTGGTAGGCGAAGAGTATTAAAAATAAAACAGGTTAAGTGCGAGTAGGACGTCAGATCCGCATACGAAGGGTTCCATACCATTCTATACAGAAAAACGTAAACGACAGTATTTTGTATGAATATACCTTTTTAAAGGTCGATTCACACATATCAGGGATCCCACCGGGCCGGGACCGGGCCGGCACAGGGCCGTGTCAGTGAAAAATATTCTTTCATACATTCTCTATGAGAATAGTCACACTTGTCAGTGTCCGTGACGACGCAGTGCTCTCAGTGTCCGGGGCGACACCGGGTAGCACGGACGCATTCGTTGGCGCCAAAATTTATTGCCGGACACGGACGCCGGGAAAATGCCGAAGGACAAAAGATTAAAAATCAAAATCAAAAATCATTTATTTCCATAGGATGTTGTTACATCACTTAGATCCGTCATTACATTTTTTTGGGTGAGTTCACTAACCCAATGGCGGGATCTGTGGAGAAGAGCAAGAGATTGATTGAATTGGTTCGTGAATATACAGCATTGTATGATTAAAAGCATGGAAAGTACATGTATACAAATTAAAAAATCTAAATCTTCAAAATCTCTCTAACATTTTAAAATATTCCAAATATTTCCTTTCGTCTTTAACTAATTATTTGTATAATGTCACGAATTCTCCTTCTGTCTCTCTTAATTGCCATGCTTCATGCACCCATTTTCTCTTTTTTCTTTGATGCTGCTCTTCTTCTTCGTCTAAAGCAATAGCTATCATTGCTAGCTCCGTATTGTTAAAAAGCGCCATAACAATAATCACGATAGGTATTACGACAGACATCCCGGACACGTTAGCTCTGTGAGCGGAGCACTGATATGTGTGAATAGTCGCTTCTAAAATCATTGACGCAACACTGAAGCACTGACACTGACCGGTGTCGGCCCTGTCCCGGCCCGGTGGGATCCCTGATATGTGTGAATCGACCTTAATTCTTAATAATGAAATATTGAATACTAGGTGACTACATAGCTGTACATCGAAACATTGAAAAACAGTTTTGTGTTTGTGCCACCGTAAGATAGTCAAAACCGTTAGTTGATAAACTAACGCGTTCGATCAACTATCGACAGATAGTAAACCAGACCGACAGGGTTTAGAATTTACGTTTCTTTTGTCCTTACATGTCAACCTAACACGAAGACTATTCGGGGGCTTCGCTGCGCTAGTCCCCTCTAGTCTTCACCTAAGCTACCGCAGTGTTTGCCCTGATATTTCGTTTGCAATTCAACTTTAAACCAGTTTACTATTTAACGGTTTTAACCGTTGGTTTATCAACTAACGCGTCATATAGTAAACAGTACGCTACAGTTTACTCTCCGTCGATAGTTGACTAACTGACGAGAAAAAATACGTTAGTTTATCAACTTGTCAATCTTACGGTGACATATATAAACGATTGTGTGGTAGTACGGAACACTTCGTGCGCGAGTCTTTTCACCACTTTTTATTGCTCTATATAAAAGTCTACGAAATTCTACCTAGTCGGTCCATAAGTTCTGTCACAAATATTTTGCCGCATAGTAAATAATACCAAGTTTATTTTTATTTAACACTATATATGGTTTGATAGCTCATTAAATACTGATAAATTAGAACGATTATTGGATTTAAATGCTTAAAGCCATATTACACAAATGCTAGTTTCTTCAGAGATTTTGCACTTTTTTAATCAATCAATAATACGGACGTGATTCACTTTATCTTTTTTCCATGACTCTTAAAACCTTTCAAACTTACGTGAGATTTTAGTCAGAACCCTCTCTGAACCCGTTACCTTCATTTTGAAGCATAAGATAACTAAGTCTGGGTAAAACTAATTTTCATATTCACATTTTACATAGTGTACTTGTTGCCCACAAGATCATTTTTATACGTTTTTCTGAAAACGTAAAAAGTACGTAAAGTTCTCTTTGGGAGCAGTTGGAACTAACAGAAAATCAAATGCTAGTTGATAAGCATGGCCTAAAATCGAGGTTTCAGAATAAATAAATAAAAGCTTGTTGGTTATCTGGAACACTGTTTTTTTAATAAATTTGTGGTAAGTGGTATTTTTGTCAGTTGCGGCGTGTTTTGGGTTCGCGATTGTCTCAAGTTATAAGGTTTTTTGTCATATTGCGATAATCGTACAAAATGTATTGTATTGCAATTTGATTCGTATAAAATAAGATTTTAATCATGTATAATACGAATAAGAAAAAGTTTATTGCTGAGTTTTATCTATCAAAAACCTTGTGACAGAACTTAAGGACCGACTAGGTATTTTCCACTGAGGTGTGCCTCCTCTTAAGATAGATAGTAAATAGGGGTTGCAAAGCTGATATTTTTTAATTTGCCGCGCTTTTCCAGTTTCTATTAACTTAGCTTTTTACTTGACCTTACTGCCAACGACGTGTGCAGAGTTCCCCACTGAAAGTTTCAGTTCCCTAGTGTAGGTTTCGCTGAAGTTAGGCTTTGAGAAGTTTCAATTAGCACATTCGGCTCCTCGGAGTGTGTAAACTTAATCAACATTATTTAACTGCTCCGTTTGAGGGAACTAATTAAGTTTTGTTTTGTATGTTAGCAATAGTTTTTCACAAAAATAGCTTCAAGTAAACTTTTATAGTAGTACTTAATAGTAATAGTATATTGTTGTAGAGGCGGGAAAGTAAGCAATCGATGGAGAAATGAGATTACGGGCCGAGCCGCAGGCAAGGCTTTCTAAGAGATAAGTCCGTCTATTGCACTTTTGGCCGGGACATTACATAGCGTTTTTTAGGGTTCCGTAGAGAAACAAGGAACCCTTATAGTTTCGTCAAGTCTGTCTGTCCGTCCGTCCGTACGTCCTTATGTTACAGCAACTTTATGCAGAAATTATTGGGACTACACAGTTGAAACTTGGTATTTGGATGTATTCTGTGAACCGCTTTAAGATTTTTATACAAAATTTGATAAATTAAAATAATTAAAGAGGGCTCCCTATACATGGAACTGAAACAAAAAAAAACATCAAACCTATATGTATGGGCGTCTATAGATAGGTATATAAAAATGACGTTAAGGTTTCTGAAACCATTTTTCCTCAAAGTAAATCGTTAAAGAGTGCCAAGCCGCACGTACTCCTTTCCAAACGAGGTCCAGCAGAACTTGTAGTGTTTCGTTTTCTTCAGATCACGAACCAGGATGTAGAGTCTGTTTGCTCAGGCGGTCAACCCTTCCAAAGTGGAAAAATGTGCCCCCCCCCCTCCTCTAACTTTTTAAGTAATAATTATAATAATAATAATACCTTGGACACTATTTACAAACATCGATCTAGCCTCAAACTAGGATTCCCTGTATCTTGGGTACTAGACAACGATACACATACTTATATAGATAAATATTATACTTAGATAGATAAACAACCATGACTAGGGTACAAACATCCATTCTCATCAAACAAATATTTGCCCCCACCGGGACTCGAACCCGGGAAAGAGTGAAACATCTACAAAAAATATATGCTGTTTGTGCCTGCCCACTACACACTTTCAACGAAAATTGGTTATTCAAAATAAAATAAGCAGTTTTTAAGATATAAAACATTTATTAAAAACCGCAAAGATAACTTTGAACAGACACTAAGAAAAACAAAGTTACAACACAAACATCCAGATTTCAGTTACATAATTACTTGCTAAAACGGAACCCTTCATGGGCGAGTCCGACTCGCACTTGGCCACTTTTTCATGATAACTGAGGCGAAATAAAACTTATTATACGGAAAATTTATTTTTAGATATTATTGGGTGTGAAACTCCTCCTGTCGGTGTCCGCCCTAAGCTGACCGAAACTCTTTGGTCACCCATCTACCGCAATGGACAGCACAAGTCGGCACGCTTTTACCGACGCGACACGATGCCAAACTACTTACTAATGACGTACAAAGGACATAGTACGTGATGAGATATTTCCGCATATCTGTGACGGCCGAACTGTTTTTGCTGCAGTAAGTGAGGTCCGGCACAAATACAAAAAACATTTGACTCCAAAAATCCAAAATACAAAACATAACAAAAAATTAAATATTGTACACGACGTGATACCAATTCGATATAGACACCGCGAGCACAATCTTCGTTTCTGCGAGTTCAAAAGTTGCTTGTTATTCTTCGTAGAAAATGTCAGCCCATTTGCTGATTATTAAAAATCGCGTTTATTGCGTGCAAGGTCAGGAATGTAGTTATCAGCTGTCTTGATTTATGTCCAAAGTTGTTCTTCTACGGTATGGTGGCGCTTGGTCTAACTTTAGTAGGATGTTGAGTTGATTCCGTGGTTGTGCTCCAAATTCCGTTCCTCGATCATTTGGGGTTTGATGTTCCACTGTGTGATATATGATATTCACAATTTCGTCGCTTTGCTCATCGACTGGGGAGCGTTCATCGATATGCCTCTCCATGTGTTGGTTACCGTTCTCTGTTATAGCGAGGTGCTCGATGTGATGACTGATGATGATCATGGCTTCTGGCTGTGGAACTTTTGTTTGTCCCGGAACGATGGCACACAGCTTTGCTTGTTCTTAACTCTTCTCTCTTCTTGGCTATCGCCATAATTTTAGATCTTATGTGGTGGGTTGTCTTCATAACTTGCTGTCAACCGATCATTGACCTGAGGTCCACGGTTGAGTTTATGAGGTTGTTGGTGTGCTGCGTATTTTCCACTACTGCTTCTTTGACTTGGGATATGCGACCGAATTCAGGAACTATTTCACCGACATCTCGGCAACGTGACGATGCAGACTTCTTGGCGCCTGAGTCTCAAGCGAATCCAGCTTATTTCTTCATTTCGACGAAGATATTACCGAAGGAAGCTCGATGTTCACTGTCAGGGTCACCACTTTGCCGGCCGGGTGGCAACCGACGGGAGACGGAGTAAAAATCTTGTCACTACATGCTCAGTTAATATATGTCTATTTGATTGGGAATCTAGCTTGTATACTAAGTTGGTACATGTTGCTAAGACTTACATAAGACATAGTACCTACGTGATGAGATATTTCCGCATGTCTGTGACGGCCGGACTGTTTTTACTGCAGTAAGTGAGGTTCGATCCCAGCTGGATAAAGAAAAAAAAACCCAAGGTATTGGATGTTTATCTGTGTCTGTGTGTGATGTCGCTGTTTCTGGTTCCCATGACAAAGGGTATCCTAGTGTGGGGCCAGAAACAATGTATGTGCCTGTGTATAAATGACAATTTTGTTTTGCGGCCCCATTATAGACTATCTATTTATTTATTTATTTATTTATTCAGGGGTTACAAACAGGACAAGTTACATTACAAAAACAAACAGAGGATAAATATACAGTTAATTAAAATCTAACTTATCCCTTAGGGTATCCCACATATGGCTTAAATGATTTGGGAAGAATTAGCTCCGAATGAGCAACAACTAAAGTACTTAGGTGCTAAGAATATACATTCTTACTAAAATTAAAAACCAAAATATTAGAGAAAAATGTGCATTGTTTACAATTAGGGTACATCTATTGCACAAACGTGCATGAAATTACCACACCACAGTCAAGGATTATTATCCTCGAGTTTTTTGAACAACAGCTTGCGTATGGAGTGCTTAAACCGATTGACAGATGAATCAAACAAGTCGACCTCTGCAAAGTTTTTGTCGTGGTATGCACAGAGTCGACCTATTGGCGCCCTTTTACCAGCATTGGTGCGAGCGGCTTTCACGTGGAAGAGCCGCTTGTGCCGCGGAGCTCTGAGCGGGACATGGTACCTTATAAGGGAGACAAGCTCTGGGCAGTTGTAGTAACTGGTGCAGATCCGCTTGAGAACAACGGCGTCCGCGAGGGTGCGACGATCGTGGAGGGACGTCTGTCTGTAGTTTGTAAGCAGGATATCATATGACCTCTTTGGAGCCCTGACACGGTAATTGAGACTACGGAGGAACTTCTTCTGTACCATTTCAATTTGTGCATCATACGTTGCATAGAAAGGATTCCAGATAGGGGATGCGTATTCAAGATGGGAACGAACGAGAGAGCCGTAAATCGTGAGGAAGGACTTGGGTTTCTTAAAGCTCTTAGTTGTACGCATGAGGAATCCAAGCATCTGATAAGCTTTCTTAGTTATGTGTGCGATGTGTGCATCGAAGGTCAACTTTGCATCAAAGTAGACGCCAAGGTCCCGAATACATGTGACCCTTTGCAATGCATGTCCGCCTATATGATATTCACGCGTATTACGCTCTATCACCTGTTTTGTGAATCTTATATATTGACACTTATTGTATGCTAGGGATATACTATTAACGGTACAGTAAGCGTCAAGTCTGTCCAGGTCCTGTTGGAGCAACACGGTGTCCATGTCGGAATGGATTTCCCTATAGACCTTTAGGTCATCCGCGTACAAACACTGT
The DNA here is from genome assembly GCA_949825045.1 of Argyresthia goedartella. Classification (NCBI taxonomy): domain Eukaryota; kingdom Metazoa; phylum Arthropoda; class Insecta; order Lepidoptera; family Argyresthiidae; genus Argyresthia; species Argyresthia goedartella. The sequence continues at coordinate 9,333,459 of OX463833.1, forward strand.
GCTATATCATTGATAAAAATGACAAAAAGAAATGGGCCTATGATAGATCCTTGAGGAACGCCTGAGGTTATCAAAACTGCATTTGACAGTTTGCCATTAAGGGCGATAGATTGGTGCCTGTCTTCTAAGTAAGATGCAAACCATCTCAGTAAGTCTCCCTTGATTCCATTGTATGCCAGTTTTTTAAGAAGCAGCAAGTGATCGACTTTGTCAAATGCTTTCTTGAAGTCGGTGTATACGGAGTCCATTGCGACATTCTGATCCATGGCTTCAAAGAGATCGTTGGAGTAAATAAGTAGATTCGTGAGAGTGGAGCGGAGTTTGACAAAGCCATGCTGTTTTGGATCAAGGAATGGTTCCAAAAGGGGATATACTCTGTTATGTACCAATTTTTCGAATGTTTTAGCTAGGGTGGATAAAAGGGAAATGGGACGATAGTTGGAAACCTCATTTTTTGGTCCTGACTTATGGATAGGCGTGACATAGGCAAGCTTCCAGACTGATGGTACAACGCCCTCTTGTAATGATTTGTTAAATATAATAGTAAGTGCTGGAGAGATATATTCATGCAAATTTTTCAGGAATATAGGTGGAACTTTATCTGGACCCGCACCCTTGGTGATGTCCAACTGTCGAAGAACTGAAGTTACTTCAGGTTCAGATAGGGTCAAGCTGGACAGGTGAAGGGGACTATTGGGATTGTCAATAAGATTAAGTTCGACCAAGTTAGGTGACACCCCTGAGTTTGGCTCAAGCACGGAATGGAAATATTCAGAGAAAAGTTCGACTATTTCATCAATTTTGTGTGAAGTAGTGTCTCCCGACTTCATCACTGAAGGGTAGCCGGTATTGGTTTTTTTAAGAGCGGTAGTGTACTTCCAGAAGTTTTTAATGTCCACCTTAACAGACTCCTCGACATTACTTACATATTTTTTGTTGCAAATGTCCATCTCATGTTTACATTTGGCGCGTAACTTAGAAAACCGATTGTAGTCCGCCAACGCTCCATAAACTTTCCACTTCTGCCACGCTTTGTCTTTCAGATTAAATAATTTTATCAGATGCTTAGAGAACCAAATGGGATATTTACGTGATTTAGTTTTAACACGGGGGACAGTTATATCAATAATATAATATATATGTTTATAGAATAAATCTAAAGATTCTTCTGCGTTCAAGTGTGTCAATTCTGTAACCCAATCAATGCTCTGCAGTTTCTCGATAGCAGTGACGTAGTCTGTTTTATAAAAGTTAAGCTTAGTGATGTTTGCGTTCGGTAATATTTTTTCGGACATATTGGTAGATAATGATATTTCCAATGGTGGATGATGTCTATCAACGTTCAATACAGGTTGCGTGGAGGTAACGACATCAATGTCAATTATATTGCTTAGGATTAAATCAAGAGTCCGGTTGTTTATGTTTCTGATGCTATTGAATTGTAGCATATTTAGAAGTGACATGGTGTTGGATAAAAGTTTGTTAACCTCGGTTATTAAGTACTGGTACGGTAAGTTACAGCCTTTTATACCGACCTGGAATTGCCAATCGATACCTGGGATGTTGTAGTCGCCCAATAAACAAAAATTATAGCCAGGCATCTCAATGAAGACGTCTCTCTTGCTATATTACAAGCAGTGGAGTGAAAAGTTATTTTGCCTTCGAGTTAAGCAAGGGAAATACCTACCTATACATGTTTATATATTAAATACAATGTCTAGAGGATGAATGGCGGATCCCAAACTCGGCAGGGCCTGTCCAACGGGATCCTTCTGGAGCATTACACAAACAAGACGGTATATATTACTTTTAGTCCTGGAAGTCAGGACTAAAAGTAATTTAAACTTTAAGGTAAAAAATACAGTTTAAAAATGCGTGATAAAACAAATTTGATTAAATGATCTGAGGCAGATCTAGCACGGGTTTTTGGGAAGAATCCTGTTTGACTTTAATATATACCTGAATACCACCGGAAGATAGTCAAAACCGTTAGTTGATAAACTAACGCGGTAGTTGATCGCGGAGTTTAGAATTTACGTTTCTTTTGTTCTTACATGCAAACCTAACACGAATACTATTCGGGGGCTTCGCTTAACTTCACCTAAGAGCTACCGCAGTGTTTGCCCTGGAATTTCGTTTGTAATTCGAATTTAAACCAGTTTACTATTTAACGGTTTTAACCGTTACTTGATCAACTAACACGTCATATAGAATGCAGTACGCTACAGTTTACTATCTGTCGATAGTTGACCAACTTACGAGAAAAAAAAAACCTTAGTTTATCAACTAACGGTTTTGACTATTTTACGGTGACATACTGCTAATTTTAGTCATACATATTTTTATTTATTTATGTTCTAGTATCATGATTGGGGAGTATGACTTAAACTGTACCTCGGTGGAGTAGGAGCTTTACCATCCTGACCCGCCTGAATCCAGACTGATTAGGAATATGCACTAATCAGTCTTGCCCCAATAATTTCATTTTAGTTTTTAATAATGATTAATTGGTGTGTTTAATCCAGCTTCTTTCGGCACCAATCATGATAATGTTGTAGCAGCTGTGGAGCGTTATGACATTGACCTTATAGCGATAAACGAGACCTGGATTCAGGTGGGTCAGGAGGGTAAAGCTCCTACTCCACCGAGGTACAGTTTAAGTCATACTCCCCGACCGAATGCGAAAAGAAATCGTGGAGGCGGTGTCGAGTTATATGTGAAGCGAGGTATGCACGCGCGTACGTGGTCTCGCCCAGTAGATCCTAAGCACTCGTTTGTGGAGCAAATGTGGATAATTAGGACGGTCAATGGTAAGAAATTAGTGATTGGTAAGGCATATCGACCGTCGATCTGTTTTTAGACGCTCTAACTGATGCCATAAATGCACTACCTCGTTATGTATGCTCTTTCCCATGGATTACAGATACAATAAAATCGTGATGAAGCTGCGATGGACTATCATAAAATTAAGTCAGATACAAAAAAGAGTATTATACAAATCTTAAAACCACTGTCAATCAGGCACTTTTTCAAGAGAAATTAGCTTATTTCAAACATAACATAAATAATAAGATTGATCAGCCTAAACTTCTGTGGAAGAGTATAAAATACACACTTTTACCTAGAAATAACGAAGAGCTACCAATACTCTTTCAAGATCCCGATAAATAAATTCATCCTCGGACTTTTTGCAATAGAGACTCTCTCTAGAAGTCTTTTCTCATACGTAATAGGTACTCCAATTTGTATGACAGAGGGCTAATCCATCGCCGCAGCTATGAAATTATAGGGTGTTTACACGGGTGACTAAAGCCGGTCAATTTCCGACGAATGGCAAGTCGGCTAGGCACCAGGTGACTAAAGTTGAAAATCCCAAAGTTGACGAGCATTCGACTCTTCGCCGTGTGCAAAGTAGGTGACTAAAATCGACCGAAGATTTCATGCTTGAGTAGCTTGGTTGGCGCTGCGCTCGCTCGCTCCCTCTAGTAGGCAGTGCGAAGGTTCTCGTCGACATTTTGAAAAAAAAATAAGCATGTTATCTGCGATTTAGGTTGCGATTCGATTTCGCTGGTCGATGCGACTGGTGATTTGCCGCACGGTGAAAATCGAACCGTTTAAATAATAATAATAATAATACCTTGGACACTATTTACACATATTAATCTACCCTTAAACTAGGACTCCCCATATCTTGGGTACTAGACAACAATACAAGTACTTATATAGATACATATTATACTTAAATAGACAAACAACCATGACTAGGGTACAATCATCCGTCCTCATCGAACAAATATTTGCCCCCACCGGGACTCGAACCCGGGACCCTTGGCTTCGTAGGCAGGGTCACTGCCGACTCGGCCATTCGGCTCGTCAAACCTTACCTTATCCAATACCTTAATGAATTATCAGTTATCTCATGCCTTGGTCCCCTGTCGCGCAAAAAGCTGGTGACACTTTCCCGTTTTGAATTTTATTACCATAGCAGGAGGTTCAAAATCGCGATGCCTCATAACATAACCACAACGTCTCATGCCGATTCAGATTAGGAACCTAATTTGATCCGCAAAATTACCGAGACAGTCTTAAAACATGTCTTGGTGTTAAGTAAATAAAGCCCATTATGGCGAATTCGAATGGAAATGGTTACCATGGTGATGTTCTTGTTTTGAACCTAATTTTAATCGGAAAAAGATTGTGGGAACCCCGGCTCGAAGACTTACGGTGGGTTTACCAACGAGCCTCTGTCACCTCGTATGGGGTAAGTCAAGACCTATATTTGTTTATTTTCTGCTCGTCATATGTATTCATATTCATATTCATATTCATTTATTTGCATATAACATGTACAATACACACTACAGGTGGAAAATGTATGTAGGGTACATGCACCCTGACAGGGTCTATCAAATTTATCTACACATACACATAACTTTTACATTGACCCGATCAGCTGTTCACAGGTTAAAGAGACTAAATTTATTTTCCTAATAATTTGGATCTTCGAAGAATTCCTGCAGCACGTAGTAGCATTTTTAGGCGAGGTAACATTTTAAAAGTTTTTTAAATTTTGTTAAATCTTCCATTTCCTGGAGATTTTTGGGTAAATTATTATATATTTTTGTAGCCATGGTAAAGGGACCACATTGTACCATTTTAAGTTTTGTCTGGGGACAGGATTAGTAGCTTTTAGGTCTTAAATTATTTGGACGGGAATATTTTGGGAACATATGTAAGTTTTTTTTTACAAAGTTGCTGATTTCTAATATATAGATAGAAGTTAGTGTAAGTATTTTATATTGTTTAAAATAGGGCTTGCAGCTAGTCATATTGACTATATTAGCAATTATTTTGACGCATTTCTTTTGTAATAAGAACAAGTTTGGTATCTTGGTACTGTTTCCCCATACCACTATACCATATTGTAGCCACGCGTTAGCATAGGCATAATATGCTGAGAGAGCAGTCTTCACATCTGTGTATTTCTTTAATTCGAGCAGCGCGTAAGTGAGTCTTGATAGTTCTAGAATCTGAAATGTACATCAAGTATTAATGAGTTGTTATTTCTAGGGACATAATTTTACTTTCACTTTGAAACCGACCAGCTGTGAGGCTGTTATTATTATTATTATCCTACGTACATCATCCCACTGCTGGGCAAAGTCCTCTCTTCCCCTCCTCCACTCTCCACGCCCCTGGGCCACCTCCCACCAGCTGTTGTCTTGGTACCTCAATTCGTCACTCCAGCGCTTCCTGGGTCGAACACGTCTCCTTTTCACGTTTGGGATCCAGAGAGTTGTTAGTTTGGCCCATCGGTCTGGTTGCATACAGGCGACGTGGCCTGCCCAGTACAATTCAATTCAGCTGCCTTTTCCGCTACGTCCTTTCCGCTGTAAGGTAGGCTCGGCCATTCGGGTCGTCGAATACCACCTATATTTAACCAATAATAAGTACCAACACAAGACCCTTATGTATGAGGCCCAGTAATTACGTATATCCCCAAGAGTACCTACCTACAAAACCCTCCACAGTAAATTGATCTGCCTTGACACCCTCCTAACTACTGTTCACGAATATTTATAAGCCAGATTGGTGTTAGAAGTAGCAAAAGCACTCAAATCTTAAATCCTAGAGACAAATATTGAATATTTAGTACCTAAAGCTGTTCAAAGGTAACGTGTTTTGAACGTGCGTGGGTGAAGATTGTAGGTCGAGTCGTCGCGTCGTTACGAAACAAACATGCCATCTGCGACAGTATTAAGTTTTAATAACCACCAGTCTACTAGTTAGAGAAGAGAAAATAAAACCAGCCAAGTGCGTGTAGGACTCGAGCACGAAGGGTTCCGTACCATTAGGTATCTATTAAAACGGCAAAAAACACGTTTGTTGCCCCCGTTAAATATTTGTTATATTTTAATTTATTTATTTATTTTAAAGTGAATATATAACCAAATATTCTGTAAATATCTCAAGCGTTATCAATATCGAGGAAATACGGGGAAAAAAAATAAGTTTATTGTATGGGAACCCTCTAAAAAAAATTTTGTATTCTGTTTTTTAGTATTTTTTTGTATAACAGCAACAGAAATACACCATCTGTGAAAATTTCAACTTTCTAACTATCACGGTTCATGAGATACAGCCTGTTAACAGTCGGACGGACGGACGGACGGACGGCGGAGGTTTAGTGATAGAGTCCCGTTTGGCACCCTTCGGGTAAGGAACCCTAGAACACGGTCAAGTGCGAGTCGAACCACCGTACAATGCAAGGGATGGTGTGGAGTGAATAGTTTGAATTTTACATAGCAAAGTGTTGTTTGCAAAGTTATTGGTGCAGCTACTTTTACACTTTCTATTCTATTTTGTTCTGTTTGTTAGTACTTGTTGTAATAGCGGCAACAGAATAAATATATAAATAAATAAATAAATATTAGAGGACAATCTTAGACAAATTTAACTAGGTTCATTGTAAGCTCAATAAGGCTTGTGTTTTGGGTACTAGACGACGATATATTTAATAGAGATAAATACTTATGTAAATACAGAGAAAACATCCAAGACTAAGAAACAAATATTCATGCTCATTACACAAATATTTGCCCTTACCGGGATTCGAACCCAGGACCGTCAGCTTCGTAAGCAGGGTCACTACCCGCTAGGATAAACCGATCGCCATCTGTAAAAAAATTAACTGTCTAACTATCACGGTTCATGACAAGAGAGGTGACAGACGGACGGAAGGACAGCAGAGTCTTAGTAATAGGGTCCTGTTTTACCCTTTGAGTACGGTACCCTAAAAAGATCTAACCCAGATATGCGATTGAGACAGCTCAATGAAATATTTGAAGGCAGCTGGAAACGGAATCAGCTGGGCAGGCCTAGATAGTAACTTTATCTAGCATCCCGGTCCAGCTATTTTATCGACCGAGTGGGCGAAGCGACTCCGTTTCATTGACCGAGCCAGTAAAGTGCGCGAAGTGTCTGAGTTTCAGCTTGGGCAAAAATGTCTCGATGTGGCTCTGTCAGTTCCGGTCTAAGGGCAACAGTTTTCAAGCGATCCTCACAAAACTTGGCACACGTGTTCCTTTAGTTAAAAGTTTTTTTTGTCGAGAGCTTTTCTGGATTTTCCCTTTAGGGGTGGAGTTATGACGTCATTAATTTTTTGAACGGCTTTTTTTTTAAACCTTTCGTGTGGAGTATCAAATTAAAGGGCTTCATGAGCCGGTTCTAAAAATATCTACGCCATTACCATTCGGCCGTCTGTTTTCTAAAAATCCAAGAAATATTTTCAAAACATACCAAGTTTGGACTCCTCGAATTAGGAGAACGATTAGTAAAGAGGATCTATACAGATCATGAGAGTGAGTGAAATAGACTTCAATTATTTTCGTGAAAGTCAATAGATTGTATTTTAAATCGCAAAATGTAGTTTACAAAGTTATCGGTGCGGCTACTTTACTACTTGATTTTGATTGAATCTAAAATACTTACTTACCTATTAATTGGTTCATAGTTAGCGAGAGACCCCTGTTAAAGAGGTCTACTGCCCACAGGGCCACTAGTTATTGGAATTTACACGTCGATTCAGTTTTTGGCAAATTTTCAAAATGGCGAATTTCATAATTCATAATTTCTTTATTACACACAAATGATACAAAAAAAGAATTACATAAAAATAGTGTACAAAGGCGAGCTTATCTCTAATAAGAGATCTCTTCCAGCAAACCAGGTTAAAGTTGGAGATGTTGATTGCTGAGCAGGGGTAGACCTATGTGTACAACAATATGACGAAATAAACGAGTACTTACATAAATATTAATAAATAAAATAAAATATATAATGACTTTAATTATATACTAAATACTTACAATAATATAAACTACTACTATTATATATAAATGAGCTAATAAATACTTACATACATACTATCTGTAATTCTAAAGAGAGAGGTAATGCTTCTTCACGCGACTTTTCAATATATTGAGAGTAGGACTGGACTGTCCCTGATGGTGCCAGGGAGTGCATTCCACAAAAGAATGGGTTAAAAATGAAAAAAAAACATATTCCCAAACGGCTCGAAGGATTTTAACAAACGAGGTGCCGTTGGATGCGTAGAGACTGTGAGAGTGACAAGCTGAATAATTTTACAAAATAGTTTACAAAGTTATTGGTGCGGCTACTTTCATAATCCATGTAGGTAACTAGGTGCATTCATAAGTTTGTATTTTCTAAGTTCAGGTTTCCACCTATAGTCTCACGAACAAGGCTTGCAGCTCAAGGAGCCAAGTTTTATTATTACTGTAGGTACCCTACATATAGTACGATCTAAGAACTTTCTTTGGCTTACCACACATTTTGATCTCTAAAAGGTGGGCGCAGTCTTTAGTTTAACAGTCCCTCTGTAAAACTAACTGTCCAAATCTGACGACCCGAATGGCCGAGTCGGCAGTGACCCTGCCTACGAAGCCAAGGGTCCCGGGTTCGAGTCCCGGTGGGGGCAAATATTTGTTTGATGAGGACGGATGTTTGTACCCTAGTCATGGTTGTTTATCTATCTAAGTATAATATATCTTTAGAAGTATGTGTATCGTTATCTAGTACCCAAGATACAGGGAATCCTAGTTTGGGGCTAGATCAATGTGTGTCAATAGTGTCCAAGGTATTATTATAATAAATCCCTCTTCATTTTACCTCCAAAGTCAAAACGTCTTTAGTGCGGTAGATATTCTAATATATTTAGTAAAAGTATTTTTAAGCCTCTCTCTACATTGGACCACTGTGGGAGAAGTAGGACCTAGAATCACCGACAATAGATTTTTAGATCTCTTTTAAAAATTGCTCATGTTCAACTAATACAACTAGTATACCATAATGACGACCAGTTTAGCCTAGCGGTTAGTGACCCCGCCTACGGAACTGACGGTCCTGGGTTCGAATCCTGGTAAGGGAAAATATTTGTGTGATGTGCATGAAAATTTGTTTCTTAGTCTTGGATGTTTTCTATGTATGTATTTATATGAGTATTTATCTCGTTTAAATATATCGTTGTCTAGTACCCATAGCACAAGTCTAATTGAGCTTACCATGGGCCTAGTTCGATGTGTCCTCATATATCAAATATTTATTTATTTAATTATTAGAAAAAATGAAATAATCATAATTATAATTGACCATAAAGTTGTCTCATCCTAATTTGACATTGGTTTGATATGACTTTCGCAATATTCTCGTTTTTTTTTTTTTTAGTGGTTAAGATGGACCAGGTATGCTGTATAAAATCATTATAAATGTTATCAGCGAGTACTGTGTTGTGTTAGATTAACCATGCACTATTGTCATTTCCATATTTATCTTGTCCTAATCTTCCTGACAAGTATTGAGGCCACACAACCTGCTCCTCTTTTACACTTTTACTTTTTAGGGTTCCGTACCCAACGGGTAAGAACGGAACCCTATTACTAAGACTTCGCTGTCCGTCCGTCTGTCACCAGGCTGTATCTCAAGAAACTAGCTAGCTAGAGAGTTGAAATTTTCACAGATTATGTATTTCTGTTGCCGCTATAACAACAAATACTAAAAAACAGGATAAAAGAAATATTTAAGGGGGCTCCCATACAACAATTATTTCAATACCACATACAAACTTATGGATGCACCTGGTTACGTAAATGGAGTGTGAAAGTAACCGCACCAATAACTTTGTAAACAATATTTTGCTGTGTAAAATCCAAACTATTCACTCCACACCATCGCTTCCATTGAACGGTGGTACGGAACCCTTCGTGCGCGATTTAGACTCGCACTTGACCGGTTTTTTAAATATTAGGGCTACCGCGTGGTAATTCGTCGCAGGGTGTGGTGAAGCGTGAGGTCTATCGATACAGAACGTACTGGCAACCTCTTACTTCAGGACGTCGGTACGACGGGAGTTTCATATAAATTATTTTTCGCCGTTAAGTTGGCTGTGGTGCCCTAATTTAAAAAAAAAATGGGGAAAAGCAATATCCGGTTGCCAGACCCAGATCACAATTCCCCGCTTTAAAAAAGATAGCAGAATTTTTATAGGTCGCTCGTCGTAGCCATGTTGCAATACAAAATACGTAAATTAATGCAAATTATACCTATGAGAATAGGAAACGTATATGAACGTATGCGAGGAAAGCGTCTCCGTTTCAGGATTTGGCAAAAAATATTTCGTATGTCCGGATGTTATCCTGTACAGGCCGCAACTGATTCTCGTGTTTTTCGTGAGCAGGCTCGATATAATTTTTTGTCGCTTCAGTTTTTGTTTTTTTTTTAATTGCGGGGATGTGGAGGTTTTAATATTTAAAATAACCGCTACAGTCCAAACAGCTTGACAGATTTTTAACAAATGAGGTGTCGTTTTATTTGTAGAGACCGTTGAGTAACATGCTATATAATTTAAGTGCAAAATGTAATTTACAAAGTTATTGGTGCGGCGCGGCTACTTTCATACACCATGTACGTAACCAGCGTGCATTTATAAGTTTGTATGTTTTATTAAAAGAAAGTGTACCTCGCTAGGTCTACAGCTCACAGAGCCACAAGTAGAACAGATTAATAAAGTAGTAATAGTCAGTTATGATATGATATTTCTCCCTAACTTTGGGTAACATATTTTTCAAAAGCTAGCGGCACTGGTTTCAGTGCTTACAACTTAACGGCGAAGGGACAAGTTAACTGAAATGCACTCTAGCCCTCATTCCCACGTCAAAGCGCCTTAAAACTAACTAACATGTTAAACTAACATCTCAAAATCAAATAGCTCTTGTGAACCATAGATTCTATTTCAAACTTATTTATATTTAATTTTAGTGTATTCTATTAATTTTAGTGTATTCGTGGAAATTCGTAAGCGACTGCAACTACAGAGGAGGCTCTCTCTCACTCCCTAGCTAACTAAGCTCCCTGTCTCGCTCACTCGCGTCGTCTTCACGTCGCGTCGGCTACAGTTGCGTTGCGGTAGGCAACGAAGCTTCTTTACTTGGCTGTGTGAATCGGCACACAGTTTCATTACACTTCGGTACATACACCCCTCGCCAGGTTTTTTGGCCTCTGAGCCGGCTGTCACCTTTCTCTGTCTCGCCCAAGCATGCATCTCTCTTGTACCCTTGCGGCGCTACCCCCTCCAGAAGTCCAGACTGGACTCAGATGCCAACAAATCTGGCGTCACCTGTAGGTATATCTCCAAATATTCCTAATAAATGCTAAGCATAGGTAATGATTTGTTAATTTGTTTAGTGTGCGTCTATGATGCATGGCACCTACCTACACTACATACTTACTCGTTTGATTAGAAGTTCACCATTAATTGCAAAATGCAAAGCCTGATCGAAACAAGAGAGATTTCAGGGGAATCCCGCTTATGATATGAAGGCCCTATTCCACTAATCCTAATGAAGTCATGAAAAATACGTCGATTGGACGTCGAAATCGCATTACCCGCGATGCTAAAAATCGGTGAAATTAGCAGCACACATTTCAGACTATATAGAGAACCTTTATTATGGAAAGTAAGTAGATAAAGTCTGCAACAGCTGTGTTAGAAGATTGTCTCTTAAATTGGGGTTGAAATGTGACGAATAAAGGTATACTGACTGACTGAATATGAAATGATGAACATTATCTAGAAGTTACAAAGGTTGATATACCGCTGACTTGACTGTGACTGCATCAGAAGATGATTATGATATTACCAACTCGAGAACCTAGGGGATAGCGCTTACTACATGAGAAATAGTATTAACTAGTGGTTCTCTGAGAACAGTAGACTTCGCAAACCCTTATAAATAACCCTTAAAATTTTGATGATATATGATGAATCAGTCTGTGACTAAATGACGGAACTCTGAAAGGCTTTGCTTCTAATATATTGGTTAAAATTGACAGAATTTCGAGAAATTGCCTATTCAAATTGTGGCCCATTAGGCACAAAAAAATCAGGTGTCTAGCTTTCTTACAACAAAGTTACAGGGGGGGTCGTAAATACCCCGAAGTGATTCCCCCTCCAGTCCCCCCTTTTGGATATTAATTATTAATATAGTGTTTTGTATTTAGTGAGTAAAGCTGTTACCTCTCCTAAAATGTAAAATAAAATATTTTCGCAACATCTTGTGTAGAAGGAACTGCACACGGGATACATGACACACGTTGTACTCATTCCGAACCATTCTCGGAGGTTTTGGACCTAGGAGGTACGTGGGCGACCAGTTCTTCATCCCTGGAATTTGCCTTGGGTTTGGTCTTATATAAGACACATTGAAATTTGAAGATTGGAGCACTTAGGTGGTTGGGGGGGTCCTTGGCTATCCTTTGATACCATTTTCTGATTTAGGAAACATCATTTTAGCACTTTAATTATAAAATATGTTTACGCGATTTTTAGGGTTCCGTACCCAACGGGTAAGAACGGAACCCTATTACTAAGACTTCGCTGTCCGTCCGTCTGTCACCAGGCTATATCTCAAGAACCTAGCTAGCTAGAGAGTTGAAATTTTCACAGATTATGTATTTCTGTTGCCGCTATAACAACAAATACTAAAAAACAGGATAAAAGAAATATTTAAGGGGGCTCCCATACAACAATTCTTTCAATACCATATACAAACTTATGGATGCACCTGGTTACGTACATGGAGTGTGAAAGTAACCGCACCAATAACTTTGTAAACAATATTTTGCTGTGTAAAATCCAAACTATTCACTCCACACCATCGCTTCCATTGAACGGTGGTACGGAACCTTTCGTGCGCGATTTAGACTCGCACTTGACCGGTTTTTTACAACTTGGCCAATCTCGGAACGACAAATGTCAAACACAAAAGCTCCAACGTTGGATATTGGTACATGATTTTAGTACAAATTACAAGATTTTGTTGTAATGGTTGAAATTTGCGTCGGCCATTTTGTATTTTGCTCATTTCATTCCGTTTCCTTCCGTGTTTCGTGAATGTTCTGTTGCGCTTTCGTTGCTGTTGGTTTTATTTATTTATTTAAAATTATATTATGTATATTATATTCGAGATTCTCTCGACGACTTTGGCTTTGTTAACTTACTAACTACCTACTTTATGGAGTTTTGATACCATGTTGCACAGGAGTCACAGATGCAAAATGCAGTGTTTAAAAACTAAAGATAGGTTTGTTAGGTTCACACGTTGTAGCAGACTCGGTAGCCGGAGCGAAGCGGAGCGGAGCGAGGCGACCCTCTACTCCTGGCACCCCTCTAGCCGGAGCAGAAGCATCCCTGAGCATGTCACATCAGAACCAAATTGGTTGATTAATGTCACTTGCTGTTTAAAAACTTAAGATAGGTTTGTTAGGTTCACACGTTACAGCAGACCCGGGAGCCGGAGCGAAGCGGAGCGGAGCGAGGCGACCCCCTACTCTTGGCAACCCCCCCTCCAACCCCTCTCCTCCTCCAACTCCCCCGAAATCCAAAAAATGTAGGCATTTTCTTCAATCTTTGGACCTCCATAACATAAAAACTAATGGTTTCCTAAAAGGGGGAGTAGGTGGGGGGAACTCCCCTCCCCCTCCCCCTCCACCCCTCCTCCCCCCCTCCGGCAAATTCAATGTGTCTTATACAAGTACTTACCCATCCCTGGAATTTGCCTTGCATGATCACTTGGAGCAGGTTATATTTGTCGTCACGCATATTATGTCTTAACTTATCTTAGTTCATGCCTACTAACACCTAATTAACAAGTAAGGTGCAAACATGTACCTAGGTAGGTATTAGCTACACATCAAGAAAAGATTTAATCAACCCAAATACGACCACCAGGATTGTTCCCAAACATTGTCATCAACGTTACGAGTTGGCATTAAACTAAAACTCACCTCGAATCTAATGAGCTCGCATTGTCACTGAAGCCACGCCCACACCACTAACACGGTCACAGCACTATGCATGACGTCACAACATGCCATTCCATTCATAAAATTGGCTTATCCATCACCGAAATCTAGTACTAGTCCAACACTAGTTCACACAACACAGAGGAGACAATTTTCGAATTTCGAACACAAGTTTTATTTTTCGTTCGGTTTTTCTTTTGTTTCTTTTCCGAACTTTTGTTTTGTTTTTTCGTGGCACGGGCACGTGTATGCCAGTCAGTATGCTATCACGTTTGAGGTTGCTCGCGCGCCGAAGCCTCCGTGCTCGCCCCCGCAATTTTGGCGCGTGGGCGCCTTACCGGCTCCCAAATGAGTATTTGCGTAATAAGTTCGAAATGCGTTCCAAATCCGAAATCCGACCGACAACTGCAGGGGTCCGCATCAAAATGGCGAGGCTTTCTTTATGCCGCAGTTAGAATTTTAAATGAGTCTCGAAAGATGCATTCGGCATAAAAAGCCATCGCTAACAATATTATGTGAGCAGGCGACTTCTGCACACCTTGTATGGTGAGACGGGTTCGTCTGGAGTCTTACACGTCTTTACTTTTTGCCTGCAAGAAGAGGGTGCATTACACCAGGCTGTGAAGACCTGTGAACCCTTTTACTAACATATACAGTGCCGTATCTTGATAAACTTGCTTGCTATGAGGAGTTGGGCCGTATGCTTGCTGTACACTGCACGCGACTCTGTTCATACAATTGTAATGAAACCATTCCAGCCTAGTGTTAGTATCTAACTAAATAAGACAACCTAGGGCGGTATACTAAAGAAAATGTATTCTGGGCTACAGCCTACATCTAATTACAGCTTGGCAATTTAATGTAGAAAAGAAATGATTTCAACAAGTGGTTTGTCTAATAAAACACGCAGTAGTCTGCCAATTTGTCACATAAGATGCCCTTTATTATTGAACTTATTACTTCTATAACGACGTTGTGTATTTGTGGCGGGGGTAAAATTGATTGAATATGTGACAGACGAACACTTGTTTTAAAAACGCATTGATTTTAAAATGCTCTTAAAAGTAATAAAGAACGTTAATTAGACAGAAAAGAGGTATTAAATCAAGAAAATTATTATATTTTAAATAATTATATTAGTTTTGTTCTTGTTTTAAATACTCCGAACGAAACAAGCGCCATTTTATGGGTTTTTTTGTAATATTTTTCGTCCATTTGAAAAGGCCAGTCTTCCGACCATACAGACAATTCTTATAGGTCTGTGAAGTGCTATTTATTTTAGTTTATGAAATTTTGGCCTATTTCAGGATAATAATTTGAATATTTCGAGCAATAGATGTAAAATTACATTTTTAAATTAAGTCACATGTTAAACAAAAATTTACGGTTACTTTCGGTTGGTTTATTTCTGAACCAAAAAAAAATGTTACTCACATCAACTCGCCAGTCACTATTGAACATTCTTAACAACAAAAACATACCAGAAAATTACGAAAAAGACTAATCAATAATAATAAGTCGTCACTATAAAAATATGGACTATTCAGGTACATTGTTTAACAGTTTTTACGTATAAATATCCGTTTCACATTGAATATTATTTAGGACCTCGCTAAATAACAGTGTCCCTAATAATATATATAGAAAACTCACGATGAATGCTGCCGACATTTTAAGGGTAGGTGACTTATAGTCTACTTCTCCCAGAGTGGACTTTGGACCAAATTATTTTACTAGGCATGACATGACTGCCTTGTTCTAATCTTATAATTTCATTAACACTTTATTATAATCTGAGGTCTCGACACTTTATAAAATTAAATAATTATCATATCAATATGATTATATAATTATCATTTCTGACTGACAGCTAAGTAATTGAATGACAGGAAATCCATTCACATATTGACAGTTTTACAGGGCAGCCAAATTAAATTTGAGTAAACTCGCTGTAGAGGACAAATAAAGGTCATTCTGGTTTTTAAAGAACTTTCAGTAATTCTGTAAAAAAAAAACTCAAAAATAGTATGAAATGTTCCCATAACATCTAGTATCGGAAATTGACTCATCCTGGACAATTTTTAGAAGTGTCCCGGAAAACGCAAAAGTGTCCAGTAAGAAAAATGAAATCTTATTAATATCATAATATTTAAATATAGAACTATTTTTTTTCGAAGATAAGCTAATGAGGTTATTGGCAGTTAAGGGCCTTTAATAAAAAGGAGGTACCATAGAGGTTGACGTATCCGAATTGCACTTATATTGCGCGCTGTAAAATGGCGGCAAACTCAGTTCATACGAATGAACTTTTACTATTTTAATACTAATTAGGAATTCGATACTAACAGAAGAAAAAGAAGAATAAAATAAAATATTCACAATAAAAATAAATGGTTTTAATTTGGGAAATATTAAACTGCACATCAAAAATGTCAAATGAAAAGGCTTGTCGCGAAGATTTTAATAGGTTTATATTTTTTCATAAATTTGAAACACTTATTCAAAAAAAAATTAAGAAAAAAGACAAAAAATACCATTCTCATCCCTAATCTCCGAAAATACTGACCCTGAATGTTTTTAAAACTGACGTAATTGACTTACTTACTGATATTATATTAAAGATATAGAGAAATGTATAGTTTAAATAGGGGGGCACAATTTATTTCGATACCACATACAAACTTATAAGTGCTCCTGGTTACATATGTAGAGTATGAAAGTAGCCGCACTAATATCTTTGTAATCAAAATTTTACTTTCTAACTAAATTACTAAACCCACAGAAAAATTAAAGATACCTAATACCCATGCAAGAATCATTAATACCACTGTGCGGTGGTACAGAACCCTTCCTACGCGAGTCCGACTCGTACTTGACCGTTTATTAAATAAGGCTAGTATTTAATCGCACATCAAAAATACTGATTTTGAATAAAATTCTAAAACCTAAAAGATATATGTATTATGAAGTACACCTACCTTCATCTCAGTTATTTTTTGTTTATTTAATTCATTTGTAAATTGTTACCGGCAATGTATGAAATCCAGGCCTAGGCATTGTATAGAATGGCGGCCCTCTTTAGTCAATGTGTGAAATAATATCTCAAATGGTCTTTATTACACACATTTCCTAAGAGGTGTACAGAATGCTTAGGCATTATGCCTTTTTTATAAACTACATAGGTACTTCGCTTCGCTTGCCAGCTTTGACTTTCACCTGCCTGGCGCACCACTTCATCCTGATTATATGATTGGGCGATTCAGAATGTACTGTATACTGTAGCATTGTCTAGGCATTTTAGGCATTATATACATTACCTAGGCAATGTATACAATGACAGTATTCATGCTTTGCCGTTAAAACAAACACTAGAACCACACGTGTATCGATAATCGAGATCTTAGCCGTTATAATAAGCGATTTAAGGATCATAATGTGTTGGCTGTAGCTACAGTAGTAGATAATATCAACTCAGACATAACTCAATGCAATTCGAGCCCGCACGGTGATTTCCGCTGACTTCCTGACCGCCTATTCTGGTGTCCGCTCGACAATTTACACCGTTCGATTAAAAACTCAAGTTCATGATTTATTATAATTTATATATAATTTTAAAAAAACTTCACTATGTATCACACCTTAAGTCTAAAAGGTTCACTAGCCTCCCACAAGTTCATATTTAACTACTGAACCAATTTTGGTGAATAAACCTAAGTACCACCGCGTTTGAGCGCTAGAATGCCACAGACAGACAGACACATACACACACACGGGGATTAAAAATAAATAAAAACAAATGTAGATCATTAATGTCCCCAACAAGGTGCATAGGCCTTTACCCGGATATACTCCACTACGCTGGCTCTACGTTACGCACATCAAAAATACTGATTTGCACAGCAAAAAAGGATCTACAAAGACTTTTTATATTTTAAATATTTAATGAGTTCTTAAGTTTATGTTTTAAGTATTTGTTGTTGCTCTTACGTGTTGAAACTAACACGAAGGAAACATAATAGTAGTTTATGTGACTGCTGCATAATGCCTAATTATGTACAGTTACATACACTAGTTTATCTACACATATATCATAAACTCTCTTTTATGTGTTCAGGAACCGCATGTTTGACCGGCATTGTGGTTCTGCAATTGTTTAGCTTGTTTTTAGTACCAACTTCACGCAGACGGGCGTCGGCGTTCGAAATTTGAATGTCAGTACCAACTTCACAGACAAACTAGGGACGGCACGCGGGTGGGCGTCGGCGTTCGAAATTTGAATGTCATTATATGTAGAAAAACTACACATAATGACCATAACATGTAGTTTTCCAGATACGAAACGAGTTTTTACCAAGTAGTTTAACATAATGCTGATCGTAACGTGCGGTTTTTGAACGCAGTAAAGAGGGTTTATGATACGTGTGTAGATAAACATTTAAATACATACATTGCTTCTGCCCTGTGTCGTGGGTACCAGAAACAGCGACGTCACACACATATAAACATTCAAGAACAGGGTTTTTTTTCTTAACCCCCAGCCGGGGATCTAACCCGGGACCTCTCGCATGGAAGACAAAGCCACAACCGCTGCGCCACAGAGGTCGTCAAACCCTTCACCCAAGCTACCGCAGCAAATATAAGGGATATTTGCTGTGCAAATCAGTATTTTTGATGTGCAGTTTAATATTTATCCTCTTTTATTATCATAAAATATTCTTCACATAAAATTAAATACGTACCTATAATTATAAAATGTTTGATATACCTACTAGGTATTCTTTTTCGTGTACCTCGTAGGCAGGAACGCGGCTGTCGTAATAAAAACCCTTTCTCGATTGCGCTTAGTAGAAGTTGTTATGTCTCTAATAGTTTTATTAGGCGTAGTTGTATTACCTACAACGATGGGCTTGGTGAAATTGATTTGTTCGGTAGTTCCTTGAATTTTATAAAAAAGATTTAAGAATGCACTTCGGTTTTTAAATGTATTGTGTTTTTTATTTTTATTTTGGTTTCTATAATTCTAGTGTATAATATAGATTTTAGATTACTTAGTTAGTTAAAGGAACTATACTATAAGGTCTATATTTAAGAAATTCATGTTATTTAATTTTTTAAGACTGTTTGTCTAAATAAATAAAAAATAAACTGACACCAAAATCTTTCTGGTTTCCCATGCACCGCTATCTCTCCAGGCGGCACTCAGGCGCCAAGAAACTTGGCATCAGGTGTGTAACGACTAACGAGGAAAGGAGGCAGAAACGAGTGTCGCCACGTAACTCGTCATGCCGCACGTCATGCTGTCCCTTTTTGGTGCGAGTCAAAGAAAGGGAGCGCAAACATCGCGGAAGAGCGAGGAGCAGTACGAGGAGCATAGTGCGGCAGACACACAGAATAGTCTCCCGCCAGCACAGGCAGCTACGTCACACAATCAATCTACCCGACTGTTTTGACGAACTAACTAACTAACGACCATTACATACAATAATATTCATTTACAATCGCTCACATACAAATCGCCTTTAAAACTGATAACTAACGATAATTATGTTTACAAGTGACCCCGGAATGAACCCGCGATAAGGAGGGTTTTCGTCATTCGGTGAACGAGGGTTACGTCGGAGTGTTGTGGCGAGATGAGACTTCTGTGAAATATGAAGTGGCTTGTGACTGTTTTGTGTTTGTGGCATGCTGGGTTTGTGGTAGGAAGTAAGTATTTACATCTCTATAAGTTTTAATTTCACTTTCAGCTCAGGTCCACAGCAGATCCTACGCATTATTATTCTCTATCATTACGATATAGTTTCCTACAACTTTGGGAGGAATCGGTTACCATTGGTTGTTACTAGGATCCTTCAGGTAAACTATAGATATCGTTCACCTTATATTTGAGGGGTGGTGGTGGTTGGGGGGGAGCTTCCCTGTCCCAATAGTATGGTACCTATTTTTTGCGAGGAAATGTAGTTTTTGAGTAATGACTTATTTTATTTTGAAATTTGAGGTAATATTTACAAAATGTTCGCTATGAAAGTGATATAAAGCAACCCATGGAGTGATATCGTTAAACATTGTTTTTATTTGCATACGCTTCGCTCAGCTCCACTTCACTATAACCAATAACCAAATTGAAATTTAGCCACACTAACCTACTCTACCCAAATTTGACTCAAAAATATAATGCTACTTGAACTCAGTCTTTATTTACTTACTTATTATAGTATAGTGTTTATTTTTTTAATAAATGGAAGAATTGAGTTTCATTTCGCGTGTGAACATAAATTTTTGAATTTTAATTTAAATCATAATACCACAATACTTACATAAAATAAAATACCATAAGACCGCAAAGGAAGCTATCCAATAACCCTCTACGGGTTGCATACTTGCATCCACTTTCATAGCGAAAATTATGTGAACATAACCTCAAATTTAAAAAAATCCATTTATTTCCAAAAGACTATGCATTTCCTTGCAAAAAAAAAACTATACTAGGGGACAGGAGAGCTCCAAATAACCCCCTGCCATTGACATTATAGTAAAAATCGTGTGAACGATATCTATAGCCAACCCATCTGCATTTATCTAAGTATAAATGTGCAGGCCGAGTTCTAATCACGCATACAACTATTAACAGCTTTAGATCATCTTTAGATTAGAATACCTACTCACTTCCTACGAGAGTAAGATAGAACACTTTTGATTTGACCACAAAGTTCACACCAGATACTATTTGTGACTATTTGACCCATTTTCCGTAAACAGATAATATTAAATAACGCGCGCATGATTTTTGACTGTGGTCCATGGTCTGTGGTCGGTCACCTCACCTGCAAATGCGAATATAGCCGTGAGAAATAGTAGTTTAAGTGACACACAAATCATAAGCTCTCTTTGATGTGTTCAGGAACCGCATGTTCGACCGGCATTGTGGCATTGTTCATTGCTCTGCACTTTTTTAGCTTGTTCAGTAGTAGGTACCAACTTCACAAACAAACTAGGGGCGACATGCAGGCGGGCGTCGGCGTTCGAAATTTCAATGTCATAATATGTCGAAATATTATGGTCAGAATGTATCAATATTCAATTTAGATGAGAAATGAGTTTTTACCAAGTAGTATATCATTATGCTGGTCGTAACGTGCAGTTTTTTGACGCAGTAAAGAGTGTTTATGATATGTGTGGGGATAAATGTATTTAAAGTAGGTATGTATCGTATGTTCATACATAGTATACATACATACCCACGATATGACGATACGGTCTATGTTCGATATAATTTTACCCATTGGATATATTGGGCCCGCGTGTCTTAAACGCATTATGTGTTAATTTGGAGAACGAATCTCGTCTGCATCAATGAAATTATATTAACCATGGTTTGACACTTATGAATTGATAGATCCGGGTTGATTTGAATACTCGATCATCTTAACTAACTTACAAAGGCTGGTTCACGGGTAGGTAGGTATTTATTAGATAGGTACTCAGTCATAAAAAATACGCGTGTGTAAAAAGTTTATACAGGAACCACCCACATACATTAAACCGAAGATATCAATAAGATTTGACTATATATGGTAGTACGATTTTGCCTGTCCAGAGGAACGATTAATATAAAAATAACCTAAAAATTCTTAGAGTATTTATTTTAGTTAATTAAAATATAATTATCGATGTAATATTTTTTCCTCTGACTAATAATCATGTTCATACAACTTAATTAGTCTACCCCGAAGAAACACCTTTAATAGTAGTTTATCTACACACGTATCATAAACCCTCTTTACTGCGTTCAAAAACCGCACGTTACGATCAGCATTATGTTAAACTACTTGGTAAAAACTCGTTTCGTATCTGGAAAACTACACATTATGGTCATTATGTGTAGTTTTTCTACATATAATGACATTCAAATTTCGAACGCCGACGCCCACCCGCGTGCCGTCCCTAGTTTGTCTGTGAAGTTGGTACTGACATTCAAATCTCGAACGCCGACGCCCGTCTGCGTGAAGTTGGTACTAAAGAACAAGCTAAACAATTGCAGAACCACAATGCCGGTGAAACATGCGGTTCCTGAACACATCAAAGAGAGCTTATGATATGTGTGTAGATAAACTAGTGTATGTAAATTTACATAATTAGGCATTAAAACTCTCGAGTGATATTTTTATGAAACTCGCCTTCGGCTCGTTTCATAAACCCACTCTCGAGTTTTGATGCCCTCCAATATGCAGCAGTCACATAAACTACTATTATGTGACTGATACATAAAGGAGGGCATTAAAACTCGAGAGTGGGTTTATGAAACGAGCCGAAGGCGAGAGACTTTTAATGCCTAATCATGTACAGTTACATACATACACTAGTTTATCTACACACATATCATAAGCTCTCTTTGATGTGTTCAGGAACCGCATGTTTGACCGGCATTGTGGCATTCAGTCATTTAGCTTGTTCTGTAGTACCAACTTCACAGACAAAGTAGGGGCGGCACGCAGGCGGGCGTCGGCGTTCGAAATTTGAATGTCATATTAAGTAGAAAATTTACTCATAATGGTGATGGGATGTTCAATATTCAGATAAGAAATGAGTTTTTACAAAGTAGTTTAACATTATGCTGATCGTAACGTGCGGTTTTTGGACGCAGTAAAGAGGGTTTATGATACGTGTGTAGATACAAATTAATATGATTTTAAAAAGCTTTCAACGTCCATTAAATACCTACATCCTTCGACAAACACGGACATCACATTACACTAATATACTAAAATACTAATCGCTCTGTGAGCTGTAGACCCCTCGAGCGACACAGGAAATTTGCTTTTTTTTTCGACTGAATATTCATTCAATACCAAATACAAACTTATGAATCCACCTGGTCACATAGATGGAGTATGAAAGTAGCCGCACCGATAACTTTGTACACTACATTTTGCCATATTAAATCCAATCTAATGACTTTTCACTAAAACTTCATAGCCTATTTCAATCTCACGGTTTTTGAATTAATTTAATCCAACGACTCCTAATGTGTTAAAATATGTGAAGCCGTTTTTAGCTTTAGCGGTTATTTTATATTTTCAACCCCATATCTCCGCCATTTTTAAAATGTTCTAAAAGTTTCATCGACAAAAAAAGCTATATAATTATCGAACCTCAAAAATTATAAGAATCGGTAGAGAAATGCGACCTGTAGAGGAAAACAGCCAGAATGAAATCCCGGTACGAAAGCATTTTTGCCTGAACGGAGACGCTTCGTTCGCTCGGTCAATTAATCGTGGTCTTTGACTTGTTTTGACTTGTACAGTGCTGTAGTTGAAAGATCCGGGTCCCAAGTCTGAGTCGAGTCCTTTCCTTAACGATTTGTTATTGTTAGATCCCTTAAACCACCATAACCACCAGCAAAATTGGCCTACTCTTAAGCTTGTCACTTGCGCGGATGTCCGTACTCAACTCAATGAGGATTTTTGTGCCAAAACGGTACATATACATGGCTGTCCATAAATGAAAGATAGCGCTTCTCTACGGAACACCTTTATGACAGTGCTCCACGTATTGTTGGGAAACCACTCAAAAGGAACCAGGAATGGTTTGATGACTCTTATGTGCAAATCCGAAAACTAGTGGAAGGCTTCAGACGTGCTCTCAAAAAATCGTCAAATGCAACCGAGAGGAAGGCAGCTCAGTAAAGACTTCAATCTTAAGTGCGTGAGCTAAAGGACAAATGGCGGCTGAAAAAAGCTCGAGAACTGCAACGCTTTGCTGACTGTAACCAAACAGGCATGTTTTTCGGGGGCCTACAAACTGTCTTTGGCCCAAGGTGCAAAAATTCCACACCGATAATCACGCGCGACAGAGGATGTCGGGATGAGATACTCGCTCGTTGGGCGGAACATTTCAATGAAGTCCTAAACCCCAGTACACAGTCTACTTATATGTCATATGTGGAAGCTCTTGAGTACGAAGCATTTAAAGACGACCTATCTAACCTAACCTAACGTACCAACCTTCCAAGAATTCCATCTTGCAACTAAGCACCTCAAGAATGTCAAGACACCCGGCTCTGAGGGCTTGCCATCAGAAGTCTACAAATACGGTGGCCCATATATTAAGAGCCAACTCTATCAGCTAATTATGGGGATGTGGAAAACTCCCACAAGAGTGGAAAGATGCCTGTATTTGCAAACTTTACAAAGGCAAAGGTGAAACATCTGACTGTAGTTCTTACAGGGGAATCTCTTTACACTCAACAGCTGGTAAAGTTCTGGCGCACATAATATACTCCCATTTAAGCAAACTTGCTGAAACTGTACTCGCAGAGACTCAGTGTGCATTCAGGCCATACAGGGGAACTGTATACTGAAATACAAGAATAGAGTCCAGAACAGAATCGCCCCCTATACATGTGCTTTGTCTATTTAGAAAAGGTATGTACTTCGACCGCGTGGCACGCAATGCTCTTTAGACGGTACTACATAAAATAGGATGTCCCGAGAAGTTCGTAAACTTGGTAACCCAGTTCCATTATGAAATGAATGCCAAAGTTCAGTATGAAAACTATTTCTCGGACTCATTTCCCGTTACCAGTGGGGTAAACCTGTCCACTCGCGTGTGAATACCTAGTATGGACCTGCATTAAATTTTAATTTACCTACCGTCCGCTCGCGCATGAACACCTAGTTTGGACTTGGACAAATATTTATATTTATTTTATAAAATTATTACTACTACCTACTATTCTTTTTATTACTAGCAATACTGACTGGAAATAGAGGATAAACGTACATTCTCTCTGGTATCTCACACTTGATTGGTAGACTGACTGAGTAAATAAAAAAAAATCGGTAATGTGACTGGCCGCCAGGACAATTTGGCTTATTTAAAAGCCATTTTTTTATGGCTATTGAGAGGTTTAAACAAGTTTGCATCATGGTGCCTACGTTGTTTTCAATATACTTCTCTGCCGTAATGAAGGCTCTATAATTATAGTTAACATTTAAACTTCTTAACATGAAAAAGACTGAAGATTTATGGGGCGTGGTTAAATTAGTAATCGATGTAATTGCACCATACATGGCAATCACATTCAATAGTCGTATAGCAAACGGTGTTTTTCCTGACCTCGTGATTATGAACAGATTAATACCATTTTCCATCTCATGTGTTAAGATGGTTCAATGTAAATAACCTGTTATTAAACTCAAAGAAGACTAAATGTATCACATTTTGTTTGCGTAATGTACGATAGGTTGAAACCAGTGTAAGAATAGGATCTGAAAGATTGGGCCTCGTTGAGGACACAATCTTTCTTGGAATCACTATAGATTCAAAACTTCAATGGGCTCCTCACATAACTAATTTCGCACGAAGACTTAGCTCAGCCGCTTTTGCGGTCAGACAAATCAGATATCGTACAGATGTTGATACTGCCAGATTGGTTTAATTTATTTATTTTCACAGTATTATGTCTTATGGAATACTGCTCTGGGGGAGGGCAGCAGATATAAATACGATATTTGTTTGAAAAAAAAAGGCGATCAGGGCTAGTAGATGCTAGACAATCATTAAGAGAAAAATTCAAAGAAATTAATATACTTACGGTTAACTGTCAATATATACGAGAAAATCATGCATATATCATTAACACTAGAAATAGAAATAGGTTAGCGCTACCATTATTTAGACTAAGTAAAGTAGGCACATCATTCATGGGGTACTGTATTCGCATCTACAATAAAATACCACAGGAATCATTGATCCTTCCTGAAAAGAGGTTCAAAAACTATGTTAAAAATGAGCTGATAAAAAACTCCTTCTATAGTATTAAGGAATACTTAGTTGACAAAACTGCATGGTCCATACCATCTCAGCGCACAGAAATTCGTCGAGGGGCGATGGATCAAGTCTCACTCCACAGATAATATACTAGTTCTCACTCGCCGGCGAATTTCCTTAGACCGAAACACCTGTTGTGAAGTCACTTTTTTAAAAAGGAGGTATGCTATTGAATATTCTGTGGTATGGGGAAGTTTCTTGCCGTTTCTTCTTAACCCCGAGGCTCACCATCCTAAACGGTGTAGTCTTTTTGTATCAAAAAATTACTTGTAGTTATGTATAAGTAAGTATAATTTTGACGTTGAATAAGATTATTTATTTATTTATATTCAACAAAAAATTGAATCTGATTCTGATTACAAAGGCTGAGTATTTATCAGGTGCTGATATAAAAAATGGGAAATAATTTAACGACTGAACGTAAAACTAACTAAGCGAATGACCATGAAAAGCGAAATTTCCGGAAATGTGCGAAAGAAATACTGAGTTGCTCAACAAAATTACTCATTTGCCCGTCTAAATTACTGAATGATTTAGCTACCGCCTATCGACTAAATAAAGACTGTCTGGATGAAGTGGTGGGTCAGGGTAGGTGAAGGATAAAGGCTTTATCCTTATCGCTTTATCATTCATGTTAGATCAAAGATAAAATCCAACGCTTCCTTTTGTATTTAATGTTAATCGAATTAAGGTTTTCAAGTTGCTGTTATTTTATTTCTAGTCGCACAATTCAGTAATTTTGTCAGGCGAAGCCAATATTTCTAGTCGCGCTCATATTTTGTCGCAGTATTTTTGCCAAGCAAAACCTGGATAAATTTAAAGACTACCCGAAAAATTCGCGTGTAGCACCGTACACGTTTAAAAAACTAAAAATTGCCTATATGGTCGAAATACATAGAACTGTCCAGATTAATGAAGAATAAAAAAAAACTAAAAATTTCTAGAGTTTTTCCAACAAAACAACTTTTAGTTGGTTTTAATGTAATTATCGTGTTTTTATTTTTTCCTCTGATTTATTAACATGTTTATCTACACACGTGTCACAAACCCTCTTTCTGCGTCCAAAAACCGCACGTTACGATCAGCATAATGTTAAACTACTTTGTAAAAACTAATTTCTTATCTCAATATTGAACATTATGACCATAATGTGTAATTTTTCAACATTTTGTGACATTCAAATTTTGAACGCCGACGCCCGCCTGCATGCCGCCCCTACTTTGTCTGTGAAGTTGGTACTACAGAACAAGCTAAACAACTCAATGCCACAATGCCGGTCAAACATGCGGTTACTGAACACATCAAGGGAGCTTATGATATGTGTGTACATAAACTAGTGTATGTAACTGTACATAATTAGGCATTATCACATAAACTACTATTATACAACTTAAACAGTCTGCCCCGATAAAAGCGTTTTAAAATTAATTATTTTCAAATGCTTTCAACAGTTTGTCCATTACATACATACATATCCTTCGAGCAACACACTAATACTTGACTCTGACAGATATACACAGGAATATAATGTTGTTTTTTCATTATTTTCTACCTTCTCATACCCGACCCCTTGAAGTTAATCGGACGAATTCATCATAATGCTGCTTGCACTGATGTTTGCTGGGTCAGCGCAAATGAAGAACAACTGAACAAACTCGAACGACTTCATAATCTCGGGATTCGGTTCATCTTCGGACTGCGCAAGTATGACCACGTATCTCAGCATCGCAGGGAGCTGAAGTGGCTACCAATTTGCACACCGCAGCACCGTGAGATTTTTTGTATTTCCCACAGTAAAAAAAATGCTTCGGGGACGAAAATTTAACACCGCAAACGACGCCGTCGAAGAATTTCGTCGGTTATTTTCCGACCTCCAGCAACATGCGTTTTTCAATGTTTTGAGGGCTGGTTTACTCGAATGCATAAATGCTTAGGCTATATAAAGGCTTTTCATTTCATTTAAAAAAAATGGACCAGTTACTACTTATTTTTTTTGTTATATCGAATATAACACACAAACTGTGTTGTAGGTCACTTTTCTGCCGGCCTCTGGGTCTCGGATGACAATTCAGGTTTTGAACATGTTTTTTTCCAAAACTTGTCATAAAGTTATTAATTACGAAAAAACTTAATTACTTTGGGGTAACTTTTTGACTGACGATTGTTAGCTATAGATCAATGACTTTGTGAAATATCTTAAAGATTAAGTTTTCTGTGCTTATAGTTAGAAAAAATAACAGTATTAATTTAGATGCAGCTAGTCTATCAACTCACGTGGTGAGAATACTTAAACTAATTTATAATACTAAAACTTCCTTTTTTATCAGCTACACCATGTATGTAACTGTACATAATACCATGGTTAATTGTTTTACACCAACTTAAGAACTAGAAAAAACGGTATATTACATTTATAAAAACCTTTCTTCTAGTACTTACTCCCCGGTTGGATCTCCTCACAATTGGTGCAAGAGTGGGTCTGTGTCCATACAAAAATGAATCTTGTTCTCCTTTACTTGTACTCCTCCACTACTTTTCCATTATTGCAACAGTATTTTTGTAATAATTGCGGAAAAGAATAAAGATATCGAAAACCCTAATTATTCGGGACTCAATAATTTCTGTAACCTAAAAAGTGCTATACTACCAAAGTTTTGGAACCCGATTTAGTTTTTACGCAATGCTAAAATAAAAAACATGAAAAATATCATTACATTTTGCTTCTGAACGCCAACAAAAGCAGAAAACACGTTGTCAATAACAATTTTGTAGTAATAATTTCGATAAAATAGGGCCTGGGAAACTTAAGCCCCACAAAATATTTCAGTGTTTACAACAACAATTTTCCTATGTCTGGAGTATTTTAACCATATTAATTAACAATTAGTATAAGTATAATATGTTGAAACAGTTAAGATACCTACCTACAAAATTGAATAGAAAAACATGAACAATATAGTGAAGTTATCACAAAACTAACATTAATTACAGGACTACATTTTTAGGAGTACCACATGGAAGTATCTTGGGGCCGCTCCTGTTCCTAGCCTATATAAATGACCTACCAGAAAGTGTTCCACATCCTACAGTTTTGTTTGCGGATGACTGTTCCGTTGTCATAAAATGTACAGAGCCACTAAACTTCGATCTAAATATAAACAATACATTGATTGGGCTTGTCGAATGGCTTCAGAATAACAATCTAAAAATTAACGTACAAAAAACTAAAACTATGCAATTTCATCAACCACAAGCAAACCCACTGAAACTAAACATAAACTATGATAACAATAACGTAGAAATAGTACAAATAATAAAATTCCTCGGACTGCACCTAGACCAACACTGCGGATGGAAACAGCACAGAAAAATTGTGCTATAAACAGCTTTGTTTACCCTCTAAGGAGATCAACGCAGATTGCGACCACAAAGGCAGCAGTCACTGCATATTTCGGATATGTGCATTCTATTCTTAGTTACGGTATCATCTTTTTTAGAAATTCTACTGATAGGGACAAAATATTTAGGCATCAGAAAAAAATTATTAGGCCCATCGGTGGCATAATAACGACGGAAAGCTGCAAAAACATTCTAACTTTTCCATCAATATTCATCCAAATGTGTTTCATGTTCGTTAAAAAAAAATATCATACATGTTTTATAGAACGAAACACAATTCACACAAGAAATCTACATAATAAAAACCATATAGGTAGCACTTGCTTCTCCTAAATAGCGTTTAGTCTCCTATATAGAAATAGCGTTTTTTATGTCGTCATAATAGTAGTTTATGTGATTGATACATAATGGAGGGTATTAAAACTTGAGAGTGGGTATAATAATGGTCATTATAATGTCACTCGATAGTTTTAATGACACTAGTTTATACATTTTTATCTACACACATATCATAAGCTCTCTTTGATGTTCAGGCAGGAACCGCATATTCGACCGGGATTATGGCTTTGATAATTGCTCTGCACTTGTTTAGCTTGTTCAGTAGTACCAACTTCACAGACAAACTAGTCATATCAATTTTCAGATAAGAAATGAGTTTTTACCAAGTAGTATAACGTTATGCTGGTCGTAACGTGCTGTTTTTGGTTTATGATACGTGTGTAGATAAAAATATTTAACCTATACATTACCAAATGCTGGTCAAAAACAGCTGTGCTGTATTTTAACTAAATAATTTTGTTTAAATTCGTCTATTTGTGAATATAGTGTTAGTTTTTAGTGTTTGTTAAGTCAATTAATAGTGTCCCAGTGATAAACGTGGTCAGAATTATAATTGTGATAAAATAATCGATCACGGGCCAACAGACCAAAGGACGATTCAAACTGTCTTGACACTGTGTTCAACTGACATTGTCTTGCCTTTCCCTTGCTACATAGCGAGTATTTTTTGTCTTTGTTTTCACATTACTAATCATAATGATGACTCGCAATGCTTTGTCTCGCCAAGCGGAGTCCAGGCTCCAACTGGTTTTGCAGGAATTAAAGCAAGCAAAGGGACAGGTGGAACAATTAGAAGCAGAAAGAGATGAAAATGAAAAAACAATCTTGGAAACCTTAGAAAACAATCAAAAATTAAAGAGGGAACTGTCCGCGCTACATTACAATAATATTTCTATTATTGAGGAACGGGATAGGCTGCAACTAATAATAGATGGGTTTGATGAGCACTGTGGCACTGAGTTTGAGTCCGTCCTGCACAGAACTTCAATCCTGGAGAAGCTGGAAGAAGCGGCTATTAACTCTGCCACAGTGACCACGCAGAGCTTATTTGATGAATTGGTAGCAGTAAATACTTCCTTGGGCCATGTCTCTGTTGCGGGCTGTAGCTTGCTCACTATGACTATTGACCTTACTAAGGATGACTCAGTGTGTAATGTGGCAGCCAGCAGAAGGGACAGCACACACAAATTGAAACTAAGTAAAAATAAGTTAAGAAAATATGTCAAAATTAATAAGTTTATAAAAAAAAACAAAAATAT
Organism: Argyresthia goedartella; assembly: GCA_949825045.1. Classification (NCBI taxonomy): domain Eukaryota; kingdom Metazoa; phylum Arthropoda; class Insecta; order Lepidoptera; family Argyresthiidae; genus Argyresthia; species Argyresthia goedartella. The sequence goes on from OX463833.1 coordinate 9,364,169, forward strand.
GCTAAAAAAAAGGTTGTAACAAAGCTTCATAATAAAAGAAGGGTTTTAGATAAACTGGAGCTGTGTACTGCTGAGCTTAATTATAATCAGATTAGCTATGAGGACAACATGCATGAGCTAAGATGCAAACTTGACCAGGCAGAGCGCTCCCTGGGGCACTACATTAGCCTCTATGACAAAACCAGAGCGGAAACCAGGGAACTGAATCTAGCTATGGATGCAGTTCTCAGTAGCCAGGTTAGCCTAGAAACTAAAATATTGGAGAGCTGCTGTTGTGTGCCGGACTGTGCTCCATCAGCTACTTCCCTTCTGGATGTTAGCACTTCATATCCAGGTATAAAAACAATTATGTACAGTGATGCACTTGGAAAAAATATGGGCCAATTATTAAATATGTATATGGAGCATACGGTAATAAATAATTGTTTACCCAACTGTAATCTGCATGATATTATGCAAAAAGTAGATAATGCTACATATAGTGATGACTGTTATTTAATCATATGCCTCGGTAATAGGGGTAATGTGAACAAGTCTGACTTAATTAAATATTTAGACAAGCTCTGTTCTTTAAAAGTAAAACAAATTGTTATGTTCACATTCCCTTACAGTGACAGCCTGCCACAATCAGAAAACAACCTTAGATATAAGCTGAATATGACCTTGCATACTATATCATGCAATAATAATATACATGTAATGGATACTAACAATTTTGTTAGTAGAAATAAATATTATTTGACTAAAGGTAAATATTACCTTCCTAGTTATTATAAAAGACAAGTAGCAAATTCGCTGTCCTATTATTTTAATATAACAGCCAAAAATTTGGCTACACATAATGCCTCTATTGAGCATTATACTGATGTTTCAAACAAAACCTTGGAAGCTTTTCCAAGTCATTTAAATTAGATACAACGACAATAGAGGAAGTCTCTAGCCCGTCAATGCAGTATTTACTACCAGATCGATTGTGGTCTCAGACAAACTTAACTTTAGTAAGTGGGCCACAGTAGGTATACTTAAAAGTAGACAAAATTTATATGAATTATATAGTGAAAAACAATGGAATCATAGTGAAGAGTTCATGGATAAAGTAAAAAAGTACTCAAAAATCATTAAAAAAGTTTTTCAAATTGCAAAATCAAATTATATCAGATCTAAAATAAGAAAAAGTGATAACAAAATTAAATCAACTTGGGATATAATTAAAAGTGAGACTGGAAAGGTCAGTATTAAAAACAATGAATATGAATTACAAATTAATGATATTACTTTCAAAAATGATATTGATGTAGCTAAAGCGTTTGATTTTTTTTTTACTGACATCCTAATCTCTACTACAAAGTCTTTAGACTCTTCCAAAGTAGTCGCTGAATCTTTGCTAAAAGACTATGTACCTAGATGTGAAAATCAATTCCCGTTTAATTATGTAGATGATAAAGATATTATTAAAGCCATTAAATCAATAAATGTTAAGAAAACAGCAGACCTCTGGGATATTTCTGTTCATGTTGTGAAGCCCCTAATAAATGTTATTGCACTTGATTTAGCTATCATATTTAATGCATCTATTGATGCTGGCGTGTTTCCTGATTTAATGAAACACAGTAAAATAGTACCTTTGTTTAAATCGGGTAGTACATCTGACCCTTCTAACTTCAGACCGATATCGGTATTGCCTACATTTAGTAAAGTATTTGAAAAAGTAATTTAAATCAACTTCTTACACATTTCAACACCAACAACATGCTCCACTGTAAACAATTTGGTTTTTCACAAGGCAAATCAACTACTGATGCCGGTATTGAGTTAATATCACATATATATGATGCCTGGGAGGAGTCGCATGATGCTCTAGGAGTATTTTGCGATTTGTCTAAGGCTTTTGATTGCGTTGACCATGGGACATTGATCAGGAAATTACATCATTATGGAATTAGGGATAACTCTTTAGATCTTCTCTCTTCTTATCTAAATAACAGGATACAGAGAGTTGACATTAATGGAAAACGATCTCCAGGGTCTGTTGTTACTATGGGTGTACCGCAGGGTTCCATACTCGGGCCATTCCTGTTTTTGGTTTATATTAATGACCTGCCACATCTTGTCAAAGATAATCATGAGATTGTACTGTTTGCAGATGACACTTCACTTTTGTTTAAAATGAAACGACGCAGTTTGAACTTTGACGATGTGAATAATGCAATCTCAAAGGTAGTCAATTGGTTTAGTGCTAATAATCTTTTACTGAACAATAACAAAACTAAATGTATTCGGTTTATACTCCCCAATGTTAAACAAGTCTTGGCTAATGTTAATGTTAAAGGTGAAAATTTAGAAATTGTAGATAGCACGGTATTCCTAGGAATCACCTGAGATAATAAGCTTCAGTGGGGCCCACACATAGATAAGCTATCGAAAAAACTCAGTTCCGCAGTTTATGCAGTTAAAAAAATCCGTCTTTTTATGGACGTGGAAACAGCTAGACTAGTTTACTTCAGCTACTTCCATAGCTTATGTCTTACGGCATACTGCTGTGGGGGAACGCTGCAGACATTAACATAATATTTGTGCTGCAAAAGAGGGCTGTTCGTGCAATCTACAATGTGGGTCCCAGAGAGTCACTGCGTTGTAAATTTAAGGAAATTAACATTATGACAGTGCCGTGTCAGTATATTTATGAAAACCTAATGTACGTCAACAAAAATATTGATAAATTTCCTAAGAATAGCGACAGGCACAATGTCAACACTAGAAATAGGAATAAACTAGCTATACCTACTACTAGGCTCCATAAGGTTAATGTATCTTTTAAAGGGCAATGTATTCGCTTTTACAACAAAATACCGACTGAGTTACAAGAATTGTCTGTAAATAAATTTAAAAATGTTGTTAAAAATCACTTAAGTAAAAAAGGTTACTACAAAATATCAGATTATGTAGAAGACAAGAAAGCTTGGGAAGGTGTTTGCTCCAATTCTGTAAAAAATAACGTATAAAGCTGGAGGTTTCTAGTCGCCTCTTTGCCTCTAGCATCTAAAACATTGAGGTGACGGAATTCTAATTGAGTTCTACACTGGTCAGCAAATAAACCGAGCCACCCGCTACCTAGGAACTCTGATTCGATTTTCTCAAAAAGTATAAAACTTACAACTATCAAAGTTATACCTACAAAAAGTGCGTTTCATGGTGATTAAAATGACTACAAATTAATTCGAAAGTACCGTCAACTCACAATGTAATCAAGCAACAAACACAATGCTAACGATTTGCTCTGTTTTCACCAGAGTTTGAAATTAGCGTTCTTTTTCTCTACAATGAGGGTAGTCGGATATTACTTATCATTTCTTTAGTTTTTGCCCATCGTTTGCTCAGACGCGTGTGTTTTTGCTACTTTTTTCGATTAATAATGGATACAACACCTCAGGAAGCAGCTCAAGCTGTAGCATTACTTCAAGCAGGCATTGCGCAACGTGAAGTCGCTCGAAGGCTTCGAATCAGCAGATCTTCGGTGCAACGAGTTTACAGACGATACCTAGAGACTGGAGCATTCGATCGCCGTCCAGGTACGGGCAGACCTAGGGCTACATCAGCAGCAGATGATCGTTATATCCACCTTACTGTTCTGCGAAATCGCCACCTCAACGCAATTCAAGTCCAACAAAGTCTGCGTGACGAACGCCAAGTGGTCATAAGTTCAGATACCGTCAGAAGGAGACTTGCTGAACGGAACCTGACCCCAAAAAGAGCTGCAACAGGCCCAGCATTAACGGTAGCACACCGTCGAGCACGACTTGAATTTGCTCGAGAGCATAGGGATTGGACATTAGAGCAGTGGAGTAATGTACTCTTCACTGATGAGACCAGGGTGAGTCTACATGGAAGTGATCGACGTCAGAGAGTATATCGTCGCCCTGGAGAACGTTATTCTCAGTGTTGCATCGAGGAAACTGTTGCTTATGGAGGAGGATCTGTAATGGTCTGGGGCGGCATCTCGTTAACAGCACATACGGCGTTAGTTTTCATCGAACCGACGGGCCGTACACGTGGACTGACTTCTCATCGCTACATTACTGAAATCCTCGCAGACCATGTGGTACCTTACGCAGGATATATCGGACAGGATATGCAATTGATGCATGATAATGCACGGCCTCATGTTGCTCATGTGGTGACCCAGTATCTACGCGACGTCAGCATTCGTACGATGGACTGGCCAGCTCGAAGCCCGGACTTGAATCCCATAGAACACTTATGGGATGAGCTGACACGTCGGGTTCGAGCCCGGGTACCTGCTCCAACAAGGCTTCCAGAGCTGCGAATCGCAATTGAAGAGGAGTGGAATACAATTCCTCAAGATTTTATCGTCAGGCTCGTAAGGTCGATGAATACAAGGATGCTGGCAGTTATCCGAGCAAGGGGAGGGAATACGGAATATTGATCAAAAACTTTTTTTTGATTTTATCTTTGTTTTTGGCTTTAATTTTTTTTCACTTTATCATTACTAACGATTGTCACGACTGGAAAACGACTCTTCTTTGTAAAATCCTTAATAAACACTGACATATTGATTAAACCCAATGAGTTTCCTTTCATTTTAATCACCATGAAACGCACTTTCTGTAGGTACAACTTTGATAATTGTAGGTTTTTTAGTTTTTGAGAAAATCGAATTAGAGTGCCTAGGTAGCGGGTGGCTCGGTTTATTTGCTGTCCAGTGTATATTTCCCTGTACCTTATACATGTGTTAGTTTAAGATTTGACATTCTCCAAATGTTACCTACGTGTTTCTTATGGAAATAAACTCTTTTTGAATTTTGAATGCTACTAAAACTTTGGATTCATATTTTTTTTATTAAAACTGTTACTAAAATCTTAAAACATAAATGTACAATGATATCAATGAATACTTCAATGACAAAGAACTGATTACTCAACAAATCCGCGTCGAAATAAATGCGCTGCATTGAGTTTTCTTGCCGTTTCTTTCTCGTCTTAGCTAGACCACGGTTTTTGAAGTTTGTGAAAAGGTGTAGTATCGCAATATTAGTCATAAAATAAAATTATAATAAAATACTTATACTGATACTGAAAATATTGTAAATATATCCACTACCTACTCTAAAATGTATAGTTTAAATTTAGATTTGAGATGTTAATAAATAAAGTTATGATAATAAATAAGGTTAATATTTGAACACCCAGTACTACTGGGTACCGTCATTTGAAACACTGTAAATAATATAAAACCTAGTTACAAACAATAATGAACAAATAAACATTTTTGTCTTTATCTTTGTCATGATAATTACAGTCCATACTCCATACATACATACCATACAATTTATCGTATGTTTTATTTTTTTGAAAAACTAAACATGAACTTAAATCACTTTATCATAGGTCAAACCATAAAAGTTTCTTCATAAAGTGGACCACAAGATGTGCTGGATTGTGGCATTGTGGACCTAGGCCTAAGTAGAAAGTTTTGGATGTGTTAGTTGTTCTGTAAATTTTTTAACTTCGGCTTGATTAAATAAGTGATAGATTGGCTAAAGCCTACTATGGCCAACCCAGAAAATATTGATTTACAAATTCAAATGTTGTAAGTAAGTCGCTGCCCCGTATAACGGAATGACGTATCAGCTGTTTTTAACAGACAGAAGTCTTGCTTGTTGTCAAACTTCAAACAAAAACAAATCGAAAGTTTTCTGTTCAATCAAAAGCCGGCTCATGTTCATAGTTATTTCATCTATACGAATTTAAAATGCTTGTTTCAATCAACAGATTCACTCAAGGATCCGTACGTTTGTGGACCGCCAGCATGCATACGTAAGTTTAATGTTTTTTTTAACCCTTTTTATAAACTGCATCCAATTTTGTTACTTGTCCAATCTCTACAGATGTGGAGGTCAGAGTGTCGATAAGGGGGCGGAAGCCCCCACTTGTAAAATATTACAGCTATAAAGACAAGCTTTATAGCAATTTATATCAAAACGCAGTTTAGGATCAATCATAAATATTTTATGACAATTTTTTACATTGACATACAGGCACGTACATTGCTTCTGGCCTCACACTATGATACCCTGTGTTGTGGGAACCAGAAACAGCGACGTCATACACATCTAGACATCCAAGACCTGGGGTTTTCTTTTTCTCTAGCCCCAGCAGGGATCGAACCTGGGACCTCTCGCATAGTAGGTAGAGCCACAACCGCTGGGAATAGATAAAAGTACAGTAGAAAATGAAATAGATACTTACCTAAATAGCTACAGTATGTAGAAAAAAAATCCCAGGGTGGATGTTTATATGTGTGGGACATTACCTTTTCTGGTTCCCACAACACAGGGTATCCTATTATGGGGCCATAAGGAATGTATGTGCCTTTAACTAAACATTATGTAATTTTTATTGTGACTCAAATGAAAAGGAGAGTGAATTGATAAGTTTAATATTTACTGTGTTTTAATGTGTGGGTAACAATTAACGCTTCAAAACTTTAACCCAACAGCTTCACAGAAGTTCAAGTATCTTCCGGATATAAACTACAACTACGAGTACACCGTCAAAGTGAACACATGGTTTGTCGGCTCCAGCAACAACCAGTCGACGATGGACATCAAGACCAATGTAAGTTACAAGCAAAAGCACCTGGGTTCAAATCCTGGGTTAACAGAGTAAAACAGCAATTTTGTGTTTGATATTTATAACAGACTAGCTGGTCCAACTTTTAAGAAACAAAGATTTTGAAAATTTTCTGCTGTAACTTTCGCAGACTTCAATGAATAGTAAAAAAACTTATTAAAATTAGTCCAGCCATTTGCGAGTTTCACGGTTACCAATATATTTAGCGATTCTTTCATAAATCTGGTTTCATCTGATGTAAATTTTGTTGGCGCCTGAATGCCGCCTGGATTGGGTAGTAGCGCATGGATGAGAGGAGAGAGGCTGACCTCGCTCGCATTCCCAGAAACCATGCGCTAGCTGTACCTACTGTAATACTTTATATTTATACTGGGGGCACTGCTCCTGCCAACCCAGCTCCTGTAGGAAGGAAGAAAGTAGGAGTGACCTCGGTGACTGGAGGTGTGTTGCCCGGTAGATGGCCACGGCGGAACATTAAAGTAGGATGTGGGTGGCTGTCTCCTCAACCTCTGTGCAGGCTCTGCACAGGGGCTGTCTGTAACACACTGGCAATTGGTATTCTGGGTCCTCCTATGTCTGTTCCAAACCCAACCTTGCCAGTGCGTCGGCTGCGTCGTTGCCGCGCGAGCCACTGTGTCCCTTTATCCACTGCAGGATAACAATATTGTGATTACATACCTCTGACAGGGCTTGGTGACACTCGTATATAAGCCCGGAGATGATGGTGTTGCTTTGAAGGGCTTGCAGAACTGCCTTGCTGTCGGATAGGGAAATCCTTTACCTCTCTTTCTGACATAGCTGTATGATGCCCATACCCTCGACTTGGAAGACGCTGTTGTGGGCACCTAATAATGTTGATCTCCTCATGCTTAGATCTTCCGAGAATGCCCCGGCGCCTGTACCTGAGTTTGTTTTAGAACCGTCTGTGAAGATCCTTAGTTCTCTTTGATTGAGGCCCTCTCAAGGGTCTTCATGCAGTTTTATGTTATACCTTTTGTCGAAGACTTATTGCTTGGGTATCCTGTCAGTAGCTGCTTCTAGTAGCGGCTCCTTACCTATATACTCGTCGAGTTTTTCAGTGTGCGTTACCCTAGCATGTTATGTTTTAATACAGGTTATGTTTTTAAGACACACGGCTGTTGCAACCGTCTCCTGCCTGATGAAAAGGTGTAGTGGCGGCAGATCCAGTATGGCTTTCAAGGCCGCAGTGAGTGTGGTCCTCGTGCATCCTGTTGCTGCTTTGCAAGCCAGCCTCTTGAGTCGTTGTAGTTTTGCTTCGACAGTGGATAGTTTGTTTCGTGGCCTGACTTCGCTCGATCGCTGATCGCGGCTTAGCTTATTATTATTATACGTCTGATGAAAGCTGAGTAAAGCCGAAGGGTGGTTTTTGGGGTTAGCCCCCAGGTTTTACCTAATATTCTGCGGCACTGCCCAAATGTGACAGTCGCTTTATCAATCATGTTATTTATTCAGATGATTGCTCCAATTGAGCTTGCTATCTAGTATTACACCTAGATACTTTACCTCAGCAGCGAATCGTAGCTCTGTACCAAACAACCTGGGTGTCCGATAGTTGCCCAGATTGCGCTTGTTGGTGAACATTACCATTGTCGTCTTGTTTGGGTTGAATGATAATTTGTTAGTTGTGCACCAGCGTTCCACGATCCGCAGTGCTGCTTGGGAGACATCACATACCGTGCTTGTGACGATTCCACTTGTTAGTATCACTCAATCGTCATCATATCCTACCGTGTAATAGTGTTGTGCGTTCAGTCTGGTGATGAGGTCATTCGCCACCGGGTTCGAAAGCAGAAGCGAGAGGACACCTCTCTGGGGGCATCCCTTCGCTACCAATGCGTGTTGGGATTCGAGTTTCGACTGAAGTGAGTTTAATGACTCTCTTACTCAACATATTACCTCTCCACTCCACCATAACTGCGTTTACTCCGTGTTTTACTAGAGCCGCTGTTATGCTGGTGAAATTAGTCTTGACGAAGGCTCCTTCAATGTCAATGAAGATTCCTAGGCACATAGACTTACTGTTGATGGCTTCTTCAATTTTGCAAATAACAGAATGAAGAGCTGATTCTGTAGATTTACCTCGACTGTAGGCATGCTGATTTTGATGCAAGAGTATGTTTCTCAGGGCCTTCTCCCGCAGATATCTATCACATAGACTTTCCATCGTTTTCAGCAGGAACGAGGTGAGGCTGATTGGTCTATAGGATCTGAGTAGTCGCTCTTGCCAGGCTTAGGTAAGAAAATAACTTTTACCTCTCTCTAGTATCTCCGTACATATCTGTGTGCCAGACATGCTACCACGACAGCCAGAATGAAAGAAATTAATGCCAGAACTAGTTGGTCTCCTCCTCATTTTAACAAAGCCGGGAAAATGCCATCCAGTCCCGGCGATTTAAACGAGTTAAAGCTGTTGATTGCCTACCTTGTTTTTTGTGGGTTGATTATCCCGAGTGCAAGTTCCCACTGCTCCTCGGTCGGTGTTATCTCCTCCTCCGTCCAGTTGACCGTCCTTAATAGTTGACAGTCAGGGAAATGTGTCTGTACTAAGGTACATTCTGCTTCTTCTGGAGTGTTGGTGATTGTGTTATCCGCTTTGCGCAGGGATCCAAGGGTTTGATGGGATTGTTAGCAGAGAACCTTCCTTACCCTGTTCGCCTTCGCGCAGCCCTCGATGTTGCTGCAGAACTTTCGCCACTGGTATATAGTGCCTACGGCACATACTAATATACCGTAGGCGCTTTTTATAGTTTTCCCAGTCAGCATCTGTGTCCATTGCCCTGTTTAGTAGGCGCCTTCCCTTACTTCTAAGCCTCTCCAGCTTAAGTTCACACCAGTCAGCACCGGCGTTGACCCTTGCCACTGGAGTTGCTAGGGGGCATGCATGGTGGTAGCTGGCCGTAATGGCCTCTGTTAAGTTGCTTACCTGGTGTTCTATAGCCTCGGTGCTCAATACTCTTACCAGCACTCCCTGCTGTTTCAGGAGTTGACCCAACCGTTTGGCATATTGCACTCGGTCGGTTCTGCGCGGATTCCGCTTTGAGGTTGCGTCGACAGTGTTTACCTGAATGTCATATCGAACCCATCTGTGATCTGAGAACGATGCTTCTGCATACACGTGCCAGTTTGAGATGGCTTTCGACGTTTCTTCGGATGCAAGTGTTAAATAAATGATTGTTCTGCTTCGTCTGGTGACGAATGTTGGTTCTGAACCTATATTAACAATGTAAAGGTTGGTTGTCACTAGATGTTCAACAAAAAGCTTACATTGGTCGTTGTTATTTTTCATCACCCAGAGACTGTGGTGTGCGTTCGACTCCGTGGTTATAATCAGCTGCAGCCCGGATTCTTCGCAATGTGTCACCAGCCTCGTCATGTCATGCGGGGGCGGAGAATCCTCCTCTGGCATGTAGACGGAGGCGACGACCATCTCTAGAAGGCTGGAGTTTTGTGGCTTGTGCAACCTTATAGTCTCTGGAACAGAAACTTGTTAGAGATTGCGCATGTTTATTCCTAGAGGTTAAGATACAGGCCCGGGGATTATTCGAGCTCGTAGCCGCAAACAACTTACCCCCCCACTCCTCGCCTGCGGCACTGTTCCCTTCTCATCCAAACAGGACGCGTATCCATTACCCTGCAGTGGCTAGTTGTAAGGCTACCGTTTTGCATGAAAAGAGGGCGTGTTGTCTCCCAAAGGTAACTGACGCGACGTTCGACGCAACCCTCCAGGACTCCTTCGTCCTCGCGCACGATGCACAACTAACTGCGCAGGACTAACGCAAGTAGGCGTTTTAGTCTACCGAGGGCGCCTACAGCTCCCGGTAGAACCTGGAGATCTTAGACAACATAGATAGTAAAGTGTTGGCAATGCCTTCACTTTACTAACCATGTCGCCCAGGGTGCGCCGTGCTAACTCGTTATACCCCATTCGGTTTTTTAGGTCTTCGTTTATCCCTAGTTACCCACACTGCACCCCACATGCACCCCATAGTTTGTGCCATTAAAAAAAAAATTGTCCAAAACTGAAACATCCCAAATGTCTAATATTTCAGGTGAAATTACGATTCGTCACACCATGCGAGGGCCTACTTGAACTCAGTGACGTCACACTGGTAGATCAAGATGAGAGCTTTCCAGTGGAGCGGGCAGAGAAATTCATACACACCCTGTCCCTTTATGAACTCAGGTAATTAGTATTTATTTTATTGCACACAACTTAGGTAAGTATCATTGACATTGGCCTATCTCTTCCCTACAGCGCGATCCCTCACGGTTCTAGTGAAAATCTGTCGATCTAACTATATTGTGGGGACATCGAGCTGGTGGTCTGTCCACTGTTCTTTGATCACCACGTTCTGTGACTACTTGAATCCACCGCCCGTCATTCCATTTCGCCAAGTGTCCTGTCCACCTCTAACTTAACATGTTTATCCGCTTATCTAAGTTATCAATCAGTTCTTCGTTTTCTATGACAAATTATGCTTGTATTTACTAGGTACTGTTTTACTGAGCAAGTACACAAAAACCGTTAAAGGGCGAGTCGGACTGCCACACGAAGGGTTCCGTAATATCGTATAAAAAACACGTCACTTGTATGGAGACGCCCTTATTTTTTTTAAATTGCATATACTTCATTATTTGTTGCTATAGCGGCAACAGAAATACACATTCTGACAAAATTTCGTCTCTCTAGCTATTACGGTTCATGAGATACAGCCCGCTGACAGACAGATGGACAGACGAGACGGACGGACGGACACAGGAGGCTTAGTAATGGAGTCAATTAGGGCCCCGATTGGAACCCTTCGGGTAAGGAACTCTAAAATCAGACAGCTACACGCCCTTTCCCATATAGAGTGGCGTAAGCACATCGTTCGCATTCAATGATATCGTGATAACTCGTTATCTGGCATCTCGGTTGGAAGTTGGCCGAATCCGGCTCCAAAAGCTAGTTATCTAAAATGTTCTTACCCCTCGACAGATTTAAATTTCTGACATATCGAAGAAAGTTTATTCTTTGAAGTATCGTGGCTGAATATTGTTCTTTATGTTATGACACAGAGCATCATGTCAGATTATGTTATTATTATATGTACGCCCGTTCTTCGATACGCGTGGGTTCGATCTCCAGATCTTTGATGTTTATATGTGTGTGACGTCGCTGATTACCAAGATACAGGGTATCCCAGTGTGGGGCCAGAAGCAATGTATGTGCATGTATGTAAATGTTTATGTTTGTGTCTTATATAAGCCAATCTATTAATAATCCTTAAAGAGATGGCGGATTTATAGCAAACAGGCCACCAGATATCGCGAACAAGTTGCTTGCGGTGGTTTCCTAAATCCTTAAGACCATACCTAAGTCTATTCTAAATTTCAAAGACTTGGCACAAAGTGCATGATTATTATAAATTCCCTCTCAGCTACTACTATGGGAACATTGATATTGTTTTCCAGATTCGCCTACCACGACGGAGTGATATCAGAAATATGCCCCGAGGAGCTCGAAGAGGATTGGGTCCTGAACTTTAAGAGAGCCGTCCTCTCCCTATTTCAGAATAGTATGAAGAGGTTCGACATCAACTTCAAGGGTGTTGAGGTAAGTGGTGGGTTTTTTTTAAATTCAAATCTTAGACTCTGGTAGACTCGCGTAATTTGCGAAATTACCTAAAGGAGAGAAATTCTGTAAACGACCATGAACGTTTTTAGCGAGAGAGAAAAAAAGTAAGAAAAAACGTGTTTCTTTTAACGTTTTACGGTTATCAGATAAATAGATAAGTGTTGAGTATAAAATCTTGGGATGCAACCCTTTATATTCGACTCGTATTTGGCAATTTTTACCCGACTGCACTGGAAGGAGGGTAATGTTTCTCGAGCGTATGTATGTATGTATGTTTGTATGATGTGTGACAAATTCGTTAGTACGCGCTACAGCCCAAACAGTTAGGCGGATTGTAATAAATGAGGTTGTTGTATTCGACTCAGTTATGGTTGGCTTTATAATTTTGGTGAAAAGTCAATGGGTAGGATTTTAGATAGCAAAATGTAATTTACAAAGTAATTGCTGCGGCTTCTTGCAAACTCATAAGTGCATTCATAAGTTTGCATGGGGGTATTGAAAGGAAATACAGTCCGGTTATTTCATTTTAATGATTCCACGTGCGTGCATCGGCTGTAATATCTTATGTTTTGGTTCTTATGGTTTTGTATGTTTATCATTATTTTGTAACATCGCTGTTGCTGGTTCTCACGACACAGGATATTTTAGTGTGGGGTCCAAATAATTTTATAGTTTACCAGTGTTATTTATAAAAATTCAATTTCTATAATATGGAGTTAAAACAGTCTTACAAACCGTTCACACAAAATTGTGATTTATAAAATAAAATGTGTATTTTAGTATCCTTTTAAACCTTCTATACCTCAGACCTTTCCTTAACTGTCCGATAAACTCATTTTAGGCATAATCACACATTATAATAATAATAATAATAATAATAATACCTTGGACACCTTTTACACACATTGATCTAGCCCCAAACTAGGATTCCCTGTATCTTGGGTACTAGACAACGATATATATACTTATATAGAGAAATATTATACTTAGATAGATAAACAACCATGACTAGGGTACAAACATTCGTTCTCATCAAACAAACATTTGCCCCCACCGGGACTCGAACCCGGGACCCTTGGTTTCGTAGGCAACGTCACTACCGACTCGGCCATTCGGGTCGTCATTATATTATAGCCAAAAGCACACATCAGTCAGTTCTCAATATAAGAATTTATGTTGGTTATTTTTTCTTAGTTTGTTGGAACCATGGAGGTAGTATGTACTACAGTAGTACAAAATACTTCCATGTTTGGAACAAGGAGTACATTTTGACACATACACCATAAACGAAACTCTTTGCTTACAAACAAAGACTTTGTATTAATCTTACGTCTTTGTATTCAGCCGACATCCACAGACCCTAAAATAATTAGCGAACTAACAACAGTGCTTTAGTTAAAACTGACTCGCTGTACTTTTATAAATCACAAAAACATAAAAAGCCCATTGGCTTTTTGCTAAAACAGGTCTACAAACATATACCGTCTTACCACAAAAAACTTTAACCATTGTTTAACACATGATTACAAAAATCGTTACCACAAAACTGATTTTAGCATTGTATTAGGGATAAGCATGGCTTATATTATATAATCAATTTAGGCAACCGAGAAAGCTTGTTTAGAGAGTGTCTTTTTTGTCAAGATGGCGGAATTATTGGTCAGCTGTTCTACTGTGTTGGTTTTATTTACGAAAAAGCGGTTTCTTACTCCATCAAAGTCCAAGTTTTATCGTGAGGAAACTTTCATACCTCCATAGGATATCGTGAGGAAACCTCCATAGTGGCGGCGATGGGCTATACCCCTGTCATGCAAAATGGACTTGATTATCTAAAAGTGGGCACAACTGTGCCTCTGCCACCCCGTATCGAAAAAGCGTAAAGCTATATCATTCAATGATGAAATTTGTGGTAGGCTGCTGGGAGACAGTGACTATGAGGTGAAATTAGTACATGTGCTACCGGTGTACCCATCCCCTAAAGAAACCATACTAGCCCCAAGCCACCGCAATCTTGGGAGAAGTTTCATCTGCCTCAGAGCTACTCAACCGTCCGGGCCGGTCGGCCAAGCAACTTGAGCTGGTGCAGGAGATAGTGAAGAAGATAAGCCGGCTTTTCAGTATGGGATATAATTTATTATGTATTAAGATGCAGATACACTAAGTGGCACTGGCCTCGTGTAAACCTAGCTAGACGGGTCCTCTATTCACCCCAGCACTCGCAGACAGCACTGGCTTGGCTTGATTTTATAAGGCCAATACAAGGTTAATACAAGGCCAACACCAAGCCGGTAAACCCAGCTTAACATCTCAAGTTGTGAAATAAATATTACTTGCCAGTCTTAATAGGAGCCCGTTCTGCAATGTTTACTTTACATCTTGAGATGTAATTTATATTAGATCATATCCCATAGTGAAAAGCTAGCTCTATTCATAATGGACCCCTGGAATGAAGGGAAATAAAGCGGAGCAGTAATAACACCACATTTTGATATCAACATTTTTTATTTCTTTAATAATAATATGATTTTATTCAGATAACAAAGATCCATTTTGTAAGTAGTATTTTATCAACTAATATTAGTACCTACACATTAATTAATTAATTTAATTTCATTACATTGAATCTTATTTACATTATTTATTTGTTTCTTCAAACCTCCACATGATCACCCTGAGAATAAGGTCTGTACTGCTCCAGGTTCTGTCGACAATGGATGCAATGCGTTTTCACATGATTGCATAGAAGTCATCAAACATTGTCGATGCATTACAGAACCGGGGCAGCCCCATGAACATTCTGAACATTCAGATGTTGTTATATTGGACATGCAAGGCATTGAGAGTCTTCAGCTTATTACTGACCCATAGGTTGCGTGTGTAGAATGTTTGACAGTAGGACTTAAACAAAGTAATTTAGACTTGTCTTGTACATTTTGCAAACCTACGAGCCAATATTTTACCTCTGACTGCCAACTCCCTGCGCTCCCTTTCAATATCTAAGTCATCTTTGAGATCCTCCGATGTAATGTGACCGAGATATCTGAAATGGTTGACCTTAATGAGATTAGCCCCATTAGGGATAAGAGGAGGTACAAATTCAGGAGTCTTGTTACAAGATCAAAAAGCCTTATAGACACTCTTCTTCACATTA
Source organism: Argyresthia goedartella (assembly GCA_949825045.1). Classification (NCBI taxonomy): domain Eukaryota; kingdom Metazoa; phylum Arthropoda; class Insecta; order Lepidoptera; family Argyresthiidae; genus Argyresthia; species Argyresthia goedartella. Next base: position 9,379,609 of record OX463833.1, read on the forward strand.
TATTGAAGGCCGTGTCTCTCAGCATAACTCTCGCACACACTTAACAATTTCCGCATTGCACTAATTGAGGGGGCAAGCAAAGTCATGTCATCTGCATAATTTATGTTGTTGATAAAAGTTTCATTCAATGTTATTTCACATTTTCTTTAATATAGCCAATTCCTTGATAGATTTTCTTTCTCCATTATTAATGTCTCTATCTGAGGGTTTACACCACAATTTATGTTCATCTTCTATCACACTCATGGGTTTTTATTTCCATATTTGATTCAAGTATGTATGGCGGCTTTGCCAGTGCTGAAAAGACAAGATTTCAATTAATTTATACCAAAATACTAAGGGAGAGGCGGGCGAAACACTTGGTTAGAGGGGATGACGGACAGTGGACCGTAGCGATAGAAAACACAAGAGGAAATATAGGGCCATCCAGTGGACATTGTCTGACGATATTATCAAGTCAACATCTCTCTGCATGCAGTTGGCAAAGAACTTTGGAGACTGGCGTTAGAAGAGACTTGTCTTTGATCGACTTAAGAGGCCTATGCCCAGAAGTGGGTTGATGTGTGCTGAAAACGATTATGAAGATTTCTTACCTTTTCTGTTATGAAATCCGGGAAAATTAGGTGTTGTCTTGTTGATCGTCATCACTACCCAGGGTAAGTGCAGGGCGGGCAGTAAGATCCAAGAATTTTCTTTCCTGAGCAAGCGATAAATAATAATATCCCGAACCAAAACAAACAAATTGTCTGACGAACTTTCAGTGACAGTTCCTTGTGTCGTTCCGTTCCGTTTCGCTGCTTATTTTTAGTCGTGTTTGATAAAAGTACTAAAGTGAACGGTTTTTCTGCACAAAAATAAGGATTTACCACTACTTTACCTAGCCATGTTCTATTACTAGGTTAGGAATTACATTAAGCATAAAATTTTCCATCAAATTATGTATTCATTCTTATGTTATTCGCGTAAAATGAAACTATGAACGTTTTTTAAAATAATTTTTCATGTTGTGTTGTACGGCCCTGGAAATTCAGTCCTTTGAGGCTAATTGATGAACGAACGAAATTAACTGAATGATCGAGCCGTTTTTTAGTAAGATACTCACTAAACACTTTTTTGTGGTAACGAAATTTAGAAGCTTGCTAACCATTTGTTTACTGATAGATGATGATTTTGCTAAACAAGTGATCATACTGTGTTTTTATTATTTTTTGTAGTAAGACGGATAATCGTTATTTTTTTAAGTAAGACTGTATGATTATAGTGATTATTTGCCAAATTCACAGACCGTTGTCCAAATATAGTGCCAATTAAATGTCATATTGGCGCTGTTAGATCCCAAGCGCCTCTTAAATGTCATATTGGCGCTGTTAGATCCCAAATGTCACTTAAATGTCATATTGGCGTTCTTAGATCCCAAGCGACGGTACCAAACCAATGTAGCCCATTAATGTCCCCACCGAGGGGCACAGGCCTCTACCCGGAAATGAGTAAGATTGAGCCATGACGACCTCTCGCTCTCGAGGCTGTGCTTCCCAACTAAGAGGTCTCTGGTCCCAATCCCGGCTGGGGTGGAATAGAAGAATACCCCGGTCTTGGTTTCACATGTGTGTGACGTCACTGTTTCTGGTTCGCACGACACAGGGTATCCTTGTGTGGAGTCAGAAGCAATGTATGTACTTATATATAAATGTAATGTTAGCAAGCTACTACGTTCTGTTAGCTCGCTAGCTCAGAACGTTGATGGAGGGGTGTAGGGCTAGTGGCCAGCCCGACTGTCAGAAGTTATCAAGCTGCCCCATTAGGGCCTCTAACACAACTTCACTACTACTACCACTGAGTAGCGATAGCGTGTCATTCGAAACACGGAATATGTAAATATATATAAAATACTTATTCGTCTATCGCCAGCGAGACATCCACGGCACATGCGCGGTAGACTACACAGTGCGCGGCCAGGAGAACACCAGTCTCATTATAGTGAAGTCGCGAGACCTCACGCAGTGCAGCGACCGGTACAAGTACCTGTCGATACTGCAAACTGTGAGATACAACTTTCAGAGTGTAAGTACATTATCAGAAGAACACCACTCTTGCCCTATTAATTACTAGGTGACCAACACAACTAGGCGCATGACAGGACTGCGGTTTTAGCGCCTGTATCCCTCCTACAATACGTACGTATACGTATGTATCTGTACCTGTATGTACAAGTATATCATGTACTAAGTATGTACTATATGTTCCCTTCGTTATTGTAATGAACGCTTAGCTGTCATGCGCCTACTTGTGTTGGTCGTTTAGTACTGGTCCTTCGTTTAACTCTCGTTATTCCGGAGTGCTGTGCTGGTGTGCTAGATCGTTGAATAGTGGAATATGCCACGATCATATACCACGATATAGCAACAGAAGGTATGTCTAATGTGCGAATTCATTGCAAATTATCAACTACATATCTACCCAGTTAGGTATACATAACGCCGTGCTTTGTTAAATGTTAACCAATAGTATTATTTACTTGAGTTATTTATAGTTTCTACTTGTAGGTGTCACATTTTAAAGCAACAATATTATTATGTAGCGCCTGAGAGACAAAAACGAATGTTAGTGATTTTTGGAGTTTACCACGCGCTTCAGTACAATTTTGCGCCACCTAAGAAAGCAGCGCAATCTGCTAGTTTTATTTCAGTCTTGAATCCATCACTGCGCTCGTGTTCCAGAAATTCCAAACTTGGCCGGTGCTCAAATCGGAGTCGAAGTGCCGCATCACCGTCGACCACTTCACCTACCTGTCCGTCAGCTGCCGCGAGCGCCATCTGTTCACGCCGTTCTCGGGCAACAACGCGGGGGCGGTCAGCACCGTGGAGCAGGAGTTGCGGCTGATCAGCGAAGTCAACAAGACGGACGGCCAGATGATGGACGAGAGGCCGAAAAGTGACTAGTTTATTTTACCATTTATTTGACGACCCGCATGGCCGAGTCGGCAGTGACCCTGCCTACGAAGCCAAGAGTCCTGGGTTCGACTTAAAAAAGTAGGTTACCAACTCGGTTGTATATAAAAAAAAAAGAATTCTGGCTATAAGTGCCATAATATGAGTTAACACGTGTGGCCTTGATTGTCAGAAGAAAAATTTCGTAGCCTCGTTTTCGTGTATTTAGACGACATCTTAATCCCGACCTGAATTCCTCCCCAAAATGGGATCTGCGTTTTTTTTTAAGTTTTTAACTCGGCGAATTATATGAGCAAAGACGAATGTTCCCCTGACAGCATGGAACGTGATCACGACGCGATCGAACCTTCTCCATCACCACTCGAGCTACGGACGCCCGACTACCGGCGAGCTGAAGTCTGCGAGAGACGTTCTCAAGCTGTTGTGCCAGTAAGAACTTGTGTTTATTTCTTTGTCTTTGTATTTAATGGCGTGCTTTAATTTTGCCAGTGACACGTTTTATGATCACGATTTGGTCATTGAGCATAATTTGTTGCTCGTGAGCACTACCCAGGGAGAATGTGCAGGGCTGTGATCTAAGTATTTCCTGCGGATGGACGTGAGCAACTGTCCACCCAAGCTTATTACTTATTCTTTTCTTAATGACAGGCGTTTGTCATCTTGACAGGCGTTAAACAGCTGATGCGTTTGGCGAAAATAGGAAGGAGTATGTAGAGCTAACTGTCAACATCCAATTAAAGATAGGCACGATAAGAAGAACCTCTGAGAATAATTTTACCAGGGCAATATTTAGATAGTTATAATAATCGCCGATTTAAAATTCAACATGAACGTGTTATTTATTTCGTGTTTTAACTATTTATCCAAAAGTAACCCTAATAATGTGAGTTTCACATATCTTGTCCCTTCGGCGCTAAGTTGGCTTGAGTACACAACGGTCAAAAATGGGTAAAAGCAGTATCCGGTTGCCAGACTCAGATCACAATTCCTTAGCTTTAAAAAACAAGGTAGTAGATTTGTAGGAAGTAACAACCTCGTGCAGTAGGAACTATGTAAATTAATTACAAATGATCCCTACGAGAATCGGAAACGTATATGAATAGTACGAGTTAGTGATGATATATTCTCCCTAACTTTTTGGTAACACATACGTACATACATATGCTCACGCCTATTTCCCGGAAGAGGGATAGGCAGAGACCAAAGACCTCCACCTGCTTCGATCCCGGCATACATTCAGTCAAAAAAGTATCGGGAATGGATAATTTGTCTATGGTTCCCAATTAAATTTTTTGTTTATTTTTTTGCTGTTTCATTGGCACACCTGTTTTTAATTTTGGCGCGGATTTTGAGTTGCATCTGTTGTTTATATTTATTATAGTGCTGTTTTTAGTTAGATCATATTATCTAGTGTGTACTGCGAATTTCACTATGGACAAAAATATCGAACAAAGAGTTTGTCTTAAATTTTGCATCGCCAACGGAATTTCGTGTTCGGAGTCACTGAAAATGTTACAGAAGGCTTACGGTGAATCGACTTTATCAAAAACACGTGCTTATGAGTGGTACAAAACGTTTAAAAGCGGTCGAGATGTGATAGAAAATTTGCCTCGCTCTGGTAGGCCATCAACATCTTCAACTGAAGTTAACGTCGCAAAAGTGAAGGAATTAGTGACTGAACATCCTCATTCAAATTTGAGAGAGATAGCCGCTGAACTTTCTGTGTCTCACGAGTCGATCTGCACCATTTTAAATAATCACTTGGGAATATGAAACATGTTGCTGCTCGGCTGGTCCCAAAAGACCTGAATTTTCTCCAAAAACTCAATCGCATAAGAGTCGCTGAGGACATGCTAGAACGAGTCAATTCCGACCCAACATTCTTGAAACGCATTGTTACTGGTGACGAGACGTGGGTTTACGAGTTTGACATGCAAACTAGTCAACAGGCTTCGGAGTGGCGCCTCCCAACTGAATCGAAACCGAAAAAAACACGCCAAAGTCGATCAAAAGTTAAAGTCATGTTGACTGTTTTCTTTGACTATCGAGGTGTTGTGCACTCGGAGTTCTTGCCGGAAGGTGAAACGGTAAATAAAGAATATTATTTGAGCATAATGCGGCGTTTAAGATAGCAAATTCGGCGAAAAAGGACAGATTTGTGGAAAGAAAATTCTTGGATTTTGCATCACGATAATGCGCCTTCGCACAAGGCCATAATTGTAAACGAATTTTTGACCAAAAACTCAACAAATACTATCGAGCAACCACTTTATTCACCAGAGATGGCTCCAGCCGACTTCTTCCTTTTTCCTAAACTCAAATTACCACATGGTGGCACACGTATTTGCCCTTTCACTAACAAATCGCCGATTTGGTCTTTATAGGACCTTCTTGGGCGTCCCCGCCCGACGGCTCTTTTCACACCCCTGTATAAATCTGTTTCGTCAATCTCCTTTCATTCATCCTTTCAAAGTGACCAAACCATCTAAGCTGACCTTTCTCTATCCTTGTCACTATATCTTCTTTCAATCCACAGCGTTCCTTTATAACTTCATTCTTCGATCTATCTTTCAATGTTATTTACAATGTTATTGGTAACACATTTTTCTATAATGTGCTTCAAAGATGAATTCGTTCATTCACAGAATCAAAGATGGCGGCGACTTCGCGCCGACCG